>JALAZF010000040.1:15625000-18025000 GCA_022829125.1 Lathyrus tuberosus
AAACACCGTCGTACTCGGTAAAGGATATCTATAAGGGGCTGACTTCGCAAAGTGACAGTTCGGAAACTTCAGAATGCGCGAAAGCCTGGCATAAAGAGGTTCCATCCAAAGTTTCTCTTTTAGTATGGAGAATCATTCAAAATAGAGTGGCCACAAGAGACAATCTAATAAAGAGAGGGGTGCTGAGTCAGGAAATTAATGAATGTGTTTGGGGCTGTGGCATCAAGGAGTCGGTGCCCCACGCATTTTTTGAATGTCCATTCAAAGCAGGAATTTGGTACGCAGTGAGTCGTTGGTTTAACACAGCCACGGCTCTTCACAGTGACTGCTTAACACATCTGCATCAATTTGAAGGTTTAGTGACAGGAGACCATAAAACAGGGTCAAGGATGAAAGTCATTTGGTTATCATGCATCTGGAATATTTGGAAAGCTCGAAACGAAAAATTGTTCCAAAATAAGAGTATATCTGCTGACAATTTGGTGGAGAGGGTAAAAATCTTTGCCTGGTATTGGTTGAATATTAGAGGAAAAGATTTGGCCCCTGTCGTAGCAATGTGGTGTTCTAATCCTAGAGCATCAATAGGCTGTATAGAGGAGTAAAAGGCAGTGGTAAGTTGGTCAGGAGAAGGAGTCCAGGTTCTTGACAGCGGTTAGTGCAAATTACTCGTCTAGGGAGTCAGGTTCTGGGGCAATTAAGGTTGCTGCAGAAATTGAAATGTTTCAGGTCTGATTGACAATAGAGTCCCTTGGTTGGAGGTGGAATATCCAAAGGCAGGCGTGGAACTTCTAGTTTATCCTAGTGGTGCAAGTCTCTTCGGAGTGAGGTGGTCTTTTTAGAGTAGGCAGGGAGGGGTCACATTGTTATCTCGATTCTAATTGATATCTTTTGAGGCTGTTCTTTATGGCTGGAGGCTTTTCAGACTGTTGATATCTCAGGGGCAATTCTGTTATGAGTAGGGATTAGAGAGCGGATCTTTTATATGGTTGATGTTTATAACTCACTTGGCAAATATTATGAGTATATTGGAGAGACCAGGGTGTCAACTCTGAGTTGTTGGTTTTTCATAATTGGAGGAGCAATTGTTGGCATCATTAGGTATAATTGAGGAGCAAGAATACATAGCCTAGCTATTTGGTCTTGATTATAGGATAATTATTGGACAGGGGAAGAACAAGGAATTCATCAAGGAAAGGTATCTGGCATCGTACAGGAATTCTATTATATTGGTTTGGGTGCAGGTGAGAACAGGCGTAGTTTTTTCAGCGTTAGTTCATCTGTGTTGGTGATTCAGCTAGTGGGAGGGGTTTATCGCTAAGGAAGGCGGGTGATTAGTGTCGTCTCTGAAGAATGTAGGCCTGGAGTGGATCTCAATACAGAGGTTTTTAGTTGGCAGCATAGGATTTAAAGATAATTTCAGGTTATGTTGGTGCAGACAATTGGAAGAACTGGAAAATCCAATCCATTGACAGCAGTTCTGGGGGTGACAGATTTTGTAGAATTGTCCGGAAAGAGAAGTATTTTATCGCTGCAGGCTGTTATTTATTATATAGTTTAATTAGGTCGGCGGTTTATTGTTTGTGCGGAGGGGGTAATCGGTGGCTTTAATTAAATTGGTTTTATGTTGTGATAATTTAGGATAGATAGTTCAGTTTTTTTTTCTGTCATGGTGGAAGGTTTAGTTTTTACAGCAGCTGTGATCTGGTTAGGTTATAAGGGTTTTGTATTGTGGTGCTGGGTGTTAGCAGGTATTGTTTTTCCATGTAACTTTCTATTCCTTGGCATTTCTTATGCCAAGTGGTTTTTTAGTATATTTTGGCTTTTTCAAAAAAAAAAAGAACTCATATGAGCAGAACTGGTGCAACAATGGTTTGAAAAAAATAATATGTAGTGACGCACCTACTCAGTATAATGGCGAAAAATAACATTGGTATTATGGATAATATATTTTCTTGTGCCCATAGGGGTGGTATTTAGTTTTTTTACTGAAATAATTTTAGTTTGTCAGAGAAATTGTACCAAATTGTAACGCCCCGAATTTTCATCCAAGACCTAAAGATTATTGAAAATACTAGTTTAAATCAAAATAGAAAGTTTTGAAATTAACGGGACAATTAAAATTCATAAGCACTAAATCATTGCATTCCAATTCACTCAAAGTAAAGTAAAGGATAACTAAAATTACTGGGATTTTTTTTTAAAACCCATTCTTTCTGCTATGACGCACCATGCAAGTAGTATCACTCACTTTGGAACTTCACATTTTCCTGTGCCTAAAGGGGTGATGTTTAATTTTTTAATGAAATAATTTCAGTCTGTCAGAGAAATATTCTAGTTTTGATAGGTGGCATCTATTATTGTGAGATTAATTCAGTATTGAAAATTTCAATACATTTACAAGAAATTTCTTGTGGAAATTTGATCATTTTTCCGCTAAAGACAGTTTTGGAAATATGAAAGTTGGGGGTGGCAGATATAATGTAGGGGTGACAGGTTAAATTCTCTAAAAAGAAGGGTGTTCTGTGAAAAATTTAGTTAACAAAGTCCATCATCTAAAGCATGTTTTTATTTGTTTCACATTAACATGTCGCGTAAAAATGTGTTGTCTCAATTAGACATTTGATTTAAAATTAAGGGGTAATACATCTTTTGCCTCTTGTCATATGGGCGAAATCCTAAAAACAACCCTGTAAAAAAAACACAGATTCTCCCCTGTCATTTTAAGATTCTCTTTTAGTTTTTGAGTGAATCTAATCACTTAAAACAAAACGCTTATGTGGCAAGGACATATTGACATTTTTAATTTTCCATGTTGGCATTTTAAAATCCACGTGATATATATATATATATATATATATATATATATATATATATATATATATATATATATATTTTCAAATTAATAATTTAAAACTTATTTTATTTGGGCCAAACACATTCCAATTTTTTTTAGCCCAAGTATTTTTCCATTTGAAATCCATAACACAAGTATTTAATATAAACACTATATTTTTTCCTGCATCAAACGATATGGGACAACTACACTTCTCTTCATTCACCAATTTGTATACCAGCAACAACCAACAGTAAAGGATGTGATTTTCTAAACCCCTCCTGACCATCAGAGCTTCCAAATATGAATTTCTGCAAAAGATTTAGGAGAAAAGAATGAGCTATGATAAGAAGGCAACATTTAGCAGAAAATAGTTCATGAAAAACAAAAGCACTTCTGAAATTAGCCATTAACAAAACACTACATTGTTCAAAAAAATATAGTATCAGAGATTGGAAACAAAGCACAGAATCACAAAAAAAAAACCAGACATGAATATCATCTTTCCTCAACAATACTTATCATCATCAACCAAAGCTAAAAATGTCAAATCTGAAATCTGCACCCAAAACACAGACCCAACAGTTACAATGAGTAGAGATGATACAAAACAGCTCCTTATTCAAAATTGCAGAATCAACAAAACAAAAAAGCACAATCTCATCACCCTACTACTACCTCACCATTCATCACACACCTAACTAGAACCTTAAAAAACCCATTTCACTTCCACATTCAAAAGCTTACAAAATGAAGCATAACAAATCATATACCAACAAATCTAGAGCATACCCAAATGGAATATAAGCTAAAAATAGAAGGAAACAGTGAAAAGAAAAGAGCTTTACATTACTTCCTTTCCAAAAGTTGGGGAAAACAGTGAAAAGGAAAGAGCTTTACATTACATTACTTCCTTTCCACATGTATCAGCTTGTTGTGGTTTTGTTAGATGGGAGAATAGTTGAGGATTAATTGAGGGAGGGAGTTCTTATGTGATATAGAGAGAGAAGTGATTTTAAGAGAAAAGAAAAAAAACTCTGTTACTAAAATGATATCAGTAGGTAAGAAGTGATTTTCAGATAAGCAAGAGTCTCACATTGTTTGGGATAAAAATAATATTAGTATTTATATTCGAATAGTGGTTCATTGAATTACAAATGAAAATATACATAGGCCTAGAAGAGTGGAGATGATAATGAGCTTATATGTATTTGATCTTGGCCCTATTGAAATAATTTTTAAAATAATAATTAAGAAAATAAGATTAAATTAAAAACAAAAATAATATGAAAAATATAAAATAGAATTAAAAAAATATATTAAAAAAATTTTAAAAATACCACATGGAATTAAAAAAATAAATAATAATAAAAAATGTCAATTAATATTCCACGTAATTAAAAATAATAATAAAAAAATAAAAAAAAAGATTGCCACGTCACCTATTCTCTTGACTGGATTGCAAGAGGGGTCAAAATAGTGGAATTTTCAAATGACAAGGGGAGAATCTGTGTTTTTTTTACAGGGTTGTTTTTGGAATTTCATCCATATGACAGGGGACAAAAGGTGTATTAACCCTAAAATTTATTTGGAGTGAAGACATCTTAGCCATGAATTGTACAATTCCCTGAAAAGATGTTTGCAAATCACTAGAAAAGGCAGAGTTAGGCTAAGATTGACAAAACAACTTAGTGCAACCCTTGTTGGTCATCAATTAATTTTGTATTATCAATTAATTTTTAGCTAGGAGCGAGTATAGGTTGATAATGATTGAAGAGGTAATTGAATTATAATATACTAGAGTAGTCTTCGTATTTATATAGAGGTGTAGAACTTGTAGGTGCTAGTTTTTTTTTTTTAACTCAGTATTTGGTCTACTGGACAGTTTAATCCGATTTGGGATTTGTTCTGGCTTCAAGTGGTTTCAACTCTCTTCTGATTGTAGTTTGTAGGGATCTAACCGTGATCCTTTCTACCAAGTCCAATGTCTTTCACTATTAGACCAACTGACGATTGCTTAGTTGTTTTAAAGTTTAATATTAGGTAGATTATTGAGATTAAATCAGAATAAATATGATGTGCCAGTGTAAATTAACGACGAGATAAATAGATACACATATTTGATTTGAATAAATCTTTAGTTCTCGCAATAGTATAAGTATGTCAATACTTCTAGAATCTATATCTAAGGATAAATCTTCTATGCTTGAAACAACAGAAGTATGTCATACTTATAAAATCTATATCTAAGGATGTGTTTATAATATGGGATGATGCGGGGAATCGTTCTTCCATCACGCCATCTTTTGTATTGAGGTGACCATATATGGCATACCATAAGTTCAATTGGATAATTCAAAATGGTAGTTTCTTGTAACATAAGCTTTTTGAGTACTACATTCGTCTCATAAAAAAATATTTTATTTGAGTTGTGTGCGGTTCTTAAGAAAATAATTAAATGAGTTGATTTTAATGATAAAATTAGTATCTTTTACTAAACTACCCGTTTTATAAATATTATCAAAACAAAAAAAAATATTTTGATTCAAATATTTTTATAAATAGCATTAAAACAAAAATGCACACCCATGTAGGTGTGCATTAGCAACATACACCTTAGTGTATTTTTGTATGAGGTCCACTAATTTTGGGTGGGACCTACATTAAAAAGAAAAAAAAAAGTAGAAAGAAAATAGATGTAGTGTATTTTTGTGTGGAGCCCACCAATTTTAGGTGTATGTTAGCATTTCCCATATATATATATATATATATATATATATATATATATATATATATATATATATATATATATATATATATATATATTGTTGATTAAAATATTTTTATATACAGGAAAAAATATCATTGTTATAAACGAGAACAAATTTACTACTGATTCAAATATTGAATAATAGAAATTTATCGACCATATTTTTCAAATATGTGAAAAAGATTAAGGAAACTTATTAAAAAAGATTGAGTAGATATTTAAAAATTGTATTATCTATTATAAAATAATGTCTTATTTGTAAAAAACTAAAACGATAATTTATCTAATATAAGTTTCAATAGTTTTAATTTTTAATAATATTATTCTTGATATTGTTGTTTAACTTTTATCTTCTACATTTATTATTATTTCAACTTAAATTTACTATTATTCTTAAGTTTTTTTTTTCTTTTTTCAACTTTCACTTTTTACAATAGTTTGCAAACAAATACGCGTTTAAAATCATATTCCACCCAAAAACGTACCCGTGCGTAAGCACGGGTTTCTTACTAGTATATTCTAAAAGTTGGAGAAAATAGGTTAGAATTTTGTCAGTACGTAGAAACAAAGAGGCTAGAGAAACAAGAGCATTGGAAGGGTAACTAGGTTTCGAAGGGAGAATCCATAGGAGCATATTGTTTGCTAGGAATTACAATGTAAGGGGGAGATGTGCTTCTTTAATGGGTGTTAAAACATAAGGGGTAGATTGGAGGAACCTTTAGCCTCCTTAGGATTGGGTGTTCTAACTCTATATTCTGAATTTTAATGCTATGATTGTTGTTGTATGATAATTTGGTGATGAAATTCGTATGCCTATCTTGTGTAATTTTCTATTTTGAGGGATGGAACATATATTCACCATTGTTGCAATTTTGAAGGTTTTGAGATAATATGATATGTATGAATAACTATGAATTAAGTGTTGTTTGATGTAATAAGATGTTATAGTGGAATATAGAATATGTATGCAATTTCTTGGACTGATTTTGGTTGGTGATCAGTGCATTTTAATGCACACTCTTTCACTATTGTACTACGACAATTTTATACTTTATCTTGTTTTTTCTATAGTTTTTAATCTGTTTTTGAAGTTTAGTTTATTTTTGCTTATTTTCTGAATAAATGCTTCTTTTCTGAATAAATAGTAATTTGACACATTCTCGCTGTACAGGTCATAACTTGAGCTACAGGATGTCGTTTGACGCATTCTAATATGTGTTGGAAAGCTGAGAGGATAAGCTATAAGTTTTGTGTTGAAATCAAAAGCAAATTTGGAGTGATGAAGGGTCGAACAATTCAGTTTAGTTCCAAACTTAAGAAATAATTGAGCAGGTTTTTGTATTTTGCGGGTCGGTTGTTCTTTAAGCCCGATTCTCTTGTATTATTTAAGTTAAAACACAGTACTACTGCTAGGTATTCAGTATTCACGAAATAAGAATTAGGGATTACGAATTCAATGGAGAGCTAATTCCCAAAAGAGTCGATCTGCTGTATTCGAATTCCACTTTGAGGATTTTATAAATTTAAGTTAAATTTCGATTTCTTTTCAGTTCTGCCTATAAACTCGTTTGCTTAATTCGATTACTTTCATTTGCTTAATTTGATTGTTGCTTATACGATAGAGTTTTTTTTGTTTTGGAAATCTTGATATCCGGTCTTGCGGCCGACTAATCCAAGAGAGACCAATCCCACCGTCCACTAGCGGGGGCCCCGTTTAAAGTCGGAGCAGAGCTCCGTATGGACTGGCCCACACAAGGGTTGATTGCACCTAATAGGATTCGAACCTGAGACCTTGAGAGGAGCACACTCTCAAGGCCCAAACCTCCACCACTAGGCCAACCCTGATTAAATGCGGTTGTTTGTATGATCCTTAACTATAATCGCGTTAGCGTAGCCTTTTCGTTACCACGCTTGATTAAATATGTTTGCTTAATTTAGAAATTAGGAACATACATCATATAATATCAATTACGTTTTTCAGTGGGTATTGTAATCGAATATGATCGAATCCGCTTAGGGAATTGGAATTATAAGAATCAATGATAAGTCAGAAATCGATATAGTAGATTAACTTATTTATCAAAATTGCTTTCGCCTTTAATTGTTTGCTATTCACGTTTCGAAACCAAACCCCTCCCCCCATTGTTACAGTCAATTGGTTAAGTCAATCCAAGAGTCCTTGTGATACGACTCGAGTGCCGCTTCCCTAAAATATAAGTTATTTGCTCGTTTTTGACCCGTGTGCGACAACATATCAGTTGGCAAGAAGGTAAATTGAGGTGCAAAATCGCACACTGTGCATAATTCGTAGGTTTGCAGGTTGTAGGTTCATGGCGGGTTCCATGCCCGTGGCACCATTGACCTCAAACTTGCGTAAATACCTGTTTTGATTATACTAGGTGGCAGATTCTGATTTTCAACCTTTGGGGATTGGTCTGTTACTGATGGGTACTATTTGAGTATTGTTTGGTGTTGTCTTAGTATGCCTTGATGATTAAACTTATTTTAATCGGTTGTATGAGGTCATAATAATAGTGCTACAATAGTGTGGTGGTGAAAATGCATGCATGTATCGATAATGAATTCTTGAGCATGAATAATTGTGGGAATTGTTGAACAATAATTATGGTGTTGTCATGTTGATGTTGTTGAATGTTGATTAATATGATGTATAATGAGGTATACACTTATGTTGAATATTTTGGTGGTAATGCATGTTGTTGGTGGTCATGCATCATGGTGTACGGACTTCAGTCCAGTTTGGGTCAGCATTGATCATATGGTGGGGATCGAGTGCAAGTAGTTAGTTCTTGTGGGAATCGGTGAAGAGTTACCTATGTTGATGGTAGAGATTTGGTGTGCTTCGGTTCTAAGAGGGAATATGATCCTATGGTGGGGATCGGGGAGCGAGATGAACCTGAGTGTTCATATTTGGTACCACATGCATATTGAGTCAGTGTTGAGTACATTTGTATAAGAGTCTCATTTGTATCGTATTGATTGTTGTACATGTGTTGTTGGTTGAGAATACTTGATATGTTGGTGTTAATATGGTTAACATGTGTATTTATTATTGTGTGGTAATCTACCTCTGTTTGTTTTCATCGTTAATTATTGGAGTGTATTCTCACCCCCTTGCTTTGTTGTTGTCCACCCTGGACAACTTGCAGATACTCTGGAGTAGCAATTGCTGACGTAAGTGGAAGATAGCTCTTGGAGTGACTTCCTTTAGTTTGTCATTTTACTAGTAGGGTCTTGCTCTAGTCATGTAACATTGGGCTGAGAACATTTGCTTTCACTTGTTTTGTTTCATTGGAGTTTACTATTTATGTTTTGTTGGAGATTTCAAAGTTGTTGAGAGTTGAATATTACAACTCCTTTTACTTATGTTATGAAATATGAAGTTCATGAGACTAAATTTCATGAGTTGAAATGATGTTTAATTATTTTAATAATGATTCCACTGTGATGATACCCTAAGTAAAGGTGAGCATGCGATGGCAGGTTTTAAATGTTCTGTTGTAACCCGTGTTAAGGATCAGGCTATGTTTGATTTGTGAGTGACACCCTAAGTGGTTTTGCATCTTGTTTTATTAAATTCTCTGATAAATCGAGTTGGGGTTTAAGGGTTTTAACCCCTCTATACATGACGCGTCGCCTGAAGTATAACCCTCTCGTAGCAGAGGGTTTGCCTTTAAAGGAAAATGGATACCGATGTTTACTTAGTGTCGCAGTGAGAATCAGAGACCTTAGATATTAAGTTAACTAGGCTCACAAATCTTAATTCACCACCGATCTTTAATTTATCCAAGGAAAGGGGAAAATAACGAATAACCCATAAACATGCAATGCAAAGAAATGCAGTGAAGAGAATCTAAGGTTTGGGGGTTGGTTATACTAAGGGAAGGTACTATCACCCTAAGTATCTATAGTACTTTATAGGAACCTCTTGTCTTATTGTGTTATTTTTTAAGTTATTTGCTAAAAGGGTAAATATGGGTAAAGTAAAAGAAAAGGATGGAAAAAGAAAAAGGTAGCTCGTTAGGATCATCGCAATACTATGCCTATGATCTTGTATAGGAAGTCAGAGCAATCGTAGTTCGGCTAACTACAGGTGAAAAAAAGAAAAGGGTGCTCGCCAAGGGTTGAGATCTTGTGCCTACGTATTCTCAAAAGGAATTTGAGAAATCAGAGCATCCGTAGTTCGTGGAACCACGGATAAAAGCAATGTTTGTTAGTTGGTTTTAGGAGAAGAGACAAGTTGTCATCTTAAAGAGAATACTTAACTTGCACCACCACGAACACGTGGAAGAGGGATATTTGCTTCACATTGAGAGAAGGGCTCCAACTCGGATGTAGAATCGACGAGTATGCCACATACCTCTTTCAAGTGAAAAAGTATCAATATTTTTCTCAACTATGTCATGGGGTAGGAGAATTACATCTCGACTAAGGATGACTAATGTCTAATCTCCTTGAAAAGGGAACTTAACTGTAAGTTATCTAAAGTTGAAATATCTTAAGGGTAACTACCTAAGTATACAATCTAAGTATATACAACCTAAGGTGATCAACCTAAAAGGGAACAAGGATCACACAATGGGTGAAAAATGAAAAAGAAATGCAATGTACATGCACATGACACAAGGTTAACCATAAACCCTTCCCTTGGATTTAAACATAGGTAATCATAACAATTCAAGAGCCACAAGTGAATATCAAACAAGACAGGCGTTATGAAGATAATATCCAAATAGGACAAAGCAAAACCTCAAGTGTCAAAGTCAAGATCATGAACAAATAACAACATATGTACAAAACATAAATCAAGGCATGTAATCAGTTCACAAAGCAAGACATCAAGGGTAGTCAGATTAATCAAGGAAGAACATTACAATTAAATTGAGGAAACCAGCCCAAAACATAGAAGCAAATAACTTGCCAAAATAAAATCAGACCACAAGTGAATTATTAATCAATTTAAATATAAATATTTAATAATATTAATTAACCAATATTAAATAAAAATATTTAAATCAAATAATAATTAACAACATATTCTTTACATTTTTTTACATTTTTTAAGTATTTAACAACTAATTAAAACTAAAATATTAAAAATAAAATAGTTAAAATATTTGTATTTTTTAGAATATGTGAATAAAAGAAAAAAATTACTAAGAAAAACAAATAATTAGAATATAAAGATGGTGCAAGTTTAAAAGAAAAAGTATAAATCCTAAATGGGCCACGTCCAAAACACCAAATCCAATTAGAATAACTAAACTAAAACTAGTATAATATAATAATAAATTAAACTAAGATTAATATACTATGATACTAAGCTAAGTTAACTAAACAAAATAATATATACTAAAATTAACTAAAAACAAAGACACAATATATGATAAGTTAAACTAAAAAAACAAAAACAAAATATAACTAAAATTAAAATGCTGTAAAAAAATTGCAATGAAAAAAAATCAAATGTAACAGTACCCATGTTGTAGAAACGGGAACGAAAAGGCCACATACACGATCATGAAATTTTAGCCTCGACCTTCTCTTGCACGATCTGCACTCTCGTTCTCTTTTGTCGTATCTCCCTCCTAATCGACTTTCCTCACCCTCTTCCTTCTCTTGCTCGCGGCAGCAGTGCGGTTTGGCGGATCGGTGATGCGATGCGAAAGTGTCGGTGACGAAAAGACGAATGGAGAGTAGTTGAGGTGTTGTTTGTTTTGCAGATTTTTAAGCATGAAAGGAAAGTGATGGTGATGCAATGAGTTCATGGTGGTGTTTCGTGTTCATGGTGGTGTTATGTGGATTCAAAGATGATGATGATAGAACATCGAGGAGGAAGTGTGGTATATATTGAGTTATGTTGTTCTGTGAAAAGTATCCTGAGGCGAATAGAAAAAATGAAGAGAGAAGAAAGTATGGTGAAAAATTGGTGTTATGATCTTCGTGTGGTATCATGAACATTTATCAAAAGAGGATGGAGTTGTCTCGCGTAGAAAGAGGAGGATAGGTTGGTGTTCTTATCATGTGTGAAAAGGGAGTCCGTGTAGCCTTGTTTTCAAGTGAGAGGAAAAGGTGAGTTTGAAAATGGTGGCTTGAGGGATATGGTCATGCAGGAGGAGGGAATTGTGTTGGTTTGTTGAAGTTGTGAGGGCACAAATTTCTTTTACTGTCTTTTTTTTTTATTTTTTCAGATTTAGAGGTTAATGACAAGTGGTTTTTTAATTCAAATTTGTGTGAACTGGTATTGGGGAGTGTAGTGAAGATTTATGGTTTATGCAATTGATTTTGATGTGAGGTGGAAGACAATGTATAGAAGGTTAATGGTGTAGTGAAAAAAAACTGTGAGCTAAAGGTTGTTGTGAGAGTTAAATAGGGGTTCTAGGAGATGGTGGAGAAAGAGCTTTGTTGTAGTGGAGTGTAGAGAATGAAGATGAAAGGTTTTTGTGAGTTAAGAAGGTGTTGCGCCTGTTCCTTTCATGCGTAGTAGCTAGTGTGCATGGGAGTATAAAGAAAAGTCATGTGGGTTCAAGTGATGAAATGTGGTTTTCCTCTTCTTCTTTTTTTTCTCCACTCAGGAAACCTCCCATTTATTATGTGTGGGGTATGTGTGGCTTTTTTAACTGAGTGATGGTATTTGTTTTTTTTAATGGAATAAAAGAATATAATCCTTTGTGGTGTGTAATTGCATTATGAAGAAAAAAAGGAATAGGGGGACCACGCGTGTTATGTGTATCGTGTGGGGGAAGTATGTACTGGAAAAAAAGTATTTTTTTTCTTTCTCAATGTCGTGCGTGGTTTTGCAAAAGGGGTGGTTTTTTAGCTTATGAAAAGTGCATGACCTGCAGTATATGTGTGTGTAGATTGTATATCAAGAAGAACGAAAAAAAGATGGGACCGTGCATGGAAAATGACTGAGAGAGATAGGAAAGTGGGAGTATGCTGTACGTGGAAGGCGTGTAGTGTTCCTCAAAATGTAATTTTTTCCATTTGAAAATCAATGAGAGAGAGGATAATGAGGAAAGGTGGGTTCGCATGCAGGTACTGTAATGCTACGTTTTATGGCCTTTTTTTGTGTAAGTGTGATGTTTGTACAAATATGTTAAAAGCATGCATGTGCTATGTGTACAATGGTTTAAAAAGAATTTCATAAATATAGTAACAAAATAAAAACACTTTCCCACACTTAATCAACTCGTTTTGCTAAAAATAAATAAAACAAAAAAAATTAAAATAAGAATAAAAATAATAAATAAAGTTAAAAAAATAAAATAAATTAAAATAAATAATCTAAAAAAAAACAAAATTAATTAATTAAAATAAAATCGATTTTAAAACAAAAAAGAATGGCCCAGTATCGACGTGCTTAGAAAAATAAAATGAATACACCAAAATGATCAGCGCGAAATATACGTATTGGAAAAATACAACGTTTGGTCAAATTTCAACATAGATTTTACCCGGTTAAACGACCTGAACTGATCAAAATGCGACTGAAAAGCAGTCGAAAAACTAAAACAAACATGCCAGGTTAAACTACGCGAAACGTAGATTAATATCACTGACATTTGCAAGCTCGATTCCAAATTTTTTCGTCCACTGATTTTATGCACAATTGACTTTTGATTTGATCGATTCAGTTGTAAATTTAACAAATTTATTCTGGCTGATAAATTGGGCATTATGCGAGATGAAATGCATGATATGCTATGTAGATGATACAAAGCAAAAATACAGATGAACAAAAATATTAAAAATATCTGGTAAAAATTTTGGGTATGACAGATGCCCCTATTTAATCTTCTTGAACTTGAAGGTGTGAATGGCAAAGACATTCATACATTCAAGGTGAAAGAGAATTGAATATCAGAATACCTAGAATTTTGACCAGATGCAGACGAAATGGTATGATATGATATGGAATGCAAGACAAAGATCCCGTGGGGAATGATGTCACAGAGGATGAAAGTGTATCGGGGATGTTGCTGAAGCACAATTAAAGAACGAAAGCCCGACGAGGAACAACTTAGCAAATCAAGACTCCACGAGGAAAGATCTAACTCCACTGGGGATGAGATTCAACTCCACTGGGAAAGTGACTATCAACTACCAATCACAGGGTAGCTTAAACAAAGGCGATAAGCTTGTGACGAAATCTTTTAAACGAATTCCACTTGGATAACCTATTGTCGAGGTCAAATGTAGAGATTTCAAGAGATATCAACCAGAGGAGTCAACTATCGAGACTTAGGGCCTCATTTAGGAATACATTCTGCCAATGTTTTATTGAAAAATGTGTTAACTATCAAAATTTACTGGGGAATCCACTGCCGAGATTAACCAGGAAATCTACTGCTGAGATTCTGAGAAGAAATGACTATCTGTCAAAGTTTAAAAAGCATCAAAGTTAACCAAAAAATCTATTGCCGAGATCCTGGAAAGAAAGAGACATCTTATGTTGAAGTCTGCTTGAGATTTATTGTCGAGATTAACCAGCGAATCTACAAATGTAACACCTTTTGCAGAGATCTACTATGGAATTCCTATTGCCGAGGATTTCGAGGACATGAAAACAAAATACCTTCTGCCGAGGCCAACTGGAAATCTTCTGCCGAGGCTTGCCAGGAAATAAAAGAGAATACCCGTTGTCGAGGTCTACTGGAAATCTTCTGCTGAGACTTGTCAGAGAAATTAAAAGGAAACATCTACTGCCAAGATTTGTTGAATGAAAGTAACTACTGATCACAGGGTAACTAACCAAAAAGAAAGGCGTATTACCTACTATCAAACATATGATAACCTAAGCAAAGGTAATAAACTTGAAAAAAAAGATCACATACTACCAAACATATGATAGCCTAAGAAAAGGTGTCTGACCAAAAAGAAAGGTATATTACCTACTATCAAACATATGATAGCCTAAGTAAAGGTAATAAACTCGAAGGGAAAGGGCACCTACTACCAAACCTGTGGTAGCCTAAGCAAATATATCTAACAAAAAATAAGCTTCCAAGATTAAAAAAAATATGATTCAGCTTCTTCTTTAACTAAATGATCCACTTAGAAAAGGTAAATAAACTCCCCCAACGCTTCAAGGTTGTATGCCATAAGCAGGTCTCAATTTCTTCTTTTACTTGAAAAGGGTAAAATAAACCTCCCCACGCCTCGGGTCACAAGCCACGAACGGGTCTCAGTTTCTTCTTTTAACTAAAAAGGGTAAAGATAAACCTCCTCACGCCTCGGGTCATAAGCCACAAACGGGTCTCAGTTTCTTCTTTTATCAAGGTCTTTCACTTACAAAGGGTAAATATAAACCTCCCCACGCCTCAGATCATAAGCCACAAATGGATCTCAGTTTCTTCATGTAAGAAGTGAATGCTTGTGGGGAAGTTTTTTCATAGGGGATCGGAGTTTCACTAGAGATTCACGACTTCAGCGGGGAGCCATAAATTATTGAAGATTAGGAAATTTCACCGGGGATCTTCAAAAGAGATGCAGGCCGATTGACTTGTAAAATATGTCTTCTCAAATAAAGAGAAAGATCAACCGAATCTTCACCAAACTTCTCAGAGAGATGCCATTTGATGGGAGCAAATTGAATAGTGGACTCACTGGGGAGAAAATCACTGAGGAGCAATATTGTTGTAGTTTGAAATTGCATTGAAGTAGATAAAATCCCTGTCACATGAGATCTCAAATAAAGAGAAATACTTGTAAGGTCTTCAACAAACTTCTCTGACGGATTTTCGGAGAGATGCCATTTGATGGAAGAACGGTTGATAATCTTGATAACTTGCTGGGAATAAACAAACTTTCTTGAAAAGAGACTGCCATTTACCATCCGAATAGAAAATCCTGAGAACAAAACAAGTTGCTCAAATAAAGAGCCTGCCACTTGTTGTTTGGATATAAATTGTTAAGAATAGGATTTTGTCTTCGACGGTGATCTTCAAACAGATTCTTCCTAGGGAGACAAAGTGAAAAATAAATGCACACTCGATCTAGGTTTAACAGCCTAGAGAGATTTGTAATCATGATCGTCAGGGACCAAAGTTCAATCCAGGAAATAACTGAAGAGAAGCTGTTAAGCAAGACTCTACCCATTGAGAGATGAACTCTACCAGGACTTATCTTATCCAAAAATGGAAAAAAGATAGCTAAAGCAACAAATCTTCCACGAGGATCAATCTCAGTGGGGAATTAGAAAAGATGGGCACTTTTTGCTTAAGGCTGACTAATCTACTGGAGAGAAAAGACAAACCAAGTCACTTGGGGATAAACACAGCCAAAGTGAATGAACAAACAAACATCAGAGAATGCAAAATGTGCATATGCCATGTATATCTGTATGAATGAATGTATGATATGTTATGCTTATGTTGACAAAAAAAACAAGGAGAAGTAAACTAGAGATGAAATAAACATCTCAACAAGGATACTCGACCAATCTTCATAAGATGGACACATCACTGGGGGTGAGTGGGAAGCCACATATGGAACCAGAGTCCTGCCTCAATGCTTCAGATCTCTGGGGAAAGGAAAATACTTCACTTGGGAAAATGAGAGTGCTCCACTTGGGGATATAACATCATGACTTCACTTAGGGGATCGTCAAAATGAATATGGTGACTCTGCTGGGGATGAGAAAGATCCACTGGGAAAGGATCAAACTCATGATTAGAGAGAGACTTCACAAGGGATAAAATAAATATCCACTACGAACTGAGAGCTTGACTGAAAATTGTAATTGGAGATGCTAGAGCTGAGGCCTCACAGGGGATAAAATAAATATCCACTTCATTAGGAAAGTTCGGATTAACATCGCAGTTGTAGATGTCAGAGTTGAGAATTCATGGGGATGAAATACACATCCACTTCGCTGGGGAAGATTGAGTTGTAATAGATTCACTGAGTAATGAAGTAAACACTCACTTCACTGGGGAAGGTTGAAGACAAGGAAACTCACTGGGGATTCTCAGGCCACCAACTGTGGAAATCTTTCATCAAATATGCCATAACTACTTGAAGTAGAGACCCACCGAGGAATTATCATGACCACCTGAAGTAGAAACTTACTGGGGCATGGGTAAAGGTTGCTAAGAGAACAAAGTAATTCTGCATTAATAAACTGTGTGGTGGTCATCACAAATGAACTACAATTCTTGAAAATAAGCTTCACCCAGATTGCATGTTTCATGAGAAGAAGTCATCTTAAGAGGATTTTACATAAAACTTGACATCCAAAATGCTCTAGTGTTTTCAAACTCTTGGAGAGATTTATCGAATCTCGACATAACTGCCCCATATTTACTGTATTCTGTATAAGCGAGTCTTCAAACTTGCCCCTTAGGGATGGTCAGGCTGTGAACGTAACAACTGGGAAACAACTTGCCCCTGTCTAGCAGAGTCTTCAAGTAACATGCCCCTGGATATGATCATAATTTTGAAATGATTTGCCATTTTCATCAGAGTCTCAAGTCTCAAAAGATTAAACTCATCGCTGATGCTCATATGCAAGTTTCTATGATATCAAGCAATGTTAGCAAGCAGAAAAATGTTAATTTTGAGATTGCTAATGCAACACACATGTTAGTCTGGAAGTTTTTATTGAAAAGATATCACAATAACTTGTGACCGAATCACTAGTTAGGATGTGACATTAATTTTATTTTACAAGGCCAACACAAATTTTGAGCATAGCCTATAGGAGTCAGGAAACGTTATCTCATTGATAATGCTTTCAAAACAAACCCTACTTTAATTAGGTCTTTTGAGGGTTATAACGTGGAGTGGTTCACGGTTTATGAAACAAAGGATATAAGGCTCAAGGTTTATTTGTACCCACTCATTCTTCATGATATTCTCCAATCCTATGTTTAGTTAACTGACGCGAGCACTCATCTCTTAAGAGTAGTTTTGATATGGTTGAGAAAACACTGAGGCTTTGGACATGCCAGTCACTTACCTTTTTGCTTTTGTGTTTGATCACACGACTTTGTTCTTTACTGAGGATTTTTCTTTGTAATCCTTTATTTTTGCTTTCCACGTTTTTTGTTTTCCCTAACTTTTGCCTAGACTGAGTCTTTTAGATTTGACCTTGAAGTCCAGCCGGTGTCGTACCTTGAAAAATACGATCCTCGCGATGGACGCGGAAAAAATGTTCGAACAGAGTCGCCACCGAACTTTATTCATTCCAAGGAAGGAATAGGAAAATATCGATAAAACCTTTGAAGGATAAGAAAATGGTCATCGCAACCAAATTCTAGGTTCGGGAGTCGGTTACGCAAAGGGAAGGTGTTAGCACTCTCTACGTCCGTTGTACTCAACGGTAACCTCTTGATTCGATTCGTGAGAAAAGTTAGCTAAGTTTGTTTGTTTTCTTTTAAAGGAATAAGGTAAAAAGTTTTTCTTCTAAGGGGGAAAATGGGTGGTTTTTATTAGGGTGCTCGTCAAGGATTGGGGCCCTTGTGCCTACGTATTCCCTCGTGCAATGGGAAAGTCAGAGCGTTCGCAGTTCGTGGGACTACGAGAAAAGGTTTGGTGTAAAAAGAAAAAGAGTTTGAAGGTGGAAAAGATAGCTCGCTAGGATCTCGCAATCCTATGCCTACGTACCCTCATGGTGCAATGAGGAAGTCTGAGCAATCATAGTTCAGAAGACTACGACTTGGTTGGTTTGTGTTTTTTAAGCGAACGAGGGTTTAGGTCGCATTCTAACTGCTAAACGTTGGCTTGTCTGCTCACTAGGGGAGGCTGAAGCACTAGTTCATATGCACGGAAGAAGGAACTAAATAAGGTTCTTTCGGAAAGAGTTGGGTTGGAGATCGCACGGGGGAGAGGAATTAGTGTTTTGGGGAGTTTCGATCGCACAGGGGCGAGAAAAGAGAATTTGTCGTGTTGGATGTTCTAGAGGCGACAATTGTTCACACACGAGTAAGAGAAATCGCACCCAAGCAATCGACGGATTAAGGTTTATGCTTTTTAGAGGTGACAATTATTCACACACAAGTAAGAGAACTTGCACCCAAACAATTGAGGAGAAAGATCAAAGACTCGACCACCCCCAGTTCACCTTTTTGTGAAAAATGTTTAGCTAAGGATTACGTGTTTTAAGCGACAAGTGATTACAAAAAGGTTTGAATGTTATCGAGTTACAAGTTTTTTAAGGTGTCAACTGTTCACACACGAGTAAGAGAGCTCACACCCAGACAATTGAAGAGACAGATCAAAGACTCAACCCACCTCACTTTTCACATTTTAAGAAATTGTTTAAGTATAGTTAAGTGTATTGATTTGATTTATAAAAAAAATGCTCGATGTGAATCGACGTTTGAGTTTGCATACGAAACGGTTGAGGACTAAGGGAAAGAAAGTTCTAATGGTTCAAGCTAAGGTCGACGGCGAGGCAAGAGCGCTCGACTTACAAGAGGTATGATTTGTATGGTTTAGGGTTTTGATTTGAATATACAAGACAAGATTAAAGCAAGTAAAGGAAAGAAATCGAATTTTAATATTAATCGTGTGCACTAGCAAAGTGCGCTAGACTTTTAAACGGCCAACTAGAAGTAATTGATCGAGTAGGTGTCACTGTAAGAAAGCCCAGGATTAAGCTTTGAATGTTATGTAGGGTGACCCAAAAGGTTGATGGCGATGCGCAACGCGATCGACTTACACGGGTGGAAAATGGCTAGACATTGGATCGAGAATTTATTTCTTTAGAAAAGGGTTCAAAGCACTAAAGCATAATCAAGACAAACGAGTAAAGTGCGTACATTGTAATGGGAGCGGGGTATATGTAAATTACACGGGATTGTGAGAAATAAATGGTTTCGTTGTAAGGTAGCCCAAGAGGAAGTCGTGTGCGTGCGAGGTGTCCTAAACTAAGCCACGAACAAGAGTCGGACAAAAGCTCCTTACTAGGGTTTCTGTACACAATCCAAATTCTATGTCTCAGAGAAGTAACCACAGTCCACCACTTAGGAATTTTAGAGTTTTGATATTTTTAGTGTATTTTTGTGTGATGAACAAAGTGTGAAATAGCATGACAAGATGATATAAATATGAACAATATGAATAATAATAATAAGAGCAAGATAACATTTGACGAAAAAGTAAAGCAAGTGTATATTGACGGAAAGTAAAGTTAGTGGTTAATGATTAGTTGTTATAGCGAATGATCAACGTTGGTTAAAAAACCATCCTTGGGCTTTCAAACATAAGTTTGGGCCACA
Organism: Lathyrus tuberosus; assembly: GCA_022829125.1. Taxonomy (NCBI): domain Eukaryota; kingdom Viridiplantae; phylum Streptophyta; class Magnoliopsida; order Fabales; family Fabaceae; genus Lathyrus; species Lathyrus tuberosus. The sequence continues at coordinate 15,644,850 of JALAZF010000040.1, forward strand.
AATGCTCATTTTTCGATACGGGACATGTAGTGCTAAACCACCGATCTATGACGAAGATCATACTATAGGAGGCCGCGCGATTGATCTTTGTGCTAAAACACGATAGAGAAATGATATTAAGGATCATTCTCAAAAGAAATCGTGTCACACAAAAAGAAAAGGTGACGGTCTCGTCTTAATCACAAACTTTCGTCGATTAATCGAAGGTAACCTATCACGATCCCAAAGTATAGAAAATGATCTGGATGATCATTCACTACAGATTTGAAATAATGAAGGTTAATCGCTTCAATAACCAACATTCGTGAATAAAAAGACTTCATCGATCGAAAATGAAATAGAATCGAAACGGAAAGAGAAGTAAAATCAAAATGAGATGGAAGAGGAGACATGGTCTTGCCTTAATCATGATTTTAAATCAATAAATCGACAATCTATGATTTTAGACTTTCATTGACCAATAGTGAAAATAAAATAGAAACGAGAAGAACTAAATAATGGTCTTGTCTTAATCACCATTTTATCGATAACCGTCAAATGATGATATTAGATTTTCACCAACCAACAATAACACTAAAATCGAGAATGACAAGCAAAAATGGAGGCGAAATGAATTAAAAACTTAAAAAAATAATTAGACAAGATAAGGAAATAAAATAGTAACTAAATTAAATTAAGAAAACATAGAGAAGGAAGAGGGTGTGTATGAATCAGAATGAGGGGTGGAATTGTAGAAAAGGGAGAAATCACGTGGGCTTGAAAACCAGCCCATCATTCTCCACAACTCGGTAAAGAAGAAAGTGCAAAAACAAGGGTACACGGGCTACAAAGCCCAATTATATCATGGAATATGATTTTAAATAGACAACTCAAAGAAGTCAAAATCTCCAAAAGCCATCGGAAGGAAAAAAAGGAAAAAATGAGAACAGATTCACATAGAAACAACAACGACTTGTATCTCAAAACAGAACAACATTAGGGTTGGCTATTATGAAAACAACATTTCGCTTAAAACGCAGTTACAAGAACGACGCAAATCAACGATTTCCTCAAATGCTTCAAACAACAATACGAAATGAAAACTCAGTGAAGAATGAAACGGCAACCCAGCACCCTCTTTCTCTCTCGATCCCTCGCTTTGGTCCTCTTGCTGCTTCGTTCAGGTACGTTTTGAATCGTCCAGGTTATGTTGTTTAGTTTCTGATCGTACCTGGATCAGACAGTTAGACAGTGGCCAGCAATGTCGTATGGACTTCAGCTCCGGTGATGATGATACGGTCGGGGGGGGGGGGGGTGTACCTGCAAGGTACTCCGACGCTCAAGTCAGGTAAGGTCAGAGAAAAGAAACTACAAAGATGTGAGTTTAGAATGTTTCGTCACCTGACCCTCTCAAGTGAGAGGGTATTTATAGAGAGCCCCCAGCGCGGAGCCAACGGTTACTTACACTGGGCTGGACTGCAAGGCCCAATCCAAGTAACTTCCAGGGCTTACGTGGCGTAGTGAAGACCAGCACGTGGTCTTTGCTCTGGTGTAACGGTCCCTAAATCTCCGAAAGTAGGGCATACCGATTCCTTCGGGAGTGGGAAGTTACAAGAGAATGTGTCCTCGCATGGAGGAGCACGTGGGTTTCGAGGAGAGGTGCGTCCACATACTATATGCCTCTGCTCGACAGTCTTTACCTCGCGTGTCCGACGTCCAAGGGGATTGGTACGTGCCTGACACGGAGGCGACTTTGGGCCTTGTTGGGCCTTCGCTGGTCATTGGGCTTGGGCCTGCCCGACAGGAGGGCAGGCGCTGGCCCAGTCCAGAACAGAAGCCCCCCAAGTCACTTCTCTGAGGTGTAAGAGTAATGACTTAAGGGCTAGTACTATGTCGAGGGCGGGCCCCGCCGGGGAAGGGATTCTAAACGAGGAGCGGTTGGTCACCCGGGTAGAAATAAGTCGACCTGCTCGCGCTAGACTGGCCGCGTCTGGGCGACGTCGCAGGGATACTAGAAGTCTGAAGTGAGGCAAATGGAAGGACGCGTGTTGGGGAATGAAAAGACGTGCGTGAGGGAACGTGTGACACATGTCACACCTCATAATTGCCTAGGGCGGCTACGCTAGGGTAGCGTAATCGATTGCCTAGGAAATCCTCGAGTCTCGTGAGGCCCTTATAAATAGGGGCCATCCCGTTTCATTTGCACTTTCGCTCCCCCTTTGCTCAGACTTTCTCTTTCTTCCTCCTCTATTTCGCCACCGTTCGCCACCACCGACTGCCGCGCCGAAACCCTACCAGAAGTGTATTTCAAGTAAGTTTCTCTCTTTTTTCTCCTTTTGTTTGCATTTATATGGTGGTTTTATGGTGAACTGATAAAGTTCTCATGGAAATCACGGAATCTCCGGCGGAAACGGCAGAATTTCTTAGTTTCTTTGTTGAATCTCGCGGGGAGAAGGGATGAATACCCCAGGGACAAGAAGAATGTCCCGAGGACACGAGATGAAAATCTCGGGGTCCTCAACAATATCTCCTCTGTGGGAGGGATCCCTCCCAAAGCGACATACCGGTGACCTGAGGATGGTCACGGGGACGTTCATCGGTTGTCACGGGGACGTGGCCGAGCACGACAGTCTCGGGATCTCGACACTCCTTCTTCGCCCTTTCACTTGAACAACGGTGGAGGGGTGAATTTGATATGGATCATTGAATTCACCGTTTCCTTCTGCTTTTTAGGTACATGAAAGCTTTGTCCGTGTCTGTGGCCGTGGGATCGTTAGACGTCGACGATCAGCCCGACTCTCCGATGGCGATGATCACCAGCGCCGAGGAGCGTCCCCTTGCTGAGTGGGTTAGCGACGAGCCGCAAAACATGATCTCCCAGTTCGTCGACGGGGACGAAGATGATATCTTTTGACAGTCGAACACCGACTGGTGGGCTCCCCGAAGACGTGGAAGGTGTTCCGGCCACTGGTGCACCATCGCATCTATTCGGCATATCGAGGGATGAGGTTTCCCTTTTATGAATTCATATTCGACCAGGCGGGGTGGCGTTTTCCCTTTACTGATTTCCAACAAGCGGTGTTCGTTTGGCTGCACCTGGCGCCCTCGCAGCTCCATCCTAACTCCCTTGCTTTTATCCGAGCCTTTGAGCTCGTTTGTAAATATCTCCAGATCGGGGCAACCGTGCCTCTTTTCTTTCGTATCTTCCACCTCCAACGACAGGCCTCCGATGGCAGACACGGCTGGGTGTCTTTTAAACAAGTGAACAGCCTCTTCCACACCTACCTAGACTCTGTTCGGGACTTTAAATATCAGTATTACATCGTGAGGCCGGTCACGCTTGAGGCTGTGAATTCGGTGTATCGCCGGGTTTCCCGCGAAGTGGACGGGCAGAAGGAGGAGGTCCTTGAACTGAGATTCCCCTTGTTCTGGACCGAAGAACATTTCAAAAAGGGTACGGACAACTACATTGTTAGCCCTGACCGACTTTGCGAGGGGGATCATCTGGCGTATGAGAAAATAGTCGCCTTCGTCAACAGTTTTAACAAAGCCAAGCTCGTGACGTCGGACGGAGAATTCGTCCGGGGTGACGACGGGCAGGTCTTAACGAAGCGCCGATTAATCAATATGAGGGCCCTCCTCGAGACATTTTCCGACGAGGATGCCCTCGAGCTGTTAGGTGGTGGAATCCTCTTCAACTTGCTTTTTCTTCGCATCTTGGTTTCCGATTTACTGACACATTTATTTTCTTTGCAGGCAAGATGTCGGGTGCTGAGGAGCGTATCAAGAAACTGAAAGCTGCTCGTAGTTTGAAGAAGGGCGGCAAAGGCCGTATCGAGCAACTCCAATCGCAGGTCCCCGATCTCACTCCGGCAACCGGGGGTTCTTCTGGCTCTCCCCAGGACAGCGACTCCCCCATCACTTAGAACTCTCGAAGAGACGACGACTTGCTGATCAGGTGGACGTCGACCTCACTGAGAACGAAAGCCCTCCCGCTGTGAAATTTGTGCTCCCGCCTTGTCACTCGAGGCCGAACTTCTTTATGGGGAACAATTCCCTATGCGTTGGTGCACCCGAAGTTCAGACCATCTTGGGTGTTGACAGGGTTTCTCGGAGAAGGGCGCTGGTGGAGGACGTGTCCGCGGTGATGCGGATTTGCGCTACTGCCTTGGTCCTGAACGACAAGACATGCCCAGCAGACGAGCTGAACAGGCTGCAAGAGAGTTTTAGGTCCATCTCAGCTGAAATGGAGAAGGTGGGAAAGGAGCTGGCTGACTGAAAAAACCAGAATAAGGACCAGGTCGAGCTTCAAGAGAAGTTGAAGGAGAGGTTAAGGAACACTGAGGAGGAGAGGAAACGTCTCTTGCCGAGGAACGCCGAGCTGGAAGAAGCTGTTTGCCCGGCTGAGGAGGAAACCGAGGAAGACAAGTTGTTGACTTTGCGGGCAGCGCTGATAGCGAAACTCAGGGAAGCTGAGCAGGATAACCTCGTGACGGCTGACATAGGCTTCAGGAACGCTGTGCAGCAACTTCAGGTTCTCAACCCCGACCTTATAACTGAAGGGACTGACCCCGACTATGAGGTGGTCGACGATCAGATCGTGCAGCCGATGCAAGAGGAAGAGGTCGGCGGAGGGGCAGACGAACACGAGCAGCCAGAGGGGACCGTCGCCGACTAGGTTTTTCCTTTCTTATTTTGTTTGGCCTGCGAGCCATTTTATTTTTGATTCCTATGCCCAGCCTACGTGCCAGGGGCTTTTTGATACTTGTTTGTAATACCTGTACAATGGGCTTCTGCTCGCTTAATGCATTTTTGTTTATCTGCGCGTGTGATGTTTGTATGTTTTCGCTTGTATGTGATGTTATTGTATTTGCTATACTTTATTTATTTTTGTCTAAGTAATAGAGATTTTGGGAATTCGCTCGACTTCAATAATCCTCAACTGCGTGGAGAGCTGGCCGAGTGGTCGGAGGTGTATTCTGACCTTCAATGAGACTAAGAGCTCGGTCGAGGTCTTAGCTTCGTGGCGTGAACTTCCCATCGCGAGCTAGGTGTTCTGCCTAATTCGTACAACGACGATGAAGCTCGATCGAGGTGTCCTCATCGGATCAAAAGTCCTCGCGCACACACAGCGCGACCCTTGATCATCGTGTTTTGTGTAGGGGTGTCGCGCTTGTACCCTAGTGCGTCCCCGTAACCGCAATGCTGGTGTTTTTCGTGGGAAGTGCTTAACTGTAGTACTGTTTAAGCTTCTCAGTGTTCCATGGTCGAGCAAGTTCTTCCCCGTGTAGATTTTCGAGGAAGTAGGCTCCTGTCCCCGTCTTCGTGCGGACGCGGTACGGGCCTTACCAGTTCGCGGCGAGTTTGCCTTCTTGCGAATCTTTCTGGTTCCTTCGTAGGACGAGGGTGCCTACCTGAAAATCATGTTTGATAACTTTGTCCTTATAACGTAAAGTTATTTTCTGTTTAAGTGAGGCTTCCCGGAGGGATGCGCCCGTCCTTATTTCCTCGACGAAGTCGAGCTCTTCCCTTAGGGCCTCGCTGTTTGCATCCTCGTTGAGGCGGGCTTCCGTCCTCCTCGAGGGTTCCCTGATCTCCACGGGGACCACTGCTTCCATTCCGTAGGTCAGACAAAAGGGGGTCTCCCTGGTCGTGGAATGTGGGGTTGTTCGGTAGACCCAGAGGACGTTGTGTAGCTCCTCGACCCACCGTTGTTTGGCGTCGGCTAGTCGATGTTTCAATCCTTGGAGGATCACTCTGTTCGCTGCTTCAGCCTTCCCGTTCGTTTGAGGATGCTCGACCGACGTAAAGTCCTGCTTCGTGCCCTGTTTGGTGACGAAGTCTTGGAAGTTCTTGCCGGTGAACTGTGTCCCGTTGTCGGTGACGATCGCTTGGGGCACGCCGAACCGGGCAAGGATGTTCCTTTTGTAGAAGCGGAGTATGTTAAAGGTCGTGATTTTGGCCAGGGCTTCCGCCTCGATCCACTTTGTGAAATAATCCACGCCGACGATGAGATATTTGTTTTGGTATGATCCCATAACGAAAGGTTCGAGGATATCCATTCCCCACCACACAAATGGCCACGGGGACGATAGTGTTTTGAGCTTGTTAGGGGGAGCGAGGTGCATGTCCCCATGTTGCTGGCATCTATCGCACTTCTTGACGTGCTCCTTGGTGTCCTGTTGCATGGTGGGCCAGTAATACCCTGCTCGGAGAGCCTTACGGGCTAAGGATCGCCCGCTGAGGTGCTGTGCATTGATTCCCTCGTGGATTTCCTGGAGAATACCGGGGACCCTGATCTCCTCGACCCACCTGAGGAGGGGGATAGAAAACCCGCGGCGGTATAGCTTGTCCTCGACTATTATGTACGAGCACGCCCGTCACTTGACCATCCCCGCTTCCTTGGGATCTTCGGGAAGTTTTCCCGTCGTGAGGTACTCGTATACCGGGGTCATCTAACAATTGCTGTCCCCAATGGCATTCACGTCCGCCGCCGGAACGGGTTTGTCGATGCTCGGGCGGGAAAGCCCTTCTTGTATGAAGGATTTGTTTCCGCCTTTCTTCTTTGTGCTCGCCAATTTGGACAAGACATCTGCTCAAGTATTGTGCTCGCGAGGGATGTGGGTTACTTCCGCGGAGGTGAATTTTTTCATCTTTTCTTTCACTAAGGTCAAGTATTCGATGAGGCTGTCATTCTTGGCCTGGTACTCTCCTCGGACTTGCGAGGCTACGAGTTGGGAGTCGGTGAAGATTTTGACTTCCTTGGCGCCGAGGTCCTCGGCCAATCGAAGCCCGACGAGGAAAGCCTTGTACTCTGCCTGGTTGTTCGACGTCGGGAAGGATAGTTCGAGGGAGACATCGATCAGGATGCCTTCCTCGTTTTTGAGGATAATGCCCGCCCTGCTCCCCTTCGTGCTGGATGCTCCGTCGACATAGATAGTCCATTTTTGGGATCCGTCGGTCGAAGGTTCTGGGACGGTCATCTCCGCCACAAAGTCGTCCAATACCTGAGCCTTCAGGGCTTTCCTTCCCTCGTATTGGATGTCAAATTCGGCGAGTTCGAGCGACCACCTGACCATCCTTCCCGCCATATCTGGTCGTCCAAGGAGCTGCCTTATCGGCTGTTTGGTTCTTACGACAACCGTGTGGGCTAGGAAGTAATGGCGCAACCTCCTGGCCGCGGTGACTAGGGCCAGGGCGACTTTCTCGATCTGCTGATACCTGAGCTCAGGACATTGGAGGGCTTTGCTCGTGAAGTAAATCGGCTTCTGCCCATCCAGGGTTTCCCGGATGAGGACAGCGCTGACCGCTTCACTCATGATTGCGAGATATAAGAACAGTGTCTCCCCGTTCTCAGGCCTTGAGAGGACCGGGGGTTGCGACAGGACTTGTTTTAGGTGGAGGAGCGCCTGCTCGCACTCCTCGCTCAATTCAAATGTCGTTTTTTGTCAAAGAAGTTTGAAAAACGGGAGCGCGTATTGTGCAGACTTGGCGACGAAGCGGGAGAGGACGGTCAGCATCCCGTTCAGTGATTGTATTGACTTTTTCGAGTTTGGAGTTGGGATCTCGGAGAAAGCCCTACACTTGTCGGGGTTGGCCTTGATTCCTCACTCTGTGAGGTAGAAGCTGAGGAACTTACCTGCCCGAACGCCGAAGGTGCATTTGTCGGGATTGAACCTCATGCGGCATCTCCTCGATGTGTCGAACACCTTCTTAAGGTGCACGACGTGGTCGACTTCTTCTGCGGATTTGACGATCATGTTGTCCATATAGACCTCGAGCATGTCGTCGATTTCTCCCCGGAAAACTTTGTTCGTCATCCGTTGGTAGGTCGCGTCGGTGTTCTTCAGGCCGAAGGGCATTACGTTGTAGTAGTAATTGCCCGACTCGGTCATGAAGGTTGTGTGCTGTTTTTCGACCTTATCCATGGAGATTTGGTTATACCCTGAGTAGGCGTCCATGAAGGATAACAGTCTGTAACCTGTAGAATTGTCGACCAGCTGGTCGATGTTAGGCAAAGGATAACAGTCTTTCGGGAATGCCCGGTTAAGATCGGTATAGTCAACACACATCCTCCATTTTCCATTATTCTTTTTGACAAGTACAACGTTGGACAACCAGGTCGTGTACCTTGCCTCCGAAATAAAATCCGCCTCTAGGAGGTCTTTTATAGCTTTTTCAGCAGCCTCCACTTTTTCGGGAGACTGCCTACGCCTACGTTGAACTATGGCCCTAGCGGCCGGGTCTACTGCGAGCTGATGGCAAGCCATCTCGGGGTCAAGGCCAGGCATCTCGGAGGCGCTCCATGCGAACAGATCAGCGTTTTCCCGGAGACATGCCTTTAGCTGCTTCTTCGCCAGGTCGGGGAGCTCAGTGCCAATCTTCACATTACGATCTGGATCGTCCCCGAGGGTGACGAGCTCGAAGTCTCTGTCTGGGACGGGGCGCGTTGGGTGGAGAGGCTGCCCGTTGTTTTTCGCCTGGAGGTCGAGGTCCGCTGCTCCGCCCTCTTCGTGCTCGTCCAGGAACCTGCTGCCTAGGTCGACCGTGTTGACGCGCGGAAGAGGCCTCTGTACGGTGTCCGAGGATGAATTTACTCCGGTCTAGGGCTTGGTGCCGATGGAACTCATGCCTTTGATTGCAGCGTCGAAGCACCTCCTGGCCGCGTCTATATCCCCGTGCATTGTAACTACCCATCCCCTAGCCGTGTAGTACTTCATCTTGAGGTGGACCGTTGATGGCACTGCTGTGAGTTTGGCCAGGGTGGTCCTCCCGAGGATACAGTTGTAGAGGGATGGACATTCGACCACCAGGAAGCGGGTCTTCACTTGACGGGCAGTTTCTTCGGCCCCGAATGTGACCATCAGTTCAACGTAACCCCATGGTCTGGTGGTGGTGCCGTTGAACCCCTGCAGATCTGAACCGACGTACGGGGTCAGATGTCTCTCGTCGAGCTGGAGAGTCCCGAACAGGTGAGCGTACATGATGTCTACCGAACTTCCCTGGTCGACAAGGATCCTGCGAACGTCAAAATTCGCCATCTGTGCCCTCACCAAGAGGGGGATAGTGGCGTTGGGCGCTCCGCCTGGGAGCTCTTCAAGGTAGAAGGTGACGGGGTTTGATTTCCCCTGCACCTTATCGAGAGTGGTGGTCTTCGCTGATGTTGCGGACTCTAGTTCATCAAATTTCCGCTTGATCGACCCGACAGAGACCTTCTCGTAACCACCTCCAGATATGACCATTGTCTTGGGGAAACCTTCCCACTTGCTGCGAGCAGCGTCGAGGTCTTCGCGGGGGAAGTTTGCCCACATGCTGCGAACTGCCTCTTGGCCCTCGATGCCTTCGGGGACAAAGAAGTCTTCGGGTCGAGTGACGCTGAGGGCGACCTACAGCCGACTCTCGTCGGGAGGGGGTGTTGTCTTCTCGATGTTTTGGGCTTCCCGGGTGTAGCGAGCGATTTTGGACGCGGTTCTTAAGCGCTGGTCGCTCTCTGTAGTTTGAGCTTTGACTACAGGTCGATTCATTTTTTATCCTATTGTGAGCTGAATAAGGAAGGGAAATAGATGTCTCCAATTAACCCTGCTTTGCATACTGAGTTTAAACAGCGGTCTGTTAGGTTACGAATGCTATCAATGTGGGGGGGGCCTTGTACTGGTTATTTGTATTTTCGCCAATACTGTTTTCTTTCTTTTTACCTGGACAAAAGGTTTCTGGCGGGGAACAACGATTAGGATGTTAGGACTGATGCTTTTTGAATTACTGCTTTTGATTGATGGAGATATGGGATTTGGGTTTTTTGTTAATTGTGCTCGCTAAGATCTTTTCTTTCGATCTTATGCCTACGTATTCCCGTTTACCAAAATAGGGAGATCAGAGCGTTCGTAGTTCCTCCTATTCTATGGGAGGAAATGGGTGTTTTTGGTGTCTTGTTCAAAGCCCAAGACGTGAAGCGAAAGGTGGTTTATATCTTGTTCAAAACCCAAGATGTGAAGCTGAAGGTGATTTGTATCTTGTTCAAAGCCCAAGATGTGAAGCTGAAAAGTCTATTTGCGTCTTGTTCAAAGCCCAAGACGTGAAGCTGAAAGACCTCGACTTTAGAGAGAATTTGTCATCTCTAAAGAAGGGTTTGTCTGTCACAACTGTTGGGTGACTGGTTATAAAGGAGAATTACTTTAACCGGGATACGCGGATCCTAGTAATGCCATAATTTCCTTTAAAGGGGATTTTAACCTGAAGGAGAATACTTTAACTCAGTGTAGAGCAATGCTATCTTTCCTTAGGAATTTTTCATGCTAAAAGAGGGACAGTGGCATGGATGTAGATGATCTAGAGGCTTGCCGCTTACAGCGATTAGATGAAGGGGAAAGAGTTGTTGATGTTTGTATACTGTGAACGAGGCACAACTTTGATGCTAAAAGGTTGATTGGATCAACCAGTGGTTTTCTTATACAAAGCCTAAGAGGAGGCTATTGGCCCAACAAGAGGGAGTTTTTATGTGTCTCGTACGAAGCCCGAGAGAGAGGCTAAAAGGGTTGACTCGACAGGAGAATCTTTTATACTCAACAAGAGAGTGTTTTTGTATCTCGTACGAAGCCCGAGATGGAGGCTAAAAGTTTGACTCAACAAGAGAGTCTTTGTATCTCGTACGAAGCCCGAGATGGAGGCTAAAGGTTTGACTCAACAAGAGAGTCTTTTTATCTCGTACGAAGCCCGAGATGGAGGCGAAAGGGGTGATTGACTCAACGAGGGAGTCTCTTATGTGTTTCGTACAAAGCCCAAGAGAGAGGGTAAACGTTGTTTGACTCCGCTGGGGAGAATTTTGGTATCTCGTACGAAGCCCGAGATGGAGGCTATGGTGACTGTTTCAGTTAAGTGACAGGTCTAGTATACTGATTTTAAAGAGAAAATCAGTTCTTATATGAGCAACACTGTACTCAGGGATTTGATTTGAGGATCAGGTATATTTCCTTGTCTTTGAGGAAACGGGAAATCCAAAGGGTATTGAGACTGTCCGAGTCTGCGGGTTTCCTTCCTATTTAACGAAGGGGTCACTTGAGACTCAAGGAAGTTAGAGTGTCCATGTTTAGAGTTTCATCTTTTGTACTATGTTTTGAGAAACAGTAGTAGACTCTTTGAAAGGACTGTTCTATGGAGATGATTAAGTTATGTTCCTATACCTCTAGGAGGTCGTCGGGACAATTTGTACGAAGCCCAAGAGGAGGCTGGAAACTTTTAAGAAGCCGACGGGTCCTTGTACGAAGCCCAAGAGGAGGCTATCATTCCCGAAGGAAGAGATCATTATACGAAGCCTAAGAGGAGGCTGTGAATACTTCTAAGAAGCCGTAGGGTCCTTGTACGAAGCCCAAGAGGAGGCGGGGTTGCTTTTAAGAAGCCCGTGGGTCCTTGTATAATGCCCAAGAGGAGGCTGATGCTTTTAGGAAGCCCGTGGGTCCCCAAACCCCGAGAAATTCAAGGTAAGCTATTCACAAGGAATAGATCAAGTCAGGAAAGTCCGAGAATTTGGAAGAAACTCAAAGATGCCATTCACGGAGAAGACATTCATCTTGGGGAGTAGAGTTTCTTGACAATTCCTAATGAGGACAGCCGAAGAGAAGACTGTATCTGGTGATCCTATTGGGGATCTAGTTGTCTATTTCTACGAATAAACGAAACGGCGTCACCTAGTTCTAGACGTAGTTGCCGGGGAAACTCTAAATATCTATACTATTATTACACAGTTGATATGAGTTTATGAAAGAAGACTTACAGCGAAACAGCCCCACAATACAGTTATATATATATATATATATATATATATATATGAGTTTTTGAAAGGAGACTTACAGTGAAACAGCCCCACAATACAGTTATATACATATGAAAGCGGTAAATGAAAGCGGGTAAACACTTACTCGATTGTAGAGCTTCCATGCTATTTGGTTAGTTGTTCAACAAAGAAAGATTGAAAATAACAGTATATTCAAAATCAAAGGAGAAAGTGCTTTGAAAAAGAAAGATTTGGGGCTTACAGCTCAAGGAGAGGCCCAGGGTTTTATCAGTGAGCGCACTGTTGAATTTGTACAGAGGGACTTATACAAGTGACTGAGGCCCAAGAAAGGTTTTCTGTACAAAGGGATGGGTCTTACACTCTATCAAGAGGCCCAAGTGAGTTTTAAGAAAAGAAATGGGTCTTACTACTAGAGGGTAGGCCCAATGGTTAATTTTGAAAAAAGGCGATGGTCGCGCCGAGGTTTTGGAAACACCGTGGGACTTATACAAGTGACTGAGGCCCAAAATTTTGGTATTTACAAAGGGATTGGGTCTTACACTCTAATAGAGGCCCAAGGAGTTTAAAGAAAAGAAATGGGGCTTACAACACGAGGGGAGGCCCAGGGTTTTTATTTTCAAGATGAATATTCACTTTTAAAATGCTTAAAAATAATTAAAAATGAATTTATTCACAAAAATACCAACTATATTAAATAAATAATATAAATTTGATTTTTTTGTAGAATAAAATATTTTACTATTTTTGTGATTTTTCAGAAAAAGAACCAATAAAAAATAATCAAAATTGAAGGAGTTATTAATTTTCCAAATTATTAAAAAATAATAAGAAAATATAAAAAAGAGGGGTTGGGTCTTACACTCTATTAGAGGCCCAAAGTGTATTTTTGTACAAAAGACGGGGCTTACAACTCAGGGAGAGGCCCAAAATATTTTCAGTTTGAAAATGGCGATCGCGCCGAATTTTTCTTTTAACGCAGAGGGACTTATACAATAAGTGAGACCCAAAATTGTTTTGGTTAAAAGGGGATTGGATCTTACACTCTAATAGAGGCCCAAAAGTTTTGAATGGATTTTATAGCTCGAGGAGAGGCCCAAGGTTATTTCTTAAAAAGGCGACGATCGCGCCGTTTGTTTTTGACGGTATCGGGGCTTATACAATGAATGAGGCCCAAAAATGATTTGGCCAAAAAAGGATTGGGTCTTACACTCTATTAGAGGCCCAAAGTGTTTTGAAAATGATTTATGAGGGTTGAATTAATCCAAAAACCGTAATTTATTTTCAAAAATGTATTTAATTGAATAAAAATTCAATTAAAATGATCAAAATTGTTTAACATATGGAAAATAAATTGTGATCTTGGATTAATGCTTCAAAAATTAAGTATTGACCTACAAAATAATTAGAAAGCATTAAAAGTTACAAAAATCAAGGTGGAAAAAATATTTTAAATGTTAAAAACAATTAAAACATTAATTCTTTGCAAAAATATCAATTATACAAAATAAATAATATTTTTGGGATTTTTTGGGAAAATAAAATATTTTAACATTTTTGTGAATTATTAAAAAAAGAATCAACTCAAAATCATTAAAACTCAGAGAGAAATTAATTTTTGAATCAATTAGATAAAATCACAAAATTCAAATATTCAAATATTGGAAAATGGCGCCAAGAACAAAGGCAAGAACACGCGCGTTTTTCAGTTTTGCCCAGATTTGCATTTTCTCTCCAATCTCACTGAATACTTAATCATATCATGCAATCCACATACCAATCAACTCGTTTCAACCTCACGATCATGTCTATGGTATTTAATTTCATTTAAATTAAACATATAACAAGAAATCATGAAAAATCCTCAAGAACCCTAATTTCTGCATGAAGGCTAGGATTTTTGATACACGATTCAAACAATGCAATTAATTGAGGGGAAACATTCCATGCATGATTATGAACATATGGCCAAATTATTGTGCAGCAAAAATTGCATGGATCATAGAGTTAGAAGAGCTCATGCTTACCACTTGCAGCTGGTGATCCTGATTTGTGTTGGAGGTGTTACAGCTAGGTTCCAATGATCTGGATAGCTTCCCTAGGTGCCATGGAGTGTGTATGAATGCTTGGAATGGATTGAAATGATCTGGAACTTGAGATGGTACCCCAACTGCAAATCTGTCAAGAACTTGAGCAATTGGCTGGTGATTTTGTGAAATCTGTGTTCCAGATGTTATGTGAGTGTTTGGATCACTTCTATATGATGTATGTGAGGTGTGTGTGTGATTGGAAAAGCTCTCAAACTCAAAACCCGATAGTGACTTGCCTTAGAATGCAAAATTGGAGTGAAAGAAGAGATTTTGAGGAAAGCATCTGTTTGATGGCTTTGGTGTACTCAAACTGATCACAATTGAGCTCTATTTATAGTAGAGCAAGTTTGTTTTGTAAGGAATAGTGAATGGCAACTGCTGAGTAGGTTTGGCCAATGTTGGCAAATGAAAATCCAAGTCTCCTCTAGCCATTGACTACAGGTTAGGGCATAGGCTGCTGGTCCCCTTGGTCTTGGATAAGTCTTGACTGAATTCAGTTGAGAATGGCTCAGTCCATGCCACCTTGATGCTTCCATTGAATGCTCCAATCCAAAATTGGAGTCTTGTCCCTATTTTGGCAATTCTAGGTTCAACATGCTATTTCTTGTTCCAAAGACTTTTGAGGCTTGGCTCAGTGATTGTCCCCTTTAGATTCAATCCTCAGATGTGTCTAAGTGGATAGGAGCATTTGGATTTGGCTGATTTTGTCAAATCGACCAAAAGTGTAAAAATCTGCCTTGCCTTGGCAGATTTCAGCAAGGCAACTTGCCAATGTCATATCTCATGACTCAAATTGAATTTGGTAATGTTCTTGGTCATTTTGGAAAGCCCTTACATGATACAACAACTGTTTAAACATGTTTGGTTTTGATCTCTTTTGAATACAAGTGAAAAATCCCCCTACATTTGGCAAAAAGTAACGTAAAATCTGACTTAGTGAAATTTTCACTAAGTGTTGGAACAAAGTGACTTTTCTTGATTTTGATCACTCCATAACTCAAAATCCATGAGGAATTTGGACAAAGGTCAGTATGAAACTTTTGTAGAGGGCAATGAGATCTACAAATCAAGTTTTGAATGGGGAACAATGGCCTTGTGGTTTAGGAGTTATGGTCCTCCAAAGTTGGCACATTAGTGTCACTTTTTCCATAACTTAGAAATTTTTCTAAGTTTTTATGGTTACCCCTTTTACAAGTTATCCCACTTTCTTTGATTTTTCTTGATGAATGATGATTCAAATCATACATTAACATGATTTTAGGGTTAAAAATCCATTTTGGTGAAAAATCTCAAAAAGTCAAAGTTGACTTTTGTGCACAGTTGACTTTTTATCAGATGAATTCCAAACTGTACAATTCTTCATGAAATCATGTCCTTGACCTAAATCAAACTTGATGGACATGTTCCATGGGTGTCATAGGGTATATTGAATCATGTCTTAGGGTTTGGGAGCATGTCCTGGTCAAAAGTCAAAGTTACAGTTGACTTTCCTCGCGAAACCCTAATTGTGGTGCAGATGAAATTGAGACTTGTTGCTCAAGCTTCTTGGATTAATCCATTGTTGTAAATAGATCAATATAGTATATTAGAGACCCTCAAACCCTCTCTTAAGGTCTTGGCTCATGACTTGCCCTAAAAGTCAACTTAGGGGTGAATTAGGTCAAGAAACCCTAATTCCTGATTTTTGATGAATGCATCCCCTGAGGCAAAATTGACTTGATGATTGGGTCCATGAGGTTCCATGGAGTATATTAGGTTGTGTTTTGGATCATTGGCTTGTGCCCAAATGAAAAGTTTCCATCTGGAGGCCCTGGTCGACCAAAACCCTAATTTGTTGACACTGTCGATCTTGAGACTTGATCCACCTGTAAGGGAGCAAACTTGTGCTTATTCCTTGAAGTGGGAGTCCTCTTGATCCATTGTGGATATTTGAGATGCTAGACAAGTTGAAGATCATGTCATTCCTTGATTGATCCTTTGTCTAAGAGCTCTGCGAGGGCTTGAAACCCTAAATCCTGTTTGTAGTGAATGCTCACCCACCTTTGGGGAGACTAATGAGGTACAAAGGTACATCCATATTGTGCTGATGATTTGCACAATGATGGGAAATCTTAGTGGTCAAAATTTGGGGTATGACAGATGCCCCTATTTAATCTTCTTGGACCCGAAGGTGTGAATGGCGAAGGTATTCGGGCATTCGGGGTGCAAGAGGATTAAATATCGGAATACCCGAAATTTTGATGGTGGTTATGAATGGTAGCTTACGCATTCATCTTCTTTAGCTAAGCAATGATGCTTAGAAAAGGTAAACTTCCCCTCGATCCTGGTCTTCAGCCAAGGAGCTGGTCTCAGTTTTCTTTTGAAATAAACTTCCCCTCGATCCTGGTTTCTTACCAAGGAACTGGTCTTAGTTTCTTTTGTAAACTTCCCCCCGATCCTGGTTTCCTACCAAGGATCTGGTATCGGTTTCTGATATAAACTTCCCCTCGATCCTGGTTTCCTACCAAGGACCTGGTCTTGGTTATTGAAATAAACTTCCCCTCGATCCTGGTTTCCTACCAAGGAACTGGTCTCAGTTTCTTTTGTCAATAAACTTTCTTGACAAGGAACGCTATTAGTAGCTGTTTTCCTCAAACTTCTCGCCGAATTTTCCTGGGGAGATGCCATTTGAGTGGGAAAAGATTTGATGTCAGACTTGCTGGGGAACCCATTCGTCTGAATTGTAGAGGTACACAAACTTCTCTATTTTGGAGACGCCATTTGTCGATTCTACTGGGGAAAGCGAGTCTCTTGAGAGACTGTTTTCGTTTGGGGGCTTACATTATACTTTTCTCGGGATCTTTCCGGAGAAACGCCATATGATGGGATCCAATTTTGAGGTGCCGATGACCTTTTCATCAGTGGTTTTTTCGGAGAAAAACTGCCGTACCGCCGAATCTCTGATTAAGAGGCTTTCTCTGGGGATTTTCCTTAATCCGGGAAAGCAAGGATATCGTCTTCGATGGCGAAGAGCGACATTTGTTGAAAGTTTTCTTGTTTCTCAGAGGTTCAAGTTATCAAAGTGGTCAAGGACCGTCTCTAATCCATAAATAAACGGGAGAGAGATTGCTTAGATGATTCACTTCCTAACGAGGAAAGGTCTGGCAACTCGATTGAGAGGACTTATCACTAGGGGATAAGAACGACTAGAGTGATAGTGATGCAATATGAATGTGAATGCAAATCAATAATGCATGATGTGTATATGTATATGCGGACAAAATTGACGCAACATACAGACTAAGGGATGAACACGATTGGATACTCGGCCACCGCGGGGCGTGTAGAAATATCGCTGGTTCAAGATAGCAATTCTGCCTTGCTTAGGAGAAACGATCCCTGTTGGGGGTGACGCTGGTCGGGCTTAGGAGATGAGAACTCGGTCGAAGATGTTAGATGGAACATGGTCTCTGACATTATTGATCCTTCATTCAGGCGTACTGGTTTAGAAGAAGTACTTTAATTCTGCACTTTGTAGTTCAAACGCCTTTGGAGACGCAATCGATGCTCTTTCGATGTTCAACAGTCAAAAGAAATTGCCATCTTTATTAAAAAGCAGAAAAAGTTTTAACAAGTAAATTCATTTTTGTTTCATTTCAAGAATCGTTAATCATGTTAACAACGTCGTTCTATAAAGCTAAAACAAATAAGAATTACAAACAAAAGCACAAGGGCTCAAATTTTATTGATAAGATGGAAATTAGCCAAACGCATGATTCCAAAGAGTATTTACAAAGTTTGAAAATGGTAATTTACAGGGAAAAGGGCTACGTTGAAACATAACGACCACTATCCTTCTACCAACTTTGAATTCGGGACATCCTGAGCTTCTGTCGAAGATGACCTTGACTGGAGTTTTCCTCTGATGGATGCTGTAACTGCTGCTGCTGAGGGACTTGCCTCTGTTGAACATAGTTACTTGCCATTATCCCTAATTTTTGCCTGGATTGTACTATGATGTTTCCAATCCATCGGGATGATTTTTTTTCATGTCTCTAACTTTTGCCTGGACCGTCCTTTCGGGTTTTCAATCCACCGAGACATTTTTTTTTTAGTTTAAGCGAAGTATTTCTTGACTACATCAACATTCGTGGGGTAGGAAAATTCCTCTCCGTCCATGGTTGCAAGTCTCAAGGCGCCGCCTGAGAAAGCTTTCGTGACCACATAGGGGCCATCATAATTTGGGGTCCATTTGCCCCGAGAGTCAGTGAGAAATGATTGTATCTTCTTGAGCACGAGGTCTCCTTTTCTGAAAACACGAGGTCGGACCTTTTTGTCGAACGCCCTCTTCATTCTCTGTTGATACAACTGACCGTGGCATAGTGCCGTGATTCGCTTCTCTTCGATCAGGTTCAGTTCGTCGTGTCGACTTTGACACCATTCAGCTTCGGTGAGCTTAGCTTCCATCAATACCCGGATTGATGGGATCTCTACTTCTATGGGGAGAACTGCCTCCATGCCATACACTAGAGAGAAAGGGGTAGCCCCAATTCCGTTTCCGTAATGATTGACAGCTCCGTCAAAGATAAGTCCCCACTGGGAACCTGGTTCTGGCCCTTCACTGGGTAGCGGTTCATCGCAATCTTTCATTTTTAGATACATGACATCTTCGTCTAGGAAGTCAAACCCGATTGATTCTTGATTGTCAATCGGTTGATGAGCCAAATGATCGGCCAAAATACTTCCTTTAACGGCTTTCTGAGCGTGGTACTCTATGTCATATTCTGATAACAGCATCTGCCAACGGGCAATTCTTCCCGTGAGAGCAGGTTTTTCAAAAACGTACTTGATTGGATCCATTTCGGAGACCAACCAAGTAGTATGACGAATCATGTACTGGCGAAGACGTTTGGCTGCCCAAGCCAAAGCGCAACAAGTTTTCTCAAGCATTGTGTACCGAGTCTCGCAGTCGGTGAATTTCTTGCTTAGATAGTAGATGGCAGACTCTTTCCTTTTAGTTTCGTCTTGTTGGCTAAGTACACATCCCATTGAGTCCTCTAGGACTGTGAGGTAAATGATCAGTGGTCTTCCTTCCACTGGAGGTGATAGAATCGGAGGATTCAACAGATATTCCTTGATACTGTCGAAGGCGGTTTGGCAATCTTCTGACCAAACGCAATCCTGGTTCTTTTTGAGTAACTTGAAGATCGGCGCGCATGTCGCGGTCATGAGGAATATGAATCTGGAGATGTAGTTCAAACGTCCCAGGAATCCTCTGACTTGTTTTTCAGTTTTCGGAGAAGGCATTTCTTGAATGGTCTTGACCTTGTCAGGATCAACTTCAATTCCTTTCTGGCTGACGATGAACCCTAGTAGTTTCCCTGAACGGACACCGAAGGTACACTTGTTGGGATTCAAGCGGAGCTTGAATTTTCTTAGACGTTCGAACAATTTTTACAGATGTTCAACGTGCTCACTCTCTGTTTTTGATTTTGCAATCATATCATCGACATACACTTCAATTTCCTTGTTTATCATGTCATGAAATAGAGTAGTCATGACCCTTTGATAGGTTGCCCCGACATTCTTCAAACCGAACGACATTACCTTGTAACAAAAGGTGCCCCATGGGGTAATGAATGAAGTTTTCTCCATGTCTTTCGGCGCCATTTTGATCTAGTTATAGCCCGAGAATCCATCCATGAAGGAGAATACTTTGAACTTTGTTGTGCTGTCAACCAGCATGTCAATGTGTGGTAAAGGAAAGTCATCCTTTGGACTTGCCTTGTTTAGATCTCTGTAATCAACACACATTCTGACCTTTCCATCCTTTTTGGGAACGGGTACGATGTTGGCTAACCATTGAGGATATTCAGATGTAGCAAGGAAACCCGCATCAATCTGTTTCTGTACCTCCTCTTTGATTTTGATGGCCATGTCCGGGTGAGTGCGTCTCAACCTTTGCTTTACTGGCGGACATTCCGATCTTAGCGGTAAGTGATGTTCCACGATGCTGGTATCCAACCCTGGCATATCCTGATAGGACCAAGCGAATACATCGGGGAATTCTTTGAGAAGCTTTATCAAACCCTCTCTGACAGTTGGACTGAGCAGTGCCCCAATCCTGATTTCTTTTCTCTCTTGCTCTGAACCCAAGTTTACCATTTCCAACGGCTCTTTGTGAGGTTCAATGGACCTTTCCTCTTGTCTGAGTAGTCGGGAGATCTCTTCAGGAATTTCGTTGTCATTTTCTTCTTCAGCCTCGAATACCGAGAACTCAAAGTTGAGAGAAGGCATCGGATCGTATGTTTCAACGGGGTTTAAAACAAGCTATCTGCATGACGTGATGATTCGTGTTTAGAAGAGATAGAGAAAATGCAAGTGTGTGCAGTGTATTTATTTTACTGCTTGTTTTTACTTTTGAATTGTTTTTTAGGATTACCATTTTTTGAGAAAGCAAAAAGAGAAAACATCAATTAATGCGGAAATTATAGAACGACGTTATTTTATTAATGAATAAGTCGATTCTTGAAACTACAGCCCTATAAAACAAAACTCTGTCGCTTCGGGCAAAGCGAAGAGGGAAATTTACATAAAGCGAGCCCTATCAAAACATCCGTTTCACCTGGGCAGGGTGAAAGGTTAAAGATGGAAATTACTTTGACTGGTGAACGGCCTTCGGGACATCGACAACAACCCATTGGCGGCGAACTCCTCGGTGAATCACAAAGTATGGCACCTTCCTTGATTTGTCTTCAGAAATGACGCTGATTTCTGGTGGAGCAGGATCATTGGAATCTGTCTCCCAAGCAGAGTTGTCGTAGGAGGATTCCTCTATTGTATTTTGCATAGCATTTGTGCTCTCAGCTGTATCTCCCCGTCCAGTTGGCTGGATATCTTCGAGCCTGATACGAGAGCTTTCGGGAGCAGTGTACTTGACCATGAAGTCGTATTTTCCACTCGGTTGTCCCAAGGTGTCCCAAACTTCTTTGGAACTGGAGGAGTCATCCCTCTCGATGACGTTGACCTCAGGAAAAGCATAGTTGATGAATTCTAGTCCTGCAAACGTTGCGAATTCATCTTCATGTTGAGTAGTTTCTGAATGACCTGAGTGTTGATCCCATGACATGGTGGGGATACGGGTATTCTGTTCAATGACGCTCAGCTGAGTTTCATTATTCGACTGACTTTCTTGCCCCAAGTCTCCTGGGTAAGGCTGCCACATTGGCAGGCCATCCATCGGACCATAGTAATTGTGGTCAAAGTTGTCTTTCATCAGAGTGTCCTCCTCTAATGAATTTGGCGGAGCACGGCATCCTTCCGGATCACAATCTCCGTAGATCATTTCGACATCTGATCTTGGTATAAATCTCGGACTTTCTGTAGGAAAGAAAAAAGGCATAGGCACCTCTTCCTGAGACATATAACCGTCCTTGTTAAGGTAGGACTTCCATTCTTCATCTGTGTCAGAGGGATCTTCCTCATTGATAGCATGAACTGTCTGAGACACTGGGTGAAGAAAACCTCCACTGTGGAAGAAGTTTTGAAGGGGATGAAGACTTTCATCGTTGGCAGCTGTCTGGGTACAGGTTGCAGAAAAACCAAGACCCTTCTTTGTTTTATTGTCAATGGGAATGACAAGCTGTCCCCATCCTGTCGTATCAGTACTCTCGACCGCTTTGATAGCATCGTTGTATGAGGAAATCGAGGTTCCTCCTTGGGATTGATCGTCCTTGCTCATCGGCAGTGCTTGGAGCTGAGTTCCAATAACCTCCTCAGGTTCTACACAAGCAGATGATGATAAGTTACTCACGAGCAAGGCCTGTTCCCCACAAACCGTGACAAGTTGGCCGTTCTTGACGAACTTTAGATTTTGGTGGAGGGTTGAAGTAACCGCTCCAGCCTGATGTATCCAAGGTCTTCCTAATAAACAACTGTATGTTGCCCGGATGTCCATGACCTGGAAAGTGACTTGGAAAGTGTGAGGACCAATAATTATGGGAAGATCAACTTCGCCGATAACTATTTTTCTGGATCCGTCGAATGCTTTGACGACGACCTCACTGACTCTCATCAGAGGGCCCTTGAATGATAATTGCATCAAGGTGGACTTCGGCATAACATTCAGGGCTGACCCTGTGTCTACCAGTACGCTGGCTAAAGCATCGTCCTGGCAGTTAACTGTAATATTGAGCGCCATGTTATGACGGGGACCTTCTTCAGGTAATTCCTCATCACTAAATCCCAAATTGTTGCAGGAAGTGATGTTAGAGACAATGCTATCGAACTGTCTGGTTGTTACATCCTGTTCCACAAAGGCTTGTTCCAAGACTTTCTGTAGAGCCTCCCTGTGGGCTTCTAAACTGAGTAACAGTGATAACACCGAGATCTTTGAAGGAGTTTGTAATAGTTGATCAACAATGTTGTATTCACTCCTTTGGACGAGCTTCAACATCTCATCATTGTTTTTCGAAAGGTCGGGATTACTGGATTGACCGACTGGGGGATCGGGAGCTTCTGTTTGAAGTTCCTTTTCCTTGTTAGGTTCTCCAACTCCTCGGTTGAAGTTTCTACCACTCCGTGTTACTCGACTGATGTCTGCAATATTCACGATGGAGGGTAATGGAATTTCCTTTCTATTCTCAACTGTTGTTGCACCGTATTTGTAAGGGATATCCTTAGTTGATTCATACGGTAGTGGTCCCGGTAGATAGATGACTATGGGAGCCTTCTGATTTTTCTGACCATCGTAAGTAATCTCGATCCGTTCCTGGTTGGGAACTTTAGATTCGTCAAATAGAGGGATGATGGCAAAAACATCCCTGGTATGGTGATGACCAGAGATTGTGACAACATCCTCGACTTGATCAGCAAGGTAGTTCGGCTCCCAATTAATGGGTCCAGAACCTGGATATGGACGAATCTCTCCACGATCCACCTGCCCCTGGAGAGCTGCTCGCACAAGGTAGCACCCTTGGTTACTTTCCGAACAGACGCCACAACGATCGTAATTGTGTGGTGGCACCTGGCCACGCCCACTTTGAATACAATGTAACCTTACTAGGTTTGCTTCCACTGATCGGACATCCTGACTTTGACGCCGAGTAGGATTCCTGTTACTGATACTAATTTGCTGAATATCTTCATCCATGTAGATTGGCATCCACCAATGATTTAACAAGTGCTGAAGTGCCTCCTGAACAAGGGTACAACCTCGATCGTTTTCGCAACCTGCTTTACAGTTTTGATAGTCATGTGATATTAAGAATCCGAGTCGGACCTGCTCAGCATGTAACTCTACCAGGTTGGTATTCATCACGCGAATATCGAAGATCTGAACCATATTGATCTGATAAGGGTTCCTATCATGGTAGTCTTGGATCCATCCAAGATCCATCTGACGCTGGAGGGCCTCTTGTATGAAAGAGCATCCCTGTTTGTTTACCGAGCAAATCAGACAGGAACTGTAATCGTGCCGTGGCAGATTATGATACTGGCTTTGCCTTGAGTGCATCGCCACCAAGTTGACATTCATTGCACGGATGCCGTGGTTCTGAATGACGTTAGAATTCGTGTAAACCATGTTAACTCCACAAACTCGATGCTCTTGGATCCATCTGAGATCCATCTGTTCCTGTAGAGCTGATTGCACTACCGAACATCCTTGGTTGTCTTTAGAGCAGATATCACACTGGTGATAATTATGAGGTGGCACATGGCCATATCCACTCTGTCTACAATGCATCTTGACCAGATTGGTTTTCAACAAGAGTACATCATGAATTTGATAGACATTGTTAGTCTCTTTCTCAATCAGATTGACTGCAGCTTTCTCATGTTGAGGCAGCGGGTTCGTGAGAATGTTGGGATTCGTATCTTTGAAAGATAAGAGCCCGCTCCTAACAAGCTTTTACACGTCAGACTTGAAATTGAGACAATTCTCTATGTTATGCCCTGATCCTCCTTGATGATAAGGGCATGTCTGATCCACCTTAAACCAAAAAGGCAGATTTTCCGGTACGGTAAGAGGAGACTTAGTCTGGATGTGCCCCTTAGCCAGTAGTAACGGAAATAATTCTGCGTACAACATGGGTATAGGATCAAACCCTGATGGTCGTGTTGTACGGTTGTTATTGTATGGAGGACGAGCCTGCTGAAGAGGCTGTTGTGTCCTTTGCTGATCAGGTTGGCTCTGCGCAACCTGAGGTTGATACGTAGGAATAGGCGCAAGGTTGACAGCAGGAGTCACAGCCGCTACTGGTTGATATCGACGCCTTTGCTTTCCGAGAGAGATATTCCCAATATCTTGCTCTTTTTTCTTAGGGAGAGCACTACCATATTTTTTAGTACCGCTCGTCGATCCAGTGTCTTTTACCAAACGTCCTTCTCGGACGGCTTCCTCAAGACGTACGCCCATGCCGACCATTTCGGTGAAATCACTGGGCGCACTGGCAACCATTCGGTCATAGTAAAATGAGCTTAAGGTCTTTAAGAAGATCTTTGTCATCTCTTTTTCCTCAAAAGGTGGACAAATTTGAGCGGCAATTTCACGCCACCTTTGAGCATACTCCTTAAAGGTTTCCTTGTCCTTTTGCGACATCAATCTGAGTTGATCTCTGTCGGGTGCCATGTCTAAATTGTATTTGTATTGTTGGACGAAGGCAGTACCAAGATCTCTGAAAGTGATGATTGTAGCACGGTTTAAACCCATGTACCATTTGAGTGCGGCACTGGTTAAACTATCCTGAAAGTAGTGAATCAGTAGGTCCTGATTCTCTGTCTGAGCTGACATTCGCCGAGCGTACATCACCAGATGGCTTTGAGGGCAAGAGTTACCCTTGTATTTTTCAAAGTCGGGCACTTGGAATTTGTGCGGGACTTTCACATTGGGGACCAAGCAGAGGTCTGCGGTGTCCTTTCCGAATAAATCCTGACCGCGAATGGCTTGCAGCTCTTTCTGCATTTCCAAGAACTGTTCCTGGAATTCCTCCATTCTGTCAAACATAGTTTCCTTCTTACCAGAAGGTGTCTGTGGAATCTATCCTTCCGGGACAGTGTGCACCACAGGGGGTGGTACCGTGACTACGGCAGTAAGTCTTGGCGCCTCCCGAAGTTTGTAACCTTCAGGAGTCTTCAGTATGCCCCTGGCATCTTCGCTTTCCTGAAGTTTGTAACCTTCAGGCCCAGCGGCATCTGTTATGATTCCCTGATCTTCAGCGATCGGCGGAACATATCCTTCCGGGATATAGTTGACAGGCATGCCCCAGGGACGATCTTTCGGCATCTGATACCTAGGATCATTCTTCTCCACTATGGGCATTAAGGTGATCTCTGAGATCACAGTTCTTTGTAGCTGAGCTTCTGCCATGGCTTGCATGTCGTTACGAAGCTTTCTCATATCCTCTCTTAGAGCGTCGATTTCTTCCTTCAACTCTCTGTTTTCTTCCTCAAGATCATCCATCTTTTTCTGACGATTGGCCCGAGTATTGTACGAATGAGACAGTTTGACTCTAGAACCGAGACACAAACGTGAGATTCGTAGGTAAGAAGAATGCGTTACGTGAGAATGATGAATGCAATGATTATATTAATTGTTCTTTTGGTTTAATCAAAATAAACTTCGACAATTAGATTGCAAATATTAAACACTGGGGAAACCCCTTTTTATTGAATTCCAAAGGATTACAGAAATGGAAATACAGTAGATTACAAGGTGCGGAAACAGAAACCTAAGCTAATGGGTCCCGAGTCCTCTCTGAGGAGAAACCGGGTGCTGATTCTG
The DNA here is from genome assembly GCA_022829125.1 of Lathyrus tuberosus. Classification (NCBI taxonomy): domain Eukaryota; kingdom Viridiplantae; phylum Streptophyta; class Magnoliopsida; order Fabales; family Fabaceae; genus Lathyrus; species Lathyrus tuberosus. The sequence goes on from JALAZF010000040.1 coordinate 15,670,465, forward strand.
ATATCTTCCTTTTCTTTGACCGGGGCTCTGGGGCCGTTGTCGGGTTGTCATTCCTTTGCCAAGTGAAAGGAGTGAGAAAATTCCTTTGGTCGTCTTGATTCTCTACAACATGTTGCTCTAAAATTTCAATCAGAGCGTCCTTCTCTTTCAGTATTTGCTGTATTTTGATGCACTCGACGTCGAGGGTGCGGTACTTGTTCTTCCAAGACCTTCTCTCCCGTTGAACTTTGTTGAGAGTAACCTGAAGCTTTTCAGTTTCCGTCATGAAGTACATGACAGATTCCCTTGGCGGAAGAATTCCGTAACGAGGATAAGGCATCTTTAGCTTGAGAGCTCTAGTTTGTACCCAATGGAGATAAGGCTCCACCGAGACACAGTCAGATTTTCCCAGAGACTCTCGTCCTTTCTTATGAATGTGTTTCCAAGCATGCACTATTTCCGTCTTTAGTGCTCTGTCACTTTCTCCTTCCTTGAAGAAAAGACCTTCCAGATGAACACCCAGTGGGATGTGTCTCATCGGGTATCCAAATTGACGAAGAACCAATATCAGATGGTAGTTGATTCCTCCTTTAGTTCCTATGAGGGGTACGTTGGGGAAGTTTCCACAATGGTCAATGATTCTGATTCCCTCATAAATCCTTTTACACCAATCTATATCAGAGTTGGTGAGAGACATGATCTTCTGCGACCAACGTAAGACACTCTTGCAATCCCAAAAAGCAGCAGACTTGGGCAAGTGAGAGATAAACCATTTATAAAGCAAAGGTACACAGCATGTGATCTCCCCTCCGCTGTACAAATTCCCCAAGTGTACAGAATGATACGCATCTGCGAGCAAAGTCGGCACAGGGTTTCCAATGAGAAAAACCTTAATGGCGTTGATATCAACGAAGTTATTGATGTTAGGAAACAAAAATAACCCGTAGGTGAGCAGGACAAAGACGCTTTCAAAAGCAGTCCTGTTCCCTATACTAGCAAAGTACAGAGCCTTCTTTGTTAAGAACTGGGCTGGCAAACCTTGGATGCCACCCTTAGTAGTCATGTGAGTCTTGACCTCAGACTCGTCCAAATGAATTGCTCTTGCAATAGTCTGATTCTTTGGAATTTCTTCCAGTCCAGAAAATGGAGCTCGATCTGTAATGTGTAGATTGATCAGATGAGAATACTCCTCCAGCGTTGGTGCTAGCTGGTAATCCGGGAATGTGAAACAGTGATAAACCGGATCGTAGAATTGAATGAGCGCATCCATGATTCCCTCAATCACATGGACTCTTAACAGTGGTAGCAGACCTCCGTGCTTGGCTCTGAAAGCCTCAGGGTTAGTGATCATCCTTGCTAACTGTAGCACCCCAAAATTTGCCCTGCCTTTTTTTCTGGCTTATGTTTCTTTCTCATTTTGCATCTTTAGGTCATAACTCATAATCATAAATGCATTGGTTTCCTAAGACATGAGATCGAGGGGTTTTCCTGTCGTGGGTATTCAGAGGTGCAGAGGTTTTCTTATTCAGAGGAGGCATCAAAAGCATTGGGCCAGGATTTCATTTGTGTGAATCAGGGTGTACGTCCCAAAGAGAATTAGAGTTCTTGTTCAAAGTTGAGCTTGTGGATTGTTTATCAGTTGAGATTCTTCAGTGGATCATGTGAGTGGCCAGATTGTTCAGTGGTAGCTGTGACTATTTTGTCAGGGGCTTGTGGAAAGTTGGTGATTGGTTTGAATTCATGTGGTTAGTCGTTTTCTATCCATAATCCATATCCAAACTAGTTAGTTTTTTTAATGCACCTATCCTTTTCTTTTGACCATCTTCATTTTTCTAGACCATCATCCGTTTTTTTTCAATTAATCCATTTTTCATTTATCCACTTATCTTTTTATCCATATCCATTTCCATTCTTATTATCCACTAATATCCACATAACCATTTCCATTTTTTTATCCAATTTTATCTATTCATAACCATTATCCATTCAACTATTATTCTTTTTTATCATATCCATTTTATCCAATTCTATATCCATGAACCCATTATCCATTTTCATTTCTCTTTATTTCTTTTAATATCCAATTTCCAAAAATATTAATTATTCTTTTTTATCAAATCCATTTTATCCAATTCTATATCCATAAACCCATTATCCATTTTCATTTCTCTTTATTTCTTTTAATATCCAATTTCCAAAAATATTAATTATTCTTTCTCATTATCCTTGCCAAAACCTTTGCCTAAAATGCCCAAACAAAGTCACATATCCCATGCACACAATATTCCATTTTTGCCATAACTAAAAAAGAGGAAGTTGGACAATTCTTCACTCATTCTCACGTGCCAGCATCACTCCACTATCTTCACTCAGAAATCACTAAAGCACACCCTCCCATTTGTGTTAAAACCATGCCCTCTCTCTCTTTTTCAATCTTGACAAAAAGACTCCAAACAAGTTTTCCACTTCTCAGGCCCAATAACATGACACAACCCACCATATTTAAAGGATGCAAACCCTAGAAACGGGAGGAGAACTTCATTTTTGTGCAACCTCAAATCTGAAAAAGAGCCCTCTCTTTCAAATTTTCATCACCTTCAAATCTTTTTTTTTTTTTTTTTTACAAGGATTTCCTCCATTTTTCTTGCTTGTTCTACACTCTCTGAAGCTCATTGAAGGTTTTCAATTGGTTTTCTGAAGCTCTTGCCATTGTTTGAAGAGCCAACGGAGCTCCTCCGTTAGGTATTTTTTCTCTAACTCGTAACTCTCGTTTTAGGTGCTTTTTAGAACTTTTGTTGGTGCATCTGAAGTCCTACCTTAGGGTAGGCAATGTTTGAGTACTTATTTGTGAGTTTTGATGAAGTTTCATTTTGAGTGTTCAAACTTTAAATCATGATTGCTTGAGATTTAGTGGTTGTTTTTCATTTGTTTTTGCATATTTAAGATCTCCATGGAGTGTACTACATGGTAGTATGTTGGTTGTTTTGATTTGAGATCATGGATCCATGTGTGTTGTTTCTTGAGGTTTGATTTTCATGGTTTTAGAGGAAGAATTTTGAGAAACTAAGGGCATTTTTGGAATCTACACGAAAAACTGAGGGGGGGGGGGGGTGTCCTTTTTTCTCCGTTTCCGACCGGACCACCCGCCGCCGGCGGTGGCCGGCCGGACCGGCGCGGTGGCCGGCGAGCTGCTGCCCCCTGCGGGTTACTGTTCACGTGGGATGTATTATTTGCATGGCTGAAGCTAGATGATGATGAGGTGGCAGTGTGTGAGTGGTATTTGCTTTTGTTTTGTCTTTTAGTAACTTAACATCCATGTGACCAATTGATGTACATGTTGACATAATATTTTGTTACATTTCCATGGCTTTTTTTTCTTTTCTTTTCATAAAATCTGATGGTATACTCTCTTCCATGGGCCTGCACGAATTCATTTTCGCACCCTACCTGAATTAGGCCCAGCGCATACGTATGTGATTCATGCACCCCTCCATTTTAACACTCATTTTTTATTTTCTTCTTTTATTTTCGTTATCTTTTTAATTATTAAAAATACTTTCTTTTATCAAAAAATTCCAAAAAAATTCATGAACGTATTTTAAAGTCTTATTTAATTTTCTATGATTTTTATTTTCATTTTACATTTATTTTAATAATTAATTCCGATTTTCTTTTTCAAAGTGTCTTTCATGTTAGCCTTTGTGATTAATACTTATGTTGGATGACTTTGCAATGCCTTATTGAGCTGATTTTTTTAACATGTTTTGAAACTTAGTTGAGGAAGGTTTTAGTGTCATGTTTTTGCTTTGGTGATCACCTTTGTTTGTTTTTCATGTGGTTTTTGACGCCCCTCGATCATTGCTCGGTTATGTGCATATCTTGACTTGTGGAACATCTTTGAACATGTTTTTGTGCTAATTCTGTTCCAATATTTTTACACATGTTAATTGGATGTTTAAGCTTGCCTTGGATTATTTTTTGGGAATTTATTGAACCACTTTTCTGTTTTTGTTTGATTTTTACTTGTGGTTTGAAGTTGATTGAAGCATGCTTTGATACTTGACCTAGTTTGAGTGCATTTGCTTACTTGTGATTGAGTGGTGCTTGAGATGTTTATATGGTGTGATCATGTTCTGTTTGAGCTTGTTTGTGGCTTTGGAATCATCCTCATTGATTCATTTTCCAATTTGATCTTGATTTTCTAATTTGGTGTTGTTTGGACTTGAATTTTGTGGTATGTTTGACCTAATCTTGTGCAATGCTCCTTTGTATGAAACAATCAATGCATGAGGCCTTTTGTTTGACTTGTATAACATGCTTGAGGTTCTGATCCTCTTGATTTAGGGTTCATTATGTGACATGTTCTCACTTTTTGCTTCACATGTTTCTTTGCTTGCTTGCATGAATAGTAAGTGGTTGCTTTGATTAGTTTTGATGCATGCTTTGGATGTGTTGCTTGGTGATTAATCTTGTATGACTTGAGTTTGATCTTGACATGATGTTAATGTGTGTGCTACTGCCTCTTGAGTTCTATACTTGATTTTCATGTTACTTGAGCATTGTTGGATGCATTTGGTTTGAATTATGTGATGCATATCATTCCTTTTACTTTGTAATTTATTTGGTGCATCATGTTGCATAATGTGAACCTCTTTTGTATATATGAATTGTTGATGATGATATGATGTGATTCTGGTCTTCTTTCATTTTCATCTTATCTCCTTCATTTCACTTTGATATGACATCCATGTGTGTTTGATGGTGCACTTAATTCAAGTTTACTTGCATCCTTTCTTATGTGCTTTCACTCGTGTACTTGAGATGTGCTTGTGTGATCTTTGAAGCATGTATTATGATGTGATTTGGATATGATGATTATGATGTGCTTGCTTCCTCCTATTGTATTTCATCTATCTTTCTCCTTCTTCTCTTTTCTTCTCTTTCACTCTTTCACATCCCTTGAATCTCAAGACTTGTTCAAGTCTTGGATTCTTTTCCCTTTAGAGCTACCTAGTCCAACTTAATTTTTGATTAAGCTTGGAGTAGGATTAGCATTAGGTTTTAGTTAGGCTTCCTCTTTCAAACCTCACTAACCATAGGACCTCCATGCATGATAATGTTAGGACCCTTAGTTTCCCTTTAGAGTTTCCTTTGCGTTTTCTCTTCTCATCTTCAAGCAAAAAGTAAAAAAATACTTAATAAAGGCAAAACAACCATTGTATTTAGGCCTTTCATGTAAGAGCAAGATAGTGAGGGATTTTCTCTCATTTTCTTGGAATGTTTAGCGTGCGTCCCATCTCGGGTCGTTATGCGAGGCATTCGATCTTATATGAGGGACTTAAATACAATGTGCGTTACAGAATACAAAACAATCAAAACACTTCTTTCTAAAAAACTTCAAACAAACAATAACGTCTTTCCTTCGGGAATTCTTTTCTCATCTCACTCATTCTCAGCATACGAACGTGCTCCTACCCGTTCTCTCGCAAGATGGTAACGCACTCGGACCGGCGAGCCTACAACACCTGAGCTAGAACGTAAGCCGTTCTCTAAAAAACACACAAACAACTTTTCCCTAGTTATGGGAACTACGTCGCTCTGATTCTCATGTTCCCGATGAGATACGTAGGAAGTGGGGTAGGGCCCATTCGAGCACTTCTTTTATTTTCCCTACATTTGTTCTTCGTTCTTTTCCGTTCCTTTTCCTTTCCCTTTCCCTTTCCAGTAGCAGTGGAGCTCCAGTTGACGACACCCTTTGATCGAGACAAGCAAGCGTGGATCCCATCGGGTACGATGGACGTGAGGGGGTGCTAATACCTTCCTCTCACGTAACCGACTCCCGAACCCAGTTCTCTTGGTCGCAAGACCATGCTCTTTTCTTTCTCTTCAGGTTTATGCAGTGTTTCCTTTCCCTCTCTTGGGATAAATACACATTACTGGCGACTCTGTTTCGGTGCCACTTTCGCGTTTGTACTAGGATGAAAATCCCGGGAGCGACAGCTAGCGACTCTGCTGGGGAACGAACCCAGAATCTCTGGTTTCCTTAGCGAGTCAATCCTAGCGCTTGTCTGTTTTTCTTTCATTGGGTGTTTATTGTACTTTGCTGTATTTACAATTTTACTGTATAGTTATTTACTGTTTTTTGCTGTATACTACTGTATATTACTGCATTTACTGTATTTTAGCATTTTTTTCATTTCATATGATGTATTATGCTGCACTGCTGTACTGTTTTCTGTTTGGTGGGATGAGGGTGTTCTGAGAGATAGGCCTAATACACAGGCCTGAGTGCACCTATGTTTAGCGTGTTTCATGTCCTCTCGCGTTCCATCTCGGTTCGAGGAGGGAATATGAAACACAATCTGGATGTGGTTCTCTCTAAAGAATTCTGCGTTGTGGATTTCCCACGATGGTAGAGCTATCTGGAAGAGCTGCTAAGTCTGGATGACCTTTTAGGGTGACCCCTCTTCTTTTGAAGTGAATCAGCGGACGACCTCTTTGAGTGGCGATAGCATTGTATCCTTCGGGCTGAATGTGCTATTGTTTCTCAAACCTCTGAAGCTGAGGATCTTCCGTTTTGGAGAATCAGTTGAGGCCTCCTCGATTGATGATGATGCTAAACCAGAAATGGTGAATGTATCATCATTTCTCGACCTGAGAGCCCGGGATACTGAACATCCTAGTACCCACATGTGAGAGGGGCGGGTTGTTTGCAGGTTTGCAGGTAACCTTGACTTTCATCCTACCCGGTATTCTGGTTCTCTTATCAGTACAATCTTATCAACCTGGTATTCTGGTTTTCTGATCATCCGGTATTCTGGTATTCTGGTATTCTCTTCAAAGCAGACCTTTGAACTTATTCAGTCAGCAACACAGCAGTTATTCAGAATTTGTGGTAGCTTTGATCCTGTGTCTGCTGCATTTATATTGCATTGCATTTGCATCTTGCATCTTTTCGCATATCCTTCTCCAGGCCAGACCAGTGAGCTCATCCATCCTTTGTCTGAACCGCAGTTGATTTCTAGACTTTCTCATCGGACTTGAATCAGCTTTTGGGGAGATCATCATGAATTCAGGGGAACAGACTCAGTTTGTAACTAGGGCTGATGTTGAATTGATGAAGAGTCAGTTGGATCAACTTGTGGAAGCTATGACAGCCATGAATAGGGGAGAAGCCGATGTTCAGAGGACTTCTGTGATTGGGAATGTCATTCCACCTCCAGTGAACAATGTTGCTCAAGCTCATCCTGTTCGAATCCCTGTTGAGGATCAAGCTATACACGAGCGTACCATCGTCCGAGATGGACATTCATCATCTGTTGATGCTGCAGATTATCAGAGTTTTGCCTTCTCTCTGCCAGATGTCAAAGGGGTGGTTCCGAAGGTGAACCCTAAGGATCCACGATCTATTGATGACGAAAGATACCGTGTGTTGGAAGAAAAGATTACAGCCTTGGAGAGGCGTGATACTCTTGATCTGAATGCTTTGAGCATGTGTTTGGTGCCTGGCCTGGTAATGCCTCCCAAGTTTGAGATGCCGAATTTTGAGAAATACAAAGGAGATAGTTGTCCGAGGCTACATTTGGTGATGTTCTGCAGAAGAATGACTTCATATGTCGACAATGACAAGCTCATGATCCACTGCTTTCAGGACAGTCTGAGTGGGGCATCACTGAATTGGTATATGCAGTTGCAGAGTGGTAGCATCCGATTATGGACAGACCTAGCTAACGCCTTTGTGAAGCAGTACGATTATAATCTTGACATGGCTCCCAGCCGAATGCATTTGCAAGACTTGTCTCAGGCAGATAATGAGTCATTTCGAGGGTATGCTCAGAGATGGAGAGAGTTCGCCGCGCGTGTTCAGCCGCCACTTTCGGATAGAGAATTGGTTGATTTGTTCGTGGATACCTTGCAAGGACCGTACTTGGAAAGGATGGTTGCCAATGGGGCAGCAAAATTTTCTGACCTGGTAATGGTGGGAGAACGTATCGAGAGCCTGATCAAGTGTGGAAAGCTCCAAGGCGTCTCGAACTTCCAAGCTAATGAAAATGAATCAGTTGTCAGTTCTCAGGAAGAATTCGAGGAAGAAAATAGTTCCATTCAGGGATCTTCACCACCTCGTTCTCAGTGTTCAGACATATCAACTGTTCAGAGTCAACAGTCTTATGGGTCTTCATATCAGGGACAACATTCTTCTGCAATTCAGAGACCTTCTCAGAATCAACGGTCATATCGCCGTCAGTCGCGTCAGCACGCCCGACAAAGACCAAGGAAGCCAGAGAGGAATTTCACTCATTTGCCAATGTCGTATAGTCAAATACTGCCAGATTTGATCGAAGGTGGTTTGATAGTGCCGAAGGAATTGAAGCCAGTGCCTTTTCCGTATCCACCAGGTTTTGATATCAACGCCCGCTGTGATTACCATGCTGGGGCACAGGGGCATTCAACCGAAGACTGTAAGGTGCTTAGGAGCAAGATTCAGACTCTTCTTGACTCCAACAGGTTCTCATTCACGCCTCAGGGTATTCAGATCCGCGAATCTCCTTCGTCCAGTTATGTGGGTTCATCAGTTCAGGCTATGGAAGAAGTCACTGAGAGCAGTTGTGCAGATGATTATCAGACTGACTTCGATGAGCAATTCTGAAGATGGCTAGCTCATTATCAAGTCAAGCTTGGAAAGCCCAGTTCCCCAGAGATGACTAGTCTTTTATATCATGTCATTTCTTTGCATCTGTAGTTTCTTTTCTGTTAAAGTGCAAACTTATTTGTAAAACTCGTCTGTTTTCAGTTGATAATGATAATGAAATGAATATGCATGTTTTGATTAAATCCGTCTGTGTTCATTCATATTTTCTTTATTGATATCTAACCCTTGTTTAAGCAGGATCTGAGGGAGGATGATGAAATTCAAAGACGCAGAACTTCTGATGGTATGCTTTTGGGATAAAACCTTGCTAATGATGTACAGGCATTGTTTCAACTTCCCAAACACCGGAGATATAAGGAAGATAATCCCTTGTAAACCCCGTTGAGCCTAGTAGTAGGAGTTTATTTCTGAAAACGAAAACCCTCAATCTTAACCCGGGGCAGGGTAGGTGTCAATTAATTTGACCGAGCGTTCAATTCGAGGATCAAATCACAGTGGTTATCCCTCACCAACCGAAGAGTGAGACAGTCACATCCCTTTCAAACAAGTTAAGACAAACCTGTGTCACACGATTAGTTCAAAAAAAGAGAGAAAAAGAATCAAAAGAAAGAGAGCCCGCTAAGTCGAAACTTGAAAACAAGTGACTTAGGCAAAAGTTAGGGCATCCCGCTGGACTTCAAAATCGAAAAAAATCAAAAAAAGTTAGTCCAGGCAAAATCAGGGAAAAGCAAAAGAATGAAAAATGGAAAAAGAAAAATCCTCAAATAGAGAACAAGTCGCGTGTTTACAGACACCAAAGACAAAAGGGGTGGCTGTCACTCTGAAAACCGTGTGGGTCTTTCTATCCTCCTACCATTCATTAACCTTTTTGATAGGTGAGCGCTTGTGTCAAATTAGCTGAACGTAGGACTGGAGAACATCTAGGAGATTGGGTGGATTAAAACAAAACTTTGAGCCTTACATCCTTTCTTTCTCAAACCGTGAACCAGGCCACGTTACAACATGCGAAAGACCTAATTGAAGCAGGGTTATTTCGAAAGCATACTTCGGTAAAGATCGCATCGAACTTGACTCCTAAAAGGATCTTCTTACCATTCATGTTGGTATCAGTGACACTTTGATTAGTGATTCATTCACTATATGTCACATTTTTTTTCAGTGAACAGACTTGGATTTCAAAACTGTCATATGCATTGCATTAAAATTGTCATTTTCAAAACAAATTATTTTACTTGCGAGTAAGTACTTGACGTCAGGAAAGTTTCTACAATGAAAAGATTGATCAATCTAAGTGCAGAGTGCCCGAGTACTCCATTGAGCAGGGGCAAGCCATCAGGTAGTTATATCAAATGGGCAATTCATTCCAAGATTCAGCCAATCTGGGGCAATCAGGTCGAGATTCGACAAATCTCTCGAAAGTCGGTCAGTTAAAGGTACTTATTCACAGATCAGCCAGACAGGGGCGCAAATCATTTCAAGGCTGGGGCAGGCCATCCCAAGAGCATGAGAAGGTAGTCCATCCAGACGAATGGTCAGCCTATACAAGGTTCAGAGTATTGAGGCAGAATATCTCACGGTTATATGAGATGGTTCATGAATCTTCTCGAGGCGAATTTCTCTGTAGACCATACAGTCCGAGGCAGTTACTTCGAGATCTGACGAATCTCTCCAAGAGTTTGAAGACATTGAGGCGTTTTGGATGTCAAGTCTTCTGTAAAATCATCTTGAGACAAATTCTTTTGGCGGACCATGCTGGTCTGGGGCAAGTGAAGAAAAATTGTTGTTCACGCATATGCAGCCAATCAACCAAAAGGTTTGAAACAAATGGGGCATTCCAACCCAAGGCATTTGTGGTTCCCTATTTTCAGTAGGCTTCATAAATCATGCATAAAAACCTTTCTCCCCATCAAGTGGTGGTTCAGAGTTAGATTTTCTCAGTTGCAGAAGTCGTATCCTGGGGCATGTGTGCATATTCTTGCAAATTCAGATGATTCCAAGCACAAGACGAGTAATCACTTGTTCCCACGCAGAAGACTGGGGCAATCATGTTTAGGGAAGGGTTCACTGGTCACCCTTTTGTCGATAACGATTGCGAATTCCCAGTAGAGTTGTTTCGCAGACGCTGAAGTTGATGGTTAATCCCCAGTGAAATCGCCAGGAGTTTGAAGATGCTTAATCTTCTGTAAAATCCTCTTATGACGCTTCTTCAGGTAAATCCTGTATCATGGAGCAGGAAGCAAGTTGCTGATCTTCCCAGGCATGGGGCATTTTGATTTCCCCAGCAGGAGATGTTCCCGATCTATTATCCCCAGTAGAGTTTGAAGACGCTTGGTCTTCTGTAAAATCCTCTTAAGAGACATTCTCCAGCACGAGAAGCTTTAAAGCAATTTTCTCCAACAGAGTTTGTTATCAACTCATCATCCCCAACGGAGTCGTCGAACGGAAAGTTCGCCCAACGTGGGGCATTGTAGCACTTATCCTGAGGCTCAACAGTCTTATTCCTCAGCAGACTACTGTGGAGTTGCTCTGGGTTTCCCCAACATATCTAAGGACTCTCTCCCAGCATGTGGCAGCAGAACCTCTTCTAACCAGGATTCGCTTATCCCCGGCAGAGTAGCCTTGATTCCCAGCAAGATCGTATCTCTGGTGTTGGTTTCCCCACAGAGTTCATCATTGAATCTTGTCAACAGTATTCCCCAGCTGAGTTTATTTTGTCCCCGCAGAGGCTTATTGATCAACAAAATCTATTCCTCAGCAGAGTGATAGTATATTCTCTCCCCAGCCGGGTTAGAAGGTTGATTCTCCCCCGCAAAGGATCTCAGGTTTGATAGATCCTCAAGCAGAGTTTTAATGACTTTTCTTTTCTAGCAAGACGCCAAGACAGAAAATTCTCATCTCCAGCGGAGTTGCTGTGACCAGAATCCAGACCCAAGCAGATGAAGTAATTCCTGGCAGAATCCTCATTTCATCATATTTCAAAGTCCAATTTATTTTTGGCAAATTTGACAGTTCGAAACAGACGGATTGTCCATTTATTCCCCAGCAGAGATATTATCCTTTCAGGAGTCTCCGAGATCAAATCATTGATCATTGTTCCTCAGCAGAGTCAGCAGAGATGTCTGACACGGATACAGAGAGTAATCCAATTTTGGAATTCAGAAAGTCCAACTGTAGATTGGCGAAAGGTCCATCCAAGGGTGGCAAATCATCAGCAAGTCCAACCGTAGATTGGCAAAAGTCCCCCGTAGTGTGGCATCTCAGCAAGTCCAACCGTAGATTGGCAAAAGTCCACCCGTAGTGTGGCAAGTCAGTATGTCGTCTGGCTCCATTTAAAAGACCGCAGCTAAGTCCAACCGTAGATTGGCGAAAGACCATCCAAGGGTGGAAAATCATCAGCAAGTCCAACCGTAGATTGGCAAAAGTCCCCCGTAGTGTGGCATCTCAGCAAGTCCAACCGTAGATTGGAAAAAGTCCACCCGTAGTGTGGCAAGCCAGTAGTCGTCTGGCATTGTACAAAAGACGTTGTTAAAGTCCACTCGTAGTGTGGCAAGCCAGTAGTCGTCTGGCGTTGTACAAAAGACGTCGTTAAAGTCCACCTGTAGTGTGACAGGCCAGTAGTCATCTGGTGTTGTACAAAAGACATCCCTTCAGTGTTGTTCTTCCCATCAGAGCTTTATTCAGCGAGAGTTCATATTACTGTACAAGATAAGAGTGTTGTGAGTATTGGATTTGTGTTTCCTCAGTTCGCTGTAAAGTTTTTCGTCTCCCCAATAGAATAAGGGTAGAAGGTAAATTTCCAACAGAGGAGTAAGTCTGATCTTGTCCCCTAGCAGGGCTGACATCATCAACCTTTGTCCCCCAAGCATATTTTTGGGTGAGGGTTAACGTTCCCCAGCAAGTCAAAGGTTGAGTGTCATTGGCACTTTTCTTCAGCAAGATTCCTGGGATGTTTCCTCCAACAGAAGTTTGTTATTCATACTTTCCTGCAGAGTGGAGGTTTAGTGGGGATCTCGAGCAGTTATGACCATGAAGGTGATTCAGTTGTTATCCTCAGCGGAGTTGGCCTCTTCTCTTCAACATTTATTTTGCTGGAGGGGTCCTTTTGCATATAGTAAGCATATTTGCATTTCATCCTCAAACGCGTAGCATTTCCATTTCGTATGGAGCATTACGGCAAAATTCAAACATATGCATGGGAAGCATAAGCCAGATTTGGTACCTTGTACAGAAGCCCAAATCAATGTTCAGTCAATACGGTGACATATCCCCAGCAGACATTACAATCAACCCCTCTGCTTACCTTTCTTTTGGGTCGTAGATCATACGTCGATCTTACCCTCGACCATTCATTGTCCATCAACCCCTTGATGACGACATTTCGGTCAAGTCTTCTTTCCGTCAAACCCCTTTGACGACGTGTTTCCTTCAGTTGAGTCTTCTTTTTGTCAAACCCCTTTGACGATGTGCTTCCTTCAGTCGAGTCTTCTTTCCGTCAAACCCCTTTGACGATGTGCTTCCTTCAGTCGAGTCTTCTTTCCGTCAAACCCCTTTGACGATGTGCTTCCTTCAGTCGAGTCTTCTTGCCGTCAAACCCCTTTGACGATGTGCTTCCTTCGGCCGAGTCTTCTTTCCGTCAAACTCCTTTGACGATGTGCTTCCTTCAGTTGAGTCTTCTTTCCGTCAAACTCCTTTGACGACGTGCTTCCTTCGGTCGAGTCTTCTTTCCGTCAAACCCCTTTGACGACGTGCTTCCCTTGGTCGAGTCTTCTTTCCGTCAAACCCCTTTGACGACGTGTTTCCTTTCGGTTGGGTTTCCATTTTTCTTCCCGTCAAACCCCTTTGGCGACGTGCTTCCCTTGGTCGAGTCTTCTTTCCGTCAAACCCCTTTGACGACGTGTTTCCTTTCGGTCGGGTTTCCATTTTTCTTCCCGTCAAACCCCTTTGGCGATGTGGTTCTCCAGGTTTTGTCTTTCCGTCAAATCCCTTTGACGAAGTGTGACTGGACTCCATCTATATTTTCTCTCCTTGCAGTTAGCAAATTTTGCGGTTCTTTTGGTATTCAATCACCTTGTACCTTGAATGTCTGAAAGCCGTTGCTATCATCCTTTCAGGTCCAAGTTGATGGAATAGGGGCAGCTGTAGCACCCCAAAATTTGCCTTGCCTTTTTTTCTGGCTTATGTTTCTTTCTCATTTTGCATCTTTAGGTCATAACTCATAATCATAAATGCATTGGTTTCCTAAGACATGAGATCGAGGGGTTTTCCTGTCGTGGGTATTCAGAGGTGCAGAGGTTTTCTTATTCAGAGGAGGCATCAAAAGCATCGGGCCAGGATTTCATTTGTGTGAATCAGGGTGTACGTCCCAAAGAGAATTAGAGTTCTTGTTCAAAGTTGAGCTTGTGGATTGTTTATCAGTTGAGATTCTTCAGTGGATCATGTGAGTGGCCAGATTGTCCAGTGGTAGCTGTGACTATTTTGTCAGGGGCTTGTGGAAAGTTGGTGATTGGTTTGAATTCATGTGGTTAGTCGTTTTCTATCCATAATCCATATCCAAACTAGTTAGTTTTTTTAATGCACCTATCCTTTTCTTTTGACCATCTTCATTTTTCTAGACCATCATCCGTTTTTTTTTCAATTAATCCATTTTTCATTTATCCACTTATCTTTTTATCCATATCCATTTCCATTCTTATTATCCACTAATATCCACATAACCATTTCCATTTTTTTTATCCAATTTTATCTATTCATAACCATTATCCATTCAACTATTATTCTTTTTTATCAAATCCATTTTATCCAATTCTATATCCATGAACCCATTATCCATTTTCATTTCTCTTTATTTCTTTTAATATCCAATTTCCAAAAATATTAATTATTTTTTTTTATCAAATCCATTTTATCCAATTCTATATCCATAAACCCATTATCCATTTTCATTTCTCTTTATTTCTTTTAATATCCAATTTCCAAAAATATTAATTATTCTTTCTCATTATCCTTGCCAAAACCTTTGCCTAAAATGCCCAAACAAAGTCACATATCCCATGCACACAATATTCCATTTTTGCCATAACTAAAAAAGAGGAAATTGGACAATTCTTCACTCATTCTCACGTGCCAGCATCACTCCACTATCTTCACTCAGAAATCACTAAAGCACACCCTCCCATTTGTGTTAAAACCATGCCCTCTCTCTCTTTTTCAATCTTGACAAAAAGACTCCAAACAAGTTTTCCACTTCTCAGGCCCAACAACATGACACAACCCACCATATTTAAAGGATGCAAACCCTAGAAACAGGAGGAGAACTTCATTTTTGTGCAACCTCAAATCTGAAAAAGAGCCCTCTCTTTCAAATTTTCATCACCTTCAAATCTTTTTTTTTTTTACAAGGATTTCCTCCATTTTTCTTGCTTGTTCTACACTCTCTGAAGCTCATTGAAGGTTTTCAATTGGTTTTCTGAAGCTCTTGCCATTGTTTGAAGAGCCAACGGAGCTCCTCCGTTAGGTATTTTTTCTCTAACTCGTAACTCTCGTTTTAGGTGCTTTTTAGAACTTTTGTTGGTGCATCTGAAGTCCTACCTTAGGGTAGGCAATGTTTGAGTACTTATTTGTGAGTTTTGATGAAGTTTCATTTTGAGTGTTCAAACTTTAAATCATGATTGCTTGAGATTTAGTGGTTGTTTTTCATTTGTTTTTGCATATTTAAGATCTCCATGGAGTGTACTACATGGTAGTATGTTGGTTGTTTTGATTTGAGATCATGGATCCATGTGTGTTGTTTCTTGAGGTTTGATTTTCATGGTTTTAGAGGAAGAATTTTGAGAAACTAAGGGCATTTTTGGAATCTACACGAAAAACTGAGGGGGGGGGGGTGTCCTTTTTTCTCCGTTTCCGACCGGACCACCCGCCGCCGGCGGTGGCCGGCCGGACCGGCGCGGTGGCCGGCGAGCTGCTGCCCCCTGCGGGTTACTGTTCACATGGGCTGTATTATTTGCATGGCTGAAGCTAGATGATGATGAGGTGGCAGTGTGTGAGTGGTATTTGCTTTTGTTTTGTCTTTTAGTAACTTAACATCCATGTGACCAATTGATGTACATGTTGACATAATATTTTGTTACATTTCCATGGCTTTTTTTTCTTTTCTTTTCATAAAATCTGATGGTATACTCTCTTCCATGGGCCTGCACGAATTCATTTTCGCACCCTACCTGAATTAGGCCCAGCGCATACGTATGTGATTCATGCACCCCTCCATTTTAACACTCATTTTTTATTTTCTTCTTTTATTTTCGTTATCTTTTTAATTATTAAAAATACTTTCTTTTATCAAAAAATTCCAAAAAAATTGATGAACGTATTTCAAAGTCTTATTTAATTTTATATGATTTTTATTTTCATTTTCCATTTATTTTAATAATTAATTCCGATTTTATTTTTCAAAGTGTCTTTCATGTTAGCCTTTGTGATTAATACTTATGTTGGATGACTTTGCAATGCCTTCTTGAGCTGATTTTTTTACCATGTTTTGAAACTTAGTTGAGGAAGGTTTTAGTGTCATATTGTTGCTTTGGTGATCACCTTTGTTTGTTTTTCATGTGGTATTTGACGCCCCTCGATCATTGCTCGGTTATGTGCATATCTTGACTTGTGGAACATCTTTGAACATGTTTTTGTGCTAATTCTGTTCCAATATTTTTACACATGTTAATTGGATGTTTAAGCTTACCTTGGATTATTTTTTGGGAATTTATTGAACCACTTTGCTATTTTTGGTTGATTTTTACTTGTGGTTTGAAGTTGATTGAAGCATGCTTTGATACTTGACCTAGTTTGAGTGCATTTGCTTACTTGTGATTGAGTGGTGCTTGAGATGTTTATATGGTGTGATCATGTTCTGTTTGAGCTTGTTTGTGGCTTTGGAATCATCCTCATTGATTCATTTTCCAATTTGATCTTGATTTTCTAAGTTGGTGTTGTTTGGACTTCAATTTTGTGGTATGTTTGACCTAATCTTGTGCAATGCTCCTTTGTATGAAACAATCAATGCATGAGGCCTTTTGTTTGACTTGTATAACATGCTTGAGGTTCTGATCCTCTTGATTTAGGGTTCATTATGTGACATGTTCTCACTTTTTGCTTCACATGTTTCTTTGCTTGCTTGCATGAATAGTAAGTGGTTGCTTTGATTAGTTTTGATGCATGCTTTGGATGTGTTGCTTGGTGATTAATCTTGTATGACTTGAGTTTGATCTTGACATGATGTTAATGTGTGTGCTACTGCCTCTTGAGTTCTATACTTGATTTTCATGTTACTTGAGCATTGTTGGATGCATTTGGTTTGAATTATGTGATGCATATCATTCCTTTTACTTTGTAATTTATTTGGTGCATCATGTTGCATAATGTGAACCTCTTTTGTATATATGAATTGTTGATGATGATATGATGTGAGTTCTGGTCTTCTTTCATTTTCATCTTATCTCCTTCATTTCACTTTGATATGACATCCATGTGTGTTTGATGGTGCACTTAATTCAAGTTTACTTGCATCCTTTCTTATGTGCTTTCACTCGTGTACTTGAGATGTGCTTGTGTGATCTTTGAAGCATGTTTTATGATGTGATTTGGATATGATGATTATGATGTGCTTGCTTCCTCCTATTGTATTTCATCTATCTTTCTCCTTCTTCTCTTTTCTTCTCTTTCACTCTTTCACATCCCTTGAATCTCAAGACTTGTTCAAGTCTTGGATTCTTTTCCCTTTAGAGCTACCTAGTCCAACTTAATTTTTGATTAAGCTTGGAGTAGGATTAGCATTAGGTTTTAGTTAGGCTTCCTCTTTCAAACCTCACTAACCATAGGACCTCCATGCATGATAACGTTAGGACCCTTAGTTTCCCTTTAGAGTTTCCTTTGCGTTTTCTCTTCTCATCTTCAAGCAAAAAGTAAAAAATACTTAATAAAGGCAAAACAACCATTGTATTTAGGCCTTTCATGTAAGAGCAAGATAGTGAGGGATTTTCTCTCATTTTCTTGGAATGTTTAGCGTGCGTCCCATCTCGAGTCGTTATGCGGGCATTCAATCTTATATGAGGGACTTAAATACAATGTGCGTTACAGAATACAAAACAATCAAAACACTTCTTTCTAAAAAACTTCAAACAAACAATAACGTCTTTCCTTCGGGAATTCTTTTCTCATCTCACTCATTCTCAGCATACGAACGTGCTCCTACTCGTTCTCTCGCAAGATGGTAACGCACTCGGACCGGCGAGCCTACAACACATGAGCTAGAACGTAAGCCGTTCTCTAAAAAACACACAAACAACTTTTCCCTAGTTATGGGAACTACATCGCTCTGATTCTCATGTTCCCGATGAGATACGTAGGCAGTGGGGTAGGGCCCATTCGAGCACTTCTTTTATTTTCCCTACATTTGTTCTTCGTTCTTTTCCGTTCCTTTTCCTTTCCCTTTCCCTTTCCAGTAGCAGTGGAGCTCCAGTTGACGACACCCTTTGATCGAGACAAGCAAGCGTGGATCCCATCGGGTACGATGGACGTGAGGGGGTGCTAATACCTTCCTCTCACGTAACCGACTCCCGAACCCAGTTCTCTTGGTCGCAAGACCATGCTCTTTTCTTTCTCTTCAGGTTTATACGGTGTTTCCTTTCCCTCTCTTGGGATAAATACACATTACTGGCGACTCTGTTTCGGTGCCACTTTCGCGTTTGTACTAGGATGAAAATCCCGGGAGCGACACTAACCTTCTCAAATCCTCTAGTTTTGGAACCTTGAAGGTGTACGTATGAGTTCTCCTTCTACCGAAATCCATAAGTGCAATCCTTTTCTCTGATATTTGCAATCACAGTCTTAGTTTAATTTGAAAAACAGAGAGACTAGAAGAGAAGTTTTTTGAATGTTTTAATGTTTTATTAAATGAATGCATGAATGCAGCACACAAAAACTTAGAAAAAACATGGGGTCAAAGGGTCGTTGTCATGAAGTCAAGGCTCTACCCATCCCCAAAGGTTTATACTAAGGTGATTTTTGTACCTGTACTCATTATCATCAGCTCCTCCCAGGAAAGCAAAACAACAAGCGGATCGCCAGCGAGTTGTAAAGCAATCTTAGAGTAAGTGCCATTCACCGAGAATAGATCACCAGCCTCAAATGAGGGTAGTATCGCGTAACAACTATTTCCGATAGTTTTCGCACTACGAAAGGGTTTGGCTCCTCAGCTTCTCAGACTTAACAACCGGCCCATTGGCTAAAAGAGTGAATGAGTTGCGTTGGTCAGCCTCCACTGAGGTTGATGGTCGACCCCGTCGCCATCACTTATCTTAAGTGTATACTCAATCTTTCCACATACGGCATCACCCACATTCCCATTAGCAGAAAAATAAACATGTATAGCAATTAGGAAAAGCAGTATATATATTTGTCCTAAACATCCTAGACCTTTAAAGCTATGAATCCTATGTTCCTGACAGAAAATGGGTTCCCCGGCGGAAGCCCCAATCTGTGGTTTTCACATAAGTGAAGAAAAAGGAAAAAGGAAAAAGAAAGACAGGCCCCACGATGGGCGCCATTTTTCTGTTGGCGGCCACCGCCATGAAAATGATTTACCCAAGGTTTAAATTGTAAGGAAGAAAGAACGGGCCCCACGGTGGGCGCCATTTTTCTGTAGCGAGCGATTTTGGATGCGGTTCTTAAGCGTTGGTCGCTCTCTGCGGTTTGAGCTTTGACTACAGGTCGATTCATTTTTTATCCTATTGTGAGCTGAATAAGGAAGGGAAATAGATGTCTCCAATTAACCCTGCTTTGCATACTGAGTTTAAACAGCGGTCTGTTAGGTTACGAATGCTATCAATGTGGGGAGGCCTTGTACTAGTTATTTGTATTTTCGCCAATACTGTTTTCTTTCTTTTTACTTGGGCAGAAGGTTTCTGGCGGGGAACAAGGATTAGGATGTTAGGATTGATGCTTTTTGAATTACTGCTTTTGATTGATGGAGATATGGGATTTGGGTTTTTTGTTGATTGTGCTCGCTAAGATCGTTTCTTTCGATCTTATGCCTACGTATTCCCGTTTACCGAAACAGGGAAATCAGAGCGTTCGTAGTTCCTCCTATTCTATGGGAGGAAATGGGTGTTTTTGGTGTCTTGTTCAAAGCCCAAGACGTGAAGCGAAAGGTGGTTTGTATCTTGTTCAAAGCCCAAGATGTGAAGCTGAAGGTGATTTGTATCTTGTTCAAAGCCCAAGATGTGAAGCTGAAAAGTCTATTTGTGTCTTGTTCAAAGCCCAAGACGTGAAGCTGAAAGACCTCGACTTTAGAGAGAATTTGTCATCTCTAAAGAAGGGTTTGCCTGTCACAACTGTTGGGTGACTGGTTATAAAGGAGAATTACTTTAACCGGGATACGCGGATCCTAGTAATGCCATAATTTCCTTTAAAGGGGATTTTAACCAGAAGGAGAAGACTTTAACTCAGTGTAAAGCAATGCTATCTTTCCTTAGGAATTTCTCATGCTAAAAGAGGGACAGTGGCATGGATGTAGATGATCCAGAGGCTTGCCGCTTACAGCGATTAGATGAAGGGGAAGGAGTTGTTGATGTTTGTATACTGTGAACGAGGCACAACTTTGATGCTAAAAGGTTGATTGGATCAACCAGTGGTTTTCTTATACAAATCCTAAGAGGAGGCTATTGGCCCAACAAGAGGGAGTTTTTATGTGTCTCGTACGAAGCCCGAGAGAGAGGCTAAAAGGGTTGACTCGACAGGAGAATCTTTTATACTCAACAAGAGAGTGTTTTTGTATCTCGTACGAAGCCCGAGATGGAGGCTAAAAGTTTGACTCAACAAGAGAGTCTTTGTATCTCGTACGAAGCCCGAGATGGAGGCTAAAGGTTTGACTCAACAAGAGAGTCTTTTTATCTCGTACGAAGCCCGAGATGGAGGCGAAAGGGGTGATTGACTCAACGAGGGAGTCTCTTATGTGTTTCGTACAAAGCCCAAGAGAGAGGCTAAACGTTGTTTGACTCCGCTGGGGAGAATTTTGGTATCTCGTACGAAGCCCGAGATGGAGACTATGGTGACTGTTTCAGTTAAGTGACAGGTCCAGTATACTGATTTTAAAGAGAAAATCAGTTCTTATATGAGCAACACTGTACTTAGGGATTTGATTTGAGGATCAGGGATATTTCCTTCTCTTTGAGGAAACGGGAAATCCAAAGGGTATTGAGACTGTCCGAGTCTGCGGGTTTCCTTCCTATTTAACGAAGGGGTCACTTGAGACTCAAGGAAGTTAGACTGTCCATGTTTAGAGTTTCATCTTTTGTACTATGTTTTGAGAAACAGTAGTAGACTCTTTGAAAGGACTGTTCTATGGAGATGATTAAGTTCTGTTCCTATACCTCTAGGAGGTCGTCAGGATAATTTGTACGAAGCCCAAGAGGAGGCTGGAAACTTTTAAGAAGCCGACGGGTCCTTGTACGAAGCCCAAGAGGAGGCTATCATTCTCGAAGGAAGAGATCATTATACGAAGCCTAAGAGGAGGCTGTGAATACTTCTAAGAAGCCGTAGGGTCCTTGTACGAAGCCCAAGAGGAAGCGGGGTTGCTTTTAAGAAGCCCGTGGGTCCTTGTATAATGCCCAAGAGGAGGCTGATGCTTTTAGGAAGCCCGTGGGTCCCCAAACCTCGAGAAATTCAAGGCAAGCTATTCACAAGGAATAGATCAGGTCAGGAAAGTCTGAGAATTTGGAAGAAACTCAAAGATGCCATTCACGGAGAAGACATTCATCTTGGGGAGTAGAGTTTCTTGATAATTCCTAATGAGGACAGCCGAAGAGAAGACTGTATCTGGTGATCCTATTGGGGATCTAGTTGTCTATTTCTATGAATAAACGAAACGGCGTCACCTAGTTCTAGACGTAGTTGCCGGGGAAACTCTAAATATCTATACTATTATTACACAGTTGATATGAGTTTATGAAAGAAGACTTACAGCAAAACAGCCCCACAATACAGTTATATATATATATGAGTTTGTGAAAGGAGACTTACAGTGAAACAACCCCACAATACAGTTATATACATATGAAAGCGGTAAATGAAAACGGGTAAACACTTACTCGGTTGTAGAGCTTCCATGTTGTTTGGTTAGTTGTTCAACAAAGAAAGATTGAAAACAACAGTATATTCAAAATCAAAGGAGAAAGTGCTTTGAAAAAGAAAGATTTGGGGCTTACAGCTCAAGGAGAGGCCCAGGGTTTTATCAGTGAGCGCACTGTTGAATTTGTACAGAGGGACTTATACAAGTGACTGAGGCCCAAGAAAGGTTTTCTGTACAAAGGGATGGGTCTTACACTCTATCAAGAGGCCCAAGTGAGTTTTAAGAAAATAAATGGGTCTTACTACTCGAGGGTAGGCCCAATGGTTAATTTTGAAAAAAGGCGATGGTCGCGCCGAGGTTTTGGAAACACCGTGAGACTTATACAAGTGACTGAGGCCCAAAATTTTGGTATTTACAAAGGGATTGGGTCTTACACTCTAATAGAGGCCCAAGGAGTTTAAAGAAAAGAAATGGGGCTTACAACACGAGGGGAGGCCCAGGGTTTTTATTTTCAAGATGAATATTCACTTTTAAAATGCTTAAAAACAATTAAAATTGAATTTATTCACAAAAATACCAACTATATTAAATAAATAATATAAATTTGATTTTTTTGTAGAATAAAATATTTTACTATTTTTGTGATTTTTCAGAAAAAGAACCAATAAAAAATAATCAAAATTGAAGGAGTTATTAATTTTCCAAATTATTAAAAAATAATAAGAAAATATAAAAAAGAGGGGTTGGGTCTTACACTCTATTAGAGGCCCAAAGTGTATTTTTGTACAAAAGATGGGGCTTACAACTCAGGGAGAGGCCCAAAATATTTTCAGTTTGAAAATGGCGATCGCGCCAAATTTTTCTTTTAACGCAGAGGGACTTATACAATACGTGAGGCCCAAAATTGTTTTGGTTAAAAGGGGATTGGGTCTTACACTCTAATAGAGGCCCAAAAGTTTTGAATGGGTCTTATAGCTCGAGGAGAGGCCCAAGGTTATTTCTTAAAAAGGCGACGATCGCGCCGTTTATTTTTGACGGTATCGGGGCTTATACAATGAATGAGGCCCAAAAATGATTTGGTCAAAAAAGGATTGGGTCTTACACTCTATTAGAGGCCCAAAGTGTTTTGAAAATGATTTATGAGGGTTGAATTAATCCAAAAACCGTAATTTATTTTCAAAAATGTATTTAATTGAATAAAAATTCAATTAAAATGATCAAAATTGTTTAACATATGGAAAACAAATTGTGATCTTGGATTAATGCTTCAAAAATTAAGTATTGACCTACAAAATAATTAGAAAGCATTAAAAGTTACAAAAATCAAGGTGGAAAAAATATTTTAAATGTTAAAAATAATTAAAACATTAATTCTTTGCAAAAATATCAATTATACAAAATAAATAATATTTTTGGGATTTTTTGTGAAAATGAAATATTTTAACATTTTTGTGAATTATTAAAAAAAGAATCAACTCAAAATCATTAAAACTCAGAGAGAAATTAATTTTTGAATTAATTAAATAAAATCACAAAATTCAAATATTCAAATATTGGAAAATGGCGCCAAGAACAAAGGCAAGAACACGCGCGTTTTTCAGTTTTGCCCAGATTTGCATTTTCTCTCCAATCTCACTGAATACTTAATCATATCATGCAATCCACATACCAATCAACTCGTTTCAACCTCACGATCATGTCTATGGTATTTAATTTCATTTAAATTAAACATATAACAAGAAATCATGAAAAATCCTCAAGAACCCTAATTTCTGCATGAAGGCTAGGATTTTTGATACACGATTCAAACAATGCAATTAATTGAGGGGAAACACTCCATGCATGATTATGAACATATGGCCAAATTATTGTGCAGTAAAAATTGCATGTATCATAGAGTTAGAAGAGCTCATGCTTACCACTTGCAGCTGGTGATCCTGATTTGTGTTGGAGGTGTTACAGCTAGGTTCCAATGATCTGGATAGCTTCCCTAGGTGCCATGGAGTGTGTATGAATGCTTGGAATGGATTGAAATGATCTGGAACTTGAGATGGTACCCCAACTGCAAATCTGTCAAGAACTTGAGCAATTGGCTGGTGATTTTGTGAAATCTGTGTTCCAGATGTTATGTGAGTGTTTGGATCACTTCTATATGATGTATGTGAGGTGTGTGTGTGATTGGTTTGATTGGAAAAGCTCTCAAACTCAAAACCCGATAGTGACTTGCCTTAGAAGGCAAAATTGGAGTTAAAGAAGATATTTTGAGGAAAGCATCTGTTTGATGGCTTTGGTGTACTCAAATGATCACAATTGAGCTCTATTTATAGTAGAGCAAGTTTGTTTTGTAAGGAATAGTGAATGGCAACTGCTGAGTAGGTTTGGCCAATGTTGGCAAATGAAAATCCAAGTCTCCTCTAGCCATTGACTACAGGTTAGGGCATAGGTTGCTGGTCCCCTTGGTCTTGGATAAGTCTTGACTGAATTCAGTTGAGAATGGCTCAGTCCATGCCACCTTGATGCTTCCATTGAATGCTCCAATCCAAAATTGGAGTCTTGTCCCTATTTTGGCAATTCTAGGTTCAACATGCTATTTCTTGTTCCAAAGACTTTTGAGGCTTGGCTCAGTGATTGTCCCCTTTAGATTCAATCCTCAGATGTGTCCAAGTGGATAGGAGCATTTGGATTTGGCTGATTTTGTCAAATCGACCAAAAGTGTAAAAATCTGCCTTGCCTTGGCAGATTTCAGCAAGGCAACTTGCCAATGTCATATCTCATGACTCAAATTGAATTTGGTAATGTTCTTGGTCATTTTGGAAAGCCCTTACATGATACAACAGCTGTTTAAACATGTTTGGTTTTGATTTCTTTTGAATACAAGTGAAAAATCCCCCTACATTTGGCAAAAAGTAACGTAAAATCTGACTTAGTGAAATTTTCACTAAGTGTTGGAACAAAGTGACTTTTCTTGATTTTGATCACTCCATAACTCAAAATCCATGAGGAATTTGGACATAGGTCTGTATGAAGCTTTTGTAGAGGGCAATGAGATCTACAAATCAAGCTTTGAATGGGGAACAATGGCCTTGTGGTTTAGGAGTTACGGTCCTCCAAAGTTGGCACATTAGTGTCACTTTTTCCATAACTTAGAAATTTTTCTAAGTTTTTATGGTTACCCCTTTTACAAGTTATCCCACTTTCTTTGATTTTTCTTGATGAATGATGATTCAAATCATACATTAACATGATTTTAGGGTTAAAAATCCATTTTGGTGAAAAATCTCAAAAAGTCAAAGTTGACTTTTGTGCACAGTTGACTTTTTATCAGATGAATTCCAAACTGTGCAATTCTTCATGAAATCATGTCCTTGACCTAAATCAAACTTGATGGACATGTTCCATGGGTGTCATAGGGTATATTGAATCATGTCTTAGGGTTTGGGAGCATGTCCTGGTCAAAATTCAAAGTTACAGTTGAGTTTCCTCGCGAAACCCTAATTGTGGTGCAGATGAAATTGAGACTTGTTGCTCAAGCTTCTTGGATTAATCCATTGTTGCAAATAGATCAATATAGTATATTAGAGACCCTTAAACCTTCTCTTGAGGTCTTGGCTCATGACTTGCCCTAAAAGTCAACTTAGGGGTGAATTAGGTCAAGAAACCCTAATTCCTGATTTTTGATGAATGCATCCCCTGAGGCAAAATTGACTTGATGATTGGGTCCATGAGGTTCCATGGAGTATATTAGGTTGTGTTTTGGATCATTGGCTTGTGCCCAAATGAAAAGTTTCCATCTGGAGGCCCTGGTCGACCAAAACCCTAATTTGTTGACACTGTCGATCTTGAGACTTGATCCACCTGTAAGGGAGCAAACTTGTGCTTATTCCTTGAAGTGGGGGTCCTCTTGATCCATTATGGATATTTGAGATGCTAGACAAGTTGAAGATCATGTCATTCCTTGATTGATCCTTTGTCTAAGAGCTCTGCGAGGGCTTAAAACCCTAAATCCTGTTTGTAGTGAATGCTCACCCACCTTTGGGGAGACTAATGAGGTACAAAGGTACATCCATATTGTGCTGATGGTTTGCACAATGATGGGAAATCTTAGTGGTCAAAATTTGGGGTATGACACCGGGCACTGGGACGAGGGGCGTCATTCTTCTGGGCTTACTTCTTTAGGTGCCCTTCCTTGATCAGGATCTCAATTGAATCTTTGAGATAGATGCAGTCATACGTGGCATGTCCGTGGCTCCGGTGGAACCTGCAGTACTTGGACTTGTTCGTGTTTGATTTGGGGGCAGTTGGCTTCGGAAAATGGATGCCTCCTTTCAGAAATTCCGAGTTAGAGCACTCAGAGAGGATTCGCGCGCGGGGAGCATTGAGCAGCGTGTATTCCGTGAACCGGCCAGCTGGTCCTTGCGGTTCACGAGAGTCCCGGGGGCGGCTTTCCTTCTTTCTTTCTCCTCCACATCAGGGAGGAGAGTCTTCTTTTCTGCGGCCGTGGGGGCCTTCCTTCAGCCTTGAGTCGAGGGCGATCTGTGCTGCCTCCGACTCCTCGAACTCGATGTATGACTGAGCTCGTTGGAGGAGGTCCTCCAAACGGCGAGGTCGGCGGAGGCCCACGGACTTGGCAAAATCGGATCCAAGTTATAGTCCCTAGATGATTAAAAACTTCTTCATGTCGTCAGTCGTGTGGACCTCGACAACCTCTCTATTGAACCTCTCAATGTAGTTCCTGAGAGGCTCGTTCTTCCCCTGGTAAATGCTCTCTAGTGCGGCCTCCGTCTTCGGGTGTCGGCGAGATGCCGTGAAGTGTTTGGTAAAGCGTTCTCTTAGTTGCTTCCAGAACGTGATCGAACCGAGTGCTAGACTCTTGTACCAGGTCATGGCGCCCTTCTGCAAGGTGGTGGAGAAAAGTCTGCACTTAATGGCTCCCCTGACGTTTCTAAAGTTAAGCATGACTTCAAAACTTTCGACGTGATCGTCGGGGTCGGCCACCATCGTAGGTCCCCAGTGGCGGGGGTTTCTCCATGCCCGCAGGGATTGGGGCGTCCATGATCTCCCATGACAGGGGGTCCTCTGGTCGTCGTCGTCGCTTCTGGCTGGGGACCTTGATGGGGATCGGCGGTGTCGACCAGGTTCTTGTCGCGGAGGGGAGTTCCTAGAACGGTTCCTCGGCCTCTCCTCGACGGTCTTGCTCCTCTTGGTAGTCGAGGAGTGCCTGGGTTCCTTTCGAGGTGGGGAACGATGGCGCTTCTGGGAGATTTTTGGCTGGGTGTGCTTGAGGCGTGGCCGGCGACCCTCGCGCACTGGCGAGGGGGTCCGAGATTCTTCCGGCGGAGTCCTTCGCAGGGAAGGAGAACGGCAAGGTGAGGGCGGATGACGATGTCTTCGCGGGGAAGATCGCTGTGTTCGCCCTCGCTCGAGTGCTTCAATTTTGAGATTCTGGTGCATGATCAGCTGGTTAGCATGGTTGACCAAGGCGAATAGGGCCACGGTGCTCGAATCTGCATTAGGTGGAGGAGCAACTGGCTGAAAGGCGGCTTGCTGGTCGTCCTGCTGGGCAGCGTCGTAAGCCGTGTCTTCGGAGTCTGGGTAGGGGTCTGCCCATCTCTTACGTCACCTTCTTCGACGTTGAGGGTAGCATTTTCCTCATGGTGGTTTCCGTTCTCGAGTTGCGCGAGGACGGTGTCCAGAGCTTTGTTCTCAGACGGGTTTTTGGCCATGCTGGTGATGAACGGAGGAATTGCTTTGGTTTATCGTTGAAGGAAAAATGGGGAAGCAGTGGTTCCCACAGACGGCGCCACTGATCGTACCTGGATCAGACAGTTAGACAGTGGCCAGCAACGTCATATGGACTTCAGCTCCGGTGATGATGATACGGCGGGGGGGGGGGGGGAGGGGGGGTTGTACCTGCAAGGTACTCTGACGCTCAAGTCAGGTAAGGTCAGAGAAAAGCAAATACAGAGAAGTGAGTTTAGAATGTTTCGTCACCTGACCCTCTCAAGTGAGAGGGTATTTATATAGAGCCCCCAGCGCGGAGCCAACGGTTACACTCGGCTGGACTGCAAGGCCCAATCCAAGTAACTTCCAGGGCTTACGTGGCATAGTGAAGACCAGCACGTGGTCTTCGCCCTGGTGTAACGGTCCCTAAATCTCCGGAAGTAGGGCAGATCGATTCCTTCGGGAGTGTGAAGTTACAAGAGAACGTGTCCTCGCGTGGAGGAGCATGTGGGTGTCGAGGAGAGGTGCGTCCACGGGCTATATGCCTCTGCTCGACAGTCTTTACCTCGCGTGTCCGACGTCCAAGGGGATTGGTATGTGCCTGACACGGAGGCGACTTTGGGCCTCGTTGGGCCTTCGTTGGTCATTGGGCTTGGGCCTGCCCGACAGTAGGGCAGGCGCTAGCCCAGTCCAGAACAGTTTCGTTTCGGTTTCAATCAGTTTGTGATGTTCTTATGAATAGTATCTTCTCGACTCTCTCTTCATCTCTTTTTTGGATCTGTTTTGAACAGTTTGTGTTAATTTATGGTTTTGGGGTTGATTTGAGTGATGAAAGGGATTGTTTGGGTTATTTATTTAGGTTTGATGAAGAAGAAGGTTGGGTGAGGGAAGAGAGGATCCGAATTTTCTTTTTTCCTTTTTTAGAGTGAGGAGGGATTCGTATCATTTATAGGAAGTGAATTAGGAGTGAATTGGTGTGTCGTTTTGGTCTGTACTGTGAAATTCCTTGCAAGTTTTTGTGCATTTTGTTTTGGTCACTCGAAAACGTCATACAGGTGCGGAAATCACGTGCTGAAGGTGTGTTGCAACGTTGTGCTTTATTGTCGTACACCAAGTTTGCGCATGTTAGATTGTGGAACGGTTGCGACGGTTTGTAGTGCGTGGTGTGCGATTCTCACTGCAGGTAAGGTTTGTTTTACGGAGGTGGTGCATTGTGTATAAGTCATGGCTGAAGGTTGCGTCATTCGCGACTGTTTTTTTAGGCTTATTATTGTGAAATGCTTTTGCGAACTGGTTTATGGTGTGAGTCAGTTGGTAATGGCCTTATATACTGTGTTTTTTTTGCTTTGGTACAGGTTGTCAATTGATATGGCGAGTGAACCGCAAGTTTGTCGTATTCGTGGGTTGGAAAATGGTGTAAGGGTTTGAAGGCTTGACTGAGGATTATCACGTGACCTTTGTTCGTAAAATGGTTGCTGAAGAATTTTCTTGTGGGGTCAATTTGATGGTTGGCAATTTGTGTTGCGTTGGTTGTTCCGATTTTGTAATTCATGAGCTTGTAGTGCTAATTTTTGTATTTTCTGGAATCATTATTGTGATTAGGTTATGTATTTGGTATAGGTTTTGAAAGTTTATTGTCCACGTGCACAGTAATGTTGAAACATTTGTATGGTGTTTTGCTACAAGTTGTGAAATTGGTTAGCCATGTGTGTATGAAGCTTGGAAATGGCTCACATAATTCTCCATCACTTTGTAATAATTTTTTTTTTTGATTGGGCTTTTTGAACTTGAAATATTTGTGAATGAGTTTGTAATATTTGTGAGTGACTTATGTTATGGGCTTTATTATTGATGGACTTTTGTTGGAATTTGTTTGTAATGAAGAAAGACTATTGGCCCACTTATGTTTTGGACTTGATTTATGATTTGTAAATTTGCACTTCCATGTCTTTTGCTTGATCAACCCTAGAATTGCAATTGAACTTGAAATGATAAAGCCACCCTTGAATCTAATCTTAGAACCTCATTTGAATCAATCTCATCCTTGTTGAATCCCTTACTAAAAACCATTTTAAAATGGACGAAATTAAGTTTTTCTTGTCACCTAAGCAACCATAAACTATGATTTAAAATTACATAGCCCAAAAGCATCCTCTGTTGAACCAACATGTCAATGCCTTGAACTTACTTAGAGATCCTGACTTAAAAAAAAGAATCCTTGAACTTACGGCTAACATTAAAACTAATCTGAACTTTTCTGAATCAATCCATAGCTCGCATAGTTAAACTGATGCCACTTTGATCGTGATGAACCAAGAATTCAATGTGAAACAATCATGCTTTGAAATCAGAGGTATTATGGATTAAGATATGATTTTCAAAACCCTAATCGAATTCTCAATCACGAAGCCTGCTTTGGTACAGTCTAAGAACATGATTTATACACAATTAACCTGAACTGTCATAGCAACCTTAATTGGAGCTTCACACATACACCATTTGAATTGTGCACACCATGGCCTTGACCTTGAAACAAAACTTGTCTGACCAAGATTAGGTCAAAACCAAATGAACTTCAGTCTATACTGCATACACTATAAGAAAATACTTAAATTCCGACACTTAGGTTGCGACCATTGAAACCCAAGTGTCGCAATGTATGTTTTAGGACGGTTCATACGGCTGTTTTTGGTAACTGTCATAATATTTTGTTCTAAAACCTCATGCACTAAACGAAATTTAGAAATATATTAATTCATTTTTTAAGGTAAGCACGAGAAAAACAACCCCACTTTAAATTATCACAAAACTAAAAACAAATGTAAGAAAAAATCTCAATCTCTCGCTGAATCATTTCGTCTTCCCAAAACTTCTGACAAATCCAATTGTCCTAAAAATCATACAAATCCAATCGTTCCAGACATCGAATCCCTATTCCTCTTCCAATTTAGAAAGTTCAGGCTCTCATTGAATCATGTACAACAAAAAATTAGGGTTTTTTTGCGATAAATCAAAATCAAATGTGTAAACCCTACACTGAAATGAAATCAAGACGATGGTTTATCCTGTAAAAGGAAAAACAATTTATCTCCTATGAAGCATATACAAGATTCACCACTTCACGACTTACTTCAAACAAAAGTTGGTGTTTATGATGGCCATGGCAGTCCTCTCATTCTTGATTTGGTATGTTTAACGCGTTTACTAAACTTAAGCACCTCTTGTCCACACTTCACATATTCTTCATTTTTGTTGGTTTCGAAACAACATATTCCACATTTACGGTGTTTTTAAGGTATCATTGCGTTATTTACATTTAATTTACTTACTTCTGAAAAAAGTTGTATCCGTGTGAGTGTCGGTGTTTGTATTTCTTAGCTTATCTCCCTGACATGTGATCATTGACAGGTGAGGGTGATGAAAATTGGCTTGGAGTTTACTATTGTGAGGTCCTTTAGTTGGATTGGACCCATAATGGACTTCATTCCCGACATCGACGATCTAAGTGAGGGTGTTCCTAGGGTTCTTGCATGCTTAAGAAATGTCAGTTACATTTCAGTTTCAGTTTTCTTTAATTTACTAGATATCTTAGTTGAAGAAGATTTTAATAGCTGTTAAAATATTGTCTATTCCTTTTCTGCAAAATCTTCTCAGAGGAGAGCTCCTCAAGCTTGTTGACGAAGGAATATCCTAGAGATCCTCTGTTTACATCAAAGATTCTATTGAAGTTGTCCTATTGATGATTGTAGGTTATGTGATATTATGTTCCTCTAATGCTTATTACTGTTGTCAGTTCGTCTGCTGAATATTGTGACATGTTTTTTGACAGGAAAACCCTACTAGAGCCAATGACCCATCTTCAATGTAGGTAACCCAAATAACGAGGTTACATTTAGGCATCTTGCTGAAATGATGATCCATGTAAAATGATTATTATTATTATTATTATTATTATTATTATTATTATTTGGTTCTAACGTTAGAATTTAACCTTGTTGGGATTCAACAACCATTGATGCTTTGTTCTATTCTACAGGTGTATTTAAAGTTAAGTGAAGATCAACCTCCTAAAACAATCAATATGAGCTCAAAATAATTTTACGGTGAAGGATATGATGACAGGGACAAGAGAATTCCTGACATGGACATAATCAATGAGCAACTCGATAAGTTTAGTTTTTAGTTTCGGTTTCATCTTCCGTTCATTTATCCTATTTGCTCTTCAACATTTCAAGTTAATTTACATGTGAATTCTTACGATGCCTGTAAATACAAAATTGGATGGCTGTTGAGAAAACTAACCTATAAGTGATTTCTAGACTAAAAATATAATTGTCAATTAATGATAACGCATTTCGCACATTTCGCTAAAAGTACTATGTAACAAACAATATTATTACTCTTTATTGAAACACTCTTAATATAAAATTTTGTTTGGCTCAGTGTAAACAGCATGGAGCCATTGTGGAATTAAAAAAACCTTTGTGGACTGGCCCCTAATTGCTTTTGTAACTGTCAGCATACTGTTCTTGTAGCGTGATAGTGTTACCCCTATGTTTCGAAATCGTGAGCTCTCTCTGTTTGGTAACTATAATTCAGAGGACGTTTCAATTTGAAAGAATGTTCTAAAATGCTCCTCAGTCATGTCTCTCTGTCAATTGCTTAATTTTAGGATAAGTTAAAATTTGTGTAGTGGTTTGGGGTTAGTGTGTGTTGGTGGGAATGGAATGGAAGGATGGTAATTATCACCTTATTTTTCTGGAGGCATTGGAATCATGATAAACAAGAAAATCAAAGATAATATTGATTTTGTTTAATATGGTATGGTATCCATTCTTGATAACCGAATTCAATGTCAGAATATTAGCTATTTGCTGGTTGTTGCTTTTCTATCTAATAATTTGTGATAATTACCTTTTGATTTTATTATCATAATTTTGTAAACTTTATGGTGTTTTTTTTAGATTGGTGCTTTACATGTTCCTCTAGTGTTTTGTAGGGATATGGCTCTGCAAAAGAGTGTTCCTTCCGGTGATGCACCTGCTGTCAATTTGAAACATTTGAGGATTTCCAGGAAGGTCCCTGAGAAAACCCATCCTAATGTTGAAAATCAGAATCGTAACATGGATGTGGATGTTGACCTTGAGGAGGTTTATTTTCTCATTATGCACTTCCTTTCTGGCGGGCCATGTCATAATACTTATTTACAGTTTTGGAATGAGCTTTTGGAGAATCAACTATTGCCTAGAAGGTACCGTGCTTGGTATTCAAGAAGTGGGGCATGTAGTGGAGTTGCCCACGATGATGGTCAATCATTCCCTTTAGGTTATAATAAGTTGGTGGAGAGGTATTTAGAATGCTTTAGTTTAGTGTGTGCTGCTCGTGTTGTGTTTTTCCTTTAGCCTCTACCAGTTGATGGTTGTGTGTTTTACCTTGTTAAGATCTTGAAAGTTCATCAATACTGGTCTATTTTCTCAATTCATTTTCATGGCCTTTTTTGCTAGTTGTGTTAATAGTATAGTTGTTTGATTTCTAGTTATGGGCTATATGTAATGAACAAATGAGGATGTAACTATTTTTATGCATTGCTTTCCAAAGTGATATTTTTCATTGATGTTGCAATTGACTATTATATAGGTACCCTCATATTGAAAAGGAACACTTGGTAAAGCTTTTGAAGCAATTGTTATTAAATACAGCCTCCCTGTCACCAGGCATGAGTACTGGAAAAGCTCCAAATGCAGTTGATGTACCTACTCTTATGGGAAGCAGATCATTTTCACTTCTAAGCCATACGTGTAATTTACTTATGCTTTTGAACACTTTGGGCTGCCCTTAGTACCGTGTTTTTATTATGACTTTGAACACTTTGGGCTGCCCTTAGTACCGTGTTTTTAATTGAATTGGCTTTGCCTTTCTATATCTGTATTTATTTATTTTTTTCCTCTATTATAGATGACAAGGATAAAGTGAATGAAGACACCAAACCGCCACCTCCTTATATGTGCTGGCCTCATATTGAAGCCAATCAGGTTCATGGGTTTAACCTTTTCTAAAAGTTTTAGCATTGTGATACCGAGCTTTAGTATTTAACCTCTTCCTCGTTGCAGCTGCTCATTGTGTCTGTGGTTTAACAAAGAGCAAATTCCTGGCGTAACACCTACGGAAAGGTGAGTTTATATGTCTCTCTCAAGTCCTCAACATCATATAACAGTTTACTTACTGATACATTAGTAACTCTGTTTGCTTGACCATGTAAAACCAAAAATGGAAATGAAATTTCATTTAGTCTTTTGCTCAATTTAAGTAGAAACTATATTATATCCATAACTTGTTCTCAAATGTGGTTTTCCTTTGAAACAATATTCATCAATTAGAGATTCCTTTGAAACAATAAATCAAAGCCATTTTGCTTTAGTCTTTTCTACATGATGCTACCTCTATTCATATGTCCTACATCCTTATACATAATATTAACTTAAATTGGCCTTTTTTTCTTTCTAATTTGTTGCTACTAGACAAATGTATAGTCTATAATCTTCTTGCCATAAATCCCATCCAGCTCATGTTTCATGCTAAATATTCATGTTATTAGTATGTGATGGAATCATGGAAAACAATTGTTATATTTGTACAATGGTTTTCTATTACATCTATGCAGAATTTTTTTGATAAATTTCAAGTTGCAGTATTAAAATATACACATTATTACTTGTTTTGAATTAAGTAATTTTACCTCACACGGTTTGGAAATGTTTGCTCTTTGTGGAATTGGTACGGTTATTGATACTGATATTTAGTGTTTCTACCTGCTAAGTAAGCCCTAAGTACCCTAAGATCCGTCAATTTCTTCACAGACGTACGCGTGCTGTATTTGATGTAGCAATCAGGGTTCATCGGAGCATACAAGAAAGAGAAATAGAAGTGGGTAGGAATGTCAGAAACTTCATTTTGCAATGTCTAGATCGAATGAAGCCCTCAGCTCGAATTCACGGTTCTTCTCATCCGTCCATTAGTGGTGGTAACTCGAAAGAAAGTATGACAAAGCCTACAACCGACACTTCCAACCACAAGCCTCCTAGTCATTCTGTGCCACTCAAGAAGGACTATAATAGGCACTTGTTTACTGCATTAATGCCAAAGCCTTTTCCTAGCATTTCAAGGACGTTGATACCACCAAATCCTGCTGAAACCACCATCCATGGCAGGAACCTCAGCACCTATACCCCTGAGGTCTTTAGACAAAATTACCGAGTGAATTTGTCAGGAAGTGTTATCAGGAAGGACATCATGCAGTGGATGCTGCAAAACTAACTGTTCAATGTTCATACTTTACCGATAGCTTCCTCTGTTTAAACAGGTTTTACACTTGACGATACAAAGTGGTTGAATAATGTTTATGGCTGATGTTGGAAATTGACAGTGACAAAAGTTTTACTCTCGCCTCTTAGACAATGTATAGCCTGTTAAGCTTCCTTTTGGATAAGAGGTAGTTATGCTATTGTTTTCATTCTTCAGTTTTGGTTAAAGGAATTAGTTGTTCATATCCTCGTAAATAGTGAGTCTACCTGCTTCTTATAAGTCTCTTGCAACACAATATCTAACATATGTTTACACTTGCTTAATTGCAGAGTATCTTCCCTGGATATTTTTATTGTTCTATTCTATAAGGTACTGAAAAACACAAATGTTGATTCAAGTACTTGTTGAAGAAATCAAAAGACACATTATATCTTCTACTTCATTTTCAATCAAAAGAACATGTTTCAATGTGATTTTCTATTGAAGGTGTGGCATGCCATTTGCTGAGGGGATATTCTCTGAGTTCGCTCTTTTACTCATCGAAGAACCACCTATTGTTGATCTAGGGAGTAATGATTTTGAAATATCTCCTGTTCATATGTGGTTCTGTTGTCAAATCTTAATATTAAAAGAATCACATTTGACACCAAAGAAAATAATATTATAAACCATGTTTTGTGTCTATTGTTTTTTATTTGGCTAAAATACAGTTTTGGTCCCCCTGTTTGTCAAAATTCACGGTTTTGGTCCCCCCATTTTTTTTTAACAGTTTTGGTCCCCCACCCCTCACTGTTCATGTACGGACCAAGTACTGTTCATCATTTTTTGGGCCAAAATTGGGGTGGGGGACCAAAACTGTTAAAAAAAAAATGGGGGGACCAAAACCGTGAATTTTGACAAACAGGGGGACCAAAACTGTATTTTAGCCTTTTTATTTTTATTTTTCAGGGATCCTAAATTATGTCCGACTTGTACGGGCTGATATGAGCAGGAATTTATTTTTGTACATGCTGATATGTGCAGCGACTTTAGGGGCTCTGTATAGCTATAACTCACTACAAATTATTTATATATAGATATACACTTGCAACATTAGTACTTTGTCAGATAAATATTAGATTTTTGTTCACTTCAATTTGATTAAAATGTGATTTTGAAAATGTAGACCTAAGCTTGTACTAATAGGTAGGCATCATTTAAACCATATATTTTTTTTAATTTTAAAAATAACTTACCTGCGCATTTACCTGTGGAAAGGAAAACTCCTACGGATTTACCTGCGGATGCACCTGTGGAACAGATAGTTGCGACGGTTGGAACCGTCGTAATCAACAATAAAAACTAAAATCAAATGGAAAGTTACGTCGGTTTGTAACCGTCGCAATATGCAGATAACGACGGTTGGTGTGACGGTTTTGACAACTGACGCAATACGGCCTCGTGACACACGTTTCTATGACAGTGTTGGAACCGTCGTGACTTGCAAATTACGGCGGTTTTAACCGTCGTAACTTGCCAAAATAACCATCGCAATCTACCAATTTTCTTGTAGTCTCAGTCCCAGTGTGACTGATCATCCTCTCAGACCATCTACTGATCATTGCCTTGGTAAGTTATTACCTCACCAACTAGCTAATCAGACGCAAGCCCCTCCTTGGACAGATTGCTCCTTTCGCTGCTCAGCCTTATGGGGTATTAGCAGCCGTTTCCAGCTGTTGTCCCCCTCCCAAGGGCAGGTTCTTACGCGTTACTCACCCGTCCGCCACTGGAAACACCACTTCCCGTCCGACTTGCATGTATAAAGCATTGCCGCCAGCGTTCATCCTGAGCCAGGATCAAACTCTCCATGAGCTTCCTAGTTACATTACTTATAGCTTCCTTGTTTCTAGACAAAGCTGATTCGGAATTGGATTTCAGTTCTGTAACTGAAATATACTCCTGACTTGACAACCTAACTACTTTTCCTGAAACTCAACTTATCCTTGTAACACTTGAACTTAGCCAAAAGGAAGAGATGAAAACAGAAACAACGCCTTTTTCAAATTTTCTGAATAATGGTTAATGTACATGAGTACAGATGCAAATTATATACAAGTAGGACAAATTTGGGATATGACAGATGCCCCTATTTAATTGTCTTGAACCCGAGAAAATGAACCGCTGCATGGCGTTCATTTTTAGGGTAGAAGTCAATTAGATATAAGAAGACCCCAAAATTTGTCTATCCAGAAAAGTAAGGTGAAATGTAAGAATGAGGTAGCAGGGTAGCAGGGTATAAGATAAACAGAATAACTTGAGGTTCTCTGGGTGCTTGATGCAGCACCTTATCCATTAAGGTTCTTTGCGATACCAAAGCAGTATTTTTGTAGGCATGAGATTCTCCGGGTGGTCGAAGCAGTCCCTTATCCACTAAGGTTCTCCGATGATACCAAAGCAGTATCTCTGAACACAAAAGATTCTCTGGGTTGTCGAACCAGTCCCTTATCCATTAAGGTTCCTCGATGATACCAAAGCAGTATCTCTGAACACATAAGATTCTCTTGGTTGTCGAAGCAACCCCTTATTCATTAAGGTTCTTTGCGATACCAAAGCAGTATTTCTGTTGGCATGAGATTCTCCGGGTGGTCGAAGCAGTCCCTTATCCACTAAGTTTCTTCGATGATACCAAAGCAGTATCTCTGAACACATAAGATTCTCTGGGTTGTCGAAGCAGTCCCTTATCCATTAAGGTTCCTCGATGATACCAAAGCAGTATCTTTGAGCATATAAGATTATATGGGTTATCGAAGCAGTCCCTTATCCATTAAGGTTCCTCGATGATATCAAAGCAACATCTCTGAAGGCAGACGATTCTCTGGGTTGTCGAAGAAGTCCCTTGTCCACTAAGGTTCCTCGATGATACCAAAGCAATATCTCTGAAGGCAGAAGATTCTCTGGGTTGTCGAGGCAATCTCTTATCCACTAATGTCCTCCGATGATACCAAAGCAGTATATCAAGCGATAAATTGTTGGGGAATAGTTGAGCAAGATTCCTGTCGGATGAAATGTGCTGGCTCTGTAGGGGAAACTCATAAGAAACTTTCTAGGATAACCTCTGCTTGGGGAGCAACAAAAGCAACAGCTGTTGGGGATTGTTAATATCAACTGCATGGATGAAGAGTGACCTGCTAGGGAATAGAATTCCTTGATCACGTGCGGAGTATCAACTCTTTTCAGAGGAATACTTCCGACTTTGAAGGAAGACTGGCCAAGATGCTTGCAAATCGATCCTGGATCCTGTTATGCTATGTTACTGGGGATGGAAATGCCATGCATTGCATGATGTACAAATATGCAACTAAGATGCAACTGTTGGGGAATATAATGCACGTATGAATGTACAAGATATGCTAATGATCGATATGATTAAATATGATGTTATGCTTTCATGTCATGCATGTGACGATGCAAAGGATCGGGTACGTTGGGGATAAGTTTCCTTGTCGAGGGTATCTCCAGGGATTGGATTTGGTAATTGCCAAATGAAATTGGACTTTAGGTTATTTGGGTGTTTGCCAATAAATTGGACTTTGGGTTATGTTCCAGTTGTCAATGGGATTTAGACTTTCAAGTTTTATGGGGATGCCAACAAGGGTGGACTTTTAGGTTGAACTTCCAGGCGAGAACTGGATTGGAGGATAGATTACCAGATGAGAACCGACAAAAAAAGGTATTTGCCAAACAGGAACTGGCCCTTGGAATGATTTGCTAGATGAGAACTGGACCTTAAAAGGGTTTGCCAGATGAGAACTGGGCCTTAAAATGGTTTGTCAGGCGAGAGTTGGACTTTAAAATGATTTTCCATACGGGAAATGGACTTTAAAATGATTTTCCAGACGGGAACTGGACCTTAAAATGATTTTCCAGACGGGAACTGGACTTTTTAATGATTTGCCAGATGGGAATTGGACTTTAAAATGATTTTCCAGACGAGAACTGGACCTTGAAATGTCAAGCTAAGTTGGACGTTGGTGTCAAATCTTGCGTTACAAGGCTTTGATGTCAGATTCATGTTGGAGGGTCAGGCTCGATGAAAGACATGATACATATGTCTATGCAATGAGCGGAGCGACATGACTAATGCATATGAATGATTTATTCAATGATATGAAGGTTTCCAAAGAATGCCCCGGTAGAGGATAGTGGATGGACAAGTTCCTTTGCAACAAGGTTTCTAGTCTAAAAGAAGGCAAAAGGTTATTTGGTGGGCTGATAACATGATTCTCCAACACTCGTCTTGAACTCGGCGATCGCTTGGGCAGATTGAAAGCATGAAGAGATTTTGCCCCTCTGTAGCTCAATCTTGCCCCGGTCTGGGTCCTTGAAGAATTTTCCTTGAACGGGAATTGGAAGCAACTGTACCATAAGATGATCTTGAGATGGCTTGCCCCAGAATTCCAAGTCGTGAAAGGATTTATCTTTGAAAGAAGATTCAGAAGCAGATGTACCATGAGATTACTCGAGATGGTGTGCCTCAGGACTTCAAGTCATGAAAGGATTGGTTCTTGAATGGAAGATTCAGAAGAAGATGTACCATGAGATTACTTGAGATGGCTTGCCCCAAAATTTCAAGTTAGTTGGAAACAATTATACCATGAGATTACTCGAGATGGTTTTTTCCAGCACTTCAAGTCAAGAAAGGAAGTTGGAAACAATTGTACCATGAGATTACTCGAGATGGTTTGTTCCAGCACTTCAAGTCATGAAAGGAAGTCTGAAACAATTGTACCATGAGATGAACTCGAGATGGTTTACTCTAGAATTCCAAGTCATGAAAGGATTTGTCCTTGAAAGAAAATTCAGAAGCAGATGTATCATGAGATTACTTGAGATGGTGTGCCTCAGAACTTCAAGTCATGAAAGGATTGGTTCTTGAACGGAAGATTCAGAAGCAGATGTACCATGAGATTACTCGAGATGGTTTGTTCTAGCACTTCAAGTCATGAAAGGAAGTTGGAAATAGTTGTACCATGAGATTACTCGAGATGGTTTGTTCCAGCACTTCAAGTCATGAATGGAAGTTGGAA
This sequence comes from Lathyrus tuberosus, assembly GCA_022829125.1. NCBI lineage: Eukaryota > Viridiplantae > Streptophyta > Magnoliopsida > Fabales > Fabaceae > Lathyrus > Lathyrus tuberosus. The sequence goes on from JALAZF010000040.1 coordinate 15,710,303, forward strand.
ACAATTGTACCATGAGATTACTTAAGATGGTTTGTTCCAGCACTTCAAGACATGAAAGAATTCTTCCCTGACTGACTGACTCTTGGAGTATTTGCCTTCGAAGTACTCTTGAGGTAGCTTACCCCAGTAAGAGCGTTAGAACGACTTAACTTGTGCTGATTGAGCATTAGAGGGACTTTTCCTTAATCAAAAGAGCCTCTGGGTGGCCTGCCCAGGTTGGTAAAGTCTTGAGATGATTCAATCGACTCTTGAATGATTGGCCCCATAGTCAACTGATGCTTGGGGACTTGCTTCGAACTGACTGATTCCATAATCATTGGATGTCAATGACCCTGTTCCATAGGGTTATGAGGTGTTGTTGATTCAAGTCAACTTCGTTGAATGATCCAGTCCTTTGGCTGCTCCTTGTTGGAATTTCCTTAATGTCAAGTACTGACTTGCAGTCAAAACTGTTCGTTCACAAATGGTAATTTTAATGCAATGCTCATGTAAGTTTTGAAAAATTCAATCATTATTGGAATGATGTGACAGTGTGTGATGAATGGACCAGTAGTCCAGACGTAGTGTTGATTTAGCTGGTGTGAAAGATATAACAAGAATAAGATTAGCAAATCTGTAGGAGTCAGTTTACGCAACCTTGCTGTAGTATGCTTTCAGAATAAATCCTGCCTCAATTAGGTCTTTTGAGGGTTGTAACGTGGTATGGTTCACGGTTTATAGAAACAAAGGACATAAGGCTCAAAATTGATTTGTTTCCACCCCTTCTTCATGATGAGCTCCAGTCCTACATTCAATCAAATTGACACATACTTTCATCTCCACAGAAAGCTCAACAGTGTGAGAGTGACGCTGAGGTTTCAGGATTTGCTTGAAATGGCAGTCACCTTATTTTGTTTTGGCAAAATACCATTTTTGGTCCCTTAAGTATACCCCATGGTTCACTTTGGTCCCTTAATGTTTTTTCGTGCCATTTTGGTCCTTTAATTATCTAAACATATCCACGTTAGTCCTTCCGTTAATGGAACGTTAGTCAAAGTTCAAAAAAAGACTCCAGCTGGTAGTTTGTATGCTGATGTGGGTAAGTGAAATCCAGATGGCAATGGTACAGCTTACGTGTACTACCAAATGTACCAGCAGTGAAATAAAATATGTTGAAGCCATTCATTCTTGTGAACATTGATGTTAATTTGGTTTGTTGAAGTGAAATAGGGTTTTGGATTATTAGATTTGGTGATACTGAGATTTGTTCCTGTGTAATTTGAAGTGTATGATCATAGAATGAAAAAATCAATATCACACGCCATCAAATCCAACCTTTTTCCCGTCGCTCCTACCTCCGTCTCGTTCAATCCCTTCGTGCGATTCAGGTTAGTATCGGCTTGACTTTGTTTAGGGTTTTGTTTTGTTCCTCTTCTTCTTCTACTCCATCACTCTTTGGTTCTGAAATGGTTGTTCTTGGGTTTGGAGGTTGTTATTGGTTGAAGAAGGGTTTAATAGTTGGTTTGATTTGTGGGTTGATGAAAAGTTGGAGAAATGATAAAGCGAGGAAGGTTCGAAGGAAAATAAGAGTTTGGGTTGTGAGGGATTGAGGATGGTTGAAGGATTCGCATGGGAGTTTGAGGAAAGAGTGATTGTTTATTCAACCGTTGAAGAATTGTTTGTAGGTTTGAAGGTTTAGAGGAATTTTGTAGAGGTTATTGTTGGTTCGGTGGAACCATTTTTGAAAGAATGAAGAGTGAGATTCATTTATAGGAGAGGCTTGAGGGTGAAGTGGTCATTGAGAGGAATTGTTGTTGATGCTGCGTAGTGGAACCTTGTTGCTGTTACTGTCTCACATCCACGATGGAACAATGGAGCAATGAAGATAACCAAATTCTTCTGGAAACAGTGAAACGATGAAGAAGATATAAAGAAGAAGGTGCCAAGATGTCAGCTCAGACGCCAGGTGGACAAAACAAACGGTCGTTTGCATCAAATGGACAGAAGGGACTCTTTTGCATCTTTTATATAATTAAAGGACCAAAATGGCACGAAAAAACATTAAGGGACCAAAGTGAACCAGGGGGTACACTTAAGGGACCAAAAAGGGTATTTTGCCTTTTGTTTTTGTCATGGATGTCAGTGACCTTTTTATTTTTTGACATGGTGGTCACTTAAATTTTCCTTGCTTGAGGATTTAACAACCTCTTTTGCTTTTGATTTTTGATCCCTAATTTTTGGATGGACTGATTTTGTTTTTCAAATCCATCGAGATTTGCCCTAATTTTTCCTAAGTCACCTCTTTAGGTGTTCGACTTAGTGGGCTTTTGACTTTTTTTATTCTCTTTTTTTTTTCTTTCTTTTTTTTCTTTTTGGAAAGGCTCGTGACTGCCAAGTCATTGGTCATTGAAGGACAACCGCCATAGCTTTTGCATGATTCCTTTGACACGTCAGGATGTGTGCAAAGAGTAGCATATGATTTATCCTCAGGCGGAATGTTTCATCTTGCAATGTGAATGTGTCGTCAGATTAACTGAACAACTACCCATTCCCCAGGTTAAGTGTAAGGGTTTAGAAATCCAAAGGAAAATCCTACTTCTAAGCTCGAAGTGGTTTACTAGAGACTAACTCCTTATTTCTCCAGTGTTTGGGGATTATGAAACAATACCTCTATATCATTAGCAGGATTTTATCCGGAAGCATACCATCAGCAATTATAGGTATTTTGTTTTCGTTATCCTACCTCTAATCTTTGCTAAACAATAATTTGGTAAAGAAAATGGAAGAGAGGTATATGGATGATTTTTTTTTGGTTTTTAGATATAAGTGAAGAAAAATGAGCGAATGCGATATGATTAGTTCAAAAAATGCATGACCACTTCATTAATATTACCATTCAAAATAACAATGTTCGAAAACAAGTAGCAATTAACAGGAAAGAAACTGCAAATGCAAATGAAAATGATCCAATAGTTGCCAGTGTTGAGGACGTCTTCCTGTCTGAACCGCTGGCTTTAGGAGATGCCTCTTGAAGTCTTGGAACTCATTTGGGTGAGAAGCTGACGTCCACAACCAATTTTCCTTCTGGGAAGGATATGTACTTCTTGTCAATCAACTGTTGCACCTTGGCTTGAAAAGCTTTGCAAACTTCAGTTGAATGTCTCATTGATCCAACATGATATCCGCAATGTGCATTGGGATTGTACCAGGTGGGTATGGTTTTGGAAATGGCTTGAGAGCTTTGGGCTCTACCAGTGAGTTTCAGACCAGATGCAGCAGAAGTTAACTGTACGACATAGGAACCAGATGAAAAGGAGCATTCCTTTTTTCCAATTTGTTTTGAGGCCTATGCTAATTTTGATGCTGACTCTAATATCCTCGACCATAGACTCGTTGATTCGCATGAGGAGCAATCCTGGGTTTCTGGTATGATGCTCTAGACATGATTGGTTGCCCATAAGGATGATATGGCGCAGGTAAAGATAATTGTCGAGAAGCTGAGGGACCATAAAGTTTTGCTGGTGCACCCTGAGAATACTCAACATTCACTATGTCTGCATCAGTTTCATTGTCCTCTTCCTCTTGGGGGTTACTGAAGGATTCAGTCTCCCCATCTTGGTTGCTCGAGACATCTTGGACTTGTTTAGCTTTAAGGTAATCCTCGATGCGTTCTCCTACTTTTATAAGGTCATAGAAGCTTGGGAATGCATTGCCAGCCATTCTTTCAAGATAAGAGTCATGCAGACTGTCCAAGAACATGTCGATCAATTATTTGTCCAAGAGTGGTGGTTGTACCCTAGCTGCCAACTCTCTCCACCATTGTACAGATTCCTTAATGGATTCACCGCTCTTCTGAGATAGACTTTGCAACTGCGTGCGACTGGGAGCCATGTCCAAATTGTACTCATATTGCTTTAGGAAAGCATTGGCTAAGTCTTTCCATGACAGGATACAACTTCATTATAAATCCATGTACCAATTCAAAGATGCTCCACTTAAACTGTCTTGAAAATAGTGAATCATCAACTTGTCGTCATGGACATGAGAAGTCATCTTTCGACAGAACATCACTAAATGACACTTTGGGCAACTGAGACCAGTGCACTTCTCGAAGTTAGGTACTTTGAATTTCATAGGAATTACCAGGTTTGGCACTAGGCACATATCAACAACATCGAGCCCAGAAGAATCGCGCACTTTCATAGCTTGAACTTTCTCTTCAAGGGCACAAAACCTTTTCTCCATGGAATCAGTCAATGGCATCATCTGAGTCTGAGCCGGAAGATTATCACCAGGTAGATGATCATACAATGGGTTGGTCAACACAGTGAAACCTGATGAGGGGTCAAGACTCTTCATCCCAACATGTTGAAAGTTATCCTCTGACATAGCTACCACAACTTTCCACTTAATTAATCTGACTAGATCTTCAAGTCGTCTATGCTCCGTTTATCTCTGTTTGAACTTGCTTCAAATGCTTTACAGCTACCACAGGTTCAGTATGAGCGTCGAGAAATCAACTGGCTGGAAATGGAAAGAGGATCGGATGAGTTTCTGGTTGAGAGAATAATATACAATGCAAATGAAACGCAAATGTAATGATATGCAAATGAATGCAAGAGGCAAGATCTAGGATCGCATGATCAAACAACTTCGATCGTTTCTGAGGTTGGCTGGAGAAACGGGTCAACAACCAAAGTTTCTAATCAAAGATTCCCCACGGGTAGGTTTCTAAGACGGGTAGGTGCCTAGAGTCACAAATATTTTTCAAAGACATTATAGCCATGACGAAGGAACATCAGACGATAATATCCTTGAAAGGATCTCTTCTAGGTGAGGTTTTTGTATCTTCCCCATGAGAAAGATTCCCCGGAGGCGTCCACTACACAACCATCGACACACGGGTTCTAAAAAAGGTTATCAGAGTCATAGATCGAGGTTAAAAATACCGTTGTCAAGATAACGATACGTTCAAGGGATCTCATCTGATTGGGGCTTTCGTATTAACCCAATAAGTCCAAAGACCTTATGAGTGTAGTGCGGTTTTGTGGTCCTGAGTCACGATCGCTTGGGTACTACAGTTCGATTCATTTTTTATCCTATTGAGCTGATTAAGGAAGGGAAATAGAAGTCTCCAATTAACCCTACTTGCATACTAAGTTTGAACAGCGGTCTGTTAGGTTACAAATGCTATGTGGATGTGGGGCCCAATCCTCAGTTTATTTTGTTAAGAACACAGTGTGTGGATCATTGGTGAGGTCTTTGGTAATGTGTTTAAATTTGATGCTTTTGGGGTTGATTTGGTGGAGATACTGGATTTTAGGTTTTTTATTAGTGTGCTCGCTAAGATTTTTTTAAATCTGATGCCTACGTATTCCTGTTTGACGAAACAGGGAAATCAGAGCGATCATAGTTCCTCCTATTCTATGGGAGGAAAAAGGTTGTTTTGGTGTCTTGTTCAAAGCCCAAGACGTGAAGCTAAAGGTGGTTTGTATCTTGTTCAAAGTCCAATATGTGAAGCCAAAGGGTTTGTATGAGAAAGAATTTGTCATCTCTAAAGAGGAGTTGTTGATGTTTGTATGCTGTGAGCAAGGCACATTTTTTATGCTAAAAGGTTGATTGACTCAACCGGGGTTTTCTTTATACAAAGCCTAAGAGGAGGCTAGTGACCCAACAAGAGGGTGTTGTTATATGTCTTGTACGCAGCCCAAGACGGAGGCTAAAGAGGTTTGACTCAACAAGAGAGTCTTGAACGGGTGATTGACTCAACAAGAGAGTCTGGAAGTTGTTTGACTCAATGAGAGAGTCTTTTATACTCAACAAGAGAGTGATTTTCTATCTCGTATGAAGCCCGAGATGGAGGCTAAAAGTGGTTGACTCAACAAGAGAGTCTTTTATACTTAACAAGAGTGTGTTTTCTATCACGTACAAAGCCCGAGAAAGAGGCTAAAGAGGAAGTGACCCAACAAGGGAGTCTTTTATACTCAACAAGAGAGTGATTTTATATCTCGTACGAAGCCCAAGATGGAGGCTAAAAGGGGTTTTGACTCAACAAGAGAGTCTTTTATACTCAACAAGAGAGTGTTTTCTATCTCGTACGAAGCCCGAGATAGAGGCTAAAAGTTATTGACTCAACAAGAAAGTCTTTTATACTCAACAAGAGAGTGTTTTCTATCTCGTACGAAGCCCGAGATAGAGGCTAAAAGTGGTTGACTCAACAAGAGAGTCTTTTATACTCAACAAGAGAGTGTTTTCTATCTCGTACAAAGCACGAGATAGAGGCTAAAGAGGAAGTGACCCAACAAGGGAGTCTTTTATACTCAACAAGAGAGTGATTTTGTATCTCGTACGAAGCCCGAGATGGAGGCTAAAAGGGTGACTCAACAAGAGAGTCTTTTATACTCAACAAGAGAGTATTTTTGTATCTCGTACGAAGCCCGAGATGGAGGCTAAAAGGGTGACTCAACAAGAGAGTCTGAAAAGGTTAGCTCCACTAGGGAGAATCAATGTACAAAGCCCAAGAGGAGGCTAGCTTTGTCGGTGACTGTTTCAGTTTAGTGACAGGTCCATTATGTTGGATAAAAGAGAAAATCAGTTCTTATAAAGGGAATGATTAAAGGTAAGGTTGTGCTTTGGTACTGATCAAAGGATCAGGGTTATTTCCTGTTCTTTAAGGAAATGGGAAATCCAAAGGGTATTGAGACTGTCCAAGTCTACTGGTGTTTTGAGAAAGCGATTCTAAGATAGTGAATGATCTTTGTATGATGCCCAAGAGAAGGCTGGTATGTTAAGGGATGAAGGTCAACCCATTAACTGGTCTGACACTTGACTCAGAAAGACAACTCTAGCAAATTGATGACTAGGTTCTGTTCCTATACCTGTAGAGGTCTCTGGGTCCTTGTACTGAGCCCAAGAGAAGGCATGAGAGATTTTAGGAAGCCGAAGGGTCCTTGTACAACACCCAAGAGGAGGCGGGGATGCTTTTAGGAAGCCTGTGGGTCTCCAAACCCAGAGAAGTTCAAGACATGCTATTCACCGAGAATAGATCAAGCCAGCAAAGTTCGAGAATTTGGAAGAAACTCAAGAGATGCTATTCACAGAGAATAGATCAACTCTGGGGAGTAGAGTTTCTTTGACAATTTCTAAGGGTGACAGTCTGAGAAAGAGTTCACCGAGAATGCTGCCTTTCACGTCTCCATATTGTTTAACTCCAAGAGGAGGGAAGACTGTATCTGGAAATCCTATAGGGGATCTAGTTTTGACTGTATTTAAGAGTGACCAACATGCTTTACCTAGTGCTAGACGTAGTTGTCGGGGAAAACTCTAAATAGCTTTACTAGTATTTGTAGCACCCCAAAATTTTCTCTCCTACCTTTAGAACTAACTGGCTTATGTTTCACTTCATTTTTGGCATTATCATGTGTGCATATCATGGGGTCAAGGTGCCTGAGGCAAGTTCAATAGGAGAAGATGTTCTTCAAAGGGTCAAGCAAGAGTCCTTGTATTGTGGATCACTCTTTCCTAACCAGTGCAGAAAATTAGGGTTTTGAGATTCTTGGGTTTATTGCTCCAATGGGCAAGTTTCTTGGGTTTTTATCATCACCAAATGGGATATCTTATCTTTATTGGAGAGGATACACATCATATTCAGAGGAATTTGGATTTGGAGACTGTGCTATTTCCTCCTAGACTGAGGGTACCAAAATTAGGATTTGCTATAAAGTCAGTTTATTTCTGATTTTTTGGGCAAGACTTGATTCCATGGTATTCCTTGGGTCCCTGAGTATCTAGGAATGGAAGATTTTCCATCAGTTTGGTTCAGGAGAAGTTCAATTGGCCAATGGATTGGGAATCAGGAGAATTGGAGAAAAGTCAACAGTGAGAGGGGAAGTCAACTGTGAAATCTTGAGGTTCTCTTCAAGATTTTCAAGGTCCCACATCCTCATATGGTCTCCCAAGGTCAAGTTTCATACCATTTATCAAGAATCAAGGGTTGGTACAAAAGTTACTAAATATGGAAATGACCTATAATTTGAAAGTTTCCTTTTTGGGCAAGTTCTTACACTACATTCAACTTGACTTTTCATCATCAAGGAAGCTTCAAATGAATTTTTCTCAAACATGAAAGTTGAAGATATTTTTCTCCCCTTTCCAACAAGTACTAGATGGTCTCCATATCATTTGTGAAACTCAATTTATGACCAAAAGAAGGCAAGCTGGTTTTTAGGGTTCCATTTTCACAACTTTTGCATTTTGGGACATAGTGACCTATAATTGATTCCTTTGTTTCAAGCCACATTTTAACATCAAAGAACAATCCATAAGGGTCATTTTTGGCTTTTGAATCAAGTGGATCCATGGTTTATTCATCACTTATTTTCCATTATGCAAAATTGCAAAATCATTGAAAACTCATGAACCAAGACATCTCAAGGCCCAAATCCAATTTAGGTGTGATTAGCAATTGTTAAATAAGTGATCCATCATGAAATGTTTGGGTGTACATGCATGGAAGAGGGTGTACTTCACATAATGCAATTTTCCAAAATCATCCAAAACTCATTAAGTGTGGAATTAACAAGGCCCAAGTGATGATCAGTGGATTAACCCTAAGTATTTAAAGTTACTCATGCACTGGTTGGGAAAAACACACGTTATTTTGAGGAGAACAAAGTGTGAACCCTAAAAACTTCAATCATTCGAATCTCATAATCCACAAGGGCTCTTCACAAGATTCCTTCACAACTTTCATCCATGGCATCTATAGAGTACAAACCATCCATCGTTTGAAGCTAATAGCAAGGGAATAGGTTGCGTGATCTCAGGTTGCCAACGAATTAAAATACCATGTGCCTTACCACGTGCCATTTTTTTATTTTATTTATTTTCTGAGCACTTACGTGTGTGAATGTGCACCATTATTAATATGGACGTGCCAATCTATCCCATTCATCATGATTACTTGGACTTTGTTTGACTGAATGCTACGCGTCAGATTAATCTAAAGGTGAGTAAGGAGTCAATCAGTTGACTGAGCCCATGTGTACTTTTTATTTTTATTTTTTATTTTGCTGATGGACTTTTTGCTTTGGGCCTTCCTATTCACACCCCTCCTTTAGGCCTTTTTCCAATTCCAACGTGATTCTTTTGCTGATGCACCCCCATGCTTATTTTTATTTTTATTAATTATTGCATTTCATTTTAATTTTTTTAAAAATAGTTTCTTGCATTAAAAAATTCCCAGAAAATTCATGAATCACATTTAGCATTTTATAAAATTTTCCCAAATTTTATTTTATCATTTTATTTTATTTTTATCATCTAAATTAATCATTTAATGGATTTCTTTTTGAATTGTTTATATTATGCATACCATGACTTGTTTATTTTATTTCTCATCATCCATAAAACATTTTGAATTCATTCATTTTGCATTGTTTCATCAACATGTTGAAATGCATTAAAATATTATTCTCTAATTTTTAAATTCATTTCATATTGCATTTTAGTCCTCCTCTTTTGCATATTGAGTCATGTTTCTTGTCGGAATTTTGCATAATTGTTTGGGTGACCTATCTTGTGAATTTTTGCATGAGTTTTTAACATGTTGTTTGTTTCTGGTTGAGCTATTTTGATAATTAATTTGATAATTTTAGAAGATGTTTTACTAATTATGTGAGTGCTCTTTGTTTGAGGCTTTCCTGTATGCACATCTTTGAACATGTCTGATTATTTGTTTGAGAAGGCACTTGTGCCATTGTTTGAGATTGCTTCTTTGAGTTCTTAAACCATGTTTGAATTGTCATAGGTCACTTGATTACCATTATATGTCATTGCTTGGGTTTCATTGGTCTTATTATTACTTATGTCTGTTGTGTACTAACCTTTTATGCAGGGGCTGAGGTAATTTATTTAAGGGTGTGGATAAGTATCCCTGTCCACTCTCACTCTTTCTTCCTCTCATCTTTTCTTCTCTTTAGGTTTAGGTTGTTGTCAAACTTACCCTTAGGGCCACCTTTGCATGATAACATTAGGACTAAATTCCCTAGGATAGTCTCCCTCCAAACCTCCCCTTAGGGCCATCTTTGCATGATAACATTAGGTTAGATTTTTCCCCGTAGTCTTTTTCTTTTCTTTTGAGTCCCTCTTCTCATCTCAAAACATCTCTAAGATACTTAATAAGGTCAACTTGCCTTGCACACGAGCCTTAAACATAGGAAATAAAGATTGAGGGGTCCCCCTTCTCTCTTCTAGAGTGTTGAGCATACGTCCCATTGGGGACGACCATGCGACGCATTCGTTCCCGTGTCATAGACTTTGGTTCAAGTTGAGTTATGAACTAACTCAAGTCACTTCTGTCCTAAAAAATACAAACAAACTTCAAACCTTTTTATCCTGCGGGATTGTCAAACTAAAGGCTATTTTCAAAAAGGGCACGTTACTTTCCGTCTGAGTCGCAAACAGGCGTCGACCCTAACTGCCGGACGCGAACTTAACGTCGCTCATAAAAAACACAAAAAGAACTTGGTCCGAACTACGTTGACTCTGAATTTCCCATTGCACAAAGGGAGTACGTAGGCCTAGGACGTCGACGTCCTACCGAGTCTGTCTTTGTCTTCCCCTTCCCCGTCTTAGTGTAGCCATAGATTTTAGGATAACTCACCCTTAGAATAGACAACAAGCGTGGATCCCATCGAGTACGATGGACGCGTGGGGTGCTAGCACCTTCCCCTCGCGTAACCGACTCCCGAACCTGGGTTATGGTTGCGATGACCATTCCTTTCCCTCTTCCTCAGGTTTATGCGGTGTTCCCTTTCCCTCTCTTGGGATAAATTTACACGGCTGACGACTCTGTTTTCCGCGCCACTTTCGCATTTATACCTGGATGAAAATCCTGGGAGCGACAGTTGGTGACTCTGCTGGGGACCTGGTTGACCTATGCTGGTCCATCCCTAAGCGAGTCCATCCTAGCGCTTGCTTGTCTTTGTTCTCTTTGGTTGTTTTGTTTTTTGTTTTGCTTTATTTGTTGTATTTTATTTTCTGCATTGCATATTATTATCAGTTGCTGCACTGTTTTTCTGTTTGGCGGGTTGGGAGTTCTGAGAGATAAGCCCAATACCCAGGCTTGAGCATACACGTAGGATTAGCGTGGCAAGTAGTGTGACTCGTGTGGCATTTGGCTAGACGTAGTATATATGAAAACTCCACATCCAGACGAGGTTTTCTTTGGTAATGTTCTATCCTGCGCATTGGTGTAGATGATTGAATGTAACCTGGAAAACTGTCGACTCTGGTGACCATTCCCGAGAACTCAGTAACGGCACTCCTCCCGAGACGTGATAATGGCAGACCAGAAATGGCAAACCCATTACACACGTCGATCCGAGGACCCAATACTGGGAACTGTACCCCGAGGGATGAACGTACTATTGCTTCTCGACCTCAGTGCCGAAGCTGAGGACTTGCCATGGGATGTTTTCTTTTTGAGGGGAATCAGTTGAGGCCTCCTCGATTGGTGATGATGCCAAACCAGAAATGGTGACCGTATCATCATTTCTCGACCTGAGAGCCTGTGATATTGAGGATCCTCGGCTTTCTAGTACCCACATGTGAGAGGGCAGGGTGTTTACAGGTTTGCAGGTAACCTTGACCTTCAACATACCCGGTTTTCTGATCAGCAGTTTTATCAGTGTGGTACTATGGTTATTTTCGTATTCTGGGTATTTGGGCAGACCTTTGAGATTATACAGTGGTTCAGTGCAGCAGTTGTTCAGTTTGTGTGGCATCCTTGATCCTATGTGTGCATTTGCATCATCATTCTGCATCCTAACATGTTTGTTCATTTGCAGGGTTGCATCCTAACTTTGATTTCGGTTTTTGAAGACTATTAAGGATGAGTACTGAGAAGAGAAAGAGCATCATAGTGTACAAGTTCCCATCACTTTTTTTGGATACTGTTCACAAGATTGTGTCTATGGCAGAACCTGGGGTATTGGCAGACTTTAGAGGAGAGTATGGAAGAATTCTGAATTTTGCTCGCAACATCACTGAATACGAGTATAGGGCTTTGCACACTCTGGTGCAATTCTATGACCCTCACCTGCGTTGCTTTCTATTCACTGATTATCTTTTGGCTCCAACGTTGGAGGAATTTTTTTCTCATTCTGGATGTTGCCATTAAAGAAGAAGCTCCTTTCTATCCTTCTGAAGAACTTCCTGATTTGGAAAAGGTTTCCGAGGCTTTTCATTTGGATCCATCTTTGTTGAAAAATAACATTGCTAGTAAGGGAGGGTGTAAAGGTTTTCATGTAAAAATTTTGATAGAACAGGTTGCTGTGTATGCTAAGGCTAGATGTTGGTCAGTTTTCAACGCCATCTTGGCTGTGTGTGTCTATGGAACGGTGTTGTTTCCGAATATGAAGGATTTTGTGGACATGCACGCTGTCTGGATATTTACCATGAAGAATCCGGTACCTACTTTGCTTGGAGATCTGTATTATTCAATGCATTATAAGAATGAGAAGAGGAGGGGTGAACCCCTTTATTTTTGTGCGCCAATCTTCTACAAATGGTTTGCTGATCGTCTTCCCGAATCTGGGGCATTTGTAGATACTCAAGGGACTTTGGAGTGGTCCAAAAGATTGATGGGCTTGAGAGCAAATAATCTAATTTGGGTTAACCGCGACTTGTTGGGCCAAGATATCATGATTAGTTGTGGAGGTCTCCCAAATGTGCCTCTAATAGGAAGGAAAGGGGGAATTAACTACAACCCTATTCTTGCTATTAGGCAATTCGGGTATGCCTTGAAAGAGCCACCAAGAGACGAAGAGGTCCAAGAATCTTTATATCTGAGTGGGGAAATCAATCCAGAACTATTAAAAGAAGCTGCAAATACTTGGGGAGATCGTCATAAGAAGGGGAAGATTTCTTTTGGGAAGAGCAACAACAGAGCATTTCCCGCGTATGAAGATTGGATTCAGAAAAGGGTAGAGGATGAGCTTTTGCCATTCGCCAAAGAACCACCATCTTACCCCTTGCTGATTGAGCCTCCTACAACAGTTGAGATAGAGAAGTTTAACAAGTTGTGGGCTGAAAAGGAAAAGCTGCCAGAAGAAAACAGTGAGGTTCTCGAGTCTAAAAAGGAGGAATTAGACAAGGTTTTGTTAAAAATTCACAGGTTCAATGCTCACCGAGAAACTGCAATGGCTGAGAATAAGCAAAAGGAAGATGATTATCTAGCTCAGATTGATCAATTGAAGTTGAAGCTCAAGAAGAAAGCCGCTGAGATCCTATCAGGGGTATTCTAGAGACAAGCAGTTGAGGATCGACTCAATAAAGCCATAGCCTCCATAGAGGAACTGAAGATCCAAGCTGAAGTGAAGAGACCTAGAAATGAGGGTCCTAGCATGGACGGTGTTTCTGGAGAAGATGCTTGGGAGTTGCATTGCTGATACTTGGAAGGGATCATGCATAGGAGATACGTTCTCATTCAAGAGCTAATTCAGAGACCGAAGCATCCCGACACCAAAAAGATGTTCAAGGAAATTCAAGACTGGAGCAAAAAGCATAATGGATGGGGGGATTGACACTTGTGGACTTTGATGACACGCCGTAGTTTTCTATTTTCTTTCATTATTTGGACCACCGACAGGCTTGTTGGTTGGGATCTATGATTATTGTGTTCAGACTTGTTATCTTGGATTTGTGATTGTTGACATTTGGTTTTCCTCTGGTTTTCTTAATATATGAGCAGAAGTTTCGTTCTATCTTGTTGTTAAACTGGAATCAAGGGGTGGATCGCCCTGCGAATATTCAAACATGTTCATTTGTATTTGCATATTCATAATCATTTTGCATGACAGGTGTTTATCTCTGGTGTTCTTACTTTGTTCTCCTCCGCAGTACAGGATTGCGGATCAGCACATTCATCGGTATTCTACCAGACAAAATCAGAAGAGACTCATGGATCAGCTACAAAATGAGATGACTGAGATGCGGACTCGCATGAACCAATTCATGGATTTGATGCAAGGGGTTGCTCAAGGCCAAGAGGAGTTAAGGACTCTCGTTCAGCCACTGATTACGAGAATTGATGAAGAGGGTGTCCTTCATGGAGGACTTCATACTGGTGTTACTGGTAATAATGCTCAGAATGGCCCTCCAGGCGGAGGTATTCCTGTTACTGGTGTTGTGATCTCTCTGGGCGGAGGAGAAAATGTTGTGGTTCCCACTGTAGTGGGGGGAGGTAACAATGTCGGTGCAATTCAGGGCCGCCAGTATGATGATATTTAGGAAGATGCATTCTCTGTGCCAGGTGGGGATGCTGGTCCCCAGATTGACAATGATCAGAGGTTCCGGTTGATTGAGGAATAACTAAGGGGTATTGTGAATCAGGATGCTTTGGGTATGGATCTAGAGGATTTGGGGCTGTTCCAGGCGTTGTTATCCCGCACAAGTTTCAGACTCATACTTTTGAGAAGTATAATGGTATGACTTGCCCAAGGACCCACGTGAGGGCATACGCAAGTAAAATGGCTGCGCATGCGAAGAATGAGAAGCTGATGATGCATTGCTTCCAGGATAGCCTATCTGGGGCATCCCTGGAGTGGTTCATGCAACTAGAGAGGAAAGATGCTCGTAGTTGGAGAGAGCTGACAGGGGCATTTATCAAACACTATCAATATAACACTGACATGGCTCCAAACAGAACACAGCTACAGAATTTGTCGCAGAAGAACAATGAGAGTTTCAAGGAGTATGCCCAGAGGTGGCGTGAACTGGCAGCAAGGGTTCAGCCTCCCATGTTGGAACGTGAAATGATAACTATGTTTATGGCCACCTTGCAGGGTCATTACTATGAAAAGCTGGTACCGTGTATGACTGGAAAGTTTGCTGACTTGATCTTAGTAGGAGAGATGGTGGAAAGCAGAATTAAGGCGGGAAAAATATCAGGCGGTGATGGGTCCTCATCTAGAGGAAGTAAGAAGCCTTATGCCAGTGGTTACAAGAAGAGGGAGGGAGATACAAATTCTGTGTCATCATATCGTGGTAGAGAAGGACCTCGTCAGAACTTCAATCAGCAGGTGGCTTCTGTAACCATCCCAGCAGCACCTCAGCAGCCAACAGTGTCTCAACAACAAAATCAGGCTCCTCGCCGATCGCAGCCTCTGACTAGGCGGGATAGGCATTTTGACACTCCACCTCTTCCCGACTCTCAATTATTTCAGCACTTGTTAAAGCTACAGTTAATTCAGAAGAGAACATTCGCTCCACCTACTGGTAATCCACCTCCCGGCTATGACGCCAATGCCCACTGTGAGTTTCATTCTAGGGCACCCGGACATCATATTGAGAACTGTAAAGCTTTTAAGCATCAGGTTCAAGATTTGGTGGATTCCACAGCCATCAATTTCTGCAATGATGTTCCAAATGTGAATCAGAACCCGATGCCGAATCACGGTGGGCCGGGGGTTAACGCTATTATTAAAGACTGTGAAGACTTAAGTTTGATTTCAGATGTGAACGAAGTCCAAACTCCTTTGCGTGTGGTGAAGGAGAGACTGTTGAAGGGAGGGGTATTTCTCGGTTGTGATGAAGGTTGTGTAGGATGTGTCTCGCAGCCAGGAGGTTGTGATTTATTGAAAGTAGGTATTCAGAAAATGATCAGTGAAGGGATATTACAGTTTGACAGGGGTTGTAGGTAGAATAAAGTTACTGACAGAAAGATTGATGTTGCCACAATAACAATTCCATTCAAGACAATAACTATATCAGCACCGGCAAGACCAGCGCCGGTCACTATCACTGTTCCTGGACCAGTCCCGTATGAGAGTACCAAGGCCATCCTATGGAACTATGGGGCCGAGGTGTTTGTTAATGGTAAGAAGCAGGAATTGGAAGAGACATCAGCTGTGAATACAGGGGTTGAAAATCTTGTTGAAGCAGGGGCTATCACTAGGAGTGGTAGAGTCTTTATTCCGTCTGAGGATAAAGTTGGAAGTTCAAAACAAGACAAAGGTAAACAGATGATGGATGAGTCTGTACAGAGACAGGAAGCAAATAATTCTATGACAAAGCAGGTTGGGGATACTTTCTCAGAAGACGTAGAAGAGTTTATGAGGTTGATCAGGAAAAGTGATTACAAGATTGTTGATCAACTTCACCAAACTCCATCAAAGATTTCCATTCTATCCTTACTATTGTGCTCTGAGGCACACCGAAATGCATTGCTGAAGGTTCTGAACATGGCTTATGTACCGCAGGAAATATCTGTCAACCAGCTAAAAGGGGTTGTGGCTCATGTGAATGCTGGTAATGGTTTGGGTTTCACCGATTTAGATCTGACTCCGGCTGGGAGAAATCACAACAACACTCTGCATATTTCAGTGGAATGCCGTGGTTCCTTAATGTCGCATGTGTTAGTTGATATTGGGTTGTCTTTGAATGTGCTGCCGAAGAAGGCTTTGATGAAATTGGATACTCGTGGGTTGATTTGTACACCAAGTGACTTGGTGGTACGTGCTTTTGATGGCTCCAAGAGGCCAGTTTTTGGAGAGTTGGTTCTGCCAATCAAGGTGGGTCCTGAGATTTTCAACACCACCTTTTACATAATGGATATTCAGCCTGCCTATAGTTGTTTGTTGGGTCGCCCTTGGTCCATGGTGCTGGGGCAGTAACATCTACGCTGCACCAGAAGTTGAAGTATATGGTGGATGGCCATGTTGTGACTGTTTGTGGTGAGGAGGAGATCATGGTGAGTCACCTATCGACCTTCAAGTATGTAGAGGTAGATGGTGAAATACAGGAAACTTTGTGCCAAGCCTTTGAAGCTGTGAAAATTCCCAAGGAACCCCCAAAGGCAGTCAGTCAGCCTGAGGTGGTTGCCCAACCCAAAGTTGTCAGACAACCAGAGGTTCCAATGTCCTCTTTCAAAGAGGCGCGCGCTATAGTTGAAGCTGGTGGTTCTCAGAAGTGGGGCAGTGTCATTGATGTTCAAAGAAAGCAGGATACCCATGGACTAGGGTACAAGCCACCCCGACGAGCTCAAGAGCCTCCCAAGTATGCTGGTCCAATTCGGTTCACAAGTGGTGGGGTTTTCTTTAATCAGGTTAATGCTATTGAGGATGAAGGAGATAGTGACTGTGACATGGATGAGTGGATCCGTTCATGCACCCCTGGTCAGAGTTTAGGCAACTGGTACTCCGAGAAAGTCATCCAAGTGACGCGCCCGGAGTAATTTACTTTTGTTTTCTGTTATGTTGAATCCTACGTTCTGCCCAAGACGTAGTGATATTTATTTGTAGGGCTTGGATGTTTTATTTGCTATTTTTATCATCAATAAAGGATGTTTTTTCATTCAAATATTTTGATCCCTGTTTTTCTGTTTTTACTTTTTTTGCATTAACCCACATCAAAATGGCAATGTGTTTTCTTGTTTGTTGCACTCATAATAAACATAAAACATCCACCATGCAGGTTTCTTTGTTCAGATTCCACCCCTCATGACTTAGCTATGGCTTGATATAACTTCGACAATCCTATCTATCAAGCCGAAGAAGAGACTGACGAAGACTGTGACTTACCAGAAGAATTAGCCAGGTTACTGAAACAGGAGGAAAGGGTTATTCTACCTTATCAGGAGGAAGTTGAGACTGTTAATCTGGGAACCGAGGATGTTAAACGAGAAGTAAGGGTTGGGGCTGCTTTGGAAGACATTGTTAAGGGAAGATTGGTTGAGTTGCTTCGAGAGTATATGGATATCTTCGCCTGGTCTTACCAAGACATGCCCGGGCTTGACACTGACATTGTTTCACACCGATTACCGCTTAAAGAGGGTTGTACTCCAGTCAAGCAGAAACTGAGAAGGACGAAACCAGATATGGCTGTCAAGATCAAGGAAGAGGTTCAGAAATAGTTGGACGCCGAATTTCTTGCTGTGACAAACTATCCTCCGTGGGTTGCTAATATTGTACCTGTACCTAAGAAGGATGGTAAAGTCAGGATGTGTGTTGATTACCGAGATTTGAATAGGGCGAGCCTGAAGGATGATTTCCCGCTCCCCCACATTGATGTGTTAGTAGACAATACTGCTCAATATTCTGTGTTTTCCTTCATGGATGGCTTCTCTGGGTATAACCAAATCAAAATGGCCCCAGAGGACATGGAGAAAACAACGTTCATAACACCGTGGGGAACATTTTGCTACAAGGTAATGCCCTTTGGATTGAAGAATGCTGGGGCAACCTATCAGCGGGCAATGGTGACTCTCTTTCATGATATGATTCACAAGGAGATTGAAGTCCATGTTGATGACATGATTGCGAAGTCACAGACAGAGGAAGAGTACTTGGTAAACCTCCAGAAGTTGTTTGAAAGGTTGAGGAAGTTCAGACTAAGATTGAATCCGAACAAGTGCATTTTCGGCGTGAGGTCTGGTAAATTGTTGGGATTCATTGTTAGTGAAAGAGGTATCGAGATTGATCCTGCAAAAATAAGAGCCATACAAGAGATGCCTAAGCCAAGGACAAAGAAAGAGGTTCGTGGTTTCTTAGGGAGGTTGAATTACATCGCTAGGTTCATCTCTCATCTGACAGCCACGTGTGAACCAATTTTTAAGTTGCTAAGAAAGGATCAGGAGGTCAGGTGGAATGAAAACTGTCGAGAGGCGTTTGAAAGGATAAAGACGTATTTGCAGGAACCTCCAGTCCTTATGCCACCGGTGTCCGGGAGACCGTTAATTATGTACCTTACAGTTCTTGAGAACTCAATGGGTTGTGTGCTCGGTCAACCCGACGAGACAGGTAGGAAAGAGCACGCCATTTACTAATTGAGTAAGAAGTTCACTGATTGCGAATCAAGATACTCTATGTTGGAGAAGACATGTTGTGCACTCGCTTGGGCAGCCAAGCGCCTAAGGCAGTATATGTTAAACCACACAACCTTGTTGATTTCAAAGATGGATCCGATTAAGTACGTGTTTGAGAAGCAAGCACATTCTGGAAGGATAGTCCGTTGGCAGATGGTTTTGACAGAATACGATATTCAGTATGTTTCTCAAAAGGCCATCAAGGGAAGTGTTCTATCAGAATATCTCGCTGAACAGCCAGTCGAAGATTATCAGCCAATGAAGTTTGAGTTTCCGGACGAGCATGTTATGTTTCTGAAAATGAAAGATTGTGAAGAGCCTCTGCCTGATGAAGGACCTGAGATTGGGTCTCAGTGGAAGATGATTTTTGATGGGGCTGTCAACTCATATGGTAATGGAATTGGGGCGATCATTACAACCCCAAAGGGTTCTCATATACCTTTCACTTCCCGGTTAGCGTTCGTGTGTACCAACAACGAGGCGGAGTATGAAGCACGCATCATGGGGTTAGAAGAAGCAATTGATTTGAGAATCAAGAACCTCGATGTCTATGGTGATTCCATGTTGGTGGTTAATCAGATTACAGGAGAATGGGAGACTCTTCAGGCGAATTTGGTACCTTATAACAACTATGCCAGAAGGTTGTTACCTTTCTTTGATAGGGTAGATTTTCATCATGTGCCCCGAGTTGAGAATCAGATGGCTGATGCGTTAGCGACATTGGCATCCATGTATAAAGTGAACCGTTGGAATGAAACACCTTCGATTAGAATCATGCGTCTGGACAGACCAACTTTTGTGTTTGCAATTGAAGATGTGTCTGATGGTAAACCATGGTATCATGATATTAAGGTCTTTCTGAAGAGACAGGAGTATCCAAAGGGTGCCTCCACCAAGGATAAGAAGACTCTGAGAAGGTTGGCAGGAATTTTCTTTCTGAACAAGGATGATGTGTTATATAAGAAGAACTTCGATATGGTCTTGCTACGTTGTGTTGATGAACACGAGGCAGGTTTGTTGATGGAAGAGGTTCACGAGGGTTCTTTTGGTACTCATTCCAGTGGACACACCATAGCCAGAAAGTTGTTGAAGGTAGGATATTACTGGATGACTATGGAGGCTGATTGTTTCAAGTACGCCCGAAAGTGCCATAAATGCCAGATTTATGCAGATAAGATGCATGTACCTCCTACGCCTCTAAATGTGTTATCATATCCTTGGCCTTTTGCAATGTGGGGCATAGATATGATTGGAAAGATTGATCCCACTGCTTCCAATAGGCATCATTTCATTTTGGTTGCCATTGACTATTTCACAAAATGGGTGGAAGCAGCCTCGTACGCCGACGTCACCAAGCAAGTGGTAGCCCGATTTATAAAGAAGGACGTCATCTGTCGTTATGGGGTCCCGGAGAGAATCATTACTGATAATGGCTCGAATTTGAACAATAAGATGATGAAAGAACTATGTCAGAGTTTCAAGATCGAGCATCACAATTCTTCTCCATATCGCCCGAAGATGAATGGTGCTATTGAGGCGGCAAATAAGAATGTCAAGAAGATTGTGCAGAAGATGGTGGTAACGTATAAAGACTGGCATGAGATGTTGCCTTATGCCCTACATGGTTACCGTACTTTGGTGCGTACATCAACTGGGGCAACCCCTTTCTCATTGGTATATGGTATGGAAGCGGTTTTACCCCTAGAGGTCGAGATTCCGTCTTTGAGAGTTCTGGCAGATGTGAAGCTTGATGAAGCTGAGTGGGTGCGTTCCAGGTTGGATCAGTTGAACCTTATTGAAGAAAAGAGATTGGCAGCCATCCCACATGGTCGGTTGTATCAGAGCAGGATGAAGCACGCCTTTGACCAGAAAGTGCGTCCTCGGAGTTTTCAGACAGGTGAATTGGTTTTGAAAAGGATCCTTCCTCCTCAGACAGATCACAGGGGCAAATGGACTCCAAACTACGAGGGGCCGTATGTAGTCAGAAAGGTTTTCTCTGGTGGAGCCTTACTACTTTCAACTATGGATGGCGAAGATTTTACATCCCCTGTGAACGCAGACGTAGTCAAAAAATACTTCGCATAAAAGAGACCCGCTGGACATAAAAAGAAAGTCCAGGCAAAAAAGGGGCATCCCGGCGAACCATAAAAAGGAAAAGGTTCGGGCAAAAATTAGGGATAAAATGTAAAAAAGAAACGTGTAAACCCGCAAAGTTGAAAACCTGAAAAGGCGACTTTGGCAAAAAAGGGTATCCCGATGGATTGAAAACCCGAAAAGGGCGATCCAGGCAAAAGTTAGGGATTTACAAGCGAAAGGCTATGGTCTGCGTTCGATCTGTGAGCACTTTCAATACTTGGAAATTCTGAAAGAAGGGAATCAGTACAGTTAGTCTCTTCAAAGGTCGAGACATTTGTGGATAAGCAAGACATATGGGTCATAGCTGAGTCGAATCATGGTGGATATCTGTTCCCGCATTGCCGACATATGTTTTTTCTTTTTGCTTTTGCGCAATTACCTCTTTTTAGGAATTGCTTCCAATTGTAAACGCCTATTTACAGGCCACTTTTCTCAATAAAATATTCGTTCCACTCAAAGAGCTTTCCATTGTATGTTTTACTTTTACTGTTTTGTTTGCAAAAAAAACGTCCGATATTTTTTATAAACATTGCATATAAAACTTCAAGCTTTGCGGAGCATAACGAAAAGCAGTAGAAATTACTTTGGCATTAACGGTGATAGTCATGTTGTGGCATATTCTTTTGTTGTTATTCGACTTGCAAGGCAACAGGATTGTATTTCCCCAGCAGCTTGCTCTCCCCAACATTGAGATTGCACTTTCCTCAACAGAGTAGACCTTCCCCAGCAGGAGACTTGGGAAGTATTTCCTCTAGATCAAGACGTTATCTCTCCACAGAATCAGGGTGTTCACTTCCCCCCATCCAGTCAGGAAGCGGGCTTTCGCCAATAATGTCATATTCTAGTCCCCAGCAGGTTGGGAGTAAAGTCATTCTCCCCATCAGCAGGCCAAGTTCAGCAGTATTCCCAAGCAGGATGGTATTATGGACTATTTTCCCCAAGCAGGATGGTATTATGGGCTGGCATCCCCTAGCAGGTCCTAAGCCCATCTGTTATTGGCAATCCTTAGTAACAGACTTCCGGTTCCGTTATTGGCATTCATTCTCGACTCCCCCAGCAGAGGAGAGATCTCAGGTTTTGGATGTTACCTTCAGTAAAGGACAGGTGTAATCCCCGGTAGTGTGGATGTTCTTTCGGGATTTCATCCCCAGCAGAAGTTATTGATCCAAAGAGTCGATCAGTATGATCCTTCTCAACAGAGTTCCTGGATTCAGAGGACAATTTATTTTTGTCATCCCCGGCTAAATTGATCTTTTCTCTCCAGCATTTATTTTGCTAGAGGGACCCCTTTTGCATATCATAGGCATTTGCATTGCATCCTCAAATGCGTAGCATTTCCACTTCGTGTGGAGCATTACGGCAAAACTCAAACATTCGCATTCGAAGCATAAGCCAGGTTTGATGCTTTCCTTGCCAGTTCTCTTTCCCAGCAGAGATGGCATAACTCAGGAGATTTTGGAGGGATGCGTTCCTCATACTTGTGCTCCCCGGCAGAGTCTTTTATTTAGACTTCTCCTTTCCCCAGCAGAGTCATCTTATCTGTGGATCGTGAATCTGTTAGAAGTTTGCCTTTGTTTGGCCTTTCTCTTTTGTGAAATCCAGTTCTTGCCCGGTAGTCAGTTCGCGCTTGACATATTTTGTTTGCCAATTTCCTTTTCTCAGTAGGGGTGGTTTAAACCAGAAGTTTTGTTTCACGTTATCCCCAGCGAAGTCCACTTTATGTTGGTTATCCTTTGCGGGTACAATTGAGGTTGTATTCGTTTTGTGGGTGCGATTGAGGTCGTATTCATGTTTTCTTTGTGGGTAGAGTGATTGAGGTCAGTCTTCCTTTGCGGGTACAATTGAGGTTGTATTCGTTTTGTGGGTGCGATTGAGGTCGTATTCTTATTTTCCTTGTGGGTAGAGTGATTGAGGTCAGTCTTCCTTGGCGGGTGCAATTGAGGTTGTATTCGTTTTGTGGGTGCGATCGAGGTCGTATTCCTATTTTTGGGTAGAGTGATTGAGGTCAGTCTTCCTTTGCGGGTGCGATCGAGGTCGTATTCCTATTTTTGGGTAGAGTGATTGAGGTCAGTCTTCCTTTGCGGGTACAATTGAGGTTGTATTCGTTTTGTGGGCACGATTGAGGTCGTATTCTTATTTTCCTTGTGGGTAGAGTGATTGAGGTCAGTCTTCCTTGGCGGGTGCAATTGAGGTTGTATTCGTTTTGTGGGTGCGATCGAGGTCGTATTCCTATTTTTGGGTAGAGTGATTGAGGTCAGTCTTCCTTTGCGGGTGCAATTGAGGTTGTATTCGTTTTGTGGGTGCGATTGAGGTCGTATTCCTATTTTCTTTGTGGGTAGAGTGATTGAGGTCAGTCTTCCTTTGCGGGCACGATTGAGGTCGTATTCGTCTTATTTTTTGGTATGGTTGAGGTCATACTCCTTATTTTTCAGCACGCTCCATTTCGTTATCCTCACCATTAGCAAATTTTCGAGGCTCTTTCGGTATTCAATCCCCGTGCATCCTGGAATGTCTGAAAGCCGTCGCTATCATACCTTTAGGACCAAGTTGATTGAATAGGGGCAGCTGTAGCACCCCAAAATTTGCTCTCCTACCTTTAGTACTAACTGGCTTATGTTTCACTTCATTTTTGGCATTATCATGTGTGCATATCATGGGGTCTAGGTGCCTGAGGCAAGTTCAAGAGGAGAATATGTTCTTCAAAGGGTCAAGCAAGAGTCCTTGTATTGTGGATCACTCTTTCCTAACCAGTGCAGAAAATTAGGGTTTTGAGATTCTTGGGTTTATTGCTCCAATGGGCAAGTTTCTTGGGTTTTTATCATCACCAAATGGCATATCTTATCTTTATTGGAGAGGATACACATCATATTCAGAGCAATTTGGATTTGGAGACTGTGCTATTTCCTCCTAGACTGAGGGTACCAAAATTTGGATTTGCTATAAAGTCAGTTTATTTCTGTTTTTTGGGCAAGACTTGATTCCATGGTATTCCTTGGGTCCCTGAGTATCTAGGAATGGAAGATTGTCCATCAGTTTGGTTTAGGAGAAGTTCAATTGGCCAATGGACTGGGAATTAGGAGAATTGGAGAAAAGTCAACAATGAGAGGGGAAGTCAACTGTGAAATCTTGAGGTTCTCTTCAAGATTTTCAAGGTCCCACATCCTCATATGGTCTCCCAAGGTCAAGTTTCATACCATTTATCAAGAATCAAGGGTTGGTACAAAAGTTACTAAATATGGAAATGACCTATAATTTGAAAGTTTCCTTTTTGGGCAAGTTCTTACACTAAATTCAACTTGACTTTTAATCATCAAGGAAGCTTCAAATGAATTTTTCTCAAACATGAAAGTTGAAGATCTTTTTCTCCCCTTTCCAACAAGTACTAGATGGTCTCCATATCATTTGTGAAACTCAATTTATAACCAAAAGAAGGCAAGGTGGTTTTTAGGGTTCCATTTTCACAACTTTTGCATTTTGGGACATAGTGACCTATAATTGATTCCTTTGTTTCAAGCCACATTTTAACATCAAAGAACAATCCATAAGGGTCATTTTTGGCTTTTGAATCAAGTGGATCCATGGTTTATTCATCACTTATTTTCCATTATGCAAAATTGCAAAATCATTGAAAACTCATGAACCAAGACATCTCAAGGCCCAAATCCAATTCAGGTGTGATTAGCAATTGTTAAATAAGTGATCCATCATGAAATGTTTGGGTGTACATGCATGGAAGAGGGTATACTTCACATAATGCAATTTTCCAAAATCATCCAAAACTCATTAAGTGTGGAATTAACAAGGCCCAAGTGATGATCAGTGGATTAACCCTAAGTATTTAAAGTTACTCATGCACTGGTTGGGAAAAACACACGTTATTTTGAGGAGAACAAAGTGTGAACCCTAAAAACTTCAATCATTCGAATCTCACAATCCACAAGGGCTCTTCACAAGATTCCTTCACAACTTTCATCCATGGCATCTATAGAGTACAAACCATCCATCGTTTGAAGCTAATAGCAAGGGAATAGGTTGCGTGATCTCAGGTTGCCAACAAATTAAAATACCATGTGCCTTACCACGTGCCATTTTTTATTTTATTTATTTTCTGAGCACTTACGTGTGTGAATGTGCACCATTATTAATATGGACGTGCCAATCTATACCATTCATCATGATTACTTGGACTTTGTTTGACTGAATGCTACGCGTCAGATTGATCTAAAGGTGAGTAAGGAGTCAATCAGTTGACTGAGCCCATGTGTACTTTTTTTTTTATTTCGCTGATGGAATTTTTGCTTTGGGCCTTCCTATTCACACCCCTCCTTTAGGCCTTTTTCCAATTCCAACGTGATTCTTTTGATGATGCACCCCCATGCTTATTTTTATTTTTATTAATTATTGTATTTCATTTTAATTTTTTTAAAAATAGTTTCTTGCATTAAAAATTCCCAGAAAATTCATGAATCACATTTAGCATTTTATAAAATTTTCCCAAATTTTATTTTATCATTTTATTTTATTTTTATCATCTAAATTAATCATTTAATGGATTTCTTTTTGAATTGTTTATATTATGCATACCATGACTTGTTTATTTTATTTCTCATCATCCATAAAACATTTTGAATTCATTCTTTTTGCATTGTTTCATCAACATATTGAAATGAATTAAAATAATTTTCTCTCATTTTTAAACTCATTTCATATTGCATTT
This sequence comes from Lathyrus tuberosus, assembly GCA_022829125.1. Lineage (NCBI taxonomy): Eukaryota > Viridiplantae > Streptophyta > Magnoliopsida > Fabales > Fabaceae > Lathyrus > Lathyrus tuberosus. The sequence goes on from JALAZF010000040.1 coordinate 15,736,000, forward strand.
TAGTCCTCCTCTTTTGCATATTGAGTCATGTTTCTTGTCTGAACTTTGCATAATTGTTTGGGTGACCTATCTTGTGAATTTATGCATGAGTTTTTAACATGTTGTTTGTTTCTGGTTGAGCTATTTTGATAATTAATTTGGTAATTTTAGAAGATGTTTTACTAATTATGTGAGTGCTCTTTGTTTGAGGCTTTCCTGTATGCACATCTTTGAACATGTCTGATTATTTGTTTGAGAAGGCACTTGTGCCATTGTTTGAGATTACTTCTTTGAGTTCTTAAACCATGTTTGAATTGTCATAGGTCACTTGATTACCATTATATGTCATTGCTTGGGTTTCATTGGTCTTATTATTACTTATGTCTGTTGTGTACTGACCTTTTATGCAAGGGCTGAGGTAAGTTATTTAAGGGTGTGGATAAGTATCCCTGTCCACTCTCACTCTTTCTTCCTCTCATCTTTTCTTTTCTTTAGGTTTAGGTTGTTGTCAAACTTCCCCTTAGGGTCATCTTTGCATGATAACATTAGGACTAAATTCCCTAGGATAATCTCCCTCCAAACCTCCCCTTAGGGCCATCTTTGCATGATAACATTAGGATAGATTTTTCCCCGTAGTCTTTTTCTTTTCTTTTGAGTCCCTCTTCTCATCTCAAAACATCTCTAAGATACTTAATAAGGTCAACTTGCCTTGCACACGAGCCTTAAACATAGGAAATGAAGATTGAGGGGTCACCCTTCTCTCTTCTAGAGTGTTGAGCATACGTCCCATTGGGGACGACCATGCGACGCATTCGTTCCCGTGTCATAAACTTTGGTTCAAGTTGAGTTATGAACTAACTCAAGTCACTTCTGTCCTAAAAAATGCAAACAAACTTCAAACCTTTTTATCCTGCGGGATTGTCAAACTAAATGCTATTTTAAAAAAGGGCACGTTACTTTCCGTCTGAGTCGCAAACAGGCGTCGACCCTAACTGCCGGACGCGAACTTAACGTCGCTCATAAAAAACACAAAAAGAACTTGGTCCGAACTACGTTGACTCTGAATTTTCCATTGCACAAAGGGAGTACGTAGGCCTAGGACATCGACGTCCTACCGAGTCTGTCTTTGTCTTCCTCTTCCCCGTCTTAGTGTAGCCATAGATTTTAGGATAACTCACCCTTAGAATAGACAACAAGCGTGGATCCCATCGAGTACGATGGACGCGTGGGGTGCTAGCACCTTCCCCTCGCGTAACCGACTCCCAAACCTGGGTTATGGTTGCGTTGACCATTCCTTTCCCTCTTCCTCAGGTTTATGCGGTGTTCCCTTTCCCTCTCTTGGGATAAATTTACACGGCTGACGACTCTGTTTTCCGCGCCACTTTCGCGTTTGTACCTGGATGAAAATCCTGGGAGCGACAGTATTACACAGTTGATATTGACAAGTATATAAAAGTTTGTGAAAGAAGATTTACAGTGAGCAGCCCCACAATACAGTTATATATATATGAAAACGGGTAAAAACTTACTCGGTTGTAGAGCTTCCATGCTGTTTTGTTAGTTGTTCAATAAAGAAAACTTTGATAACAATATTATACTCAAAAACAAAGGAAAAAGTGCTTTGAAAAGATTGTTGGGGCTTACAGCTCAAGGAGAGGCCCAAGGTTTTATCAGTGATTGCACTGTTGTTTTGAAATTGTACAGGGACTTATACAAGTGACTGAGGCCCAAAAAGGTTTTCTGTACAAAGGGATGGGTCTTACACTCTCTCAAGAGGTCCAAAGGTGTTTAAATAAAGGAAACGAGGCTTATAACACGAGGTTAGGCTAGAATGATTTGATTTTAGAACTGGCGATTGCGCCGAGATTTTTTTACGTACTTGGACTTATACAATGCATTGAGGCCCAAAAAGTTTTGGTTAAAAGGGGGTTGGGTCTTACACTCTACTAGAGGCCTAAAGTTTATTTTTGTACAAGTGATGGGGCTTACAGCTCAAGGAGAGGCCCATGGGTTTTTGTTAAAAAAAGGCGACGATCGCGCCAAACTTTTTGATGGTATCGGGACTTATACAAACACTGAGGCCCAAATCATTTTGGTTTTCAAAAAGGGTTGGGTCTTACACTCTACTAGAGGCCCAAAGTGTTTAAAAAAGTTTGATGAGGGTTGAATTGATCAAAACCCTAATTTGTTTTCAAAAATATATTTTAATTGAATAAAAATTCAATTAAAATGATCAAAATTGTTAAACATGTGTGAAAAACAAATTGTGGTATTGGATTAATGTTTGAAAAATCATGTTTATACCCACAAAATGATTGGAAATCAATTAAGTTTGGAAAATCAAGGGAGACAAAATATTTCAAATGTCAAATAAAACCTTAATTCTTTGCAAAAATATCAAATATATGAAATAAGTAATATTTTTGGGATTTTTTGGTAAAATAAAATATTTTAACATTTTTGTGAATTATTATAAAAAGAATCAACTCAAAATCATTAAAACTCAGAGTGAAATTAATTTTTGAATCAATTAAATAAAATCACAAAAATTCAAAAATTCAAATATTTGAAAAAGGGCCCCAAGAACATCTTGGCCTTGCCCGCGTGCTCTGTTTTGCCCAGATTTGCGTTTTCTCATCAATCTCACTGAATACTTGATGAAATCACACAATCCACATATCAATCTACTCGTTTTCACCTCACGATCATGTCTATGGTCTTTAATTTCATTTATTTTAAGCATGGAATAAGAAATCAAAGAGAAACCTCAAGAACCCTAAAATTTGCATGAAGGCTCAGAAATTCCATACACGATTCAAACAAAGCAATTGATTGAGGAAAAACACTCTATGCATGATTATGCACATATGGCTAAATTATTGTGCAGCAAAAAATGCATGGATCATAGAGTTAGAAGAGCTCGTGCTCACCTCTTGCAGCTGGTGATCGTGTTTTGGGTTAGAGGTGTTACAGCTAGGTTCCAATGATCTGGATAGCTTCCTTAGGTGCCATGGAGTGTGTTTGAATGCTTGGAATGGATGGAAATGATCTGGAACTGGTCGTGGTACCTCAACTGCAACTTGGTTAAAACCTTGAGCAGTTGGCTAGTTATTCTGAGAAATCAGTGCTTCAGATGGTGTTTAAGTGTTTGGATCACTTCTATATGATGTTTATGAGGTGTGTGTGTGTGATTTGTTTGGTTGGAATTGCTCTCAAACTCAAAAACCGATGGTGACTTGCCTTGGAAGGTAAAATTGGAAGTGAGAAGGAGATTTTGAGGAAAGCGTCTGTTTGATGGCTTTGGTGTACTCAAACTGATCACAATTGAGCTCTATTTATATTAGAGCAAGTTTGTTTTGCAAGCAATAGTGAATGGCAACTACTGCATAGGTTTGGCCAATGTTGATCAATGAGAATCCAAGTCTCCTCTAGCCATTGCCTAGAGGTTAGAGCACAGGCTGCTGGTTCCCTTGGTCTTGGATAAGTCTTGACTGAATTCAATTGGAAGAGGCTCAGTCCATGCCACCTTGGTGCATCCATTGAATGCTCCAAAACAAAATTGGAGTCTTGTCCCTCTTTTAGGTATTTCTAGGTTTGACATGCTACTTTTGGTTCCAAAGACTTGGGAGGCTTATGGATCAGTGTTTGTCCCTCCTTGGTCTCCCCCTGAGGTGTTCAGATGGATAAGTGTGTTTGTCATTTGCACAAATTTGTCAAATCGAGCAAAATGAACAAATCTGCCTTGCTTTGACAGTTTTCAGCAAGGCATATTGCCATTGCCATATCTCATGGCTCAAGTGGAATTTGATGGAGTTCTTGGCCATTTTGGAAAGCCCTCATATGATACAACAACTGTTTGATCATAGTTGGTTTTGATACTTTTTGGATCCAAGTGAAAAATGCCCCTACATTTGGAAAAAAGTGAAGGCAGATTCTGACTTAGTGAAAATTTCACTAAGTGTTGGAAAAAAGTGACATTTTCACTTTTTGTGATTTTGATCATTCCATAACTTAGAATCCATGAGGACTTGGAATGAGTTGTGTTTGAAGCTTTTGTAGAGAGCCATGAGAGCTACAAATCCAACTTTGAATGGGGAAAAATGGCCTTGTGGTTTAGGAGTTCTAATCCTCCAAAGTTGGTACCCGAGCCACTTTGTTTCATAACTTAGAAAAAATTTCTAAGTTTTTTATGGTTACCCCTTTTACAAGTTATCCCACTTTTCTTGATTTTTCTTGATGAATGATGATTCTAATCACACATTAACATCATTTTAGGGTCAAAGAACCATAATTGTGAAAAATCTCAAAAAGTCAAAGTTGACTTTTGTGCACAGTTGACTTTTTGTCAGATGAATTCCAAACTGTGCGATCCTCTATGAAATTAAGTCCTTGACCTAAATCAAACTTGATGGATTGATTTCATAGGTGTTATAGGGTGTATTGAATCATGTCCCAAGGTTTGGGAGCATGTCTGGGTCAAAAGTCAAAGGCACAGTTGACTTTTTCCCGCGAAACCCTAATTGTGGTTCTGATGAATTTGAAACTTGTTGCTCAAGCTTCTTGGACCAATCCATTATTGTAAATGGATCAATGTGGTGTATTTGAGATCCTCAAATCCTCTTTTGAGGTCTTGGCTCATGTTTTGTCCAAAAAGTCAACTTAGGGGTGAATTAGGTCAAGAAACCCTAATTCCTGATTTTTTATGAATGCATCCCCTGAGGCACAATTGACTTGATGATTGGGTTTATGAGGTCCCTTGGAGCATCTTAAATTGTGATTTGAAGTGTTGGCTCATGCCCAGAGGAAAATTCCCATCTGGAGGCCCCAATTGACCAAAACCCTAATTTGGTGACACTGGCGATCTTGAGGCTTAATCCACACAGAATGTCGCAGCCTTGTGCTTAATCCTTGATGTGGGAGTCCTCTTGATTCTTTGTGGATGTTTGAGAGGTTTATACAAGTTGAAGATCATGTCATTCGTTGATTGATCCTTTGTCTAAGAGCTCTGAGAGGGCTTGAACCCCTAAGTTTGATTGTAGTGAATGCTCACCCATCTTTGGGGAGACTAATGAGGTATAATGGCCCATCCATATTGTGATGATGATTTGCACAATGATGGGAGATCTTAGTGGTCAAAATTTGGGGTATGACAGATGCCCCTATTTAATCTTCTTGGACACGAAGGTGTGAATGGCGAAGGTATTCGGGCATTCGGGGTGCAAGAGGATTAAATATCGGAATACCCAAAATTTTGATGGTGGTTAAGAATGGCAGCTCACGCATCCTTCTTCTTTTGCTAAGCAATAATGCTTAGAAAAGGTGAAAACTTCCCCTCGATCATTGTTTCCTACCAAGGAAATGGTCTTAGTTTCTGATTCAAACTTCCCCTCGATCCTGGTTTCCTACCAAGGAACTGGTCTTAGTTTCTGATTCAAACTTCCCCTCGATCCTGGTTTCCTACCAAGGAACTGGTCGTAGTTTCTGATTCAAACTTCCCCTCGATCCTGGTTTCCTACCAAGGAACTGGTCTTAGTTTCTGATTCAAACTTCCCCTCGATCCTGGTTTCCTACCAAGGAACTGGTCGTAGTTTCTAATTCAAACTTCCCCTCGATCCTGGTTTCCTACCAAGGAACTGGTCTTAGTTTCTGAAATAAACTTCCCCTCGATCCTGGTTTCCTACCAAGGAACTGGTCTAAGTTTCTGATTCAAACTTCCCCTCGATCCTGGTTTCCTACCAAGGAACTGGTCTAAGTTTCTTTTGTCAATGAACTTTCCTGACAAGGGACGCTATGTGTAGCGATTTCCTCAAACTTCTCACCGAATTTTCCTGGGGAGATGCCATTTGATGGAAAAGGTTTTGATGTCAGACTTGCTGGGGAACCCAGTCGTCTGAGTTGTAGAGGTGTACAAACTTCTCTGTTGGAGATGCCATTTGTTGATTCTACTGGGGAAAACGAGTCTCTTGAGAGACTGCTTCCAGCTTGGGGACACTATATCATACTTTTCTCGGAGACCTTCTCAGAGAAATGCCATATGATGTGATCCAATTTTAAGGTGCTGATGACCTTTTCGTCAGTGAATTTTCTGGAGAAAAACGGTTGTACTGCCAAATGTTTGATTAAGAGGCTTTCTCTGGGGAGTTTCCTTAATCCGGGAAAGCGAAGATATCATCTTCAATGGTGAAGAGTGACGTTTGTAGAAGGTCTTTTTGTCTTTCAGAGGTTCAAGTTATCAAAGTGGTCAGGGGACCAGCTTCAATCTAGAAATAAACTGGGGGAGAGATCGTTTAGATAGTCCCCTTCCTGACAAGGAAATAACTGACAACTCGATTGAGAGGACCGTTATGACTAGGGGATAAGACCGACTCGAGTGATAGTGATGCAATATGATTATGAATATGGATCAACAATGCATTATGTATGTATGTATATGCTGACAAAACTGACGCGACATACGGACTAGTAGATGAACACGACTGGATACTCGGCCATAACCGTTGGTCGGGCTTAGGAGGTAAGAACTCGGTCGAGGGTGTCAGATGAAACATGGTCTCTGACACAATTGATCCTTCTTTCAGACGTACTGGTTTAGAAGGATTACTTTGATTCTGCACTTTGAAGCTCAACCATCTTTGGAGAAGCGATTGATGTTCTTTCGATGTTCAACAGTCAAAAGAAATTGCCATCTTTATTTTAAAAGCAGAAAAGTTTTATCAAGTAAATTCATTTTTGTTTTATTTCAAGAATCGTTGATCATATTAAAATGTCATTCTGTAAAGCTAAAACAAATAAGAATTGCAAACAAAAGCACAAGGGCTCAACTTTTATTGATAGGATGGAAATCAACCAAGCGCGAGATTCCATAGAGTATTTACAAAAGTTTAGAAAATGGTAATTTAAGGGAAAAGGGCTACATTGAAACATAACAGCCGATATCTTTCTACCAACTTTGAATTCTGGATATCCTGAGCTTCTGTCGAAGATGACCGTCACTGGAGTTTTCTGATGTATGATGTAACTGCTGCGGAGGGACTTGCCTCTGTTGGACATAGTTACTTGCCATTATCCCTAATTTTTGCCTGGATTGTACTGTGATGTTTCCAATCCATCGGGATGATTTTTTTTTTTATTTTGTCTCTAATTTTTGCCTGGACCGCCCTTTCAGGTTGTCAATCCACCGAGACGTTTTTTTTTTTTTTTAGTTTAGGAGAAGTATTTCTTGACTACATCAACATTCGTGGGGAAGGCAAATTCCTCTCCGTCCATGGTTGCAAGTCTCAAGGCGCCGCCTGAGAAAGCTTTCTTGACCACATAGGGGCCGTCATACTTCGGAGTCCATTTTCCCCAAGAATCAGTGAGAAATGATTGTATCTTTTTGAGCACGAGGTCTCCTTTCCTGAAGACGCGAGGTCGAACCTTTTTGTCGAACGCCTTCTTCATTATTTACTGATACAACTTACCGTGGCATAGTGCCGTTATTCTCTTTTCTTCGATCAGATTGAGTTCGTCGTGTCGACTTTGACACCATTCAGCTTCTGTTAGCTTAGCTTCCATCAATACCTGAATTGATGGGATCTCTACTTCTATGGGGAGCATTGCTTCCATGCCATATACTAGAGAGAAAGGGGTTGCCCCTGTTAAAGTGCGGACAGATGTGCGATAACCGTGAAGAGCAAAGGGTAACATCTCGTGCCAGTCTTTGTAGGTTACGACCATCTTCTGAACGATCTTCTTGATGTTCTTGTTAGCCGCTTCTACCGCTCCGTTCATCTTGGGTCAGTAGGGGGATGAGTTATGGTGTTCGATCTTGAATTCAGCGCATAACTCTTTCATCATCTTATTATTCAAGTTAGATCTATTATCCATAATGATCTGGCTTGGAACACCATAACGACAGATGATATTGTTTTTGATAAATCGGACTACCACTTGTCGGGTTACATTGGCGTATGACGCTGCTTCGACCCACTTGGTGAAGTAGTCAATGGCTACCAAGACGAACCGATGTCCATTCGAAGCCTTAGGTTCGATCATGCCGATCATGTCGATTCCCCACATGGAAAAAGGCCATAGGGAAGAGAGAACTTTGAGATGCGTTGGAGGTACATGGATTTTTTCTGAGTATATCTGACACTTGTGAAACTTCCTCATGTACTTGTAGCAGTCGGATTCCATGGTCATACAGTAGTACCATGCCCTTAGAATTTTTTCCGCCATTGTGTGTCCGTTGGCATGAGTGCCAAAGAATCCTTCATGAATTTCTTTCATCAGCATGTTAGCTTCTGGTCTATCCACATATCGGAGCAAGACCATGTCAAAGTTTTTCTTAGAGAGAGTATCACCGCTCAGGAAGAAGCTTCCTGCAAGCCTTCTGAGGGTCCTTCTGTCTTTCCTTAGTGCCCCAGGTGGGTACTCTTGTTTCTGAAGGAAGCATTTGATATCGTGATACCAAGGTTTGTCGTCTATGACTGCTTCAACTGTGAAGATGTAAGCGGGCCTTTCAAGGCGCATTATGTCGATCTTAGGTAGGTCGTTTCATTGACCTACACTAATCATGGAAGAGAGAGTGGATAATGCATCAACCATGTGATTCTCTTCACGAGGGATATGATGAAACTCGATTCTGTTGAAGAAGGGTAACAACCTTCTTGCATAGTCTTTGTAAGGAATCAATCCTGATTGGTATGTGTTCCAATCTCCTTTGATCTGATTGATAACCAAGGCTGAGTCGCCATATACATCCAAGTTCTTGATCCTTAAGTCGATCGCTTCTTCGAGACCCATGATACAAGCTTCGTATTCGGCCTCGTTGTTTATACACTTGAACGTAAGTCTGGCGGTGAAAGGAATGTGGGTACCCTGAGGTGTTATGATGATTGCCCCAATTCCATTTCTGTAATGATTGACAGCTCCGTCAAAAATTAGTCCCCATTGGGAACCTGGTTCTGGCCCTTCACTGGGTAGTGGTTCATCGCAGTCTTTCATTTTCAAGTACATGACATCTTCGTTTGGGAAGTCAAACCCGATTGATTCTTGATCGTCAATCGGTTGATGAGCCAAATGATCGGCTAAAATACTTACTTTAACGGCTTTTTGAGCATGGTATTCGATGTCATATTCTGGTAACAACATCTGCCAACGGGCAATTCTTCCCGTGAGAGCAAGTTTTTCAAATACATACTTGATCGGATCCATTTCAGAGACTAACCAAGTAGTGTGACGAATCATATACTGGCGAAGACGTTTTGCTGCCCAAGCCAGAGCACAACAAGTTTTCTCAAGCATTGTGTACCGAGTCTCGCAGTCAGTGAATTTCTTGCTCAAATAGTAAATGGCAGACTCTTTCCTTTTTGTTTCGTCTTGTTGGCCAAGTACACAACCCATCGAGTCCTCTAGGACTGTTAAGTAGATGATCAGTGGTCTTCCTTCCACTGGAGGTGATAGAATCGGTGGGTTCAACAGGTATTCCTTAATACTATTGAAGGCGGTTTGGCAATCTTCTGTCCAAATGCAGTCCTGGTTCTTTTTGAGTAATTTGAAGATTGGCGCGCATGTCACGGTCATAAGGAATATGAATCTGGAGATGTAATTCAAACGTCCCAGGAATCCTCTGACTTATTTTTCAGTTTTCGGAGAATTCATTTCTTGAATGGCCTTGACTTTGTCAGGATCAACCTCAATTCCCTTCTGGCTGACGATGAACCCTAAGAGTTTCCCTGAACGAACACCAAATGTGTACTTGTTGGGATTCAAGCAGAGGTTGTACTTTCTCAACCGCTCGAATAGTTTTGAGAGGCGGGTCACATGCTCCTCTTCTGTCTTAGATTTTTCAATCATATCATCGACATACACTTCAATTTATTTGTGTATCATGTCATGAAAAAGAGTAGTCATGGCCCTTTGATAGGTTGCCCCGGCATTCTTCAAACCGAACGGCATTACCTTGTAACAAAAAGTACCTCATGGGGTAATGAACGAAGTTTTCTCCATGTCTTTCGGCGCCATTTTAATCTGATTATAGCCCGAGAATCCATCCATGAAGGAGAAAACTTTGAATTTCACTGTACTGTCTACCAGCATGTCAATGTGTGGCAAAGGAAAGTCATCCTTTGGACTAGCCTTGTTTAGATCTCTGTAGTCGACACACATTCTGACCTTTCCGTCCTTTTTTGGAACTGGTACGATGTTGACTAACCATTGAGGATATTCTGATGTGGCGAGGAAACCCGCGTCAATATGTTTCTGTACCTCCTCCTTGATTTTGATGGCCATGTCCGGGTGAGTCCGTCTCATTCTTTATTTTACTGGCGGACATTCCGATCTTAACGGTAGATGGTGTTCCACGATGCTGGTATCCAACCCTGGCATATCCTGATAGGACCCGGCGAATACATCGGGAAACTCTTTGAGAAGCTTTATCAAACTCTCTTTGGCAGTTGGACTGAGCAGTGCCCCAATCCTGACTTCTTTTCTTTCTTTTTTTGAACCCAAGTTTACCGTTTCCAACGGCTCTTTGTGAGGTTTAACGGACCTTTCCTCTTGTCTGAGTAGTCGGGAGATCTCTCCTGGAATTTCTTCGTCCTCTTCTTCTTCAACCCCAAACACCGGAAATTCAAAGTTGGGAGAAGGCATCAGATCGTATGTTTCAACGGGGTTTTAAACAAGCAATCTGCATGATGTGATGATTGTTTTTAGAAGAGATAGAGAGAATGCAAGAGTGTGTGTAATGTTTTTTCTTTGGAAAACTGCTTGTTTTTATTATTTGAGCTGTTTTTTAGGATTACCATTTCCTGGAAAAGCAAAAAAGAGAAAATAGCAATGAATGCGGAAATTATAGAACGACATTATTTTATTTATGAACGAGTCGATTCTTGAAACTACAGCCCTATAAAACAAAACTCTGTCGCTTTGGGCAAAGCAAAGAGGGATATTTACAGAAAGTGAGCCCTATCAAAACATCTGTTTCACCTGGGCATGGTGAAAGGTTAAAGACGGCAATTACTTTGACTGATGAACAATCTCCGGAACATCGACAGCAACCCATTGGCGGCAAACTCCTCGGTGAATCACAAAGTCTGGTACCTTCCTTGATTTGTCTTCAGAAATAACACTGATTTCTGGTGGAGCAGGATCATTGGAATCTGTCTCCCAAGCAGAGTTGCCGTAGGAGGATTCATCAGTTGTATTTTGCCGAGTATTTAAGCTCTCAGGTGGATCTCCCCACCTAGTTGGCTGAATGTCTTCGAGCCTGATACGAGAGCTCTCAGGAGCGGTGTACTTGACCATATAGTCGTATTTTCCACTTGGTTGTCCTAAGGTGTCCCATACTTCTGTGGAACTGGAGGGGTCATCTCTCTCGATGACGTTGACCTCGGGAAAAGCATAGTTGATGAGTTCTAGTCCGGCAAGCTTTTCCAATTCATCGTCGTACTGGATATTTTCTGAATGCCCTGAGTAATGATCCCATGACATGGTGGGGACGCAGGTATTCTGTTAAATGATGCTCAGCTGATTTTCACTGTTCGGCTAATTTTCTTGCCCCAAGTCTCCTGGGTACGGCTGCCAGATAGGCAGGCCATCCATTGGGCCATAATAGTCGTGGTCAAAGTTGTCCTTCATTAGAGTGTCCTCCTCTAATAAGTTTGGCGGAGCACGGCATCCTTCCGGATCACAATCTCCGTATATCGTTTTGACATCTGACCTTGGTATAAATCTTGGACTCTGTGCAGGATAGTAAAATGGCGTAGGCACCTCTTCCTGAGACATATAACCGTCCTCGTTAAGATAGGACTTCCACTCTTCCTCTGTATCAGAGGGATCTCCCTCGTTGATGGTATGGACTGTTTGAGACACTGGGTGAAGGAAACCTCCACTACGGAAGAAGTCCTGAATGAGATGAAAAGTTTCATCCTTAGCAGCTGTCTGGGTACAGGTTGAGGAAAAACCAAGACCCTTTTTTGTTTTATTATCAGTAGGAGTGACAAGCTGCCCCCATCCCTTTGCATTGTTACTTTTGATCACTTCGAGAACATCTTTGTATGAGGAAATCGAGGTTCCTTTCTCTGATTAATTCTCATTGCTCACCGAAAGTGCTTGGAACTGAGTTCCGACAACCTCCTCGGGTTCTATACAAGTAGATAATGACAGGTTACTCACGATCAAGGCTTGTTCTCCACAGACCGTGACGATTTGATCGTTCTTGACGAACTTCTATTTTTGGTGCAGCGTCGAAGTGACTGCCCCAGCCTGGTGTATCTAAGGTCTTCCTAATAAACAGCTGTACGCTGCCCGGACATCCATGACCTGGAAAGTGATTAGGAAAGTGTGAGGACCGATAGTTATGGGAAGGTCGACTTCGCCAATAACTGCTTTCTGAGACCCGTCAAATGCTTTGACAATAACCTCACTGCCCCTCATCGGGGATCCTTTGAATGATAGTCGCATTAAAGTGGACTTCGGCATAACGTTGATGGTCTATCCTGTGTCTACCAGTACGCTGGCTAAAGCATCGTCCTAGCAGTTGACTGTGATATTGAGTGCCATGTTATGACTTTTTCCCTCCTCTGGCAAATCCTCATCACTGAATCCTAAGTTGTTGCAGGAAGTCATGTTAGAGATGATGCTATCGAACTGTCGTATTGACACATCCTGTTCCACAAAGGCATGCTCTAAGACTTTCTGTAGAGTCTCTCTGTGGGCTTCAGAACTGAGTAAAAGTGATAGCACAGAGATCTTTGAAGGAGTTTATAACAGTTGATCAACAATGTTGTATTCTCTCCTTTGGATGAGCTTCAGCATCTCATCATTGTTTTTCGAAAGGTCAGGATTACTGGATTGACCGACTGGTGGATCAGGAGCTTCTGTCTTAAGTTTCTTTTCTTTTTTAGGTTCTCCAACTCCTCGGTTGAAGATTCGACCGCTCCGTGTTACTCGACTGATGTCTGCAATATTCACGACGGAGGGTAATGGAATTTCCTTTCCATTCTCAATTATTGTTGCACCGTATTTGTAAGGGATCGCCTTAGTTGATTCATACGGTAATGGTCCTGGCAGATAGATAACTACATGAGCCTTCTGATTTTTCTGACTGTCGTAGGTAACTTCAATCAGTTCCTGACTAGGAACCTTTGATTCGTCCAGTAGAGGGATGATGGTACAAACATCATTGTTCTGTTAATGATCAGAGATTATGACAACGTCTTTGATTTGATCAGCGAAGTAGTCTGGCGTCCAGTTGATTGGCTCGGAACTCGGACATGGGTGAATCTCTTTACGATCCAACTGACCTTGAAGAACTGTCCACACAAGGTAACATCCTTGGTTATTCTCCGAGCAGACTCTACAGCGTTCATAGTTGTGTGGTGGCACTTGGCCACATCTGCTTTGAATACAGTGTAACCTCACCAGGTCAATTTCCATAGATCGGACATCCTGACTTTAACGACTAATAGGATTCCCGTTAACCACATTGATTTGTTGCGTGTCTTCGTCCATATAGATCGGAAGCCACCAATGGTTTAACAAGTGTTGTAAAGTTCTTTGAACGAGAGCACATCCCTGGTCACTCTCATAACATCCTTTACAGTTCTGATAATTATGCGAAGTGAGAAAACCGAGTTGGACCTACTTAGCGTGTAATTCCACCAAGCTGGTATTCATCAGACGAATATCAAAGATTTGAATCATGTTGATCTGATAAGGATTTCTATCATGGTAGTCCTGGATCCACCCAAGATCCATCTTACGCTGGAGGGTCTCTTGTAGAAAAGAGCATCCCTGTTTGTTACCGAGCAAGTCAGACAGGAATTGTAATCGTGCCGCGGCAGATTATGATACTGGCTTTGCCTTGAGTGCATCGCCACCTAGTTGACATTCATTACACCGATGTCGTGGTTCTAAATGATGTTGGAATTTGTGTAGGTCATGTTGACTCCACGAACTCGATGCCCTTGGATCCACCCGAGATCCAATTGTTCCTGTAGAGCTGATTGCACCACAGAACATCCCTGATTGTTTTTAGAGCAGATATCACACTGATGATAATTATCAGGTGGCACATGGCCATATCCACTCTGTCTACAATGCATCATGACCAGATTGGTCCTCAATAAGAGTACATCGTGAATTTGATAGCTGTCGTTAGACTCTCCCTCTATTAAATTGACTGCAGCTTTCTCGTGTTGAGGCAGCAGGTTTGTGAGAACATTCGGATTCGTATCTTTGAAAGATAAGACCCCGCTCCTAACAAGCTTTTGCACATAGGATTTGAAACTGAGATAGTTTTCTATGTTATGCCTTGGTCCTCCTTGATGGTAAGGACAAGCCTGATCCATTTTGAACCAGAAAGGCAGATTTTCCGGTACTGTAAGAGGAGACTTGGTTTGTACATGCCCCTTGACCAGTAATAATGGAAACAGTTATGCGTACAACATAAGTATAGGGTCAAACCCTGGTGGTCGTGTTGTACGGTTATTACTGTACTGAGGACGAGCCTGCTGAAGAGGCTGTTGTGTCCTTTGCTTATATGGTTGTTGATTAGGTTGGCTCTGAGCAACCTGAGGTTGATACGTAGGAACAGGCACAGGGTTGATAGCAGGAGTTATAGCTGCTACTGGTTGGTAACGTTGCCTTTGCTTTCTGAGAGAGATATTCCCAATATCCTGCTCTTTTTTCTTAGGGAGAGCACTACCGTATCATTTTGTACTGCTTGATGATTCAGCATCTTTAACTAAGCGTCTTTCTCGGACTGCTTCCTCAAGAAGAACTCCCATGCCCAATATCTCAGTGAAGTCACTGGGCGCACTGGCGACCATTCTATCGTAGTAGAATGAGCTTAAGGTTTTCAAGAAGATCTTTGTCATCTCTTTTTCCTCAAGAGGGGGAGAAATCTGGGCGGCAATTTCACGCTATCTCTGAGCATATTCCTTAAAGGTTTCCTTGTCCTTCTGCGACATGGCTCTGAGTTGATCTCTATCTGGTGCCATGTCCAGATTGTATTTATATTGTTGAACGAAAGCAGCGCCAAGATCTCTGAACGTGCTGATTGTAGCGCGGTTTAAACCCATGTACCATTTTAACGCAGTACCGGTTAAATTATCCTGAAAGTAGTGAATTAGTAGCTCCTGGTTCTTTGTCTGAGCTGACATTCTTCGAGCGTACATCACCAAGTGGCTCTGAGGGCAAGAGTTACCCTTGTACTTTTCAAAGTCGGGTACCTGGAACTTGTGCGGAACTTTCACATTGGGGACCAAACAAAGGTCTGCGGCGTCCTTTCCAAATAGATCCTAACCGTGAATGGCTTGCAGTTCTTTCTGCATCTCCAGGAATTGTTCCTGGAATTCATTCATTATGTCGAACATGCTGTCGTTTCCACCAGAAGGTATCTGTGGAATCTGTCCTTCCGGGATAGTGTGTACCACGGGCGGTGGTATAGTCATTATGGCTGAGACTCTTGGTGCCTCCCGAAGTTTTTAACCTTCAGGAGTTGCTGTCATGCCCCTGGAATCTTCGCTTTCCCAAAGTTTGTAACCTTCAGGCCCAGGGGTTCCTGTTGTGGTTCCCTGATCCTCAGCGATCGGCAGAACATATCCTTTCGGGATATAGTTAAGTGGCATGCCCCAGGGACGATCTTTCGGCATTTTGTACCTAGGATCATACTTTTCCACTATGGGCGTTGATGTGATCTCTGAGATCACAGTCCTTTGTTGTTGCATTTGAGCTTCTGTTAGAGCTTGCATGTCGTTATGAAGCTCTCTCAAATCCTTTTTCAGAGTTTCGATCTCTTCTCTCAACTCTCTGTTCTCTTCCTCGAGATCATCCATCTTTTTCTGACGATTGGCCCGAGTATTGTACGAATGAGACAGTTTGACTCTAGAATCGAGACGCAAATGTGAGATTCGTAGGTAAGAAGAATGCGTTTATGCGAGATTGATGAATGATATGCAATGATTATATTAATTGTATGTTTTTGTTTATTCAAAGTAAACTTCGACAACTAGATTGCAAATATCAAACAGTGGGGAAGATCCCGTTTTATTGAATTCAAAGATTGCGGAAACGGAAATACAGTAAATTACAAAGTGCTGTAAAAGGAAATCTAAATTAATGGATCCTGAGTCCTCTCTGAGGAGAGCTCAGGTGCTGGTTCTGGTATTTTCCTTTTCTTTGACCGGGGCTCTGGAGCTGTTGTCGGGTTGTCATTCCTTTGCCAAGTGAAAGGAGCAAGCAAATTCCTTTGGTCATCCTGATTTTCTATAGCATGTTGCTCTAAAATCTCAATCAGAGCATCTTTTTCTCTTAGTAGCTGCTGTATTTTCTTACACTCCACATTTAGAATACGGTACTTGTTCCTCCAAGACCTCTTCTCCTGCTGAACTTTGCTGAGAGTAACCTGAAGCTTTTCCGTCTCAGACATAAAATAAAGGGCAGAGTCCCTTAATGAAAGAACTTCCTGACGAGGGTAAGGCATCCTCAGCTTGAGAGCTCTAGTTTGTACCCAGTGGAGATAAGGCTCCACCGAGACACAGTCTGGTTTTCCTAGAGACTCTCGTCCTTTCTTGTGAACGTGTTTCCAAGCATGCACTATTTCGGTCTTTAGTTCCCTGTCATTTTCTCCTTCCTTGAAGAAAAGACCTTCCAGATGAGCCTTACGCGGGACATGCCTCATTGGGTATCCGAATTGACGACGAACCAACACCGGATAATAGTTGATTCCTCCCTTAGTTCCTATAAGGGGTACATTTGGGAAATTTCCACTACGGTCAATGATCCTGATCCCGTCGTAGATTCGATTGTACCAATCGATGTCGGAGTTGGTAAGAGACATGATTCTCTGTGACCAACGTAAAGTATTCTTTTGATCCCAAAATGCAGCAGACTTGGGCAAATGGGAAGTGAACCATTTGTATAGCAGGGGTACACAGCATGTGATCATTCCTCCGATGTACAAATTCCTTAAGTGTACAGAATGATAAGCATCTGTGAGAAAGGTCGGCACGGGATTTCCAATCAGACATATCTTAATGGCATTGATATCTACAAAGTTATCGATGTTGGGAAACAAAAATAACCCGTCGGTGAGCAAAACAAGGATGCTCTCGAAAGCGGCCACGTTCCTTATACTGGCAAAGTATAAAGCTTTCTTTGTCAAGAACGGGGTTGGCAGACCCTGGATTCCACCCTTAGTGGTCATGTGAGTCCTGACTTTTGGCTCGTCCAAATAAATTGCTCTTGCAATGGTTTGATCTCTTGGAATTTCTTCTAGTCCAGAAAAGGGAGCTTGATCAATGATATGCAAATCAGTCAAGTGAGAATACTGCTCTAGTGTTGGTGCTAGTTGATAATCCGGGAATGTGAAACAGTGATAGACCGGATCGTAGAACTGGATTAGTGTGGACATGATTCCCTCAATTACATGGACCCTTAATAGAGACATCAGTCCTCCATACCTAGCTCTAAAAGCCTCATGGTTGGTGATCATTCTCGCCAAACCTCTCAAATCCTCTAGTTTCGGAACCTTGAAGGTGTACTCATGAGTATTCCTTCTACCGAAATCCATTAGCGCAATCTCTTTATCTGACATTTGCAATCATTGTCTAAGTTTAATTTGAAAAAGAGAGACTATAAGAGAAGATTTTTCTTTTTCGAATGTTTTTTAAATGAATGTATGAATGCAGCACACAAAAACATAGAAAAAACATGGGGTCAAAGGGTCGGTGTCATGAAGTCAAGGCTTTACCCCCCTAAAGGTTTATACTGTTGATTTTTTGTACATGTCCGCAAAATCATTGACCCCTATTGGAATAACAACAGCAACCGGATCGCCAGCGAGCTGATGCATCTTAGAGTGATCTCAGATGAGGGTAGTATCGCGTGACAACTATTTCCGATAGCTTCTGCACTACAAAATGGTTTCATCCTACTAAAAACCTCAGCTTCTCAGATAACTGAGTCGACCACACTACTTTCAACAACCGAAGTCGTATAGGCAATGTATCTGCAAAGGGAGTCTCCACTGAGTTTGATGGTCGATCGGGGACTCTTAACTGGGATTCACTCCCCGCAAGATTATCCACATTGCCATCACCTATCTTAGGTGTATACTCAATCTTTCCACATGCGGCATCTCACGCATTCCCATTTAGCATAAAAATAAACACAGATATCAATTAGGAAAAGCAGTATATATATTTGTCTTAATCATCTTAGACCTCTAGTCATACGATCCTATACAGACAATGACTCCCCAGTAGAGTCTCCATTTCTGTGATACTTCGAGAACTTAAGGTTTCCACCTTAAGGATTGTAAGAAAGTCTCTTTTTTTTATTGGCCCCACGGTGGGTGCCATTTTTATCTGTAGCGCGATTTTGTGGTCCTGAGTCACGATCGCTTGGGTACTACCGTTCGATTCATTTTTTATCCTATTGAGCTGATTAAGGAAGGGAAATAGAAGTCTCCAATTAACCCTGCTTGCATACTGAGTTTGAACAGCGGTCTATTAGGTTACAAATGCTATGTGGATGTGGGGCCCAATCCTCGGTTTATTTTGTTAAGAACACAGTGTGTGGATCATTGGTGAGGTCTTTGGTAATGTGTTTAAATTTGATGCTTTTGGGGTTGATTTGGTGGAGATACTGGATTTTTAGGTTTTTGATTAGTGTGCTCGTTAAGATTTTTTCAATCTTATGCCTACGTATTCCCGTTTGAAGAAACAGGGAAATCAGAGCGATCGTAGTTCCTCCTATTCTATGGGAGGAAAAAGGTTGTTTTGGTGTCTTGTTCAAAGCCCAAGACGTGAAGCTAAAGGTGGTTTGTATCTTGTTCAAAGCCCAAGATGTGAAGCCAAAGGGTTTGTATGAGAAAGAATTTGTCATCTCTAAAGAGGAGTTGTTGATGTTTGTATGCTGTGAGCAAGGCACAGTTTTGATGCTAAAAGGTTGATTGACTCAACCGGGGTTTTCTTTATACAAAGCCTAAGAGAAGGCTAGTGACCCAACAAGAGGGTGTTGTTATATGTCTTGTACGCAGCCCAAGATGGAGGCTAAAGAGGTTTGACTCAACAAGAGAGTCTTGAACGGGTGATTGACTCAACAAGATATTCTGGAAGTTATTTGACTCAATGAGAGAGTCTTTTATACTCAACAAGAGAGTGATTTTATATCTCGTATGAAGTCCGAGATGGAGGCTAAAAGTGGTTGACTCAACAAGAGAGTCTTTTATACTCAACAAGAGAGTGTTTTCTATCTCGTACAAAGCCCGAGATAGAGGCTAAAGAGGAAGTGACCCAACAAGGGAGTCTTTTATACTCAACAAGAAAGTGATTTTGTATCTCGTATGAAGCTCGAGATGGAGGCTAAAAGGGGTTTTGACTCAACAAGAGAGTCTTTTATACTAAAAAAGAAAGTGTTTTCTATCTCGTACGAAGCCCGAGATAGAGGCTAAAAGTGATTGACTCAACAAGAGAGTCTTTTATACTCAACAAGGGAGTGTTTTCTATCTCATACGAAGCCCGAGATAGAGGCTAAAAGTGGTTGACTCAACAAGAAAGTCTTTTATACTCAACAAGAGAGTGTTTTCTATCTCGTACAAAGCTCGAGATAGAGGCTAAAGAGGAAGTGACCCAACAAGGGAGTCTTATATACTCAACAAGAGAGTGATTTTGTATTTCTTACGAAGCCCGAGATGGAGGCTAAAAGGGCGACTCAACAAGAGAGACTTTTATACTCAACAAAAGAGTGTTTTTGTATCTCGTACGAAACCCGAGATGGAGGCTAAAAGGGTGACTCAACAAGAGAGTCTGAAAAGGTTAGCTCTACTGGGGAGAATCATTGTACAAAGCCCAAGAGGAGGCTAACTTTTTTGGTGACTGTTTCAGTTTAGTGACAGGTCCATTATGTTGGATAAAAGAGAAAATCAGTTCTTATAAATGGAACGATTAAAGGTAAGGTTGTGCTTTGGTACTGATCAGAGGATCAGGGTTATTTCCTATTCTTTAAGGAAATAGGAAATCCAAAGGGTATTGAGACTGTCCAAGTCTACTGGTGTTTTGAGAAAGCGATTCTCAGATAGTGAATGATCTTTGTACGATGCCCAAGAAAAGGCTGGTATGTTAAGGAATGAAGGTCAACCCATTAACTGGTCTGACACTTGACTCAGATAGACAGCTCTAGCAAATTGATGACTAGGTTATGTTCCTATACCTGTAGAGGTCTCTGGGTCCTTGTACTAAGCACAAGAGAAGGCATGAGAGCTTTTAGGAAGCCGAATGGTCCTTGTATAACGCCCAAGAGGAGGCGGGGATGCTTTCAGGAAGCCTGTGGGTCTCCAAACCCCGAGAAGTTCAAGACATGCTATTCACCGAGAATAGATCAAGCCAGGAAAGTTCGAGAATTTGGAAGAAACTCAAGAGAAGCTATTCACGGAGAATAGATCAACTCTGGCGAGTAGAGTTTCTTTGACAATTTCTAAGGGTGACAGTCTGAGAAAGGGTTCACCGAGAATATTGCCTTTCACGTCTCCATATTGTTTAACCCCAAGAGGAGGGAAGACTGTATCTGGAAATCCTATAGGGGATCTAGTTTTGACTGTATTTAAGAGTGACCAACAGGCTTTACCTAGTGCTAGACGTAGTTATCGGGGAAAACTCTAAATAGCTATACTAGTATTACACAGTTGATATTGACAAGTATATAAAAGTTTGTGAAAGAAGACTTACAGTGAGCAGCCCCACAATACAGTTATATATATATATATATGAAAGCGGGTAAACACTTACTCGGTTGTAGAGCTTCCATGCTGTTTTGTTAGTTATTCAACAAAGAAAACTTTGATAACAATATTATATTCAAAATCAAAGGAAAAAGTGCTTTGAAAAGATTGTTGGGGCTTACAGCTCAAGGAGAGGCCCAAGGTTTTATCAGTGATTGCACTGTTGTTTTGAAATTGTACAGGGACTTATACAAGTGACTGAGGCCCAAAAAGGTTTTCTGTACAAAGGGATGGGTCTTACACTCTCTCAAGAGGCCCAAAGGTGTTTAAAGAAAGGAAATGGGGCTTATAACACGAGGGTAGGCCCGGATGATTTGATTTTTGAACTGGAGATCGCGCCGAGATTTTTTTACGTAGTGGGACTTATACAATGCATTGAGGCCCAAAAAGTTTTGGTTAAAAGGGGGTTGGGTCTTACACTCTACTAGAGGCCCAAAGTTTATTTTTGTACAAGTGATGGGGCTTACAGCTCAAGGAGAGGCCCATGGGTTTTTGTTTAAAAAAGGCGACGATCGCACCGAACTTTTTGATGGTATCGGGACTTATACAATACACTGAGCCCCAAATCATTTTGGTTTTCAAAAAGGGTTGGGTCTTACACTCTACTAGAGGCCCAAAGTGTTTAAAAAAGTTTGATGAGGGTTGAATTGATCAAAACCCTAATTTGTATTCAAAAATATATTTTAATTGAATAAAAATTTAATTAAAATGATCAAAATTGTTAAACATGTGTGAAAAACAAATTTTGGTATTGGATTAATGTTTTAAAAATCATGTTTATACCCAAAAAAATGATTGGAAATCAATTAAGTTTGGAAAATCAAGGGAGAAAAAAATATTTCAAATGTTAAAAACAAATAAAACCTTAATTCTTTGCAAAAATATCAAATATATGAAATAAGTAATATTTTTGGGATTTTTTGGTAAAATAAAATATTTTAACATTTTTGTGAATTATTAAAAAAAGAATCAACTCAAAATCATTAAAATTCAGAGAGAAATTAATTTTTGAATCAATTAAATAAAATCACAAAAATTCAAAAATTCAAATATTTGAAAAGGGGCCCCAAGAACATCTTGGCCTTGCCTGCGTGCTCTGTTTTGCCCAGATTTGCGTTTTCTCATCAATATCACTGAATACTTGATGAAATCACACAATCCACATATCAATCTACTCGTTTTCACCTCACGATCATGTCTATGGTCTTTAATTTCATTTATTTTAAGCATGGAATAAGAAATCAAAGAGAAACCTCAAGAACCCTAAAATTTGCATGAAGGCTTAGAAATTCCATACATGATTCAAACAAAGCAATTGATTGAGGGAAAACACTCTATGCATGATTATGAACATATGGCCAAATTATTGTGCAGCAAAAAATGCATGGATCATAGAGTTAGAAGAGCTCATGCTCACCTCTTGCAGATGGTGATCGTGTTTTGGGTTAGAGGTGTTACAACTAGGTTCCAATGATCTAGGTAGCTTCCTTAGGTGCCATGGAGTGTGTTTGAATGCTTGGAATGGATGGAAATGATCTGGAACTGGTTGTGGTACCTCAACTACAACTTGGTTAAAACCTTGAGCAGTTGGCTGGTGATTCTGAGAAATCAGTGCTCCAGATGTTGTTTAAGTGTTTGGATCACTTCTATATGATGTTTATGAGGTGTGTGTGTGTGATTGGTTTGGTTGGAATTGCTCTCAAACTCAAAACCCGATGGTGACTTGCCTTAGAAGGAAAAATTGGAAGAGAGAGGGAGATTTTGAGGAAAGCATCTGTTTGATGGATTTGGTGTACTTAAACTGATCACAATTAAGCTCTATTTATAGTAGAGTAAGTTTGTTTTTCAAGTAATAGTGAATGGCAACTGCTGCATAGGTTTGGCCAATGTTGATCAATGAGAATCCAAGTCTCCTCTAGCCATTGACTAGAGGTTAGGGCACAGGCTGCTGGTTCCCTTGGTCTTGGATAAGACTTGACTGAATTCATTTGGAAGAGGCTCAGTTCATGCCACCTTGGTGCATCCATTGAATGCTCCAAAAAAAAATTGGAGTCTTGTCCCTCTTTTAGGTATTTCTAGGTTTGGCGTGCTACTTTTGGTTCCAAACACTTGGGAGGCTTATGGATCAGTGTTTGTCCCTCCTTGGTCTCCCCCTGAGGTGTTCAGATGGATAAGTGTGTTTGTCATTTGCACATATTTAGCAAATCGAGCAAAATGCACAAATCTGCCTTGCTTTGACAGTTTTCAGCAAGGCATATTGCCATTGTCATATCTCATGGCTCAAGTGGAATTTGATGGAGTTCTTGGACATTTTGGAAAGCCCTCATATGATACAAAAATTGTTTGATCATAGTTGGTTTTGATACTTTTTGGATCCAAGTGAAAAATGCCCCTACATTTGGAAAAAAGTGAAGGCAGATTCTGACTTAGTGAAAATTTCACTAAGTGTTGGAAAAAAGTGACATTTTCACTTTTTGTGATTTTGATCATTCCATAACTTAGAATCCATGAGGAATTGGAATGAGTTGTGTTTGAAGCTTTTGTAGAGGGCCATGAGAGCTACAAATCCAGCTTTGAATGGGGAAAAATGGTCTTGTGGTTTAGGAGTTATGATCCTCCAAAGTTGGTACCTTAGCCACTTTGTTTCATAACTTAGAAAAAATTTCTAAGTTTTTTATGGTCACCCCTTTTACAAGTTATCCCACTTTTCTTGATTTTTATTGATGAATAATGATTCCAATCACACATTAACATCATTTTAGGGTCAAAGAACCATGATTGTGAAAAATCTCAAAAAGTCAAAGTTGACTTTTGTGCACAGTTGACTTTTTGTCAGATGAATTCCAAACTGTGCGATCCTCTATGAAATCAAGTCCTTGACCTAAATCAAACTTGATGGATTGATTTCATAGGTGTTATAGGGTGTATTTAATCATGTCCCAAGGTTTGGGAGCATGTCGGGGTCAAAAGTCAAAGGCACAGTTGACTTTTTCCCGCGAAACCCTAATTGTGGTTCTGATGTATTTGAAACTTGTTGCTCAACCTTCTTGGATTAATCCATTGTTGTAAATGAATCAATGTGGTGTATTTGAGACCCTCAAATCCTCTCTTGAGGTCTTGGCTCATGTTTTGTCCCAAAAGTCAACTTAGGGTGAATTAGGTCAAGAAACCCTAATTCCTGATTTTTTATGAATGCATCCCATGAGGCAAAATTGACTTGATGATTGGGTTTATGAGGTCCCTTGGAGCCTCTTAAATTGTGATTTGAAGTGTTGGCTCATGCCCAGAGGAAAATTCCCATCTGGAGACCCCGGTCGACCAAAACCCTAATTTGGTGACACTAGCGATCTTGAGGCTTAATCCACTCAGAATGTTGCAGCCTTGTGCTTAATCCTTGATGTGGGAGTCCTCTTGATCCTTTGTGGATGTTTGAGAGGTTTTGAAAATTTGAAGATCATGTCATTCCTTGATTGATCCTTTGTCTAAGAGCTCTGAGAGGGCTTGAAACCCTAAGTTTGATTGTAGTGAATGCTCACCCATCTTTGGGGAGACTAATAAGGTATAATGGCCCATCCATATTGTGATGATGATTTGCACAATGATGGGAGATCTTAGTGGTCAAAATTTGGGGTATGAAAATAAGCCAAAACTACCAACCACCATGGATAAAATGGGTTAAAGGTCCTTGGGATCAATGATTCAGGCCTGAAAACATTATCATCGTGACGAAGGAACGTCAAAACGATAACATTTCCAAGGGAATCTACTCTAAGCGGGGTTTTCGCTTCGGCTCACACGGAAGAAAACACGCAAGTGTCATACCCCAAATTTTGACCACTAAGATTCCCATCATTGTGTAACTCATCATCATAATTCGGATGAACCATCATACCTCATTAGTCTCCCCAAAGATGGGTGAGAATCCACTACAATCAAACTTAGGGTTTCAAGCCCTTTCAGAGCTCTTAGACAAAGGATCAATCAAGGAATGACATGATCTTCAACTTGTCTAAACCTCTCAAACATCCGCAATGGATCAATAGGACTCCCACATCAAGGATCAAGCACAAGGCTGCAACACTCCAAGTGGATTAAGCCTCAAGATCGCTAGTGTCACCAAATTAGGGTTTTGGTCGACCAAGGCCTCCAGTTGGCATTTTTCCTCTGGGCATGATCCAATGCTTCAAAGAATACCCTAAGATACTCCAAGAGGCCTCATACACCCAAGCATCAAGTCAATTTAACCTCAGGGGATGTATTCATCAAAAATCAGGAATTAGGGTTTCTTGACCTAATTCACCCCTAAGTTGACTTTTGGGACAAAACATGAGCCAAGACATCAAGACATTATTTAAGGGTCCCTAACAAACTACATTGATCCATTTACAATAATGGATTGATCCAAGAAGCTTGCTTCACAAATTTCAAGTTCATCAGAACCACAGTTAGGGTTTCGCGGAAAAAGTCAACTGTGCCTTTGACTTTTGACCAAGACATGCTCCCAAGCCTTGGGACATGACTCAATACACCCTATAACACCTATAAAATCAATCCATCAAGTTTGATTTAGGTCAAGGACTTGATTTCATAGAGGATCGCACAGTTTGGAATTCATCTGATAAAAAGTCAATTGTGCCCAAAAGTTAAAGTTTGACTTTTTGATTTTTTGATCAATTATGGTTCCCTAACCCTAAAATGGTGTTAATGTGTGATTGGAATAATCATTCATCAAGCAAAATCAAGAAAAGTGAGATAACTTGTAAAAGGGGTAACCATAAAAAACTTAGAAATTTTCTAAGTTATGAAACAAAGTGGCTAGGGTACCAACTTCCAAGGATCATAACTTGAGATCCAAGCAACCATTTGGGCTGATCCAAAGATGGATTTGTATCTCTCATTGCATACTTTAAAAGTGTCAACTACACCTCATTCCAATTCATCATGGATTTTGAGTTATGGTTGGATCAAAATGACAAAAACATGAAAATGCCACATTTTCCAACACTTAGTGAAATTTTCACTAAGTCAAAATTTGTTTCACTTTTTCCAAAATGTAAGGGCATTGTTCACTTGGATCCAAAAAGTGTCAAGACAAACTATGATCACACATATGTTGTATCATATGAGAGCTTTCCAAAATGGCCAAGAACCCCATGAAACTCCACTTAAGCCATGAGATATGACAATGGCAATGTGCCTTGCTGCAAACTGTCATGGCAAGGCAGATTTGTGCATTTTGCTCGATTTGAGCAAATTTTGCAAATGACAAACAAGTTTATCCATCTGAACACCTCTGGGGGAGACCAAGGAGGGACAAACACTGATCCATAAGCCTCCCAAGTCTTTGGAACTAAAAATAACATGCCAAACCTAAAAAACCCTAAAGAGGGGACAAGACTTCAATTTTGTTTTGGAGCATTCAATGGATGCACCAAGGTGGCATGAACTGAGCCATTTCCATCTGAATGAGTCAAGGATGATCTCTGAACTAGGGAACCAGTAGCCTATGCTCTAACCTCTAGTCAATGGCTAGAGGAGACTTGGATTCCTATTGATCAACATTTGCCAAACCTCTGCTGCAGTTGCCATTCCCTATTCCTTGCAAAACAAACTTGTTCTACTATAAATAGAGCTCATTTGTGCTCAGTTTAAGTACACCAAAGCCATCAAACAGATGCTTTCCTCAAAATCACCTTCTCACTTCCAAATTTTCCTTCCAAAGCAAGTCACTATCGGGTTTTGAGTTTGAGAGCTATTCAAACCAAACCAATCACACACACACACATCATAAACATCATATAGAAGTGATCCAAACACTTAAACAACAACTGTAACACTGATTTCTCTGAATCACCAGCCAGTTGCTCAAGGTTTTAACCAAGTTACAACTGAGATGCCATGAAGTGATCCAGCCATTTCCAATCAAGTCCAAGCATTCAAACACACTCCATATGGTGTAGGGAAGCTGTTCAGATCATCACAACTCATCTGTAACACCTCCAACTCAAAAATCACATTGCCCTTGCTGTCACGACCTTCAAGTAAGCCTAAACTTGGTCATCTCTTAATCTATGCATATTTCCTCGCACAATACTTTTGCCAAATGTTCATAATCATGCATAGAATGTTTCCCCTCAATTAATTGCTTTGTTTGAATCGTGTATCAAAATTCTCAGCCTTCATGCAAATTTTAGGGTTCTCGAGGTTTTGTCTTGATTTCTTATTCCATGCTTAAAATAAATGAAATTAAAGACCATAGACATGATCGTGAGGTGAAAACGAGCAGTTTGATATGTGGATTGTGTGATTTCATCAAGTATTCAGTGAGATTGGATAGAAAATGCAAATCAGGCCAAACTCAGAACACGCGCGTGTTCTTGCCATGTTCTTGGCGCCTTTTTGGAAAATTCAAATATTTGAATTTTGTGATTTTATTTAATTGATTCAAAAATTAATTTCTCTCTGAGTTTTAATGATTTTGAGTTGATTCTTGTTTTAATAATTCACAAAAATGTTAAAATATTTTATTTTGCCAAAAATTCTCAAAAATATTATTTATTTCATATACTTGATATTTTTGCAAAGAATTAATCTTTTATTTGTTTTTTAACATTTAAAATATTTTTTCCTCCTTGATTTTCCAAATTTAATTGGTTTCCAATCATTTTGTGGATATAAACATGATTTTTCAAGCATTAATCCAAGATCACAACTTGTTTTTCACACATGCTTGATAATTTTGATAATTTTAATTAATTTTTTATTTAATTAAAATCCCTTTTGAAATTAATTTAGGTTTGATTCTAATCACCCTAAACAAATCATTTTCAAACACTCATGGGCCTATAATAGAGTGTAAGACCCAACCGTTTTTTTTACCAAAATGATTTGGGCCTCAGTGTATTGTATAAGTCCCAATACCGTCAAAAAGTACGGCGCGATCGTCGCCTTTTCAAAATCATCTGGGATTCTCCTTGAGCTATATGACCCATCTTTATTCATTTTCAAACTCTTTGGTCCTCTATTAGAGTGTAAGACTCATCCCCTTTGTAAATAAACCACTTTTTGGGCCTCAGTCATTGTATAAGTCCCACTGTATTTTCAAAAACAACAGCGCGATCATCGCCTTTTTAACAAAACCACTTGGGTTTCTCCTTGAGCTGTAAGTCCCATCACTTGTACAAAAATAAATCTTTGGGCCTCTAATAGGGTGTAAGACCCAATCCCCTTTTAACCAAAACCATTTTAGGCCTCAGATGTTGAATACGTCCCTATGCGTTAAAAGAAAACCTCGGCACGATCGCCGTTTTCCAACAAACCTTTTTGGGCCTCTCCTTGAGCTATAAGCCCCATCCTCTTGTATATAAAAACCTCTTGGGCCTCACATAATTTATAAGTCCCTTTGTACAGTTTACAAAACAATGGTGCGTTCATCGTTAAAACTTGGGCCTCTCCTTGAGCTGTAAGCCCCAACAATCTTTTCAAAGCACTTTCTCCTTTGATTTTGAATTAAGATATATGTTGTCATCAAAACTTTCTTTAATTTCTTTGTTGAACAACTAACCAAACAACATGGAAGCTCTACAACGGGTAAGTGTTTATCCGCTTTCATTTACCGCTTTCATATATATAACTGTATTGTGGGGCTACTTCACTGTAAGTCTTCTTTCACATCCTTTTATATACTTGTCACATATCCACTGTGTAATACTAGTATAGTTATTTAGAGTTTTCCTCGGCAACTACGTCTAGCACTAGGTAAAGCCTTGTTGGTCACTCTCTCAATAACACCTTACCAATAGCGTAGACACTATTCTTAAGCAAATAACCCTAAAGAAGAACCCCCCTATTTTGGTAGCATCTATAAACCAACAGTTTTGACTGTTCAACCTCAGTTTGCAAGCAGGGTTAATTGGAGACATCTATTTCCCTTCCTTAATCAGCTTCACAGGATAAAAAAAATGAATCGAACTGTAGTACCAAAGAGATAGTGATTCGAAACCACAAAAATCGCGCTACAAAAAAATGGCGACCACAGTGGGAGGCATTCTTTCTTGCCTCTTTTTGGGTGAAAGCTTTAAACTCACCAAATACTACAGAAATGGCGACTCTGCTGGGGATTCATTGTCTGTATAGGATCATAAGACTAGAGGTCTAGGATGATTAAGACAAATATATATACTACTTTTCCTAATTGATATTTGTGTTTATTTTTCTGCTAATGGGAATGCGTGTGATGTCGCATGTGGAAAGATTGAGTATACACCTAAGATAGGGGATGGCATTATACGGGTAATCTTACGGGGAGTGAATCCCAGCTAAGACTTCCCGGTCGACCATCAAACTCAGTGGAGACTCCCTTTGCAGATACATTACCTATACGACTTTGGTTGTTAAAAGTAGTGTGGTCGATTGGCTTATCTGAGAAGCAGAGGTTTTTAGTAGACTGAAACTATTTTGTAGTGCGGAAGCTATCGGGAATAGTTGTCACGCGATACTACCCTCATCTGAGATCACTCTAAGATACATCAGCTCGCTGGTGATCCGCTTGCTGTTATTATCCCAATAGGGGTCAATGATTTTGCGAACAGGTACAAAAAATCACCAGTATAAACCTTTGGGGATGGGTAGAGCCTTGACTTCATGACACCGACCCTTTGACCCCATGTTTTTTCTATGTTTTTGTGTGCTGCATTCATACATTCATTTAAAAAACATTAA
The DNA here is from genome assembly GCA_022829125.1 of Lathyrus tuberosus. Classification (NCBI taxonomy): domain Eukaryota; kingdom Viridiplantae; phylum Streptophyta; class Magnoliopsida; order Fabales; family Fabaceae; genus Lathyrus; species Lathyrus tuberosus. Next base: position 15,765,467 of record JALAZF010000040.1, read on the forward strand.
AAAACAAAGAAAAATCTTCTCTTCTAGTCTCTCTTTTTCAAATTAAACTAAGACAATGATTTCAAATGTCAGATAAAGAGATTGCTAATGGATTTCGGTAGAAGAAAAACTCACAAGTACACGTTCAAGGTTCCAAAACTAGAGGATTTAAGAGGTCTGGCAAGGATGATAACCAACCCTGAGGCTTTCAGAGCTATGTATGGAGGACTGTTGTCCTTGTTAAGGGTCCATGTAATCGAAGGAATCCTGTCCACACTAATCCAGTTCTACGGTCCGGTCTATCACTGTTTCACATTCCCGAACTATCAACTAGCACCAACACTAGAGGAGTACTCTCACCTGACTGATTTACATATCACTGATCAAGCTCCTTTTTCTGGACTGGAAGAGATTCTAAAGGATCAAACCATTGCAAGAGCAATCTATTTAGACGAGTCAGAAGTCAGGACTCACATGACCACTAAGGGTGGAATCCAGGGTTTGCCAGCCCAGTTCTTAATAAAGAAAGCTCTATACTTTGCTAGTATAGGGAACGTGGCCGCTTTCAAATGCATCTTTGTTTTGCTTACCTACAGGTTATTTTTGTTTCCCAACATTAATAACTTCGTTGATATCAACGCCATTAAGATTTTTCTGATTGGAAACCCTGTACCGACCTTGCTCGCAGATGCTTATCATTCTGTACACTTAAGGAATTTGTACAGTGGAGGAATGATCACATGATGTGTACCCCTGCTGTACAAATGGTTCACTTCCCATTTGCCCAAGTCTGCTGCATTTTGGGATCAAAAGAATACTTTACATTGGTCGCAGAGAATCATGTCTCTTACCAACTCTGACAATAATTGGTACAATCGAATATATGACGGGATCAGAATCATTGACCGTTGTGGAAATTTCCCAAATGTACCCCTTATAGGAACTAAGGGAGGAATCAACTATCATCTAGTTTTAGTTCGTCGTCAATTCGGATACCCGATGAGACATGTCCCGCGTAATGCTCATCTGGAAGGTCTTTTCTTCAAGGAAGGAGAAAATGACAGAGCACTAAAGACAGAAATGGTGCATGCTTGGAAACACGTTCATAGGAAAGGAAGAGAGTCTCTAGGAAAACTTGACTGTGTCTCGGTGGAGCCTTATATCCACTGGGTACAAACTAGATCTCTCAAGCTGAGGATGCCTTACCCTCGTCAAGAAGTTCTTCCGTTAAGGGCCCCCGTCCTTTACTTTATGTCTGATACGGAAAAACTTCAGGTTACTCTCAACAACGTTCAGAAGTAGAAGAGGTCTTTGAGGAACAAGTACCATATTCTCAATGTGGAGTGTAAGAAAATACAACAACTATTGAAAGATAAAGATGCTCTGATCGAGATTTTAGAGCAACATGCTGTAGAAAATCAGGTTGGCTAGAGGAATTTGCTCGCTCCTTTCACTTGGCAAAGGAATGACGACCCAACAACGGCTCAAGAGCCCCGGTCAAAGAAAAGGAAAGTACCAGAACCAGCACCTGAGCTCGCTTCAGAGAGGACTCAGGACCCATAAGTTTAGATTTCCTTTTGCAGCACTATGTAAATTACTGTATTTCCATTCTACAATCTTTAAATTCAATAAAACGGGGTTTCCCCACTGTTTGATATTTGCAATCCAATTGTCGAAGTTTACTTTGAATAAACAAAAAAAAATACAATTAATATAATCATTGCATATCATTCGTAACGCATTCTTCTTACCTACGAATCTCACATTTGCGTCTCGATTCTAGAGTGAAACTGTCTCATTCGTACAATACTCAGGCCAATCGACAGAAAAAGATGGATGATCTCGAGGAAGAGAACAGAGAGTTGAGGGAAGAAATTGACACTCTGAAAGAGGATCCGAGAAAGCTTCACAACGGTATGCAAGCTCTGGCAGAAGCTCAGATGCAACAACAAAGGACTGTGATCTCAGAGATCACATCAACGCCCATAGTGGAAAAGTATGATCCTAGGTACAAAATGCCGAAAGATTGTCCCTGGGGCATGCCTATTAACTATATCCCAAAGGATATGTTCCGCCGATCATTGAAGATCAGGGAACCGCAGCAGGAGCCGCTGGGCCTGAAGGTTACAAACTTCGGGAAAGCGAAGATGCCCGGGGCATGACAGCAACTCCTGAAGGTTACAAACTTCGGGAGAGGGAAGGACCTAGAGTCACTGCCATGATGGCTATACCACCACCCATGGTACACACTGTCCTAGAAGGACAGATCCCACCGATACCTTATGGTGGAAATGAAAGTATGTTCAATAGAATGAATGAGTTCCAGGAACAGTTCCTGGAAATGCAGAAAGAACTACAAGCCCTTCGCAGTCAGGATCTATTTGGAAAAGACGCTGCAAACCTTTGTTTGGTCCCCAATGTGAAAGTTTCGCACAAATTCAAAGTGCCCGAATTTGAAAAGTACAAGGGTAACTCTTGCCCTCAAAGCCATTTGGTGATGTACGCTCGGAGGATGTTAACTCAGACAGAGAACAACCAGCTACTGATCCACTACTTCCAGGATAGTTTAACCGGTGTCGTACTCAAATGGTACATGGGTTTAAACCGCATTAAGATCGACACTTTCAGAGATCTTGGCGCTGCCTTCGTTCAACAATATAAGTATAACCTGGACATGGCACCGGACAGAGATCTGCTCAGATCGATGTCACAAAAGCACAAGGAAACCTTTAAGGAGTACACTCAGAGATGGCGTGAAATTGCCGCCAAGATTTGTCCATCTCTTGAGGAAAAAGAGATGACAAAAATCTTCTTGAAAACCTTTAGCTCATTTTACTACGACAGAATGGTTGCCAGTGCACCCAGCGAATTCACCGAGATGGTGGGCATGGGAGTTCGTCTTGAGGAAGCAGTCCGAGAAGGACGTTTAGTTAAAGACGCTGGATCATCAAGTAGTACAAAACGATACGGTAGTGCTCTCCCTAAGAAAAAAGAGCAGGATATTGGGAATATCTCTCTCGAAAAGCAAAGGCGACGGTACCAACCAGTAGCAGCCGTAACTCCTGCTATCAACCCTGCGCCTATTCCTACGTATCAACCTCAGGTTGCTCAGAGCCAACTGATTCAACAATAATTTTAGCAAAGGACACAACAGCCTCTTCAATAGGCTCGTCCTCCATATAATAACAACCGTACAACTCGACCCCCATGGTTAGATCCTATACCAATGTTGTACGCAGAACTGTTTCCACTCTTACTGGTCAAGGGGCATGTCCAAACCAGATCTCCTCTTACAATACCGAAAAATCCGCCTTTTTGGTTCAAAGCAGATCAGACTTGCCCTTACCATCAAGGAGGACCGGGGCATAACATAGAAAACTGTCTCAGTTTCAAATCCGATGTGCAAAAGCTTGTTAGGAGCGAGGTCTTATCCTTCAAGGATACGAATCCTAATATTCTCACGAACCCTTTGCCTCAACACGAGAAAGCTGCGGTAAATTTGATAGAGGGAGAGTCCAACAACAACTATCAAATTCATGATGTACTCTTATTGAGGGCCAACTTGGTCAAGATGCATTGTAGACAGAGTGGATACAACCATGTGCCCCCTCATAATTATCACTAGTGTGATATATGCTCTAAAAACAATCAAGGATGTTTTGTGGTGCAATCAGCTCTACAGGAACAATTGGATCTCGGGTGGATCCAAGAGCATCGAATTCGTAATGTCAACATGACTTACTCGAATTCCAACATCATTCAGAATCATGACATCCGTACGATGAATTTCAACTTGGTGGAAATGCACTCTAGGCAAAGCCAGTACCATAATCTGCCACGGCATGATTACAATTCCTGTCTGACTTGCTCGGTAAACAAACAGGGATCCTCTTTCGTATAAGAGGCCCTCCAGCGTCAGATGGATCTTGGATGGATTCAGGATTACCGTGATGGAAATCAGCATCAAGTGAATATGATTCAAATCTTCGATATTCGTTTGATGAATACCAGCTTGGTGGAGTTACACGCTACACAAGTCCAGCTCAGTTTCCTGACTTCGCATAATTATCAGAACTGTAAAGTATGTCGTGAGAGTAACCAAGGGTGCGCTCTCGTTCAAAGAACTTTACAACACTTGTTAAACCACTGGTGGCTTCCGATCTATATGGATGAAGACACGCAACAAATCAGTGTGACAAACGGAAACCCTACTAGGCATCAAAGTCAGGATGTCTGATCTATGGAAATAGACATGGTAAGGTTACACTGCATTCAAAGCAGACGTGGCCAGGTGCCACCGCATAACTACGAGCGCTGTAGAGTCTGATCGGAAAATAATCAAGGATGTTACCTCGTGCGAGCAGCCCTTCAAAGAGAAAGGCAGTATTCTCGGTGAACCTTCTCTCAGACTGTCACCCTTAGAAATTGTCAAAGAAACTCTAACTCCCCAGAGATGATCTTTTCTCCGTGAATGGCATCTCTTGAGTTTCTTCCAAATTCTTGAACTTTCCTGGAATGATCTCTTCTTTGTGAATTGCATTTCTTGAACTTCTCTTGGTTTGGGGACCCACAGGCTTCCTAAAAGCATCCCCGCCTCCTTTTGGGCGTTGTACAAGGACCCTTCGGCTTCGTAGAAGTTCTCCTGCCTTCTCTTGGCCTGAATACAAGGACCCTGACGACCTCTTAAAGGTATAAGATAGAACTTAGTCATCCTTTGCTAGAGCAGTCTTTCCCGCGTCAAAACTCCGGCCATTGTAGGGTTGATACTCATCCCTTAACCCCCGTGCCTCCTCTTGGGCATTGTACAAAAGATAAAACTCTAGACTTAGACAGTCTAAAACTCTTGAGTCTCAAAGACATTCTCAAGTTCCTTTCAAACATAGGAAAAAATACCGATCACTCTGGATCAATCTCCAGCAGAAACCCGGTCTCTCTCATAAGAGCTCCCCACACTTGGACCCGCTTCAGGACCTCAATAATCCTCAGCAGTAAGTCAGCCTCCTCTTGGGCTTTGTACAAATGATTCTCCCTAGCGGAGCTAACCTTTTTAGACTCTTTTATTGAGTCAACTTTTAGCCTTCATCTCGGGCTTCGTACGAGATAGAAAATCACTCTCTTGTTGAGTATAAAAGACTCTCTTGTTGAGTCAACTTTTAGCCTCCATCTCGGGCTTCGTACGAGATAGAAAATCACTCTCTTATTGAGTATAAAAGACTCTCTTGTTGAGTCAACTTTTAGCCTCCATCTCGGGCTTCGTACAAAATAGAAAATCACTCTCTTGTTGAGTATAAAATACTCTCTTGTTGAGTCAACTTTTAGCTTCCATATCGGGCTTCGTACGAGATAGAAAAACACTCTCTTGTTGAGTATAAAAGATTCTCTTGTTGAGTCAACTTTTAGCCTCCTTCTTGGGCTTTGTACAAGACAGATAGTAAAACACTCTCTTACTGAGTATAAAAGACTCTCTTGTTGAGTCAAACCCTTTTTAGCCTCCGTCTTGGGCTTTGTACAAGACATAGAAAAACACTCTCTTGTTGAGTATAAAAGATCCTCTTGTTGAGTCAACTTTTAGCCTCCGTCTTGGGCTTTGTACAAGACAGATAGTAAATCACTCTCGTGTTGAGTATAAAAGACTCTCTTGTTGAGTCAATCTCCTTTTAGTCTCAATCTCGGGCTTTGTACGAGACCACAAATCACTCTCTTGTTGAGTATAAAAGACTCTCTTCTTGAGTCAATCAACCTTCAGACTCTCTTGTTGAGTCAATCAAGCTTTGAACTCTCTTGTTGAGTCAACCTTTTTTAGCCTCCGTCTTGGGCTTTATAAAGGACAGATAAAATTACTCTCTTGTTGATATACAAGATACATTCTCCCCAACGGAGTCAAAAATCCCTTTTAGCCTCAATCATGGGCTTTGTACAAGACAGAAAAAACATTTTCCTCCGGAAAAGTCAAAATTCTAGACTCTTCTTAGGCTTTGTATAAAGAAAACCCCGGTTGAGTCAATCAACCTTTTAGCATCAAATTTGTGCTTTGCTCACAGCATACAAACATCAACAATTCCTCTTTAGAGATGACAAATTCTCTCTCAGCCAAAACCCTTTAGCTTCACATTTTGGGCTTTGAACAAGATACAAACCACCTTTAGCTTCATGTCTTGGGCTTTGAACAAGACACCAAAACAATCACTTTCCTCCCATAGAATATGAGGAACTACGATCGCTTTGATTTCCCTGTTTCGGGAATACGTAGGCATAAGATTGCAAAAATCTTAGCGAGCATACTAATCAAAAACCCAAAATCCCGTGCCTTCATATATCAATCGAAAAGCATCAGACCTAACACCTTACCAATAGCCTAGACATTGTTCTTAAGCAAATAACCCTAAAGAAGAACCCCCTATTTTGATAGCATCTATAAACCAACAGTTTTAACTGTTCAACCTCAGTTTGCAAGCAGGGTTAATTGGAGACATCTATTTCCCTTCCTTAATCAGCTTCACAGGATAAAAAAAATGAATCGAACTGTAGTACCAAAGTGATAGTGATTCGAAACCACAAAAATCGCGCTACAGCAAGCCTCCACTACACAACCACCATCCTAATCCTAGGGTTATTGATCGGTGGTTTTCATACGTTATTTTACTGTTTATTTTAGTTAATCTTTTGTTATTCTTTATTTGTTTTATATCTCTTTTACCGCATTTTATGCCTTGGTTGTATCCTTTAGTATTTTCAGGTTCATGCAAGCATTAAAGAGGAAGCGGAGCGAAAAAACGATAAAAATTGCAAGTTTCGGAAGAGTTTTAAGTAGGAAGACAATATCCTGACACGGCCACCCGTGTCGCCTGACACGGCCCGTGTCAGGAGAGTACCAAGAAGAGGCGATGTTGGAGATATGGCAGGGGGATGACACGGGTGCCCGTGTCTCCTAACACGGCCCGTGTCAGCATATCTGGAGCAAACAATAATTTTTATCAAGATGCCAGGGAGCCAACACGGCCGCCCGTGTCAGCTGACACGTCCCGTGTTGGCTTGGACGCTACATCTTTTGATTTTTGTGGATTTTTGTGCTAAGTAACTCCGGAGGGTGTTTTGGGCATTTCCTAGTGCTGTTATGTGATCTGTGACTACTTAGGCTATTTTTTGGAAAAGAGAAAGGGGACTTTGGGAGATTACGAAAGATTTTGACGAGAAATATTGAGCGATCAAGAACCAATGGAGAACATAAGGTTTTCATGCGCATGAGCAATTGAATATCAACGTAATCCAGAATTCTTGTAATGTTTAGTTTTTATATTGTAATTTCTTTTCGTACTATGAGTAGCTAAACCCCCCAATGCTATGGGGTGTCCCTGAATTGCATTGTAATGACTTGAATTTTCATTGTTCTATGAGATATTACTTTTTCCCTTAATCGTTTGTTATACAATATTTTTAATGTTTTTCGATCGGACAAATTGAAATTGATTTACGGTTAGGGTTTAGGTCGGACCAACCAACCTAAAGCTTTTGTATAATAATATTACAGTAGATATTGCCTAGGAATGGGGATACCCTGTAATAACCGAATTATTCTTGATCAAATATAATGCTTGTGATTCTTTCTTGACCGCTAAGGAATTAGGGTAAAGATAGAATCTCAAAGGTTTTTCTGCTAAGAATTAGGGGAAAATAACCTTAAGAATCGGTAAGGTTAGTTTAGAGTAATATTTCATCGAATAAGGATTTAGAGTTTTTGCAGTGCAATTCATACACTTCCTCTAGCATGCTTCTCATATCTGTTTTTAAGTCAAGTTTATAATTTTGTTCATTTTACTATTCTTAGTTATAATTTCAAAACAATCAAAACCCAAGGAACTTTTGTTTAATTGAAATAGCATCTGCACTTATAATAACGCACAGTCCTCGAGAGATCGATTCTGGGGATAACCCCTACTATTACTACATCGTAAAAATAGTACACTTGCTATTTTAACGATCAAGTTTTTGGCGCCGTTGCCGGGGACTGCCAAATTATAAGTTCGTGTGTTAATTCAATTGAAATTTTGTCATTCTAAGACTAAAATTTTATTTTTCTGTTATTTTTATTTTTTATTTTTTATTTTTTTTTATTTTTATTTTATAACTTTTGGATTATTACTGTTACTACTAATCTGCGTATAACATTTTTATGCGAGGAGAACCCTTAGCAAATTATAATTTTAACGCAGAAATCGAAAGAACTTTACACGCAAGGCGTAGACAAGCAAGACTGACAGCTTCAGAAGCAGAATCGACAGTTCAAAAACTAGAAGAAGAGAGAGTTTCTGTTCACTCAGAGCAATCAGACTCAGGTTCAGAAACAGGTTCAGACGTGGATAGAGATACTGTGAATATGGTTGGAAATCAACCAACGGAGAGACTTTTGGGCGATTACGGTGGAGCAAATGTACCGGCTAGTAGATTAACAATTGTGAACCAACCGGTGAATGTGCCGAATTTTGATCTGCATCCTAGCACCATCACTCAACTTGAGAGGAGACCTTTCACCAGAAAGGTTAATGAAGCTGCTAACAAACATCTGCAAAGATTTCTGACTATGAGCACCACTCTCAAGATTGAGGGGCATATAGAGGAAGCAAAGAAGTTAAGAATATTTCCTTTCACTCTGGCGGAAGAGGCTGAAGAGTGGTTCTACTCGTTACCTGCTGGGAGTATTACCACTTGGGAAGAGATGGAGAAGGCATTTCTGAATGAGTATTTTCCAGCCTCTGTTTATATCCGAAAAAGATATAATATTGTGAACTTTAAACAGAAGGACGGAGAATCTCTCGGAGACACAAACAAGAGGTTCAAGAAGGTTTTGGTTGCCTGTCCGACTCACAACATGGATCAAACTGAGCAGATGCAGGTGTTCGTCAATGGCCTCTGAATGAAAACTAAGCAACTTATTGATACAGCTGCTGGTGGATCATCTAACTTCACCACCGCGACTGGTATCAAGAAAATTATTGAAGCTATTGCAGCCAACGAACATTTGGAGTTATATGATCGAAGTGTGAGTAAATCAGAGGGTGTGATTGACTTGAAGTTGAATGATCAAGTTGTGAAGGTAGAAGACCAGATTGCAACTGAGGTAGAGAGAAGACTTAAGAAGATGAATCTTGGTACTCAAAGTGTGGCACAAGTTCAAACTGGTCAACCCATGAGTTGTGAGATTTGTAGTGGACCCCATTATACTGCACATTGTGTTGCGACTCCGCAAAAAATTGAAGAGATAAAATTCCTGAAGCAGAATAATCCCTACGCTCAAACCTGTAATCCAGGGTGGAAGAATCATCCAAACTTATCCTGGAAAGATCAGAATCAACAATAATACCCACAACAACAACAACAAGCTCCCCAAAAAGCACAATGGGAGATTGCCATTGAGAAGATGGCCGCTCAAAGCTTCCAATTTCAAGAAGAGACAAGAAGTAATCTAAGGAACACAGGTGCTTCCATTAAAAATCTTGAAGTTCAGATGAGCCAGATAGCACAACAATTAGCAAGTTCTCAGACACCAGGCGCCCTCCCAAGCGCCACAATACCCAATCCGAAGAATCATGAGAATGTTAATGTTGTTACCATAAAAAGTCAGGAAATTGCAGAAGAAGAAGCCAGGCCAACCGAAGAGAAAAGAAAAGAAGCGGTTAAACCTAAGATCAAGTTACCGTACCCCTCAAGAGTGACAAAGAAGGAGACACCAGAAAAAGACTTTGAGAAATTTAGCTCATTGGTCAAAAAATTAGAGATTAATATGCCCTTCTTTGAAGCACTCAAACAAATGCCTCTATATAATAAATTCATGAAGGAGGTCATTGGGAAAAAGAATCCTAGTGGCGAAGAGCTAAAGAGTATAATTGAGGAGAGCAGTGGAGGATCATAAGGTAGGAGAATTCCAATCAAATGGAAAGGTCCTAGTTCTGTATCAATTCCCTGCACCATAAAGGACATAACTTTTAAGAAGGTCTTGATTGATTCAGGTGCTAGTGTAAGTCTCATGCCCCTCTCAATTTTCAAAAAGCTGGGTATAGGAAAAATAAGTGAAACGGGAACAAATCTGAAGTTTTCTGACCACACTACCAAGCAGTTATACGGGCTAGCAGAAGATGTGCTTGTGACTATTGATAACTTCACTTACCCAGTGGACTTTGATATCATTGATCTTCCCGAGGATGATGAGACAATTATCATACTAGGTCGACCATTTTTGATGACTAGTAGGTGCAGTGTAGATATTGAAGCTGGCACTCTAACTTTGAAATATTTTGAGGAGGAAAGAACCTTAAATGTGTTGGAGCTCGAGAAGCAAGGTCAAGAGGAAAGTAATTACCCCTCAGTTGGAATGATCTGAACAGTGGGAAAAAGCAAAAACTCAAAACCACTTCTTGAAAAAGTCTCTGGAATAATCCATCAGGTTGCAGCATCTGAGTCATCTATTGCACCTAGCAAGACTCCTAAATCCAGTCAAGAAGTCAAAAAGAGGAAGAAACATCAAAGAAAGAAGAGAAAAAAATATCAAAGGAAGAATGTGGAAGTTGGATGTGAGTTGAATCACAATGTAGCCCTTAGTCCTAAATCTGATCGGTGCTCTGTTGCGGAAAGGTCAAGCAACAAAACGTGTAAGCTGAAGTACCCCCCATAGCATTGGGGAGTAACCCGTCGAGCCATGCGAAGTTAAACAAAGCGCTACGTGGGAGGCAACCCACGCTTGTCTGATTAATTACTTTCTATTTGCTATTTGTTTTTGTTTTGGTTCCAGGAAATAATCCAGATCCTACATGTGCAAACGATGATGTAGCATTGGTGTTGAATTACCGCCAACATCCTGAGTAAGGATCTTTGTGAGTGACCTCTCTCGCTCTTGTTCTAACACATTGGGGTCAATGTGTAGTTCAAGTTTGGGGGAGGATTTACTGCTTTTAGTTTTTCTTCTTTGTACAAGTCATGTCTTTTTTGTGTGTTGTTTTATGAAAACCACTCTGAATTCTCCCCGAATTAGAACCGTCAAAATTTTTCTTGTGAATACTGTGATTTTGAGATGGTCAAGAAAGTATATAGAGTTTGATGGAAAAGAAGTTAGAACTAGGGACATTGGGAAAGTTTGAAAACTTAGGAATGACCCGAACTCCCTAGATTCCCCGGAGTAAGAAAACGAGTCCAACGTGTAGATTTGTGCCATAGTACTTGGATTTGAGAAGTATTCCCCGATTAGTTCATAGTGATAGTCCAGCATGACTAAAAAGAATTGCATGTACAGGGTTGATTGAGATAATGACTTAAGGCACCGAAAAAGTGAATAATGGCGATAAAGACAACTAGTCCTTCTAAGTTGGGTAACCTTCACCCAGTTACTTAGCCTAACGGCAGTTGAGTCTCAATTGTCGTCCCAAAGTGGACTAAGAAACGCCAATGCATGAGGAAAAAAAAGAGAATAAAGGTGCCTAGAAAAAGTCTTAATCAATCTTGTACCTGTGATGGAAAACGATAAAAATGCCTTAATCTGATCATCCGAATGAAAGGGGTAGAAAATCGAAGAAAAGACTTAAGCCCAAAGCATAGTTGGAGAGGTAACCGAAAGGGGGATTTAGGTTCATGTTTTTATCGCGGTACGTGTTTGTGTAATACCTTCGTTAACAGACGATTACCAAGAGAACTAGTTTTAGCCGATTGGAGCAAAGGCTCACGTATGAGTATCGACACACCTTACCTTCATAAGTCTTTCATGTGATATGTTTCGTTTGATCTGAAAAATCTTTATGCAAGCTTGTTGCTTGAGGTCAAGCAACGGTTTAAGTTTGGGGGAGTTTGATCGGTGGTTTTCATACGTTATTTTACTGTTTGTTTTAGTTAATCCTTTGTTATTATTTATTTGTTTTATATCTCTTTTACCGCATTTTATGCCTTGGTTGTGTCCTTTAGTGTTTTTAGGTTCATACAAGCATTAAAGAGGAAGCGGAGCAAAAAAACAATAAAAATCGCAAGTTTCAGAAGAGTTTTAAGTAGGAAGACAGTAGCCTGACACGACCACCCGTGTCGCCTGGCACGACCCGTGTCAGGAGAGTACCAAGAAGAGGCGATGTTGGAGATATGGCAGGGGGCTGACACGGGTGCCCGTGTCGCCTGACACGGCCCATGTCAGCATGTCTGGAGCAAACAATAATTTTTATCAAGATGCCAGGGAGCCAACACGACCGCCCGTGTCAGCTGACACGACCCTTGTTGGCTTGGACGCTACATCTTCTGATTTTTGTGGATTTTTGTGCTAAGTAACTCCGGAGGGTATTTTGGGCATTTCCTAGTGCTGTTATGTGATCTGTGACTACTTAGGCTATTTTTTGTAAAAGAGAAAGGGGACTTTGGGAGATTACGAAAGACTTTGACGAGAAAGATTGAGCGATCAAGAACCAACAGAGAACGGAAGGTTTTCATGCGCAAGAGCAATTGAAGATTAACGTAATCCTGAATTCTTGTAATGTTTAGTTTTTATATTGTAATTTCTTTTCGTACTATGAGTAGCTAAACCCCCCAAATCTAGGGGGTGTCCCTGAATTGCATTGTAATGACTTGAATTTTCATTGTTCTATGAGATATTACTTTTTCCCTTAATCTTTTGTTATGCAATGTTTTTAACGCTTTTCAATCGGACAAATTGAAATTGATTTATGGTTAGGGTTTAGGTTGGACCAACCAACCTAATGCTTTTGCATAATAATATTATAGTAGATATTGCCTAGGAATGGGGATTCCCTATAATAACCGAATTATTCTTGATCAAATATAATGCTTGTGAATCTTTCTTGACCGCTAAGGAATTAGGGTAAAGATAGAATCTCAAAGGTTTTTCTGCTAAGGAATTAGGGTAAAATAACCTTAAGAATCGGTAAGGTTAGTTTAGAGTAATATTTCATCGAATAAGGATTTAGAGTTTTTGAAGTGCAATTCATACACTTCCTCTAGCATGCTTCTCATATCTGTTTTTAAGTCAAGTTTATAATTTTGTTCATTTTACTATTCTTAGTTATAATTTCAAAACAATCAAAACTCAAGGAACTTTTATTTAATTGAAATAGCATCTGCACTTATAATAACGCGCAGTCCTCGAGAGATCGATTATGGGGATAACCCCTACTATTACTACATCATAAAAATAGTACACTTACTATTTTAACGATCAGTTATACTCGATCTCGGGTTTAGAGCCATCTCACAAAGCACCAATAATCAGATAACCCCAACAGTGTCATAGGAAACAGTAATAGGATACAAATATAAATAAGCAAGCAAGTAGATAACAAATAATCAAACAAACAAGCAAACAAACAAGGGAAGATAAACAAACAAGTGGATCTAACTCTCACGAATAGAGTCAAGTTAGGCTTGAATCTCTCTAGCATAGGGAAATGTAATATCCTCAGCAGAGTCGCCATCTGTCGTACCTCGAAAAATACGATCCTCGCGATGGACGCGTAAAAAACGTTCGAACAGAGTCGCCACCGAACTTTATTCATTCCAAGGAAGGAATAGGAAAATATTGATAAAACCTTTGAAGGATAGGAAAATGGTCATCGCAACCAAATTCTAGGTTCGGGAGTCGATTACGCAAAGGGAAGGTGTTAGCACCCTCTACGCCCGTTGTACTCAACGGGAACCTCTTGATTCGATTCGTGAGAAAAGTTAGCTAGGTTTGTTTGTTTTCTCCTAAAGGGATAATTTAAAAAGTTTTGCTTCTATGGGAGAAAATGGGTGGTTTTTATTAGGGTGTTTGTCAAGGATTGGGGCCCTTGTGCAATGGGAAAGTCAGAGCGTTCGTAGTTCGTGGCACTACGGGAAAAGGTTTGGGGTAAAAAGAAAAAGAGTTTGAAGGTGGAAAAGATAGCTCGCTAGGATCTCGCAATCCTATGCCTACGTACCCTCATGGTGCAATGAGGAAGTCAGAGCAATCGTAGTTCGGAAGACTACGGCTTGGTTGGTTTGTGTTTTTTAAGCGAACGAGGGTTTAAGTCGCATTCTAACTGCTAAACATTGGCTTGTCTGCTCGCTAGGGGAGGATGAAGCACTAGTTCATATGCGCGGAAGAAGGGACTAAACAATGTTCTTTCGGAAAGAGTTGAGTTGGAGATCACACGGGGGCGAGGAATTAGTGTTTTGGGAAGTTTCGATCGCACGGTGGTGAGAAAAGAGAGTTTGTCGTGTTGGATGTTCTAGAGGCGACAATTGTTCACACACGAGTAAGAGAACTTGCACCCAAATAATCGACGGGTTAAGGTTTATGTTGTTTAGAGGTAACAATTATTCACACACGAATAAGAGAACTTGCACCCAAACAATTGAGGAGAAAGATCAAAGACTCGACCACCCTCACTTCACCTTTTTGTGAAAAATGTTCAGATAAGGATTTCGTGTTTTAAGCGACAAGTGATTACAAAAAGGTTTGAATGTTATCGAGTTACAAGTTTTTTAAGGTATCAATTATTCACACACGAGTAAGAGAACTCGCACCCAAACAATTGAAGAGACAGATCAAAGACTCAACCCACCTCACTTTTAACCTTTTAAGAAATTGTTTAAGTATAGTTAAGTGTATTAATTTGATTTGTAAAAAAAATGCTCGATGTGAATCGAGGTTTGAGTTTGCGTATGAAACGATTAAGGGCTAAGGGAAAGGAAGTCTTAATGGTTCAAGCTAAGGTCGATGGCGAGGCAAGAGCGCTCGACTTACAAGAGGTATGGTTTGTATGGTTTAGGGTTTCGATTTGAATGTACTAGACAAGATTAAGCAAGTAAAGGAAAGAAATCGAATTTTAATTTTAATCGTGTGCACTAGCAAAGTGGGCTAGTCTTCTAAACGACCAACTAGAAGTAATTGATCGAGTAGGTGTCACTGTAAGAAAGCCCAGGATTAAGCTTTGAATGTTGTGTAGGGTGACCCAAAAGGTTAATGGCGATGCGCAAGGCGATCGACTTACATGGGTGGAAAATGGCTCGACGCACTAAAGCATAATCAAGACAAATGAGTAAAGTACGTACATTGTGATGGGAGCAGGGTACATGTAAATTACACGGGATTGCGAGAAATAAATGGTTTCGTTGTAAGGTAGCCCAAGAGGAAGTCGCGTGTGTGCGAGGTGTCCTAAACTAAGCCACGAACAAGAGTCGGACAAAAGCTTCTTACTAGGGTTTCTGTACACAGTCCAAGTTCTATGTCTCAGAGAAGTAACCACAGTCCACCACTTAGGTCTTTTAGAGTTTCAATATTTTTAGTGTATTTTTGTGTTATGAACAAAGTATGAAATAGCATGACAATATGATATAAGTATGAACAATATGAACAATAATAATAAGAGCAAGATAATATTTGACGGAAAAGTAAAGCAAGTGTATATTGACTGAAAGTAAAGTTAGTGGTTAATGATTAGTTATTAGAGCAAATGATCAACGATGGTTAAAAAACCATCCTTGGGCTTTCAAACATAAGTTTGGGCCACAAATGATCATTTTTCGATACAGGACATGTAGTGCTAAACCATCGATCTATGACGAAGATCATACTATAGGAGGTCGTGCGATTGATCGTTGTGCTAAAACACGATAGAGAAATGATATTAAGGATCATTCTCAAAAGCAATTGTGTCACACGAAAAGAAAAGGTGACGGTCTCGTCTTAATCACAAACTTTCGTCGATTAATCGAAGGTAACCTATCACGATCCCAAAGTATAGAAAATGATCTCGATGATCATTCACTACAGATTTGAAATAATGAAGGTTAATCGCTTCAATAACCAACATTCATAAATAAAATGACTTCATCGATCGAAAATGAAATAGAATCGAAACAGAAAGAGAAGTAAAATCAAAATGAGATAGAAGAGAAGACATGGTCTCGTCTTAATCATGATTTTAAATCGATAAATCGACAATCTATGATTTTACACTTTCATTGACCAACAGTGAAAATAAAATAGAAACGAGAAGAACTAAATAGTGGTCTCATCTTAATCACCATTTTATCGATAACCGTCAAATGATGATATTAGATTTTCACCGACCAACAATAACACTAAAATCGAGAATGACATGCAAAAATGGAGGCGAAATGAATTAAAAACTTAAAAAAAAATAATTAGACAAGATAAGGAAATAAAATAGTAACTAAATTAAATTAAGAAAACATAGAGAAGGAAGAGAGTGTGTATGAATCAGAAGGAGGTGTGGAATTATAGAGAAGGGAGAAATCACGTGGGCTTGAAAATCAGCCTATCATTCTCCACAACTCGGTAAAGAAGAAAGTGCAAAAACAAGGGTACACGGGCTACAAAGCCCAATTCTATCCTGGCATATGATTTTAAATAGACAACTCAAAGAAGTCAAAATATCCAAAAGCCATCGGAAGGAAAAAAGGAAAAAATGAGAACAGATTCACATAGAAACAACAACGACTTGTATCTCAAAACAGAACAACATTAGGGATGGCTCCTATGAAAACAACATTTTGCTTAAAACGCGGTCACAAGAACGACGCAAATCAACGATTTCCTCAGATGCTTCAAACAACAATACGAAATGAAAACTCAGTGAAATTCTGGTATATTAGACTACAGATGTCCTATAGAATGTCTGGACATCTGATCTGAACAAAACAACATGGCAAGGTATAAACAATTAAAGCCAGTACAGAAATGCATAAACCACACACATAATTTGTTCACCCGGTTCGATCTAACAATCTACATCTGGGGGCATACCAAGCCAGGAAGGAAGTCCACTCTTAGCAGTATCAAATTACAGACTCAACAACCAAGTTGACAATCTCTTAATTTAATAACTACCCAATGACCCTTCTACCTAAGTCCTCCCTAGGTAAGAGACTCCATCTCAATTCCAATCATCGCAATGATGTCTAGCAGTCAACATCTCAGCCACTGCATCAACAGCTTGAATTTCAACAACTCTTCAATCACAGAAAAGTAGAAGACACACTTCCATGACAATGCCTAGACATGACACACATGACTAAGAACGATACTTAGAGTTGCTTAACAGCTTCCTCCAAGAACAACACTCACTCTTACTTAAAAGCTTCGAGGAGTACAGTGACCATCTCACAATCCGAGTGGTTCACACATACCAACTCTCCTAGAGAGTGGTTCACAAGAACGAAACCCTAATAATTTTACATCTTGGAATCGTTATTTGAATCAGGTTATAAACACTCCTATTTATATCCTACATCCCAACTGGATTTGGGCTTCAAATCACAGCATATCAGCTGCTACAAATCAGCAGAACCTCCTGCTATATAATAGGTCTTCAATCAAAAGTTTCCTAATATGTCTCCATATTTAGAAAATGTTGACAATCCGAAAACCAACACACAAAAGCTCAACCCAAAATACTTTAGATGCCACATAGGATAACTAAATATTCACAGAATATTCAGTAACAAATAACAACTAACAGAATCTTCTTTCAATCCAATAACAGACGCGATGTCCTATGATCCAGGATGGGACATCTTTATTCGACATGTTGAATGCAGTAAACAAGAACATCGTAATTAACCATCACATGACAGCAACATTGTTTTACCAAAATTATAGCCAATTACCAGAACTAACAATCTCCCCCTTTGGCTAATTTTGGCTAAAACAATCTCAGCCAACATCAGAAGGACTTGCAGCGGATAAACGCCAAACTCCAAGCAGCTACTAACATTCATTACACAACCAGCATTGGCAGCATCCCACAGTTGTACCAAAAACAAACTCAAAATAGTTGCACAAACTAGAATCACACCAAACAACTAGACAGCACCTAGGCTAACTCTCCCCCTTTTTAGCCACAATTGGACAACCTCTTAACCTACCAAGGCAGCAAACACGAAGTTCTGACATCCAATTTGACAAGGTCCTAAGAAAAAACACGTTCCCAAGAAAAACAAGTTCCTAAGCCAAAGACCAATTTGACTGGTCAGGTGATACAAACAAAGACTCTTTATGCAGTATAAAAACCAAGCCTCCTTGCTTCTAACAGCACATCACAGATAGAACCATGAGTCGGTCTACCAAAGATGCAGGAAAGAGACACATGCAGGAAGTCAAGAAACCAGATCTACAGAAGTTGAAGAACAAAACACTGTCTACAGCTGGGGCAACTTCAGGAGCAACAAGAACAAGAAAAACATCAGAGACAAGGATGAAAACCATCAAAAAACCTCCAGTGCAACTTCATGCTTCTGATGATGAATGGGATGAAGATTGGAAAACATTTCTTGATTCAGGGGGTTGGGATAATCTTTAGACTCTTTGTTTGTTGCTTTTTCTAATCTTGTATGCTTTCAGCAGTGCAATAAAATTCTGTTTCAATTCTGTTTCATTTAAACTAAACATATGCAATAAAGATCACAACTGCACAAGACACCTCCCAACACACTTAATCCTCATGTATGCCAATTCCTAATTTGCTTCTGGCCAAAACACATCATATACAAGGAAAATGCAGCAGCAGACAACAGAAGTCAGAACATCTTTTTAGACATATATCAATCACAGTCAGTTTTACCAAAATAAATGCCAACACCAAAAGCTGCAGAATTATGAATCTCCCCCTTAACATCACACGTCTAGCTACACAAAATTGTAACACTCTCCCCCTATCAAGAATAACATGTGCTTCTTTGTACCTTGAAGAATGGAAAACATAAGACGCATCTTCATGTCTTCAAGAGCTCACTCTTTGTTCAACTCACAAGTTAAACACAATCATCCCTTGTACCAATACTCACATTATCCCAATCTGATCAACTTTTCTCTATATAAGACCACCAGTACTCCTTTGCAAGAAGAACACCTTAAATGAATGGAGAACATGAGACTCATCTTCATGTCTTCAAGAGCGCATCCTCTGTTCAACACACCTGCTGAACACATTCACCTACTGCTTGACCCTCACAACAGTACATAAGTCAGGTAGAAGCTTGTGATCTCAGGAGACAAAAACCATAACATTCTGAACAGAATGTTCTGTCAACAGATGTTAAGACATCAGTCTTGACATCATGAACAGAATCCAGCTGCACTAAGAAAACACCACATTCCAAAACAGAATCTCCAAGCTTCCCCCCAAACAACATAGAGCATCACATCATCCCAGAACATCTACTTCAGAATGCTACAACACTGCATGATACCAACCGCCATAGCACACAGAGTACTACACTACAACACTCTCTACTCTCTACTTTTTGGAAACAAAGCAACTATGCAATAAGGATAATCAACCAGTAGCAGAACACATACAACTTTGATTTAATACATTGACAACCCAGAACTAAACCTGTCACACAATGTCTTGACATCTTGTCTGACATTACACCCTCACCACAAACAATCTTGATAAACAACTGTATTACTGTAGCAACAAATCCAAAACAGAAGTCCAACTCCCCCTATCTAAGATACCCAGTGCTCTAGCTGAAGATTAACATTTGAGCACCAGATCTTCACACATTTGCTGAGCATATTCACATACTGTACTCTCACTCCTAGAGAACACATCCAATTATCCTGACTGGTTTGACGCTGCTCACAAACTCCACGAATTCTCAGCTTACTTAAAAGCTTTACTGAGATCTAATCTCTTCAAGAGAAAGAACAACTCTAAAACAAAACTTCCTGATCAAATCACCTCATCTGACACACTTCCTCTGCCATTACATCCACTAGTACTTGTTTACACAAGTGAGGTCTTCAAAAATAGTAGTCATGCTTTGCCAGAACATACTACTAAAAACAAGATCAGAATCTCCACATTCTAATCCACATAGTCAGAAACACCTCTTCTGACAAAAATGCTTGAGCATCCAACTCCACATGCACAATCTCAATCATCTACCAAATATAACCACCAACAAACATGATGTTACAACATTATTTGGGACATCAGCTTCCCATCACCATTCAAAGGACTCATTGTGCATAGAAGTCCTTCAAGAAGCTCCCAATAAAACACAGCCATAGCAGCTTATTCAAGTTAACATAAACACCTGAACACCATAGAGAGAAATAAACTCGCACACCCTCTCCGAAGCAAAGAGTTCAGACTGCAGAATTGCATACTCACATCAGACAAATACTTAGCTCCAGTCACAGTATTTATCATTAGTCATATGCACACCTTTATCAGAGGACAGACAAATATTCAGCTCCCGTCAAAGTATTTATCATTAGTCAGATAAGACTACCTTCTCACACAAGGTAGAACAATTAGTCTGACATTCTTCTTTCGCACACATCAGGCATCTGCTGATTCTTCTTCATGACAAACCGTCATGACAACCATTCACATCACAAACTCATTCCAGATTAGGTCAGTGTCTTGACCTTTCACTCTACCCTGAGCTAAACAAACTTCCTTGGCTGAGGAAGCAAAGAACTGAAATAATGTTTCAACATCAGTTCCGACATCAGTCTAAATCACATGGATTTAAACATTTACTATGCCTTTGGAGACAACGACCATAGTAATCCATGTACAACTATTTGCAGGGGAAATAAGAGTTCACCAGTAGCTGATCATCCTGTCTGATCAGACCATAAATACTTGCATGATACACATCATTAACACGTCTGCATCTTTTACTCTTCCAAGTGTTCCATCATGTGGGGGACATCACATAGCTGAACCTAAGCTAGATGAAGACTTCCCTTGATCATCTTAAAGGTCTTCAAAACTAATCCAAGCTCCAGCAAAACTAAACAACAGCAAGACTCAGAGTCACTTTCCTAATTAGGTCAAGTATTAGAAAGACTCTTCTAGAGACCAAAATAAATGGCTCTATCCTTTCTTCAACAGATTTCTTGAAGAGTAAATCAACCACACACTAGTGCCTTTAAGAGTGGACTTGAGAAATAAAACTCAAGTACCATTGGCAACTTTACACAGTTGGTTGAAACAGTCTTGCGTACACTACATCATCACACGTCAACTCTTCTGAGGAGACCAACCCTACTCCCCTTCCTTTACTAGCGACACACGGACCCCCAGGGTTCCATCAGATACCATGCAGCAGAATACACAACAATCACAACCTCCTCAACAGCCTTCAGGTACAACATATTACACAAAACCACCACTATCCAGGTGCAAACGAAATTCTAGGTTTGAAACAAATAAAATCTCCACCATGATTTTCGCCAGGAATCTCTCATCAGGAAAACCCAAAGAATTGCAACCAAAAGGTAACAAACCAAACACAACATTCTGAGCTAAATGTTCTCCAGTTCTGTAGTCACATGTTAGGACATCAGACTTGACATCATGAACTGAAGCTCTGCAAAAAAAACACCATTCTTCCACTTTGGCTAATATTGGCTGAAACAACCTTTGCATGAAATACTGGGGAACCACAATCAAACATAGCAGCAATCAAACAGAACACAACACTAGAATAAATCAGAGGCGCACGCAGCGGAAATAACAGAGCAATTCCTTAGAGTGAAATAAACTCCCCCACAACAAGATCCTCCAAAAGAAACTGAAACACGATGTCAAGACATCTTGTCTGACATCACAGCTACACAGCAAGCACACATCCACCATACATCATTTTCTGCCTATAAGTACCAGCTGTCACGAATAGTCCATCCTCCACTTCTAGGGACCATTGAAACACCAATATGAACCTATCACGTTCAAACATCTTTTCAGTATAACATCCTTCTTCCTTTACCATGAACCAGAAAGTATCCCCCTCGGATCTCACCCAGAAATAGAACAGGATGCCTGCTCTGATACCAACTGAAATTCTGGTATATCAGACTACAGATGTCCTATAGAATGTCTGGACATCTGATCTGAACAAAACAGCATGGCAAGGTATAAACAATTAAAGCCAGTACAGAAATGCATAAACCACACACAGAATTTGTTCACCCAGTTCGATCTAACAATCTACATCTGGGGGCATACCAAGCCAGGAAGGAAGTCCACTCTTAGCAGTATCAGATTACAGACTCAACAACCAAGTTGAGAATCTCCTAATTTAATAACTACCCAATGACCCTTCTACCTAAGTCCTCCCTAGGTAAGAGACTCCATCTCACTTCCAATCATCGCAATGATGTCTAGCAGTCAACATCTCAGCCACTGCATCAACAGCTTGAATTCCTACAACTCTTCAATCACAGAAAAGTAGAAGACACACTTCCATGACAATACCTAGACATGACACACATGACTAAGAACGATACTTAGAGCTGCTTAATAGCTTCCTCCAAGAACAACACTCACTCTTGCTTAAAAGCTTCGAGGAGTACAATGACCATCTCACAATCCGAGTGGTTCACACATACCAACTCTCCTAGAGAGTGGTTTACAAAAACGAAACCCTAATAATTTTACATCTTGGAAACGTTATTGAATTAGGTTACAAACACTCCTATTTATATCCTACATCCCAACTGGATTTGGGCTTCAAATCACAGCATATCAGCTGCTACAAATCAGCAGAACCTCTTGCTATATAATAGGTCTTCAATCAAAAGTTTCCTAATATGTCTCCATATTTAGAAAATGTTGACAATCCAAAAACCAACACACAAAAACTCAACCCAAAATACTTTGGATGCCACATAGGATAACTAAATATTCACAGAATATTCAGTAACAAATAACAACTAACAGCATTTTCTTTTAATCCAATAACAGACGCGATGTCCTATGATCTAGGATGGGACATCTTTATCTGACATGTTGAATGCAGTAAACAAGAACATCTTGTTTCAACATCTTGATTAACCATCACATGACAGCAACATTGTTTTACCAAAATTATAGCCAATTACCAGAACTAACACTCAGCGAAGAACGAAACGGCAACCCAACACCCTCTTTCTCTCTCGATCCCTCGCTTCGGTCCCCTTGCTGCTTCATTCAAGTACGTTTTGAATCGTCCATGTTATGTTGTTTGGTTTCGTTTCGGTTTCAATCGGTTTGTGATGCTCTTATGAATCATATCTTCTCGACTCTCTCTTCATCTCTTTTCTGGATCTGTTTTGAACGGTTTGTGTTAATTTATGATTTTGGGGTTGATTTGAGTGATGAAATGGATTATTTGGGTTATTTATTGAGGTTTGATGAAGAAGAAGGTTGGGTGAGGGAAGAGAGGATCATAATTTTATTTTTTCTTATTTTGGAGTGAGGAGGGATTCGTATCATTTATAGGAAGTGAATGAGGAGTGAATTGGTGTGTCGTTTTGGTCTGTACTGTGAAATTCCTTGCAAGTTTTTGTGCGTTTTTTTTTGTCACGCGAAAACGTCATACAGGGTGCGAAAATCACGTGCTGAAGGCGTGTTGCAACGTTGTGTTTTATTGTCGTACACCAAGTTTGCGCAGGTTAGCTTGTAGAACAGTTTACGTTGGTTTGTGGTGTGTGGTGTGTGATTCGCACTGCAGGTAAGGTTTACTTTGTGGAGGTGGTGCGTTGCGTATAAGTCATGGCTGAAGGTTGTGTCATTCACGACTGTTTTTTTTAGGCTTGTTATTGTGAAATGCTTTTGCAAATTGGTTTATGGTGTGAGTCAGTTGGTATTGGTCTTACATACTGTGTGTTTTTTTGTTGCTTTGGTACAGGTTGTCAGTTGATATGGCGAGTGAACCGCAAGTTTGTCGTATTCATGGCTTGGCAAATGGTGTAACGGTTTTGAAGGCTTGACTGAGGATTATCACGTGATGTTTGTTCGTTAAATGGTTGCTGAAGAATTTTCTTGTGGGGTCCATTTGATGGTTGGCAATTTGTGTTGTGTTGGTTGTTCCGATTTTGTAACTCATGAGTTTGTAGTGCTGATTTTTGTATTTTATGGAATCATTAATGTGATTAGGTTATGTATTTGGTACAAGTTTTGAAATTTTATTGTCCATATGCGCAGTAATGTTGAAACAATTGTATGGTGTTTTGCTGCAAGTTGTGAAATTGGTTGGCCATGTGTGTATGAAGCTTGGAAATGGCTCACATAATTCTCCATCACTTTGTAATAATTTTTTTTATTGGGCTTTTTGAACTTGAAATATTTGTGAGTGAGTTTGTAATATTTGTGAGTGACTTATGTTGTGGGCTTTATTATTGATGGACTTTTGTTGGAATTTGTTTGTAATGAAGAAAGACTATTGGCCCACTTATGTTTTGGACTTGATTTATGATTTGTAAATTTGCACTTCCATGTCTTTTGCTTGATCAACCTTAGAATTTCAATTGAACTTGAAATGATAAAGCCACGCTTGAATCTAATCTTAGAACCTCACTTGAATCAATCTCATCCTTGTTGAATCCCTTACTAAAAACCATTTTGAAATGGACGAAATGAAGTTTTTCTTGTCACCTAAGCAACCATAAACTATGATTTTAAATTACTTGACCCAAAAGCATCCTCTGTTGAACCAACATGTCTATGCCTTGAACTTAGAGATCCTGACTTGAAAAAAAAAATCCTTGAACTTGCGGCTAGCATTAAAACCAATCTGAACTTTTCTGAATCAATCCACAGCTTGCACAGTTAAATTGATGCCACTTTGATCGTGATGAACCAAGACTTCAATGTGACACAATCATGCTTTAAAATCAGAGGGATTATGGATTAAGATATGATTTTCAAATTTCATATACCACATCAAGGATGCCCCACATAAACTTTCTTGAAATTAATGAAGCATCAGCTTTCCGTTGTCGATATAAGCGGCCATCTTTCGATAAAACATCGTCAAATGGCACCTTGGACAACTAACGCCCTTGTATACTTCAAAGACGGACATTTTGAACTTCAGGAGAATAACCATGCCCAAAACCAGACACATGTCATGAGCCTTAAGACCAGATGCATTGAGTCATTTCATCATCTTCAATTGTTCCTTGAGATCACGAACTCTTTCCTCGATTTTCACAACTCTAGGATCATTCACCTTTGTCACAGTGTGGACATTCTGATGATTTGGCATATACCTCAGAAATCAGGAACCTCTTTCATCAACTTGAACAACCAGGTTATATTGTACAGGCTGAGATCGAGTAGGAACATCCACTTGTGGAGCATTGTCTTCAGGAGGAAAACCGTACATCGGGTTAGTCATCATCTGAAGCTTGACATAGGATCAATATTCTCTGTCCTCTCCATTATCCTTTAGTAACTACTTCAAGCTCAGTACGAATGCCAAGAAATTAGCTATACAGGTACAAAGACAGCAGGACGAATGAGTTTTGTTTAGGGAAAAACATGTATGCAAATGGTGAATGCAATGCGACATGATGCATGTTGTGCAAATGCAAATGAACTTCAAGGAACTCAAAGTTATACTTGCAAACACCATAAAATGGATAACACTTTGAATAGCTAAAAATATCATTTCATTAAATTTTTTGAAGGATTACATAATAAAGTACAACTTTCACATCCATGGTAAAACCTATGATGTTTGCAAAGCAACTATGAGTTCCTTAAAGAGTTAAAAAAATGGTGCATGAATGGATGAATACACATACACACATATACGCGTATACACATATATATACAAACATGTGGGTTTAGGGTTTGACAAGCATGTAGTCATCGGTCTAACCATCCCAAAAGGTGTGAACTATGGGTTTTGCACCTGCAGAACAAGGGTTCTAAGAGGTTCCCAAAGTCATCGACCCATCTTTCAGATATTATCGACACACCAATTACTTAGAAATCAATAATATTCTCAAGAGAGTTTCGTTTGAGTGTAGTATCGCATATCAACTACTTCAGGTATACACCCTCATAGTCACTGCACTACATCCTAATAATGCCAAGTGGGGGTAAAAGGTAACTAAAGGTCCTCAGTGTCACGGGCTCCTAGGTCTAAAGTAGTAATGCATTCACGATTACTCGTTCAACAATACTACCCTCAAGAGGGCCTCCACTGAGCGGGGGATCTTAAGTCAACTTCTTCGGGATTACTCCCTCAAAGTCTCCTTGACTATACCACCCATCCTATCATAAGTGAACTCAAGTCCAGGTATAGGACTTATCTCACCACACAAAGGTCACAACCCTGCAAACAGAAAAACCCAAGCAGTACAAATATACAAATATATACAAATATACAAATATACAAATAAGCAAAATAACATAAATACAAACAAGATAGGATTAACCCTCTTAGGGAGCTTTGTGTCCCCAGTGTGTCATACCCCAAATTTTGACCACCAAGATTCCCATCATTGTGAAAATCATGATCACAGTATGGGTGTATCATTATGCTTCATCGGTCTCCCCGAAGATGGGTGAGCATCCACTACAATCAAAATTAGGGTTTCCAGCCCTCTCAGAGCTTTTAGACAAAGGATCAATCAAGAAATAACATGATATTCAACTTGTCTAGCCTCTCAAATATCCACAATGGATAAAAAGTACTCCCACTTCAAGGATTAAGCACAAGGTTGCTCCCTTCTAGGTGGATCAAGCCTCGACATCGCCAGTGTCACCAAATTAGGGTTTTGGTTGACCAGGGCCTCCAGTTGGAAATTTTCCTCTAGGCATGAGCCAATGCTTCAAAGCATAACCTAATATGCTCCATGGAACCTCATGGACCCAAGCACCAAGTCAATTTTACCTCCGGGGATGCATTCATAAAAAATCAGGAATTAGGGTTTCTTGACCTAATTCACCCCTAAGTTGACTTTTGGGACAAATCATGAGCCAAGACCTCAAGAGAGGATTTGAGGGTCTCTAATACACTATATTGATCCATTTGCAACAATGGATTGCTCCAGAAAGTTTGAGCAACAAGTCTCAATTTCATCGGTACCACAGTTAAGGTTTCGCGAGAAAAGTCAACTGTAACTTTGACTTTTGACCAGGACATGCTCCCAAGCCCTAAGACATAATTCAATATACCCTATAACACCCATGAAACATGTCCATCAAGTTTGATTTAGGTCAAGGACATGATTTCCTAAAGAATTGCACAGTTTGGAATTCATCGGATAAAAAGTCAACTGTGCACAAAAGTCAACTTTGACTTTTTGAGATTTTTCATAAAAATGAATTTTTAACCCTAAAATGATGTTAATGTATGATTTGAATCATCATTCATCAAGAAAAATCAAATAAAGTGGGATAACTTGTAAAAGGGATAACCATAAAAACTTAGAAAATTTTCTAAGTTATGAACAAAGTGGCAAGGATACCAACTTTGGAGGATCATAACTCCTAAACCACAAAGCCATTTCTCCCGATCCAAATCTTGATTTGTAGATCCCATGGCCCTCTACAAAAACTTCAACTAGACCTCATTCCAATTCTTCATAGATTTTGAGTTATGGATTGATCAAAATCACAAAAAGTGAAAATGTCACTTTTTTCCAACACTTAGTGAAATTTTCACTAAGTCAGAATCCGCCTTCACTTTTTTCCAAATGTAGAGACATTTTTCACTTGGATCCAAAAAGTATCAAAACCAAATATGATCAAACAGTTGTTGTATCATATAAGGGCTTTCCAAAATGGCCAAGAACATCACTAAATTCAATTTGAGTTAAGAGTTATGGTAGTGGCAAAATGCCTTGCTGAAAACTGCCAAGGCAAGGCAGAATTTTGCATTTTTGGTCGATTTGCCAAAATCAGCCAATTCCAAGCCTTGTCATCATCTTGGATACATCTGAGGATCAAATCTAAAGGGGACAATCACTGAGCCAAGCCTCCAAAGTCCTTGGAACAAGAAGTAGCATGCCAAACCTAGAATTGCCTAAAAGAGGGACAAGACTCCAATTTTGGATTGAAGCATTTAATAGATGCTTAGAGGTGGCATGGATTGACACATTTGCAACTGAATTCAGTCAATATTCTTCCAATAAGTAGGGAACCAAAGCTCTGTGCTCTAACCTCTAGTCAATGGCTAGAGGAGACTTGGATTTTCATTTGTCAACATTGGCCAAACCTCTGCTGCAGTTGCCATTCACTATTCCTTGCAAAACAAACTTGCTCTACTATAAATAGAGCTCAATTGTGATCAGTTTGAGTACACCAAAGCCATCAAACAGATGCTTTCCTCAAAATCTCTTCTTTCACTCCAATTTTGCCTTCTAAGGCAAGTCACTATCGGGTTTTGAGTTTGAGAGCTTTTCCAATCAAACCAATAACACACACCTCATAAACATCATATAGAAGTGATCCAAACACTTAAACAACATCTGGAACACTGATTTCTCAGAATCACCAACCAGTTGCTCAAGGTTTTAACCAAGTTGCAGCTGAGATGCCATGAAGTGATCCAGCCATTTCCAATCAAGTCCAAGTATTCAAACACACTCCATAGGGTGTAGGGAAGCTGTTCAGATCATCACAACTCTTCTGTAACACCTCCAACTCAAAAATCACATTGCTCTTACTGTCACGACCTTCAAGTAACCCTAAACTTGGCCATCTCTTAATCTATGCATATTTCCTCGCACAATACTTTTGCCAAATGTTCATAATCATGCATAGAATGTTTCCCCTCAATTAATTGCTTTGTTTGAATCGTATATCAAAATTCTCAGCCTTCATGCACATTTTAGGGTTCTTGAGGTTTTGTCTTGATTTCTTATTCCATGTTAAAAATAAATGAAATTAAAGACCATAGACATGATCGTGAGGTTGAAACGAGCAGATTGATATGTGGTTTGCATGATTCCATCAAGTATTCTGTGAGATCGGAGAGAAAATGCGAATATGGGCAAAACCCAGAACACGCGCGTGTTCTTGGGTGTTCTTGGCACCCTTTTTTGAAAATTCAAATATTTGAATTTTGTGATTTTATTTAATTGATTCAAAAATTAATTTCTCTCTGAGTTTTAATGGTTTTGAGTTGATTCTTTTTTTAATAATTCACAAAAATGTTAAAATATTTTATTTTACCAAAAAATCCAAAAATATTATTTATTTCATATAATTGATATTTTTTACAAGAATTAATATTTTAATTATTTTTGACATTTAAAATATTTTTTCCTTCTTGATTTTACAAATTTTTATGATTTCTAATCATTTTGTAGGTCAAAACATGATTTTTGAGACATTAATCCAAGATCACAATTTGTTTTCCACATATTAAACAATTTTGACCATTTTAATTGAATTTTTTATTCAATTAAAATACATTTTGGTGACAAATTAGGGTTTTGATTAATTCAACCCTCATCAAATCATTTTCAAACACTCATGGGCCTCTAATAGAGTGTAAGACCCAATCCTTTGTAAATACAAACCTATTTTTGGGCCTCACTTATTGTATAAGTCCCGTTGTATTTCAAAACGTTCGACGCGATCATCGTCCGTTGAAAAACAAACATTGGGCCTCTCCTCGAGCTATAAGATCCATTCAAAATCTTTTGGGCCTCTATTAGAGTGTAAGACCCAACCCCCTTTGAAAACCAAACCATTTTGGGCCTAGGTCTTTGTATAAGACCCACTGCGTTTTCAAAATCTCGGCGCGATCGCCATTTCAAACGAAAAATCATCTGGGCCTACCCTCGTGTTATAAGCCCCACTCTTTTTCTTTAAAACTTTTTGGGCCTCTTGAGAGAGTGTAAGACCCACCCCTTTGTATAGAAAACCTTTTTGGGCCTCAATCACTTGTATAAGTCCCTCTGTACAAATTCACTGTGCGATCACTGATAAACCTTGGGCCTCTCCTTGAGCTGTAAGCCCCAATTTTTCATTTCAAAGCACTTTCTCCTTTGATTTTGAATATACTATTGTTTTCAATCTTTCTTTGTTGAACAACTAATCAAACAGTATGGAAGCTCTACAACCGAGTAAGTGGTTATTTCTTTCGTTTACCGCTTTCATATACATATAACTGTATTGTGGGGCTGCTTCACTGTAAGTCTTCTTTCATAAACTCATATCGACTGTGTAATAATAGTATAGATATTTAGAGTTTCCTCGGCAAATACGTCTAGTACTAAACCCTGTTGATTACTCTTGAAATAGACAAAACTAGATCCCCATAGGATTACCATATACAATCTTCCCTTCTCTTGGGGTTAAACAATATGAAGACGTGAAAGGCAGCATTCTCGGTGAACCCTTTCACAGACTGTCACATTTAGAAATCGTCAAAGAAACTCTACTCCCCAGAGATGATCTTTTCTCCGTGAATGGCATCTCTTGAGTTTCTTCCAAATTCTCGAACTTTCCTGGCTTGATTTATTCTCTGTGAATAGCCTGTCTTGAATTTCTCGGGATTTGGGGACCCACAGGCTTCTTAAAAGCATCCTCGCCTCCTCTTGGGCGTTGTACAAGGACCCGTCGGCTTCTTAGAAGTATTCACAGCCTCCTCTTAGGCTTCGTATAAATGATTTCTTCCTTCGGGAATGATAGCCTCCTCTTGGGCTTGGTACAAATTGTCCCTCGGCTTCTTAAAATTTTCCAGCCTCCTCTTGGCCTTCGTACAAATTGTCCCGACGACCTCCTAGAGGTATAGGAATAGAAATTAGTCATCTTAATAGAACATTCTTTCAAAAAGTCTAGATCTTGCTACTGCTGTTTCTTAAACGTAGTACAAAAGATGAAACTCTAGACTTGGACAATCTAATTTCCTTGAGTCTCAAAGACATTCTCAAGTTCCTCCCAAAACTAGGAGATGAAACCCGTAGACTCGGACAGTCTCAATACCCTTTGGATTTCCCATTTCCTTAAAGAACAGGAAATAACCCTGATCCTCGAATCAATCCCTGAGGGCAGACAGAACTCATATAAGAACTGATTTTCTCTTTAAATCAGTATACTGGACCTATCACTCAACTAAAACAGTAACCCTGGCCTCCTCTTGGGCCTTGTACAATGATTCTCCTCAACGGAGCCAACTTTTAGCCTCCATCTCGGGCTTCGTACGAGATACAAATCACTCTCTTGTTAAGTATAAAAGACTCTCTTGTTGAGTCAAAACCTTTAGCCTCTATCTCGGGCTTCGTACGAGATACAAAACACTCTCTTGTTGAGTATAAAAGACTCTCTTGTTGAGTCAAAACCTTTGGCCTCCATCTCGGGCTTCGTACGAGATACAAAACACTCTCTTGTTGAGTATAAAAGACTCTCTTGTTGAGTCAACCTTTAGCCTCCATCTTGGGCTTCGTACAAGACACCTCTAAAAGCACTCTCTTGTTGAGTTAACCCTTTTAGCCTCTATCTCAGGCTTCGTACGATACACAAAAAAAAACCCTCTTGTTGGGCCAATAGCCTCCTCTTAGGCTTTGTATAAGAAAAACCTCGGTTGAGTCAATCAACCTTTTAGCATCAAAATTGTGCCTCGTTCACAGGATATAAACATCAACAACTCTTTTCATCTAATCGCTGTAAGCGGCAAGCCTCTGGATTATTTACATCCACGCCACTGTTCTTCTTTTAGCATGAGAAATTCCTAAGGAAAGATGGCATTGCTCTACACTGAGTTAAAGTCTTCTCCTTCAGGTTAAAACCCCCTATAAAGGAAATTATGGCATTGTTAGGATTCACATATCCCGGTTAAAGTAATCCTCCTTTATAGTCAGTCACCCAACAGTCGTGACAAACAAACCCCCTTTAGAGATGACAAATTCTCTCTAAAGACAACACCTTTTTAGCTTCACATCTTGGGCTTTGAACAAGATACAAATAGACCCTTCAGCTTCATGTCTTGGGCTTTGAGCAAGACACCAAAACACCATTTCCTCCCATAGAATATGAGGAACTACGATCGCTCTGATTTCCCTGTTTCGGTAAACGGGAATACGTAGGCATAAGATTGAAAGAAAAATCTTAGCGAGTATACTAATCCAAAACCCAAATCCCGTGCCCTCACATGTCAAAAGCATCAGTCTTAATCTCCCACCAATCGCCCTAGCACTATTTTAACAAAATAACCTAAGAGAGACCCACAATCTTTGTAGCATCTGTAAACCAACAGTCATCTGTTCAAACTCAGTTTACAAGTAGGGTTAATTGGAGACCCTTCCTTCATCAGCTTCAATAGGATAAAAAATGAATCGAACTGTAATACCAAAGCGATAGTGCTTCGCAACCACGTCCAAAATCGCTCGCTACACAGTGAAGTCGCCATTTCTGTCATGGTGAGAATCAGAAGTTAACTAGGCTCACAAATATTAATTCACCACTAATCTTTAATTTATTCAAGGGAAGGGGGAAAGAACGAATAACCCATAAACATGCAATGCAATAAAGAGAATCTAAGGTTCGAGGGTTGGTTATACTAAGGGAAGGTACTAGCACCCTAAGTATCTATAGTACTCTATAGGAACCTCTTATCTTATTGTATTATTTGTTAAGTTGTTTGCTAAAAGGGTAAAGATGGGCAATGTAAAAGAAAAGGGTGGAAAAAGAAAAAGGTAGCTCGTTGGGATCATCACAATCCTATGCCTACGTATCCTGTATAGGAAGTCAGAGCAATTGTAGTTCAACTAACTACGGGTGAAAAAAAGAAAAGGGTGCTCGCCAAGGGTTGAGACCTTGTGCATTCGTATTTTCAAAAGGAATTTGAGAAATTAGAGCGTCCGCAGTTCATGGAACCATGGGTAAAAGCAATGTTTGTTGGTCAGTTTTAGGAGAAGAGACGAGTTGTCATCTTAAGGAGAATACTCAACTTTCACCACCACGAACACGTGGAAGAGGGATCTTTACTTCACATTTAGAGAAGGGCTCCAGCTCGGATGTTGAATCGACGAGTATGCCACATACCTCTCTCAAGTGGAAAAGAATCAACATCTTTCTCAACTATGTCATGGGGTAGGAGAATTACATCTCGACTAAGGATTACTAGTGTCTAATCTTCTTGAAAAGGGAACTTAACTGTAAGTTATCTAAAGTTGAAATATCCTAAGGGTAACTACCTAAGTATGTACAATCTAAGTATATACAACTTAAGGTGATCAACCTAAAAGGGAACAAGGATCACACAGTGGGTGAAAATGCAAAAGAAATGCAATGCACATGCACATGACACAAGGTTAACCATAAACCCTCCCCTTGGATTTAAACATAGGCAATCATAACAATTCAAGAGCCACAAGTGAATATCAAACAAGACAGGCGTTATGAAGATAATATCCAAATAGGACAAAGCAAAACCTCAAGTGTCAAAGTCAAGATCATAAACAAATAACAACATATGTACAAAACATAAATCAAGGCATGTAATTATTTCACAAGGCAAGACATCAAGGATAGTTTGATTAATCAAGGAAGAACATTATGATTAAATCGAGGAAACCAGCCCAAAACATAGAAGCAAATAACTTGCCAAAATAAAATCAGACCACAAGTGAACTATTAATCAATTTAAATATAAATCTTTAATAATATTAATTAATAATTTAATTAACCAATATTAAATGAAAATAATTAAATCAAATAATAATTAACAACATATTCTTTACATTTTTTTTTTACATTTTTTTAATATTAAACAACTAATTAAAACTAAAATATTAAAAATAAAATAATTAAAATATTTGTATTTTTTTAGAATATGTGAATAAAAGAAAAAATTACGAAGAAAAACAAATAATTAGAATATAAAGAGGGTGCAAGTTTAAAAGAAAGAGTATAAATCCTAAATGGGCCAAGCCCAAAACACCAAATTCAATTAGAATAACTAAACTAAAATCAGTATAATATAATAATAAATTAAACTAAGATTAATATTCTATGATGCTAAGCTAAGCTAACTAAACAAAATTATATATACTAAAGTTAACTAAAAACAAAGACACAATATATGATAAGTTAAACTAAAAAAAAAAAATATAACTAAAACTAAAATGCTGTAAAAAAATTGCAATGAAAAAATCAAATGTAACAGTACCCTTGTTGTAGAAATGGGAACAAAAAGGCCACATACACGATCATGAAATTTCAGCTGCGACATTCTCTTACACGATATGCACTCCCGTTCTCTTTCATCGTATCTTTCTCATAATCCACTTTCCTCACCCTCTTCCTTCTCTTACTCACGACAGCAGTGCGGTTTGGAAGATCGACGATGCGATGCGATAGTGTTGGCGACGAAACGACGAATGGAGAGTTGTTGAGGTGTTGTTCGTTATGCAGATTTTTAAGCATGATAGGAAAGTGATGGTGATGCGATGAGTTCATGGTGGTGTTTCATGTTCATGGTGGTGTTATGTGGACTCAAAGATGATGATGATAAAACATGGAGGAAGAATTGTGTTATATATTAAGTTATGTTGTTCTGTGAAGAGTATCCTAAGGCGAATAGAAAAATGAAGAGGGAAAAGAGTATGGTGAAAAGTTGGTGTTATGATCTTCGTGTGGTATCATGAGAAGTTATCAAAAGATGATGGAGTTGTCTCGCGTAGGAAGAGGAGGATAGGCTGGTGTTCTTGTCATGTGTGAAAAGGGATTCCCTGTAGCCTTGTTTTCAAGTGAGAGGAAAGGTGAGTTTGAAAATGGTGGCTTGAGGGATATGGTCACGTACGAGGAGGGAGTTGTGTTGGTTTGTTGAAGTTGTGAGGGCACAAATTTCTTTTACTGTCTCTTTTTTATTTTTTCAGATTTAGAGGTTAATGACAAGTGGTTTTTTTATTCAAATTTGTGTGAACTGGTATTGGGGAGTGTAATGAATATTTATGGTTTATGAAATTGATTTTGATGTGAGGTGGAAGACAATGTATAGAAGGTTAATGGTGTCGTGAAAAAAACGGTGAGCTAAAAGTTGTTGTGAGAGTTAAATGGAGGTTCAAGGAGATTATGGAGAAATAGCTTTGTTGTAGTGGAGTGAAGAGAATGAAGATGGAAGGTTTTTGTGAGTTAAGAAGGTGATGCACATGTTCCTTTCATGCACAGTAGCTAGTGTGTATGGGAGTATAAAGAAAAGTCATGTGGGTTCAAGTGATGAAATGTGGTTTTCCTCTTTTTTCTTTCACGCGGGAAACCTCCCATTTTTTATTTATAGGGTATGTGTGGTTTTTTTTAATTGAGTGATGGTATTTGTTTTTCTTAATGGAATAAAAGAAGATAAT
The DNA here is from genome assembly GCA_022829125.1 of Lathyrus tuberosus. Lineage (NCBI taxonomy): Eukaryota > Viridiplantae > Streptophyta > Magnoliopsida > Fabales > Fabaceae > Lathyrus > Lathyrus tuberosus. The sequence continues at coordinate 15,800,505 of JALAZF010000040.1, forward strand.
CCTTTGTGGTGTGTAATTGCATTATGAAGACAAAAAAGGAATAGGGGGACCACGCGTGTTATGTGTATCGTGTGGGGGAAGTATGTACTGGAAAAAAAGTATTTTTTTCATTCTCAATGTCGTGCGTGGTTTTGCAAAATGGGTGGTTTTTTAGCTCATTAAAAGTGCATGGCCTGCAGAATGTGTTTGTGTAGATTGTACATCAAAAAGAATGAAAAAAAAAAAGGTGAGACCCGTACATGGAAAATGATTGAGAGAGATAGGAAAGTGGGAGTATGTTGTACGTGGAAGGTGTGTAGTGTTCCTCAAAATGTAATTTTTTCCATTTGAAAATCAATGAGAGAGAGGATAATGAGGAAAGGTGGGTCCGCATGCAGGTACTGTAATGTTACGTTTTATGGCCTTTTTTGTGTGTAAGTGTGATGTTTGTACAAATATGTTAAAAGCATGCATGTGCTATATGTATAGTGGTTTAAAAAGAATTTCATAAATATAGTAACAAAGCAAAAACACTTTCCTACACTTAATCAACACGCTTTGCTTAAAATAAATAAAACAAAAAAATATTAAAGTAAGAATAAAATAAATTAAAATAAATAATCTAAAAAAACAAAATTAATTAATTAAAATAAAATCGGTTTAAAACAAAAAAGAACGGCTTAGTATCGACGTGTTTAGAAAAATAAAATGAATACACCAAAATGATTAGCGCAAAATATACGTATTGGAAAAATACAGCATTTGGTCAAATTTCGAAATAAAATTGTCTAGGTTAAATGGCCTGAACTGATCAAAATGCGACCGAAAAGCAGTCGAAAATTTAAAACGAACATGCCAGGTTAAACTACGCGAAACATAGATTAATATCACTGACATTTGCAAGCTCGATTCCAAAAAAATTTCGTCCACTGATTTTACGCACAATTGACTTTTGATTTGACTGATTTGGCTGTAAATCCAACAAATTTATTCCGGCTGATAAATTGGGCATTACGCGAGATGAAATGCATGATATGCTATGCAGATGAACAAAAATATTAAAAATGTCTGGTCAAAATTTTGGGTATGACACTTAGTTCATAACTGCACGTGTGAAGTCATGCCTACGACCCCCTAAAATATAAGCAATCAACAACTCTCCTATTTAAGGTGGAACGATTATCACTTCCTAGAGGTCCTCAAATTCTGGCCCAAGAGCGTCTATAAATACCTCAACCCTAGGGTTGAGATGGATAAATCGTAACATACACGATATACCCCCAAAAGCTACAAAGTTTGTCACCTCACGTGAGCTTGCTCTCCCATCACCGCAAACACCATCGTGACCAAGACCTAAACCACAAAAAATACATAAAGCTTCTAGCCACCCATACAAGCCTAATGGTGCCACACATTCTGTACTTTTGACAAATAAAGTGGCTCCCTCCGTGGGCCCCCCGGAAACCTGGGCCACACCTTCCATTATCATCACCAATCATATACTCACTAAAGTCTCTACCCGTAGCTTTAACCTTCTGCAATCATGGTTGCCAAGAAGGCACAATCCCTCACATAAAAGGATACCATAGGTAACATTGATCCCAGTGCCATAACAAAAATACGTGCCGGTATGGACGAATTGCGCCTCCAGAATCAAAGTATGAAGGACAATGTCCACAACATCCAACAAAGCTAACAGGAGGTTACCCCCACAGAGGATATGGAAGTGTTGGACCCCTATCCATTTTTAGATGAAATATGGGAAGCACTTGTTCCCGAAGGCTCCAAGTCTCCCTCTTTGGCAAACTTTGATGGCCACAATGACCCCTACGAGCATGTCGTTTCCATTAACACACAGATGACCATTATCAAAGTGTCTGACCCTTTGTGAAATTCTGGTACAGATGTGTGATGTCTTGTGCAATGTCACAACATCGCAATCTGCTGAACAAGGCAATAATAGAAACAGTAAATGAACACAATCAATTGTTCACCCAGTTCGGTTCAACCAACCTACATCTGGTTGCATACCAAGCCAGGAAGTAAGTCCACTATTAGTAGTATCAAATTACAGACTCAACACACCAGTTGACAATCTACCTAATTCAATCACTACCCAATGACCCTTCTACCTAAGTCCCCCCTAGGTAAGAGACTCCATCTCACTTCCAATCATCTCGATGATGTCTAGCAGTCAACTACACCGTCACTGCATCAACAGCTTGACTCCTTAAACTTTTCTATTACATAGACTTTAGAAGACACACTTCCATGACAATACCTAGACATGACCCTCATGACTAAGAACAATACTTAGAGTTGCTTAACAGCTTCCTCCAAGAACAATACATCTCTTACCTACAGGCTTCGAGATAAACACGATGACCATCCCACAAACCGGGTGGTTCATCAACCAACACAGCCCTTATAATCTACATGATGGCTAGCTTCCTAAAACTAGGTTACAATGCTTCTATTTATAACCTATTTCCCAACTGGATTTGGGCCTTCAAATCATATCAAATCTTCTGTTCCAAATCTCCAAAAGATTCTGCTACTAAATAGATCCTCAATCAAATCTTCAATTAAATCTTCAATTAAATCTTCAATCATTAACTCTAAATATTCTCCATATCTTTATGCATTAAATTCAGCTCCACATCATATTTCCAGGATATTATGTATCTTTTAAATCTTCACTATTCAGCTGCAAGATCTTCTCCAAATATCTGATTTGATTTGAATTTAAAAACAGATTTTATCTTCAAATCTTTTCAAATCTTTCAGCCCTAAAAATAGCAACAAGATCTGCTCCACTTATGATTGCACCAGAATATATCTTTACCAAGATATTTGCCTACAATCTCTCACTCTCTTAAGTAGAATATCTCTCCAATAACAGAAACACGCGCAGTCCTAAAAACACAGCAGACTGATGTTCTGGTATAGTGATGTCAAGACATCGCATGTGACATCACTTTTCAGCACTATAACTCTTCAACACCTTAACATTCTGCAATCCACAAACCACACAAATGGTTTTCTGATGTTCTGTCATCTGATGTTATGACATCGGGTTTGACATCAGCACAAAACTGCAACCCTTAACATAACCAGAATGTTAACTCAACATAACAAGGCTGTTAAAAACTCATGTTGAAACATCAACCATGACATCAACATTGTTTTACCAAAATTCTAGCCAACTACAAGAATTAACAATCTCCCCCTTTGGCTAATTTTGGCTAAAACAATTTCAGCCTACATCAGAACGACTTGCAGCAGAAACGAACACTTTCACATCAGCATAACCAGATCACAGCTGTTCAAACACTTTCCCCCTCAACTGCTGCACCATATCAGAAAAGGCTTCACAACCACACCTTGGCAACCACTAGGCTAACTCTCCCCCTTTTTAGCCATAATTGGACAAACTCTGAACATAGCAGCAAGCACAAAAAAAATTCCAAAGACAAACTCTGAATCATCCAACCAATATACTCAGAACAAAACCCAGACTCAGCAGCTACTACTTTCAATGATCAACAGAGAAAAGATCAACTCCCCTCAGGAATGAATTTCTTGATCATAGTCTTCATACATCCACAAATACACTGCCTTCCACTACACTTTAAGTCAAGTCTTCTAACTTTGAATTAAAACCACACACCTAGACAAGTGTGACATCTCCCATCAACAAAGACCCTCACAAAGTCATTCCAACATCTGCACAAATAAAATCGTCCTTCAGACTCCTCCACAGAAGCATGTGCGCATATGATTCAAACAATTGGCTCCACATGGCTAAAACCATTCATGTCCACACCAACACGTCATCCAACAGTCTGATGTCATAACATGTTATCTGACATTATCTCCTCACAAGAGGCAACCAATCTCCACAAGCTTGAACAACATGCACGCTTCACAATATATGCACCTTTGCTGCAGAATCCATAGACAATTACTCCCCCTGTCATGGTTAACTAAAGCGCTAGATGGAGATGAACATTTGAGCATACTTGCTGAGCACTTTCACATATTGTACTTTCACTCTTGGAGAACACATTCAATTATCCTGACTGGTATGACACTGCTCACAAACTCCACGAAATCTCAGATTACTTAAAAGCTTTACTGAGATCCAATCTCTTCAAAATTTTCTGATCCAATCACCTCATCTGACACAGTTCCTCTGCCATTACATCCACTAGTGAGGTCTTCAAAAATAGTAGACATGCTTTGCCAGAACATACTACAACAAACCAAGATTAGAATCTCCACATTCTAATCCACAACGTCAGAAACACCTCTTTTGAAATAATGCTGGAGCAATCATCTCCTAAATATGACCATTCTCATCAGGCTTCCAATCAATCAATACCTGATTTACTACAGTCTTCTCTACATTCTCCATCCAAGGTAGACCTTCTACTTCATCATTCTCCCGTATGACCATGTAGACGCTCCTTAGGCATAATGTAGGCACCAAGCTCCTGAACCAGAGCATAAGCATCCTTCACCAAGGATATCCAACCCAGATAATGTCCCAACACCAAGTTAGACCATCTCCCACACACCAAGACATCATCACCATGATTCTTGATATGCTCCACCAACTGGACTTACTATTGCATAGTAATCCAAAGACCTAGAGACTTAAACTCTCATCCACCTTCAAGAAGAATAATCTCCTTAAGTCTTCAACTCATCACCCTTCTGCCCAAGAGTAACATGTTCCAAGACAATCCTCAATAATAACCAGCTGCCACACTCTGATTATCTTGATTCTTCGAATCCACTTCTGAGATCAACCAAATGCCACAGTTTGATCACCTCATTCATGAATCCTCATGTGAAAAAGCCAACTGCCACAAATTGTCTTCTTCACGTTTGTCAAAACTCTCACAAAGATGTCCTGATCTACCCACTGAAATTGATCTTCAAATCACATGTTCCTCTTGCTTACACTTAGAATCTCTAAGTCAGTAATATCTTCTCAAACCACAGCTCCCGCAAACTGTATGAGACAGACCTTTTTGAAGCATTCATAACTCCCATTACAGTAGATCACTTCTATCTTAGGTGATGTGCCACATCACCAGCTGAGACTTCTGATGTTAAGCTAGATGTCAGAACGTTATGACATCCAATCGTTGAATTCAGCTCTTCCTTCTGCCACTCAAAAGAACCTCCTCCCTTTGCAGAAACAGATTTCCATGCTCTCATAGACTTGATTCAACAATCAAGTTTGAGTAGACAACCTCCATCCTGCTTAGAAACTCCAAAGACTTCAAACCTACCACATCTGAATCTTCAGAAAATAAGTAGTCCAAGACTACCCCATAGCATTACTAAAGAAGGTCACTTCCCTTAGTAGAGTCGTCAGTAGAAAGCCAGAGATAACTGCCACTTATCCTAGACCTTCACAACCAGAGCAACCACCCTGCTCCAAACCACTTAGATCAGAAATAAACTGATCCAAGCTGAAACCCACAAGACTATGATGTCTTCATATCTTTTAGCCTTAAACACATCAGCTTGTCAACATTCCTCAACACTCTGCCTCTTCTAATCCAAACTTATCCCAGATAATTTGGATGATGCTCCAAGTACACAGTCACCAATCAACCCCACCAGATGCTACATTCTCACACCACATAGAGAAATAACCAGCCACATAGAGAAAAATAAATTCTCAATACTTCTGCAGTCCTGCACTTTTACCTCAGACATATACATAGTCTCCCGTCAATGTATATTGTCATTAGTTGAAGGCAGACAAATACTCAACATTTGACCTGGTCTGACATACTTTTATGCATACTTGTGGCATTAGCTGGTCCCTCTTTTATAAATTCACACCGCTGAACACTTCAGATTAGGTAAGTGGCTTGATCTGATACTTCACTATGAGCATCACTAACATCTTTGGCTGAGGAAGCAATGAACTGAAATGATGTTTCAACATCAGTCTAAATCACATTAAACATCTACTATGGCTTTGGAAATAACAACCACAATAATCCACACACAAGAGGATCGACCATCAGCATCTGAGCAACCTTCAAGATCACACTCTTCTAGAAGCTTCTTCTTATAAGCACAAGGTTCAGACCTCTTGTCAAACTTAAGAGTGATAACTTCTATATAAACAACCCTAGACAATCTGCTACTTCCAATCCTTCAAGCCACAAAACTGAAAGAGCTCAAGCAAACACCAATTGACCATAGGCTGAAAAAAAACCTGCTACTGCACACAACCTCTTGGATGCACTTTCCCTATAATATTGTCCTCAGACAGTTTAGCTCAAGCTTACTACCTTTTATATGAACAGCATCTCACAAATTGTTCAACTTCACAGCTTCAGTGATCCTTCAAAACAACTACAGTCTAACAGGTCTTTGACTCAGCATTTACCTTTAAACTGTTGATGTGTAGCGCGATGTCGAGACATTAGGATTGACATATCAAGCTTAGCTTCTTTCTTGATGAAACTGATAACATAACCAGAAAGACCCTCCTGAATAGGTCACCACAACTCAGCTTAAGAGATACCTTATCAAGATCTTCACTCCCGCATGACAGATTTGACAATGATACTCTTTTGCCTTGGGCTCCACCCTCTTCTTTCTTCATCAAGCCTTAAAAACAATCCATTCACCTTCTGATCACTTCTTTCCCCAAAACAAAGGTATGAGATAATCCTCAAGAATCTTCGATCTCAAACCAACCAGTTGAAGTTGCCTAGCACCAACTACCACGTCAGAGACCAACCTGCTGAGGAGACCTACCCTTAATGTCTTTCCAAGAGAATACCTTCCTAGAATCTCACCACCAGAGATACGAGAACCAGCCAGGGTTACCTGCAGCGGAACATACAACGACTCCTCAACAACCTTCAGGCGCTGCTCAAAAATCCTTGCTTGTCACCAAGGGTCAACACTCTCACAATGGCAGCTCTGATAAATAGTCCATCCTTTACTTCAAGGGATCCTACACCCAACCGTATGAACTGGCCTAGTCCACAACTCAGCAACTATCTTCCTTGCTCACGAACCAGAAAGTATCTTCCCTAGATCTCATCCAGAAACAGACAGGATGCCTGCTCTGATACCAATTGAAATTCTGGTACAGATGTGTGATGTCTTGTGCAATGTCACAACATTGCAATCTGCTGAACAAGGCAATAATAGAAACAGTAAATGAACACAATCAATTGTTCACCCAGTTCGGTTCAACCAACCTACATCTGGGGGCATACCAAGCCAGGAAGGAAGTCCACTATTAGTAGTATCAAATTACAGACTCAACACACCAGTTGACAATCTACCTAATTCAATCACTACCCAATGACCCTTCTACCTAAGTCCTCCCTAGGTAAGAGACTCCATCTCACTTCCAATCATCTCGATGATGTCTAGTAGTCAACTACACCGTCACTGCATCAACAGCTTGACTCCTTAAACTTTTCTATTACATAGACTTTAGAAGACACACTTCCATGACAATACCTAGACATGACCCTCATGACTAAGAACAATACTTAGAGTTGCTTAACAGCTTCCTCCAAGAACAATACATCTCTTACCTACAGGCTTCGAGATAAACACGATGACCATCCCACAAACCGGGTGGTTCATCAACCAACACAGCCCTTATAATCTACATGATGGCTAGCTTCCTAAAACTAGGTTACAATGCTTCTATTTATAACCTATTTCCCAACTGGATTTGGGCCTTCAAATCATATCAAATCTTCTGTTCCAAATCTCCAAAAGATTCTGCTACTAAATAGATCCTCAATCAAATCTTCAATTGAATCTTCAATTAAATCTTCAATCATTAACTCTAAATATTCTCCATATCTTTATGCATTAAATTCAGCTCCACATCATATTTCCAGGATATTATGTATCTTTTAAATCTTCACTATTCAGCTGCAAGATCTTCTCCAAATATCTGATTTGATTTGAATTTAAAAACAGATTTTATCTTCAAATCTTTTCAAATCTTTCAGCCCTAAAAATAGCAACAAGATCTGCTCCACTTATGATTGCACCAGAATATATCTTTACCAAGATATTTGCCTACAATATCTCACTCTCTTCAGTAGAATATCTCTCCAATAACAGAAACACGCGCAGTCCTAAAAACACAGCAGATTGATGTTCTGGTATAGTGATGTCAAGACATCGCATGTGACATCACTTTTCAGCACTATAACTCTTCAACACCTTAACATTCTGCAATCCACAAACCACACAGATGGTTTTCTGATGTTCTGTCATCTGATGTTATGACATCGGGTTTGACATCAGCACAAAACTGCAACCCTTAACATAACCAGAATGTTAACTCAACATAACAAGGCTGTTAAAAACTCATGTTGAAACATCAACCATGACATCAACATTGTTTTACCAAAATTCTAGCCAACTATAAGAATTAACACTTTGAAACACAAGTTATTCTCTAGAACTTTTAGAGATGCAGTCTTACGATGGTACATGGGCCTACCCGAGCTTTCATCGCCAGCTATCAAGAGCTGATGAAAAACCTCCAACAACAGTTTGCAGCTAATCGACACGGGAAGATGTCCATCAACAACCTGTTTAGCATTATACAAGGCCTCTCAGAATCGTCAAGGGAATATCTCGACCATTTTAATGAAGCCACGATAAGGGTTGCCACCCGAGTCAAGAAATATTTGTGGCAACATTTCAGAATGGTCTTAAAGCGGTGCACTTCAACGAGTCTCTTGCCCAAAGACCGGCATCATCGTTAGTGAGGGGGTTAAAAGGGCAGAATTCTACATAAAAGGCGAATAGAGTAACACTGAGAAGAAGGTCAGAGACGTAAAAGAGTGCGTTCCTAGCGCCGAAGGCTCACAGGACTCTCGGATTAACAACTACGCCTTGCTCATCAGAGACAAAGCTACGTTCAAGCGAGATGGAAATGATCTGGGGAGCTTTACACCATCAAACACTCGCCATGAACAGATATGGCGGGAGGTTCTCCACTTGCAGCATATCCCCATGCCTCCAAAACCAAAGGCAGAGGTTATAGGACCTAAACTTGGCAGATGGTGTAAGTTTCATAAAGTCAAAGAATACCACAAAAAATACTTCTATCTAATCAAGAAGAAAATTGAGTGTTTGATCTAGGAGGGACACCTTAAGAAGTATGTCAACGATGATTCCTCTCAAGGGACAGACATGTCCAACTATAGCGGACAGGACGACACAAGAAGCCTCGGACCCAGAAAAGGGAAGGAACCATCCAAAGAAAATGGCGACAAGGTCGTATGCCATACGCTTGATACTATTTCATGAGGATTTTTATGGGACGAAGATACTACCTCCACTTGAAAAAGATATGTCTGCCATGTATTAAACATAGAGGATCTTCCCAAGGAGACGAAAAAAGGTGAGACACATACGCCAGAGGTCGAGTTTTCTTTTTTAGAAAAGGTTGCAGTAGGTATCCACCCCCACAACGACGATATATGGTCATCACCTTGAGGTGTGATGATTGGGAAATCATAAGAGTTTTAATAGATCAAGGGGATCTACAGATATCCTTTACTGGGATTCATTTTAAAGGCTCCGCCTTGACCCAAAGTACCTAAAAGCCTTCAAGGGGTCTCTAGTTGGATTCTCTAGGGAGCAAGTACAAGTGAAAGGCTACATAACGCTGAAGACCACCTTTATAGTCAAGGAACAAGCCAAGCAGGTCAAAGTCGGGTATCTGGTTATAGACTCCCCCTTCTCTTATAATATGATCACAGGGTGGCCAAATTTTAATCAGTTGGGGGCCGCCTTGTCTATTTTGTATTTGTGCATGAAATACCTGTATTTTGATTGGCGGGTTATTAGGGGACCAAGAAATCGCCAAGATATGTTATATGGAGAGTCTCAATCTGAAAAGAGTCCAAACTATAGGCGTGAACATCGGGAAGGTTGGTTGGGAATCAAGTCACCAGAAAAGGCTATCCTGGGTGAAGAGCCTCCCCCTCAGAAATGCGAAAAGATAGAAGACTGAAGCCTCAAAGAAAAGGCCCATAAGGTTTTTCATTCTATCACTGTTTATTTATTTTACTGCTATTATTTGTGATCAAAAGAGTATTATATCTCTACCATTTGCATCATGAGGGGGCAAAGGTTATTAATGAGGCCCCATTGTTTTTATTATTTCACATATTTGCATTGTTGTCTCCAGCCTTTTTCTTTACAGAAACCTAAGGACACTAAAGGAAATCGCCCTCTTCGGCCATTAAAGTGCTGGGTCCTCATAGAGATATCCTTGTTGCCCTTTAAGGAAAAATAAAACATTAGGGATCCTTGTCGCCCTTCAAGGTGATCAAAATGTTGGATCTCTATGAGGGATCTTTTCCGCCCTTAGAGGTGAAATAGAATGTTAGATCCTGAAGAGGGATCCTTTCCGCCCTTTGAGATGAAATAAAATGTTGGATCCCTATGAGGGATCTTTGTCACCCTTCGAGGCGATAAAAAATGTTGGGTCTCTACAAGGGATCCTTGCTGCCTTTTGAGGCGATTAGGAATGTTGGATTCCTTTTAGGGATCCTTGCCACTCTTTAGGGCAATCTAATATATTGGATCCTCCTAGAAGAGTCCTCATCACCTTTTGAGGCGGTCAAAAGATTTGGAGCGTCAACGAATGGCCCAAGTAGAGCTCTGAATCAATTTCGCAAAGACCTCAAAGAACAAATAAAATAATGAAAGATGCCTAAAAGGTGCAGTAATATAGGTTTATGTTGGACATGTAACTTCACACACAAGAGGGGGGATGAGTGAATTGCATGTTTTAGAAAAATTTAAGTTTGAAAAACTTTTCGGATTAAAATCATAGTTTGAAAACTTTTGTAGAAAATATTTAGAAGTAAGCAGCCGAAAATAAATCGCGAAAATTAAAGAGTCAAGGAAAGAGAGAAAAACACCAGGAATTATACAAGATCAGTCAAAAACGACTTATTCATGTTCCCAAGGTTTGATCTTGAGAGTATCAAATAAACTTAAGAGTTTTTAGTAGATTAAACTATCAAACCCATTTATACAATGAAAATAAAGTTTATGGCTAACTTTCAACCAAAGAACAAACACGGAGAGAAGCGGTGAGTCTTCTTTCCAAACTATGGATCAAAGCAGTTAGTCTCATTTCCACAAGAAACTTGAGCAGTTAGTCTTCAAGCTTCAAACCAATATTTTATCACAGGCTAATCTTGAACCCGGGCGAGCTTTTAACACGGGCTGAACCCAAACCTTACCAAGCTTTTAATATCGATATAAGCTTGAACCGAACATTGGATTTATACCTGGATAACAAGGAACATGTGAGATTTTAACATTGTGATTATCTCAAACCAATGAAGACTTTTTCACGGGCTGAGTCTTCGAACCTAATTAGGTGACTTAACAAATAAATTCCCTGAAACCAATATTTTTATAGGATAAACTTTGAACAAAAAATAGTAAATCTCTAAATGTATGAATTGTTAAACCAAGGTTAAAACAAAATTTCCTTGTACCCTTCTAGAAGTACAACCCTCTCACTTGCAAAACGACTTTCTCGAAAGCGCTACAGCTAAACTTTAGTGAGATAAAGTAAAAGAAATATTTTATAGAGAGAAAGTGAGGAGTGAGCTATGATATTCTCATGTTGGTGGATATGAAAATATATGGGAATTGTCATCTATTTATAGGCTATAGGTTGGCACAAAAAAGGAAAAGTTTTGGCGCCATTTATGACTTGCTAATCGATTGACAACATGCTCCAATCGATTGGTTTCCCTCAAACTAATCGATTACTAAGTTAAAAGAGGTAAGAAAAGATATATGGATGTTACCTATCATTAATATGATGTCCTACTCACTTATGGCACATTTTTGAACTCTCTCAGTCAATTGGGATAAGGCGTCAATCGATTGGCACAAACAAGATTTTATCTAAAGCTATTTTGATAGCTACCAACTAATCTGGCATGACTTAAATGTATTCTTGAAAGTATTTTCTTGAGAAAAATAATATTTAAAAAATGTTTTAGTGTGTGTGATTAGCCGCATACTTTATGAGAAAACCTTAAGCATTTACAATGTATATTCACTCAGACGTATTTAGGCAAACTTTCACATACTCAAGCTTTTGTTAAATACTTCCATCTTGTAGACACTTGCTTAATCTTTACTTGAGATGAGACTTGAGTTATATTTCTTTTAGATGTCATCATCAGAGAATTTAACTTATCAAGTTCTATTGATTTGATTGCATCTTTAACCTATTTGCACTCGATTTTAGTTGTTGTCATTAAAGACTCGAAATTATCATAAGCATGTTCATATTTATTAGTTTTCATCATCAAAAGCATGTGATCGTGAAGGCTGGATCAGATCCTGTAGAATCAGGCCGCCAAGTGCGTCAGGGATGCTGGTCGTATGGAGAGGAGGGGGTGTACCTGCAAGGCACTCCGACGCTCAAGTGAGAAAGGGTCAGAGAAAAGGGGCAAGTACAAAGTATGAATTCTTAGAGTGAATATTGGATACCTGACCCTCTCAAGCGAGAGGGTTTATATAGAGCCCCCAGCGCGTGGCCAACGGTCCTATTTTCGGGGCGAAATAATCGTTTTCCCCAAAGAATAGGTAACTGCCCAAACTAGTCGTTATGCCGGGCAGGGTGCCCGAAACTAGCCGTTATGTCGGGCATAAACGCAGTTCCGGGCACCTGTCCTTTGCTGTTCGGGCAGCGAGAAAGCCGTGCGTAACGGGCATCAACGTCGGGGAGGAACGTTGCATTCCTTGCCCGGTTGGAGGGGCAGAAAGGTCACTTTTGCCCCTCTGTGGATTGGACTTAGGCAATATGGGCCGCTCTGGAGCAGAGGAGGATTGGGTCAATTCTAGACATTGGTCCAGTCCAGAACAGGAGCCCCCCAAGTCGTTACTCCCGAGCATGGGAGTGATGACTTAAGGATTGCTCGTTGCTCCGGGGAGCTAACATAGAGTCGTCGTTTGAAGACGAGGAGGGTTGTCTCAGAGTGCTCGTGACCCCAGGTGTTCGCGAGATTCTTGGTCGTGACCTTATTGCCCGGTATTCGGGGAGATCAAGTGTCAGACAGAATTGGAAACGTTGGGTTGCCACGTGTGCCTTGAGCTCCGTGTAGCAGTTAATAGGCAATGATGGCTAGTAGGTAGTCACTATGGCCTACGGGCGCGTGTGTGCACGTGCCCCTTTGTATAAAAGGGGGAAGATTGTCCCATTTTGCACTTTTTCTTTCTGATTCCTCTTCGCCTCTTCTAAGCTTTTGCCCGTCACCGTCTTCAGTGCTTCCGACCACCGCGTCAAGCTTCGAGCAACCTCTTTCTTCTACTCAAATCAAGTAATTTTTCTGATCTGGGACTTGTTTTACTCCTTTTCGTTGTTAGTGGTAGATTTGCATGCGGTTAGGGCTAGTTTAGAGGACGAAATGTGTGATTTTCCGACGATTGTTGGTGGTGGACGGTGGTTATGCCATTTTCACGCTTCCAACATGTTGCCGGACCTGTTAGTGCGTTTGGTGAGGAGGGTGGTTCACGGCGAGGTTGCATGTGTGACCACCGCGTTTGTCCATCTTTTGATAGAGCGATGAGTTTTCCGGTGGATCGTTTCCAGATTCCGGTGAAGCTTCGCGATTTCCGATGGAGCTTCAACGGTAGCTGGGTGAGAGCGCGGGGAAGCTCCTCGCTCTGGGATGACAGTCTCGAGTGTTTCCTCGCGGGGAGGTTTTAGCTTTCCCTTTGATGTTAGGGCTTAGGCCAGGGACGTTGTCCTCAGCCCTTTGCGCGCCCTTTCACTTGGCTTAGCAGTGGAAGGGTGGATTTGATTTGCTGTCGAATTCAGTGTCTTCTCTGCTTTTCAGGTGATCGTAATGGCGACTGGGCCAGACAGAGAAGTTATTCTAGATACGTCCGAGGAGGAAACCGGCTCCGAGGAGAGGAGCAGCTCGACGGCTTCGAGCTCGACGACATCGAGTTCCTCGAGCAATGTTAGGGAGGAGGAAGAGTTGGATGTCATGGAGGAAGACGTCGAAGGGTTCTCTGCGGAAGAGTGGGAGGTGGCCGAACCTTCCGAGCATATATCCACGTTTGCAAAGTCCTTGGTGGACGTCTTCACAGAGGTAGGACCGGCAGGAGAGTGGAGGGTGAACTTTCCTTCTTTAGACGAGCGGGTCTACGCGGACTTCGGGGACCACTTCACAATGTATGAGTACGCCTTCAAAGAGTTAGGCCTGAGGCTGCCTTTTACCGATTTCCAGTGGTCAGTGTTCGAGCATTTGAGGTTGGCCCCTACACAACTGCACCCTAACTCGCTGGCCTTCATCCGGGATTTTGAGTTGGTGTGCGAGCATCTTTCCTTGGGGGCCACTCTCCCTCTGTTCTTCGCTGTTTTCCATCTACAAAGGCAGCTGGCGGGGAAGAAGTATGGCTGGGTTTCTCTGAAGCAGCCTCGCAAGCTGTTCAAACCGTTTTTGGAGTCAATCTGGACATTCAAGGAGTGGTACTTCGTCATTGAGCCCGTGTCTGAGGTTGCCTAGGACAGCACGTACGTCTGGGAGATTGAGGTTGATGAGGATGGAAACGAGCTGCATAACGAGAAGGGGAAGTACATTGGGCGGAGGCTCTACAGGTTCCCCATCCACTGGGCACCCGACCATTTTGCCAAGAGGCCCAGCGACTACGTTTTTCAGCCGAGCGACCTACGCGGGCAAGATGTCGTGGCTTACGAGGCACTGGAGAAGTGGGTTAACTCCTTCAGCCTTGCTGAGTGTTTCATGAGCAAGGGCGATCCGATCTTCGAGGAAGATGGAGTCAGAGGGTCGAACGCCGGTTTATCAATGTTAAGGCACAACTGGAGTGCAAGACTCCTGCGGATGCTGAGAAACTGCTCGGTAGTCTTTAGTTATTTAGATTTTGTTCATGTTTTTTCTTTTCTTTGTATCTAACATGCTCGTGTTTTGTTTGTGCAGGTGAGATGCCTCAGGCTCATGATCGAGTTGTGAGGAATGCTCTGGCGAGGAACAAAGCTGGAACGGCTCCTCCGAAATATCGGTTCGCTGGTACTCGTGCTCCTCCTCCCGTTCAAGCTGCTGCGGGGACCTCCACTTCTCCGACTCCTGCTCCCCGGGGATCTCCCCTGACGTTGGCTGGGCGACCCAAGCGGCCAAGGACCGTTGATGTCGTGGACCTTACTCGAGTAGCAGAGAAGGGGAAGTTCGAGCTTCCTCCCCGCATCTTTGATAGGAGGTTTTTTTAAGGCAACTCTCTGGTCGTTCCCCGGGCGGAATCTCTTCGCTTGGAAGGCATGGACCGTCCGAGCAAGAGGGCGCTGGTGGCCCAAGACGCTTCAGCCTTGGTCCGGATACTGGAGATGGCGGCAGTTTATGCTGAAGGGGACTCTGCAACTGAGTCCGAACTCAACGATGCCTGTGCTTCTGTGGCATCCCTCAAGGAAGAAGTCAAGGGTGCCGGTGAGGCTCAGAAGAAGGCGGAAGAGGAAGCGACCAGGCTAAAAGAGGAGAACTCTAAGTTGTCGGCGGAGAAGAAAGCTGCCGAGGAGCTGATCAGGGAGCTGAGGGCGGCCAATGCCCCGGGTGCCGATGAGCCGGACGATTTGAAAGATCTGAAGACTAGGTCCGAGCTGGTTGCCCGCATCCTGCTGGCCGAAGATGATGGCATCACCGTGGCGGAGGAGTCTTTCAGAAACGTTGTGGCTCAGCTGCGCGTGGTGAACCCTGGGCTTGAAATCTCTGCTGAGGGCACTCACTATCTTGCGCGTGTTGATGATGGTCGTATTGTCTTTCCCGAAGGTATCCTTGCCGTTACCCCCGAGGATCAGCCCGCAGAGGAGCAGGGACCCGAGCCAGAGTCAACCGAGCACGCTGATGAATGAGGAATTTGTTATTTTTTTAATGTCGTTGTAATTTGTCCGGCCTGCGTGCCGTTGTAATTTATTTTTGGGGGGCATGGCCCCCGTTTTATGTAACAACGTACAATTGTGGTTTTTGCAGCCACTTGTTAAATTATCACATATTTAGTTCTCTCGTTTGCATGATTTTACTTGCTTTTATTTTTGCTAAGTGTTGTATGCATGCTCACTGTGAATGTATGTCCGCCCGTGATAGGGGGTATTTGACTTGTGTGAATATTTTTTGGGGAGATTGCTCGTAATAGATGTGTTCGGCAGTGTAGGGAACTGATCGAACTGTCGGGGAATGTCCTGGCGGGGAGCAGAGCTCAGGTCGCGTTTGAGGCCTGAGTTCGCGGCGTGAACGTCCCATCGCGAGCTGGGGTTCTGCCAATCGTGGTACTTTGACGACGGCGATGCTCGATCGAGGACCGCTGTCGAGCACTTACCGGGCTCGTTACTGAGCGGGGTTATGCTTTAATGGTATGCGACGCTTGTACCTAGACGCGCATAGTGGTCGGTAGCTGACGTTCGTCGTTGCGACGAGTCGAACCGAGGATTTAGCTGTAGTATTATTTTAGCTTTTCAGCATTCCATGGCCGAGCAAGTTCTTCCCCAGTGAGATGTTCTAGGTAGTAGGCCCCATTTTCCGTTTTTGCCCGGACGCGATAGGGTCCTTCCCAGTTGGCTGCTAGTTTGCCTTCGCGAGAGTCTTTGTGGTTTCTTCTTAGAACAAGGCCTCCCACGTCGAACTCTCGCCGTATCACCTTGGCGTTGTGCCTGATGGTAATTTTTTGTTTTAGTGAGGCTTCGCGGAGGGCTGCTCCGGCTCTGATTTCCTCGACAAGGTCGAGCTCTTCTCTTAAAGACTCGTCGTTCATCTCCTCGTCTAGGGGCGACTCTGTCCGCCTAGAGGGTACGTGAACTCCGACGGGAATTACAGCCTCGGTTCCGTATGCTAGACGGAAAGGTGTTTCCCCGGTCGTTGAGTGTGGAGTTGTACGGTATGCCCAGAGTACGCTGTGCAGTTTCTCGACCCTGCATCCTTTGTTTCGTCTAACCTTCTCTTGAGGCCTCGAAGGATGACTCGGTTAGCTGCCTCAGCCTGCCCGTTTGTTTGAGGGTGTTCGACGGATGCAAAGTGTTGCTTCGTGCCCAGTTGGGCGACGAAGTCCTGAAACTTCCTGTCCGTGAACTGCGTCCCGTTGTCCGTTACTATCGCTTGGGGAATACCGAAACGTGCAAGGATGTTTCTTTTATAGAAACGCAGGATGTTAAGGGCAGTTATTTTGGCTAGAGCTTCTGCTTCTATCCACTTTGTGAAATAATCTACGCCCACTATGAGGTACTTGTTCTGACTTGATCCTACCACGAAGGGTCCTAGGATGTCTAGGCCCCACCAGGCGAATGGCCACGGGGAGGACATAGCGTTGAGCTCGTTAGGCGGAGCTAGGTGCATGTCCCCGTGCCGTTGGCATTTGTCGCATTTCTTCACGTGTTCTTTCGCGTCGTTTTGCATGGTCGGCCAATAGTATCTTGTGCAGAGAGCCTTGCGAGCAAGGGACCTTCCTCCGAGATGTTGGGCGTTGATTCCCTCGTGGATTTTGTGCAGGTTGTGTGCGACCATTTCCTCCTCGACACATTTGAGTAGTGGAATGGAGAATCCCCACCTGTATAGTTTACCTTCGACCAAGACATACGAGCAGGCTCTTCGCCTGATCGTGCTGGCCTCCTTTGCGTCGGACGGGAGTTCGTCTTTGGCGAGATAGTTGTAGACTGGGGTCATCCAGCATTTGTTGTCCCCGATCACCTGCACGTCGAGTGTCGGGGAGGTCTTCTCGATGCTGGGTCGATGAAGCACTTCATGTATGACAGATTTGTTTTCGCCTTTCTTCTTCGTGATGGCCAGTTTAGACAGCACGTCTGCTCGTACGTTATGTTCGCGGGGGAACGTGTTTCACTTCCACTGTTGTGAATTTCGCCATTTCCTTCTTTACCAGGGCCAAGTATTCGGCCAGGTTGTCGTTTTTGGATTGGTATTCACCCCGGACCTGGAGGTCCACGAGTTGTGAATCCGTGCAAATGACGACCTCTTGCGCGCCCGGATCCTCGGCAAGGCGTAGCCCAGTGAGGAAGGCTTCGTACTCCGCCTAGTTGTTGGAGGTTGGGAAAGACAGTATGAGTGATACCTCGACAATAATTCCTTCGTCGCTCTCCAGTATGATGCCCGCGCCGCTTCCCGCCGAGCTTGAGGCGCCGTTGACGAATATGGTCCATTTACGTGCTTCGCTCGAGGGGGAGTCTGCGAATGTCATCTCCGCGACGAAATTGGCCAGAGCTTGGGCCTTGAGGGATTTTCTTCCCTCGTATTGGATGTCAAATTCGGACAGCTCCAACGACCATTTGAGCATTCGGCCGGCCATATCTGGTCGTCCGAGCAGCTGCTTTATGGGCTGGTCTGTTCGAACCACGATCGTGTGAGCCAGGAAGTAGTGTCTTAATCTTCTGGCTGTGTTGATGAGGGCCAATTCCACTTTCTCTATCTGTTGGTATCTTAACTCTGGTCCTTGCAACGCTTTGCTCGTGAAATAAATGGGTTTCTGCCCGTCAGGCGTCTCGCGGATGAGAGCGACACTCATTGCTTCGGTCACAACAGCCAGATATAAGTATAGCGTTTCGCCGTTGTCTGGGCGAGAGAGGACAGGTGGCTCTGAGAGTGCTTGTTTCAAATAAAGAAGGGCTCTGTCGCACTCCTCGGTCCATTCGAACGCTGCCTCTTTGTGGAGGAGTTTGAAGAATGGCAGGGCGTGCTGGACGGATTTGGCCACGAAACGAGATAGTGACGCGAGCATCCCGTTGAGGGACTGGATGGATTTTTTGGACTTGGGTGTAGGAAAATCGGAGAATGCCCGACATTTGTCGGGGTTGGCCTCGATTCCTCGTTCTGTTAAGTAAAAGTCGAGAAATTTTCCTGCCCGGACACTGAACGTGCACTTCTCCGGATTGAAACGCATTTTGTATTTCCTTGCTTGTTCGAAGACTTTTCGTAGATGGGCGGTGTGATCGGTTTCCTCGTGGGATTTTACGATCATGTCATCCATGTAGACTTCGAGCATGTCGCCTATTTCTCCCCGGAACACTTTGTTCATCATTCGTTGGTATGTTGCTCCGGTGTTCTTCAGGCCAAAGGGCATTACATTGTAGTAATAGTTGCCCGATTTGGTCATGAAGACCATATATTTTTTGTCGGACATTGCCATTGGGGTTTGATTGTAGCCCGAGTAGGCGTCCATGAACGATAAAAGTTTAAAACCAGCGGAATTATCAACAAGTTTATCAATATTGGGGAGGGGGTAGGCATCCTTCGGGCATACCTTATTGAGATCAGTATAATCAATGCACATGCGCCATTTTCCATTAGATTTTTTAACCAATACAACGTTGGACAACCAAGTGGTGTACTTGGCTTCCGAAATAAATTTGGCCTCGAGGAGGTCCTTTACAGCTTTTTCAGCAGCCTCCGTTTTCTCCGGAGACTGCTTCCTTCTACGTTGTGCAACGGCCTTAATGGCCGGGTCGATTGTCAGCTGGTGACAGGCGGCGGACGGATCCAAACCGGGCATTTCCGCGGCGCTCCACGCGAAGAGGTCGGTATTCTCTCTGAGGCATGCTTTGAGCTGCTTCCTCGCGGTGTCAGGCAGGTCAGCTCCGATCTTCACTCCCTGTTGGGGGTCTTCGCCGAACAGAACTATCTCGAAATTGTCATCCGGGATTGGGCGCATCGGATGTGAGTTGCTGCTGGATGACGTGGACGGGCTGGCTGAAGCTGCTCGTTCCTCCTGTTGGTCCTCGGGGAAGCGACTGCGGAGGTCGATAGAGTCGACCTGGGGCAGGGGCTTGGCCTCCTCTGAGCTGCTTGGCAGTGCTGGCTTGCTCGACACTTTAGGCTTGGGCGCAATGGCATTGAGCCCCTTTGTAGTTGCTCCAAAACACCGTCGGGCAGCTTCTATATCACCGTGGAGGGTGACGACCATTCCTTTCGAAGTGTAATACTTCATCTTTAGGTGGACGGTCGATGGCACTGCTACCAACTCGGCTAGAGTTGGCCTTCCGAAAATGCATTGGTAAAGTGACGGGCAGTCGATTACCAGAAATTGCACCTTGATGGATCTGGTCGTTTCAGCTGCTCCGAAGGTCACGATCAGCTCGACGTAACCCCACGGCTTGGTCATAGACCCGTTGAATCCCTATAAATCGGACCCTACGTAGGGGGTAAGGTGCGATTCGTCCAGCTGAAGTGTTGAGAACAGTTGGGAGTACATGATGTCGACCGAGCTGCCCTGGTCGACTAGGATTTGGCGAACGTCGAAGTTTGCCATTTGGGCTCTGACGAGCAACGAAATGCTTGAGTTCGGGGAGCCGCCGAGGAGTTCCTCCCTGTAGAAGGAGATGGGGACGGAACCCTTCGGGGCCTGATCAAGCGTGGTCACTTTGTTCGAGCTGGTGTTGATCAGGTGTTCGAACTTCCGTTTCACGGATCCCACAGTAACTTTGTTGAAACCCCCGCCAGAGATGACCATGGCGGAGGGAAAGGTCTCCCACGGGCTATGGGCCGCGAAATATGCCGGGGCACTGAGCCCGTCAGGGACGTTGAAGTCCTCGGGTCGCGATATGGACATACCGACCTGTATGTTGGCGTCTTCCGAGGAGGGTACCTCCTCCTCGACCTTCTTGGACTCCTGGGCGTCCTGCCGAGGAGTGTCCTTCTTCTTCGCGAACTGCTTCAGGTGGCCGTCCCTGATAAGTATTTCAATGGCATCCTTCAGATGGATGCAGTCCTCCGTAATATGGCTGTGACTTTTGTGGAAGCGGCAGTATTTTGACTTGTCCACGTTTGGTCTGTTCGGCAGCTGTTTGGGGAAGCGGACCCCGGCTTATTTGAACTCCGAATTGGCACATTTGGTCAAAATCTTCTCCCTGGAAATGGTCAGGGGAGTGTAATCATGGAAACGCCCGGAGGACCCCTTGCTATCACGGGAGTCGCGGGGACGGTCCTCGTGCCTTCGTTCACACCCCGACGAGACGTCGAGGCTTCTTCTCCTTTGGAGGCCCGGGCGTTCTCCTGGTGGCGAGACGCTCGGACGTTGCTGGCCGCAATCTTCTCCTCGTACTGAATGTGAGATTGGGCTTTGAGGAGGAGGGCGTCTAAGTTCCTCGGTGGCGCGAGGCCAATGGCTTTAGCGAACTCGGAGTCCGGGCGGACCCCTTGTTCGAGTAGGAACTTCTTCATCTTATCTGTCGTCGGGACCTGCACGGCTTCCTTGTTGAACCTCTCGATATATGCGCGGAGAGGTTCGTCTTTCCCCTGGATTATGGCTCCGAGGGAGGCCTCAGTTTTGGGATGGCGGCGAGATGCTGTGAAGTGTCGTGAGAACATCCTGCCCAGTTGTTTCCACGAGGTGATGGATTCCTCGGGCAGTTGTTTATACCATGTCATTGCTCCCTTCCGAAGCGTGGTCGGGAACAGTCTGCATTTGATGGCGCCCCGTACACCGCGGTAGTCTAGCAGCGCATCGATGTTCTCGATGTGCTCGTCGGGGTCGGTGGTCCCGTCGTATGTGCCAAGTGACGGGGATTTCTCCAAGCCTTTTGGGAGACGGGTGGCCAGGATCTCCTGGGACAACGGGCCGCGAGGCTCGTCGTCGTCACTAGAACTGGTGTATGATGGTGGCCAGACGGGATGCTCGCGTCGGCGGTTCCTTCGTGGAGAAGGTGAGCGGTTCCTTCGAGGAGAAGGTGAGCGGTTCCTTCGAGGAGAAGGCGAGCGGTTCCTCGAGGAGAAGGTGAGCGTGCCCGTCCTTTGGACTTGATCGGAGATTCCTCGTTCCTTCGAGTCCTTTTGTGGTCATGAGCGTGCTGGTCACGCGAGGAGATCTGGTTGCGCTTTCGGGCTACGCGAGGATCGTGCTCTTGGCGCATTCTTCGGTCAATTTCTCTCAATGGCTGCGGGCTTCTTGATCGTCGCTGGTTCCTCCGCGTAGGAGGGGATCTTGGACGGCGAGACTCTTCTAGTGCCCCGATCCTCTCGTTTTGCTGCAGGATCAGGGTGTTAGTTTTGTTGAGTGCCTCCAGGAGGGCTGCCACGGCCGGGTCGGGGTTGGGCGGAACAGGAACGGACTGGAGGTCGAGAGACGGTTGATCGTTGTTGCGATCAGCAGGGGTAGGGGAAGGAGAAACGATGGCTCCATCCCTAAGAAAACGGGCATCTCGGAGGAGAGATGATTGTCTGTCAACGTCAGATTTGTTGACGGGGAGGATGGTTGATTGGTGAGCATCCTTGGAGCGATCTTGGGAGGCCATGATCGTGATGATGTTTGAGAATTGTTTTGATCTTCGGTTAAAGAAAGATGGGGAGAACAAATTTTCCCACAGACGGCGCCACTGATCGTGAAGACTGGATCAGATCCTGTAGAATCAGGCCGCCAAGTGCGTCAGGGATGCTGGTCGTATGGAGAGGAAGGGGGTGTACCTGCAAGGCACTCCGACGCTCAAGTGAGAAAGGGTTAGAGAAAAGGGACAAGTACAATGTATGAATTCTTAGGGTGAATATTGGATACCTGACCCTCTCAAGCGAGAGGGTTTATATAGAGCCCCCACCGCGTGGCCAACGGTCCTATTTTCGGGGCGAAATAACTGTTTTCCCCAAAGAATATGTAACTGTCCAAACTAGCCGTTATGCCGGGAAGGGTGCCCGAAACTAGCCGTTATGTCGGGCATAAACGCAATTCCGGGCACCTCTCCTTTGCTGTTCGAGCAGCGAGAAAGCCGTGTGTAACGGGCATCAACGCCGGGGAGGAACGTTGCATTCCTTGCCCGGTTGGAGGGGCAGAAAGGTCACTTTTTCCCCTCTGTGGATTGGACTTAGGCAATATGGGCCGCTCTGGAGCAGAGACGGATTGAGCCAATTCTAGCCATTGGTCCAGTCCAGAACAACATGCTTACCTTTAAAGACTTAATCTGCAAAGACTTAACCTGCAAAACAAGGTTTCACATTCTCTCCTTTTTAATGATGACACCATATCTCTTAGAGGAGATGATAAAAGAAATAACACGTATGTTTTTGAATTAATTAAACTCCCCCTCAGTTTAGTAGAGAATATGCTCTACTTCTCCTAAAAGTATACTTTCCCCTTTTTACAAAATTAAAAAGACGAGTAAAGATGTATATATATATATATATATATATATATATATATATATATATATATATGTGGGAAATTCTAACATACACATAAAATTGGTGGGCCCCACACAAAAATACACTAGATCTATTTTCTTTCTATTTTTTTTTCTTTATCTTTTTAATGTGGGTCCCTCTCAAAATTGATGGGCCCCACACAAAAATACACTAATATGTATGTTGCTAATGCACATCTACATGAGTGTGCATTAGCATAACCATATATATATATATATATATATATATATATATATATATATATATATAAAACAAAACTAAAAAAAAAAAAGAGGAAATAAAATCCATAGTTCCATTACACCACTTCCCATGGCTTCTTACAAAGACAACAAAAAATCTTGTAACTCATCTCTAAATCCTTTCCGTCTTTAAATTAAACCCAGTTTTAACGCATCTTCTTACCTAAACTATTGAATTTTTTTTTTTACACAAATCTATCTTCTCTTTTCCACCCAACACACGTTCTTTCTCCTCACCAAAACCGTTTCAAACTTGTTTTTTTTGTTTTTTTTTTTTTAAATTTTAATTTCTATTTTCCTAATCTTACTTAACACGTGTTCGTGTTCTTGTTCGGACACTCCTAGGTAGTTTTAGTTTTTTTTTTCCAACACTCACAGTTAGGGTTTTGTAATAATGGATTACAACCGAGACGGCAACGTCGTTCAAATCATCACCGGCGGAGGCGGCGGCACTGATAGCTGGTCGAGTGACCAAGCAGATTGGGCGACGGAAGATGAGTACCGATACTGGAACGGAAACGAAGCAGGCGAAACCACTCCGTCTTCGAACTCCAATTGCGAGAGACAACAGCGTTCGGGAAGCGAGCCGCCGAATAAGAAATCGAGAAGCAGTTCGCAAGACGGAGGAAATGGCGGCGGCGGCGGATCCAATCGAGCGAAAGCAATTGGGAAGATGTTTTTCAAGACGAAGCTCTGCTGCAAGTTTCGTGTGGGGACTTGTCCTTACATAACGAACTGTAATTTCGCTCACAGTGTTGAAGAGCTTCGTCGGCCGCCGGCGAATTGGCAGGAAATTGTGGCGGCACACGAGGAAGAGAGGAACGTGCTGGAGCAGCCGAGGGAGGAGTTTCAGATTCCGACGGTTGGGTCGAGTACTTTTGTTGGGGAGAGTATGAATAATAGGTCTTATAAGGGTAGGCATTGTAAGAAGTTTTATACCGAGGAAGGTTGTCCTTATGGAGATAGTTGCACGTTTCTTCATGACGAGCAATCGAAGAATCGCGAAAGTGTTGCGATAAGTTTAGGTCCTGGTGGTTATGGTGGTGGAGGTGGTGGTGGAGGTAGTACTGGTAGTGGTGGTGGTGGTGGTGGTGGTGGTAGCGGTGTTGTTGTTGTTGCGGCTGGTGCAGCGGCGGCTGGAAATGGAACTAATTTGAAGCCTTCGAATTGGAAAACTAGGATTTGCAATAAGTGGGAAATGACCGGGTATTGCCCCTTTGGTAACAAGTGCCATTTTGCTCATGGTGCTACAGGTATGATTCATTTTGATGAATTTCTTATGTAGATAGATAGATATTAATGTGAGATAGTTTTTATCAGTGAATTTACAACAGAGAAAAACATGAGTTGATTCTGTTATAATTTCCAAGTATTGTGCACTTTAGAGTGAGTTTCCTTTCCTTAGTTGAGAATACTTTTCATATGCCCTTTATGCTTCATTTTCTGAATAGATGAGAAAATAATAGTTTCATGAGTGATGGATTCGGAATGAATAGATAGCACATAGCAGCTTAGATCCAGTATGTGTTGTCAAATGGTGCCTATAGCGGTTCTACCACCTCGATCATGGGGCAAAATTTTAACAAACTGCTATTGCTCCGTGATAAGTTATTTAGCACATAGTGTTGTCATGTCAAATAGCGTCTATAACAGTGCTTAGCTCTGTAGCATAGTGGAATTTGAGCGAATTGTTTTTTTTTTTTTTGCGATTTGCAATTGACAATGCGGGATCTAATAAAACACCTGTAAGCTATTTTTATTTATATAAATTTGACTTTGATACTGTGACCGCAGAGTTACACAGATATGGAGGTGGGCTTATGGAAGGAGAAAGCAGAGACGGTGTTTCTGTTGTTGCGTCCGACGCAAAACAGGGAGTAACATCAAAAAATCATGCTGATAATGTGGTTGCATCAACTCCACCTATAGCTCATTCAGATGTTTATCATATTGGAGTCCCTTCACAGAGGCCTTCCATTGTAAGTCAGCAGCCAGGACAAAGAGCACATCATAAGTGGAAAGGTCCGGATAAAATCAGCAGGATATACGGGGATTGGATCGACGACTTCGACTAGAGGTATAATAATTTATATTCTCAATCTCAGAAACATGGAAAATGGCTGTGATGACGAGGGTTTATGTATCACCATGTTGCTGAATATGCTATGATCTCCATTCCCATTTTGTTATTATCTAATGTCTTGTGTGATCCTTAGCTTCCAGCACTTGTAGCACTTTGTTCGATTCGCAGATGATTGTTCTGTGCACTTATGTTTGGTGAAGGATTATTCTTTCTTTTCAAGTTTTTGTTTCGGAGTTTTGAATGCAACAATGGCTTCCTTGTTTGTGCATCAGACTGTGCCGCCGCGCATTATTGTTCTTCTGTTAGCTCATGTTCTATCTCTGTTACCTCATGTTGGATCTAATTTAAGGTTATGTTTGGTTTGATAGAATATAATAGATGAGAACGAAATCGAGTGGTATGAAATCACATTCTATTGTTTGGATTTGAGTATTGTAGAATATGATGGAGAACTTATTTGTATGTCCATCCATTTCCTTCATCCAATCTGGAGGTATGCAATGATATGGAACTTATTGATTAAATAAATAAGCTTATACCCCTATTTTTCATTTCAACATTTTCAACAGTTTATTCTTCTCTTTTTTATGTTTCTTCTTGTACAAGTACTTGTTTTGCAGCTTCCTTTTCTTTCTAGTTCTTTCTTGCACTTTCTCGTGAGTGGTTATATAATTGAAAAGTTATAATGTTTTTTATTAGTTTGTACTTAATATTGTTTTTTTTAAATAAAGATAAAAATAAAATTAAAAAGTTATAATGTGTCCTACTTTGTTCTTTTTTGAACAATAGAATGGAGATTTCCTTTCCTTTTCAAATCACTATGTACCATTCATTTTAAAATACATAAATAAAATCTAAAATTTCAATTTCTATAGTATTACTAGTAAGATACTCGTGCGGAATGATTTGATACAGTATAAAATATATTTAAATGTATATTTGGAACGTTATAAAATATATTTATATACGTGTTTAAATTTAAATTAGCTATTAATTATAAAATGAACAATTATTATATAAATTCAATTGTATTAAAATACAAATAGATAAAAAAGATTCTTGAGATAAAAAAAAGAAATATTTAATATTTGATCATAAGGATTTTATCTTTCAAGTTAAGATAATTATTAATTAAAATAAAATATGTATTGTGTTTATAGTGACCCGTGAAATAGAAAATTTATTTGATACAATATAAAATGTATTTATATACAAATGTATTAAATAATAATGCAAAAAAAAAAAAAACTCGTGAGATGAAGAAAGACAAAAAGAAAATTTTGATGCGATAATGACCCGTGAGATAAATAAATTATTTGGTGCGATATAAAATGTGTTTAGATACAAATGCAAAATTGAAAATGATATGCTTAATTGTAGATACAAATGCTTAATTGAAAATGAACAATAATCATATAAATTAAATTGTATTAAATAATTATTTTAAAAGAAAAAAAAAAGAATCATGAAATGGAGAAAGAAAAAAAATATTTAAATATAAGATAATGGTTATTTAAAATAAAATAAATATTATGTTGATAGTGACTCGTGAGATAAATAAGTTTTTTATTTTATTAAAATTAAAAAAATAGATTATTAGTATTTTTAGCGATAATAAAAAATATAGTGAAAAAAAATTAAAATTAAAGTGAGAAAGTGTGGAAAAAAAGTGAAAATGATTTGAAATTTGAATGAAGAGAGAGAATGAGTATATGTAATATTTAATTTGAATGGGTAAATAGAAGATAGTAAATAGTAGCCAATGTTAAGTCAACACATGACATGCAATTGTGAAAAGCTACTTTTGATTTTGGATGAATTTGCTAGTTATTGAAATAACCTTTTCATAGTGTAATTTACTTTTGGTGGAAGGGCAATTTGGGCAGTTCATGCAACCTTTTAGTAATGGGTAGATAGTAGATTGGTGTTTTGGATTGGCCAACTGTCCATAAAGACCCGCCATAATCTCATTAATTTTATTGTGCTTATCTTTTTTTCAGATACCCTCTTCAATTACAAGAGAACTATTGCGACTACATCGGAAACATCTTCACAACATCTTCATTAACATATTAACTATTCTCTATTTAAATACAGAATAGTGACACTGTGTGGGTGGATTGTTTCTTATTATCTCAAATTTTCTTAATTGCAACACCACTACTGTTTTTTTTGTTATCTCTAAGTAATCGTAACTTCTTTATTTTATTTCAACAAAGGTCGGTTCAAAGTCAACTTGTGGCTAGAAAGCCACAAATGCGACCATTCTTCAAGATAACATTGTAATAGTTCTTTCTCCAATGAATGATAATCTTCCTATCAACAAGAATCACAATCTTCAACAACAAATAATTTGCACCAATCACTAGTTTCTCAGCCTTCGCTCGAAGCTAGAACCATTGATCAAATCACTTGCTCAAAGAAATGCTCTTTCCTCCACCGAAAGCACAGGTTCCTCCATCACATGTCAAGTTTCCTCCATTGTCGTTCCTTTCCCTCTACCATGCAGTTCAACTCCTAAACTTCATGTTTCGATTCCTTATCAATAACACTTCTCCAAACACTCTCATGCTCTGTTCATGCTCCAAACACGAACAATCTCTTGCTTAATATCTTCAACTTATCTGCATCGAAGAGAGCTAGAAAAAGATTCATGTTGAAATTGCCACACAAATCAAAGTCTTGCAATACATTTAATCTGGAGTAGATCCGATGAATAAACTTATTGACGTTGATTACTAATCGTTAATGGTCCAAGAACAATCAAGGAGATATTGTTCTCCCTATTGTCTTGATCATATCCACCACATGACTATGATAGAGGATGTAATAACCACCCGCCACTTCCTGGTTGTAACACTTTATTTTCTCTGCACATAATTATACAATAAAATCGGAGTATTCACACAATCAAATAGGATGTCACACATTCTCTTTTGAAAACATACATGCCCTATAACACGTTAACAGATAGTAACAATAATCAACACCTTCACTTAAGGTGTCATCGCATGCTCAACTTCATTTAGAGTATCATCGCCGAGGAATTTCTCATAATAAAGCATGCATTAACTAAATCATTTAAACTTCAAATTCACTTTATGGCATAATCAACTCATAAATGAAATCTCCTAAAAACATAGAAATATCAAACATGGGAGTATACATCAACTGTATAACGAAAAGATTAAACAAGACTCGCAAAACGTTCGCAGTGTTACATATCAGAGCACGTAAACTAAATGCAGAAAGAAAAATGAAGAAACAACTTCATGCCTTCCTCCAACTCTAAGTAGCTACTAAGTTACCTGCTTATTTTTACTCCGAAAAGGAGCACAAACCACAATAATAACAAAGAGGTGAGAATTCATAAACAATAATAACAGGCATATACTGCAACGTAGGATAATAACACAACATCCTCTACACAGTTTCCTACACATTATATCTCATCACAATCTCATGCTCAAACTCATAGATCAATCACAACTCAATAATTATGCATATAACTCATTATGTAATGCAACTCGACTATGGAACTCTATGCATATGCATGTGGTACCAGTTCAATATTCGGTTCTCTCTAGAACCGTGTCCCCTATTATTAACCCACGAGCCCTCTCTTATGAGCTCCAAGCCCCTTTTTCTAAGCTTGGGATAAGCCACCAACCCTTCTCTGAACTAGCAAACATGCATATTGACACAACTCGTATGATGCATGATCATATCATCAAATCAATGCGTTAAGACCCCTCCCTAATCCTAACATAAATACATTTACAACTCAAGTAATCCCCTCTCTGGATTACATCACACAAAAATCACAAAATGCACATTATCAATTAACAGTGCAACACAAGCATGCTAATAATTCATCTCAATAGAATTATATTTCAAATAGCACATCAATTTAATAAACTCATTGTGCAAACATAATGATCACATCAATTAATCATACAATTTTTCACAAACAACATCAAAACATAAATAGCATACAACAATGTAGTTCCCCCTTCAAACTACCACCACCACAGCAACAATTATGCATATTCACATACAAGCATCGTACAACTAAAATATTCATACACCATATACAACCAAATAGCACTATCGATTTAATTATAACAATTAAATAATTTTTCTAAATAAATTACTCCCTCCGTTCCTTTTTAAGTGTCACTTTTTAGAAATAAATTGTTCCTTTTTAAGTATCATTTCAAAGTTCAATGTAGTGTTGATTGTTGCATTGTCAAAATTATCCCTGGTCATTTATTATATATAGATACAAAGTTAAATAAATTACTAAAAAGTCAAGGGTATTGTAGGAAAAAAATCATTGTTTAAAAAGTAACAACAATTATTAGTTGTCTTGATATGTGTAAAAAGTCAAAAAACGACAATTAAAAAGGAACGAATGGAGTATTAACACTCAACAATCCAATGTAATCATGCAATGTAAACATGCCCAACAACAATTAACATAAATTGCACGATAATACAACACATAAAACCCAACTCAGTAGCTAGAAACACAACCACTGACATTATACCTTAAGTAAAATAGTATATTCACATCATTAAGTGCACATTTAGCCTCTTAAGGCATCATCATGAGATATTACTACGCGTTAGCTTTCCAACGCTTTGAACCGCGTTCCAAACGGAGTTACGGATCTCAAGTTATGATATTTTTTGTTAGGCATAGCGGAAGTCATGAGGGTTGACGGACGTCACCCATAACTAGGTTTTTTTTCCACGACCAGTTCGTCTCTAAGTCCTAGAATCCGCAAGTAAATACCAAAAAAATATTTTTCTATGTTTTCCACCATAGAAGCCCTTTCGGACCTCCGATTTCGATTCCGTAAAAAGCTCTGATATCAGAATTTGATATACAAAAATTATCCAATGATCAAAACGACAATTTAACACATATAATTCTCAAATTTCTTAAAAACATATTAACCCCAAAGCTTTAAACCTTCGACAGTGGTGGAAAATATTAACAATTTCAAAACAGTAATCACATACCAAATTATACACAAAAATACACATCAATTCATGTAAGCAACATCATAATATCATAGAAACTCAAAATTTCATGAACAACCTAATGCTCTATTGGAGGTTAAGGATTTCTTTACCCTAGCCCTCATGCATAAGCCTTATTTAAAGCAATTGTCCCCCTTACCTTGTTCTCCTAGAAGCAATGGTTGGTTATGTTCTTGGTTCTCCCCTCCTTATATGCTAGCTCTACTCTTGCTCTTCTCTTTGCCCTAGCTCTTTCACTCTTCAAATTCACGTACTGTTAAAAATCCTATAACCCTCTAACTTTCTTTTTATAATAACAAAACTCCTAAATTTTGGATTTACCTTTTCATCTCCACTTACTCACAAAAACTCAACAATGCCCTTCCTCTTTTATTTCCTAGATTTAATTACTCTATTCTTATTATTTTATCTCTAATAACAAAATAATTAAATTCACTAAAAAATGCTATTACTCATATTATTTCATTTAATGATTAAAACACTATTATTTTAATTATTCTATCACTTCTACACTATCACAATACTACTCTATTCTTCCCTACCATCTCACTACACCCCACACACATAAGGCAAATATTCAATTTAAATAAATATGTAAAATCATATAACCACGCTAAATCACTCAAATACACAAATTAACTTAATTAAATAATTAACAGAAAAATCGGGGTCTTACACTAGCCAGTATTAAAGAAGACCTTTTTCTCACTGCCATCTATGAAAGATGTACGAGCAGAGTCTTGTTGCATAACCTGTTGCTCACCGTCGTTGGAACCCGTTCACAAGAAAGGTCACTGATTGCATAATCCCCAAGTCTTTGAAGTAGCCCTTTGTTAGCTTGAAAGTACTAGCAAGGGAAAAGTCAATGAAGAATGCTAGTGAGCTACACGTTAAAAAGTGCTAAGTGCAAAGAAGTCTCAACTAAAAAGCTTTGACCTATTAACTACATCGACCAAGAGCATTCGACTAACATGGTAGGCATGGTTTGGAAGAATCTCAAGAACATATCCACAAGATTAGGATCACTCTCTCCGCAAAACATGTCCAAAATCTCGAAAAAGGTTTTTCTAAAAAATGATTGGTTTCAACAAGTTCGCCAGTTATCTAAAACTTAGTATATTTTCTAATTCTAAGAATCTCTTAAGCAAATGGATGTTTCGACAAGTGCTATAGAGGTCAACCAGAGATTCTGAAAGGTATTTGAAAAGTTTGAAGTAGTTTTTAAGACAATTATCAACACAATACTTAGTTTTTTAGCATTTTATCTGTGAAGACGCGTGGACACGAGTTAGAGCATGAAATCCTAGGTATTGGGATACGTGTCAGATTAATAATATTTAACCATTGTTGACGGTTATCTTTGTAATAGTATATAATGCAGACTTATGCATTGTAATCGGGGTCAAAAATTCTCACAAATTCTCTAAAGAACAAAAATACCCAAGTTATAGAGCAAAAAAATTTGTGAGAAATGTGAGTCTGCATCCACCTTTTAAACTTTATGCAAATCGTTTGTATTCAAATAATTTACATTAAATGTCATTGTTAGCCAAAAAATTTCATCGTACTAATTCGACAAGGGAGCTAGCTAATTTTTTTGCACAAGACAAGATTCCATAGGTGGTGTCAGGGTATGCCATTAGCAACCCAGACCGAATAACACAACCTGGAGGGACTGGGTTTGCCCTTCCAAATACGTCTGCCCTAACAACAAATTCCATGTTGCCTATAAGACAACAAATGAATGAAAGTAACCACAAGATGGTTAACATGCTTACTCAACAAATCGGTAAAATGTTCAATCTCCTAATTCAGAACACTATCTAAAGTTATAAATTACTGGTCAATCAAATGGGTCGAATAGCCAATTTTTTTGGTGCCTCCAGGCCTAGACAGAACCAATTCCTCAAATTGTGTAAGCTAGGCCAATAGGGATACCTGACAATGAGGTTGCCCATGTTAATAAAGGGCAATAACAACAAGAGAATCTTCAACTTGTCGGACCACTTGTGTGTGGGAGAGAAGAAGAATATGTAGGTCAAGCTAACCCGAGAATAGTGTTGGTAGAAGGAACTAAGATACTGAGGAGGTAGTCAGGAATGTTCGATAATATAGCCTTAAGGGGCAAAATAATTTAGCCCACTTGGTCGAAAACACCCTAGCCTATAATGGCCTTAGAGTAGGACTACATATGCCAAATTTTGTGTCTTTTTGGTCTGAATATGTGTTACAAGTAGAACTCCCCAGGGGTTGGAAAATCCCTAAATTTACCAAGTTTTCAGGAGACACAAGTCAGTCGACTGTCGAACATACCGCTCGATACCAAATTGAAGTAGGCGATATAGAAAATAATGAGAATTTGTAAAATAAAATTTTTCCCAAATTTCCTAACAAAAAATGCCTTTACATGGTTCACAACACTTCCTCCTCACTCCATACATAATTGGAAAAAATTGGAGAGATTGTTCCATGAACAATTTTATATGGGGCAGTTGAAGATTAGCCTCAAAGAATTGGTTAGTGTAAGGCACAAAGTGCCTGAGTCAATTGATGACTACTTAAATAAGTTCAAGCTGTTGAAGGCAAGATGCTTTACTCAAGTGCCTGAACATGAATTGGTCGAAATGGTCGATGGGAGTCTAGACTACTGTATTAGAAAGAAACTAGATACCCAATATTTGAGAGATATAGCTTTGTTGGCTGATAGGGTTCGACAGGTCGAACGCTTAAGGGACGAGAAGGCCACAACGAGCAAATTCCATAAAAAAGAAGGTTTCCTATATAGAGGCATATGAGAGAGACCATGACGGTCGATCCAGCACCAAGCTGACACCCGTCATCTTTCCCAAACGCAATGACGTATGCCCTTCCACGAATGTGACGTCTGTCACTGCTGTGCAGATTCCAGAATCTGCGATTTTCACCATTGGAGCTCTTCTAAAGCTCCAATTTTGATCCCAGAATGCCTAAACTAACGAAAAATCTATACACCACTCATATAACATTTAACACATCACTTACTCACAAATTTGGCATATTAATATTGATTTATCACAAAATCATCATTATCTTCATCATCTCAAAAACACATACACATGAACAACATAACTAAATATTTCACATATCAATTCACATGAAATTCAGTAATTAACATAATATAAAAACAGTATCATAACACAATGATCTAGATAGGTTTGCACAACCATCTCAAGGTCTAAAACCTCATCAACGGAGGAAAGGAAAAACAACAAGGAAGAGGGTTATGATCCCTCTATATTCTTTATGCATAATACACCCATAGATGAATAATCCCCTTCCCCCTTACCTCAAATTTGCAACAAAAACCTTAAATCTACAACTATGGAGGCTCTACTCTTGCTCTGCTAGGGTTTCCCAACTCCGCTGACAACTTTTCACGTACCAACACTTTTTCTCCCTATTTTTTTTATTTAAATTAAATGAAATTCTAGCACACAGATACCAGATGTCAAGACAAATGTCAGGACACTGGGATCAAGACAGCAACCAACACTTATGCAGAAAAATAAAAGCTTGAATGTAAACAATAACACAATTAATTATTAACTCAGTTTGGTGCAACATAACCTACATCTGAGGGCATCCAATCCAAGAAGAAAATCCACTATAATAGTATTAGTTCAAAGCCATAGCAAACACCCACAAGTTTACAAGTTTCTCACCTAATCACTACCCGTGCTAACTTCTGTAACGCCCCATTTTCCTTTTATTATTATTTGCGAATAATTATATGTTGTTGTGATCGATTATGTGTTGTTGTACCTTCGTTGTGTTTTGTGTACCCGTGGTGAAGGGTAGTGGCCTTAAGTAGTAGGTCTTGGGCGTAGTAGGGGTGTATGGCTAATAACATAGAGATTAGCGGTGCGTTGAGTAATGTTGATCGGATTATTTAAATTATCATTTGTTGACTAATTTATTTCATTAGTTGAGTGATAATGTTGATATAATAAGATAATTAAAATAATTAAGAGGTGTAGTGAGTGGAAGGGCTTTATGGTAATTAGACGAGAGTTAAGTGAGGGCAAATAAGGCGATTCATTAATTGGGGTGTATGAGAGAATTAGAGAGTGGGAGTTCATTATTCTCATTCCAAGTGAAAAAGTGAAAGAGGGAGAAAAGCTAGGGCAAGAGGAAGAAATGGAGAATCTATTGAAGTTAGGAAAGCTCATCACTTTAAGGTAAGTGTGGGAATTATTTATCTCTTAAGGGTTTGATGAGACATGTATGTGGGTAGAATTGTTAGGTTGAATCCATAAGATTGTTGTTTGTGGGTTGATTGGGGTTTTGAGGTTAATTCATAATTACATGACTGGAATTGATGAAATTAGTGTAGTTGATTTGTATTGTTGGAATGCACATGTTAGAAATAGGTTGTAATGGCATAACCTATGGAAAAAGTGTGTTAAAGATCAGTTTGAGTGCAGAAAATCGCAGTTGGGAGATGCTGTTATCGCAGGGTTTTTCTGCTAAAATCGCAGAGCCCGCTTAGCACGGTCTGGAAGAATTTCGCCTCCTCGAGGCAGTGAGTAGCGCGCTTAGCGCAAACGTTATTTTATTAGCCAAAAATTAGCAGAAATCATATATTTTATATTATATAAACGCTGTTGTGTTGCGGTGATGTTGTGAGCATGTATGGAAGTATTATATGCTTGTTTTGTTGATATTGATGTGATAATATGAAATGCATGATTAAATGATGCAAAGGTGTGTAGTGGTTGTAGGGCATAATGAGGTATGTTCGATAAATGTGTGTTGATTGTTGATTGATGATGTGATGTAATAATGGTATGCCATGTGTTCGTGTTAGTCGTTGTTGCATGTTGTCGTTGAAGGTGCATAAACATATGCATGAGTTGAGGGATGGCGTGTGCCCATGTGGGGTGTGAGCGTTTATCCGGATTCCTTGATGGAATCAATGTTGTTGTTGTTGAGGTGATTGTGTGCCCATGTGGGGTGTGAGCAATCACGATTGTCGTGTGCCCATGTGGGGTGTGAGCGACTAATTGACGTTCCAACGGGAATTGTGATCATGAAACAGGGATCGAAAATGGTACCACATGCATTGAGTCTAGTTGGTGTCTCTTTGCATTTCTTTTTTTGATAGTTGTGTTGCGTTGTGATTGGATTGACTATTTGTGTTGTGTTGAATTGTGTGAATTGTGTTGGAAGTGGTGATGTGGGTGACATACTTAATAATTTATACTTGCATATTATATCATCTTATTCTTTTGATTGATTGAGAATCTCACCCCTTCTGTTTGAATGTTGCCTCCACGTGGGTAACATGCAGGTGATCAGGATTAGTGCGGTGTCAGAGTGAGTGAAGATGAAGTCTTCTACCTTGCTTGTTGTGTTGGCGTCTGCTCTGATGTGTAACACCGGGGTTTTGGAACGTTTAGTTGTTTTGTTTATTTGGTTGATGTTTAATTGAAGGATTTGAACTAATACTTTGGTTATGGTGTCAAATGACTATTCTTTCGCTGCAGATTAAAAGAATTTTATTTTTGAAAAATGATTTAAGTGTTACATGTCTATTTCATGAGCAGGTTTTTATTGAAGTAACATCCTGAATGCCCTTGTTGTTTCGAATTGACTCTGATGTTTTATTATTTTATTAATATTATGACGCGGGGGGTTTAGGGTGTTACATAGTGGTATCAGAGCAGGTCGGTCTGTCCGACCAAGTTGTCGAGTCGTTATCGTGTGTGAGTTGTTTAGTTTCGGTGTCGTTTCCTTATTTATTGTGTTCTGTTGTTGGCATGTGACAGATTTAGAATGGCTGGAAGGAACGATGCTGCTCTTGCTGCTGCTTTGCAGGCTATGGCTCAAGCAGTACAGAATCCACCGCGTGCTAACGAGAATGATGAGTTTCGGAAGAATAACCCGCCTACTTCCAAGGGAAGATAGGATCCGGATGGAGCGCAGACTTGGCTCAAGGAGATTGAGAGAATCTTCCGGGTTATGGAATGTCCTGAAGCCCAGAAGGTGCAGTTAGGTACTCATATGCTAGCTGAGGAGGCCGATGATTGGTTGGTAAGTACCCGTCAATTGTTGGGAGCTGCTAGAGAGGTGATTTCTTGGGCGGTGTTTAGCAGGGAATTCTTGAGGAAATATTTCCCTGAGGATGTCCGAGGGAAGAAAGAGATAGAGTTCTTGGAGCTGAAGCAGGGTAGCAATCCAGTGACTGAGTTTGCTGCTAAGTTTTCAGATTTGGCAAAGTTTTATCCTCATTATAGTGAGGCAACAACTGAATTCTCGAAGTGTGTCAAGTTCGAGAATGGTTTGAGGCCTGAGATCAAGCAGGAGATTGGTTATTAGAGGATCAGATGGTTTCCAGACTTGGTTGATTGCTGTAGGATCTTTGAGGAGGATAGCAAAGCTCAATCGGCTTACTTCAAGGGGTTGGCCGAGAGTAGAGGGAAGCAACAAGTGAATCGTGGAAAGCCTTATGCAACTCTGGCTGATAAAAGTAAACAGAAACATGCTGATGGCAAGAAGCCAGGTGGGGGAGGTGCCTCTGCTCCTCTCAAGTGTTACAGTTGTGGTGAGTTGGGTCATCGTATCAGTGAGTGCACGAGTGACATGAAGAAGTGATTCAAGTGTGGACAATCCGGACATTTGATTGCTGATTGCAAGGTTAATATGGTGACTTGCTACAATTGTGGAGAGCAGGGCCATATTAGTACTCGTTGTCAGAAGCCAAAGAAAGCTTCAACTGGAGGGAAGGTGTTCGCATTGGCAGGAACTCAGACTTCTAGCGAAGACAGACTAATCAGAGGTATTTGTTACATTAATAATACGCCTTTGATTGCCATGATTGATACGGGTGCTATGCATTGTTTTATTGCTGCTGATTGTGTGAAAAGATTAGGCCTTGTCGTTTCTCCTATGAAGGGAGAAATGGTTGTCGAAACTCCTGCGAAGGGATCGGTGACCACTTCTCTAGTGTGTTTGAATTGTTCGTTATCAATCTTTGATAAGGACTTTGGTTAGATCTGATTTGTTTACCGTTGGGAGGTCTCGATGTGATATTGGGTATGAACTGTTTGGAGTTCAATCATGTTCATATTAATTATTTAATAAGTCGGTTCGATTTCTTACTCCTGAGGAAGAAGGAGAAGATGGTTTTTTGTCTGCTAGAGAATTGAAAGAGCTCTGGGAAGACGAAGCTCAAGTGCTTGCATTGTTTGCATCATTATCAGTGGAGAGCAAGTCAGTGATTAGTAAGTTGCAAGTGGTGCGTGAATTTCCTGAAGTGTTTCCAGACGACATTGCTGATGTGCCACCAGAGAGGGAAGTAGAATTTGGTATTGATCTTGTCCCTGGTACCAGACCTATTTCTATGGCATCATACAGGATGTCGGCATCAGAATTGTCAGAACTAAAGAAGCAACTGGAAGACCTATTAGAAAAGAAGTTTGTAAGGCCAAGTATATTGCCTTGGGGAGCTCCAGTGTTGTTGGTAAAGAAAAAGGACGGTAGTATGAGGTTGTGTATTGACTATAGACAGTTGAATAAAGTAACGATTAAGAACAAGTATCCACTTCCAAGAATAGATGACTTGATGGATCAGTTGGTGGGTGCACGTGTGTTTAGCAAGATCAATCTGAGATCGGGATATCATCAGATAAGAGTCAAGGAGGAGGATATTCAGAAGGAAACTTTTAGGACTCGATACGGACATTATGAATATGTGGTGATGCCGTTCAGAGTTACTAATGCCCCTGGTGTGTTTATGGAGTACATGAATAGGATTTTTCATGCTTACTTGGATCAGTTTGTAGTTGTCTTTATCGACGACATTCTGATCTATTCTAAGTCAGAAGAAGAACATGCTGAGCATTTGCGAGTCGTGTTGCAAGTGTTGAAAGAGAAGAAGCTTTATGCCAAGTTGTCCAAGTGCGATTTTTGGCTGAAAGAGGTGAGTTTCCTTGGTCACGTTATTTCAGGTGATGGTATTACTGTGGATCCATCTAAGATAGATGCAGTTCTACAGTGGGAAGCTCCGAAGTCAGCAACTGAGATTAGAAGCTTTTTGGATTTAGCTGGTTATTATCGTAGGTTTATAGAAGGCTTTTCGAAGTTGGCACTTCCGTTGACGCAGTTGACCTGCAAGTGTAAAGCGTTTGTATGGGACATTCATTGTGAGAAGAGTTTCATTGAGCTGAAGAAGAGATTGACTACAGCTCCGGTGATGATTTTTCCAGAACCAGATGAACCGTTTGTAGTGTACTGTGATGCTTCGCTGATGGGTTTGGGAGGTGTATTGATGCAAAATGGTAAAGTTGTGGCTTACGCTTCGCGACAGTTAAGAGTTCATGAAAGGAATTGTCCCACTCATGATTTAGAACTAACGGCAGTGGTTTTTGTATTGAAGATTTGGAGGCATTATCTCTATGGTTCCAGATTTGAAGTGTACAGTGATCATAAGAGCTTGAGGTATCAGTTTGATCAGAAGGAATTGAATATGAGGCAAAGAAGATGGTTAGAATTCTTAAAGGATTATGATTTTTGCTTGAACTATCATCCCGACAAAGCTAATGTCGTGG
Source organism: Lathyrus tuberosus (assembly GCA_022829125.1). Taxonomy (NCBI): domain Eukaryota; kingdom Viridiplantae; phylum Streptophyta; class Magnoliopsida; order Fabales; family Fabaceae; genus Lathyrus; species Lathyrus tuberosus. The sequence continues at coordinate 15,839,656 of JALAZF010000040.1, forward strand.
CAGATGCTCTGAGTCGAAAATCGTTGCACATGTCTGCTATGATGGTTAAAGAGTTAGAATTGATTGAAGAGTTCAGGGATATGAGTTTGGTTTGAGAACAGACACCGCATAGTGTTATGTTGGGTATGCTGACGGTCAACAATGAATTTCTTAGTAATATCAGAGAAAGTCAGAAGTTGGATGTGAAGCTAGTGGATTTGATAATTGGGGATAACTAAGCAGAAGGTAAGGAGTACAGGGTGGATGAGCAAGGTGTGTTGCAATTCCGTGACAGGATTTGCATTCCTGATGATCCTGAGTTGAAAATAATGATTTTAGAGGAAGGTTATCGGAGTAGTTTGAGTATCCATCCAGGAGCTACGAAGATGTATCAAGACTTGAAGGAGATATTTTGGTGGCCTGGAATGAAGCGTGATGTGGCTCAGTTTGTGTATGCTTGTTTGACTTGTCAGAAGTTGAAAGTGGAACATTAGAAACCTGCTAGTATGATGCAACCGTTAGATATTCCAGAGTGGAAATGGGACAATATTCCTATGGATTTTATGACAGGGTTGCCTAATACGCCGAGAGGACATGATTCTATTAGGGTAGTAGTGGATAGACTGACGAAGTCGGCACATTTCATTCCGATTAATATCAGTTTTCCTTTTCAGAAGTTGGCAGAGATTTATATTCAGGTGATTGTGAAGTTGCATGGTGTAAGACCCTAATTTTTGACCCCTAAGATTCCACATATCATTCACATCTCATTTTGCATCTTTACCATAAACAAGATCACACATTGGTTCCTTTATCCCTCTCATCTTTGGGTTTATGCCTTGCAGGAATCGCCGAGCATCTGTGTGTTTCTTTTTCACTTTATGGCTTTATTTGTTTATATTTTACTAATCTTAATCAAAACCCAAAAATATTTTGTTTTCTCTTTATTGACATTTTCAGGGGAAGAACATGTTAAAAATGCCAAAATAACAGTCCCACAGCTCGAATGAATTTTTTCTGAGAAAAAGTCAAAGTTGATCCGCAATCATGTCAAATTTATCTGGTCAAGGATTCCCCAAGTTTTAATTGATCATTATTCAAGGAATTCCAAGGTTCATGTGTTTATTTCCATGCCTTCTTTGACAAGCAAAAGAATCGAGCCGGAACCACAACAGTGTAACAGAATGCTCATTTTTCACAAATTTTGCACTGAGTAACCGGTTACTCTGTGGTGAGTAACCGGTTACCCTCGTAAAAATTTGAAAAAATTCAGCAATTTGCACCAATCTCAGCCCTTGATCACATTTGGAATATTCTAGATCATCTTATTTTAATTCCCTTACATCACTTTGATCATTTCCTACCATACACCTCCACTAATCACCACTCTTTTATGAATTTCCCTCCAAATTCAAATTCCAAGCCTAATTTTCATTTCCAAACCAAATTCCAAACCACCAAAATTCCCAAGCCTAAACTCTATAAATAAAGGCTTCATTTCATTGATTCTTTAAACTTTTGAGAGCCAAATTCACCTTGCTAAAATTTCTTGAAGCTTTTGATAACCAACAAACCTCTTGCAAATTCTCTTCCCAACCATAAATTTCACTAAAGCTCACTTTTCTTCTTTTGAAAGTTAACAAGAATTCACATTGAATCTTGTTCAACTTTTAGCTAAACCTTCATCCAAACTTGTTTTCTTCATCAATTCTCATAGATCAAGGCTTTGGTGTTTGGATCTTGAAGCAATTTGAAGGAATTTTCAGATTTGAAGTGGTAATTCATCTTTCACCATTGTTGAAGCTTCATCTTCATATTCCATAATGTAGATCTTTGGTGATCCTTGTTACTTGATCCATTGGATCTTTCAATTGTGTTTAATTTCTATTTTTCACTGTTATTTTACTTTAAATTTCGTGCAATTTCAGTTCCATGATCATAAGGTGTTTGTACAAAGTTTTGAAAGTGGATCATGCTGAATTTTGCACAAATTTCTGCATTCTGGTGCAGAGTAACCGGTTAACGTCTGGTGAGTAACCGGTTACTCTATGTTTATTTTGAAAAATTGTGCTTATTTTGAACTAAGTAACCAGTTAACATCTGGTGAGTAACCGGTTACTCTGAGTCAGAATGCACATTTTGGCTTGTTTTTGGGACTGTTTTTGTTCCTTTTCCATTTTCTCCCCTTTCCTTTTGTTCTTAGCCTTAGATCACATATTTTTGTGGTTTAATTTGGCTTTCTCTTCATCTATTTCTCTTTTATTTGGATCGATGAAAGTCTTATGGATCACAGAATTCCGTTGTCGAATTTTGATCAAGACGAGATCGCTACTTTCTTTTCTTTTCGTGCGGTATTGCTTTCGGATGACGATCTACATATCGTTCATCTAGCATGCATTAACACAAAGAGCTATTGACCGGCCTCATTGTAGGGTAATTACTCCGTAAATTACTCGGCGATTGCTTAACATAGCGCAACATTATGTCCCGTATCGGAAAACAACTGAATGTTGATTGATTTTTTGTATTAGGTTCAAAATCTATGAAGCTTGTTATTGTAGAGGCTTTGATTCTATCAATCTTCTAACAAGTCTTCATTAACCTTGACCGAATTACACTATTCAATCATTATTGATCATTTACTCTAACAACTAATTACTAATTACTAACTTCTAACTTCTTTACAATTCCTTCTCGCTCCCTATCCCTCTTTTACTTTTATGCAATTTTTCCTTTGTCCGTTGGACACATGTTTATGCTTCCGCATATTTTTCCTTTGTCCGTTGGACACATGTTTATGCTTCCACAAGTTTTTACTTTGTCCGTTGGACACATGTTTATGCTTTTGCCTTTTTCTCTTTGTCCACTTGGACCAAAAACATTAATAAAGGCCAAAACCTCTAAAAAACTTGTGCTTCTAATCTTGGACTATGGTTACTATCCTTTGCAATGGACATGGAATTTTGCACCTAGACCTTGGACTTCAATGCTATTCTTGAATCCTTGGACTTAGAACTAGGACATCCAATGCTATTCTTGGAACCTTGGACTTAGAACTAGGATCTTTTCCCTTTGCTTTGGAATTATGGTTCGAAGACTTCGAAGACTTGTGCTTTTGCATGGTTTATGGTGAAAATAACTACATTTGTGGTTTGATCTTTCTTATCCTTGGCTTTTACTTTATGCTTTAGGATATTCACTTCTTCTCCTCCCCATTCTTCAATTTTCAAAATCTCCTCTCTTTTGCAAAACATTCTTGTTTTCAAATTCTCACCTCTTGCACAATCAAACCTTGACTTTGTCAAGTGATTTTACCCTTTTCTTTTCATTTCTTAACAAACGCTAAACTACATAAGCATATTGACACTTTTTTCAAAAGACTTTAAAAAACACCAAACTCATCAAACTCTTTTGTGCCCTTGTGCACTTTTTTCCTTTAACATTTTTCATAAGTTTAGACATGATTCACCTCTTTAAGCGGAATTATTCGCTTGGAAATGACGACTTGTCTTTACATTTTAAAATCAACCAAAACAATTAAATTTCATTCCTTGTACCACGAACTACGAGGTTTTGATCCTATATTGCACTTTGTGGGTATGTGGGCATGAGGCGACAAGTCTCTCCAAACACAAAAATCTTAAAAACAACTTCTCTTCTCATCTCCTTAATCTCTTTTCAAACAAACTTTTTCAGACCAAAAGCGTAAATATTTCAAAAGGGTTCCTATAGAGTACTATAGACGTTTTGGGTGCTAACACCTTCCCTTAACGTAACCAACCCCCTTACCCAGTCTCTGCTCACTTGTTCTTGTTGTAGAGCTTGTGTAGGTTTTGTTTGCTCTTTTTCCTTTCCTTTTTGGATAAAATAAAAGTGCGGTGGTGACTCTTACTTTTCGAGTTAAGTTAATCAATAACTTACACTTACGATTTTGCCTCTACAGAAAAGTGGTGACTCTGCAGGGGATAAGCTCCCTTGAGGGGTTTAGCCCACTTTGATTTATTTACTGCTTTTTGTCTGATTTTCTTGTTATTTGTTTGTTTGTTCTGTTTGGGAGTTCCTCTGTGTGTGAGATAGGTCCTATACCCGGACCAGAGTGTACTTTGAGATAGGAGGATGATATAGTCAAGGGAGCTTTGAGGGAGTCGAATCCCGAAAAAGCAGAACTTGAGAATCTATCCACTCGGTGGTTGCCTCTTTGGAATTACTGATGCCGATCGAGCAATCGTTGAAGGCATTACTTTTTCCATAGAAGCCTATAACACTGAGGACCGTAGTAACCCTTAACCCATCTTAGCCTTTTTAGGATCGTGGCGCGGAAGCTATGAGGATGCAAATCCGACTTAGCTGTTACGCGATGCCACAGTCAGGTTAGATTCTCTTAAGGATAACTACCGACCTTCGAGTAAATCGGTGCGCTGGTATGTCTGATAGTGGATTGTGGACCCTGGGCACTATGTGTTAGAACCGTTGTTTTCTGCAGGTACAATGAAGATAAAACCTTAGTACATACCATTGTGGAAGGTTCTTAACCTTGACTCTATGCTCGTGACTCGAACCCTTGACCCGTGTGTTTTGCGTGATCTTGTTTGTGGTTGTTGCATCCATGCACTCTTGCATCCATGAGCATACGTCTGCATTCTTCCTAGTTGTCCAGAAACTCATTTCAACTATCTTCTTCTCCAGTTATCTGTTCACCATCAAGCTGTTTCCTCAACACAACTACGGAACTAGCGATGCTGTTAGATTAAGAATGGAAAACCAAGAACAACACAATATGGAAGTCAGAATGGAAATCGATGAATTGAAGGCCGATATGACCAAGCTCACAGAAATGATACAATTTTTTATTGCTAGAGGTGAACCACCTCAGAGGACCGTGATCTCTGAAATTTCAACTGTTGTTGTTGACCCTCCACTGACTCAGCAACCAGCTTCTACTTGGCTAGAGTTTGGGTTACCCCCCTAATTACTCGCCACCCTTTGTAACTACTCATATGTTTGTCTCGTCTGTACTGCCAGTATCTTCAGCTCCATTGTTCACTGAACCTCAGCCTGTTGTGCATTCTGTTCCTCAAGCGTTTCCTGAGAATCCTCCTTTCGTGTACCATGCTGCCGGTCCACAATCTGAAAGTCAGGGAGAACCTGGATACATTGAAGAAGTCAGAGAGCAATGGAAAACTTTGGACAAAAGGATAAGAGCCGTGGAAGGAAGTGATGTCTTTAGTCCTGCCGCAATGGACATGTGCTTGGTTTCAGATTTGGTTATACCTGCAAAATTTAAAACTCCTGATTTTGAGAAATACAAGGGGCACACCTGTCCCAGAAGCCACTTGGTGATGTACTGCCGCAAGATGGCTGCCTATACCAAAAATGACAAACTGCTCATTCACTGTTTTCAAGACAGCCTGAGTGGGGCTTTAATGAAATGGTATATGGGACTTGAGAAGAACCGTATCCAAAGCTGGAAGGACTTGGCTGATGCTTTCTTAAAGCAATATAAGTATAATTTGGACATGGCACCTGATCATCTTTAATTGCAGAATATGTCTCAAAAAGAAAAAGAATCCTTTAAGGAGTACGCTCAGCGCTGGAGAGAGCTAGCTGCTCAAGTGGAGCCACCATTGGCTGAAAAGGAATTGACTGGATTGTTCATGGACACTCTTCAACCACTCTTTTGGGAAAAGATGATAGGCAGTGTATCATCTGGTTTTTCTGACCTAGTCACTATTGGAGAAAGACTAGAAGAAGGTATCAAGAAAGGAAAGATTACCAAGGCTGAAGCCTTTAGTGGTGCTAAAAAGTATGCTGGGATTTTTCAAAAGAAGAAGGATGGTGATACCCATGTTGTTTCAGTTGAAGGGAAACCTCGTCGCAGACAACAACAATATGTAGCTGCAGTTGCTCCTGTTGTCAATGCTCAACCAGTTCAAGCTCCTCGTCAGGCTGTTAGACAAAATCAGAATCACAATCGAGTTAACTATGATCCTATCCCAATGTCCTATACTGAGTTGTATCCATGTCTTGTTCAGAAAGGTTTGATTACAATGAGGGATCTACCTCCTCCTCCAAATCCTCTCCCAGCCGGCTATAGGGCTTATCTTTATTGTGAGTTCCATCGAGGTGGGGCAGGCCATAACTTGGAAGGTTGCTATGCATTGAAAGCTAGAGTGCAAGAATTGGTGAACTCAAAGATTCTGACTTTTCTTGATGATAATCCCAATGTTGTTAACAATCCTTTGCCAGAGCATGCCAAGTGAAGTTTGAGTCATTTCAGACGGATCATCTCCTAAAGCTAGTGTTTCAGACGGGACATCTCATCCTTGTTTCTGATTAGTCACTAGGCCTTGTTCCTTTCTGTTTGCACTTTTCTTTGATTGTATTGACTGTTTGCTTTCGAACTTTATTTGTACTTTCATGGTAATTTCAATGAAATGAGCATTGCAATGTTTGATTCAATTCATTTATATCCACTGTGTGCATCTTTATTCTTTCTTTTTCACAAAAAAACAAAAATTTATCTCCTGTTCACTTTCTTTATTAAGCTTTTGTTTATGCAAAGATTGGAGGGAGGATGATGAAAATGAAATTGCTAAACTGTATGCTTTCAATTAAAACTTGGCTGATGATGTACAAGCATTGTTTCAACTCCCGAACACTGGAGAAATAAGGAAGTTAATCCTTTGTCAACCCCTTCGAGCCTAGAAGTTGGAGTTTCTTTCTGTACGAAAAAACCCGCAATCTTAACCTGGGGATGGGTAGTTCTCAGTTAATTTGACTGTGTATTTAAACACAAGAGAATCATTACAATCACAAGCTTTCCTTCGCACACATCAAAGAAGTGTCGAAGATGTATTTCAAGTCAAAAGCCAATGATGGTTCACTGTAATCATTAAGCCAGGCAGTCACTATATTTCAAAAAAACAAAAAGAGAATGAATAAAAAAAATAAATAAAAGCCCGCTAAGTCAAAACCTATGAAGGAGACTTAGGCAAAAATTGGGGCATCCCGCTGACTGTAAGGTCAAATGACACAGTTCAGGAAAAAGATAGGGATAACGAAAAAAATCAACCGAGAGGTTACCAAAATTCTCAAAGACAAAACGAGTTGACTAAGGTCCTCATCAAAAAAAAAAAACAACAAAATGTTGTAAGAAAAAGTGACTGCCATCTCAAAAATCTCTTGAGTCATCATCATAAATGTGTTGCAATTCCAAAATCACTTGGAACCTGAATGCATAGTTTGAATTAACTGAGCATAGGACTGGAGATCATCATGGAGAGTGGGTTGGGTACAAATAAACTTTGAGCCTATATCCCTTGTTTCAAAAACCGTGAACCAGACTACGTTACAACCTTCAAAAGACCTAATTAAAGCCAGGTTCCTTTTGAAAGCATACTACAACAAGGTTGCGTAAATTGACTCCTAAGTTTGTTACCAATCATTTGCTTTGATGTCTTACCTTTGCTTTATCTTTCACTTTGTATGTCTAAACCACTATGTTGTGAAAATTGATTCATTTTTATTTACAATCAATAATATCATTCCAAAAATGATTGTTGATTTCAAAATTGCATGAGCTTTGCATTAAAATTACCATGTTTGAATAATTTTATTTGCATGCAAACTTTTCTCATCAAGAATTTTCAAACAATTAAGAAACTTGGTCAGTGATCCCATCAGGGGCACATTACTTCCAGATCATGTTCAAGATTTGTTGCTCAATACAAGTTACTCTCAGAATTGGTTAACCAGAAAATCTCTTTCCTGATTCATATTGAGTTTAGCCTTCTCAACAAGAACTGAATCCATGATCAGTTCATCCCCAGCAATATTCAAACTGAAGCCATGATCAGTTTATCCTCAACATTCATTTCAAGAATTGAATCCATAATCAGTTCATTCTTCCCCTGCAGCAGTCAAACTGAAGCTATGATCAGTTTATCCTCATCAGTCAATCAATCTGGGGAAGTCTTCTTCAAGAATCCTCAAGATGTCGTTCCTCAAAAGACCATCAACCTGATACAATTCATAAGTGTTACAGAGATGTGTTCAATATCTTCTCTCCAAGCAGAGTAGGCAGCGTTCCCTGTGTTGAGGAATCATAGTTCCATTCTTCCCTTATAAAAGAGTCTATCTCCGTTGTCCCTATCATATGCATTGCATACATAAATCATTCATATATCATACATAGAAAGATTTTCATAGCCCGAAGTGTGCTTCGCGCTCATATGCATTTCCTGAGGTCCTGTTGCTATCAACATCTTACCTTGAGATCAAAGTCCAACTTACTTGGCACCTACCAAAACTTTTACCTGTCTTTTCATTCAGTGTCATTCCTGAATGTTGTCGTTTACCTGTCTTCTTTCTTTCCAGTGCCATTCCTGGATATTGTTGTTTCTCCGTGCATCTAGTGTTGTTGTTAGATGTCTGTATCTTTTTCTCTCCAGTGCCATTCCTGGATATCTTGTTCCTTTTGTTTCTCCCGGTGCTATTCCTGGAAGTTTTGCCTCTCTTCTATAATCCCCAATAGATCTGCTTGGATATCTTTCAGTGCCATTTCAGAAAATTTTATTTGTTCATTCAGTACCATTCCTAGATGAGTTTTCTCTTTTGCATTCAGTGTCGTTCCTGGATGTCTTTCTCACTATCATTCAATGCCATTCTTGAATGTAGTGATTTACCTTTACCTTTCAGTGGCATTCTTGAAAATCCCTGCTCACTTTATTTAATGTAAGTCTTGGATATCGTGAGCCCTTTTTATCCAATGTCATTCTTGGATAATTCTGAGGTATTTTTCCAGAACTTTTCTCACTTCATTCAATGCCATTCTTGGATGTTGAGATTCCTTTATCCAATGCCATTCTTGGATATCTTTTCCTCAACAGAGTCCAATGCTATTCTTGGATATCTTTGATGTTTATCCTCTTTTATCCAATGCCATTCTTGGACACCTTTTCCCCAGCCAAGTCCAATGCTATTCTTGGATATCTTTGATGTTTAACCTTGCCATCCAATGCCATTCTTGGATGTCCCCAGTGAAATTTTTCAAATGGAAGTTTTGTTTATATCCAATGCCATTCTTGGATATCTTTTCCTCAGCTGAGTCCAATGCTACTCTTGGATGTTTCTGATGCTTGTTATTGCCTCATTCAATGCCATTCTTGAATGTTGTATTTCCTTTCATCCAATGCCATTCTTGGACATCTTTCGGCATATCTTTTGTCTCATTCATAGTTTTCGTCCAATGCTATTCTCGGATGTCACTACTCGTCTTCTCAGGGTCTTGTCCCTCTCTTTCCAACTATTGATGGATAATTCTTGTCACCTTGACAGATCTCCAGAAATAGCTTGTGTTCCCCGGCGTGTCTTTTCACATCTTCTCACTCAATTTACCATAACTCTATTGTTTCAAATTTCCCTGCAGAGTGTTTTATCCTTTGCATTCATACCATCTCGTGGCATCTTAAGGCTAAAAAATATAGCTTTTTGTATTTAAGTATCTTCATATCTCCCGATAGAAGAGACTTAAATAGGGGCAGCTGTAAGACCCTAATTTTTGACCCCTAAAATTCCACATATCATTCACATCTCATTTTGCATCTTTACCACAAACAAGATCACACATTGGTTCCTTTATCCCTCTCATCTTTGGGTTTATGCCTTGCAGGAATCGCCGAACATCTGTGTGTTTCTTATTCACTTTATGGCTTTATTTATTTATATTTTACTAACCTTAATCAAAACCCAAAAATATTTTGTTTTCTCTTTATTGACATTTTCAGGGGAAGAACAGGTTAAAAATGCCAAAATAACAGTCCCACAGCTCGAATGAATTTTATCTGAGAAAAAGTCAAAGTTAATCTGCAATCATGTCAACCTCTTGCAAACCTCTTGCAAATTCTCTTCCCAACCATAAATTTCACTAAAGCTCACTTTTCTTCTTTTGAAAGTTAACAAGAATTCACATTGAATCTTGTTCAACTTTTAGCTAAACCTTCATCCAAACTTGTTTTCTTCATCAATTCTCATAGATCAAGGCTTTGGTGTTTGGATCTTGAAGCAATTTGAAGGAATTTTCAGATTTGAAGTGGTAATTCATCTTTCACCATTGTTAAAGCTTCATCTTCATCTTCCATAATGTAGATCTTTGGTGATCCTTGTTACTTGATCCATTGGATCTTGTAATTGTGTTTAATTGCTGTTTTTCACTGTTGTTTTACTTCAAATTTTGTGCAATTTCAGTTCCATGATCATAAGGTGTTTGTACAAAGTTTTGAAAGTGGATCATGCTAAATTTTGCACAAATTTCTGCATTCTGGTGTAGAGTAACCGGTTAACGTCTGGTGAGTAACCGGTTACTCTATGTTAATTTTGAAAAATTGCGCTTATTTTGAACTAAGTAACCGGTTAACATCTGGTGAGTAACCGGTTACTTTGAGTCAGAATGCACATTTTGGCTTGTTTTTGGGACTGTTTTGGTTCCTTTTTCCATTTTCTCCCCTTTCCTTTTGTTCTTAGCCTTAGATCACATATTTTTGTGGTTTAATTTGGCTTTCTCTTCATCTATTTCTCTTTTATATGGATTGATGAAAGTCTTATGGATCACAGAATTCCGTTGTCGAATTTTGATCAAGACGAGATCATTACTTTCTTTTCTTTTCGTGCGGTATTGCTTTCGGATGACGATCTACATATCGTTCATCTAGCATGCATTAGCACAAAGAGCTATTGACCGGCCTCATTGTAGGGTAATTACTCCGTAAATTACTCGGCGATAGCTTAACATAGCGCAACATTATGTCCCGTATCGAAAAACAACTCAATGTTGATTGATTTTTTGTATTAGGTTCAAAATCTATGAAGCTTGTTGATATAGAGGCTTTGATTCTATCAATCTTCTAACAAGTCTTCATTAACCTTGACCTAAGTACACTATTCAATCATTATTGATCATTTACTCTAACAACTAATTACTAATTACTAACTTCTAACTTCTTTACAATTCCTTCTCGCTCCCTATCTCTCTTTTACTTTTATGCAATTTTTCCTTTGTCCGTTGGACACATGTTTATGCTTCCGCATATTTTTCCTTTGTCCACTGGACACATGTTTATGCTTCCACAAGTTTTTCCTTTGTCCGTTGGACACATGTTTATGCTTATGCCTTTTTCTCTTTGTCCACTTGGACCAAAATCATTAATAAAGGCCAAAACCTCTAAAAAACTTGTGCTTCTAATCTTGGACTATGGTTACTATCATTTGCAATGGACATGGAATTTTGCACCTAGACCTTGGACTTCAATGCTATTCTTGAATCCTTGGACTTAGAACTAGGACATCCAATGCTATTCTTGGAACATTGGACTTAGAACTAGGACATTTTCCCTTTGCTTTGGAATTATGGTTCGAAGACTTCGAAGACTTGTGCTTTTGCATGGTTTATGGTGAAAATAGCTACATTTGTGGTTAGATCTTTCTTATCCTTGGCTTTTACTTTATGCTTTAGGATAGTCACTTCTTCTCCTCCCCATTCTTCAATTTTCAAAATCTCCTCTCTTTTTCAAAACATTCTTGTTTTCAAATTCTCACCTTTTTCATAATCAAACCTTGACTTTGTCAAGTGATTTTACTCTTTTCTTTTCATTTCTTAACAAATGCTAAACTACATAAGCATATTGACACTTTTTTCAAAAGACTTTAAAAAACACCAAACTCATCAAACATTTTTGTGCCCTTGTGCACTTTTTTCCTTTAACATTTTTCATAAGTTTAGACATGATTCATCTCTTTAAGCGGAATTATTCGCTTGGAAATGACGACTTGTCTTTAAATTTTAAAATCAAACAAAACAAACAAATTTCATTCTTTGTACCACGAACTAGGAGGTTTTGATCCTATATTGCACTTTGTGGGTACGTAGGCATGAGGCGACAAGTCTCTCTAAACACAAAAATCTTAAAAACAACTTCTCTTCTCATCTCCTCAATCTCTTTTCAAACAAACTTTTTCAGACCAAAAGCGTAAATATTTCAAAAGGGTTCCTATAAAGTACTATAGACATTTTGGGTGCTAACACCTTCCCTTAACGTAACCTACCCCCTTACCCAGTCTCTGCTCACTTGTTCTTGTTGTAGAGCTTGTGTAGGTTTTGTTCGCTCTTTTTCCTTTCCTTTTTGGATAAAATAAAAGTGCGGTGGCGACTCTTGCTTTTCGAGTTAAGTTAATCAATAACTTACACTTACGATTTTGCCGCTACACATGGAATCCCGTTGAGTATTGTGTCTGATCGAGATCCTAGGTTCACTTCCATATTTTGGGAGAGTTTGCAGGAAGCTTTGGGATCAATGCTGAGATTGAGTTCGGCTTATCATCTACAAACGCATGGTTAGACGGAAAGAACTATCCAGTCCTTGGAAGATCTGTTGAGGGCTTGTGTTCTTGAACAAGGAGGTGCTTGGGATAGTTATTTGCCATTAATTGAGTTCACATATAACAATAGTTATCATTCCAGTATTGGAATGGCGCCTTTTGAAGTGTTGTATGGTCGTAGGTGTCGAACGCCTTTGTGTTGGCACGAATATGGTGAAAGTGTGGTGCTCGGACCTGAGATTGTTTAGCAAACTACCGAAACAGTGAAGCTGATCCGGGAGAAGATGAAAGCTTCGCAGAGTAGGCAGAAGAGTTACCATGATAAGAGGAGGAAAGATCTCGAGTTTCAAGAAAGAGACCATGCATTTTTGAGAGTCACTCCGGTGACCGGTGTTGGACGTGCTTTGAAGTCGAGGAAGCTTACTCCTAGATTTATTGGTCCGTATCAGATTTCGGCAAGGGTTGGACCTATTGCATATAGAGTGGCGTTGCCGCCGCGTTTGTCGAACTTGCATGATGTGTTCCATGTTTCGCAGCTTCGGAAGTATGTTCCGGATCCGTCGCATGTGATTCCGATGGATGATGTGGAAGTGAGAGATAATCTCACAGTCGAGGCCTTGCCAAAGCGTATTGATGATTGCGAGGTGAAGCAGTGGAGGGGCAAGGAGATTGTTCTCGTGAAGGTAGTATGGGGAGGTGCTGCCGGTGGGAACATAACTTGGGAATTGGAGAGTAAGATACGAGAGTCGTATCCAGGACTATTTGTGTAAGGTAAATTTTCAAGGACGAAAATATTCTAAGTGGGGGAGAGTTGTAATGCCCCATTTTCCTTTTATTATTATTTGCGAATAATTATATGTTGTTGTGATCGATTATGTGTTGTTGTACCTTCGTTGTGTTTTGTGTACCCGTGGTGAAGGGTAGTGGCCTTAAGTAGTAGGTCTTGGGCGTAGTAGGGGTGTATGGCTAATAACATAGAGATTAGCGGTGCGTTGAGTAATGTTGATCGGATTATTTAAATTGTTATTTGTTGACTAATTTATTTCATTAGTTGAGTAATAATTTTGATATAATAAGATAATTAAAATAATTAAGAGGTGTAGTGAGTGGAATGACTTTATGGTAATTAGACGAGAGTTAAGTGAGGGCAAATAAGGCGATTCATTAATTGGGATATATGAGAGAATTAGAGAGTGGGAGTTCATTATTCTCATTTCACGTGAAAAGTGAAAGAGGGAGAAAAGCTAGGGCAAGAGGAAGGAAGGGAGAATCCATTGAAGTTAGGAAAGCTCATCACTTTAAGGTAAGGGTGGGAATTCTTTATCTCTTAAGGGTTTGATGATACATGTATGTGGGTAGAATTGTTAGGTTGAATCCATAAGATTGTTGTTTGTGGGTTGATTGGGGTTTTGAGGTTAATTCATAATTACATGTCTGGAATTAATGAAATTAGTGTAGTTGATTTGTATTGTTGGAATGCATATGTTAGAAATAGGTTGTAATGGCATAACCTGTGGAAAAAGTGTGTTAAAGATCAGTTTGAGTGCAGAAAATCGCAGTTGGGAGATGCTGTTGTCGCAGGGTTTTTCTGCTAAAATCGTAGAGCCCGCTTAGCGCGGTCTAGCGCGCTTAGCACGGTCTGGAAGAATTTCGCCTCCTCGAGGCAGTGAGTAGCGCTCTTAGCGCGGATAGGGGCGCGCTTAGCGTGGCCTGGGACTGAAAAACGTTATTTTATTAGCCGAAAATTAGCAGAAATCATATATTTTATATTATATAAACGCTGTTGTGTTGCGGTGATGTTGTGAGCATGTATGAAAGTATTATATGCTTGTTTTGTTGATATTGATGTGATAATATGAAATGCATGATTAAATGATGCAAAGGCGTGTAGTGGTTGTAGGGCATAATGAGGTATGTTCGATAAATGCGTGTTGATTATTGATTGATGATGTGATGTAATAATGGTATGCCATGTGTTCGTGTTAGTCGTTGTTGCATGTTGTCGTTGAAGGTGCATAAGCATATGCATGAGTTAAGGGATGGCGTGTGCCCATGTGGGGTGTGAGCGTTTATCCGGATTCCTTGATGGAATCAATGTTGTTGTTGTTGTTGAGGTGATTGTGTGCCCATGTGGGGTGTGAGCAATCACGATTGTCGTGTGCCCATGTGGGGTGTGAGCGACCAATTGACATTCTGACGGGAATTGTGATCATGAAACATGGATTAAAAATGGTACCACATGCATTGAGTATAGTTGGTGTCTCTTTGCATTTTTTTTATAGTTGTGTTGCGTTGTAATTAGATTGACTATATGTGTTGTATTGAATTGTGTGAATTGTGTTGGAAGTGGTGATGTGGGTGACATACTTAATAATTTATACTTTCATATTATATCATCTTATTCTTTTGATTGATTGAGAATCTCACCCCTTCTGTTTGAATGTTGCCTCCACGTGGGTAACGTGCAGGTGATCAGGATTAGTGCGGTGTCAGAGTGAGTGAAGATGAAGTCTTCTACCTTGCTTGTTGTGTCGGCGTCTGCTCTGATGTGTAACACCGGGGTTTTGGAACGTTTAGTTGTTTTGTTTGTTTGGTTGATGTTTAATTGAAGGATTTGAACTAATACTTTAGTTATGGTGTCAAATGACTATTCTTTCACTGCAGATTAAAAGAATTTTATTTTTGAAAAATGATTTAAGTGTTACATGTCTATTTCATGAGCAGGTTTTTATTGAAGTAGCATCCTGAATACCCTTGTTGTTTCGAATTGACTCTGATGTTTTATTATTTTATTAATATTATGACGCGAGGGGTTTAGGGTGTTACAACTTCTACCTAGGAACTCCTAGATATGAGACCCCTCTCACTTCTCACCAGTCACACAACAATGACAAACTCAACAATAAAGAATACTGGAAGTCACACTTCCAAAGACATAAAAATTCACTATTTGCTTAAAAGCTTAGGAGTGATTACAACTCAAAACTCAGTCCAATTCAAGTACCTAAGGAGTACATGAATGGCTCACAAAAATGCACAAACAACACAGTCTAACTCAGATGTAAAAAAACATAAGAGAGGATCACAAAGAACAAAGACACACTAAACCCTAATACCCTTTCTTTCAATACACGACTTCTCCTTTTATCATTAGGTTTAGAACTCCTCTTTAAATAGCCTTCAGATCAGCATGGGCTTGGGCTCTTCAATTTAAATAAAACGCAAATCACAAATCATAAGCTTCAAATCTTCTACAAGATCTTCTGCACATAAATATGAACTGAATATAAATTTTCCTAAAAAGGCTCCAAGACCCTTTTTATGAAATACAAGCAAATCTGTCAAGACAGAAGTTCCTAAAATATCCCTCCTTGGATTGTGACACTGTGTGAATTAAAATACTATCAAATCTCACACTTTAAATACTAAATCATCCCAACCCTAAACTTCTGGTATAACATGTCCCAGTCACATGTCACAACATCGTGTTGATCATGTTGTCTGACTAGTCACGACATCTGTCTCAACATCTTGCTGAAAAACGTTTTAACAAAATTTCTGCCAATCCAAAACCACAGAACTTACATTAAATAAAAAAAACTAATTTTATTTTCATTAATTCCCTTCCTTACCCCTCGACTCATGGTAATTCTCTCCCCACCACACTAATAATATTAAAATTCTATTTTCCTCCTAAATTCTCAAATTCCTTTATTTCTCTATTAATTTTAATTATAAAAAGTCTAATAATTCTACAAAAAATTCAATAATTCCCAAAAATATCAAATAAATCAAATGAAACACTCTAACACTCATATAAAATAATATAAGGCATTTAAACTCAATTAAAATAATTTAATTTAAAAATTGGGGTGTTATACCTTGAAGAGATCTTTAGAGACAGTGGCCTCCAAGATATCTCCATGTCTTTCTAAGTCACATTTTTTATCCCCCCATCCTCAAATGTCCCTTTTGGGATCTCATAGAGTGTTTCATGTGTTTTGTGGTTGAAGGGCACAACAAAGAAGAATTTATCGTTAAAGTTCTTAAAAGAAACCATGTACACTTCAAAAAATGAAAAACCCTACTTTAAAGAGACCAATCCTCTAGGGTGACGGGTAAGCTAACTTCCTTAGAACATGGAATAATTGGAAAAACATGATCAACATAGGAGAGCTCCTCTATTATTCACACTAGCACAAGAAAGCTTTTACATATGCCTGATTTACCATATTCAATTAAGAAATTGAAATCTCCATGTGATTAAGAACCTCTACCTCGAAATCATTAAAAGGTAGGGTAACTCACATACAAGAGAACACAAATTCTTAGGGAGGCCACATACCTCTCGTACATATTCACATGTCATCATCGAGGACAATCATCTTCCAAACTAAGGACAATCCCACATCTCAACAAATAATGTCTAACATGTCCTCGAAGTTATAGAAAGACCGAGTTCCCAAGATTTCATCTTCGTCCCATAAATTATCTTTAATATAGGTGGGAAACTCCGGATTTGTTGATGTCACGTTCTTCATCATGTCTTCGTTATTGTCCAAAGATAAAAAGACGACGACCTTAAGTCATACACTTGGCATGTTCCTCTAACCACCGTTTCACTTCCTCAACACTAAATTAACGTTTGAATTGAAACTCCAGACCCCTAACATACCTTTGCACATTAGGATCATTTATGATACTCTTAAATCAATGATAGTGGAGTTAGTTAGTTTAACTTCCCCAAAACTAATTCCTACCTGACCTGTTTCATATCAATACAAGTAAGATAAGGCTCCCTATCACCAGGATTGTCTACTATTGGTTCATTCCTAGAAACATCGTCACTAATTTCTATGAATGGAGTTCCTACATTTGGGTTTCTCGGGTTCTCCATGTGCCAGCGCAAATGAAAACTGAAAATGCAAAAGGAGAAGAAGACAAAACCTTGGGTTAATGAAGCTAAGTTGGAGAAAGTAAACAAAGAAACAAATTTTTTGAACAAAGCAACCTCAATTCAGGAATCTCCAACAAAGAAAAAAGCAAACAAAGCTACTTCTTTGAAAATCCTTGAAGCAAGAAGAACGTGAAAAGTTCAAATGAAATGAAGGTTCTCGCTTTATACGCAAGTGAAGTATCATGCTCAATGACCTTGATAAGGTTCCATCCAATGACACAGATGACACCTCGATTCAGTAATTTCACTTTAGTGCACTTAAGTGGGTCTAGGCGTGTCATCTCCCTCCTCTATGTCCGTGGAGAACACAGGGGACGACGTTGTAGAAACGTTTTATCTTCACGAAGTGCATTTAATGTGGAAGTTCTCCATGCCAACTACTCTCACTCAACAAGGCCACCACATAACACATTCTCAACAGGAAGTATCTCTCAACGGAAAAAGTTACCACAATTCAAATTCTTGGGACTTGAAGGGAAACTATTGTAGGTTGGCTAATAGCCCATAAATATTGCTTTATCACCATGGGCTAAATTTCCCTCAAAAGCTTACCACAGTGCCACACAAGTAGATCCCTGCATAATAACGCCACATATGAGTACACAAATCCTTTCATTAGAGTCGCCGATTTAATTCAAAGGTCACCCACGCGCACTCCACGACAAACAACCAGGATACAGTTACAACAACTTCGCCTATATAAGTGTATTCATGAGTCACACTCATATACAATTCATCTCATACTTTCAAAGTTTTACCTTAATCTCATACTCACTTAAATGTCAGAGTACTAACTTTTTATGTACTATCTCTAGCCACCAAAAAACCATTGTTGCCGCACGATAAGCATCCTTATGTTGATCTTCATCAATGTATCAACTATTATTAGACATATACTATTTTTCTTCTTCTTGGCTTGGGTTGTGAACACGGTAGAAATGATAAGAAACAATTTGTAAAAATAAAATAAAATTATTTTTAATGTTAAATAGTTTTAGTGTGGTCAAATAGGAAAGTGAGATGTACATAAAAAATTATCCATGTATCCATCATAAATTTTATATTAAAAATAAAAATAAAAATTATTTTATATGTCAAATGATTTTTTTTTTTTTGTGGTCAAATAGGTGTAATAGATGTTCATAAAAAATTATCCAAGTATTTATCATAATTTTAATAATCCTAATTGCTTATTCATGCTCTACATACACTCTCAATAGTGGTCGGACATAAGTCCTTGTCCTTCTCACAACGACTCGCTCAAAACCAACCTTTCTAACTAACCAAGGGCTATAAATCACTCTCAACATTACTCTCATATTAACCTATCATCTAATACTCAAACACCACCTTCATTCTCTCCCTTAAAATCCTCTCTAAAAAATAGTAATATTAACATGAAGAGAGAAAAGTAATCACCACTTTACTAACTTTCATTCACACCACTTTTGTTCACAAACTTCTCTCATCCATGCAAACAAGAAAGTGTGGAAGGTCCGGAATAACCAATCCTCACTCTCCCGGCAATGTCTGCATCGGAACCTGATTACAAAATCCCGCCGGTTCCAACATACAGGACCCCACCGGCACTGGTAGCTTTCACCCTCACCATCGTCATCTTAACCTTTGTGGCTTTCAGCATTGTGTATCTTTGTAAGTTTTGTTTTCAAGGCCTTTTCCACACTTGGGCCTTACAACGCACAACCTCAGGCTCTCTCGCTCGTCTCTCGCCTGAGAGATCGCCGCCTCGAGGACTCGACAATACTCTTCTAGACAAGTTCCCTACTTTTGTTTACTCCTCCGTGAAAGATCTGCGTGAGGAAAAAAGTTACTGTTTAGAATGTGCTATTTGTTTGCTAGAGTTCGAGGATGATAGCATGCTTCGTCATTTAAGCATTTGTTGTCATGTTTTCCATCAAGAATGTATTGATCTATGGCTTGAATCTCACAAGACATGTCCCGTATGTCGAACCGATCTTGATTTAAATCCAATTTTGAAACACGGGGACAATGACAACGACAACGACAACAACAACAATGACACCGTTGATGCAGACGAGGGTATGGTGCAGTTACCGTGCGACGCTATACGTATTGATGTTGGAGAAGAGGAAAGAGACACCGTTGGAGAGATCACTGGAGCTCAAATAAATGCCACTGGCCAACATGATTGTGAGAACACGAGCATGCCACGAGGAGAAGAACCTAGGTTTTCAAAGTCACATTCAACGGGGCATTCTATAGTGATGATTAGAGGTGAAGAGAAAGATAATGCGAAATATACATTGAGATTGCCTGAACATGTTATAAGGGGAGGGCACAGCAGCTCTAAGAGTTGTACAACATACAATGAGATGACATTGACAGAGCCTACACCTTGTAGTAACTGTGGTTTTGTTAAACCAGTAGCTGGATCCTCTTCACTTGCTCATGCAAAAGACCATTGAAACGTGCTTTTTATCATTCAAGCTTTTTTTTTCTTCATTTACTCGAATTGGTTGTTGTTGTTTAAATTTCACTTCTATAGGTTGAGACTTTAGATATAGACTCATAGAAGATAGAGGCACCAAGCTTTTTATTGGTGTAAGCAATTAGTTACATGTGGTTACTTAGTTTCTTAATCAAGTTAACCATTCAAGAGTTTTAAAATAAAAAAATATATAAAATAACTTGATTGATTGAATGTCTTGAATAATTTATAAGATATGATATTCATAAGAAAAATATCATATTAAGAACTCGTGCCTTATAGAAAATATGTCTCATTCAATTGTTTACATGGCTAATTTATAGGTATCATCTCTATTTTGGGATACATGACACCCATGTTCATCTTGGAGTCTTATGTTTCTCATCATATTACATTGACTCTATTCCTTGTCTGCGACTTTCTTAGGTTGACCACAAAGTCAATTATTTAGTCATATTGTGTTTTAACTAATTCTAGAGTTTTTGCGATCACAAATGACTCTAATGGGTCTGAGAAATATTTGGTTGACTCATCTTCGTTTGTGTTTATAATCACCTCAATTGCTATCCACGTAGGAGCATTCAATTAATCCTAAAATTGTTTGTACCAATCTTAATTGACACTTTAGTTATTCTTAGGTATAAAAAAAATGCATCTATGCATTGCATTATTGATAGTTATTATGTATGTGCAAGTATAACAACCAAAGTAGTAGAAAATGATAAGAAAAATATCAATCTCACGAGGATTGTATTAAGCATTTTGAAACTTCATAGTTTAAAACTAAATCTTGTGGTGTATGTCTACAACGCGAGAATATGCAATAAGTAACTTGATATGCTACAAGCCTACGACAATATTGAAGTAATAAAATAAGCATCATCCACAGAGACTAATTTTTGAATATCGAATCCTATCGTTTTGTTGTTTATCTAAGACAGTTGATGTTTGGAGTTGTTTATGAGAAAAGTTAAACTTTAATTCTTGTTAACAACCTTACTCATATAAGTTTCAATTTCAATATTAACGAAAATTCTATTTTTGTAGAAAATACTAAAACTAGTAGTAATATCCATTTTCGTCAGTGCATTACTGTGATCTAAACCTATAATATGCTTTGACAACATATCTTATTTTTTTGAAGCTCTTAAAAAGAAAAGTATTGGGTCCATTCATATAAGATTACTTATAACCTATAATCTATATGCTTTAACAACATATCTCTATTTTGTCTTGCTCATTTTATTCTTCGTAGAATTTTAGTTTTCTAACATCTTTCAAAGTCAATATTGGGTCCATTCATATAAGATTACTTAGTTGTTAAAAAATCTTCTTTTTGGTCCTTGGAATTTTGTCAATTATCCTTTAACGATGAATAAATCACATTCTCTTTTGGCGGTACATGTACCATGGTAATACAATTGCAAATGGAAGATAACATGATCTTTTTGCAGCACTATACAACTTTTGACAACTTTTGTCCATCCTTATACATTTGCATGACAACTAAATCCTAATACAATCCTTTAAAATCTTCTTCAAAACAACGCCAACTTCAAAAGTCACAATCATAACGAATTTCTTTTGACTTAAAGTCTAATGATAATGAAGCACACATAATTGTCGTGAGAGAGCTTGCAAAAATTGCTAATCATGCATACTAAAAACAAAGTAAAATCCAAAGATGGATAACCTAGTGGACTTATCACTAAACATACCAAATTACATAATAATTTATAAAACTAACTCTAGAAACCCAAGACATAATTGATGAATCCAATACTTGAGAGATAACTAACTTATATAAATAAAGTTATCACACCTCAATAATTGAATCGTTAACTGTCTTAATGTGTTAGGGCCTAAACGTTGCAATAGACAACAAATAAATAAAAAAAATTATTAGACTATTTTTTAACACACCACCCATGTTTCTTATACACCACGTGAAATTTCGTTTTGCCCCCAGTTCCGGATGTGCACATCCGGACGCACCGTTTTTTTTAAAAACGTTACTTTGTTTCGGATGTGCAAATCCAGAATGACAAGTTACGCGTCTTCTGGATATGCACATCCGAGAAAATGGCTGAAACTCAACATATTAAGAGGTATATTTATTTTAAGAAATAATAATAATATGTATTTTAACAGAAGGTTAGAGGAACGAATATGGCAGACATTCTTTAATAATAACTTCAAAATATTTATCAAAACGCATGATGGCCACTTGTTCTGTATCCAAAAGCTGTCTAGTAGTTCTAACCCATATTTAAACAAAATAACGGTCATCCACCTATGATGGCAAACATAATCTGTAACCATAAGTTATATATCCAAAAAATGCGTTGTGAATATCCGAACTCCCAAATCTATCCTCGAAGATTGTAGGACAAATGAAGATCAACAGTAAAATATTACTTCTTTGACGTTATCCAAGATAAATTGCAGCAGAGTCGACACAAAGTTTGTGGTACTCCAATTACCACTTGCAGAACCAGAATAAGAATTTTCGACTTCACTTATGTAGTATCGAGCGTGGTGCCTAAATGATACATGTTGATGTATATTTATGTATATGTATATATTATAACTTGTTTTAATTTTATATATGATTTATTTTGCATTGTTAATTTCTGCTTATCAGAGATGGAGTAAGTGAGGGTCAGTTCAGTCAGGTTTTGCTTTATGAGATGGATGCAATTCGGAAGGTATGACATAGCTAACTTTAACTTTTTAGTTGTTATCATAGTGGCTAAAATCGGGGAACACTTGCTAGCTTTCCGCGCTCGATACTACATAAGTGAAGTCGAAAATTCGGATTCTGGTACAGCAAATGGTAATAGGAGTACCACCAACTTTGTGTCGACTCTGCTGCCATTTATCTTGGATAACGTCAAAGAAGTAATATTTTACTGTTGATATTCATTTGTCCTACAATCTTCGAACCTGTAAAATATAATCCTTTTAGGCTTAAACCCAGTTGATTTATAGAAAGTCACACGTCACTCCCTGAAAATCAAAAGAAAATCATGAGGAATCCACAAATCTAACAAATTTATCTTATAATTGCAGCGGCCCGATTTCCCTTCTGAGGCCACCACCTTACAAAACTTACCATATGATTGCCCTTAAAATCAGACAAAATTATGACCAACAATTGAAGTCTTCCCTCCTGCTTTGTCCTATCGACAATTATATTTATACTTTTTAATAGTCCAAAATGGTAAATAATAATGAATTTTTTATGCATACAAACACTTTTCTTGTATCGTGTAAGTTAGTAACTACTCTCATTCTCAACCTTTCTTCTCCAAAAAGCTCAGTTTTTTCGGTGCTCTGTGCCCTTTACAGGTAAATAATAATGAATTTTTGATGCATACAAACACTTTTCTTGTATCGTGTAAGTTAGTAACTACTCTCATTCTTAACCTTTCTTCTCCAAAAAGCTCAGTCTTTTCGGTGCTCCGTGCCCTTACAGGTAAATAATAATGAGTTTTTTTTATGCATACAAACTTTTTTTATTCATCAACATTTCACTCTGTAATACATGTTTACTTCATTGACATTGACTGAAGATTAATGGCTACACCGAAACAACACATTGAAGAGATACGAAGAATAAAGTTTTCTATTGTCGGGAAACCTAATCCCTTGACTCAATATCTTCTTCATGTTGTCAAGACCTTCTCCCTCCCCTCATTCGAATGTATATTAACTTGCGATGATATATTAACATATGCGACCAACCGACAAAACCGATTTTTTAAAAAAAAACATAAAGTTAGACTATTTATTCGGATCTGCAGATAAGAAATTTTAAAAAATAAAGTTATGTTATGTTTCCGGATGTGCACATCCAAAACACATCAGCATTTTTTAAAAAATTGGTGCGTCCGGATGCGCACATCAGGAATCAGGGGAAAAAAGAAATTTCACATGGTGCCTAAAAAATTTGAGTGGTGTATTAAGAAACCCTCAATTATTATAAAGCTAGCAACACATTTCATATAAACAAAGCTTTTTTTCAGGCTAGGATGTATACAAACATTGCCAAAACTCAACAATGAACCAATTTTCTTATCATTAATATCTAGTTTTGTTTGAGTGGACTTCATCAAAGACGGTCAACATTAATTATAGTCTGCTTGGATTTTCCTATAATTCAAGACTTAACTTTAAGTTTATGCAAACATGGTTCAACTATTCTATTAGAAATTTAGACTTTGATTCTATTTTGAACTTGAGAATTCTACTAGCACAATTTTTTTTTTCTTTTTTTCTAAATACTATACATTTTTCACAACACTTATAACGAGTCCAACCTATTTTCTAAAATGAAACACCCATTGTTCCTACAATTTCACGCATATGAACTTATTCACTATTTTTTATCTTTTTTTTTTTATTTTAAAAAAAAACTTGCTTTTACAAATGCATTAGCCCCTTTTTGCTTAGCTTTTTTCAATAGTATCCTCACCCCTTAAATTAATCTTAAAATAAGGGTATTCCATAATTTAAAACAAACCCAACTAATTTAAATGTCAAAAACTTTTCTGACTTCTAGAGTCCTGATATGAGTCATTACTTTGAAAGTTATATTCGTGCACAATTATTTCATTTTTTTCTAAGTTCAATTTCATTTCTGACAACCCGTGAAAAAAATTGTTTCTGGCATTTCTCCATATACTAAATCCAAAATTTAATATTTAAAATTTAAATTCTATAGATATAATAAGTTGATTAAAAATAAAATTATATATATATATATATATATATATATATATATATATATATATATATATATATATATTGTCGCGGTGAGAATCAAATATAAAGCTATCGATTAACTTGAATCACAAATCATAATTCACCACCGAACTTTGATTCATCCAAAGGAAATGGTAAAGATCGAAAGCCCTAATTGCAATGTAAAACAATGCAAGAGATCTAAGGTTCGGGGGTTGGTTATACATAGGGAAAGTGCTAGCATCCTAAGTATCTGTAGTACTCTACATGAACCTCTTGTCTTAATGTGTTATACTATTGTTTGCTTGTTAAAGGAGATAAACTAAAGTAAATACCTAGGGCTATATACACTAAGTATGCTCGCCAAGACATCGCATCTCGTGCCTACGTATCTTGTCTAAAAGAATCAGAGCATTCGAAGTTCCCCTCAATAAGGGTAAACAAGGTTTGTTGATTGGTTTAGGAGAGGAGACAAGTCGTCATCTTAAGTAGAATACTCAACTGAACCACCATAAATGTGCAGAAGATGGATCTTTGCTTCACATTAAGAGAAGGGCTCTGACTTGGATATTGGATCGACGAGTATGCCACATACCTCTCTCAAGTGGAAAAGAGTATACAACTTTCTCATCTATGTCATGGGGTAGGAGATTTACATCTCAACTAGGCATGATTCATGTCTAATTCTCTCATTGGAGAAAAGGGGAGACTAACTGTAAGTTGTCTAAAGTTAAACATCCTAAGGGAACTATCCTAAGAGAAACTATCCTAAGGGAAAAGCCTAAAATAAAAAAGGATCAAGCTAAGAATGAGGGGTCTAAACTATCCTATAAAATGACTTAAAAGTCAACAAGGTAACTTTCCTTTGGAAGAAAGAACAATTACTTGTAAAACAAGTGTTGGGAAAAGGGAGTTTCAAAGTAAAGATGAATAAGAGTCAAAGGACCTAAGCCAAAAGATCAAAAGAGATGACATATCATGAGAGGTAGCAAGTATATCACACCATGTCCAACATATAAAAGAGTTCATGAATGAAGTCAAACAAGCACCACACCATCAAGCAAACTTGCCACAAGTTTCACCATTCAAAGAAAAATGAAAAGAGAGTTCAACAAGGAAATCATGACTCATAATCCAAAAGGGCAGTGGCATCAACAACTCATGAATCTCATATTCAACACTAACATGTCAAGATAAACATCAACATGGATCACATCTGATCGTACCTGGATCAGACAGTATCTGGGGCCAACAACGTCGTCTAGACTTCAGCTCCGGTGAGGTTGAAAGACGGCCGGGGGGGGGGGGGGTGTACCTGCAAGGTACTCCGTCGCTCAAGTAAGGAAAGGGTCATAAGTAAAAGCAAGTACAAGGTTAGAGTAAGAAAATGTGTGTGTCCTGACCCTCTCAAGTGAGAGGGTATTTATAGAGAGCCCCCAACACGGGGCCAACGGTCACTAGCACTGGGCTGGATCGCCAGGCCCAATCAAAGCAACTGCCAGGGCTTACGTGGCGTAGTGAAGACCAGCACGTGGTCTTCGCCATGGGGTAATCGTTCCTATATCTCCGGAATTAGGGAAGACCGATTCCATCGGGAGTGGGTGGTTACATGAGAACGTGTCCTCGCGGGGAGGAGTCTTGCGTGTCGGGGAGAGACGTGTCCTGGCTGTAGCGAGCGATTTTGGACGTGGTTCTTAAGCACTGTCGCTCTTTTTTGGGGGGGCTATAGGTCGATTCATTTTTTATCCTATTGTGAGCTGATGAAGGAAGGGAAATAGATGTCTCCAATTAACCCTGCTTGCATACTGAGTTTAAACAGCGGTCTGTTAGGTTATAGATACGATCAATGTGGTGGGGCCTCTCTCTTCTTATTTTGAAAGAATGTTGACTTTTGGTAGGATTTTAGGTCTGGGATTCTTGAGGGTATGGGATTTGAATCTTGGTTTATTGTGCTCGCTAAGATTTTTCTTTCAATCTTATGCCTACGTATTCCCGTTTACCGAAACAGGGAAATCAGAGCGTTCGTAGTTCCTCCTATTCTATGGGAGGAAATGGGTGTTTTTGGTGTCTTGTTCAAAGCCCAAGAAGCTGAAGAGTTTATTTGTATCTTGTTCGAAGCCCAAGATATGAAGCTAAAAGGTGTTGTCTTTAGAGAGAACTTGTCATCTCTAAAGGGGGTCTGTTTGTCACAACTGTTGGGTGACTGACTGTAAATGAGGATTACTTTAACCGGGATACGCGGATCCTAGAAATGCCATAATTTCCTTTATAGGGGGTTTTAACCTGAAGGGGAAGACTTTAACTCAGTGTAGAGCAATGCCATCTTTCCTTAGGAATTTCTCATGCTAAAAGAGGGACAGTGGCGTGGATGTAAATAATCCAGAGGCTTGCCACTTACAGCGATTAAATGAAGGGAAATGAGTTGTTGATGTTTGTGTACTGTGAACGAGGCACAACTTTGATGCTAAAAGGTTGATTGGATCAACCAGTGGTTTTCTTATACAAAGCCTAAGAGGAGGCTAATATGTGTCTCGTACAAAGCCTGAGAGAGAGGCTAAAAGGGGTTGATCCTACAAGAGGATCTTTTATACTCAACAAGAGAGTGTTTTTGTATCTCGTACAAAGCCCGAGATGGAGGCTATTTGACTTAACAAGAGGGAGTATTTTGTATCTCGTACGAAGCCCGAGATGGAGGCTATTTGATGGTGATTGACTCAACGAGAGAGTCTTTTGTATCTCGTACGAAGCCCGAGATGGAGGCGAATGGGGTGATTGACTCAACGAGGGAGTCTCTGGTATCTCGTACGAAGCCCGAGATGGAGGCTAAAATTGTTAGCTCCGCTGGGGAGAATCATTATACAAAGCCCAAGAGGAGGCTATGGTTACTGTTTCAGTTGAGTGACAGGTCCAGTATGCTGATTTAAAGAGAAAATCAGTTCTTATATGAGTAATGTTTGCACTCAGGGATTTTGATTCGAGGATCAGGGATATTTCCCGTTCTTTAAGGAAGTGGGAAATCCAAAGGGTATTGAGGTTGTCCGAGTCCACGGGGTTCCTTCCTATTTTTGAAAAGGTCACTTGAGAATGTCTTTGAGACTCAAGGATGTTAGACTGTCCGTGTCTAGAGTTTCATTTTTTGTACTATGCTTTGAGAAACAGTAGTAGACTCTTGGAAATGACTGTTCTATGAAGGTGACTAAGTTCTGTTCCTATACCTCTAGGAGGTCGTCGGGACAATTTGTACGAAGCCCAAGAGAAGGCTGGAAGCTTTTAAGAAGCCGATCGGTCCTTGTATGAAGCCCAAGAGAAAGATATCATTCCAGGAGGAAGAATCATTATACGAAGCCTAAGAGGAGGCTGTGAACACTTCTAAGAAGCCGAAGGGTCCTTGTACAACGCCCAAGAGGAGGCGAGGATGCTTTTAGGAAGCCTGTGGGTCCTTGAACAATGCCCAAGAGGAGGCCAATGCTTTTAAGAAGCCGATGGGTCCCCAAACCCCGAGAAATTCAAGGTAAGCTATTCACAAGGAATAGATCAAGTCAGGAAAGTCCGAGAATTTGGAAGAAACTCAAAGATGCCATTCATGGAGAATACATTCATCTCTGGGAGTAGAATTTCTTGACAATTCCTAATGAGGACAGCCGAAGAGAAGACTGTATCTGGTGATCCTATTGGGGATCTAGTTGTCTATTTAAACGAAACGGCTTTTACCTAGTACTAGACGTAGTTGCTGTGACGCCCCCAATCTATACCCCCAAGCTATTAAAGCGGTAAAAGAAAATTCAAAATTTCATCAGAGTATATTTAAGACATGCACGACATGGACTGGAGGGTCACATCAATGTGAAACAAACATACAACACCTTCTCATAAAGATATGCAACAGTGGGGTAGCAATCAACAGAGGAACTCAGTTCCTTACCACCACATTTCAGATTTTAGAATAAAAGTGGAAAATCTAAAAACTGAATATCATAAATATATATATCACTTGAAAAGTTTGTCATACATCAAGTTATACATGCACGAGCCAAAAGATATATATACATAATACACAATAATCACAAACGGCCTCCCTAACTACCCGGTGTCACATATCAGAGCCGACCGACAAAAGAATGAAGTCCTAAGCTTCACAAAAAGACCTCCAGCAACTCTAATATGCAATGCCTCATAGAGCATTATAAAACAGCAGAAGGGTGAGAAAAACAATCATATTACAGTTGCATATAATTATATATATGACACCAAAAATACACATATATACTGTTCTCACCACAATTCATACCAGAATCCAACACAAAACAACACAATGTATATTTCATATTTCCATCACCAAGGTATACCAACCATGCACAATACAAGTATCACCAACACATATATACACATATTAATTTATCAATTTCATCCACAATTCCACACATAAACAAACCAATGATGATTTATGCAAATGCAAGAGGCCGACACAATGACTCTATGCATATGCACATGCTGCACCGACTTCCATCAATTCTCAACACCAGTTCACTCAGGAACTATTGGAACCATCGCTCGTCACTTAGTGTAACTCCCCGTCGGGCATACGATGTTCCCCGTTGCTTTCGGTCCTCTTTGTATAAGGCGCACGACGTTTATGGATCGCTTTCGGTCTTCTTTATATAAGGCGCACGATCCGATCGGTCACACCCCACATGGGCACACGATCGTCTATAACCATCGCTTTCGGTCCTCTTATGTTTAAGGCGCACGATCCAATCAGATCGCTTTCGGTCCTCTTATTTTTAAGGCGCGCGATGTTATAGCAGATTCCCTCTGGAATCAATCCGTCACTCAGGACGTCTCAAGAATGCATATCATGATTCTCAGCATACAATGACTCATGACATTTAATATGCACACATATACACATCCCTAATTATGCATATATCATCAATTATCACACATTCGCATTTTCTTGCCGTAAGGCCACACATCATCATCACCACATATATTTCATGCAATTTCACTTCACCACAGTACACAAGTCATATCATATCCACCCCAACAGCATATTGCACATACACACCAAGTTCACACAATTAAACGGCAAAAGTCGACAACAAAATAACACATTTTCTAATCCCTGACATAATTTAATTGGCCAACAATCTCAAAACCATCATCACAAGCAAGAACATTTTATAAGCTTTTCAACGATATAAAGAACGCTTAAATCGGAAATACGGTTCGAGAGTTATGAATTTTTTTAGGAAAAGTATTATTTGGAAAACTCTCGCTACCGCCCGTCGAAACACTCCAACCGCCCGGCGAAACACCGTTCGCCGCTACCTCGCTCGGCGAAGCACAGACGACACTAATTCTACCAAAATTACTCAAAAGAGTCAGGAACTTGTAACCTCTGCGCCTCTCAAAACCGCCCGGCGAAAGAACGAACCGCCCGGCGAAACAAGCACACCACCCGGCGCTTCACACCAGAAGCAGAATTTCTGCTTGCGTTTACACTGTTCCTCACCCCCAAAAATCTCATTTTTCCGCCCAAATCACTTCCAGCAGCAAAACCGTTAATAGCAATGGTTCATAAACATATAGAGATCATACAACACAAATTATACCAATTTCCGTCTGTGAAAACATCGATTTCTACTCGTTTACGCGTTTTCGACCTATAACCGAAAACTATCGAAAAACCAATACCACATACAAACACACGTACATAATCATACACAACGATAAGATAATCGAGTTTCGCACCCTTACCCGATTAAATAACGCGTAGAAAAGTCGTTTGATTGGTTTCCAAGTTTTTCCCAAATCTCTCTCTTTTCTTCTCTTCTCCTTTTCTTTTCTCCTTTTCTCTTACTATGTTTTTCTCTCTTTTTCTTTCTATTTCAACTCTTAACTTAACAATTAAATCAAAATGCCCAAAATACCTCTACACTCAATTATCTCGCAAACGATCCCAAAACCCGATAAAATATAATCACGACTAAAAATAACATATTTTCAGATAAAAGTCAGAGATAAAATAATATAATAATAAAATACTCAAAACGACTCAAATAAATAAAAATACTAAAACTGGGACGTTACAACTCTCCCCCACTTAGAAATTTTCGTCCTCGAAAATATACCTGAGACGAACAACCCTGGATACGACTCCCGCTTCCGACTCTCCAACTCCCAAGTCAAATTGCCCTCAGCAGCGCCTCCCCACACCACTTTCACAAGTGCAATATCCTTACCCCTCAACCGCTTCACTTCGCGATCCAAAAAACTCACCGGCAAAGCCTCAACCGTAAGGTTCTCCCTTACCTCAACCTCATCCATCGAAATCACATGCGACGGATCCGGAACATACTTCCGAAGCTGTGAAACATGGAACACATCATGCAAATTCGACAGATTCGGCGGCAACGCCACCCTATAAGCCACAACACCCACTCTCGCGGATATCTGGTAACGACCAATAAACCGAGAAGTAAGTTTCTTCGATTTTAATGCACGACCAACACCTTTTACCGGCGTAACCCTAAAAAATACATGATCGCCCTCTTGAAACTCAAGATCCTTCCGTCTCCGATCATGATAACTCTTTTATCTATTCTGAGAAGCTTTCATTTTCTCACGAATAAGCATCACTTTTTCCGTCGTCTGCTGCACCGACTCTGGTCCAACTACCGTTCTCTCACCAGATTCGTGCCAACACAAAGGTGTTCGACACTTCCGTCCATACAACACTTCAAACGGTGCCATTCCAATACTAGAATGGAAACTGTTATTATACGTGAATTCAACCAATGCAAGATAACTATCCCACGCACCACCTTGTTCCAAAACACACGCTCGCAACAAATCCTCCAAAGACTGAATCGTCCTCTCCGTCTGACCATCCGTCTGAGGATGATAAGCCGAACTCAATCTCAATTTAGAACCCAAAGCCTTCTGTAAACTTTCCCAAAATCTCGAGGTAAACCTTGGATCTCAATCCGAAACAATACTTAACGGAACTCCATGCAACTTCACAATCATACTGATGTAAATCTCAGCTAACCGCTCCAAAGAAAAATTGATATCAATCGGAATGAAATGAGCCGATTTAGTCAGCCTATCTACAACCACCCAAATAGCATTATGCCCTCTCTGAGTATTCGGTAACCCCGTTACAAAATCCATCGAAATGCTATCCCATTTCCATTCAGGAATGTCCAA
Organism: Lathyrus tuberosus; assembly: GCA_022829125.1. Taxonomy (NCBI): domain Eukaryota; kingdom Viridiplantae; phylum Streptophyta; class Magnoliopsida; order Fabales; family Fabaceae; genus Lathyrus; species Lathyrus tuberosus. Next base: position 15,871,389 of record JALAZF010000040.1, read on the forward strand.
CGGTTGCAACAAACCACTAGGCCTCAGATGTTCTACCTTTGATTTCTGACAAGTCAAACACGCATACACAAACTGAGCCACGTCTCTTTTCAATCCAGACCACCAGAAAATCTTCTTCAAATCTTGGTACATTTTATTCGCTCCCGGATGTATACTCAAATTACTCCGGTGTCCTTCTTCCAAAATCATCCGTTTCAACTCCGAATCATCTGGAATACAAATTCGCCCACGGAACCTCAACACACCATTAACATCCACTTGAAAATCACCATTCGCATCTTTTCCGCCAACCAACATCAAATCCACGAAGTTCGCATCCAACTTCTGCTTCTCACTTACCGTCACCAGAAAATCATTAGTAACCTTTAACATACCCAGCCTCACACTAACGGAAGTCACTTCACATACCAAACTCAAGTCTCTAAACGATTCCAAAAGTTCCCACTCCTTAACCATTAAAGCGGACATATGCAAAGATTTCCAGCTCAACGCATCGGCTACCACGTTAGCTTTACCAGGATGGTAATTCAAGCCAAAGTCATAGTCCTTCAAGAATTCCAACCATATACGCTGCCTCATGTTCAGCTCCTTCTGATCAAACAGGTATTTCAAACTTTTATGATCACTAAAGACTTCAAACCTAGCACCAAAAAGATAATGCCTCCAAATCTTCAACACAAAAACCACAGCCGCTAATTCAAGATCATGAGTAGGATAATTTTTCTCATGAATCCTCAATTGCCTTGAAGCATAAGCCACAACCTTACCTTCCTGCATCAGAACACCACCCAGACCAATCAAAGACGCATCACAATATACCACAAATGGTTCATTAGGATCCGGTAAGATCAAAATCGGAGATGTCGTCAATCTTCTCTTCAGCTCATTAAAACTCTCCTCGCACCGAATATCCCAAATGAACGCTTGCCCTTTACAAGTCAACTGGGTCAAAGGAAGTTCTAGTTTAGAAAAACCTTCAATAAACCTTCGATAATATCCGACCAACCCCAAAAAGCTTCGAATTTCAGTAACAGATCTCGGAGCCTCCCATTGTAGAACTGCTTCTACTTTAGATGGATCCACAGCAATACCATTACCTGAAATCACGTGTCCAAGAAAACTCACTTCCGATAACCAGAACTCACACTTGGACAATTTTGCAAAAAGTTTCCTTTCCTTCAAAACCTGCAAAACAATACGCAAATGTTCCGCATGCTCCTCATGAGACTTAGAATAAATTAAGATATCATCAATAAACACCACCACAAAACGATCCAAATGCTCATGAAAAATACGATTCATGTATTCCATAAACACACCTGGCGCGTTAGAAACCCCGAACGACATCACAGAATATTCATAATGACCGTAACGTGTCCTAAAAGCCGTCTTCTGAATATCTTCCTCCTTCACCCTAATCTGATGATACCCTGACCTCAAGTCAATCTTACTAAACACACACGCCCCAACCAGCTGATCCATCAGATCATCAATCCTGGGAAGAGGATACTTATTCTTAATCGTCACCTTATTCAATTGGCGATAATTAATACACAATCACATACTTCCATCTTTCTTTTTCACCAATAAAACTGGAGCACCCCAAGGCGACACACTAGGCCTTACAAACCTCTTCTCCAACAAGTCATTCAACTGTTTCTTCAGTTCGACCAACTCAGATGCCGACATACGATAAGGAGCCATAGAAACAGGTCTAGTACCAGGAACTAGATCTATCGAAAACTCCACCTCTCTCTCTGGCGGTACATCTGAAATATCCTCAGGAAACACTTCCGGAAATTCACACACAACAGGAAACACATCTAGTGAAACTTGACTATCCACAGTCAAAGATGCAAACAACCCAAACAACTGAGCTTCCTCCGCCAAAAGTTTCTTCAACTCTTTGGTAGATAAGAAACTCGAGTCTTCGTCTTCCTCAAGAGAAGGAAACCTTACCAGCTTATGATAACAATCAATATGAACCCGATTGAATTGCAACCAATTCATACCCAGAACCACATCTAAACCTTCCAACAGTAAACACACTAAATCCATCTCAAAGTCTTTACCATAAATGGTCAAAGGACAACTCAAACAAACCAAAGAAGTAGCTACTGAACCCATTGTTGGAGTATCAATAACCATCTCACCATCCATCGAAAACAACACAAGATTCAAACGCTTCGCGCACTCAGACGAAATAAACGAATGAGTCGCTCCAGTATCAATAATAGCAACTAAAGGAGTACTATAAATAAAACAAGTACCTCTAATAAGACGATCTGCACTTGAAGTCTGAGTCCCTGACAACGCAAAGACTTTCCCACCAGCTGGAGCCCTCTTCGGTTTCGGACACTTCGTACTAATGTGACCAGGTTCCCCGCAGTTGAAACACTTCACTACATTCTTCCTTTTACAATAAGCTACAATATGTCTGACACCTCCACAATTAGAACACGTCCTCAAATCTTTCCTACACTCGGACTGACGATGTCCCACATCACCACATCTATAACATCTCAGAGGACCAGACATTCCTCCTCCACTTGACCTCCTCTCAAAATTACTCCTTTGTTTACCTTTATCAGCTGGTGTTACATACGGACCACCACGGAACTGTTGCTTCCCTTTCCTCTCGCTCACACTCTTATAGTGAGTAGAACGAGCCTTACTATCCTCCTTATAAATCCTACAATAATCCACCAAATCAGAGAACCTCCGAATCCTTTGATAACCAATAGCTTGCTTAATCTCAGGACGCAAACCATTCTCAAACTTTACACACTTAGAAAACTCCGCAGTCACTTCAGCATAGTGAGGATAAAACTGCACAAGCTCAACAAACTTAGCCGTATAATCAACAACAGACATACTACCTTGTTTCAGTTCCAAGAACTCAATTTCCTTCTTTCCTCTTACATCTTCGGGAAAATACTTCCTCAGAAACTCCAGCCTAAACACTTCCCAAGTGATCTCTTCCTCCTCTGCAGCTTCCAACACATTACGAGTACCGACCCACCAATCATCAGCTTCTTCCAGCAACATGTGAGTACCCAGTCTCACCTTCTGATCTTCATCACAATCCATAACTCGGAAAATACTATCAATTTCTTTCAACCAAATCTGTGCACCATCAAGATCATATCTTCCTTTGAAGACAGGTGGTTTATTCTTCCTGAACTCATCATTACCCGCAGCATTCGGTGCACCCTGCACAGCCCGAGCCATAGCCTGCATCGCAGCAGCTAAAGCAGCGTCGTTCCTTCCAGCCATATTCTGTTTATTTCCAATAACAGCAACTATGGTTAAACAAACAGCTCACCCAAACACAACGACCAACAAGGACTGACACAACTGACACAGACTGGCTCTGATACCACTTAATGTGACGCCCCCAATCTATACCCCCAAGCTATTAAAGCGGTAAAAGAAAATTCAAAATTTCATCAGAGTATATTTAAAACATGCACGACATGGACCGGAGGGTCACATCAATGTGAAACAAACATACAACACCTGCTCATAAAGATATGCAACAGTGGGGTAGCAATCAACAGAGGAACTCAGTTCCTTACACCCACATTTCAGATTTTAGAATAAAAGCGGAAAATCTAAAAACTGAATATCATAAATATATATATCACTTGAAAAGTTTGTCATACATCAAGTTATACATGCACGAGCCAAAAGATATATATATATATATATATATATATATATATATATATATACATAATACACAATAATCACAAACGGCCTCCCTAACTACCCGGTGTCACATATCAGAGCCGACCGACAAAAGAATGAAGTCCTAAGCTTCACAAAAAGACCTCCAGCAACTCTAATCTGCAATGCCTCGTAGAGCATTATAAAACAGCAGAAGGGTGAGAAAAATAATCATATTACAGTTGCATATAATTATATATATGACACCAAAAATACACATATATACTGTTCTCACCACAATTCATACCAGAATCCAACACAAAACAACACAATGTATATTTCATATTTCCATCACCAAGGTATACCAACCATGCACAATACAAGTATCACCAACACATATATACACATATTAATTTATCAATTTCATCCACAATTCCACACATAAACAAACCAATGATGATTTATGCAAATGCAAGAGACCGACACAACGACTCTATGCATATGCACATACGGCACCGACTTCCATCAATTCTCAACACCAGTTCACTCAGAAACTATTGGAATCATCGCTCGTCACTTAGTGTAACTCCCCGTCGAGCATACGATGTTCCCCGTCGCTTTCGGTCCTCTTTGTATAAGGCGCACGATCTGATCGGTCCCACCCCACATGGGCACACGATCGTCTATAACCATCGCTTTCGGTCCTCTTATGTTTAAGGCGCACGATCCAATCAGATCGCTTTCGGTCCTCTTATTTTTAAGGCGCACGATGTTATAGCAGATTCCCTCTGGAATCAATCCTCACTCAGGACGTCTCAAGAATGTATATCATGATGCTCAGCATACAATGACTCATGACATTTAATATGCACACATATACACATCCCTAATTATGCATATATCATCAATTATCACACATTCGCATTTTCTTTCCGTAAGGCCACACATCATCATCACCACATATATTTCATGCAATTTCACTTCACCACAGTACACAGGTCATATCATATCCACCCCAACAGCATATTGCACATACACATCAAGTTCACACAATTAAACGGCAAAAGTCGACAACAAAATAACACATTTTCTAATCCCAACATAATTTAATCGGCCAACAATCTCAAAACCATCATCACAAGCAAAAACATTTTATAAGCTTTTCAACGATATAAAGAACGCTTAAATCGGAAATACGGTTCGAGAGTTATGAATTTTTTTTAGGAAAAGTATTATTTGGAAAACTCTCGCTACCCGCCCGACGAAACACTCCAACCGCCCGGCGAAACACCCTTCGCCGCTACCTCGCCCGTCGAAGCACAGGCGACACTAATTCTACCAAAATGACTCAAAAGAGTCAGGAACTTATAACCTCTGCGCCTCTCAAAACCGCCTGGCGAAAGAACGAACTGCCCGGCGAAACAAGCACACCGCCCGGCGCTTCACACCAGAAGCAGAATTTCTGCTTGCGTTTACACTGTTCCTCACCCCCAAAAATCTCATTTTTCCACCCAAATCACTTCCAGCAGCAAAACCGTTAATAGCAATGGTTCATAAACATATAGAGATCATACAACACAAATTATACCAATTTCCGTCCGTGAAAACATCGATTTCTACTCGTTTACGCGTTTTCGACCTATAACCGAAAACTATCAAAAAACCAATACCACATACAAACACACGTACATAATCATACACAACGATAAGATAATCGAGTTTCGCACCCTTACCCGATTAAATAACGCGTAGAAAAGTCGGTTGATTGGTTTCCAAGTTTTTCCCAAATCTCTCTCTTTTCTTCTCTTCTCCTTTTCTTTTCTCCTTTTCTCTTACTATGTTTTTCTCTCTTTTTCTTTCTATTTCAACTCTTAACTTAACAATTAAATCAAAATGCCCAAAATACCTCTACACTCAATTATCTCGCAAACGATCCCAAAACCCGATAAAATATAATCACGACTAAAAATAACATATTTTCAGATAAAAGTCAGAGATAAAATAATATAATAATAATATAATAATAAAATACCTAAAACGACTCAAATAAATAAAAATACTAAAACTGGGGCGTTACAGTTGCCGAGGAAACTCTAAATATCTATACTATTATTACACAGTTGATATGAGTTTTTGAAAGGATACTTACAGTGAGCAGCCCCACAATACAGTTATATGTATACGAAAGCAGTAAACAAAAGCGTATAAACACTTACTCGGTTGTAGAGCTTCCATGTTGTTTGGTTAGTTGTTCAACAAAGAAAGATTGAAAAACAACAGTATATTCAAAATCAAAGGAGAAAGTGCTTTGAAAAAGAAAGATTTGGGGCTTACAGCTCAAGGAGAGGCCCAGGGTTTTATCAGTGATTGCACTGTTTGAATTTGTACAGAGGGACTTATACAAGTGACTGAGGCCCAAAAATTGTTTTCTGTACAAAGGGATTTGGGTCTTACACTCTCTCAAGAGGCCCAAAATGTTTTAGAAATGAAGTGGGGCTTATAACACGAAGGTAGGCCCAGTTGATTTAGTTTTGAATTGGCGATCGCACCGAGGTTTTATTTTAACGCAGAGGGGCTTATACAATATCTGAGACCCAAAGTTTGTTTTGGTTAAAAGGGGATTGGGTCTTACACTCTGATAGAGGCCCAGATGGTTTATCTTTAAACTGGCGACGATCGTACCGAATTTAAAAATGTACAGAGGGACTTATACAATAAGTGAGGCCCAAAATATTTCTGTACAAGTGGGTTGGGTCTTACACTCTAATAGAGGCCCAAAGAGTTTTGAAAAGAAAAAGAGTGGGGCTTATAACACGAGGGTAGGCCCAAAGTTTTTGTTTTTGTTTTGAAAAAGGCGACGACCGCGCCGTTTATTTTGACAGTATCGGGACTTATACAATATACTGAGGCACAAAAATGATTTGGTCAAAAAAGGATTGGGTCTTACACTCTATTAGAGGCCCAAAGAGTTTGAAAATGATATGAGGGTTGAATTAATCCAAAAACACTAATTTGTTTTTCAAAGTGTATTTTAATTGAATAAATATTCAATTAAAATGATCAAAATTGTTTAACATATGGAAATCAAATTGTGATCTTGGATTAATGCTTCAAAAATTAAGTATTGACCTACAAAATAATTAGAAGTCATTAAAAGTTGCAAAATCAAGGTGGAAAAAATATTTAAAATGTCAAAAACAATTAAAATATTAATTCTTTGCAAAAATATCAATTACATGAAATAAATAATATTTTTGGGATTTTTTGGAAAAATCAAATATTTTAACATTTTTGTGAATTATTAAAAAAAGAATAAACTCAAAATCATTAAAACTCAGAGAGAAATTAATTTTTGAATCAATTAAATAAAATCACAAAATTCAAATATTCAAATATTCAAAAAATGGCGCCAAGAACACCCAAGAACACGCGCGTGTTCTGTGTTTGCCCAGATTTGCATTTTCTCTCCAATCTCACTGAATACTTGATTATACCATGCAATCCACATATCAATCTACTCGTCTCAACCTCACGATCATGTTTATGACAATTAATTTCATTTAAATTAAGCACAAAACAAGAAATCACGAAAAATCCTCAAGAACCCTAAATTCTGCATGAAGGCTGGTATTTTTGATACACGATTCAAACAAAACAATTAATTGAGGGGAAACATTCCATGCATGATTATGAACATGTGGCCAAATTATTGTGCAGCAAAAATTGCCTGGATCATAGAGTTAGAAGAGCTCATGCTTACCTCTTGCAGCTGGTGATCATGTTTTATGTTGGAGGTGTTACAACTAGGTTCCAATGATTTGGATAGCTCCCCTGGGTGCCATGGAGTGTATCTGGATGCTTGGAATGGATTGAAATGGTTTGGAGCTAAAGATGGTACCTCAACTGCAAAACTGTCAAGAACTTGAGCAATTGGCTAGTGATTTTGTGAAATCAGTGTTCCAGATGTTATGTGAGTGTTTGGATCACTTCTATATGATGTATGTGAGGTGTGTGAGTGATTGGTTTGATTGGAAAAGCTCTCAAACTCAAAACCCGATAGTGACTTGCCTTAGAAGGCAAAATTGGAGTGAAAGAAGAGATTTTGAGGAAAGCATCTGTTTGATGGCTTTGGTGTACTTAAACTGATCACAATTGAGCTCTATTTATAGTAGAGCAAGTTTGTTTTGCAAGGAATAGTGAATGGCAACTGCTGAGTAGGTTTGGCCAATGTTGGCAAATGAAAATCCAAGTCTCCTCTAGCCATTGACTAGAGGTTAGGGCACAGGCTGCTGGGTCCCTTGGTCTTGGATAAGTCTTGACTAAATTTAGTTGCAAATGGCTCAGTCCATGCCACCTTGATGCTTCCATTGAATGCTCCAATCCAAAATTGGAGTCTTGTCCCTATTTTGGCAATTCTAGGTTCAACATGCTATTTCTTGTTCTAAAGACTTTGAAGGCTTGGCTCAATAATTGTCCCCTTTAGATTCAATCCTCAGATGTGTCCAAGTGGATAGGAGTGTTTGGATTTGCACAATTTTGGCAAATCGAGTAAAAGTGCAAAATCTGTCTTGCCTTGACAGATTTCAACAAGGCAACTTGCCAATGTTATATCTCTTGGCTCAAATTGAATTTGGTAATGTTCTTGGTCATTTTGGAAAGCCCTTACATGATACAACAATTGTTTGAACATGTTTGGTTTTGATCTATTTTGAATCCAAGTGAAAAATCCCCCTACATTTGGAAAAAAGTAAGGCAAAATCTGACTTAGTGAAATTTTCACTAAGTGTTGGAACAAAGTGACTTTTCTCGATTTTGATCACTCCATAACTCAAAATCCATGAGGAATTTGGACATAGGCCAGTATGAAGCTTTTGTAGAGCGCAATGAGATCTACAAATCAAGCTTTGAATGGGGAACAATGGCCTTGTGGTTTAGGAGTTATGGTCCTCCAAAGTTGGCACATTAGTGTCACTTTTTCCATAACTTAGAAAATTTTCTAAGTTTTTATGGTTACCCCTTTTACAAGTTATCCCACTTTCTTTGATTTTTCTTGATGAATGATGATTCAAATCATACATTAACATCATTTTAGGGTTAAAAATCCATTTTGGTGGAAAATCTCAAAAAGTCAAAGTTGACTTTTGTGCACAGTTGACTTTTTATCAGATGAATTCCAAACTGTGCAATTCTTCAGGAAATCATGTCCTTGACCTAAATCAAACTTGATGGACATGTTCCATGGGTGTCATAGGGTATATTGATTCATGTCCTAGGGCTTGGGAGCATGTCTTGGTCAAAAGTCAAAGTTACAGTTGATTTTTCCCTTAAAACCCTAACTGCGGTGCAGATGAAATTGAGACTTGTTGCTCAAGCTTCTTGGATCAATCCATTGTTGCAAATGGATCAATGTAGTATGTTGGAGACCCTAAAATCATGTCTTAAGGCCTTGGCTTATGATTTGTCCCAAAAGTCAACTTAGGGGTGAATTAGGTCAAGAAACCCCTAATTCCTGATTTTTGATGTATGCATCCCCTGAGGTCAAATTGACTTGATGATTTGGTTTATGATGTCCCTTGGAGCATATTAGGATATGCTTTGAGGTATTGGCTCATGTCCATAGGAAAATTTCCATTTGGAGCCCCTGGTCGACCAAAAGCCTAATTTGGTGACACTAACGATCTTAAGGCTTGATCCACCTAGAAGGGAGCAGCTTTGTGCTTAATCCTTAAAGTGGGAGTCCTCTTGATCCCTTGTAGCTACTTGAGAGGTTAGACAAGTTGAAGATCATGTCATTCCTTGATTGATCCTTTGTCAAAAGCTCTGAGAGGGCTTGAAACCCTAAATTTGATTCAGTGGATGCTCACCCATCTTTGGGGAGACTAATGAGGCAAGATGGCTCCCCCATATTGTGATGATGATTTTCACAATGATGGGAAATCTTAGTGGTCAAAATTTGGGGTATGACAGATGCCCCTATTTAATCTTCTTGGACCTAAAGGTGTGAATGATGAAGGTATTCGGGCATTCGGGGTGCAAGAGGATTAAATATTGGAATATCCGAAATTTTGACGGCTATGAATGGCAGCTTGCACATTCATGTTCTTTTGCTAAGCAAGGATGCTTAGAAAAGGTAAACTTCCCCTCGATCCTGGTTTCCTACCAAGGAACTGGTCTTAGTTGTGGAAACAAACTTCCCCTCGATCCTGGTTTCCTACAAAGGAACTGGTCTCAGTTTCTGTTGTAAACTTCCCCTCGATCCTGGTTTCCTACCAAGGAACTGGTCTAAGTTGCTGAAATAAACTTCCCCTCGATCCTGGTTTCTTACCAAGGAACTGGTCTTAGTTTCTGATTTAAACTTCCCCTCGATCCTGGTTTCCTACCAAGGAACTGGTCTTAGTTTCTTTTGTCAATAAACTTTATTGACAAGGGACGCTATTCGTAGCGGTTTTCCTCAAACTTCTCTCTGAATTTTCCTGGGGAGATGCCATTTGTTTCTACTGGGGAAAACGAGTCTCTTGAGAGGCTGCTTCCGCTTGGGGATCTTACACCATACTTTTCTCGGGATCTTCCGGGAGAAATGCCATATGATGGGGTCCAATTTTGAGGTGCCGATGACCTTTTTGTCAGCGGTTTTTTCGGAGAGAAACTGACGTGCTGCCGGATCTCCGATTATGAGGCTTTCTCTGTGGATTTTCCTTAATCCGGGAAATCAAGGATATCATCTTCAATGGCGAAGAGTGATGTTGACTGAAGGTTCTCTGGTTTTTCAGAGGTTCAAGTTATCAAAGTGGTCAAGAACCAACTTCAATCCAGAACTTAACTAAAAGAGAGATATTATTCAGACACAGTATTTCCTGACGAGGAAAGAACTGGAAACTCGATTGAGAGGACTCCTATCACTAAGGGACAAGACCGACTAGAGTGATAGTGATGCAATATGAATGCGAATGTAAATCAATAATGCATGATGTACGTATGTATATGCTGACAAAACTGACGCGACATACAAACTAAAAGATGAACATGACTGGATACTCGGCCATCGCGGGGCGAAGAAGCACCGTTGGTCCAAAAAGTAGCAATTCTACCTTGCTTAGGAGAAGTAGTCCTCGTGGGGAACTATGTTGGTCGGGCTTAGGAGATGAGAACTCGGCCAAGGGTATCAGATGGGAAAGCCACATCTCATACAGTTGATCCTTCGTTCAGGCGTACTGGCCTAGAAGGAGTACTTTGATTCTGCATTTTGAAATTCAAACGCCTTTGGAGACGCAATCGACGTTCTTTCGATGTTCAACAGTCAAAAGCAATTGTCATCTTTAATTTAAAAGCAGAAAAAGTTTTAACAAGTAAATTCATTTTTGTTTCATTTCAAGAATCGTTAATCATGTTAAAATGCCATTCTGTAAAGCTCAAGCAAATAAGAATTACAAACAAAAGCACAAGGGCTCAAATTTTATTGATAAGATGGAGATCAGCCAAACGCGTGATTCCAAAGAGTATATACAAAGTTTGAAAATGGTAATTTACAGGGAAAAGGGCTACGTTGAAACATAACGACCACCATCCTTCTACCAACTTTGACTTCGGGGCATCCTGAGCTTCTGTCGAAGATGACCTTGACTGGAGTTTTCTGACGGACGATGTAACTGCTGCTGAGGGACCTGCCTCTGTTGAACATAGTTACTTGCCATTATCCCTAATTTTGCCTGGATTGTACTTTGAAATTTCCAATCCATCGGGATGATTTTTATTATGTCTCTAATTTTTTCCTGGACCGCCCTTTCGGGTTTTCAATCCACCGAGACGTTTTTTTTAGGCGAAGTATTTCTTGACTACATCAACATTCGGGGGGTAGACAAATTCTTCTCCGTCCATGGTTGTGAGTCTCAAGGCGCCGTCTGAGAAAGCTTTCTTGACCACATAGGGGCCATCGTAATTCGGAGTCCACTTGCCCCGAGAATTAGTGAGAAATTATTGTATTTTCTTGAGCACGAGGTCTCCTTTCCTGAAGACGCGAGGTCGAACCTTTTTGTCGAACGCCTTCTTCATTCTCTGTTGATACAGCTAACCATGGCATAGTGTCGTGATTCGCTTCTCCTCGATCAGATTCAATTCGTCGTGTCGACTTTGACACCATTCAGCTTATGTAAGCTTAGCTTCCATTAATACCCTGATTGATGGGATCTCTACTTCTATGGGGAGCACTGCCTCCATGCCATATACTAGAGAGAAAGGGGTTGCCCCTGTTGAAGTACGGACAGATGTGCGATAACCATGAAAAGCAAAGGGTAGCATCTCGTGCCAGTCTTTGTAGGTTACAACCATCTTTTAAACGATCTTCTTGATGTTTTTATTGGCCGATTCTACCGCTCCGTTCATCTTGGGTCGGTAGGGAGATGAGTTATGGTGTTTAATCTTGAACTCAGCACACAACTCTTTCATTATCTTATTGTTCGAGTTAGATCCATTGTCTATAATGATCTGGTTTGGAACACCATAACGGCAGATGATATTGTTTTTGATAAATCGGACCACCACTTGTCGGGTTACATTAGCATACGACGCTGCTTCGACCCACTTGGTGAAATAGTCAATGGCTACCAGGATGAACCGATGTCTATTTGAAGCCTTAGGTTCGATCAAGCCAATCATGTCGATTCCCCATATGGAAAAAGGCCACGGGGAAGAGAGAACTTTGAGATGTGATGGCGGTACATGAATTTTGTCGGAGTATATCTGACACTTGTGACACCTCCTCATGTACTTGTAACAGTCAGATTCCATGGTCAACCAGTAGCACCCTGCTCTCAGAATTTTTCTCGCCATTGTGTGTCCATTGGTATGAGTGCCAAAGGATCCTTCATGAATTTCTTTCATAAGCATGTCTGCTTCTGGTCTGTCTACGCATCGGAGCAAGACCATGTCAAAATTTCTCTTATAGAGAGTGTCAACGCTCAGAAAGAAACTGCCTGCCAGTCTTCTGAGGGTCTTTCTATCTTTCCTGGATGCCCCAGGTGGGTACTCCAGTCTCTGAATGAAGCATTTGATATCAGAATACCAAGGTTTGTCATCTATGACTGCTTCAATCATGAAGATGTAAGTGGGCCGTTCAAGGCGCATGATGTCGATCTTAGGTATATCATTCCATTGACCTACACTAATCATGGAAGAGATAGTGGCTAATGCATCAGCCATGTGATTCTCATCACGAGGGATATGATGAAACTCAACTCTGTTGAAGAAAGGTAGCAACCTTCTTACGTAGTCTTTGTAAGGAATCAATCCTGATTGGTATGTGTTCCAATCTCCTTTTATCTGATTGATAACCAAGGCTGAGTCGCCGTATACGTCCAAGTTTTTGATCCTTAAATCAATTGCTTCTTCGAGACCCATGATACATGCTTCGTATTCGGCCTCGTTGTTTGTACATTTGAACGTAAGTCTGGCAGTGAAAGGAATGTGGGTACCCTGAGGGGTGACAATGATTGCCCTAATTCCATTTCCATAATGATTAACTGCTCCGTCAAAGATAAGTCCCCATTGGGAACCTGGTTCTGGCCCTTCACTGGGTAACGGTTCATCGCAATCTTTCATTTTTAGATACATGACATCTTCGTCTGGGAAGTCAAACCCGGTTGATTCTTGACCGTCAATCGGTTGATGAGCCAAATGATCGGCTAAAACACTTCCTTTTACGGCTTTTTGAGCATGGTACTCAATGTCATATTCTGATAGCAACATCTGCCAACGGGCAATTCTTCCCGTGAGAGCAGGATTTTCGAAGACGTACTTGATTGGATCCATTTCGGAGATTAACCAAGTAGTGTGACGAATCATGTATTGGCGAAGACGTTTGGCTGCCCAAGCCAAAGCGCAACAAGTTTTCTCAAGCATCGTGTACCGAGTTTCGCAGTCGGTGAACTTCTTGCTTAGATAGTAAATGGCAGACTCTTTCCTTTTAGTTTCATCTTGTTGGCCAAGTACACATCTCATTGAGTCCTCTAGGACTGTGAGGTAAATGATCAGTGGTCTTCCTTCCACTAGAGGTGATAGAATCGGCGGATTCAACAGGTATTCCTTAATACTGTCGAAGGCAGTTTGGCAGTCCTCTGTCCAAATGCAGTCCTGATTCTTTTTGAGTAATTTGAAGATTGGCGCGCAGGTCGCGGTTATGAGGAATATGAATCTGGAAATGTAATTCAGACATCCCAGGAATCCTCTGACTTGTTTCTCAGTTTTCGGAGAAGGCATTTCTTGAATGGCCTTGACCTTGTCAGGATCAACCTCAATTCCTTTCTGGCCGACGATGAACCCTAGTAGTTTCCCTGAACGGACACCGAAGGTGCAGTTGTTAGGATTCAAGCGGAGCTTGAATTTTCTTAGACGTTCGAACAATTTTGATAGATGTTCAACGTGCCCACTCTCTGTTTTTGATTTTTCAATCATATCATCGACATATACCTTAATTTCTTTGTGTATCATGTCATGAAACAGAGTAGTCATGGCCCTTTGATAGGTTGCCCCGGCGTTCTTCAAACCGAACGACATTACCTTGTAACAAAAGGTACCCCATGGGGTAATGAACGAAGTTTTCTCCATGTCTTTTGGCGCCATTTTAATCTGGTTATAGCCTGAGAATCCATCCATGAAGGAAAAAACTTTGAACTTTACTGTACTGTCAACCAGCATGTCAATGTGTGGTAAAGGAAAGTCGTCCTTTGGACTTGCCTTGTTTAGATCCTTGTAATCGACACACATTCTGATCTTTCCGTCCTTTTTCGGAACGGGTACGATATTGGCTAACCATTGAGGATATTCTGATGTGGCGAGGAAACCCGCGTCAATCTGTTTCTGTACCTCCTCTTTGATTTTGATGGCCATGTCCGGGCGAGTGCATCTCAACCTCTGTTTTACTGGCGGACATTCCGATCTCAACAGTATGTGATGTTCCACGATGCTGGTATCCAACCCTGGCATATCCTGATAGGACCAAGCGAATACATCGGGGAATTCTTTGAGAAGCTTTACCAAACTCTCTTTGGCAGTTGGACTGAGTAGTGTCCCAATCCTGATTTCTTTTTTATCTTTTTCCGAACCCAAGTTTACCATTTCCAACGGCTCTTTGTGAGGTTCAATGGACCTTTCCTCTTGTCTGAGTAGTCGGGAGATCTCTTCTGGAATTTCGTTGTCATCTTCTTCTTCAGCCTCGAATACCGGGAACTCAAAGTTGGGAGAAGGCATCGGATCGTATGTTTCAACGGGGTTTAAAACAAGCAATCTGCATGACGTGATGATTTGTGTTTAGAAGAGATAGAGAGAATGCAAGAGTGCGTGCAGTGTATTTTTTTTACTGCTTGTTTTTATTATTTGAGTTTGTTTTTTAGGATTACCATTTTCTGAGAAAAGCGAAAAGAGAAAACAACAATAATTGCGGAAATTACAGAATGACGTTATTTTATTAATGAACAAGTCGAATCTTGAAACTACAGCCCTATAAAACAAAACTCTGTCGCTCTGGGCGAAGCGAAGAGGGAAATTTACAAAAAGCGAGCCCTATCAAAACATCCGTTTCACCTAGGCAGGGTAAAAGGTTAAAGATGACAATTACTTTGACTGATGAACGACCTTCGGAACATCGATAGCAACCCATTGGCGGTGAACTCCTCGGTGAATCACAAAGTCTGGCACCTTCCTTGATTTGTCCTCAGAAATGACGCTGATTTCTGGCGGAGCAGGATCATTGGAATCTGTCTCCCAGGCAGAGTTGTCGTAGGAGAATTCCTCTGTTGCATTTTGCATAGCATTTGTGCTCTCAGCTGTATCTCCCCATCCAGTTGGCTGGATGTCTTCGAGCCTGATACGAGAGCTTTCGAGAGCGGTGTATTTGACCATGAAGTCAAATTTTCCACTTGGTTGTCCCAGGGTGTCCCACACCTCTTTGGAACTGGAGGGGTCATCCCTCTTGATGACGTTGACCTCGGGAAAGGCATAGTTGATGAATTTCAGTCCTGCAAACGTTGCAAATTCATCGTCATGTTGAGTAGTTTTTGAATGACCTGAGTGTTGATCCCATGACATGGTGGGGACACAGGTATTCTGTTCAATGACGGTCAACTGATTTTCGTTGTTCGGCTGACTCTCTTGCCCTAAGTCTCCTGGGTAAGGCTGCCACATTGGCAGGCCATCCATCGGGCCATAGTAATTGTGGTCAAAGTTGTCTTTCATCAGAGTGTCCTCCTCTAATGAATTTGGTGGAGCACGACATTCTTCTGGATCACAATCTCCATATATCATTTCGACGTCTGACCTTGGTATAAATCTCAAACTCTGTGTAGGAAAGCAAAATGGTGTAGGCACCTTTTCCTGAGACATATAACCGTCCTCGTTAAGATAGGACTTCCACTCTTCCTCTGTGTCAGAGGGATCCTCCTCATTGATAGTGTGTACTTCCTGAGACACTGGGTGGAGGAATTCTCCACTGTGGAAGAAATCCTGCATGGGATGAAGACTTTCATCGTTAGCAGCTGTCCGGGTACAGGTTGCAGAAAAACCAAGACCCTTCTTTGTTTTATTGTCAATAGGAATGACAAGCTGTCCCCATCCGGTTGTATCGGTACTCTCGACCACTTTGATAGCATCTTTGTATGAGAAAATCGAGGTTCCTCCTCTTGATTGATTCTCCTTGCTCACCGACAGTGCTTGGAACTGAGTTCCAATAACCTCCTCGGGTTCTATACCAGTAGATGATGATAAACTACTCACGAGCAAGGCCTGCTCCCCACAGACTGTGATGAGTTGGCCGTTCTGGACTAACTTTAGCTTTTGGTGGAGGGTTGAAGTAACCGCTCCAGCCTGATGTATCCAAGGTCTTCCTAATAAACAATTGTATGTTGCCTGGATGTCCATGACCTGGAAAGTGACTTGGAAAGTGTGAGGACCAATAGTTATAGGAAGATCAACTTCGCCGATAACTATTTTTCTGGATCCGTCGAACGCTTTGACGACGACCTCGCTGATTCTCATCGGAGGGCCTTTGAATGATAATTGCATCAAAGTGGACTTCGGCATAATATTCAGGGCTGACCCTGTGTCTACCAGTACGCTAGCTAAAGCATCGTCATGGCAGTTAATTGTAATGTTGAGCGCCATGTATGACGGCGACCCTCTTCAGGTAATTCCTCATCACTAAATCCCAAATTATTGCAGGAAGTGATGTTAGAGACAATGCTATCGAACTGTCTGATTGTTACATCCTCTTCCACAAAGGCTTGCTCCAAGACTTTATGTAGAGCCTCCCTGTGGGCTTCTGAACTGAGTAACAGTGATAATACCGAGATCTTTGAAGGAGTCTGTAACAGCTGATCAACAATGTTGTATTCACTCCTTTGGATGAGCTTCAGCATCTCATCATTATTTTTCGAAAGGTCGGGATTACTGGATTGACCGACTGATGGATCGGGAGCTTCTGTCTAAAGTTCCTTTTCTTTGTTGGACTCTCCAACTCCTCTGTTGAAGATTCTACCACTCTGTGTTACACGATTGATGTCTGCAATATTCACGACGGAGGGTAATGGAATTTCCTTTCCATTTTCAATTATCGTTGCACCGTATTTGTAAGGGATTGCCTTAGCTGATTCATACGGTAGTGGTCCCGGCAGATAGATGACTACGGGAGCCTTTTGATTTTTCTGACCATCATAAGTAATCTCGATCCGTTCCCGGTTGGGAATTTTAGATTCGTCAAGTAGAGGGATGATGGCAAAAACATCCCTGGTCCTATGATGACCAGAGATTGTGACAACGTCCTCGACTTGATCGGCAAGGTAGTTCGACGTCCAGTTGATGGGTCCAGAACCCGGATATGGGCGAATCTCTACACGATCCACCTGACCCTGAAGAGCTGCTCTCACAAGGTAACACCCTTGGTTACTTTCCGAATAGACACTACAACGTTCATAGTTGTGTGGTGGCACCTGGCCATGCCCACTTTGAATACAATGTAACCTCACTCGGTTAGCTTCCACAGATCTGACATCATGACTTTGACGTCGAGTAGGATTCCTGTTATTGATACTAATCTGCTGAGTATCTTCATCCATTTAGATTGGCATCCACCAATGATTTAACAAGTGCTGAAGTGCCTCCTGGACAAGGGTACAACCTCGATCATTTTCGCAACCCGCTTTACAGCTGTGATAATTATGTGACACCAGGAATCCGAGTCGGACCTGTTCAGCATGTAACTCTACCAGGTTGGTATTCATCACGCGAATATCAAAGATCTGAACCATGTTAATCTGATAAGGGTTCCAATCATGGTAGTCTTGGATCCATCCAAGATCCATCTGACGCTGGAGGGCCTCTTGTATGAAAGAGCATCCCTATTTGTTTATCGAGCAAGTCAGACAAGAACTGTAATCATGCCGCGGCAAATTATGATACTGGCTTTGCCTTGAGTGCATTGCCACCAAGTTGACATTCATTGCACGGATATCGTGGTTCTGAATGACGTTAGAATTCGTGTAGACCATGTTAACTCCACGAACTCGGTGCTCTTGGATCCATCCGAGATCCATTTGTTCCTGTAGGGCTGCTTGCACCACAGAACATCCTTGATTACTTTTAGAGCAGACATCACATTGATGATAATTATGAGGTGGCACATGGCCATATCCACTATGTCTACAATGCATCTTGACCAGATTGGTCTTTAACAAGAGTACATCGTGAATTTGATAGACATTGTTAGTCTCTCCTTCTATCAAATTGACTGCAGCCTTCTCATGTTGAGGCAGCGGGTTCGTGAGAACATTAGGATTTGTATCCTTGAAGGATAAGACCCCGCTCCTAACAAGCTTTTGCACGTTGGATTTGAAATTAAGACAAGTATCAATGTTATGCCCTGATCCTCCTTGGTGGTAAGGGCAAGTTTGATCCACCTTAAACCAGAAAGGCGGATTTTCCGGTACTGTAAGAGGGGACTTAGTCTGAATGTGCCCCTTAACCAGTAGTAACGGAAATAGTTCTGCGTACAACATGGGTATAGGATCAAACCCTGATGGTCGTGTTGTACGGTTGTTGTTATATGGAGGACGAGCCTGCTGAAGAGGCTGTTGTGTCCTTTGTTGATTAGGTTGGCTCTGCGCAACCTGAGGTTGATACGTAGGAATAAGCACAGGGCTGATAGCAGGAATTACAGCTGCTACTGGTTGAGAACGTCGCCTTTGCTTTCAGAGAGAGATATTCCCAATATCCTGCTCTTTTTTCTTAGGGAGAGCACAACCGTATCGTTTTGTACTGCTTGATGGTCCATCGTCTTTTGTCAAACGTCCTTCTCGGACGGCTTCCTCAAGACGAACTCCCATGCCCACCATCTCGGTGAAATCACTGGGCGCACTGGCAACCATTCTGTCATAGTAAAATGAGCTTAAGGTCTTTAAGAAGATCTTTGTCATCTCTTTTTCCTCAAGAGGTGGACAAATCTGAGCGGCAATCTCGCGCCATCTCTGAGCATACTCCTTAAAGGTTTCCTTGTCCTTTTGCGACATTGATCTGAGTTGATCTCTGTCGGGTGCCATGTCCAAATTGTATTTGTATTGTTGGACGAAGACAGTGCTAAGATCTCTGAATGTACTGATCGTGGCGCGGTTTAAACCCATGTACCATTTGAGTGCGGCACCGGTTAAACTATCCTAAAAGTAATGAATCAGTAGGTCCTGATTCTCCGTCTGAGCTGACATTCGCCGATCGTACATCACCAGATGGCTCTGAGGGCAAGAGTTACCCTTGTACTTTTCAAAGTCGGGCACTTGAAATTTGTGCGGAACTTTCACATTGGGGACCAGACAAAGGTCTCTGGCGTCCTTTCCAAATAGATCCTGACCGCGAATGGCTTGCAGTTCCTTCTGCATTTCCAAGAACTGTTCCTGGAATTCATCCATTCTATCAAACATAGTTTCCTTCTTATCAGAAGGGATCGGTGGAATCTGTCCTTCCGGGACAGTGTGCACCATAAGGGGTGGTACCGTGACTACGACAGTGAATCTTGGCGTTTCCCGAAGTTTGTAACCTTCAGGAGTCTTCAGTATGCCCCTGGCATCTTCGCTTTCCCGAAGTTTGTAACCTTCAGGCCCAGCGGCTTCTGTTATGATTCCCTGATCTTCAGTGATCGGCGGAACATATCCTTCCGGGATATAGTTAACAGGCATGCCCCAAGGACGATCTTTCGGCATTTGATACCTAGGATCAAACTTCTCCACTATGGGCACTGAGGTGATCTCTGAGATCACAGTCCTTTGTAGCTGAGCTTCTGCCATGGCTTGCATGTCGTTACGAAGCTTTCTCATATCCTCTCTCAGAGCGTCGATCTCTTCTTTCAACTCTCTGTTTTCTTCCTCAAGATCATCCATCTTTTTCTGACGATTGGCCCGAGTATTATACGAATGAGACAATTTGACTCTAGAACCGAGACACAAACGTGAGATTCGTAGGTAAGAAAAATACGCGATGTGAGAATGATGAATGCAATGATTATATTAATTGTTTTTTTGGTTTAATCAAAATAAACTTTGACAATTAGATTGCAAATATCAAACGGTGGGGAAACCCCTTTTTATTGAAATTCAAAGGATTGCGGAAATGAAAATACAGTAGATTACAAGGTACAGAAACAGAAACCTAAGCTAATGGGTCCCGAGAGAACTCGGGTGCTGATTCTAGTATTTTCCTTTTCTTTGACCGGGGCTCTTGAGCCGTTGTCGGGTTGTCATTCCTTTGCCAGGTGAAAGGAGCGAGAAAATTCCTTTAGTCATCCTGATTTTCTACAGCATGTTGCTCCAGAATCTCAATTAGAGCATCTTTATCTTTTAGTAATTGCTGTATTTTGATGCACTCCACGTTGAGGGTGCGGTACTTGTTCTTCCAAGACCTTCTCTCCTTTTGAACTTTGTTGAGAGTAACCTGAAGTTTTTCCGTTTCAGTCATGAAATACATGACAAATTCCTTTGGCGGAAGAACTCCATGACGAAGATAAGGAATTTTTAGCTTGAGAGCTCTAGTTTGTACCCAGTGGAGATAAGGCTCCACCGAGACACAGTCTGGTTTTCCCAGAGACTCTCGTCCTTTCTTATGAACATGCTTCAAGGCTTGCACTATTTCCATCTTTAGTGCTCTGTCATTTTCTCCTTCCTTGAAGAAAATACCTTCTAGATGAACACCCCGTGGGACGTGTCTCATCGGGTATCCAAACTGACGACGAACCAATACTGGATGGTAGTTGATTCCTCCATTAGTTCCTATGAGGGGTACATTAGGAAAGTTTCCACAACGATCAATGATCCCGATTCCATTATAAATCCTATTACACCAATCTATGTCAGAGTTGGTGAGAGACATGATCTTCTGCGACCAACGTAAGGCACTCTTACAATCCCAAAAAGCAGCAGACTTAGGAAAATGGGAAGTAAACCATTTATATAGCAGGGGTACACAATATGTGATCACCCCTCCGCTGTACAAATTTCCTAAGTGTACAGAATGATACGCATCTGCGAGCAAAGTTGGCACAGGATTTCCAATGAGAAAAACCTTAATGGCGTTGATATCTACAAAGTTATTGATGTTGGGAAACAAAAATAACCCGTAGGTGAGCAAGACAAAGATGCTTTCAAAAGCAGTCACGTTCCCGATACTGGCGAAGTACAGGGCTTTCTTTGTCAAGAACTGGGCTGGAAAACCTTGTATGCCACCCTTAGTGGTCATCTGAGTCCTGACCTCAGACTCATCCAAATGAATTGCTCTTGCAATGGTCTGATTCTTTGGAATTTCTTCCAGTCCAGAAAATGGAGCTTGATCGGTAATATGTAAATTGATTAGATGAGAATACTTCTTCAGCGTTGGTGCTAGCTGGTAATCCGGGAACGTGAAACAGTGATAGACTGGATCATAAAACTGGACGAGTGCATCCATGATTCCCTCAATCACATGGACTCTTAACAGAGGTAGCAGACCTCCGTACTTGGCTCTGAAGGCCTCTTGGTTTGTGATCATTCTCGCCAAACCTTCTCAAATCTTCTAGTTTTGGAACCTTGAAGGTGTACTTATGGGTTCTCCTTCTACCGAAATCCATGAGCGCAATCTTTTTCTCTGGCATTTGCAATCATTGTCTTAGTTTAATTTGAAAAAGAGAGACTAGAAGAGAATTTTTTTTTGTTATTATTTTTTTTTATGAATGCATGAATGCAGCACACAAAAACATAGAAAAAACACGGGGGTCAAAGGGTCGTTGTCATGAATTCAAGGCTCTACCCATCCCCAAAGGTTTATACTAGGGTGATTTTTTGTACCTGTACTCAAAATCATCAGCTCCTCCCAGGATAACAAACAACAAGCGGATCGCCAGCGAGCTGTATGAAATCTTAGAGTAAATGCTATTCACCGAGAATAGATCATCAGCCTCAAATGAGGGTAGTATCGCGTGACAACTATTTCTGATAGCTTCCGCACTACAAAAGGGTTGGCTCCTTAGCTTCTCAGACGTCACAATCGGCCCATTTCCTATGAGAGGGAATGGGTTGCATTGGGAAGCCTTCACTGAGGTTGATGGTCGACCTCGTCGCCATCACTTATCTTAAGTGTATACTCAATCTTTCCACATGCGGCATCACACGCATTCCCATTAGCAGAAAAATAAACAAGTATAGCAATTAGGAAAAGCAGTATATATATTTGTCCTAAAGTCCTAGACTCTAAAGAGCTATGAATCCTATGTTCCTGACAAAATGGCTCCCCGGCGGAGTCACCATTTTGTGGTTTCTTCCCTACTTAAAGGTTTTTGACCTAGGATTCTAGTGAAGTCAACAAAAGTCTTTATAAGAAAGAAAGAAAGAAGGGCCCCACGGTGGGCGCCACTTTTCTGTAGCGAGCGATTTTGGACGTGGTTCTTAAGCACTATCGCTCTTTTTTGGGGGGACTACAGGTCGATTCATTTTTATCCTATTGTGAGCTGATGAAGGAAGGGAAATAGATGTCTCCAATTAACCCTGCTTGAATACTGAGTTTAAACAGCGGTCTGTTAGGTTACGGATGCGATCAATGTGGTGGGGCCTCTCTCTTCTTATTTTGAAAGAATGTTGACGTTTGATAGGATTTTAGGTCTGGGATTCTTGAGGGTATGGGATTTGAATCTTGGTTTATTGTGCTCGCTAAGATTTTTCTTTCAATCTTATGCCTACGTATTCCCGTTTACCGAAACAGGGAAATCAGAGCGTTCGTAGTTCCTCCTATTCTATGGGAGGAAATGGGTGTTTTTGGTGTCTTGTTCAAAGCCCAAGACGTGAAGCGAAAGGTGATTTATATCTTGTTCAAAGCCCAAGACGTGAAGCTGAAGAGTTTATTTGTATCTTGTTCGAAGCCCAAGATATGAAGCTAAAAGGTGTTGTCTTTAGAGAGAACTTGTCATCTCTAAAGGGGGTCTGTTTGTCACAACTGTTGGGTGACTGACTGTAAAGGAGGATTACTTTAACCGAGATATGCGGATCCTAGCAATGCCATAATTTCCTTTATAGGGGTTTTAACCTGAAGGGGAAGACTTTAACTCAGTGTAGAGCAATGCCATCTTTCCTTAGGAATTTCTCATGCTAAAAGAGGGACAGTGGCGTGGATGTAAATAATCCAGAGGCTTGCCACTTACAGCGATTAGATGAAGGGAAATGAGTTGTTGATGTTTGTGTACTGTGAACGAGGCACAACTTTGATGCTAAAAGGTTGATTGGATCAACCAGTGGTTTTCTTATACAAAGCCTAAGAGGAGGCTAATATGTGTCTCGTACAAAGCCCGAGAGAGAGGCTAAAAGGGGTTGATCCCACAAGAGGATCTTTTATACTCAACAAGAGAGTGTTTTTGTATCTCGTACGAAACCCGAGATGGAGGCTATTTGACTTAACAAGAGGGAGTATTTTATATCTCGTACGAAGCCCGAGATGGAGGCTATTTGATGGTGATTGACTCAACGAGGGAGTCTTTTGTATCTTGTACGAAGCCCGAGATGGAGGCAAAAGGGGTGATTGACTCAACGAGGGAGTCTCTGGTATCTCGTACGAAGCCCGAGATGGAGGCTAAAATTGTTAGCTCCGATGGGGAGAATCATTGCACAAAGCCTAAGAGGAGGCTATGGTTACTGTTTCAGTTGAGTGACAGGTCTAGTATATTGATTTAAAGAGAAAATCAGTTCTTATATGAGTAATGTTTGCACTCAGGGATTTTGATTCGAGGATCAGGGATATTTCCTGTTCTTTAAGGAAGTGGGAAATCCAAAGGGTATTGAGGTTGTCCGAGTCCACGAGGTTCCTTCCTATTTTTGAAGGGGTCACTTGAGAATGTCTTTGAGACTCAAGGATGTTAGACTGTCCGTGTCTAGAGTTTCATTTTTTATACTATGCTTTGAGAAACAGTAGTAGACTCTTGGAAAGGACTGTTCTATGAAGATGACTAAGTTCTGTTCCTATACCTCTAGGAGGTCGTCGGGACAATTTGTACGAAGCCCAAGAGGAGGCTGGAAGCTTTTAAGAAGCCGATCGGTCCTTGTATGAAGCCCAAGAGAAGGCTATCATTCCCGGAGGAAGAATCATTATACGAAGCCTAAGAGGAGGCTGTGAACACTTCTAAGAAGCCGAAGGGTCCTTGTACAACGCCCAAGAGGAGGCGGGGATGCTTTTAGGAAGCCTGTGGGTCCTTGAACAATGCCCAAGAGGAGGCCGATGCTTTTAAGAAGCCGATGGGTCCCCAAACCCTAAGAAATTCAAGGCAAGCTATTCACAAGGAATAGATCAAGTCAGGAAAGTCCGAGAATTTGGAAGAAACTCAAAGATGCCATTCACGGAGAATACATTCATCTCTGGGAGTAGAATTTCTTGACAATTCCTAATGAGGACAGCCGAAGAGAAGATTGTATCTGGTGATCCTATTGGGGATCTAGTTGTCTATTTAAACGAAACGGCTTTTACCTAGTACTAGACATAGTTGCCGAGGAAACTCTAAATATCTATACTATTATTACACAGTTGATAAGAGTTTATGAAAGGATACTTACAGTGAGCAGCCCCACAATACAGTTATATGTATACGAAAGCAGTAAACGAAAGCGTATAAACACTTACTCGGTTGTAGAGCTTCCATGCTGTTTGGTTAGTTGTTCAACAAAGAAAGATTGAAAACCAACAACATATTCAAAATCAAAGGAGAAAGTGCTTTGAAAAAGAAAGATTTGGGGCTTATAGCTCAAGGAGAGGCCCAGGGTTTTATCAGTGATTGCACTGTTTGAATTTGTACAGAGGGACTTATACAAGTGACTGATGCCCAAAAATTGTTTTCTGTACAAAGGGATTTGGGTCTTACACTCTCTCAAGAGGCCCAAAAAGTTTTAGAAATTGAGTGGGGCTTATAACACGAGGGTAGACCCAGTTGATTTGATTTTGAATTGGCGATCGCGCCGAGGTTTTCTTTTAACGCAGAGGGGCTTTTACAATATCTGAGGCCCAAAGTTTGTTTTGGTTAAAAGGGGATTGGGTCTTACACTCTGATAGAGGCCCAGATGGTTTATCTTTAAACTGGCGACGATCGTGCCGAATTTAAAAATGTACAGAGGGACTTATACAATAAGTGAGGCCCAAAATATTTTTGTACAAGTGGGTTAGGTCTTACACTCTAATAGAGGCCCTAAGAGTTTTGAAAAGAAAAAGAGTGGGGCTTATAACACGAGGGTAGGCCCAAAGTTTTTGTTTTTTTTTTAAAAAAGCGACGACCGCGCCGTTTATTTTGACGGTATCGGGACTTATACAATATACTGAGGCACAAAAATGATTTGGTCAAAAAAGGATCGGGTCTTGCACTCTATTAGAGGCCCAAAGAGTTTGAAAATGATTTATGAGGGTTGAATTAATCCAAAAACCCTAATTTGTTTTTCAAAGTGTATTTTAATTGAATAAAAATTCAATTAAAATGATCAAAATTGTTTAACATATGGAAAACAAATTGTGATCTTGGATTAATGCTTCAAAAATTAAGTGTTGACCTACAAAATAATTAGAAGTCATTAAAAGTTGCAAAATCAAGGTGGAACAAATATTTAAAATGTCAAAAACAATTAAAATATTAATTCTTTGGAAAAATATCAATTACATGAAATAAATAATATTTTTGGGATTTTTTGGAAAAATCAAATATTTTAACATTTTTGTGAATTATTAAAAAAAGAATCAACTCAAAATCATTAAAACTCAGAGAGAAATTAATTTTTGAATCAATTAAATAAAATCACAAAATTCAAATATTCAAAAATTCAAAAAATGGCGCCAAGAACACCCAAGAACACGCGCGTGTTCTGGGTTTGCCCAGATTTGCATTTTCTCTCCAATCTCACTGAATACTTGATTATACCATGCAATCCACATATCAATCTACTCGTCTCAACCTCATGATCATGTTTATGACAATTAATTTCATTTAAATTAAGCACAAAACAAGAAATCACGAAAAATCCTCAAGAACCCTAAATTCTGCATGAAGGCTGGGATTTTTGATACACAATTCAAATAAAACAATTAATTAAGGGGAAACATTCCATGCATGATTATGAACATGTGGCCAAATTATTGTGAAGCAAAAATTGCCTGGATCATAGAGTTAGAAGAGCTCATGCTTACCTCTTGCAGCTGGTGATCGTGTTTTATGTTGGAGGTGTTATAGCTAGGTTCCAATGATTTGGATAGCTCCCCTAGGTGCCATGGAGTGTATCTGGATGCTTGGAATGGATTGAAATGGTTTGGAGCTGAAGATGGTACCTCAACTGCAAAACTGTCAAGAACTTGAGCAACTGGCTAGTGATTTTGTGAAATCAGTGTTCCAGATGTTATGTGAGTGTTTGGATCATTTCTATATGATGCATGTGAGGTGTGTGAGTGATTGGTTTGATTGGAAAAGTTCTCAAACTCAAAACCCGATAGTGACTTGCCTTAGAAGGCAAAATTGGAGTGAAAGAAGAGATTTTGAGGAAAGCATCTGTTTGATGGATTTGGTGTACTTAAACTGATCACAATTGAGCTCTATTTATAGTAGAGCAAGTTTGTTTTGCAAGGAATAGTGAATGGCAACTGCTGAGTAGGTTTGGCCAATGTTGGCAAATGAAAATCCAAGTCTCCTCTAGCCATTGACTAGAGGTTTGGGCACAGGCTACTGGTTCCCTTGGTCTTGGATAAGTCTTGACTGAATTCATTTGCAAATGGATCAGTCCATGCCACCTTGATGCTTCCGTTGAATGCTCCAATCCAAAATTGGAGTCTTGTCCCTATTTTGGCAATTCTAGGTTCAACATGCTATTTCTTGTTCCAAAGACTTTGGAGGCTTGGCTCAGTGATTGTCCCCTTTAGATTCAATCCTCAGATGTGTCCAAGTGGATAGGAGTGTTTGGATTTGTACAATTTTGGCAAATCGAGCAAAAGTGCAAAATATGTCTTGCCTTGACAGATTTCAACAAGGCAACTTGCCAATGTTATATCTCATGGCTCAAATTGAATTTGGTAATGTTCTTGGTCATTTTGGAAAGCCCTTACATGATACAACAACTTTTTGAACATGTTTGGTTTTGATCTCTTTTGAATCCAAGTGAAAAATCCCCCTACATTTGGAAAAAAGTAAGGTAAAATCTGACTTAGTGAAATTTTCACTAAGTGTTGGAACAAAGTGACTTTTCTTGATTTTGATCACTCCATAACTCAAAATCCATGAGGAATTTGGACATAGGCCAGTATGAAGCTTTTGTAGAGCGCAATGAGATCTACAAATCAAGCTTTGAATGGGGAACAATGGCCTTGTGGTTTAGGAGTTATGGTCCTCCAAAGTTGGCACATTAGTGTCACTTTTTCCATAACTTAGAAAATTTTCTAAGTTTTTATGGTTACCCCTTTTACAAGTTATCCCACTTTCTTTGATTTTTCTTGATGAATGATGATTCAAATCATACATTAACATCATTTTAGGGTTAAAAATCCATTTTGGTGAAAAATCTCAAAAAGTCAAAGTTGACTTTTGTGCACAGTTGACTTTTTATCAAATGAATTCCAAACTGTGCAATTCTTCAGGAAATCATGTCCTTGACCTAAATAAAACTTGATGGACATGTTCCATGAGTGTCATAGGGTATATTGATTCATGTCCTAGGGCTTGGGAGCATGTCTTTGTCAAAAGTCAAAGTTACAGTTGACTTTTCCCTTAAAACCCTAACTGTGGTGCAGATGAAATTGAGACTTGTTGCTCAAACTTCTTGGATCAATCCATTATTGAAAATGGATCAATGTAGTATGTTGGAGACCCTCAAATCATGTCTTGAGGCCTTGGCTTATGATTTGTCCCAAAAGTCAACTTAGGGGTGAATTAGGTCAAGAAACCCCTAATTCCTGATTTTTTATGTATGCATCCCCTGAGGTCAAATTGACTTGATGATTGGGTTTATGATGTCCCTTGGAGCATATTAGGATATGCTTTGAGGTATTGGCTCATGTCCATAGGAAAATTTCCATCTGTAGCCCCTGGTCGACCAAAACCCTAATTTGGTGACACTGGCGATCTTAAGGCTTGATCCACCTAGAAGGGAGCGGCTTTGTGCTTAATCCTTAAAGTGGGAGTCCTCTTGATCCCTTGTAGCTACTTGAGAGGTTAGAAAAGTTGAAGATCATGTCATTCCTTGATTGATCCTTTGTCAAAAGCTCTGAGAGGGCTTGAAACCCTAAAATTGATTGCAGTGGATGCTCACCCATCTTTGGGGAGACTAATGAGGCAAGATGGCTCCCCCATATTGTGATGATGATTTTCACAATGATGGGAAATCTTCATGATCAAAATTTGGGGTATGACACTCGCGGGGGAGGACTTATGTGCAGAAGGAGATGGCTCTTTGCGCGTCGAGGATGGGCGAACTCGGAGAGACTTAGCGCCTATGCCCGACGCTCTATGCCGCGTGTGGCTGAACACCGCCGAGGTGTTGCATGTGCCTGACATAGTTGAGGTAGGCCTGTGCCCGACGTTGGTTGTGATAAGAGGCCTTTATTAGGCCACCCCAGGACGTGTGGGTTGGGCCTGCTCGATTGGGGAGCAGACCCCGGCCCAGTCTAGAACAGGAGCCCCCCAAGTCGTTGCTCTGAGGTACCAGGGTAATGACTTTAGGGTCAGCACTATGTCGAGGACGTGTCCAACCGGGGAATGGACTCTAAACGAGGAACAGTTGGTAAACCGGGCAGAAACAAAATAGATCTGCTCGCGCTCGACCGGCCGCAGATGGGCGATGTCGCGGTGACACGAGGAGTCTGAACCGAGGTGAACGAAAAGGAAGCATGTGCCACGTGTCACCCCTCATCATTGCCTAGGGCGGCTACGCTAGGGTAGCGTAATCGATTACCTAGGGGATCCTCGAGTCTCGTGAGGAGCCTATAAAAGGGCCGAGTTCGTGTCAGTTGCACGTTTCCACCTTTTTCGCCCCTCTCTTCTTTCTACCCCCGTTGCTGCTCTATCGTCGTTCACCGTCGTACGCCGCCGTATCTTCTGCTCCGGTCAAGTTTCCACCACTGTTCCAAGTAAGCTTCTGATCCATTTATTTTCCGTTTTACTTCCTGTTTGTGGTTTTCCGGTGAACTGATGAAGTTCCCGGTAATCCCTTGAGTTCCGGCTGGGAACGGCAGGACGTTTCTAGGGTTCCGGTAGGATTGGCGAAGGCTTGGGATGAATATCCCGAGGACCCGATGAATGCCCCGAGGACTCGATGAATACCCCGAGGACATGCGATGAATGTCACAGGGAAACGATATGGGAGGGTTAGAGACCCGAAGAAGGGAGGGGCAGTTCACCGTGTCCCCGAGCATTTTCTTTGCTCTCGCTGCCCTTTCACTTAATTGGCGGTGGAAGGGTGGATTTGGTCACGGCCAACGAATTCACCTATTTCCTCTACTTTTCAGGTAAAAAATGGTCATGAGGGTTCCGGGGATTCTCCAGATAGATACTGAACCCGACGTGGATGGACCTGCTCAGATCCCTGGGGAGGAGCTCATGCGCCTGGCCGCTGAGTGGGCTGGGGAGGAGCCTCTACGCATAAAGTCGCGTTTCGCTGCCGATGATACAGACGCTTTCGTTTTCGTCGAGAACGTCCCTAAGGGCGAAGAGGCGAAGTGGACGGTTTTTCAACCTCGGGCACACCACCGCATATGTTCGAATTACCGTGGGTTGAGGTTCCCTATGTATGAGTTTGCCTTTAAAGAGGCCGGTATCCGTCTCCCCTTCAACAGCTTTCAATTGGGGGTTTTCAACCGTCTGTACTTGGCGCCGTCCCACCTTCACCCTAATGCGCTTGCCTTCATGGGGGCCTTTGAGATTGTGTGTGACTATCTCAAGATCGGGACCACTCTCACGCTCTTCTTCCGCGTCTTCCACCTCCAACGTTCAGCAGACCATGGGGACATAGTTGGGTCTCTTTCAAACAACCGAGGAAGCTGTTCAAGGCATACTCGGATTCGATTAGGAATTTCAAGGATAGGTTCTACTATGTCATGCCCACGACGCACGAGGCTGTGGGTACGCTCTACGACATTGTGCCCGACGGTTCCGGGGAGGAGAGGTTTGTGTCCAAGTGTCCCCTGGAGTGGGAGGATGCGCACTTTGCGCTCGGCACAGAGGACTACCTCGTGAAGCCTGGCGAGCTGTCGGAGGAGGACAAAGGAACGTACGCCACACTGGTAGAGTATTTCAACCGTTTTAATCGGGCAGAGTGCGTTGGCAGGGATGGAAAATACCTCCTCGACTCTCGAGGAAGGGTTGTGACTGCGGCCCGTTACATAAACACCCGGGGTCTCCTTGAGTGCAAGTCTCCCGATGAGGCCAAGAGGTTCTTAGGTAGGAACTCCTCGTCCTGTTCGGGCGTCCGTTTGGTTTTGTTTCTTTGTGCTAACTATTTTCATGTTTTCTCTTGCAGCTCAAATGTCGAACGCCACCGAGCGCATCCTGAAGGTAGCCGCTGAACGGCCACCTAAGCGAACCAAGAGCCAGGTTCGGGATGTTATTCAGGTTGCTGTGTTGACTGGGACGACGAGTGGCTCGGCCTCTCTACAGTGTAGCCAGTCTCCTCCTCCGGAGAGCACCCCTGCTAAGAAAGCGAGGACCGAGGGGCCTGACCTCGTGGATCTCGTGGACCCTGCCTCACCGGAGAAGTTTCTGATGCCCGCCTGTCACCTCCAGCCGAATTTCTTCGGAGGAAGCCCCCCTGTTATTGTTGATGCTGAGGTGAAGGCAGTTCTGGGAATGGACGGTGCGGCCAGGAGAGAGGCGCTTATCGAGGACCTTGCAACCGTGATGCGAGTCTTCGAGACTGCCTTGATATTGAATGATGGGACCCCTCTGCCTCCGAGTTACAGAAGCTGAAAGATGACTATACTGCCCTCGAGAAGGAGAAGGACAAGGTCGTGAATGATCTGCAAAAGGCCCAGGCCAAATGCGAGGACTATCCCAATGCCCTCCCAAGGTGAATGAGGCCAAGGCTGCACTGAAGGCGACTCAAGAGGAGCGCGATCACTTTCGGACTAGGATTGAAGAATTAGAAACCGCTGTCCGTCCCGCAGAGAAAGAATCTGCCGAGGAGAAAAGCTTCATCGACCGTACGAGCATGATCGCTAAGATTCGGGAACTTCAGCAAGATATCCTGGAGGCCCTCGAGATAGGCTTTAAGAATGCAGTGGAGCAGGTCGGTGCTGAGAATCTGGGTGTTCAGCTTGCGCTAGACAGAATCAGCCCGTTCCTTCGTGTGGTCGATGGCAAGTTGGACCTGCCAGAGGAGGAGGACGAGGAGGATGGACGTCGGGTCGAGGATGAGATCGCTGTTTAGTTTTGATTGTTCGGCCTGCGTGCCACTTGTTTTTTTGTAATGACTTGTGCCCGGCCTGCGTGCCAGGGGCTTTTTGATACTTTGTAACACTTGTACGCTGGGCTTCTGCCCGATTAATGCATTTTTGTTTATCTGCACATGTGATATTTGTATGTTTTCGTCGTGTGTGATGTTATAACATTTGTTATACTTTGTTTTTGTCTAAGTAATAAAGACTTTGGGATTTGCTCGACCTTGATAGTCCCTGACCGCGTGGAGAGCTGGTCGGGTGGTCGGAGGCGTATTCCGACCTTCAACGAGGCTAAGAGCTCGATCGAGGTCTTAGCTTCGTGGCGTGAACTTCCCATCGCGAGTTGGGTGTTCTACCTAATTGGTACAACGACGACGGAGCTCGATCGAGGTATCCCCGTCGGATCAAAAGTCCCCGCGCACACACGATGCGGCCTTTGATCATCGTGTTCTGTATAGGGTTGTCGCACTCGTACCTTAGTTCATCCCCGTAATCACGGTGTTAGTGAGTCGTGGGCAGTGGTTAACTGTAATATTGTTTTAGCTTTTCAGCGTTCCATGGTCGAGCAAGTTCTTCCCTGTGCAGATTTTCTAGGAAGTAGGCTCCTGTCCCCGTTTTCGCGCGGACGTGGTACGGGTCCTCCCAGTTTGCGGCGAGTTTGCCTTCTCGCGAGTCTTTCTGGTTCCTTCGTAGGACGAGGGTGCCTACCTGAAAATCACGTTTGATGACTTTGTCGTTATAATGCAAAGTTATTTTCTGTTTAAGTGAAGCTTCTCGGAGAGAAGCACCAGAACGTGTCTCCTCGACGAAATCGAGTTCTTCCCTCAGGACTTCGTCATTCGCGCCCCCGTCGAGGGGGGCTTCTGTCCTCCTCGAGGGTTCCCTGATTTCCAAGGGGATCACCGCTTCCGTTCCGTAGGTCAGGCGGAAGGGGGTCTCCCCGATCGTGGAATATGGGGTCGTTCGGTAGGCCCAGAGGACGCTGTGTAGCTCCTCGACCCACCACTGTTTGGCTTCACCTAATCGACGTTTTAGTCCTCGTAGGATTGCTCTGTTCGTCGCCTCAGCCTGTCCGTTCGTTTGAGGGTACTCGACTGACGTGAAGTGCTGCTTCGTGCCTAGCTTGGAGACGAAGTCTTGGAAGTTCTTGTCGGTGAACTGTGTTCCGTTGTCGGTGACAATAGCTTGAGGCACGCCGAATCGGACGAGGACGTTTCTTTTGTAAAAATGCAGTATGTTGAAGGCCGTGATTTTGGCCAATGCTTCGGCCTCAATCCACTTCGTGAAGTAGTCCACCCCGACGATGAGGTATTTGTTTTGATACGACCCCAGGATGAAGGGTCTGAAGATATCCATCCCCCACCATGCAAACGGCCACAGGGAGGACAGTGTTTTGAGCTCATTGGGAATAGCAAGGTACATGTCCCCATTTCGTTGGCATCTGTCACACTTCTTGACGTATTCCTTGGCGTCCTGTTGCATGGTGGGCCATTAATACCCTGCTCGAAGCGCCTTACGGGCTAACGATCTCCCGCCGAGGTGCTGTGTATTGATTCCTTCGTGGATTTCCTGGAGGATGCCGGGGATCTTGGTCTCCTCGACGCATCTGAGGAGGGGAATAGAGAACCCTCGTCGGTATAGCTTGTCCTCGACTATCGTGTATGAGCATGCCCGCCGCTTGACCATTCCAGCTTCCTTGGGATTTTCGTGCAGTTTACCCGTCGTGAGGTACTCGTACACGGGGGTCATCCAGCAATTGCTGTCACCAATGGCGTTTACGTCTGCCACTGGAGCGGGTTTGTCGATGCTCGGCTGGGAAAGTACTTCTTGTTTGACAGATTTGTTCCCGCCTTTCTTCTTTGTGCTTGCCAATTTGGACAAGACATCTGCTCGAGCATTCTGGTCGCGGGGGATGAGTGTTACTTACGCGGAGGTGATCTTTTTCATCTTTTCTTTCACCAAGGCCAAGTATTCTATGAGGTTGTCGTTCTTGGCCTGGTACTCTCCTCGGACTTACGAGGCCAGGAGCTAGGAGTCGGTGAAGAGTTTGACCTCCTTGGTGCCGAGGTCCTCGGCCAGCCGAAGTCCGGCGAGGAAGGCCTTGTACTCCACTTGGTTGTTCGACGTTAGGAAGGATAGTTCGAGGGATACCTCGATCAGGATGACTTCCTCATTTTCGAGGATGATGCCCGCCCCGTTTCCCTTCGGGCTGGATGCTCCATCGACATAGATCGTCCATTTCTGGGATCCGTTGGTCGAAGGTTCCGGGACGGTCATCTCCGCTACAAAGTCGGCCAATACCTGAGCCTTCAGGGCTTTCCTCCCTTCGTATTGGATGTCAATCTCGGCGAGTTCGAGCGACCACCTGAGCATCCTCCCCGCCATGTCCGGTCGTCCAAGGAGCTGCCTTATAGGTTGTTTGGTCCTTACGATGACAGTGTGGGCAAGGAAGTAGTGGCGTAGCCTCCTGGCCGCGGTAACGGGGGCCAAGGCGACTTTCTCTATCTGCTGATACCTGAGGTCGGGGCCTTGGAGGGCTTTGCTCGTGAAGTAAATTGGCTTCTTCCCGTGCGGGGTTTCCCGATTGAGGATGGCGCTGACTGCTTCACTCGTGATTGCATGATACAAGAAAAGTGTCTCCCTGCCCTCAGGGCGTGAGAGGATCGGGGGTTGCGATAAGACTTGTTTTAGGTGGAGGAGCGCCTGCTCGCATTCTTCGCTCCATTCGAACTCCACCAATTGTCGAAGAAGTTTGAAAAATGGGAGTGCGTATTGTGCGGACTTGGCGATGAAGCGGGAGAGAGCGGTGAGCATCCCGTTCAATGATTGTATCGACTTCTTTGAGTCCAGAGTAGGGATCTCGGAAAAGGCCCTACACTTGTCGGGGTTGGCTTCGATTCCTCGCTCTGTGAGGTAAAAGCCGAGGAACTTACCTGCCCGAACGCCGAAGGTACATTTGTCGGGATTGAACCTCATGCGGCACCTCCTCGTTGTGTCAAACACCTTCTTGAGGTTCACGGCATGGTCGACTTCTTCCGCTGATTTGACGATCATGTCGTCCATGTAGACCTCAAGCATGTTGCCGACTTCAGCCCGGAAAACCTTATTCATCATCCGTTGGTAGGTCGCACCGGCGTTCTTCAGACCGAAGGGCATCACATTGTAATAGTAGTTGCCCGACGCTGTCATGAAAGCCATGTGTTGTTTGTCGACCTTGTCCATGGGAATTTGGTTGTATCCCGAGTATGCGTCCATGAAGGATAATAGTTTGTAACCTGCAGAATTGTCGACCAGCTGGTCGATGTTAGGCAAAGGATAGCAGTCTTTCGGGCAAGCCCGGTTAAGATCAGTATAATCAACACACATCCTCCATTTTCCATTATTCTTTTTAACAAGTACAACATTGGACAGCCAGGTCGTGTACCTGGCCTCCGAAATAAAATTTTCCTCTTGAAGGTCTTTTACAGCTTTTTCACCAGCCTCCACTTTTTCGGGAGACTGCTTACGCCTACGTTGAGCTATGGCCCTAGCAGCCGGATCCACTGCGATCTGATGGTAAGCCACCTCGGGGTCGAGGCCAGGCATCTCGGAGGCGCTCCATACAAAGAGATCAGTGTTCTCCCTTAGACATGTCTTCAGCTGCTCCTTCGCCAGGTCGGGGATTCCGGTGTCAATCTTCACATTACGGTCTGGATCGTCCCCGAGTACCATGAGCTCAAAGTCTCTGTCGGGGATGGGGCGCGTTGGGTGGAGAGGCCGTCCGTTGTTTTTCGCTTGGAGGTCGAGGTCTTCTGCCCCGTCTTCATCGGGTTCACCCAGGAACCTGCTGTCGAGTTCGACTGTGTTGACGCACGGGAGAGGTACCTATTCGGTGTCCGGGGGTGGCTTGGCCACTGTCTTGGGTTTGGTGCCGATGGAACTCATGCCTTTGATAGCGGCGTCGAAGCATTTCCTGGTTGTGTCTATGTCCCCGTGCATTGTCACTACACATCCCTTGGCCGTGTAGTACTTCATTTTGAGGTGGACTGTCGATGGCACCCCCGTAAGCTCGGGAAGGGTGGTCCTCCCGAGGATGCAGTTGTAAAGGGATGGGCATTCGACCACCAGGAAACGGATCTTCACCTGTCGGGCAGTGTTTTCGGCCCCGAATGTAACCATCAGCTCAACGTAACCCCATGGCCTGGTGGTGGTTCCGTTGAACCCCTGCAGATATGAATCGACGTACGGGGTTAGATGTCTCTCGTCGAGCTGAAGGGTCCCGAACAGATGGGCATACATGATGTCGACCGAACTTCCCTGGTCGATGAGGATCCTTCGAACGTCAAAGTTCGCCATCTGTGCCCTGACCAGGAGGGGAATAGTGGCGTTTGGCGCTCCCCCGGGGAGTTCCTCGAGGTAGAAGGTGATAGGGTTGGAGTTCCCCCGCACTTTCTCGAGAGTGGTTGTCTTCGCCGACGTTGCGGATTCCAGCTCATCAAATTTCCGCTTGATCAATCCGACGGACAGCTTCTTGGGACCACCCCTAGAGATGACCATCACTTTGGGGAAGCTTTCCCAGGTGCTACGGGCAGTGA
Source organism: Lathyrus tuberosus (assembly GCA_022829125.1). Taxonomy (NCBI): domain Eukaryota; kingdom Viridiplantae; phylum Streptophyta; class Magnoliopsida; order Fabales; family Fabaceae; genus Lathyrus; species Lathyrus tuberosus. The sequence continues at coordinate 15,907,559 of JALAZF010000040.1, forward strand.
CGGGGTCCTCGTGGGGTTAGGTCGCCCACATTTTACGAATTACTTCTTGGCCCTCAATGGTTACGGGGACAAAGAAGTCCTCGGGTCGAGTGACACTGAGGGCGACCTGAAGCCGACTCTCATCGGGTGGGGGCGTCGTCTCCTCGACGTTTTGGGCTTCCCGGGAGCTGGGATGAGGAGTATCATTCTTCTGGGCGTATTTCTTTAGGTGCCCTTCCTTGATCAGAATTTCAATCGCATCTTTGAGATGGATGAAGTCTTCTGTGACATGCTCGTGACTCCGGTGGAACCTACAGTATTTTGACTTGTCAACGTTTGATTTGGGGGAAGTTGGTTTCGGAAAGAGGACTCCTCCTTTGACAAATTCTGAGTTCTGGCACTCAGAGAGGATTCGCGCGCGGGGAGCATTGAGCGGGGTGTATTCAGTGAACCGGCCAGCTGGTCCGCGTGGTTCACGAGGTTCACAGGGGCGATTATCTCTCTTTCTTTCTCCTCCTCGACGGGGAAGGGAGTCTTCCTCTTTGTGGCCGTGGGGGCCTTCTTTGCATCTCAATTCAAGGGTGATCTGCGCTGCCTCCGACTGTACGACTGAGCCCATTGGAGGAGGTCCTCCAGACGGCGAGGTCTGCGGAGGCCCGCGGACTTGGTAAAGTCAGATCCAAAACATAGCCCATGGATGATTAAATACTTCTTCATGTCGTCGGTCGTATGTACCTCGACAACTTCTCTGTTGAATCTCTCAATGTAGTTTCGGAGAGATTCGTTCTTCCCCTGGAAGATGCTTTCTAGGGCAGCTTCCGTCTTCGGGTGTCGACGAGATGCAGTAAAGTGTTTGGTGAAGCATTATCTTAGTTGCTTCTAGGATGTGATCGACCCCGGGTTCCAAACCCTTGTACCAAGTCATGGTGACCTTCCACAATGTGGTGGGGAAAAGCCTGCACTTAATGGCTCCCCTGACATTTCTGAAGTTGAGCATGGCTTCGAAACTTTCGACGTGGTCGTCGGGGTCGGCCAGGCCATTGTAGTTCCCCAGTTGCGGAGGTTTCTCCATGCCTGCGGGAATTGGGGCATTCATGATCTCCCACGACAGAGGGGTCCTCTGGTCGTCGTCGTCACTTCCTGTCGGGGATCTCGAAGGGGATCGGTGATTCCGTGGAGGGGAATTCCTCAAATGGTGCCTTGGACTCTCCTCGGTCTGCTTGGACTTCTTGGTAGTGGTGGAGGCCCTGGGTTCCTTTTGAGTCGGGGAACGAGGGCGTTTCTGGGAGATCATCGGCTGGGGGCGCTCAAGACGTGGCCAGCGGCCTCCGCGCACCAGAGAGTGAGTTCGAGATTCGTCGAAAGGGGTCCTTCGCGGGGAAGGAGAACGGCGAGGTGACGGTGGACGACGATGTCTTCGCGGGGAAGATCGTTGTGCCCGCCCTTGCTACAGTGCTTCAATTCTGGTATTCTAGTGTGCGATCAGCTGGTTGGTATGATTGATCAAGGCAAACAGGGCCACAGTGCTCGAATCTACATTGGGCGGAGGAGCAACTGGCTGAAAAATGGCTTGCTGATCGTCATGGCGGGCGGCATTATCAGCCACGTCTTGGGAGTCCGGGGAGGCGGTCTGCCCGTCTCTTACGTCGCCTTCATCTCCGTTGAGGATAGCAACATCCTCGTGGTGGTTTCCATTCTCGAGTTGCGCGAGGACGGTGTCCAAAGCTTTGTGAGCGGACGGATTGGCCATGCTGGTGATGAATGAGAGGATTGCCACTGATCGTACCTAGATCAGACAGTATCTGGGGCCAACAACGTTGTCTGGACTTCAGCTCCGATGAGGTTGAAAGATGGAGGGGGGGTGCACCTGCAAGGTACTCCGACGCATAAGTAAGGCAAGGGTCACAAGTAAAAGCAAGTACAAGGTTAGAGTAAGAAAATGTGTGTGTCCTGACCCTCTCAAGTGAGAGGGTAGGCCTAATCCAAGCAACTGCCAGGGCTTACGTGGCGTAGTGAAGACCAGCACGTGGTCTTCGCCCTGGGGTTAACCGGGCAGACCGATTCCATCGGGAGTGGGTGGTTACATGCGAACGTGTCCTCGCGGGGAGGAGTCTTGCGTGTTGGGGAGAGACGTGTCCTGGCGGGGGAGGACTTATGTGCAGAAGGAGATGGCTCCTTGTGTGTCGAGGAGGGGCGAGCTCAGAGAGACTTAGCGCCTCTGCCCGACGCTCTATGCCGCGTGTGCCCGAACACCGCCGAGGTGTTGCATGTGCGCGACATAGTTGAGGTGGGCATGTGCCCGACGTTGGTTGTGATAAGAGGCCTTTATGGGCCACCCCAGGACGTGTGCGTTGGGCCTGCTCGATTGGGGAGCAGACCCCGGCCCAGTCCAGAACAACATCTAAGCATGAACAAGGTTGTATGCAAATGACAAGTCAAAACATCATGGAATGGTTCAATCATAACAAATCATGCATAAATTATCAAATAGACAAACAAATGCACCTTTGAAACATGAAGTCAGAAATGAAATATGCTTTTCAAACCATGAACAAACACATACTCAAACCATATTAACACCTCAAGAAGTGTTCCCAAGAAACTAGGTTAAACTAGCACAAAAACACGAATAAATGGTGATCATATTAGCATGGTGTTCAAAAATAGAAAAATAAATGAAGAAATCTCAAACCAGAACTCAAACACATGCTTAGACATTCAAATGTGTGTGTATGAAAGGTTGCTAAAATAAAATCACAAAAACTATCCCAAAAACATTCATCAAGGTGAGACACCAAAGGGATCGAGTACAAATCGAGGGCTATAAATAAGCACATGGAAAATATGTTAAATATCATCAACCAAGGTCAAAAAACACACTCAAATCATCATCATAATGTGTGTTAAGATACTCTAAAAGATCAGCCCAAGAATCAAATAATAAAGACCTCAATCAAAGTAAAAGTTTAAAAATAGGTTAAAAAGGACACTTAACACCATAAAATACAAATAAAATATTAAAATAAATTAAAAATATAAATATAAAATGTGAAAAATAAAATAAGACGTCAGAGTGCCTAGAAAATATTTTTGTGGGATTTTATGATATTTGGAACTACTTAAAATAAATCAAAACAAAACATGAAAAAGAAAACAAAATAAATTAAGGAAGAGTGAGACATGGGGTGTTGTAGTAATCTCAGAAAATCAAAGGGAAGTAGTTATAGAACTATTGGGCTCCAAATGAGGGGTGTGCAGACAGCAAAAACAATAAAGCCCATGATCCAAAAAAAACAAAACTCAGCAACTTAAGTGAAGCGCATCGTTTCACTTATCCACCTCACTTGCCAACTCAGAAATTCCAAGGCCACGCGTGCAAGTTCAAAGTCCACGCATGATTCACACCTCAGACGTCGGAGCTAGGGCTCCAGTCGCCTTCTCCAGTCAGACCCACCGGAGTTGTCTGCAAATCACATTAAAATATGAAGACACACATACTATCCCACTCTGTTTTCAACATAGATCTCATTTCCGACCTCATTTTCTATTTTTAAACACTTTAAGTCCCTTTAAACCGTACACGGGAATTTCACACTCAAACTAGAATCTCAACAAACAAGCACAACATCAGTCCATGAATCTTCTACATTACTTCAAGGTTCCAAATGTGCAAAGCAACCATCAAAATGAACACTAAACACAGAGAAACGAGTTGGAGAAAAATTACCTGCGTGAAGCTTTATGAGATGCTGTTTCACGTGTAAGTATGCTCCCAAACCTTCTCTCCGGCTCTTAAACAACCTCAAAAGAACAGTGAAATCAAGGAAATGGAAGGAGAAACTTTGAACGATCAGGTTCGAAGAACGAAGTTTTTGGAAAGGAGAGAGAGAAAGCTTTAGGGTTTGTGGCTGCTGAAAATGATCTCCTCCCCACTCTAGGGTCCCATTTAGCTTAAATATGAGGGTTTTGAGGGGTTAAAAGTTTGTTACTGTGGTTAAGAATCATGGTTAAAGATTTTGAAAATTTGGAAAATAGAGGGAGAATGTTGTACACATAGCGTGGCTGTAAGGGAGTGTTTTTCATGTTGTGTAGACATTAGCACTGAGCAAAGAATGCAGAATGGTTTTGGGTGGAGTGGATCCTTGTTAAGCAAGTTTTGAAGAGTTTATCATCTTTTTAAGTTTGGCAAAACTTGTTTATGAAGAATGGAATGGTACATGCCATGTTGGATCACTTTAGGCAATGCTTTGGGACAATATTAGAGTGAAAATGAGCACTACATGCTTGTGAAATTTGAAAGACAAAGTTGCTGCATGAAAAATTCATAATGTACATGGAAATATGACAAGAAAATGTGCTTAGACACCATTCCACGAAGCTCACTTTGCATGTCCATAACTCATTCAATTTGGCATCAAATCAAGAGATTTTTGGTTCATAGTAAAGTTCATGGATCATAGAGCAATTCTTGTTTGAAAATAAAGTTGAAATGAACCTTAGAAATTGATGAAAAAGGCCCTTGAAAACTTGTCCAACAATGTCACCAAAAAAAGAACTTAGAAAAAATTCTAAGTCTTGGGAATTGGCATGTTTGTGACACTAACTTTGGAGCATTGTAACTTGGTGAATATTTGTCCAAATGAGAAGTTCTAGTAATGGATGGAAATCTTGGAAAGAGCTCTACAACTTTCATGTCCAAGAAAAATTGAAATAAGACTCGTATCATGATGAAAAATGCCTCGGAAGATTGGTCCATAAAGTTGCCAAAACTTGCCAAGTGAAAAACCCTATCTTGATGGCTTCATAACTTGAGTTGTATACATCTAATGGAGGAATTCTAGTACTCAAAAGAAAGCTAAAATAACACTCTACAACTTTCATGACCAAAGAAAATAGAAATAAAACTTGGATCATGGTGAAAAATGTCTTGGAAGATTGATCCAAACTCACAACAACACTTAAGATGATGTGTCATGCTCATGGTTGACCTTAAATCTTGAGTTTGACTTTTCAGAGACACAATTAACTTCCTTGAATAGATGAATTTCCACCTTGATTTTCAAGCAATCAATACATATTCTGGGCTACTTGGACATCTCAAGTGGACTCCATGGATGCCTTGATGAGTCTTAGATCATGTCTTAGGGCTTGTGGCCAATTCTTGACCAAGATCCATGGGTGCAATTGACTTTTTCTTGAAGAAACCCTAACTCTTGACTAGATACCAATGAAACCTTGAGGAGCCCAAAGTGAGGCCATCTCGTGCTTGTTTCTTTGATAGGTATGAGCCTCCTATGTGTGCGAGGACTTGCTCGACTAATGATGCCCTCAAGACTTGACTGGCTAAACCCTTGAGGTCTTTTGGAGCAATCCCTAATTCAAAAGCAAAAAAAAAAAACAAAACAAAGCAACAAGAAAGGTTAGCTATGCATGAGATGCTTGACCTAAAGAGATGGGATCTCAGGGTTAAAAATTAGGATGCGACAAATGCCCCTATTTAAGTTTCTTCTATCTGGAGATATGAGGATTGAAATCTTCGTCTCGACGCGATAGGAGAGACTTAAATACAAACATTCACAATTTTTGGCCCTAAGATACCACCGAATGCATATGAAATAGTATGAAATGATATGGATACAAAACAAGGATCTGTGGTGGAAAGGATGTAACAGGGGAAAGGTTGCATTTCTACCGAAAAGAAACAAATAACTACTACTGGGGACAAGACCTGACTCCACCGGGGAGAAGACTAACAAGTGACGATTCACAGGGCAGTTCAAGATGAACTTAGATATAATGATGGAATAATACAAACCTCCCCTCGTACCGGGTCTTGGACCATGGACCGGTCTCAGTTTCTTCTTTGATCAAGCTCCATTAGCTTGAAAAGGGTAAACAAACCTCCCCTCGTACTGGGTCTTGCATCGCGGACTGGCCTCTGATTCTTCTTTGATCAAGCTTCATTAGCTTGAAAAGGGTAAACAAACCTCCTCTCGTATCGGGTCTTGAACCGCAAACTGGTCTCAGTTTCTTCTTTGATCAAGCTCCAATAGCTTGAAAAGGGTAAACAAACCTCCCCCCGTACCGGGTCTTGGACCGCGGACAGGTCTCAGTTTCATCTTTGATCAAGCTCCAATAACTTGAAAAGGGTAAACAAACCTCGCCTCGTACCGGGTCTTGGACTGCGGACTGGTCTCAGTTTCTTCTTTGATCAAGCTCCAATAGCTTGAAAAGGGTAAATAAACCTCCCCTCGTACCGGGTCTTGGACCACGAACTGGTCTCAGTTTCTTCTTTGATCAAGCTCCAATAGCTTGAAAAGGGTAAGCAAACCTTGCATCGTACCGGGTCTTAGACCGCGGACTGGTCTCAGTTTCTTCTTTGATCAAGCTCCAATAGCTTGAAAAGGGTAAACAAACCTCCCCTCGTACCGGGTCTTGGAGCGCAGACTGGTCTCAATTTCTTCTTTGATCAAGCTTCATTAGCTTGAAAAGGGTAAACAAACCTCCCCTCGTACCGGGTCTTGGACCGCGAACTGGTCTCATTTTCTTCTTTGATCAAGCTCCAATAGATTGAAAAGGGTAAACAAACCTCCCCTCGTACCGGGTCTTGGACCGCGGACTGTCTCAGTTTCTTCTTTGATCAAGCTCCAATAGCTTGAAAAGGGTAAAAAAACCTCCCCTCGTACCGGGTCTTGGACCGTGGACTAGTCTCAGCTTCTTTTTTGATCAAGCTCCAATAGCTTGATAAGGGTAAACAAACCTCCCCTCGTACCGGGTCTTGGAGCGCGAAATGGTCTCAGTTTCTTCTTTGATCAAGCTCCAATAGCTTGAAAAGGGTAAACAAACCTCGCCTCGTACCGGGTCTTGGACCGCGGACTGGTCTTAGTTTCTTCATGGAATGGTGAATACTTATGGGAGAGCATCTTTCATAGGGAATTGGAACTTCACTAGAGATCCACAGGTTCAGCGGGAATCCATAACTTACTGGAGAACGGCCATTAGACGCTTTCGGTTCGATCATGCCAATCATGACGAGGCCCCATATGGAGAACGACCACGGAGACGATATCACATTGAGAAGAGTTGGCGATACATGAATCTTATCAGCGTAAATCTGGTACTTGTGGCACTTCTTAGCAAACTTGTAACAATCTGACTCCATTGTCATCCAATAGTAGCCTGCCCTTAAGAGTTTCTTGGCCATAGCGTGTCCATTGGCATGGGTACCAAAGGACCCTTCAAGAATCTCAGTCATTAACATGTCTTCTTCTCTCTTATCGACACATCTCAGCAGGACCATGTCAAAATTCCTTTTATAGAGTATGTTATTGCTCAAGAGAAAATTGCCAGCCAATCTCCTCAATGTCTTCATGTCCTTATTCGAGGCCCTAACCAGGTATTCTTGTCTTCGGAGGAACATCTCAATGTCATGAAACCAAGGTTTACCATCATCGGCTTCTCCTATTAAAAACACATAAGCAGGTCTGTCAAGACGCATAACATGGATGTTAGGACAATCATTCCAGCGATTCACCATAATCATAGAAGCCAAAGTTGCCAACGCATCAGCCATCATATTCTCTTCACGAGGGAAATCATCCTCATAATCCTTCATTTTTAAATACATCACATCTTCATCAGGGAAATCATCCTCAACAGGTTGATGGTCTTCAAGAGGTTGATAAGCTAAGTGATCATCCAAAACACTCCCTTTGATCGCCTTCTGAGTGTGTTACTCAATATCATATTCTGACAATAACATCTGCCATCTGTTTATTCTTCCTGTCAGAGCAGGTTTCTCGAAAATGTACTTGATGGGATCCATCTTAGAAATCAGCCAAGTGGTATGGTTCAACATGTATTGGCATAACCGTCGCGCAACCCAAGCCAAAGTACAACAGGTTTTCTCCAACATTGTGTATCGAGAGTCACAGTCAGTGAATTTCATACTCAAATAATAGATAGTGTGCTCCTTCTTTCCTGATTCATCTTGTTGACCAAGTACACATCCCATGGCATCTTCCAAAATGGTCAAATACATGATCAAAGGTCTTTCTTCAACTGGAGGGATCAAGATAGGAGGCTCGAGAAGATACTCTTTGATACTGTTGAATGCTTTTTGACAATCATCGGTCTAAACACATCCCTGATCTTTCCTGAGAAGCTTGACGATTGGCCCACAAGTGGCTATCATATTTGAGATAAACTGGGAGATGTAATTCAACCGCCCTAAGAAACCTCTGACCTGCTTTTCTGTAGTTGGAGCTGACATCTCTTGTATGGCCTTGACTTTATCAGGATTCACTTCAATACCCTTTTGGCTAACAATAAAGCCTAAGAGTTTGCTTGAGTGAACACTAAACGTACACTTGTTAGGATTCAAACGGAGCTGATACTTCCTCAACCGCTGAAACAACTTCAACAAATACTCAACATGGTCTTCTTCAGTCTTGGACTTGGCTATCATGTCATCCACATACACCTCGGTCTCTTTGTGAATCATATCATGAAACAGGGTAGTCATGACCCTTTGATACGTTGCCCCAACATTTTTTAGACCAAACGGCATAACTCTGTAGCAGAAGGTTCCCCAAGGTGTAATGAATGATGTCTTCTCCATGTCTTCAGGAGCCATTCTGATTTGATTGTAACCTGAAAAACTATCCATAAAAGAGAATACCTTGTACTTCGCAGTGCTATCTACCAACATATTAATGTGCGACAGAGGGAAGTCATCTTTCGGGCTGGCTTTGTTCAAGTCTCGGTAATCAACACACATGAAAACTTTGCCATCTTTCTTTGGAATGGGCACAATGTTGGCTAACCACATCGGATACTCAGACGTAATGAGGAAACCAGCGTCAATTTGCTTATGTACCTCTTCTTTAATCTTCTGGGCCATATCAGGGCGAAATCTTCGGAGCTTCTGTTTTATTGGCGGACATTCTGGCTTCAAAGGCAGACAATGCTCTACTATGGAGGTGTCGAGACCAGGCATATCTTGGTAAGACCAAGCAAACACATCAACGTACTCCTTGAGTAGTTCAATCAGTCTTTCTTTCACATCAGTCACAAGTAAAGCTCCAATTTTCACTTCCTTGCGGTCTTCGGCTGTACCTAAATTAACGACTTCTACGAGCTCTTTGTAAGGCTGAATGGCTCTATCTTCATTCTCAAGCAATCGAGATATTTCCTCGGGAACCTCTTCTTCTTCTTCTTTGGCTTCGAACACAGGAAACTCAAAGTTCGAAGGAGGCATTGGGTCATTGTTTTTGATGGTTTGTTCGTGCAATAATCTGAACATGTGATTTGGCTTTAATTTAGATTTTATGAAAGTGTAAGTGTGTGCACAAAACATGCAAAGTGATAAAAATGGGTTTTTTATGATTACCATTTTTCCAGAAAAGTAAAAAAGTAACACAAATAAAATGGAATCACAAAATGACAATTTTATTGATGATAGCAGTTCGCTAAACAAAAGCCCTAACACAAAATCACCTTTTCCTTGGGCTGAGCAAATGGAATTATGAAAAATAAGCCTACACAACAACTCCTTCGCCTTGGGCATAGCGAAGAGCTAAAAGCAAAAGAAAAACAATTACTTTGAAAAGTGGACAACAATAGGAATGTTAACAGCACTCTCATTCTAAGCAACCGCTCTACGCGTCACAAAGTTGGGTTGATCTTCGTCGGACTCGTCTTCGAGGATGGCGAAAGCTTCATACTCAGGTCCTCTACGTTGTGACCGAGGAGAATAAAAAGGACAATAAGCATCTTTAGTCTCAGACCCATATCCGGGATCCTCCAAATAAGGCTCCCAATCTTCAGCAGGGATGTAATCACTTTCAGAGCCGAATGGTATATACCCTTCAGAGTCGTCTTCTTCAGTTATAACATTAACCCTTGACAGATGAATGACTCCTCCACTATGAAAAACATCTTCAATGGGGGTAATAATCATACTTCTTGTGGAGGGCTTGTCAGAACTGGGACCTGAAAACCTGAGACCCTTTTTCTTTTTATTTCCAGACAATGATATTGTTAGAACAAGATTTAGTTCTGCAATAATACCTCTGAGTTTTGATGATAACAAACAAGTATGTTTGTATAAACAATTTTGGTATTCTAATGTTTGTTATTTTTTAGAATTTAACAAACAAGTTCTGCTTCTGATAAATAGCATAGCTAAGTTATTAGAAGAGAATTGTTCCGCTTCTGCACTATATTTGTTCTGCTGAACAATAACATTTGCTTCAAAAGACTCTGAAGCTATATGACTCTGATACGAAGACTTAAGAAAACAAGTTCTGAAGATCTGAAGACAGAAGTTCTGATGAACAAGTCCAGAAGCTGAAGATTTAAGAAAACAAATTATGAAGATCTGAAGACAGAAGTTCTGATGAACAAGTCCAGATGCTGAAGACTTATGCTTCTAAGACAACGGGTTCTGAAGACCAAGTGCTGAAGACTCTGAAGATGTAGCTCTGCAGACTCTGAAGACTTGAAGCTCTTGAGACCTAATTTTTGTTTTCCCTTCTTCTAACTGTCATACCCTGAATTTTGACCACTAAGATTTCCCATCATTGTGCAAATCATCATCACAATATGGATGAACCATTTCACACTCATTAGTCTCCCCAAAGATGGGTGAGCATTCACTCCTATCAAACTTAGGGTTTCAAGCCCTTTCTGAGCTCTTAGACAAAAGATTAATCAAGGAATGACATGATCTTCAACTTTTCTAATCTCTCAAACATCCACAATGGATCAAGAGGACTCCCACAGCAAGAATCAAGCACAATGTTGCAGCATTCTAGGTGGATCAAGCCTCAAGATCGCCAGTGTCACCAAATTAGGGTTTTGGTCGACCAGGGCCTCCAGATGGAAATTTTCCTCTGGGCATGAGCCAATGCTTCAAAAAATAACCTAATATGCTCTATGGAACCTCATGAACCCACTCATCAAGTCAATTTTGCCTCAAGGGATGCATTCATAAAAAATCAGGAATTAGGGTTTCTTGACCTAATTCACCCCTAAGTTGACTTTTGGGACAAAACATGAGCCAAGACCTCAAGACATGATTTGAGGGTCTCCAATACACTACATTGATCCATTTGCAACAATGTATTGATCCAAGAAGCTTGATCAACAAGTTTCAAGTTCATCAGAACCACAGTTAGGGTTTCGTGGGAAAAGTCAACTGTACCTTTGACTTTTGACCAGGACATGCTCCCAAACCCTAGGACATGATTCAATACACCCTATAACACCTATGAAATCAATCCATCAAGTTTGATTTAGGTCAAGGACTTGATTTCATAGAGGATCACACAGTTTAGAATTCATCTGATAAAAAGTCAACTGTGCACAAAAGTCAACTTTGACTTTTTGAGATTTTTCACAAATATGGTTCTTTGACCCTAAAATGATGTTAATGTACGATTGGAATCATTATTCATCAAGAAAAATTAAGAAAAGTGGGATAACTTGTAAAAGGGGTAACCATAAAAACTTAGAAATTTTTCTAAGTTATGGAATAAAGTGGCTAGGGTACCAACTTTGGAGGATCATAACTCCTAAACCACAAGGCCATTTTTCCCCATTCAAAGCTGGATTTGTAGCCCTCATGGCCCTCTACAAAAGCTTCAACTACACCTCATTCCAATTCATCATGGATTTTGAGTTATGGAATGATCAAAATGGCTGAAAACATGAAATGCCACTTTTTCCAACACTTAGTGAAATTTTCACTAAGTCAGAATCTGCCTTCACTTTTTTCCAAATGTAGGGGCATTTTTCACTTGGATCCAAAAAGTATCAAAACCAATTATGATCAAACATATGTTGTATCATATAAGAGCTTTCCAAAATGGCCAAGAACTCCATCAAATTCCACTTGAGTCATGAGATATGGCCATGCCAATATGCCTTGCTGAAAACTGTCATGACAAGGTAGATTTGAGAGTTTCGCTCGATTTACTAAAATTTTGCAAAGGGCAAGCAACTCTATCCATCTGAACACCTCAAGGGGGACCAAGGAGGGACCAACCTGATCCCAAGCCTCCCAAGTCTTTGGAACCAAAAATAGCATGCCAAACCTAGAAATGCCTAAAAGAGGGACAAGACTCCAATTTTGGATTGGAGCATTTAATGGATGCACCAAGGTGGCATGGACAGAGCCATTTCCAACTGAATTCAGTCAAGACTTATCCACGACCAAGGGAACCAGCAGCCTGTGCCCTAACCTCTAGTCAATGGTTAGAGGAGACTTGGATTCTCATTGATCAACATTGGCCAAACCTATGCAGTAGTTGCATTCACTATTCCTTGAAAAACAAACTTGCTCTACTATAAATAGAGCTCATTTGTGATCAGTTTGAGTACACCAAAGCCATCAAACAAATGCTTTCCTCAAAATCTCCTTCTTCACTCCAAATTTGCCTTCCAAAGCAAGTCACTATCGGGTTTTGAGTTTGAGAGCAATTCCAACCAAACCAATCACACACACACACCTCATAAACATCATATAGAAGTGAGCGAAACACTCACACAACATCTGGAACACCAGATTCTCAAAATACCAGCCATCTACATAAGCCTTTGACAGATTTACAGTTGAGGTGCCAAATCAAGTTCCAACTCAATTCAATCCACTCCAAGCACCTAGACACACTCCATAGCACCTAGGGAAGCTGTCCATATCCTTGGAACCAAGCTGTAACACCTCTAACACAAAACACGATTACCAGCTGCAAGAGGTAAGCAAGAGCTCTTCTAACTCTATGATCCATGCATTTTTAGCTGCACAATAATTTGGCCATATGTTCATAATCATGCATGGAGTGTTTTCCCTCAATCAATTGCATTGTTTGAATCGTGTATGGAATTTCTGAACCTTCATGCAAATTTTAGGGTTCTTGAGGTTTCTCTTTGATTTCTTATTCCATGCTTAAAATAAATAAAATTAAAGACCATAGACATGATAGTGAGGTTAAAACGAGTAGATTGATATGTAGATTGCATGATATAATCATGTATTCAGTGAGATTGGATAGAAAATACAAATCTGCAGAAACAGAGGGTGGCGCGTGTTCTTGCCTATGTTCTTGGCGCCCTTTTTGAAAATTTGAATATTTGAATTTTGTGATTTTATTTAATTGATTCAAAAATTAATTTCTGTCTGAGTTTAAATGATTTTGAGTTGATTCTTTTTTTTAATAATTCACAAAAATGTTGAAATATTTTATTTTCCTAAAAAATCCCAAAAATATTATTTATTTCATATACTTGATATTTTTGTAAAGAATTAATATTTTAATTGTCTTTGAATTTAAAATATTTTCTCCTTCTTGATTTTTCAAATTTTAGTGATTTCCAAACATTTTGTGGATCAAAACCTAATTTTTGAAACATTAATCCAAGATCACAATTTGTTTTCCACATGTTTAACAATTTTGATCATTTTAATTGAATTTTTATTCAATTAAAATACATTTTGAAAAAAAATTAGGGTTTTTGATTAATTCAACCCTCATCAAACTTTTTCAAACATTTTAGGCCTCTTGGTAGAGTGTAAGACCCAACCCTTTGTAGAAACCAAAATAATTTGGGCCTCCGTGTATGGTATAAGTCCCGATACCGTCAAAAAGTTCGACGCGGTCGTCGCCTTTTTTAACGAAAACCTTTGGGCCTCTCCTTGAGCTGTAAGCCCCGTCACTTGTACAAAAATAAACACTTTGGGCCTCTAATAGAGTGTAAGACCCAATCCCCTTTTAACCTAAACAATCTTGGGCCTCAGACATTGTATAAGTCCCTCTGCGTTAAAAGAAAAATCTTGGCGTGGTCGCCAATTCAAAAACAAATCATCTGGGCCTACCCCCGTGTTATAAGCCCCATTCTTTTTCTTTAAACACCTTTGGGCCTCTTGAGAGAGTGTAAGACCCATCCCTTTGTACAGAAAACCTTTTGGGCCTCAGTCACTTGTATAAGTCCCTATACAAATTCAAAACAACAGTGCAATCACTGATAAAACTTTGGGCCTCTTCTTGAGCTGTAAGCCCCAACAATCTTTTCAAAGCACTTTCTCCTTTGATTTTGTATATAATATTGTTATCAAAGCTTTCTTTGTTGAACAAACTAACAAAACAGCATGGAAGCTCTACAACCGAGTAAGTGTTTACCCTCTTTCTTTATTCACTTTCATATATATATATATATATATATATATATATATATACCCTGTTGGTCACTCGTAAATACAAACAAAACTAGATCCCCATAGGATTACCAGACACAGTCTTCCCTCCTCTTGGAGTTAAACAATATGGAGACGTGAAAGGCAGCATTCTCAGTGAACCCTTTCTCAGACTGTCACCCTTAGAAATTGTCAAAGAGACTCTACTCCCCAGAGATGATCTTTTCTCCGTGAATGGCATCTCTTGAGTTTCTTCCAAATTCTCGGACTTTCCTGGCTTGATCTATTCTCGGTGAATGGCATGTATTGAACTTCTCAGGGTTTGGGGACCCACATGCTTCTTAAAAGCATCCCCGCCTCCTCTTGGGCGTTGTACAAGGACCCTTCGGCTTCTTAAAAGCTCTCATGCCTTCTCTTGGGCTTAGTACAAGGACCCAGAGACCTCTACAGGTATAGGAACAGAACCTAGTCATGAATTTGCTAGCGCTGTCTTTCTGAGTCAAGTGTCAGACCAGTTAATGGGTTGACCTTCATCCCTTAACATACCAGCCTTCTCTTGGGCATCATACAAAGATCATTTACTATCTGAGAATCGATTTCTCAAAACACCAGTAGACTTGGACAGTCTCAATACCCTTTGGATTCCCCGTTTCCTTAAAGAAGAGGAAATAACCCTGATCCTCTGATCAATCCTAAAGCACAACCTTACCTTTGATCAGTCCCTTTATAAGAACTGATTTTCTCTTTTATCCAACATACTGGACCTGTCACTAAACTGAAACAGTCACCAACACAGTTAGCCTCCTCTTAGGCTTTGTACAATGATTCTCCCCAGCGGAGCAAACCTCTTTAGCCTCCATCTCGGGCTTCGTACGAGATACAAAAATACTCTCTTGTTGAGTATAAAAGACTCTCTTGTTGAGTCACACCTTTTACCCTCCATCTCGGGCTTCGTACGAGATACAAAAACACTCTCTTGTTGAGTATACAAGACTCTCCTGTTGAGTCAAAACCTTTTAGCGTCCGTCTTGGGCTTTGTACAAGACACACAAAAAAGCACTCTCATGTTAAGTTAACACTTTTAGCCTTTATCTCGGGCTTCGTACGAGACACATAAAAGAATCCTCCTGTTGGGTCAATAGCCTCCTCTTAGGCTTTGTATAAGGAAACCCCGGTTGAGTCAATCAACCTTTTAGCATCAATCTGTGCCTTGCTCACAGGATACAAACATCAACAACTCCTTCCCCTTCATCTAATTGCTGTAAGCGGCAAGCCTCTGGATTATTTACATCCATGCCACTGTCCCTCTTTTAGTATGAGAAATTCCTAAGGAAAGATGGCATTACTTTACACTGAGTTAAAGTCTTATCCTTCAGGTTAAAATCCCCTATAAAGGAAATTATGGCATTGCTGGATTCACATATCCCAGTTAAAGTAATTCTCCTTTATGACCAGTCACCCAACAGTTGTGACAAACAGACCAAATACCCCCCTTTAGAGATGACAAATTCTCTCTAAAGTCAAAACCCTTTAGCTTCACGTCTTGGGCTTCGAACAAGATATAAATAGACCCTTCAGCTTCACATCTTGGGCTTTGAACAAGATACAAACCACCTTTAGCTTCACATCTTGGGCTTTGAACAAGACACCAAAACAACCTTTTTCCTCCCGTAGAATAGGAGGAACTACGATCGCTCTGATTTCCCTGTTTCGTTAAACGGGAATACGTAGGCATAAGATTGAAAGAAATCTTAGCGAGCACACTAATCAAAAACCCAAAATCCCGTACCTTCATACATCAATCGAAAAGCATCAGTCCTAACATCCTACCAATAGCCTAAACCCTGTACCCTTTTTAAACTAACCTAAGAGAGACCCACAATCTTTGTAGCATCTGTAAACCAACAGTCATCTGTTCAAACTCAGTTTGCAAGTAGGATTAATTGGATACATCTATTTCCCTTCCTTCGTCATCTTCAATAGGATAAAAAATGAATCGAGCTGTAGTACCCCAAAGCGATAGTTCTTCGCAACCACACAAAAAACTCGCGCTACATTAAAACAAAAAAAAATCTTCTCCTCTAGTCTCTCTTTTTTAAATTAAACTGAGACAATGATTGCAAATGACAGAGAAAAGAGATTGCGCTAATGGATTTCGGTAGAAGGAAAACTCATAAGTACACCTTCAAGGTTCCAAAGTTGGAGGATTTGAGAGGTTTGGCGAGGATGATCACCAACCACGAGGCTTTCAGAGCTAAGTATGGGGGACTCATATCTCTATTAAGGGTCTATGTAATCGAAGGAATATTGTCCACGCTAATCCAGTTCTGCGATCCGGTCTATCACTGTTTCACATTCCCGAATTATCAGCTTGCACCAACGCTGGAGGAGTATTCTCACCTGACTGATCTGCATATCACTGATCAGGCTCCCTTTTCTGGACTGGAAGAAATTCCAAAGTATTAGACCATTGTACGGGCAATTTATCTGGACGAGTCAGAAGTCAGGACTCACATTACCACTAAGGGTGGCATCCAAGGTTTGCCAGCCCAGTTCTTGACAAAGAAAGCCCTGTACTTTTCCAGTATAGGGAACGTGGCCACTTTCGAGAGCATCTTTGTTTTGCTCACCTACGGGTTATTTTTGTTTCCCAACATCGATAACTTTGTAGATATCAACGCCATTAAGATTTTCTTGATTGGAAACCCTGTACCAACCTTACTCGTAGATGCGTATCATTCGGTACACTTGAGGAATTTATACAGCGGAGGAATGATCATGTGCTGTGTACCCCTGCTTTACAAATGGTTCACTTCTCATTTGCCCAAGTCTGCTGCATTTTGGGATCAAAAGAATACCTTACGTTGGTCACAGAGAATCATGCCTCTTACCAACTCTGACATCGATTGGTACAATCGAATCAACAACGGGATCAGAATCATTGACCGTTGTGGAAATTTCACAAATGTACCCCTTATAGGTACTAAGGGGGGAATCAATTATTATCCAATTTTAGTTCGTCGTCAATTCGGATACCCAATGAGGCATGTCCCGCGTAATGCTCATCTAGAAGGTCTTTTCTTCAAGGAAGGAGAAAACGACACGACACTAAAGACAGAAATAGTGCATGCTTGGAAACACATTCACAGAAAAGGAGGAGAGTCTCTAGGAAAACCAGACTGTGTCTCGGTGGAGCCTTATCTCCACTGCGTACAAACTAGAGCTCTCAAGCCGAGGATGCCTTACCCTCGTCAGGAAGTTCTTCCATTAAGGGACTCTGCCCTTTATTTCATGTCTGAGACAGAAAAACTTCAAGTTACTCTCAGCAAAGTTCAGCAGGAGAAGAGGTCTTGGAGGAACAAGTATCGTATTCTCAATGTGGAGTGCAGGAAAATACAACAACTGTGAAAAGAAAAAGATGCCCTGGTTGAGATTTTAGAGCAACACGCTGTAGAAAATCAAGATGACCAAAGGATTTTGCTCGCTCCTTTCACTTGGCAAAGGAATGACAACCCGACAACGGCTGAAGAGCCCCGGTCAAAGAAAAGGGAAACACCCGAACCAGCACCTGAGCTCTCCTCAGAGAGGACTCAGGATCCATTAGTTTAGATTTCCTTTTTCAGCACTTTGTAATCTACTGTATTTCCATTTCCGCAATCCTTTGAATTCAATAAAACGGGGTTTCCCCACTGTTTGATATTTACAATCTAATTGTCGAAGTTTACTTTAAATAAACAAAAATAATTAATAATCATTGCATTAATCATTCTCATAAACGCATTCTTCTTACCTACAAATCTCACGTTTGCGTCTCGATTCTAGAGTCAAACTGTCTCATTCGTACAATACTCGGGCCAATCGTCAGAAAAAGATGGATGATCTCGAGGAAGAGAACAGAGAGTTGAGAGAAGAGGTTGACACTCTGAAAGAGGATCTGAGAAAGCTTCATAACGACATGCAAGCTCTAGCAGAAGCTCAAATGTAGCAACAAAGGACTATAATCTCAGAGATCACATCAATGCCCATGGTGGAAAGGTATGATCCTAGGTACAAAATACCAAAAGATTGTCCCTGAGGCATGCCACTTAACTATATCCCAGAAGGATATGTTCCGCCGATCGCTGAGGATCAGGGAAGCGCAGCAGGAACCACTGGGCCTGAAGGTTACAAACTTCAGGAAAGCAAAGATGCCAGGGGCATGACAGCAACTCCTGAAGGTTACAAACTTCGGGAGGCACCGAGAGTCTCGGCCATAATGACTATACCACCACCCGTGGTACATATTGTCCCGGAAGGACAGATTTCACAGATACCTTCTGGTGGAAATGACAGCATGTTCGATAAAATGCACGAATTCCAGGAACAGTTCCTGGAAATGCAGAAAGAACTACAAGCCCTTCGCGGTCAGGATCTATTTAGAAAAGACGTCGCGGACCTCTGCTTGGTCCCCAATTTGAAAGTTCCACACAAGTTCCAAGTACCCGACTTTGAAAAGTACAAGGGTATCTCTTGCCCTCAGAGCCATTTGGTGATTACGCTCGGCGAATGTCAGCTCAGAAGAAGAATCAGGAGCTGCTCATTCACTACTTTCAGGATAGTTTAACCAGTGCCGTATTAAAATGGTACATGGGTTTAAACCGCGCTACGATCGACACGTTCAGAGATCTTGGCACTGCTTTTGTTCAGTAATATAAATACAATTTGGACATGGCACTGGATAGAGATCAACTCAGGTTTATGTCACAAAAGGACAAGGAAACCTTTAAGGAGTATGCTCAGAGATGGCGTGAAATTGCCACTCAGATTTCTCCACCTCTGGAGGAAAAGGAGATGACAAAGATCTTCCTAAAAACCTTGAATTCATTTTACTACGACAGAATGGTTGCCAGTGCGTCTAGTGACTTCACCGAGATGGTGGGCATGGGAGTTCGTCTTGAGGAAGCCGTCCGAGAAGGAGGTTTGGCTAAAGACGCTGGATCATCAAGTAGTACAAAAAGATACGGTAGTGCTCTCCCTAAGAAAAAAGAGCAGGATATTGGGAATATCTCTCTCGAAAAGCAAAGGCGACGTTACCAACCAGTAGCAGCTGTAACTCCTGCTATCAACCCTGCATATGTTCCTACGTATCAACCTCAGGTTGTGCAGAGCCAACCTAATCAACAGCAATATCAGCAAAGGACACAACAGTCTCTTCAGCAAGCTCGTCCTCCGTACAACAGCAACCGTGCAACACGACCACCAGGGTTTTATCCTATACCCATGTTGTATGCAGAACTGTTTCCATTACTACTGGTCAAGGGGCACATCCAAACCAAGTCTCCTCTTACAGTACTGGAAAATCTACCTTTCTGGTTCAAAACGGATCAGACCTGTCCTTACCATCAAGGAGGACCAGGGCATAACATAGAAAACTGTCTCAGTTTCAAATCTGACGTGCAAAAGCTTGTTAGGAGCGGGGTTTTATCTTTCAAAGATACGAATCCGAATGTTCTCACAAACCCGCTGCCTCAACACGAGAAAGCTATAGTTAATTTGATAGAGGAAGAGTCTAACAACATCTATCAAATTCATGATGTACTCTTATTAAGGGCCAACTTGGACAGAGTGGATATGGCCATGTGCCACCTCATAACTATCACCAGTGTGATATCTGCGTTAAAAACAACCAGGGATGTTGTGTGGCGCAAGCAGCTCTACAGGAACAGTTGGATCTCGGATGGATCCAAGAGCATCGAGTTCGTGGAGGCAACATGACCTATACGAATTCCAACATCATTCAGAATCATGACATCCGTGCAATGAATGTTAACTTGGTGGTGATGCACTCAAGGCAAAGCCAGTATCATAATCTGCCACGGCACGATTATGATTCCTGTCTAACTTGCTCGGTAAACAAACAGGGATGCTTTTTTGTACAAGACGCCCTCCAACGTCATATGGATCTTGGATGGATCCAGGACTACCATGATAGAAATCCTTATCAGATCAACATGATCCAAATCTTTGATATTCGTCTGATGAATACCAGCCTGGTGGAGTTACACGCCAGGCAGGTCCAACTCGGTTTTCTCACTTCACATAATTATCAGAACTGTAAAGGATGTTGTGAGAGTAACCAAGGGTGCGCTCTCGTTCAAAGAACTTTACAACACTTGTTAAACCACTGGTGGCTTCGATCTATCTGGATGAGGACACGCAACAAATCAATGTGCTTAATGGAAACCCTACTCGGCTTCAAAGCCAGGATGTCCGATCTATGAAAACAAATCTGGTAAGGTTGCACTGCATTCAAAGCGGGCATGGCCAAGTTCCACCACACAACTATGAACGCTGTAGAGTCTGCTCGGAGAATAACCAAGGATGCTACCTCGTGCGAGCAGCTCTCCAAGGTCAGTTGGATCGCAAAGAGATTCACCCATACCTAGCTTTGGGGTCCGTTGACTAGACGCCGGACTACTTCGCTGATCAAATCAGAGACATGGTTGTAATCTCTGACCCTGAGAGGAACAAGGATGTTTGTACCATCATCCCTCTACTGGACAAATCAAAGGTTCTTAGCCAGGAACTGATTGAAGTTACTTACGACAGTCAGAAAAATCAGAAGGCTCCTGTAGTTATCTATCTACCGGGACCATTACCGTATGAGTCAGCTAAGGCGATCCCTTATAAATACGGTGCAATAACAATTGAGAATGGGAAGGAAATTCCATTACCCTCCGTCATGAATATTGCAGACATCAGTCGAGTAACGCGGAGCGGTCGAATCTTCAACCGAGGAGTTGGAGAACCTACCAAAGAAAAGGAACTTCAGACAGAAGCTCCTGATCCACCAGTCGGTCAATCCAGTGATCCCGACCTTTCAAAAAAAATGATGAGATACTGAAGCTCATCCAAAGGAGTGAATATAATATTGTTGATCAACTGTTACAAACTCCTTCAAAGATCTCAATGCTATCACTTTTACTCAGTTCCGAAGCCCACATAGAGGTTCTACAAAAAGTCTTAGACCAGGCCTTTGTAGAACAGGATATATCAATACGAGAGTTCGATAACATCATCTCTAACATTACTTCCTGCAAAAACTTAGGATTCAGTGATGAGGATTTTCCAGAGGGCGAAAAAGCCACAACATGGCGCTCAATATCACAGTTAACTTCCAGGACGATGCTTTAGCCAGCGTACGGGTAGACACAAGATCGACCATCAACGTTATGCCAAAGTCCACTTTAATGCAACTATCATTCAAAGGATCCCTAATGAGGGACGGTGAGGTCATCGTCAAAGCCTTTGACGGGTCTCGGAAAGCAGTTATCAGTGAAGTCGACCTTCCTATAACTATCGGTCCTCACACTTTCCTAATCACTTTCCAGGTCATGGACGTCCGGGCAACGTATAGCTTTTTATTAGGAAGACCTTGGATACACCAGGCTGGGGCAGTCACTTCGACACTGCACCAGAAACTGAAGTTCGTCAAGAACGATCAACTCGTCACGGTCTATGGAGAGCAAGCCTTGCTCGTGAGTAACTTATCATCATCTACTTGTGTAGAACCTGAGGAGGTTGTTGGGACTCAATTCCAAGCACTTTCGATGAGTAATGAGAATCAATCAAAGAAAGGAACCTCGATTTCCTCATACAAAGATGCTCTCGAGGTAATTGAAAGTAACAATGCGAAAGGATGGGGACAAATTGTCATTCCTAATGATAATAAAACAAAGAAAGGTCTTGCTTTTTCTGCAACTTGCACCCAGACTGCCACTAGCGATGAAAGTCTTCATCCTATTCAGGATTTCTTCCACAGTGGAGGTTTCCTTCACCCAGTGCCTTAAACAGTCCATACTATCTACTAGGAAGATTCCTTCGATACAGATGAGGGTTGGAAGTCTTATATCAACAAGGACGATTATATGTCTCAGGAAGAGGTGCCTACGCCATTTTTTTATCCCACACAGAATTCGAGATTTATACCTAGGTCAGCCGTCGAAATGATATACGGAGATTGTGATCCAAAAGGATGCCGTTCTCCACCAAACTCATTAGAGGAAGACACTTTGATGAAAGACAACTTTGACCACGACTATTATGGCCCAATGGATGGCTTGCCTATCTGGCAACCGTACCCAGGAGACTTGGGGCAAGAAAATCAGTCGAACAATGAAAATTAGCTGAGCATCATTGAACAAAATACCTGCGTCCCCACCATGTCATGGGATCAACACTCAGGTCATTTAGAAAATATCCAGTGCGACGATGAATTGGCAAAGCTTGCCAGACTAGAATTCATCAACTACGCTTTTCCTGAGATCAACGTCATCGAGAGAGATGACTCCTCCAGTTCCACGGAAGTGTGGGACACCTTAGGACAACCAAGTGGTAAATATGACTGTATGGTCAAATACACCGCTCCTGAGAGCTCTCGTATCAGGTTCAAAGACATCCAGCCGACTGGATGGGGAGATTTTCCTGAAAGCACAAATACTATGCAAAATACAACAGAAGAGTTCGTCTACGACAGCTCTGCCTGGGAGACAGATTCCAATGATCCTGCTCCACCAGAAATCAGCGTTATTTCTGAAGACAAATCAAGGAAGGTACCAGACTTTGTGATTCACTGAGGAGTTCACCGCCAATGGGTTGCAGTCGATGTTCCAAAGACTGTTCATAAGTCAAAGTAATTGCCATCTTTATCTTAACCTTTCACCCTGCCCAGGTGAAACAGATGTTTTGATAGGGCTCACTTTCTGTAAATTTCCCTCTTCGCTTTGCCCAGAGCGAAGGAGTTTTGTTTTATAGGGCTGTAGTTTCAAGAATCGACTTGTTCATGAATAAAATAACGTCGTTATGTAATTTCCACATTTATTGCTGTTTTCTCTTTTCGCTTTTTTCAGAAAATGGTAATCCTAAAAAATAATTCAAATAATAAAAGCAAGCAGTTTTCAGAAAAACACTGCACACACTCATGCATTTTCTCTATCTCTTCTAAAAACAATCATCACGTCATGAAGATTGCTTTTTTTAAACCCCATTGAAACATACAATCCAATGACTTCTCCCAACTTTGAGTTCCCAGTCTTTGGGGCTGAAGAAGAAGTTGATGACGAAATTCCAGAAGAGATCTCCCGACTACTCAGGCAAGAGGAAAGGTCCATTGAACCTCACCAAGAGTCGTTGGAAACGGTTAACCTGGGTTCGAAAGAAGAGACAAAAGAAATCAGGATTGGGGCACTACTCAGTCCAACTGCCAAAGAAAGTTTGATAAAGCTTCTCAAAGAATTCCCAGATGTATTCGCTTGGTCCTATCAGGATATGCCAGGGTTGGATACCAGCATCGTGGAACATCATCTACCGTTAAGGTCAGAATGTCCGCTAGTAAAACAGAGGTTGATACGGACACACCCAGACATGGCCATCAAAATCAAAGAGAAAGTACAAAAATAGATTGACGCGGGTTTCCTCGCCACGTCTGAATATCCTCAATGGTTACCCAACATCGTACCAGTTCCAAAAAAGGATAGAAAGGTCAGAATGTGTGTCGATTACAGATATCTAAACAAGGCTAGTCCAAAGGGCGACTTTCCTTTACCACACATTGACATGCTGGTAGACAGTACATCAAAGTTCAAAGTTTTCTCCTTCATGGATGGATTCTCGGGCTATAATCAGATTAAAATGGCGCCGAAAGACATGGAGAAAACTTTGTTCATTACCCCATGGGGTACCTTTTGTTACAAGGTAACGCCGTTCGGTTTGAAGAACGCCGGGGCAACCTATCAAAGGGCCATGACTACTCTGTTTCATGACATGATACACAAAGAAATTGAAGTATATGTCGATGATATGATTGCTAAATCTAAGACAGAAGAGAAGCATGTGACCCACATGTCAAAGCTATTCGAGCGGTTGCGAAAGTATAAACTCCGCTTGAATCTCAACAAATGCACCTTCGGTGTCCGCTCAGGGAATCTCTTAGGGTTCGTCGTCAGCCAGAAAGGAATTGAGGTTGATCCTGACAAGGTCAAGGCCATTCAAGAAATGCCTTCTCCGAAAATCGAAAAACAAGTAAGAGGATTCCTGGGGTGTTTGAACTACATTTCCAGATTCATATTCCTCATGACCGCGACATATGCGCCGATTTTCAAACTACTTAAAAAGAACCAGGATTGTGTTTAGTCAGATGACTGCCAAACTGCCTTCGACAGTATTAAGGAATACCTGTTGAATCCACCGATTCTATCACCTCCAGTGGAAGGAAGACCTCTGATCATCTACCTAATGGTCTTGGAAGACTCGATGGGATGTGTACTTGGCCAACATGACGAAACAAAACAGAAAGAGTCTGCCATTTACTATTTGAGCAAGAAATTCACCGACTGCGAGACTCGGTACACTATGCTTGAGAAAACTTGCTGCGCTTTGGCTTGGGCAGCCAAACGTCTTCGCCAGTATATGATTCATCACACTACTTGGTTGATCTCCGAAATGGATCCAATCAAGTATGTATTTGAAAAGCCTGCTCTCACGGGAAGGATTGCCCATTGGTAGATGTTGTTATCAGAATACGACATCGAATACCATGCTCAGAAAGCCGTTAAAGGAAGTATCTTAGCCAATCATTTGGCTCATCAACCGATTGACGATGAGGAATCAATCATATTTGACTTTCCAGACGAAGATGTCATGTATTTGAAAATGAAAGACTGCGATGAACCACTACCTAGTGAAGGGCCAGAACCAGGTTCCCAGTGGGGACTAATCTTTGACGGAGCAGTCAATCATTACGGAAACGGAATTGGGGCAATCATCATAACCCCTCAGGGTACCCACATTCCTTTCACCGCCAGACATACATTCAAGTGCACAAACAATGAGGCCGAATACGAAGCTTGTATTATGGGTCTCGAGGAAGCGATTGGTTTAAGGATCAAAAACTTGGATGTATATGGTGACTCAGCCCTGGTTATCAATCAGATCAAAGGAGATTGGAACACATACCAATCAGGACTGATTCCTTACAAAGATTATGCAAGAAGGTTTCTACCCTTCTTCAACAGAATCGAGTTTCATCATATCCCTCGTGAAGAGAATCACATGGCTGATGCCTTAGCCACCCTCTCTTCCATGATTAGTATAGGTCAATGGAACAACTTACCTAAGATCGACATAATGCGCCTTGAACGGACCGCTTACATCTGCACGATTGAAGCAGTCATAGACGACAATTCTTGGTATCAGGATATCAAATGCTTCCTTTAGAAACAAGAGTACCCACCTGGGGCACTAAGGAAAGACAGAAAGACCCTCAGAAAGCTGGCTGGCAGTTTCTTCCTGAGCGGTGACACTCTCTATAAGAGGAACTTTGACATGGTCTTGCTCCGATGCGTAGACAGACCAGAAGCAGACATGCTGATAAAAGAAATTCACGAAGGATCCTTTGGCACTCATGCCAACGGACACACAATGACGAGAAAAATTCTCAGCGCAGGGTACTACTGGTTGACCATGGAATCCGATTGCTACAAGTACATGAGGAGGTGTCATAAGTGTCAGATATACTCCGACAAAATCCATGTACCGCCAACGCATCTCAAAGTTCTCTCTTCCCCTTGTCCTTTTTCCCTATGGGGAATCGACATGATATGCATGATTGAGCCCAAGGCTTCGAATGGACATTGGTTCATCCTGGTAGCCTTTGATTACTTCACCAAATGGGTCAAAGCAGCGTCGTACGCTAATATAACCCGACAAGTGGTGGTCCGTTTATCAAAAACAATCTCATCTGTCGTTATGGTGTTCCTAGCCAGATCATTATGGATAATGGATCTAACTTGAACAACAAGATGATGAAAGAGTTGTGCGCTGAGTTCAAGATCGAACACCATAACTCATCTCCCTACCGACCCAAGATGAATGGAGCGGTAGAAACAGCTAACAAGAACATCAAAAGGATTGTTCAAAAGATGGTCGAAACCTACAAAGACTGGCAGGAAATGCTACCCTTTGCTCTTCATGGATATCGAACATCTATCCGCACTTCAACAGGGGCAACCCCTTTCTCTATAGTATATGGCATGGAGGCAGTGCTCCCCATAGAAGTAGAGATCCCATCGATCCTGGTATTGATGGAAGCTAAGCTTACAGAACCTGAATGGTGTCAAAGTCGACACGACGAACTAAATCTGATCGAAGAAAAAAGAATAACGACACTATGCCACAGTCAGTTGTATCAACAGAGAATGAAGAAGGCGTTCGACAAAAAGGTTCGACCTCGCATCTTCAGGAAAGGAGACCTCGTGCTCAAGAAGATACAATCATTTCTCACTGATACCCGGGATAAATGGACTCCGAATTATGACGGCCCCTATGTGGTCAAGAAAGCTTTCTCAGGTGGCGCCTTGAGACTTGCAACCATGGACGGAGAGGAATTTGCCTACCCCAAAAATGTTGATGTAGTCAAGAAATACTTCGCCTAAAAAAACGTCTTGGTGGATTGAAAACCTGAAAAGGCGGTCCAGGCAAAAATTAGAGACATAATCAAAAATCATCCTGGTGGATTGGAAATCTCAAAGTACAATCCAGGCAAAAATTAGGGATACTGGCAAGTAACTACGTCCAACAGGGGCAAGTCCCTCAGCAGCAGTTACACCATCCATCGAAAGAAAACTCCAGTCAAGGTCATCTTCGACAGAAGCTCAGGATGTCCGGAATTCAAAGTTGGTAGAAGGATAGCGGTCGTCATGTTTCAATGTAGCCCTTTTCCCTTAAATTACCATTTTCCAACTTTGTAAATACTCTATGGAATTACGCGTTTGGCTGATCTCCATCCTATCAATAAAATTTGAGCCCTTGTACTTTTGCTTGCAATTCTTATTTGTTTTAGCTTTACAGAACGACATTTTAATATGAGTAACGATTCTTGAAATGAAACAAAAATGAATTTACTTGTTAAAACCTTTTTCTACTTTTTAAATAAAGATGGCAATTTCTTTTGACTGTTGAACATCGAAAGAACGTCGCTCGCTTCTCCAGAAATAATCGAGCTTCAAAGTGCATAATCAAAGTACTCCTTCTAAACCAGTACGCCTGAATGAAGTATCAGCTCTGTCAGATGCGAATACTCCATCTGGAATTCTCGGCCGAGTTCTTACCTCCTAATCCCAATCAACATAGTTCCCCGCGGAAACTACTTTCTCCTATGCAAGGCAGAATTGCTATTTTGAACCAAAGATACTTCTTCGTCCCCTGTAGTGGCCGAGTATCCAGTCATGTTCATCCATTGGTCTGTATGTCACGTCAGTTTTGTCAGCATATACATACATACATACATCATGCATTATTGATTTACATTCACATTCATATTGCATCACTATCACTCTAGTCGGTCATGTCCCCTAGTGATAGAAGTTCTTTCAATCGAGTTGTCAGTTCTTTCCTCGCCAGGAAGTGAACCATCTAAACGATTTCTCCTCCAGTTTATTTCTGGATTAGAATTGGCCCTTGACCACTTTGATAACTTGAACCTCTGAAATACCAGAGAATCTTCGACAAACGTCACTCTTCGCCATTGAAGATGATATTTTTGCTTTCCCAGATTAAGGAAAATCCCCAGAGGAAGCCTCTTAAGCAGAGATTCGGCAATACATCAGTTTTTCTCCGAAAAATCCGCTGACGAAAAGGTCATCAGCACCTCAAAGTTGGATCACATCATATGGCATTTCTTCGGGAAGATCCCGAGAAAAGTATGATGTAATACCCAAGCGGAAACAGTCTCTCAAGAGACTCGTTTTCCCCAGTAGATTCGACAAATGGCATATCCCAAACAGAGAAGTTTGTACACCTCTACAACTCAGACGACTGGGTTCCCCAGCAACTCTGACATCAAATTTTTCTGTCAAATGGCATCTCCCCAGAAAAATTCGGTGAGAAGTTTGAGGAAAACCGCTACGAATAACGTCCCTTGTCAAGAAGTTTATTGGCAAAAGAAACTTATACCAGTTCCTTGGTAGGAAACCAGGATCGAAGGGAAGTTTATTTCAGAAACTTAGACCAGTTCCTTGGTAGAAAACCAGGATCGAGGGGAAGTTTACATCAGAAACTTAGACCAGTTCCTTGGTAGGAAACCAGGTTTGAGGGGAAGTTTATTTCAGAAACTTAGACCAGTCACTTGGTAGGAAACCAGGATCAAAGGGAAGTTTATTTCAGCAACTGAGACCAGTTCCTTGGTAGGAAACCAGGATCTAGGGGAAGTTTTTACCTTTTCTAAGCATCATTGCTTAGCAAAAGAAGATGGATGCGTAAGTTGCCATTCATAATCACCATCAAAATTTCGGGTATTCCGATATTTAATCCTCTTGCACCCCAAATGCCCGAATACCTTCGCCATTCACACCTTCGGGTCCAAGAAGATTAAATAGGGGCATCTGTCATACCCTAAATTTTGACCACTAAGATTTCCCATCATTGTACAAATCATCATCACAATATGGATGAACCATTTCACACTCATTAGTCTCCCCAAAGATGGGTGAGCATTCACTCCTATCAAACTTAAGGTTTCAAGTCCTCTCTGAGCTCTTAGACAAAAGATCAATCAAGGAATGACATGATCTTCAACTTGTCTAATCTCTCAAACATCCACAATGGATCAAGAGGACTCCCACAGCAAGAATCAAGCACAATGTTGCAGCATTCCAGGTGGATCAAGCCTCAAGATCGCCAGTGTCACCAAATTAGGGTTTTGGTCGACCAGGGCCTCCAGATGGAAATTTTCCTCTGGGCATGAGCCAATGCTTCAAAGCATAACCTAATATGCTCCATGGAACCTCATGAACCCAATCATCAAGTCAATTTTGCCTCAGGGGATGCATTCATAAAAAATCAGGAATTAGGGTTTCTTGACCTAATTCACCCCTAAGTTGACTTTTGGGACAAAACATGAGCCAAGACCTCAAGACATGATTTAAGGGTCTCTAATACACTACATTGATCCATTTGCAACAATGGATTGATCCAAGAAGCTTGATCAACAAGTTTCAAGTTCATCAGAACCACAGTTAGGGTTTCGCGGGAAAAGTCAACTGTACCTTTGACTTTTGACCAGGACATGCTCCCAAACCCTAGGACATGATTCAATACACCCTATAACACCTATGAAATCAATCCATCAAGTTTTATTTAGGTCAAGGACTTGATTTCATAGAGGATCACACAATTTAGAATTCATCTGATAAAAAGTCAACTGTGCACAAAAGTCAACTTTGACTTTTTGAGATTTTTCACAAATATGGTTCTTTGACCCTAAAATGATGTTAATGTATGATTGGAATCATCATTCATCAAGAAAAATCAAGAAAAGTGGGATAACTTGTAAAAGGGGTAACCATAAAAACTTAGAAATTTTTCTAAGTTATGGAATAAAGTGGCTAGGGTACCAACTTTGGAGGATCATAACTCCTAAACCACAAGGCATTTTTCCCCATTCAAAGCTGAATTTGTAGCCCTCATGGTCCTCTACAAAAGCTTCAACTACACCTTATTCCAATTCATCATGGATTTTGAGTTATGGAATGATCAAAATTGCTAAAAACATGAAATGCCACTTTTTCCAACACTTAGTGAAATTTTCACTAAGTCAGAATCTGCCTTCACTTTTTTCCAAATGTAGGGGCATTTTTCACTTGGATCCAAAAAGTATCAAAACCAATTATGATCAAACATATGTTGTATCATATAAGAGCTTTCCAAAATGGCCAAGAACTCCATCAAATTCCACTTGAGCCATGTGATATGACCGTGCCAATATGCCTTGCTGAAAACTGTCATGGCAAGGCAGATTTGGGAGTTTTGCTCGATTTGCTCAAATTTTGCAAAGGGCAAGCAACTCTATCCATCTGAACACCTCAAGGAGGGACCAAGGTGGGACCAACTCTGATCCCAAGCCTCACAAGTCTTTGGAACCAAAAATAGCATGCCAAACCTAGAAATGCCTAAAAGAGGGACAAGACTCCAATTTTGGATTGGCGCATTTAATGGATGCACCAAGGTGGCATGGACTGAGCCATTTCCAACTGAATTCAGTCAAGACTTATCCAAGACCAAGGGAACCACCAGCTTGTGCCCTAACCTCTAGTTAATGGCTAGAGGAGACTTGGATTCTCATTGATCAACATTGGCCAAACCTATGCAGTAGTTGCCATTCACTATTCCTTGCAAAACCAACTTGCTCTACTATAAATAGCGCTCATTTGTGATCAGTTTGAGTACACCAAAGCCATCAAACAGATGCTTTCCTCAAAATCTCCTTCTTCACTCCAAATTTGCCTTCCAAAGCAAGTCACTATCGGGTTTTGAGTTTGAGAGCAATTCCAACCAAACCAATCACACACACACACACCTCATAAACATCATATAGAAGTGATCCAAACACTCACACAACATCTGGAACATCATATTCTCAAAATCACCAGCCATCTGCATAAGCCTTTGACAGATTTGCAGTTGAGGTGCCAAATCAAGTTCCAGCTCAATTCAATCCACTCCAAGTACCCAGACACACTCCATGGCACCTAGGGAAGTTGTCCATATCCTTGGAACCAGGCGGTAACACCTCTACCACAAAACACGATCACCAGCTGCAAGAGGTAAGCAAGAGCTCTTCTAACTCTATGATCCATGCATTTTTTGCTGCACAATAATTTGGCCATATGTTCATAATCATGCATGGAGTGTTTTCCCTCAATCAATTGCATTGTTTGATTCGTGTATGAAATTTCTGAACCTTCATGCAAATTTTAGGGTTCTTAAGGTTTCTCTTTGATTTCTTATTCCATGCTTAAAATAAATGAAATTAAAGAACATAGACATGATCGTGAGGTTAAAACGAGTAGATTGATATGTAGATTGCATGATATCATCAAGTATTCAGTGAGATTGGATAGAAAATGCAAATCTGCAGAAACAGAGGGTGGCGCGTGTTCTTGCCCTTGTTCTTGGCGCCCTTTTTGAAAATTTGAATATTTGAATATTGTGATTTTATTTAATTGATTCAAAAATTAATTTCTCTCTGAGTTTTAATGATTTTGAGTTGATTTTTTTTAATAATTCACAAAAATGTTGAAATATTTTATTTTCCCAAAAAATCCCAAAAATATTATTTATTTCATATACTTGATATTTTTGTAAAGAATTAATATTTTAATTGTCTTTGACATTTAAAATATTTTCTCCTTCTTGATTTTTCAAATTTTAGTGATTTCCAAACATTTTGTGGATCAAAACCTAATTTTTGAAACATTAATCCAAGATCACAATTTGTTTTCCATATGTTTAACAATTTTGATCATTTTAATTGAATTTTTATTCAATTAAAATACATTTTGAAAACAAATTAAGGTTTTTGATTAATTCAACCCTCATCAAACTTTTTCAAACATTTTGGGCCTCTTGGTAGAGTGCAAGACCCAACCCTTTGTAGAAACCAAAATAATTTGGGCCTCAGTGTATTGTATAAGTCCTGATACCGTCAAAAAGTTTGGCGCGGTCGTCGCCTTTTTTAACGAAAATCTTTGGGCCTCTCCTTGAGCTGTAAGCCCCATCACTTGTACAAAAATAAACACTTTGGGCCTCTAATAGAGTGTAAGACCCAATCCCCTTTTAACCTAAACAATTTTGGGCCTCAAACATTGTATAAGTCCCTCTGCGTTAAAAGAAAAATCTCGGCGTGGTCGCCAACTCAAAAACAAATCATCTGGGCCTACCCCCGTGTTATAAGCCCCATTCTTTTTCTTTAAACACCTTTGGGCCTCTTGAGAGAGTGTAAGACCCATCCCTTTGTACATAAAACCTTTTGGGCCTCAGTCACTTGTATAAGTCCCTATACAAATTCAAAACAACAGTGCAATCACTGATAAAACTTTGGGCCTCTCATTGAGCTGTAAGCCCCAATAATCTTTTCAAAGCACTTTCTCCTTTGATTTTGTATATAATATTGTTATCAAAGCTTTCTTTGTTGAACAAACTAACAAAACAGCATGGAAGCTCTACAACCGAGTAAGTGTTTACCCTCTTTCTTTATCCGCTTTCATATATATATAACTGTATTGTGGGGCTGCTCACTGTAAGTCTTCTTTCACAAACTTTTATATACTTTTCAAATACCGACTGTGTAATACTAGTATAGTTATTTAGAGTTTTCCCCGACAACTACGTCTAGCACTATGTAAAGCCCTGTTGGTCACTCTTAAATACAAACAAAACTAGATCCCCATAGGATTACCAGACACAGTCTTCCCTCCTCTTGGGGTTAAACAATATGGAGACGTGAAAGGCAGCATTCTCAGTGAACCCTTTCTCAGACTGTCACCCTTAGAAATTGTCAAAGAGACTCTACTCCCCAGAGATGATCTTTTCTCTGTGAATGGCATCTCTTGAGTTTCTTCCAAATTCTCGGACTTTCCTGGCTTGATCCATTCTCGGTGAATGGCATGTCTTGAACTTCTCAGGGTTTAGGGATCCACAGGCTTCTTAAAATCATCCTCGTCTCCTCTTGGGCGTTGTACAAGGACCCTTCGGCTTCTTAAAAGCTCTCATGCCTTCTCTTGGGCTTAGTACAAGGACCCAGAGACCTCTACAGGTATAGGAACAGAACCTAGTCATCAATTTGCTAGAGCTGTCTTTCTGAGTCAAGTGTCAACCCAGTTAATGGGTTGACCTTCATCCCTTAACATACCAACCTTCTCTTGGGCATCATACAAAGATCATTTACTATCTGAGAATCGATTTCTCAAAACACCAGTAGACTTGGACAGTCTCAATACCCTTTGGATTTCCCGTTTCCTTAAAGAACAGGAAATAACCCTGATCCTCTGATCAATCCTAAAGCACAACCTTACCTTTGATCAGTCCCTTTATAAGAACTGATTTTCTCTTTTATCCAACATACTGGACCTGTCACTAAACTGAAAAAGTCACCAGCACAGTTAGCCTCCTCTTGGGCTTTGTACAATGATTCTCCCCAGAGGAGAAAACCTCTTTAGCCTCCATCTCGGGCTTCGTACGAGATACAAAAACACTCTCTTGTTGAGTATAAAAGACTCTCTTGTTGAGTCACACCTTTTAGCCTCCATCTCGGGCTTCGTACGAGATACAAAAACACTCTCTTGTTGAGTATAAAAGACTCTCCTGTTGAGTCAAAACCTTTTAGCCTCCATCTTGGGCTTCGTACAAGACACAAAAAAAGCACTCTCTTGTTGTGTCAACCCTTTTAGCCTCTATCTCGGGCTTCGTATGAGAAACATAAAAGCATCCTCCTGTTGGGTAAATAGCCTCCTCTTAGGCTTTGCATAAGGAAACCCCGGTTGAGTCAATCAACCTTTTAGCATCAATCTGTGCCTTGCTCACCAGGTACAAACATCAACAACTCCTTCCCCTTCATCTAATTGCTGTAAGCGGCAAGCATCTGGATTATTTACATCCATGCCACTGTCCCTCTTTTAATATGAGAAATTCCTAAGGAAAGATGGCATTACTTTACACTGAGTTAAAGTCTTCTCCTTCAGGTTAAAATCCCCTCTAAAGGAAATTATGACATTGCTGGATTCACATATCCCAGTTAAAGTAATTCTCCTTTATGACCAGTCACCCAACAGTTGTGACAAACAGACCAAATACCCCCCTTTAGAGATGACAAGTTCTCTCTAAAGTCAAAACCCTTTAGCTTCACATCTTGGGCTTCGAACAAGATATAAATAGACCCTTCAGCTTCACATCTTAGGCTTTGAACAAGATACAAACCACCTTTAGCTTCACGTCTTGGGCTTTGAACAAGACACCAAAACAACCTTTTTCCTCCCGTAGAATAGGAGGAACTACGATCGCTCTGATTTCCCTGTTTCGTTAAACGGGAATACGTAGGCATAAGATTGAAAGAAATCTTAGCGAGCACACTAATCAAAAACCCAAAATCCCGTACCTTCATACATTAATCGAAAAGCATCAGTCCTAACATCCTACCAATAACCTAAACCCTGTGCCATTTGTAAAATAACCTAAGAGAGACCCACAATCTTTATAGCATCTGTAAACCAACAGTCATCTGTTCAAACTCAGTTAGCAAGCAGGGTTAATTGGAGACATCTATTTCCCTTCCTTCATCAGCTTCAATAGGATAAAAAATGAATCGAGCTGTAGTACCCCAAAACGATGGTGCTTCGCAACCACACAAAAAACTCGCGCTACACTAACTCATGCTCTCAGAAGTCTCTGAAGTCTGGAAGTTGAGAAGACTAAGCAACGTGGTACAACGGTACAACAGTACAACGGTACGATGAGGACGCTTTGCTCCACTCCTGATACGGCGGACGCAAATGTACTATTTGTCCCCCACGTTCTTTCAAGCCACCATAATTCTGAAATGTCAGAAATATCCTTCAATGGTCATATCACATGCATGGCTATATAAAGGCTTGAAGACTTCAAGAATGACAAGCTAACAAGACTAATTTTCACTGTTTATACGCTCTATTGTTCATATCATTCTTAAGTCATTTTGTTCTTAAATTTGTTTACATATCAGCTTGTGTAGAAGTAATTTTTTGTAACCACATTGTAATTTCAAACAGTTGTTTGATTTCCTTAAGAGACCGGTTAGGTCAGGATTCTTGAGAAGTCTAGGACTAGTATGTCTTAGAGATTGTTTCCTTGAGAGACCAGTTAGGTCAGAATTCTTGAGAAGTCTAGGAATAGTGTGTCTTAGAGATTGTTGTTAGTCATCAGCAGTTGCTAGTGTAGTTGTAATCAGCTTGGTTATAGTGGATTAAGACCTCGCTTGAGGGAGGCAAAGTCACCTTGGCGGGTGGACTAGACTAGCTTGAGGGTTTCTCAAGTGAACTAGTATAAACATACTGCGTTCTTTCTTTTCAGTTTCTCTTTCTTCAATATCAAGAAGTGGAGATTATTTGTAAAGGGGATTATTTTTAAAGAATAGTTTTTATTTTAAAAACTCAATTCAAACCCTCCCTTTCTTGTGTTTTGCACACCTTCAGATATTACTTGCCCTCATCCTTCTTGGGAACCACCTTCCACGACACGTTTTGCATCCTTGAAAGATGAAATAAAAGCCCCCCTCTTTTTGGCACTACCACCATCAATTGAAAGAGCTTGGAACTGGGTTCCTATTTCCTCATCGGCATCAATGTATGAAAAAGAGGAAAGA
This sequence comes from Lathyrus tuberosus, assembly GCA_022829125.1. Classification (NCBI taxonomy): domain Eukaryota; kingdom Viridiplantae; phylum Streptophyta; class Magnoliopsida; order Fabales; family Fabaceae; genus Lathyrus; species Lathyrus tuberosus. Next base: position 15,942,940 of record JALAZF010000040.1, read on the forward strand.
TGACTCACCACTAGAGCCCTCTCTCCATAGACCGTGACCAACTTCCCTTCATTAATAAACTTCAATTTTTGGTGTAGCGTAGATGTGACTGCCCCGACGTCATGTATCCATGGCCTACCCAGTAAGCAACTGTAAGTAGCACGAATATCCATAACTTGGAATGTAATTTCGAAAAGATGGGGGCCAATAGTCATAGGTAAAAAAACTTCTCCAATGACTGTCTTCCTTGATCCATCAAAAGCCTTTACCACAATACCACTAGGCCTCAAAGGTGCTCCTTGGTATGATAATCTTATGAGGGTCGTCTTTGGCATCACATTCAATGATGATCCAGTATTGACCAATACACTAGATAACGTGTCATCCAGGCAGTTCATTGAGATGTGCAACGCCATGTTATGCTTTTTCCCTTCTTCCGGGAGCTCTTCTTCGTAGAAACTGAGATTATTGCATGAAGTGATGTTACCTATGATCCCGTCAAACTGATCAATGGTCACGTCATGATCGACGTAAGACTATTCAAGGACATTCTGCAAGGCCTCCCTGTGGGCTTCAGAACTCATCAATAGCTGTAGAACATAAATCTTGGAAGGGGTCTGCAGAAGTTGATATACAATCTTATTCTCACTTCTTTTGATCGTATTCAAAAATTCATCAGCTTTAGTGGAAGAATCAGTTTCACTGGATTACCCCGGATTCAAATCATTTACAACTGGTTTCTCAACAGAAATTCCCTTATCCTTTGGAGGTGTTGCAGAGAAAACACGACCGCTTCTAGTCACTCTACTGATATCAGCAATACTAACGACTGACAGTTGTGTAGGTAGAGGTACCTCTTTCCCATCTTCCATCATAGTGGCATTGTATTTTTAAGGGACTTCTTTTTTGGTAGCGTAAGGAGTTGGGTCAGGAATGTTAATGACCAGAGGAGTTGGATAATACTTCTTGCTGTCATAAACAATCTCAATGCGTTCCACTTCATTGAAATGAGGTACTATCAACAAGACCTCATCTTCTTCATTCTCATTCTTATCAACAAGATCTCCATCACGGGTGACTGTAATAACCCTTCGATCCAACAAATCTTGAATATCTTCTTTTATGAGCTCACATCCTCGTGAATCGGTAGAACAAACATGACACACAGCATAATCAAGGCCCTTTTGGCCAAAGGAAAACATCTTGGATAAAGATGATTAACTTGCACATTAGGGTTAGAGTCTTTGAAAGTGAGAATTCCACACTTAACCAATCTCTGGATGTCCGCCTTCAAACCAATACAATTTTCAATATTGTGTCCAGGTGCACCTTGGTGGTATGGGTAGAACTGATCAAATTTGTACCAAAAAGGGAGATCCTTAGGTATCTCAGGTGAAGACTTGGTTTGGATATTCCCCTTCTGTAACAAAGCTGGGAACAAATCAACATAAGACATTGGAATGGGATCAAAATCTAGCCTTCTCTTTGCACGGTTCTGGTTGTTGAATGTTGGTCGAGCCTGTTGTAAAGGTTGTTGATTTTGATAGCGTTGTGGTTGTGGTTGCTGTTGTTGTTGAATCGGTTGAACTGATTGAACTGGTTGATGTGGTTGTGCGAAATGTGGTTGATAAACTGGAGCACTAATAACCGGTGTCACTGCTGCAACATGCTGAGACTTTTGATGTTGCGGATTTTTCCTCCGGGGTCGATGATGGTGTATGGAACTCACATCTTGTTCCTTCTTCTTCACAAAGTTACTTCCGTGCTTCTTCACATTGCCGGAAGTACCTGCCTCTTTTGTCAGCCTACCCTCACGAATTCCTTCTTCTAGGCGCATCCCCATATTTACCATTTTGGTAAAGTTACTCGAAGCGCTGGCCACCATTCTCTCATAGAAAAACGGACTTAGAGTCTTCAAGAAAATCTTGGTCATTTCCTTCTCTTCGAGGGGCGGTGCGATCTGAGTAGCCACCTCGCACCACCGTTGGGCGTACTCTTTGAAATTTTTTCTTTCCTTTTGGGTCATAGCCCTCAACTAATCCCTATCTGGTGCCATATCGACATTGTATTTGTACTCTCTAATAAAAGCATCGCAAAGATCGTTGAAGGTATGGATCTTCAGATTGTCTATCCCTATATACCACTTGAGAGCCGCACCAGTCAGATTGTCTTGGAATTAATGGATCAGCAGTTGATCGTTGTCTGTCTGTGCTGATATCTTACAGGCGTACATAATGAGATGCCTCTGAGGACAAGAGTCTCCCTTATATTTCTCAAAATCAGGTACCTTGAACTTTGGAGGAACCTTGACATTCGGCACTAGACACAGGTCAGAAGCACTTTTTCAACATAAATCCTTCCCTCTGAGGGCTTTGATCTTTTTCTGCATCTCTAGGAATTTATCCTGAAATTCATCAATCCTCTTATCAAATCCGACACTCTCACTTGGTGCGGTGTGGAATACAGGTTCTTCCAAATGGTACGGAACAGTGTTCACCACAGGAGGTGGCATAGTTATAACATCGGTTAAAGCAGGGGGCTTCGGGAACTAGTGGACGGTAGCCAGCCGGAATTAAATTATGAGGCATTCCCCATGGAAAGCCAGGAGGCATGGTATACTATGGTTCACTAACAGGCGCCACTGGGATCGACGCGGAAATAATCTCTGAGATAACGGTCCTTGGAACATGGTCTTGTGAATTATGTGGCGACTGATTCAGAGCAGCCGCCAACGCTTCTATCATTCCATTCAGGCTTTCCAAACTCTCTTTCAAAGTTGTAACTTCTTCGCGGAGTGTTCTGTTTTCTTGCTCGAGTTGATCCATCATTTTCTAGCGACCGACTCGGGTGTTATATCAGTGACTCAGCTTGTTTCTCTGAAGAAGAAGTAAGGGTGAGAACCTGAAATGCAAAGAATGCAATGCAAATGATGTATGCAAAATGCACGATGCAAGGATGAATCAAGGAACTCAAAAGTGTATTTGCAAACATTTTAGATATTGAGGATATGTTTTAAAACAACTCATTTCATTAATCAACTTGCAAGTTTTACAAAATAAGCGGTACACCTCCAAGGTTGATTACATAAGCAAACAAATACAGAGAAACAACATAAAAGGAACTAAGAGTCTAATCCATCTGATGATGGTCCTTCTCCTCCACGGAGTTCCTTCATGAGCTTGTCGATCTGTTCTTGCATTCTTGCTTTGTCGAGGGTCAGCTTCTCCAATGCCTTCTTTATCTTCATCTCTTCACTTGTATGGACTACAGGAGGCTTATGACGTGGATAGGGCATCCTCAACGTGAGGGATCTTTCACGGGCCCACTCGAAGCAAGCTTATAAGATAGTACAATCAGGGTGTCCTAGTGCAGTCCTTCCTTGCTTATTTATGTAGCGCCAAGCATACGCAATTCTAGCTTTGAGCTCAGGGTTTTCCCCCTTTTCAAGGAAGAGCCTCGTCAGGTTACTAGGGTCAGGTTCTTCATTCATTGGATGTCCAAGTTGTCGATGGGCGAGAACAGGGTTATAACTGATGCATCCCTTTGTGCCAAGAAGAGGCACATTGGGGAAGTCCCCACAACTATGAATCATAATAATTCCTCCATATATCGGGTAGTACCACTCGATATCTGAATGGGTGAGCTCCATGAGTCTCTTGGACCATATTGAACTGTCCTTCACATCCCAAAAGGTTGCAGACCTCGGTAGGTGCGAAATAAACCACCTATAGAGGAGAGCAACGCAGCAAGTGATTTGTTCTTCTTCTTGCAAAATATTTGAGTGAATGGTATGATAGGTATCAGCCAATAGAGTAGGGATCGGATTCTTGAGCATAAAAATCTCGATGGCATTGATGTCGACAAATTCTTCAACGTTGGGAAACAAGAATAATCCATAAGCCAACAATGCAAAAGTGGACTAAAAAATCTCAGTGTTCTTCGTATCGGCGAAATACTGAGCCTTCTCAAACAAGAACTGAGCAGGAAAACCAGAGAGTCCTCCCTTAATAGTCACGTGAGTTCGAATTTCAGATAATCTTAGGCGCGTTGCTCTTGCAATATCCTTCTCACTGGGTTCATCCTCTAGCCCGGAGAATGGAGGTAGGTAATTGACAGGGAGACCTATTAGAGCAGAGTATTCTTCCAAAGTCGGCATCAACAGGTAATCAGGGAATATGAAGCAGTGATAGATGGGATCATAGAGCTGAACCAGCGTCTCTAACAGTCTATAAGCCATTTGAAGCTCAAAAATGGGAGAATCCTTCCATATTTCTCTGAGAAAGCCAAAGGGTCCTCGATCAGCCGTCTTAGTTCCCTTAATTGCTCAACATTAGGAACCTTGAAGGTGTACGACAAAGTTCCTCTCTTTCCAAAATCCATCTTACAATGTCTACAAAACTGGTTTTCAGTTCCTTAACAGGGTTAGTAAAAAAACGCAAGATGCAATGCAAAAGTTTCATGGAACTCGACTATTTGAAAATATTAAGGGATATCAAAAGACTCATTCTCATTAATGATAAAATGGATTACAAAAAGTCAGTACATCTCACAAGAGTCTTAAGCAGAAAGCTAAATAAAAGCTAACAAAAGGACCTAAGGAAATTCTCCTAACAACCTCATGTTGAGCTTCCTAATCTCTTCTTCCATCTGAGCCTTTTCCTTAATGAGCTTATCAACGATCAACTTCCACGGAGTCGACTGAGGGTCAGAGGTGCATGGATCTTCATGTGTCTTCCTCTTCTTACAAGAGAGTACTTCTTCATTCTTTGCTCATAGTTGGTTTTGGAGTTCTTCATTCTCCTCAACAAGTACTTGGTATTTATGCTTCCAAGCATCTCCTGTTTGTTGGCCTTGGTTCAAAGCAATCCTTAGCTCTTCTGCTTCAGACATGAAAATTAGGATAGGTTCCTCCTTCAAGGCCATTGGCTCTTGTCGGGAATAGGGCATCTTCAGCTCGATAGCCCTTTTCCGAACCCATTGGAGGTAGGGTTCCAAGGAGACGCAATTAGGCTCCCATATGTCATTCTTGCCCTTCTTATGCCTATGACTCCAAGCACTCAAGATCTTCCCTTTTAGCTCTTCTTGTTTTCCATCTTCTTTGAAAAAGATATCTTCCACATGAATACCGAGAGGCTTGTCCTTCAAAGGATATCCTAATTTCCAGCGAGCCAGAACTGGGTTATAGCTTATCCCTCTTTTGGTGCCAAGAAGAGGCACATTCCCAAAATCCCCACAACTATCAGTGATCATCACCCCATCATAGACGCGGTTGTACCAGTCGATATCGGAGTGTTTAAGAGCCACGATCTTCTTTGACCACCAACCTTTCTTAGGGTCCCAAAAAGCATTAGCCTTAGGCAGGTGTGACACAAACCACTTGTATAACAGAGGAGTGCAACAAGTGATCATCCCTCCGTTGTGAGCATTCCTTAGATGAACAGAATGATAGGCATTAGCTAGCAAGGTAGGTACATGGTTCCTTTTTAAGAAGATCTTGATGGCATTGAGATCTACAAAGTTTTCGAAGCTAGGAAACATAAAGATTTTGTAGATAAGCATGGCAAAGATGGCCTCGAATGCATCCATACTCAGGTGGTTGGCATAATACTGGGCTTTCCCTACTAAGAACTCCGCAGTCAAACCAAAAATTCCTCCTTTGGTAGTCATGTTGTTTCGAATATAAACTAACCCCAAATATGTGGCCTTAGCTATCTCTTGCTCCATGGGGTCTTTCTCGAAGATTGGAAATGAAGACTTGTCTAGAATAGGCAAACCAACTATCTGAGAATACTCTTCAAGTGTGGGTAAGAGCTGGTAATTAGGAAAGGTAAAACAATGGTAAACTGGGTCGTAAAACTAAAGTAAAGTGGAAAGGAGCCCCTTATCAACCTTCATCTTCAATAAAGACAATAGCCTCCTATATCTGCTCTTGAATCCTTCTGGATCTGTCAGCAAAGTCCCCAACCTCCTTAGGTCCTCCAAGTTAATATTCTTGAAAGTGTACTTCACGGTGTTCTTCCTTTCACTGTGCATGATAACCTTATGATATTCACAAACAAAAGTCTAAGTTCCATGAAACTCTTATGAAATGAATGCTTATGAATGCGTGAGTGCACAAACATAGATAAATATAGATTCACATATACACCTATTCACAAATACACAGACAAAGGGCCTAGGTTTATAGGTCACGAGCGTGGAGCGATGGTCTACCCATCCCAACAGGTATGTACTATGGGTTTATAATCTGTAGAACAGAGTTCTAAAAAGTTCCCAGAGTCAACAACCCATCTTTTGGATATTATCGATTTCCCAAATGACTCGTAGTCAATAATATTCTCAAGAGAGTCTCGTTCGAGTGTAGCATCGCGTATCAACTATTTTGGGACTACTCCCTCCTAGTCACCGCACTACATCCTAAAAGGCCAAGTGGGGTTAAAGGGTGACTAACGGTCATCAGTGTCACGTGCTCCTAGGTCGAAAGTAGTAACTTTTTCACGAATAGACTCGTTCAACGTGACTACTCTCAAGAGGGCCTCTACTGAGTGGTGGTTTCTCAAGTCAACTTTTTCGGGAATCGACTCCCTCAAAGTCTCCTTGAATGTACCACCTTCCTATCATAGGGCTCTGGTCGTCTTCTCCGGTCAGACCCACCGGAGTTGTCTGCAAATCACATTAAAACATGAAGACACACATACTATCCCACTCGGTTTTCAACATAGATCCCATTTCTGACCTCATTTTCTATTTTTAAACACTTTTAAGTCCCTTAAAACCGCACACGAAAATTTCACACTCAAACTGGAATCTCAACAAACAAGCACAACATCAGTCCAAGAATCTTCTACATTACTTCAAGGTTCCAAATGTGCAAAGCAAACATCAAAATGAACCCTAAACATAGAGAAACGAGTTGGAGAAAAATTACCCACGTGAAGCTTTATGAGATGTTGTTTCACGTGTAAGTATGCTCCCAAACCTTCCCTCTTGCTCTTAAACAACCTCAGAAGAACAGTGAAATCAAGGAAACGGAAGGAGAAACTTTGAACGACCAGGTTCGAAGAAAGAAGATTTTGGAAAGGAGAGAGAGAGCTTTAGGGTTTTTGACTGCTAAAAATGATCTCCCCCCACTCTAGGGTCCCATTTAGCGTAAATATGAGGGTTTTGAGGGGTTAAAAGTTTGTTACTGTGGTTAAGAATCATGGTTAAAGATTTTGAAAATTTGGAAAATGGAGGGAGAATGTTGTACGCATGGCGTGGTTGTAGGGGAGTGTTTGTCATGTTGTGTAGACATTAGCACTGAGCACAGAATGCAAAATGTTTTTGGGTGGAGTGGATCCTTGTTAAGCAAGTTTTGAAGAGTTTGTCATCTTTCCAAGTTTGGCAAAACTTGTTTATGAAGAATGGAATGGTACATGCCATGTTGGATCACTTTAGGAAATGCTTTGGGACAATATTAGAGTGAAAATGAGCACTACATTCGTGTGAAATTTGAAAGACAAAGTTGCTGCATGAAAAAATCATAATGTGCATGGCAATGTGACAAGAAAATGTGCTTAGACACCATTCCACGAAGCTTACTTTGCATGTCCATAACTCATTCAATTTGGCATTGAATCAAGAGATTATTGGTTCATAGTAAAGTTCATGGATCGTAGAACAATTCTTGTTTGAAAATCAAGTTGAAATGAACCTTAGAAAGTGATGAAAAAGGCCCTTGAAAACTTGTCCAACAATGTCACCAAGAAAAGTACTTAGAAAAAATTCTAAGTCATGGGAATTGGCATGTTTGTGACACTAACTTTGGAGCATTGTAACTTGGTGAATATTTGTCCAAATGAGAATTTCTAGTAATGGATGGAAAATTTGGAAAGAGCTCTACAACTTTCATGTCCAAGAAAAATTGACATTAGACTCGTATCATGATGAAAAATGCCTTGGAAGATTGGTCCATAAAGTTTCCAAAACTTGCCAAGTGAAAAACCCTATCTTGATGGCTTCATAACTTGAGTTGTATACATCCAATGGAGGAGTTCTAGTACTCAAAAGAAAGCTAGAAGAACACTCTAAAACTTTCATGACCAAAGAAAATTAAAATAAAGCTTAGATCATGGTGAAAATTTTCTTGAAACATTGGTCCATGAAGTTGAGATTCCATAATTAGAAAAAATTCGAAGTACAAAATTCCACATCCTTGTTTTTCTCAACTTTAGGCCTCCATATCTTGAAATCCATGAATCTATTGAACAGTTTTCTTTCTTAAAACTTAAAGTACATTGTGTGCTCTTTAATTTGATAGCCAATTTGCTCCATTTGGATCAAGGATGAAGAAATTATAGATGTTACAAAATGGACAAGAATTGAGATTCTCACACTTAGAATTTTCTCTTCCAAAACCCTAATCTTTTAATCTTCTTGATTTTATGCTTCCTCTTGATTTCATTTTATACAAACTCACAACAACACTTAAGATGATGTGTCATGCTCATGGTTGACCTCAAATCTTGAGTTTGACTTTTCAAAGACTCAATTGACTTCCTTGAATAGATGAATCTCCACCTTGATTTTCAAGCAATCAATACATCTTCTGGGATACTTGGAAATCTCAAGTGGACTCCATGGATGTCTTGATGAGTCTTATATCATGTTTTAAGGCTTGTGACCAATTCTTGACCAAGATCCATGGGTGTAGTTGACTTTGTCTTGAAGAAACCCTAACTCTTGACTAGATGCCAATGAAACCCTGAGGAGCCCAGAGTGAGGCCATCTTGTGCTTGTTTCTTTGATGGGAATGAGGCTCCTATGTGTGTGAGGACTTATTTGACTGATGATGCCCTCAAGACTTGACTGGTTAAACCCTTGAGGTCTTTTGGAGCAATCCTTAATTCAAAAGCAAAAACAAACAAAACAAAGCAACACGAAAGGTTAGCTATGCATGAGATGCTTGACCTAAAGAGATGGGATTTTAGGGTTAAAAATTAGGGTGTGACATATATATATATATATATATATATATATATATATATAATTATTAAAATCCTCCATAATAAAAATAATCAAGATAAATTAAACAAACAAACACAAACAAAAATAAAAAACAAACAAAGGCCACACCTCCAAACTTGAGACGAGGAAAACTTACCAATTGATTGGTTAGTTCAAAAATATTTTGAAAACGGTTTGGACAACTTTTTAATATCTTTCGCCGCAAGTCCCGCCTTGTGTCGAGTTACTTCTCCTTTGGGATTTAATTTCACCTTGTATATCCACTTCACATCGATTTCCTTCTTGCCTTGAGGAAATTCGACGAGTGACCAAGTGTTGTTGGCTTTGATGGACTTCGGTTCCTCATTCATTTCTTTAATCCATTTTGAATCCTTCAATGTCTCAGCTGCATTGACTGGTTCGATATCTGCATAGAAAGCATAGTATATGTTCTGGACTGGACCAATGGCTAGAATTGGCCTAATCCGCCTCTGCTCCAGAGCGGCCCAAATTGCCTAAGTCCAATCCACAGAGGGATAAAAGTGACCTTTCTGCCCCTCCCACCGGGCAAGGAACGCAATGTTCCTCCCCGGAATTACTGCCCGTCACGTACAGCTTCACCGTTCCCTGAACAGCTATGGGCAGGTGCCCGGAACAATGCCTATGCCCGACATAACAACTAGTTTTGGGCACCCTGCCTGACATAACGGCTAGTTTGGGCAGTTACCTATTCTTTGGGGAAAACGGTTATTTCTCCCCGAAAATAGGACCGTTGGCCACGCGCTGGGGGCTCTATATAAACCCTCCTGCTTGAGAGGGTCAGGTATCCAATATTCACCCTAAGAATTCACTCTTTGTACTTGCCCCTTTTTCTCTGACCTTTACTTACTTGAGCGTCGGAGTGCATTGCAGGTACACCCCCTCCTCCTCTCCATACGACCAGCATCCCTGACGCACTTGGCGGCCTGATTCTACAGGATCTGATCCAGCCTTCACGATCAGTGGCGCCGTCTGTGGGAATCTTTGTTCTCCCCTTCTTTCTTTAACCGAAGATCAAAATAACTTTCGAACATCATCACGATCATGGCATCCCAAGATCGTACCCAGGATGCTCTTTATTCCACCATCCTCCCCGTCAACAAATCTGACGTTGACGCCCAATCATCTCTCCTCCGAGATGCCCGTTTCCTTAGGGATGGAGCCACCGCTTTGCCTTCCCCAACTCCTGTTGATCGCCACAATGATCAACCGTCTCTCAACCTTCAGCCTGTTCCTGTTCCGCCCAGCGCCGACCCGGCCGTGGCAGCCCTCCTAGAGGCACTCAACAAAACCAACACCCTGATCCTGCAGCAAAATGAGAGGATCGGGGCACTAGAAGAGTCTCGCAGTCCAAGATCCCCTCCTACGCGGAAAAATCAGCGACGATCAAGAAGCCCGCAGCCCCGAAGAGAAATCGACCGAAGACTGCGCCATGAGCAAGATCCTCGCATAGCCCGAAAGCGCGACCAGATCTCCCCGCGTGACCAGTAAGCTCATGACCACAAAAGGACTCGAAGGAACGAGGAGTCTCCGATCAAGTCCAAAAGACGAACATGCTCACCTTCCCCGCGAAGGAACCGCTCACCTTCTCCACGAAGGAACCGCCGACACGAGCAGCCCGTCCGGTCACCATCATACACTAGATCCAACGACGATGACGAGCCTCGCGGCCCGTTGTCCCAAGAGATCCTGGACACCCGCCTCCCAAAAGGCTTGGAGAAACCCCCGTCACTTGGCACGTACGACGGGACCACTGACCTAGACGAGCACATCGAGAATATCGATGCCCTCTTAGACTACCGCGGCGTACGGGGTGCCATCAAATGCAGACTGTTCCCGACCACGCTTCGGAAAGGAGCAATGACATGGTATAAACAACTGCCCGAGGAGTCCATTACCTCGTGGAAATAGCTCGGGAGGATGTTCTCGCGGCACTTCACAGCATCTCGCCGCCACCCCAAAACTGAGGCCTCCCTCGGAGCCATAATCCAGAGGAAAGACGAACCTCTCCGAGCATACATCGAGAGGTTCAACAAGGAAGAAGTGCAGGTCCCGACGACGTACAAAATGAAGAAGTTCCTGCTCGAACAAGGGGTCCTCCCAGACTCCGATTTCGCTAAAGCCATCGGCCTCGCCCCACCGAGGAATTTAGACGCCCTCCTCCTCAAAGCCCAAACTCATATCCAGTACGAGGAGAAGATTGCGGCCTACAACGTCCGGGCATCGCGCTGCCAGGAGAATTCCCGGGCCGCCAAAGGAGAGGAAGCCTCGACATCTCGTCGGGGTGAACGAAGGCACGAGGACCGTTCGAGGGACTCCCGCGACAGCAAGGGACCTTCCGGGCGCTTCCACGACTACACTCCCCTGATCGTTTCCAGGGAAAAGATTTTGTCCGAATGTGCCAATTCAGAGTTCAAACAAGTCGGGGTCCGTTTCCCTAAACAGCTGCCGAATAGACCAAACGTGGATAAGTCGAAATACTGCCGCTTCCACAAAAGTCACGACCATACTACAGAGGACTGCATCCACCTGAAGGATGCCATAGAGATACTGATCAGGGACGAGCACCTGAAACAGTTCGCAAAGAAGAAGGACACTCCTCGGCAAGACGCCCAGGAGTCCAAGAAGGTCGAGGAAGAAGTACCCTCCTCGGATGACACCAACGTACAGGTAGCGATGTCATATCCCGACCAGAGGACTTCTACATCCCAGACGGGCTCAACGCACCTGCTTATTTCGCGACCCACAGCCCGTGGGAGACTTTTCCTTCCACCATGGTCATTTCTGGCGGGGGATTCAACAAAGTCACTGTGGGCTCCGTGAAACGGAAGTTCGACCACCTGATCAACACCAGCTGCAACAAAGTGACGACGCTTGATTAGGCCCAGAAGGACTCCGTCCCAATCTCCTTTTACAAGGAGGAACTCCTCGGCGGGTTCCCGAACTCCAGCATACCTCTGCTCGTCAGAGCCCGGATGGCGAACTTCGACGTTCGCAGGATACTTGTCGACCAGGGCAGCTCGGTCGACATCATGTACTCCCAGATGTTCTCAACGCTTCAGCTGGACGAATCTCACCTCACTTCTTACGTGGGATCCGACTTGCATGGATTCAACGGGTCCGTAACAAAGTTGTGGGGTTACGTAGAGCTGCTCGTGACCTTCAGATCAGCGGAAACGGCCAGATCCATCAAGGTGCAGTTCCTGGTAATCGACTACCCGTCGTTTTACCAGTGCATTTTCGGAAGGCCAACGCTGGCAGAATTAGTAGCGGTGCCCTCAACTGTCCACCTGAAGATGAAGTATTACACTTCAAAAGGGAAGGTCGCCACCCTCCACGGTGATATAGAAGCTGCCCGACGGTGCTTCGAAGCAGCCACAAAGGGACTCAACACCATTGCCCCCAAGCCAAAGGTGTCGAACAAGCCAACACTGCCGAGCAGCTCCGAGGAAGCCAAGCCTCTGCCCCAGGTCGACTCTATCGACCTCGACAGCCACTTCCCCGAGGACCTTCAGGAGGAACGAGCAGCATCAACCGGCCCGTCTACAGTATCCAGCAGCAGCTCCCATCCGATGCGCCCAATCCCGGATGGCGACTTCGAGATAGTTCTGTTCAACGAAGATCCCCAACGGGGAGTGAAGATCGGAGCAGACCTACCTGACATCGCGAGGAAGCAGCTCAAAGCATGCCTCCGGGAGAACGCTGACCTCTTCGCTTGGAGTGCCGCAGAGATGCCCAGTTTAGACCCGTCCACTGCATGTCACCAGCTGACCATTGACCCGCCCATTAAGTTCGTAGCACAACGTAGGAGAAAGCAGTCTCCAGAGAAAACAGAGGCTGCTGAAAAAGCTATAAAGGACCTCCTCGAGGCCAAATTTATTTCGGAAGCCAAGTACACCACTTGGTTATCCAACATTGTATTGGTCAAAAAATCTAATGGAAAATGGCGTATATGCGTTGATTATACCGATCTCAATAAGGCATGCCCGAAGGATGCCTACCCCCTCCCCAATATTGATAAACTTGTTGATAATTCCACTGGTTTTAAACTTTTATCGTTCATGGACGCCTACTCGGGCTACAATCAAATCCCAATGGAAATGTCCGACAAAAAATATACGGCCTTCATGACCGAATCAAGGAATTATTACAACAACGTAATGCACTTCGGCCTGAAGAACGCCGGAGCAACATACCAACGAATGATGAATAAAGTATTTCGGGGGGAGATAGGCGACATGCTCGAAGTGTACATAGACGACATGATCGTAAAGTCCCATGAGGAAACCGATCATACCGCCCACTTGCGAAAGGTCGTCGAACAGGCCAGGAAATACAAAATGCGCTTTAATCCGGAGAAGTGCACGTTCGGTGTCCGGGCAGGCAAATTCCTCGACTTCTACTTAACGGAACGAGGAATCGAAGCCAATCCCGACAAATGACGGGTATTCTCCGAGTTTTCTACGCCCAAGTCCAAAAAATCCATCCAGTCCCTCAACGGGATGCTCGCATCACTATCTCGTTTCGTGGCCAAGTCCGCCCAGCACGCCCTACCGTTCTTCAAGCTCCTCCGCAAAGAGGCCGCATTCGAATGGACCAAGGAGTGCGACAAGGCCCTTCTCCATCTGAAACGAGCACTCTCAGAGCCACCGGTTCTCTCTCGCCCGGACAATGACGAAACTCTATACCTATACATGGCCGTAGCAGCCGAAGCAGTGAGCGCCGCTCTCATCTGCGAGACACCTGACAGGTAGAAGCCCATTTATTTCACGAGCAAGGCGCTACAAGGACCAGAGTTACGATACCAGCAGATAGAGAAGGTGGCATTGGCCCTCATCAACGCTGCCAGGAGATTAAGGCACTACTTCCTAGCCCACACGATCGTGGTTCGAACAGATCAGCCCATAAAGCAGCTGCTTGGACGACCGGATATGGCCGGGCGAATGCTCAAATGGTCGCTAGAACTGTCCAAATTTGACATCCGGTACGAAGGCAGAAAAGCCCTTAAGGCCCAAGCTCTGGCCGATTTCGTCGCGGAGATGACATTCGCGGACCCCCCCGCGAGCGAGACACGTAAGTGGACTATCTTCGTCGACGGTGCCTCAAGCTCGGCAGGTAGCGGCGCGGGCATTATACTGGAGAGCAACGAAGGGACTATTGTCGAGGTATCGCTCACACTGTCTTTCCCAACTTCTAATAACCAGGCTGAATACGAAGCCTTCCTCGCAGGGCTACGCCTTGCCGAGGACCTGGGAGCAGAAGAAGTCGTCATTTGCATGGATTCACAACTCGTGGCCCTCCAGGTTCGAGGTGAATACCAAGCCAAAAACGACAACCTGACAGAATACCTGGCCCTGGTAAAGAAGGAAATGGCAAAGTTCACAACAGTAGAAGTGAAACACGTTCCCCGCGAACATAACGTACGAGCAGACGTGCTGTCCAAATTGGCCAGCACGAAGAAGAAAGGCGGAAACAAATCCGTCAGACAAGAAGTACTCCCTCGACCCAGCATCGAGAAGGCCTCCCCGACACTCGACGTGCAGGTGATCGGCGACAACAACTGCTAGATGACCCCAGTCTACAACTACCTCGCCAAAGACGAACTCCCGTCCGACCCAAAGGAAGCCGGCATAGTCAGGCGAAGCGCCTGCTCTTATGTCCTGGTCGAAGACAAGCTATACAGATGATGATTCTCCATTCCGCTGCTCAAATGTGTCGAAGAAGAAATGGTCATGCACATCCTGCGTGAAATCCACGAAGGAATCAACGCCCAACATCTCGGCGGAAGGTCCCTTGCTCGAAAGGCCCTCCGAGCAGGATACTACTGGCCGACTATGCAAAACGACGCAAAAGAGCACGTAAAGAAGTGCGATAAATGCCAACGGCGCGGGGACATGCACCTAGCCCCGCCTAATGAGCTCAAGACTATGTCTTCCCCGTGGTCATTCGCCTGCTGGGGCCTAGACATCCTAGGACCCTTCGTGGTAGGATCAAGTCAGAACAAGTACCTCATAGTGGGCGTGGATTATTTCACAAAGTGGATAGAAGCAGAACCTCTAGCCAAAATAACTTCCCTCAATATCCTGCGTTTCTACAAACGAAACATCCTTGCACGTTTCGGTATTCCCCAAGCGATAGTAACGGACAACGGGACGCAGTTCACGGACAAGAAGTTCCAGGACTTCATCACCCAACTGGGCACGGAGCAACACTTTGCATCCGTCGAACACCCCCAAACAAACGGGCAGGCTGAGGCAGCTAACCGAGTCATCCTTCGAGGCCTCAAGCGAAGGCTAGACGAAACAAAGAAGGCGTGGGTCGAGGAGCTACACAGCGTGCTCTGGGCTTACCGTACAACTCCCGGCTTACCGTACAACTCCCCATTCAACGACCGGGGAAACACCTTTCCATTTAACATACGGAACCGAGGCTGTAATTCCCGTCTGTAGCACCCCAAAATTTGCTCACCTTACTTTAGTACTAAATGGCTTATGTTTCATTGAATTTTTTGCATCATAATGTGTGCATATCATTGGTTCTTAGCATGGGGTCAAGGTGCCTGAGGCAAGTTCAAGAGGAGAAGATGTTCTTCAAAGGGTCAAGCAAGAGAGCTCAAGTGGATTACTCTCTCCTAACCAGTGCAGAAATTAGGGTTTTGAGATTCTTGGGTTTATTGCTCCAATGGGCAAGCTTCTTGGGTTTTTATTATCACTAAATGGCATATCTTATCTTTGTTGGAGAGGATACACATCATATTCAGAGGAATTTGGATTTGGAGACTGTGCTATTTCCTCCTAGACTGAGGGTACCAAGACTAGGGTTTGCTATAAAGTCAGTTTATTTCTGATTTTTTGGGCAAGAATTGATTCCATGGTCTTCCTTGGGTCCCTAAGTATCTAGGAATGGAAGATTATCCATCAGTTTGGTTCAGGAGAAGTTCAATTGGCCAATGGATTGGGAATCAGGAGAATTGGATAAAAGTCAACAGTGAGAGGGGAAGTCAACTGTGAAAATTTGAGGTTCTCTTCAAGGTTTCCAAAGTCTCACATCCTCATATGGTCTTCAAGAGTCAAATTTCATACCATTTATCAAGAATCAAGGGTTGGTACAAAAGTTACTAAATATGGAAATGACCTACAATTTGAAAGTTTCCTTTTTGGGCAAGTTCTTACACTACATTCAACTTGACTTTTCATCATCAAGGAAGCTTCAAATGAATTTTCCTCAAACATGAAAGTTGAAGATCTTTTTCTCCCCTTTCCAACAAGTACTAGATGGTCTCCATATCATTTGTGAAACTCAAGTTATGATCAAAAGAAGGCAAAGTGGTTTTTAGGGTTTTCTCATGGTTCCATTTGCATTTTGGGACATAGTGACCTATAATTGATCCCATTGCTTCATGTCACATTCTAACATCAAAAAACATCCCTTAAGGATTATTTTGGGCCTTTGAACTAAGAAATTTCATGACTTATTCATTACTTGTTTCACATGGTGCAAAATTTCCAAATTATTGAAAACTCATGAACCAATACATCTCAAGGCCCAAATCAAATTCAGGTGTGATTAGCAATTGTTAAATAAGTGATCCATCATCAAGGGTTTGGGTATACATGCATGGAAGAGGGTGTATTCCACATAATGCAATTTTCTAAAATTACCCAAAACTCATTAAGTGAGGGATTAACAAGGCCCAAGTGATCATCAGTGGATTAACCTAATCTATTTAAGCTAACTCATGCTAGGGTTAGAGGAAAACACACGTTTTTTTTGGTAGAGTTTTCAAGTGAACCTTAAAAAAGATCTCTCCTTCGTATCTCTCAATCCATTAGGGTTTCTTCAAAAGTTCTTCCACTATCTTCTTTCTGGGGATCCATAGAGCACAAACCAACCATCACTTGAAGCTAACATCAAGGGTACACGTTGCACAATCTCAGGTCAGTGGTATTTTCCATGATCTTAAAACTCCTTTTTTAAACGTGCATATTGATGTGTGATGCCCACTGATCATTCTGATGTAGTTTTTTTTTAATTTGGACGTGCATATTGATTGTATGATGAGTTTTTAAATTTTGAACCATACTTTATTTCCTTCGATTTGCTTTAGGTGTTAATTGTTTGTGATTTTTGATGACATATTTGAGTTGCTCATGATTTTCTGGTCAAAATGATGTACTAGCATGAAATTTCTGGGCAAGTTTTGGTTGCAGGCCGCCGGAGAAAACGACCGGAACCCTAGTTCCGGCGTCTGGTGTGGAGCTCCGGCCAGGCTAGGGTTTGGAGGAAGGAGACGATCTCTCAGCCGTTGATGGCTTGGATCGTGTGGCGCTCACGCTGCGACGCGTTTCATTTTTTTGTTTTTTATTTTTGATTATGTGCTTATTACCCCATGATTATTACCGTGTTCCTCTAGATCATTGCCTTTCATCCTAATTACCTTTTATTTTGTGGAATAATTCTTGGACGTTGATATGATCATGTGGTTGACATCGTGCCAACAAATTAATGAACCCATGTGCTGCTCACGTGGGAGTGTAGGGTATTCTGAGTAATTTGGTGTGTGTGTGCATCGTTGTTTGTGGTGTGCCCTAGATCTAAGCCCTCCATCATGATTACTGGGATTTTGTGTTGACTGATCATGGCGCGTCAGATTGATCAAAGGGTAAGTGTGGAGTCAACCGTTTGACTAGGTCTCACATGCACCTCTTTTTTATTTTTTATTTCGCTGATGGGTTTTTAGTGTTGGGCTTGCTATTCACACACCCACCTTCCAGCCCATTTCAATTCTCAACGTGGATTGCTTACTAAACGCACCCCCCCTCCCCATGTTTATTTCCTTATTTTTATTTTTTAATTATTGCATTTTCATTTTCATTTTTTAAAAATAGTTTCGTGCATTAAAAATTTCCCAGAAAATTCATGAATCACATTTGGCATTTTATAAAATTTTACTAAATTTTATTTTATTTTTAGCATCTGAAATAATTATTTGTTTATTTTCTTTTTGAATTTATCTCATACATGCATACCATGACTTGTTTATTTTATTTCTCATCATCCACAAAATATTTTGAACTCATTCTTTTGGCATTGTTTCACCAACACACTGAATTGCATTAAAATATTTTTCTCTCATTTTTAAAATCATTTCATATTGCATTTTAGTCCTCCTCTTTTGCATATTGAGTCATGTTTCTTGTCTGAACTTTGCATGATTGTTTGAGTGACTTATATTTTGAATTTTGGCATGAGTTTTGGACATGTTGTTTGCTTCTGGTTGAGATATATTGATAATTAATTTGGTGATTTTAGAAGTTGTTTTGCTAATTGTTTGATTGCTTTTATTTGAGGTCTTTCTTGTATGCACATCCTTGATCATGTCTGGTTATCTGTTTGAAAAGGCACTTGTGCCATTGCTTTGGGATTGTGTCTTTGAATTCTTAAACCTTGTTTGAATTGTTATAGGTCACTTGATCACCATTATATGTCATTGCTTGGGTTTCATTAGTCTTATTATTACTTATGTCTGTTTTTTACTAACCTTTTATGCAGGGGCTGAGGTAAGTTATTTAAGGGTAGTTATCCATGTTCACCCTTAATCCTCCTTTCTCTCATATTTTCTTTTCTTTAGGCTTAGGTTGTTGTCAAACCTCCCCTTAGGGCCATCTTTGCATGATAACATTAGGATAGATTTTCCCCGTAGTGTTTTTCTTTTCTTTTGAGTCCCTCTTCTCATCTCAAAACATTTCCAAGATACTTAATAAGGTCAACTTGCCTTGCACACGAGCCTTAAACATAGGAAATGAAGATTGAGGGGTCCCCCTTCTCTCTTCTAGAGTGTTGAGCATACTTCCCATTGGGGGCGACCATGCGACGCATTCGCTCCCGTGTTATAGACTTTGGTTCAAGTTGAGTTATGAACTAATTCAAGTCACTTCTGTCCTAAAAAATACAAACAAACTTCAAACCTTTTTGTCCTGCGGGATTGTTAAACTAAAGGCTATTTTCAAAAAGGGTACGTTACCTTCTATCTGAGTCGCAAACAGGCATCGACCCTAACTGCCGGACGCGGACTTAACGTCGCTCATAAAAAACACAAAAAGAACTTGGTCCGAACTACGTTGGCTCTGAATTCCCCATTGCACAAAGGGGGTACGTAGGCCTAGGACGTCGACGTCCTACCGAGTCTGTCTTTGTCTTTCCCTTTCCCGTCTTAGTGCAGCCATAGATGTTAGGATAACTCACCCTTAGAATAGACAACAAGCGTGGATCCTATCGAGTACGATGGACGCGTGGGGTGCTAACACCTTCCCCTCGCGTAACCGACTCCCGAACCCAGGTTATGGTTACGATGACCATTCCTTTCCCTCTTAATCAGGTTTATGCGGTGTTCCCTTTCCCTCTCTTGGGATAAATTTACACGGCTGGCGACTCTGTTTTCCGCGCCACTTTTGCATTTGTACCTGGATGAAATTCCTGGGAGCGACACCGTCGAAGTTCACGTGCCCTCTAGGCGGACAGAGTCGCCCCTAGATGAGGAAATGAACGACGAATCTTTAAGGGAAGAGCTCGACCTCGTCGAGGAAATCAGAACTGGGGCAGCTCTCTGCGAGGCCTCACTGAAACAAAAGATCACCATCAGGCACAACGCCAAAGTGATACGACGAGAGTTCGACGTGGGAAGCCTTGTCCTAAGAAGAAACCACAAAGACTCTCGCGAAGGTAAGCTAGCAGCCAATTGGGAGGGACCCTATCGCATCCGGGCAAAAATGAAAAATGGGGCCTACTACCTAGAACATCTCACTGGGGAAGAACTCGCTCGACCATGGAACGCCGAAAAGCTAAAACAATACTACAGCTAAATCCTAGGTTCGACTCGTCGCAATGACGAACGTCAACTACCGACCACTATGCGCGTCTAGGTATAAGCGTCGCATACGATTAAAGCACAACCCCGCTCAGTAACGAGCTGGGTAGTTGCTCGACAGCGGTCCTCGATCGAGCATCACCGTCGTCAAAGTACCATGATTGAAAGAACCCCAGTTCGCAATGGGACGTTCACGCCGCGAACTCAGGCCTCAAATGGGACCTGAGCTCAGCTCCCCAACCAGGATATTCCCCGACCGTTTGACCAGTTCCCCACACTGTCGAACACATCTACATCAAGCAATCCCCCATAAATATTCGCACAAGTCAAAAGCTCCCAAACACGGGCAGACATACGTCCACAGCAAGCAGGCATACAACACTTAGCAAAAATAAACGCAAGTAAGATCATGCACGCGAAGAAGACAGAAATATAATTAACATAACAGATGGCCGCAAGGGCCACGATTGTGCGTTATTACATAAAACGGGGCCATGCCCCCAAAAATAAAATTACAAATAATCCAACGGCGCGCAGGCCGGACAAGATACAACAACATCAAAGTAGCAACACTCCTCATTCCTCCGCGTGCTCGGCTGACACCGGCTCAGGTCTCTGGTCCTCCTCGGGCTGGTCCTCAAGCTGGGCCTCGAGGGTATCTAGAGCAAGGCGTGCGGGCAAGACGATGCGACCATCCTCAACGCGCGCAAGATAGTGAGTGCCCTCGGTCGAGATCTCAAAACCCAGGGTTCACCACCCGCAACTGAGCCACGGCGCTTTCGAAAGACTCCACTGCCACGGTGATACCGTCATCCTCGGCCAGCAGGATGCGGGCAACCAGCTCAGCCCTAGTCTTCAACTCTTTTATCTCATCCGGTTCGTCGGCACCCGGGGCACTGGCCGCCATCAACTCTTTGTTCAGCTCCTCGGCAGCCTTTTTCTCCGCCGCCAGCTTGGTGACATCCTCTTTCAACCTATCCGTCTCCTCTTCGGCCTTCTTCCGAGCTTCACAGGCACTCTTAACTTCCTCCTTGAGGGCCGCCTCAGAAGCCCGGGAAGCGTTGAGTTCGGACTCAAGCGTAGAATCCCCTTCGGCGTAGACAGCAGCCATCTCCAACATTCTGACCAGGACAGAAGCATCCTGGGCCACCAGCGCCCTCTTGCTCGGGCGATCCATGCCTTCCAAGCAAAGGGATTCCGCCCAAGGGACGACCAAAGAGTTCCCTTCAAAGAATCTCCTGCCAAGGATACACGGAGGTAACTCAAACTTCCCCTTCTCCAGCACACGGATAAGGTCCATAGCATCTAATGTCCTTGTCCGCTTCGCCCGCTTGGTCAAAGGCAGTGGAGATCCCCGTGGAGCAGGAGAGGGAGAATAAGAGGTCCCCATGGAAGTTTGAACAAGGGGAGGAGAACGAGCACCAGCAGGCCGGGTCTTAGGAGGAGCCGCTCCAGCTTTATTCCTCGCCATAGCATTCCTCACCACGCGATTGCGAGCTTGAGGCATCTCACTTGCACAAATGAAAAGACGAGCACGTTAGCTACGTGGAAAAGAGATAACACAAACAAAATCTAAATAACCAAGACTACCGAGCAGCTTCTCAGCATCCGCGGGAGTCTTGCACTCCAGCAGTGCCTTAACATTGACGAATCTGCGCTCAACTCTCTGGCTCCCATCCTCCTCGAAGATAGGGTTACCCTTGCTCGTCCAGCAACTTGCAAGACTGAAGGAGTTGACCCAGTTCACCAGCTTCTCGTAAGCCATGGCGTCCTACCCGCGCAGCTCGCTCGGCTGGAAGACATAAGCGCTGGGCTTCTTGGAGAAATGGTCGGGTGCCCAGCGGATGGGAAACATGTACAGCCTCCGCCCAATATACTTTCCCTCCTCGTTAAGCAGCTCATTCCCATCTTCGTCGACCTCTATCTCCCAGACATATGTGCTATCCTGGCCAACCTCGGACACAGGTTCTACGATGAAATACCGTTCCTTGAACGTTCGGATTGACTCCGAGAACGGCTTAAATAACTTTTTGGGTTGCTTCAAGGAAACCCATCTGTACTTCTTCCCCGCCAGCTGCCTTTGAAGATGAAAAACAGCGAAGAACAGAGAGAGAGTAGTCCCCAGAGCGAGGTGCTCGCACACCAATTCAAAAGCCCAGATGAAGGCCAGCGAATTAGGGTGAAGTTGAGAGGGCACCAGCTTCAGATGCTCGAACACCGACCGCTGGAAATCAGTGAAAGGCAGCCTCAGTCCCAGCTCTTTGAAGGCATACTCATACATCGTAAAGCGGTCCCCGAAATCCGAACAGACCCGCTCGTCCAAGGTAGGGAAATGCACCTTCCACTCCCCTTCTGGTCCCACCTCTGTAAAGACGTCCGCCAAAGACTTTGCGAACGTAGAAATATGCTCGGAAGGTTTAGCCACCTCCCATTCTTCCGCACAGAACCCTTCAACGTCTTCCTCCATGACATCCAGTTCTTCTTCCTCCCCGGCATTGCTCGAGGAGCTCGATGTTGCCGAGCTCGAAGCCGTCGAGCTACTATTCTCCTCGGAGCCAGTTTCCTCCTCAGACGTGTCTAAAATAACTTCTCTGTCTGGCCCCGTCGCCATTACGATCACCTGAAAAAGTAGAGAAAGACAGTGAATTCGACAGGAAATCAAATCCACCCTTCCACTGCCAAGTCAAGTGAAAGGGCGCGCAAAAGGCTAAGGACAACGTCCCCGGCCTAAGTCCTAACATCGAATAAAAAACCTCCCTGCAAGGAGATGCCCGAGACATACCATCTTCCTGCAAGGAACCTCCCCGCACTCGTGCCCAGATTCCGTTTGAAGCTCCACCGGAAACCGCAAAGCTTCACCGGAATCTGGAAACGCTCTACCAGAAAACTCATCGCCCTATCAGAAGATAAACAAACACGGTGGTCACGCATGCACAACTACCGTAACCACGCCGTGGTCCGCCCTCCTCGCTAAACGTACTACGTACTCCGGCGAAGTGCTGAAAGCGGAAAAATGGCACAACCACCGTCCACCACCAACACTCGCCAGAAATCTACCTATTTTATCACCTAAAGCTAACCCTAACCGCATACAATCTACCACTAACAACAAAAGAAAGTAAAAAAAGCTACAAATCAGAAAACTTACTTGATTTGAGTAGAAGAAAGAGATTTCTCGAAGCTTGCCACGGTGGTCGGATGCACTAAAGACGGTGACGGGCAAAAGAGGCGAAGAGAAATCAAAAAGAAAAAGTGCAAAATGGGACAATCTTCCCCCTTTTATACTGAGGGGCACATGCACACACGCGCCCATAGGCCATAATGACTACCCACTAGCCATCATTACATATTAACTGCTACACAAGGCTCGAAGCACACGTGGCAACCCAACATTTTCCATTCTGTCTGACGCTTAATCTCCCCGAATACCGGGCAATAGGGTCACGACCACGAATATCACGGACACAGAGAGCAACGAGCACTTCGAGACAATCTTCCTCGTCTCCAAACGACGACTCTACGCTAGCTCCCCGGAGCACGAGCAGTCTTTAAGTCATCACTCCCATGCTCGGGAGCAACGACTTGGGGGGCTCCTGTTCTGGACTGGACCAATGGCTAGAATTGGCCCAATCTGCCTCTGCTCCAGAGTGGCCCAAATTGCCTAAGTCCAATCCACAGAGGGACAAAAGTGACCTTTCTGCCCCTCCCACCGGGCAAGGAACGCAACGTTCTTCCCCGAAATTACTGCCCGTCACGCACGGCTTCACCGCTCCCTAAACAGCTATGGGCAGGTGCCAGGAACAATGCCTACGCCCGACATAACGGCTAGTTTTGGGCACCCTGCCCGACATAACGGCTAGTTTGGGCAGTTACCTATTCTTTGGGGAAAATGGTTATTTCGCCCCGAAAATAGGATCGTTGGCCACGCGCTAGGGGCTCTATATAAACCCTCCTGCTTAAGAGGGTCAGGTATCCAATATTCACCCTAAGAATTCACTCTTTGTACTTGCCCCTTTTTCTCTGACCTTTACTTACTTGAGCGTCGGAGTGCCTTGCAGGTACACCCCCCTCCTCCTCTCCATACGACCAGCATCCCTGACGCACTTGGCGGCCTGATTCTACAGGATCTGATCCAGCCTTCACGATCAGTATACTAGCTCACATTCATCATTAACCACATCATCTTATGTAAACACACATCCTTGTAACCTTGCAGGAATGTGTCTCGTTCTTTTAGGTCTGCTTGTGTTTACTTGACCTCTGACTTCTTCTTGTCGAACTTCTCTTTCGACTTTATTTGCTGGTTCTTCACATAGGATTCTCACTGAATCCTTATTAACATTTTTTGTATAATCCCATTCTTTAAGCTCATATATGATCACGTCCCTGCTAATCATAACTTGTGTGTTCAATGGGTCGAACAACTTATATCCTCCAATCGAATAATATCCTATTAGGATCATTTGACTTGACTTGTCATCAAGTTTTCTTCTAAACTAATCAGGCACATGTCTATGTGCTATAGATTCAAATACTTTCAGACGACTTAGGCTAGGCTTGACACCAAACCAACATTCTTCTGGCGTGATTCCTTTTAGCTTCTTCGTCAGACATGTGTTCAGTATGTATGTTGCAGTCGACACAACTTTTCCCCATATTTCTTTGGGTAGATGTTTTCCTTTCAACATACTTCTCACCATATTCATGATGGTTTTGTTCTTCATTTCCGTATTTCCATTCTGCTGTGGAGTGTAGGGTGGCACCACCTCATGTACAATCCCTTCTTTCTCACACAATGTTTTGAAGTCTTTCGACACACATTGTCCACCACCATCATTCCTTAGAATCTTGAGCTTTCGACCACTTGTCTTTTGACTATAGATTTTAACTTGGAAAATACCTAGATCACTTCACTTTTCTTCTTGATTAGATAAGTCCACAATTTTTGACTGAAATTGTCTATGAATGTGACAAAGTATTTGTTACCTCCAATCGAATCCACCTGGATAGGACCACATACATTAAAGTATATGACTTTAAGAATTTCCTTTGACTTGCTTAATGCATCCTTGCTGAAGTTATTCTTGTGCTGCTTTGCCTGCACACATTCCTCACACACTTCATTTGGAATATCAATTTCTAGTAACCCTAAAACCATATTTCTTCTTTTCAGATTTTTTATGTCTTTAAAGTTGAGATGGCCAAGTCTATAGTGCCATATCCATTCATCCCTGCTAGCTGCAGTTGCAAGGCACTTGTGCTCCATCATATTTAGTTCAATCTTGAAGGTTTTATTCTAATACATGAGAGCCTTCAAGATTAACCTTCCACTCGAGTCGAGAACTCTCATCATCTTGTCTTCAATCGACACTTTGTAGTTCTTTTCTGCCAACTACCCTATGCTCAGCAAGTTACTTTTCATGCATGGTATATACAATACATTGGAAATTACTGATCTTTTGACATCTTTCCTCATAATCAGAAAATCATCAATACCTTCAGCTTCTAAAGTATTATCATTTGCTAATTTCACCATGTTCTTCATTGAGGGTTTTATGTTGACAAACCAATCATTCCTACTAGTTATGTGTGATGTGAAGTAGATAGAAATGTCACTAGAAGGGGGGTTGAATAGTGACCCCTTTAAAATCTTGCTTTTTAATTTCTGAAACAAGCTTTATCAAAATAACCTTTGAATACAATCAATAATTAGTGTGTGAATTCTGTAAAAATAAACAAGCTTTAAAGGAAAAAGTTCAAGAAAGAACACACAAAGATTTATCTTGCTTCACCAAATTTGGTGTGAGATATTGGATCAAACTCTAGTATGATCGAAGGTACCTTATTGGTTTGACAGTTCGAATAAGGTTCTCTGATAGGTATCAAAGGAGACTACGGCATCAGGGCTATGGTTGAAACTTAAAAGTTTGTACATGACCAAATCGTTGGTGAATCGACTCTACCTGAAGCAAGCTTTGTATTCATTCAAGATGAGTGAAGACAAAGTGTTGGTTGAGCAGTTGGATATGTTCAACAAGATGATTCTTGATCTTGAAAATATTGATGTGAAGATCGATGATGAAGATCAAGCGTTGTTGCTGTTGTGCGCTCTGCCAAAAACACATGCTCACTTCAAAGAAACTCTCATGTATGGAAGGGAGTCCCTGAGCTTTGAAGAAGTTCAATCTGCCTTGTATTATAAGGACTTGAACGAACGAAAGGAGCATAAACCTTTGACGATTGGTGAAGGTTTGGCCGTTAAGGGAAAATTCTTGCGAAAGGATGGTAAGCTTGAAAAGAAGAAAGGTAAAAGTCAACAGAAGTATTATAGTGGCGAGGCATCTGGTACTCGATTCTATCATTGTAAAAAGGAGTGTCACACAAGAAAAGTGTGCCCTGAACGCCTGAAAGATCATGAAGGTAATGATAATGGCAACACAATCATTGTTCAAGATGATTTCGACTCATATGATGTTCTTGTGGTTTCAAGCGGCGACTCAAGAAAGGAGTGGATTATGGATTCAGGTTGAACTTGGCACATGACTCCAAATAAAGACTTGTTCGAGGAATTATGTGATCAAGATGGTGGATCAGTGCTGCTGGGAAATAACAAAGCTTATAAAATTGTAGGTATTGGATCTGTGAGATTCAAGCTCCATGATGAGTCAATAAGAAGAGATAGAAGAGATATGTACTTGATTTGCAGGTATGTACGTGATTTAAAGAGAAGTTTGATTTCTCTTGGTGAATTCGACAAGAAGAGATATGTTTTTCAAGGAGAGAAAAGTATCCTAAGAGTCATGAAGGGGTCGAAGGAAGTCTTGAGAGGCGTGAAGAAACAAGGCTTGCATACCCTTGAGGCTGAAGTTGTAAGTGGTTCTACAAATGTTGTATCCACGAAATCTTTGTCGAAGACAGAAATTTGGCACATGAGATTAGGCCATGTCAGTGAAAGGGGTCTGGTCGAACTGGGGAAACAAAATCTGCTTGGTGGAGACAAAGTCGAAAAGCTGAAGTTTTGTGAACCTTGTGTACTTGGAAAATCTTGAAGAGTGAATTTCAACAAAGGCAAACAAAGAACACATGGATCCCTTGATTACATCCATGCTAATCTTTGGGGCCTGCAAGGTGTCCATCACATTCAGGAGCAAGGTATTTTCTATACATAGTTGATGATTATTTCAGAAATTTATGGGTATTCATCCAGAAGACTAAGGATGAAACTTTTGAGAATTTCAAAAATTGGAAGCTCTGGTCGAAAATCAGACAGGAAGAAAGGTCAAGAGGTTGAGAACTGACAATGGCCTTGAATTTTGCAATGAGGCGTTCGACAGCTTTTGTGCTACCTCAGGCATTGCAAGGCACAAAACTACTGCAGGTACTCCACAAAAAAATGGTTTGGCAGAAAGGTTTAATCGAACTATTTTAGAAAGATTCAGATGCATGTTAACTAGTTCTGGGTTAAAGAAGGTGTTTTGGGCTGAGTTTGTTTCGACAGCAATATATCTGATAAACAGATGTCCTTCGATTGTGTTAGATATGAAGACACCTGAAGAAGTTTGGTTGGAACATTCACCAGATCTCAAAAAATTGAGAGTATTTGGCTGTGTGGCCTATGCTTACATTAGGAAAGACAAGGTCGAACCTAGAGCTCTGAAATGCATGTTCATGGGATACCCTGAAGGAGTCAAAGCTTATAAGCTATGGTGCCTAGAGCCAGGTCACAGGAAGTGTATCACCAGTTGAGATATAGTTTTCAATGAAGCTGAGATGGCCTTCAAGAAAACTGATGATGCTGACCAAGAACTGGAATAGGGAGAGATTCCTGTTGAGGTGGAGCATGTTGATGCTGAATTGCGTATCCCAGATGAAGTCGAAGAAGAAGCAGAAGATATTGAGGATGTTGAGGAAACTGTCGATGACTACATATTGTCAAGAGATAGGTCGAGGAGAGTCATCAAGCCACCTCATAAAGTTGGCTATGCAGATCTTATAGCTTATGCCTTAATCTCTGCAAGTGAGGTTCTAGACAAAGAACCTAGAGACTATAAGGAAGTTATGAGGAGTCGAAATAAGGCTGAATGACTGAAGACCATGGATGATGAGATGAAATTTCTTCATGATAACAACACATGAGACCTGATCAAGAAACCTGATGGAGTCAGGTTAGTCAGTTGTAAGTGTATTTTCAAAGTTAAGGAAGGAATCGAAGGAGTGGCGTTGAAGAGATATAAGGCAAGATTGGTCGCTAGGGGTTTCACTAAGAAAAAAGTGTCAACTTCAATGATGTGTTCAATCCTGTTGTGAAACACAGGTCCATTCGAATGTTGCTTGCCACGCTGGCACAGTTCGACCTTGAACAGCAACAGATGGATGTGAAGACCGCATTCTTGTATGGTGATCTAGATAAAACAATCCTGATGAGGCAACCTGAAGGGTATGTCGAAAGGGAGAAGGAAGATTATGTGTGCAAGCTAAAGAGATCTTTATATGGACTAAAACAATCTCCTCGTCAGTGGAATAGGAGATTCGACAAGTTCATGGCACGCATAAGTTTCATTAGAAGTCAGTTCGACCACTGTGTTTACTTCAGATTTCGACCTGGTAATTCATTTGTTATTTTGTTGCTTTATGTGGATGATATTCTAATAACAATCACCAATGTCGAAGATGTAATGAGGGTGAAGGTTGAACTCAATAAGGAGTTCGACATGAAGGATCTGGGAGTTGCGTCCAGGATTATTAGGATTGACATCCAAAGAGATAGAAAGTAGTAGAAATTATGCTTATCTCAAGAGGCATACCTGCGAAAGATTCTTGAAAAGTTTGGTATGTCGAATTCAAAGCCGGTTGCGACTCTGATAAACCCTTAATTCAAGCCGAGTATAGATTAGTGTCCCAGTACTAATGTCGAAAGAGCTTATATGAATAGCATTTCATATGCTAATATAGTGGGTTCTTTGATGTAAGTTATGGTCTGTACTAGACCCGACATAGCATATGCAGTAAGTCTTGTAAGCAGGTACATGGTGAATCCTGGAAAGGCTCACT
Organism: Lathyrus tuberosus; assembly: GCA_022829125.1. Lineage (NCBI taxonomy): Eukaryota > Viridiplantae > Streptophyta > Magnoliopsida > Fabales > Fabaceae > Lathyrus > Lathyrus tuberosus. The sequence continues at coordinate 15,971,861 of JALAZF010000040.1, forward strand.
GGCAAGCATTGAAGTGGATTCTAAGGTACATAAATGGATCCCTGAACAGAGTCCTAATTTATGGTAGAACCTTGGGTGAAGATAGTAAAGCAGCAATCGAAAGATATGTCGACTCTGATTATGCAGGTGTAGCGAGCGGTTTTGGACGTGGTTGCGAAGCACTACCGCTCTTTGGTATCTACAGCTCGATTAATTTTTTATCCTATTAAAGCTGATAAAGGAAGGGAAATAGATGTCTCAAATTAACCCTGCTTGCAAACTGAGGTTAAACAGTCAAAACTGTTGGTTTACAGATGCTACAAAGATTCGGGGTCTCTATTGGGTGTATTTTTTTAAAAGTGGTGTTCGGTCGATTGGTGGGAGGTTGGGATGGATGTGTGGAAGTAGGGGATTTTGGGTTTTTGTTTAGTGTGCTCGCTAAGATCTTTTCTTTCAATCTTATGCCTACGTATTCCCGTTTACCGAAACAGGGAAATTAGAGCGTTCGTAGTTCCTCCTATTCTATGGGAGGAAATGGTTGTTTTGGTGTCTTGTTCAAAGCCCAAGACGTGAAACAAAAGGTAGTTTGTATCTTGTTCAAAGCCCAAGATGTGAAGCTGAAGAGTCTATTTGTATCTTGTTCAAGGCCCAAGATGTGAAGCTAAAAGGTCTCAACTTTAGAGAGAATTTGTCATCTCTAAAGATGGGTTTGTTTATCACAACCGTTTATAAGGGAGAATTACTTTAACCGGGATATGTGAATCCGGCAATGCCATAATTTCCTTTATAGGGGATTTCCAGCCTAAAGGAGAAGACTTTAACTCAGTGTAGAGCAATGCTATCTTTCCTTAGGAATTTCTCATGCTAAAAGAGGGACAGTGGCATGGATGTAGATGATCCAGAAGCTTTCCGCTTACAGCAATTAGATGAAGGGGAAGGAGTTGTTGATGTTTGTGTACTATGAACGAGGCACAACTTTGATGCTAAAAGGTTGATTGGATTAACCAGTGGTTTTCTTATACAAAGCCTAAGAGGAGGCTAATGGTTTTCTTATACAAAGCCTAAGAGGAGGCTATGGTTACTGTTTCAGTTGAGTGACAGGTCCAGTGTGCTGATTTAAAGAGAAAATCAGTTCTTATATGAGTAATGTTTACACTCAGGGATTTTGATTCGAGGATCGGGGATATTTCCTGTTCTTTAAGGAAGTGGGAAATCCAAAAGGTATTGAGGTTGTCCGAGTCCACGGGGTTCCTTCCTATTTTTGAAGGGGTCACTTGAGAATGTCTTTGAGACTCAAGGATGTTAGACTGTCCGTGTCTAGAGTTTCATCTTTTGTACTATGCTTTGAGAAACAATAGTAGACTCTTGGAAAGGATTGTTCTATGAATATGACTAAGTTCTGTTCCTATACCTCTAGGAGGTCGTCGGGACAATTTGTACGAAGCCTAAGAGGAGGCTGGAAACTTTTAAGAAGCCGAGTGGTCCTTGTATGAAGCCCAAGAGAAGGCTATCATTCCCGGAGGAAGAATCATTATACGAAGCCTAAGAGGAGGCTGTGAATACTTCTAAGAAGCCGACGGGTCCTTGTACAACGCCCAAGAGGAGGCGGGGATGCTTTTAGGAAGCCTGTGGGTCCTTGAACAATGCCCAAGAGGAGGCCGATACTTTTAAGAAGCCGATGGGTCCCCAAACCCCGAGAAATTCAAGACAGGCCATTCACGAGGAATGTATCAAGCCAGGAAAGTTCGAGAATTTGGAAGAAACTCAAGAGATGCCATTCACGGAGAAAAGATCATCTCTGGGGAGTAGAGTTTCTTGACAAGTTCTTTTAAGAAGCCTGTGGGTCCCCAAACCCCGAGGAATAGATCAAGCCAGGAAAGTTCGAGAATTTGGAAGAAACTCAAGAGATGCCATTCACGGAGAAAAGATCATCTCTGGGGAATAGAGTTTCTTTGACAACTTCTACGAGCGACAGTCTATGAAAGGGTTCATCGAGAATGTTGCCTTTCATATCTCCATATTGTTTAACCCCAAGAGGAGGGAAGACTATGTCTGGTAATCCTATGGGGATCTAGTTTTGACTATTTCTAAGAGTGATCAACGGGCTTAATGCTAGACGTAGTTGCCGGGGAAACTCTAAATATCTATACTATTATTACACAGTTGATATGGGTTAATGAAAGAAGACTTACAGCGAAACAGCCCCACAATACAGTTATATGAATATGAAAGTGGTAAATGAAAGCATATAAACACTTACTCGGTTGTAGAGCTTCCATGCTGTTTGGTTAGTTGTTCAAGAAAGAAAGATTGAAAACAACAGTATATTCAAAATCAAAGGAGAAAGTGCTTTGAAAAAGAAAGATTTGGGGCTTACAGCTCAAGGAGAGGCCCAGAGTTTTATCAGTGAGCGCACTGTTTGAATTTGTACAGAGGGACTTATACAAGTGACTGTGGCCCAAAAATTATTTTCTGTACAAAGGGATTTGGGTCTTACACTCTCTCAAGAGGCCCAAAAAGTTTTAAAGAAAAAGAGTGGGGATTATAACACGAGGGTAGGCCCAGATGATTTTTCATTTAAAATGACGATCGCGCCGAGATTTTCTTTTAACGCAAGGGGGCTTATACAATATCTGAGGCCCAAAGTTATTTTTGGTTAAAAGGGGGTTGGGTCTTACACTCTAATAGAGGCCCAAAAGTTGTGAATGGGTCTTATAGCTCAAGGAGAGGCCCAGATGGTTTATCTTTAAACTGGCGACGATCGTGCCGAATTTAAAAATATACAGAGGGACTTATACAATAAGTGAGGCCCAAAATATTTCTGTACAAGTGGGTTGGGTCTTACACTCTAATAGAGGGCCAAAAGTGTTTGAAAATGATTTGTGAGGGTTGAATTAATCAAAAACCCTAATTTATTTTCAAAATGTATTTTAATTGAATAAAAATTCAATTAAAATGATCAAAAATTGTTTAACATGTGGGAAACAAATTATGATCTTGGATTAATGCTTCAAAAATCAAGTATTAACCTACAAAATAATTAGAAGTCATTAATCTTTACAAAATCAAGAGGAAAAAAATATTTTAAATGTCAAAAACAATTAAAATATTAATTCTTTGCAAAAATATCAATTATATGAAATAAATAATATTTTTGGGATTTTTTGGGAAAATAAAATATTTTAACATTTTCGTGAATTATTAAAAAAAAGAATCAACTCAAAATCATTAAAACTCAGAGAGAAATTAATTTTTGAATCAATTAAATAAAAATCACAAAATTCAAATATTCAAATGTTGGAAAATGGCGCCAAGAACAAGGGCAAGAACACGCGCGTGTTCTGAGTTTCCCAGATTTGCATTTTCTATCCAATCTCACTGAATACTTAATCATATCATGCAATCCACATACCAATCAACTCGTTTCAACCTCACGATCATGTCTATGACAATTAATTTCATTTAAATTAAACATAAAACAAGAAATCATGAACAATCCTCAAGAACCCTAGATTCTGCATGAAGGCTGGGATTTTTGATACACGATTCAAACAATGCAATTAATTGAGGGGAAACATTCCATGCATGATTATGAACATATGGCCAAATTATTGTGCAGTAAAAATTGCATGGATCATAGAGTTAGAAGAGCTCATGCTTACCACTTGCAGCTGGTGATCATGATTTGTGTTGGAGGTGTTACAGATGAGTTGTGATGATCTGAACAGCTTCCCTACACCCTATGGAGTGTGTTTGAATGCTTGGACTTGATTGAAGTTGGTTGGATCACTTCATGGCACCTCAACTGCAACTTGGTTAAAACCTTGAGCAATTGACTGGTGATTCTGAGAAATCAGTGTTCCAGTTGTTGTTTAAGTGTTTGACCAGCTCATATGTGATGTATATGAGGTGGGTGTGTGATTGGTTTGATTGGAAAAGCTCTCAAACTCAAAACCCGATAGTGACTTGCCTTAGAAGGCAAAATTGGAGTGAAAGAAGAGATTTTGAGGAAAGCATCTGTTTGATGGCTTTGGTGTACTCAAACTGATCACAATTGAGCTCTATTTATAGTAGAGCAAGTTTTTTTTGCAAGGAATAGTGAATGGCAACTGCTGAGTAGGTTTGGCCAATGTTGGCAAATGAGAATCCAAGTCTCCTCTAGCCATTGACTAGAGGTTAGGGCACAAGCTGCTGGTTCCCTTGGTCTTGGATAAGTCTTGACTGAATTCAGTTGCTAAGAGCTTAGTCCATGCCACCTTGATGCTTCCATTGAATGCTCCAATCCAAAATTGGAGTCTTGTCCCTATTTTGGCAATTCTAGGTTCAACATGCTATTTCTTGTTCCAAAGACTTTGGAGGCTTGGCTCAGTGATTGTCCCCTTTAGATTTAATCCTCAAATGTGTCCAAAGTGATGACAAGGCTTGGAATTGGCTGATTTTGGCAAATCGACCAAAAGTGCAAAAATATGCCTTGCCTTGGCAGATTTCAGCAAGGCATGTTACCAATGTCATATCTCATAGCTCAAATTGAATTTGGTAATGTTCTTGGCCATTTTGGAAAGCCCTTACATGATACAACAACTGTTTGAACATGTTTGGTTTTGATCTCTTTTGAATCCAAGTGAAAAATCCCCCTACATTTGGAAAAAAGTAAAGGCAGATTCTGACTTAGTGAAATTTTCACTAAGTGTTGGAACAAAGTGACTTTTCTTGATTTTGATCACTCTATAACTCAAAATCCATGAGGAATTTGGACATAGGTCAGTATGAAACTTTTGTAGAGGGTAATGTGATCTAAAAATCAAGCTTTGAATGGGGAATAATGGCCTTGTGGTTTAGGAGTTATGGTCCTCCAAAGTTGGCACATTAGTGTCACTTTTTCCATAACTTAGAAATTTTTCTAAGTTTTTATGGTTACCCCTTTTACAAGTTATCCCACTTTCTTTGATTTTTCTTGATGAATGATGATTCAAATCATACATTAACATCATTTTAGGGTTAAAAATCCATTTTGGTGAAAAATCTCAAAAAGTCAAAGTTGACTTTTGTGCACAGTTGACTTTTTATCAGATGAATTTCAAACTGTGCAATTCTTCAGGAAATCATGTCCTTGACCTAAATCAAACTTGATGGACATGTTCCATGGGTGTCATAGGGTATATTGAATCATGTCTTAGGGTTTTGGAGCATGTCCCGGTCAAAAGTCAAAGTTATAGTTGACTTTCCTCGCGAAACCCTAATTGTGGTGCAGATGAAATTGAGACTTGTTGCTCAAGCTTTTTGGATTAATCCATTATTGCAAATGGATCAATATAGTATATTAAAGACCCTCAAATCCTCTCTTGAGGTCTTGGCTCATGATTTGTCCCAAAAGTCAACTTAGGGGTGAATTAGGTCAAGAAACCCTAATTCCTGATTTTTGATGTATGCATCCCCTAAGATCAAATTGACTTGATGATTGGGTCCATGAGGTTCCATGGAGTATATTAGGTTATGTTTTGGATCATTGGCTTGTGCCCAGATGAAAAACTTCCATCTGGAGGCCCTGGTCGACCAAAACCCTAATTTGGTGACACTGTCGATCTTGAGACTTGATCCACCTGGAAGGGAGCAGCCTTGTGCTTAATCCTTGAAGTGGGAGTCCTTTTGATCCATTGTGGATATTCTAGAGGCTAGACAAGTTGAAAATCAAGTCATTCCTTGATTGATCCTTTGTCTAAGGCTCTGAGAGGGCTTAAAACCCTAGTTTTGATTGTAGTGAATGCTCAACAACCCTTGAGGCATTTGATGAGGCATGATGGTTCATCCATATTGTGATGATGATTTACACAATGATGGGAAATCTTAGTGGTCAAAATTTGGGGTATGACAGATGCCCCTATTTAATCTTCTTGGACCCGAAGGTGTGAATGACGAAGGTATTCGAGCATTCAGGGTGCAAGAGGATTAAATATCGGAATACCCAAAATTTTGATGGCTATGAATGGCAGATCGCATTCATCTTCTTTTGCTAAGCAATGATGCTTAGAAAAGGTAAACTTCCCCTCGATCCTTGTTTCCTACCAAGGAACTGGTCTTAGTTTCTGATGCGAACTTCCCATCGATCCTGGTTTCCTACCAAGGAACTGGTCTAAGTTTCTGATAAACACTTCCCCTCGATCCTGGTTTCCTACCAAGGAACTGGTCTTAGTTTCTAATTTAAACTTCCCCTCGATCCTGGTTTCCTACCAAGGAACTGGTCTCAGTTTCTTTTGTCAATAAACTTTATTGACAAGGGACGCTATTTGTAGCGGCTTTCCTCAAACTTCTCGCCAGATTTTCCTAGGGAGATGCCATTTGAGGGAAAAAAATGACCTCAGACTTGCTGGGGAGCCCAATCGTCTGAGTTATAGAGGTTCACAAACTTCTCTGTTCGAGACGCCATTTGTTTCTACTGGGGAAGACGAGTCTTCTGAAAGTCTGCCTTCGTTTGGGGTCTTACATCATACTTTGCTCGGGATCTTCCCGGAGAAATGCCATATGATGGGATCCAATTTGAGGTGCCGATGAAATTTTCATCAGCGGTCTTTCGGAGAAAGGCAGCTGTAATCCCAAATCTCTGCTTAGGAGGCTTTCTCTGGGTATTTTTCTTTAATCCGGGAAAGCAAGGAGATCATCTTCAATGGCGAAGAGTGACATTTGTAGAAAGCTTCTCTGACTTTTCAGAGGTTCAAGTTATCAAAGAGGTCGAGTGCTGACTCTAATCCAGAGATACACTGGAGGCGAGATTGTTCAAACGCAGCATTTCCTGACAAGGCAAGAACTGACAACTCGATTGAGAAGACTGTTATCACTAGGGGACAAGACCGACTAGAGTGATAGTGATGCAATATGAATATGAATGCAAATCAAATGCATGATGTATGTATATATGCTGACAAAATTGACGCGACATACAGACTGACGAGTGAACATGACTGGATACTCGGCCATCGCGTGGCGAAGAAGTACCGTTGGTCAAAAAAGTAGCAATTCTACCTTGCTTAGGAGAGATAGTCTCTGCGGGGACTACATCAACATTTGTGGGGTAGGCAAATTCCTCTCCGTCCATAGTTGCAAGTCTCAAGGCACCGCCTGAGAAAGCTTTCGTGACCACATAGGGGCCATCATAATTTGGGGTCCATTTACCCCGAGAGTTAGTGAGAAACGATCGTATCTTCTTGAGCACGAGGTCTCCTTTTCTGAAGACGCGAGGTCGGACCTTTTTGTCGAACGCCTTCTTCATTCTCTACTGATACAACTGACCGTGGCATAGCACCGTGATTCGCTTCTCTTCGATCAGGTTTAATTCGTCGTGTTGACTTTGACACCATTCAGCTTCTGAAAGCTTAGCTTCCATCAATACCCAGATTGATGGGATCTCTACTTCTATGGGGAGAACTGTCTCCATGCCATATACTAGAGAGAAAGGGGTTGCTCCTGTTGAAGTGCAGACATATGTTCGATAACCGTGAAGAGCAAAGGGTAGCATCTCGTGCCAATCTTTATAGGTTACAACCATCTTTTGAATGATCCTTTTGATGTTCTTGTTAGCCGCTTCTACCGCTTCGTTCATCTCGGGTCGGTAGGGAGATGAGTTATGGTGTTCGATCTTGAACTCAACGTACAACCCTTTCATCATCTTGTTGTTCAAGTTAGATCCATTATCAGTAATGATCTGGCTTGGAACACCATAACGGCAGATGATATTGTTTTTGATAAATCGGACCACCACTTGTCGGGTTACATTAGCGTACGACGTTGCTTCGACCCACTTGATGAAATGGTCAATGGCTACCAGGATGAATCGATGTCCGTTTGAAGCCTTAGGTTCGATCAAGCCAATCATGTCGATTCCCCATATGGAAAAAGGCCACGGGGAAGAAAGAACTTTGAGATGTGATGGAGGTACATGAATTTTGTCAGAGTATATCTGACACTTGTGACACCTCCTCATGTACTTGTAGCAGTAGGATTCCATGGTCAACCAGTAATACCCTGCTCTTAGGATTTTTCTCGCCATTGTGTGTCCGTTGGCATGAGTGCCAAAGGATCCTTCATGAATTTCTTTCATAAGCATGTCTGCTTCTGGTCTGTCTACGCATCGGAGCAAGACCAAGTCAAAATTCCTCTTATAGAGTGTATCACCGCTCAAGAAGAAGTTTCTAGCCAGTCTTCTGAGGGTTTTTCTGTCCTTCCATAGTGCCCCAGGTGGGTACTGTTGTTTCTGAAGGAAGCATTTAATATCGTGATACCAAGGTTTGTCGTCTATGACTGCTTCAATCGTGAAGATGTAAGAGGGACTTTCAAGGCGCATTATGTCGATCTTAGGTAGGTCATTCCGTTAACCTACACTAATCATGGAAGAGAGAGTGGATAAGGCATCAGCCATGTGATTCTCTCTACGAGGGACGTGATGAAACTCGACTCTGTTAAAGAAGGGTAACAACCTTCTTGCATAGTCTTTGTAAGGAATCAGTCCTGATTGGTATGTGTTCCAATCTCCTTTTATCTGATTGATAACAAGCCTGAATTACCGTATACGTCCAAGTTTTTGATCCTTAAATCAATCGCTTCTTCGAGACGCATAATACAAGCTGCGTATTCGACCTCGTTGTTCGTACATTTGAACGTAAGTCTGGCAGTGAAAGGAATGTGGGTACCCTGAGGGGTAACAATGATTGCCCCAATTCCGTTTCCATAATGATTAACTGCTCTGTCAAAGATAAGTCCCCATTGGGAACCTGGTTCTGGCCCTTCACTGGGTAACGGTTCATCGCAATCTTTCATTTTTAGATACATGACATCTTCTTCTGGGAAGTCAAACCCGATTCGTTCTTGATCGTCAATCGGCTGATGAGCCAAATGATCGGCTAAAACACTCCCCTTAACGGCTTTCTGAGCGTGGTACTCTATGTCATATTATGTTAATAACATCTGCCAACGGGCGATTCTTCCCGTGAGAGCAGGCTTTTCGAAGACATACTTGATTGGATCCATTTCGGAGATTAACCAAGTAGTGTGACGAATCATGTATTGGCGAAGACGTTTGGCTGCCCAAGCCAAAGCACAGCAAGTTTTCTCAAGCATCGTGTACCGAGTCTCGCAGTCGGTGAACTTCTTGCTTAGATAGTAAATGGCAGACTCCTTCCTTTTGGTTTCATCTTGTTGGCCAAGTACACATCCCATTGAGTCCTCTAGGACTGTGAGGTAGATGATCAGTGGTCTTCCTTCCACTGGAGGTGATAGAATCGGCGGATTCAATAGGTATTCCTTAATACTGTCGAAGGCGGTTTGGCAATCTTCTGACCAAACACAATCCTGGTTCTTTTTGAGTAATTTGAAAATCGGCGCACACGTGGCGGTCATAAGGAATATGAATCTGGAGATGTAGTTCAAACGTCCCAAGAATCCTCTGACTTGTTTTTCAGTTTTCGGAGAAGGCATTTCTCGAATGGCCTTGACCTTGTCAGGATCGACCTCAATCCCTTTCTGGCTGACGATGAACCCTAAGAGTTTCCCCGAACGGACATCGAAGGTGCACTTGTTGGGATTCAACCGGAGTTTGTATTTTCTCAAATGCTCGAATAGTTTCGACAGGTGGGTCACATGCTCCTATTTTGTCTTAGCTTTTGCAATCATGTCATCAACATATACCTCTATCTCTTTGTGCATCATGTCATGAAACAGAGTAGTCATGGCCCTTTGATGGGTTGCCCCAGCGTTCTTCAAGCCGAACGACATCACCTTGTAACAAAAGGCACCCTATGGGGTAATGAATGAAGTTTTCTCCATGTCTTTCGGCGCCATTTTGATCTGGTTATAGCCCAAGAACCCATTCATGAAGGAGAAAATTTTGAACTTTGTTGTGCTGTCTACCAGCATGTCAATGTGTGGTAAAGGAAAGTCGTCCTTTGGACTAGCCTTGTTCAAGTCCCTGTAATCAACACACATTCTGACCTTTCCGTCCTTTTTCGGAATTGGTACTATGTTGGCTAACCTTTCCATCCTTTCTGTACCTCCTCTTTGATTTTGATGGCCATGTCCGGATGAGTGCGTCTCAACCTCTGCTTTACTGGCGGACATTCTGATCTCAACGGTAAATGATGTTCCACAATGCTGGTATCCAACCCTGGCATATCCTGATAGGACCAAGCGAATACATCGGGGAATTCTTTGAGAAGCTTTATCAGACTCTCTCTGGCAGTTGGACTGAGCAGTGCCCCAATCCTGATTTCTTTTCTCTCTTTTTCCGAACCTAAGTTTACCGTTTCCAACGGCTCTTTGTGAGGTTCAATGGACCTTTCCTCCTGTCTGAGTAATCGGGAGATCTCTTCTGGAATTTCGTCGTCATTTTCTTCTTCAGCCTCGAATATCGGGAACTCAAAGTTGGGAGAAGGCATCGGATCGTATGTTTCAACGGGGTTTAAAACAAGCAATCTGCATGACGTGATGATTCGTGTTTAGAAGAGATAGAGAAAATGCAAGTGTGTGCAGTGTATTTATTTTACTGCTTGTTTTTATTTGAATTGTTTTTTTAGGATTACCATTTTCTGAGAAAAGCGAAAATAGAAAATAGCAATTAATGCGGAAATTACAGAATGACATTATTTTATTAATGAACAAGTCTGTTCTTGAAACTATAGCCCTATAAAACAAAACTCTGTCGCTTTGGGCGAAGCGAAGAGGGAAATTTACAGAAAAGTGAGCCCTATCAAAACATCCGTTTCACCTGGGCAGGGTGAAAGGTTAAAGATGGCAATTACTTTGATTGGCGAACGACCTTCGGAACATCGACAGCAACCCATTGGCGGCAAACTCCTCGGTGAATCACAAAGTCTGGCACCTTCTTTGATTTGTCTTCAGAAATAACGCTGATTTCTGGTGGAGCGGGATCATTGGAATCTATCTCCCAGGCAGAGTTGTCGTAGGAGAATTCCTCTGTTACATTTTACATAGCATTTGTGCTCTCAGCTGTATCTCCCCATACAGTTGGCTGGATGTCTTCGAGCCTGATACGAGAGCTTTTGGGAGCGGTGTATTTGACCATATAGTCGTACTTTCCACTCGGTTGTCCCAAGGTGTCCCACACTTCTTTCGAACTGGAGGAGTCATCTCTCTCGATGACGTTGACCTCGGGAAAAGCATAGTTGATGAATTCAAGTCCTACAAACGTTGCAAATTCATCGTCGTGTTGAGTAGTTTCTGAATGACCTGAGTGTTAATCCCATGACATGGTGGGGACACAGGTGTTCTGTTCAATGACGGTCAGCTGATTTTCATTGTTCGGCTGACTTTCTGGCTCCAAGTCTCCTGGGAAAGGCTGCCACATTGGCAGACCATCCATTGGGCCATAGTAATCGTGGTCAAAGTTGTCTTTCATCGGAGTGTCTTCCTCTAATGAATTTGGTGGAGCACGACATCCTTCCGGATCACAATCCTCGTATATCATTTCGATGTCTGACCTGGGTATAAATCTCGGACTCTCTGTAGGAAAGCAAAAAGAAGTTTGCGTTTCATCCTGAGACATATAACTGTCCTTGTTAAGATAGGACTTCCACTCTTCCTCTGTGTCAAAGGGATCTTCCTCATTGATAGCATGGACTGCTTGAGGGACTGGGTGAAGAAAACCTCCACTGTGGAAGAAATCCTGAATGGGATGAAGACTTTCATCGTTAGCAGCTGTCCGGGTACAGGTTGCAGAAAAACCAAGACCCTTTTTTGTTTTATTGTCAATAGGAATGACAAGCTGTCCCCATCCAGTTGTATCGGTACTCTCGACCGCTTTGATAGAATCTTTGTATGAGGAAATCGAGGTTCCTCCTTGGGATTGATTGTCCTTGCTGAATGACAGCGCTTGGAACTGCGTCCCAATAACCTCCTCGGGTTCTACATAAGTAGATGATATTAAGTTACTCACGAGCAAGGCCTGTTTTCCACAGACTGTGACAAGTTGATTGTTCTGAACGAACTTTAGCTTTTAGTGGAGGGTCGAAGTGACCGCTCCAGCCTGATGTATCCAAGGTCTTCCTAATAAACAACTGTATATTGCTTGGATGTCCATGACCTGGAAAATGACTTGGAAAGTGTGAGGATCGATAGTTATGGGAAGATCAACTTCGCCGATAACTGTTTTTCTGGATCCGTCGAACGCTTTGACGACGACCTCACTGATTCTCACCGGAGGGCCTTTGAATGATAATTACATCAAAGTGGACTTTGGCATAACATTCAGGGCTGACCCTGTGTCTACCAATACGCTGGCTAAAGCATCGTCCTGGCAGTTAACTGTAATGTTGAGCGCCATGTTATGACGGCGACCCTCTTTGGGTAATTCCTCATCACTAAATCCCAAATTATTGCAGGAAGTGATGTTAGAGACAATGTTATCGAACTGTCTGATTGTTACATCCCGTTCCACAAAGGCTTGCTCCAAGACTTTCTGTAGAGCCTCCTTGTGGGCTTCTGAACTGAGTAACAGTGATAATACTGAGATCTTTGAAGGAGTCTGTAACAGCTGATCCACAATGTTATATTCACTCCTTTGGATGAGCGTCAGCATCTCATCATTATTTTTCAAAAGGTCGGGATTACTGGATTGACCGACTGATGGATCGGGAGCTTCTGTCTAAAGTTCCTTTTCCTTGTTAGGTTCTCCAACTCCTCGGTTGAAGATTCGACCACTCCGTGTTACACGACTGATGTCTGCAATATTCACGACGGAGGGTAATGGAATTTCCTTTCCATTTTCAATTGTTGTTGCACTGTATTTGTAAGGGATAGCCTTAGTTGATTCATACGGTAGTGGTCCCGGTAGATAGATGACTATGGGAACCTTCTGATTTTTCTGACCATCATAAGTAATCTCGATCCGCTCCCGGTTGGGAGCTCTAGATTCGTCAAGTAGAGGGATGATGGCAAAAACATCCCTGGTCTGGTGACGACCAGAGATTGTGACAACATCCTCGACTTGATTGGCAAGGTAGGTCGGCGTCCAGTTGATGGGTCCTGAACCCGGATATGGGCGAATCTCTCCACGATCCACCTGACCCTGAAGAGCTGCTCTCACAAGGTAACACCCTTGGTTACTTTCCGAACAGACACTACAACGTTCATAGTTGTGTGGTGGCACCTGGCCACGCCTACTTTGAATACAATGTAACCTCACTAGGTTAGCTTCCACAGATCGGACATCCTGACTTTGACGTCGAGTAGGATTCCTGTTATTGATACTAATCTGCTGAGTATCTTCATCCATATAGATTGGCATCCACCAGTGATTTAACAAGTGCTGAAGTGCCTCCTGGACAAGGGTACAACCTTGATCGTTTTCGCAACCTGCTTTATAGCTTTGATAGTCGTGTGATATTAAGAATCCGAGTAGGAACTGCTCAGCATGTAACTCTACCAGGTTGGTATTCATCACGCGAATATCAAAGATCTGAACCATGTTGATCTGATAAGGGTTCCTATCATGGTAGTCTTGGATCCATCCAAGATCCATCTGACGCTGGAGGGCCTATTGTATGAAAGAGCATCCCTGTTTGTTTACCGAGCAAGTCAGACAGGAACTATAATCGTGTCGTGGCAGATTATGATACTGGCTTTGCCTTGAGTGCATCGCCACCAAGTTGACATTCATTGCACAGATGTCGTGGTTCTGAATGACGTTGGAGTTCGTATAGACCATGTTGACTCCACTAACTAGGTGCTCTTGGATCCATCCGAGATCCATCTGTTCCTGTAGAGCTATTTGCACCACAGAACATCCTTGATTATTTTTAGAGCAGACATCACATGGTGATAATTATGAGGTGGCACATGGCCGTACCCACTCTGTCTACAATGCATCTTGACCAAATTGGTTTTCAACAAGAGTACGTCGTGAATTTGATAAACGTTGTTAGACTCTCCCTCTATCAAATTGACTGCAGCTTTCTCATGTTGAGGCAGCGGGTTTGTGAGAACATTGGGATTCGTATCTTTGAAAGACAATAGCCCGCTCCCAACAAGCTTTTGCACGTCGGATTTGAAATTGAGACAATTCTCTATGTTATGCCCTGATCCTCCTTGATGATAAGGGCATGTTTGATCCACCTTAAACCAAAAAGGCGGATTTTTCGGTACTGTAAGAGGAGACTTAGTCTGGATGTGCCCCTTAGCCAGTTGTAACGGAAAGAGTTCTGCGTATAACATGGGTATAGGATCAAACCCTGATGGTCGTGTTGTGCGGTTGTTGTTATATGGAGGACGAGCCTGCTAAAGAGGCTGTTGTATCCTTTGCTGATTAGGTTGGCTCTGCGCAACCTGAGGTTGATACGTAGGAATAGGCACAGGGCTGATAACAGGAATTACAGCTGCTACTGGTTGATAACGTCACCTTTGCTTTCCGAGAGAGATATTCCCAATATCCTGCTCTTTTTTCTTAGGGAGAGCACTACTGTATCATTTTGTACTGCTTGATGGTCCAGCGTCTTTTGCCAAACGTCCTTCTCGGACGGCTTCCTCAAGACAAACTCCCATGCCCACCATCTCGGTGAATTCACTGGGCGCACTGGCAACCATTCTGTCATAGTAAAATGAGCTTAAGGTCTTTAAGAAGATCTTTGTCATCTCTTTTTCCTCAAGAGGTGGACAAATCTGAGCGGCAATTTCGCGCCATCTCTGAGCGTACTCCTTAAAGGTTTCCTTGTCCTTTTGTGACATTGATCTGAGTTGATCTCTATCCGGTGCCATGTCCAAATTGTATTTGTATTGTTGGACGAAGGCAGTACCAAGATCTCTGAATGTGCTAATCGTAGCACGGTTTAAACCCATGTACCATTTGAGTGCGGCACCGGTTAAACTATCTTGAAAGTAGTGAATCAGTAGGTCCTGATTCTCCGTCTGAGCTGACATTCGCCGAGCGTACATCACCAGATGGCTCTGAGGGAAAGAGTTACCCTTGTACTTTTCAAAGTCGGGCACTTGAAATTTGTGCGGAACTTTCACATTGGGGACCAGACAAAGGTCTGCGGCGTCCTTTCCAAATAGATCCTGAGCGCGAATGGCTTACAGTTCCTTCTGCATTTCCAAGAACTGTTCCTGGAATTCATCCATTCTATCGAACATAGTTTCCTTCTTATCAGAAGGGATCGGTGGAATCTGTCCTTCCGGAACAGTGTGCACCACAGGGGTGGTACCATGACAACGGCAGTGAATCTTGGCGTTTCCCGAAGTTTGTAACCTTCAGGAGTCTTCAGTATACCCTTGGCATCTTCACTTTCCCGAAGTTTGTAACCTTCAGGCCCAGCGGCTTCTGTTATGATTCCCTGATCTTCAGTGATCGGCGGAACATATCCCTCCGGGATATAGTTAACAGGCATACCCCAGGGACGATCTTTCGTCATCTGATACCTAGGATCAAACTTCTCCACTATGGGCGCTGAGGTGATCTCTGAGATCACAGTCCTTTGTAGCTGAGCTTCTGCCATGGCTTGCATGTCGTTACGAAGCTTTCTCATATCCTCTCTCAGAGCGTCGATCTCTTTTTTCAACTCTCTGTTCTCTTCCTCAAGATCGTCCATCTTTTTCTGACGATTGGCCCGAGTATTATACGAATGAGACAGTTTGACTCTAGAACCGAGTCACAAACGTGAGATTCGTAGGTAAGAAGAATACGCGATGTGAGAATGATGAATGCAATGATTATATTAATTGTTTTTTTGGTTTAATCAAAATAAACTTCGACAATTAGATTACAAATATCAAACAGTGGGGAAACCCCTTTTTATTGAAATTCAAAGGATTGCGGAAACGAAAATACAGTAGATTACAAAGTGCAGAAACAGAAACCTAAGCTAATGGGTCCCGAGAGAACTCGGGTGCTGATTCTGGTATCTTCCTTTTCTTTGACCGGGGTTCTTGAGCCGTTGTCGGGTTGTCATTCCTTTGCCAGGTGAAAGGAGCGAGCAAATTCCTTTGGTCATCTTGATTCTCTATAGCATGTTGCTCCAAAATTTTAATCAGAGCATCCTTATCTTTCAGTAGTTGTTGTATTTTGATGCACTCCACGTTGAGGGTACGGTAGTTGTTCTTCCAAGACCTCTTCTCTCGTTGAACTTTGTTGAGAGTAACCTGAAGCTTTTCAGTTTCCGTCATGAAGTACATGACAGATTCCCTCGGCGGAAGAATTCCGTAACGAGGATAAGGCATCTTTAGCTTGAGAGCTCTAGTTTGTACCCAGTGGAGATAAGGCTCCACCGAGACACAGTCCGGTTTTCCTAGAGACTCCCGTCCTTTCTTATGAATATGTTTCCAAGCGTTCACTATTTCCGTCTTTAGTGCTCTGTCACTTTCTCCTTCCTTGAAGAAAAGACCTTCCAGATGATTATTCCAGGGAACATGCCTCATCGGGTATCCAAACTGACGGCGAACCAATATCGGATGATAGTTGATTCCTCCCTTAGTTCCTATAAGGGGTACGTTGGGGAAGTTTCCACAATGGTCAATGATCCTGATTCCATGATAAATCCTATTACACCAATCTAAGTCAGAGTTGGTGAGAGACATGATCTTCTGCGACCAGCGCAAGGCACTCTTATGATCCCAGAAAGCAGCAGACTTAGGTAAATGGGAGATAAACCATTTATAAAGCAGAGGTACACAGCATGTGATCTCCCCTCCACTGTACAAATTCCCTAAGTGTACAGAATGATATGTATCTGCGAGCAAAGTCGGCACAGGGTTTCGAATGAGAAAAACCTTAATGGAGTGATATCGACGAAGTTATTAATGTTGGGCAACAGAAATAACCCGTAGGTGAGTAAAACAAAGATGCTCTCGAAAGCAGTCATGTTCCCGATACTGGCGAAGTACATGGCTTTCTTTGTCAAGAACTGAGCTGGCAAACCTTGTATGCCACCCTTAGTGGTCATGTGAGTCCTGACCTCAGACTCGTCCAAATGAATTGTTCTTGCAATGGTCTGATTCTTTGGAATTTCCTCCAGTCCAGAAAATGGAGCTCGATCAGTGATATGTAAATTGATCAGATGAGAATATTCCTCCAGCTCCATGATTCCCTCAATCACATGGACCCTTAACAGAGGTAGCAGACCTCCGTACTTGGCTCTGAAAGCCTCTTGGTTTGTGATCATTCTCGCCAAACCTCTTAAATCCTCTAGTTTTGGAATCCTGAAGGTGTACTTATGAGTTCTCCTTCTACCGAAATCCATTAGCGCAATCCTTTTCTCTGATATTTGCAATCACAGTCTTAGTTTATTTTGAAAAACAGAGAGACTAGAAGAGAAATTTTTTTGAATGTTTTAATGTTTTTTAAATTAATGCATGAATGCAGCACACAAAAACATAGAAAAAACATGGGGTCAAAGGGTCGTTGTCATGAAGTCAAGGCTCTACCCATCCCCAAAGGTTTATACTAGGGGTGATTTTTGTACCTGTACTCGAAATCATCAGCTCCTCCCAGGATAACAAACAGCAAGCGGATCGTCAGCGAGTTGTATGAAATCTTAGAGTAAATTCTATTCACCGAGAATAGATCATCAGCCTCAAATGAAGGTAGTATCACGTGACAACTATTTCCGATAGCTTCCGCACTACAAAAGGGTTGGCTCCTCAGCTTCTCAGACGTCACAATCGGCCCATTGCCTATGAGAGGGAATGGGTTGCATTGGGAAGCCTCCACTGAGGTTGATGGTCGACCCCGTCGCCATCACTTATCTTAAGTGTATACTCAATCTTTCCACATGCGGCATCACACGCATTCCCATTAGCAAAAAAATAAACACAGATATCAATTAGGAAAAGCAGTATATATATTTGTCCTAATGTCCTAGACCTTTTAAAAAGCTACGAATCTTATGTTCCTGACAGAAAATGGGTTCCCCGGTGGAAGTCCCAATCTGTGGTTAGAAGAGCCCCTACGATGGGCGCCACTTTTAAAGTTTCACCTAATAAGATCTCGCTTTGTACAATGATTCTCCCCAGCAGAGTCGCCATTTTTCTGTAGCGAGCGGTTTTGGACGTGGTTGCGAAGCACTACCGCTCTTTGGTATCTACAGCTCGATTCTTTTTTTATCCGATTAAAGCTGATGAAGGAAGGGAAATAGATGTCTCAAATTAACCCTGCTTGCAAACTGAGGTTAAACATTCAAAACTGTTGGTTTACAGATGCTACAAAGATTCGGGGTCTCTATTGGGTGTATTTTTTTAAAAGTGGTGTTCGGTCGATTGGTGGGAGGTTGGGATGGATGTGTGGAAGTATGGGATTTTGGGTTTTTGTTTAGTGTGCTCGCTAAGATCTTTTCTTTCAATCTTATGCCTACGTATTCCCGTTTACCGAAACAGGGAAATCAGAGCGTTCGTAGTTCCTCCTATTCTATGGGAGGAAATGGTTGTTTTGGTGTCTTGTTCAAAGCCCAAGACGTGAAGCGAAAGGTAGTTTGTACCTTGTTCAAAGCCCAAGATGTGAAGCTGAAGAGTCTATTTGTATCTTGTTCAAAGCCCAAGATGTGAAGCTAAAAGGTCTCAACTTTAGAGAGAATTTGTCATCTCTAAAGAGGGGTTTGTTTGTCACAACCGTTTATAAGGGAGAATTACTTTAACCGGGATATGTGAATCCGACAATGCCATAATTTCCTTTATAGGGGATTTCCAGCCTAAAGGAGAAGACTTTAACTCAGTGTAGAGCAATGCTATCTTTCCTTAGGAATTTCTCATGCTAAAAGAGGGACAGTGGCATGGATGTAGATGATCCAGAGGCTTGCCGCTTACAGCAATTAGATGAAGGGGAAGGAGTTGTTGATGTTTATGTACTGTGAACGAGGCACAACTGTGATGCTAAAAGGTTGATTGGATTAACCAGTGGTTTTCTTATACAAAGCCTAAGAGAAGGCTAATGGTTTTCTTATACAAAGCCTAAGAGGAGGCTATGGTTACTGTTTCAGTTGAGTGACAGGTCCAGTGTGCTGATTTAAAGAGAAAATCAGTTCTTATATGAGTAATGTTTACACTCAGGGATTTTGATTCGAGGATCAGGGATATTTCCTGTTCTTTAAGGAAGTGGGAAATCCAAAGGGTATTGAGGTTGTCCGAGTCCACGGGGTTCCTTCCTATTTTTGAAGGGGTCACTTGAGAATGTCTTTGAGACTCAAGGATGTTAGACTGTCCGTGTCTAGAGTTTCATCTTTTGTACTTTGCTTTGAGAAACAGTAGTAGACTCTTGGAAAGGACTGTTCTATGAAGATGACTAATTTCTGTTCCTATACCTCTAGGAGGTCGTCGGGACAATTTGTACGAAGCCCAAGAGGAGGCTGGAAACTTTTAAGAAGCCGAGTGGTCCTTGTATGAAGCCCAAGAGAAGGCTATCATTCCCGGAGGAAGAATCATTATACGAAGCCTAAGAGGAGGCTGTGAATACTTCTAAGAAGCCGACGGGTCCTTGTACAACGCCCAAGAGGAGGCGGGGGATGCTTTTAGGAAGCCTGTGGGTCCTTGAACAATGCCCAAGAGGAGGCCGATACTTTTAAGAAGCCGATGGGTCCCCAAACCCCGAGAAATTCAAGACAGGCCATTCACGAGGAATAGATCAAGCCAGGAAAGTTCGAGAATTTGGAAGAAACTCAAGAGATGCCATTCACGGAGAAAAGATCATCTCTAGGGAGTAGAGTTTCTTGACAAGTGCTTTTAAGAAGCCTGTGGGTCCCCAAACCCCGAGAAATTCAAGACAGGCTATTCACGAGGAATAGATCAAGCCAGGAAAGTTAGAGAATTTGGAAGAAACTCAAGAGATGCCATTCACGAAGAAAAGATCATCTCTGGGGAATAGAGTTTCTTTGACAACTTCTACGAGTGACAGTCTATGAAAGGGTTCACCGAGAATGCTGCCTTTCATATCTCCATATTGTTTAACCCCAAGAGGAGGGAAGACTGTGTCTGGTAATCCTATGGGGATCTAGTTTTGACTATTTCTAAGAGTGATTAACGGGCTTAATGCTAGACGTAGTTACCAGGGAAACTCTAAATATCTATACTATTATTACACAGTTGATATGAGTTTATGAAAGAAGACTTACAGCGAAACAACCCCACAATACAGTTATATGTATATGAAAACGGTAAATGAAAGCATATAAACACTTACTTGGTTGTAGAGCTTCCATGCTATTTAGTTAGTTGTTCAACAAAGAAAGATTAAAAACAACAGTATATTCAAAATCAAAGGAGAAAGTGCTTTGAAAAAGAAAGATTTGGGGCTTACAGCTCAAGGAGAGGCCCAAGGTTTTATCAGTGAGCGCACTGTTTGAATTTGTACAGAGGGACTTATACAAGTGACTGTGGCCCAAAAATTGTTTTCTGTACAAAGGGATTTGGGTCTTACACTCTCTCAAGAGGCCCAAAAAGTTTTAAAGAAAAAGAGTGGGGCTTATAACACGAGGGTAGGCCCGGATGATTTTTCGTTTAAAATGACGATCGCGCCGAGATTTTCTTTTAACGCAAAGGGGCTTATACAATATCTGAGGCCCAAAGTTGTTTTTGGTTAAAAGGGGGTTGGGTCTTACACTCTAATAGAGGCCTAAAAGTTGTGAATGGGTCTTATAGCTCAAGGAGAGGCCCAGATGGTTTATCTTTAAACTGGCGACGATCGTGCCGAATTTAAAAATGTACAGAGGGACTTATACAATAAGTGATGCCCAAACTATTTCTGTACAAGTGGGTTGGGTCTTACACTCTAATAGAGGCCCAAAAGTGTTTGAAAATGATTTGTGTGGGTTGAATTAATCAAAAACCCTAATTTATTTCCAAAATGTATTTTAATTGAATAAAAATTCAATTAAAATGATAAAAAATTGTTTAACATGTGGGAAACAAATTATGATCTTGGATTAATGCTTCAAAAATCAAGTATTAACCTACAAAATAATTAGAAGTCATTAATCTTTACAAAATCCAGAGGAAAAAATATATTTTAAATGTCAAAAACAATTAAAATATTAATTCTTTGCAAAAATATCAATTATATGAAATAAATAATATTTTTGGGATTTTTTTGTGAAAATAAAATATTTTAACATTTTTGTGAATTATTAAAAAAAGAATCAACTCAAAATCATTAAAACTCAGAGAGAAATTAATTTTTGAATCAATTAAATAAAAATCACAAAATTCAAATATTCAAATGTTGGAAAATGGCGCCAAGAACAAGGGCAAGAACACGCGCGTGTTCTGAGTTTCCCAGATTTGCATTTTCTATCCAATCTCACTGAATACTTAATCATATCATGCAATCCACATACCAATCAACTCGTTTCAACCTCACGATCATGTCTATGACAATTAATTTCATTTAAATTAAACATAAAACAAGAAATCATGAACAATCCTCAAGAACCCTAGATTCTGCATGAAGGCTGGGATTTTTGATACACGATTCAAACAATGCAATTAATTGAGGGGAAACATTCCATGCATGATTATGAACATATGGCCAAATTATTGTGCAGCAAAAATTGCATGGATCATTGAGTTAGAAGAGCTCATGCTTACCACTTGCAGCTTGTGATCGTGATTTGTGTTGGAGGTGTTACAGATGAGTTGTGATGATCTGAACAGCTTCCCTACACCCTATGGAGTGTGTTTGAATGCTTGAACTTGATTGAAGTTGGCTGGATCACTTCATGGCACCTCAACTGCAACTTGGTTAAAACCTTGAGCAATTGACTGGTGATTCTGAGAAATCAGTGTTCCAGTTGTTGTTTAAGTGTTTGATCAACTCATATGTGATGTATATGAGGTGTGTGTGTGATTGGTTTGATTGGAAAAGCTCTCAAACTCAAAACCCGATAGTGACTTGCCTTTGAAGGCAAAATTGGAGTGAAAGAAGAGATTTTAAGGAAAGCATCTGTTTGATGGTTTTGGTGTACTCAAACTGATCACAATTTTAGCTCTATTTATAGTAGAGCAAGTTTGTTTTGCAAGGAATAGTGAATGGCAACTGCTGAGTAGGTTTGGCCAATGTTAGCAAATGAGAATCCAAGTCTCCTCTAGCCATTGACTAGAGGTTAGGGCACAAGCTGCTGGTTCCCTTGGTCTTGGATAAGTCTTGAATGAATTCAGTTGCTAAGAGCTCAGTCCATGCCACCTTGATGCTTCCATTGAATGCTCCAATCCAAAATTGGAGTCTTGTCCCTATTTTGGCAATTTTAGGTTCAACATGCTATTTCTTGTTCCAAAGACTTTGGAGGCTTGGCTCAGTGATTGTCCCCTTTAGATTTAATCCTCAGATGTGTCCAAAGTGATGACAAGGCTTAGAATTGGCTGATTTTGGCAAATCGACCAAAAGTGCAAAAATCTGCCTTGCCTTGGCAGATTTCAGCAAGGCATCTTGCCAATGTCATATCTCATAGCTCAAATTGAATTTGGTAATGTTCTTGGCCATTTTGGAAAGCCCTTACATGATACAACAACTGTTTGAACATATTTGGTTTTGATCTCTTTTGAATCCAAGTGAAAAATCTCCCTACATTTGGAAAAACGTAAAGGCAGATTCTGACTTAGTGAAATTTTCACTAAGTGTTGGAACAAAGTGAGTTTTCTTGATTTTGATCACTCCATAACTCAAAATCCATGAGGAATTTGGACATAGGTCAGTATGAAGCTTTTGTAGAGGGCAATGTGATCTACAAATCAAGCTTTGAATGGGGAACAATGGCCTTGTGGTTTAGGAGTTATGGTCCTCCAAAGTTGGCACATTAGTGTCACTTTTTCCATAACTTAGAAATTTTTCTAAGTTTTTATGGTTACCCCTTTTACAAGTTATCCCACTTTCTTTGATTTTTCTTGATGAATGATGATTCAAATCATACATTAACATCATTTTAGGGTTAAAAATCCATTTTGGTGAAAAATCTCAAAAAGTCAAAGTTGACTTTTGTGCACAGTTGACTTTTTATCAGATGAATTCCAAACTGTACAATTCTTCAGGAAATCATGTCCTTGACCTAAATCAAACTTGATGGACATGTTCCATGGGTGTCATAGGGTATATTGAATCATGTCTTAGGGTTTGGGAGCATGTCCTGGTCAAAAGTCAAAGTTACAGTTGACTTTCCTCGCGAAACCCTAATTGTGGTGCAGATGAAATTGAGACTTGTTGCTCAAGCTTCTTGGATTAATCCATTATTGCAAATGGATCAATATAGTATATTAAAGACCCTCAAATCCTCTCTTGAGGTCTTGGCTCATGATTTGTCCCAAAAGTCAACTTAGGGGTGAATTAGGTCAAGAAACCCTAATTCCTGATTTTTGATGTATGCATCCCCTGAGATCAAATTGACTTGATGATTAGGTCCATGAGGTTCCATGGAGTATATTAGGTTATGTTTTGGATCATTGGCTTGTGCCCAGATGAAAAACTTCCATCTGGAGGCCCTGGTCGACCAAAATCCTAATTTGGTGACACTGTCGATCTTGAGACTTGATCCACCTGGAAGGGAGCAGCCTTGTGCTTAATCCTTGAAGTGGGAGTCCTTTTGATCCATTGTGGATATTCTAGAGGCTAGACAAGTTGAAGATCAAGTCATTCCTTGATTGATCCTTTGTCTAAGGCTCTGAGAGGACTTAAAACCCTAGTTTTGATTGTAGTGAATGCTCAACAACCCTTGAGGCATTTGATGAGGCATGATGGTTCATCCATATTGTGATGATGATTTGCACAATGATGGGAAATCTTAGTGGTCAAAATTTGGGGTATGACAGCAGGTTGTATGGATTCCAGAAAATCTATTTCTGGATATGTGTTCACTATGTTCGGCACAACAATCACTTGGAAAGCAACACTTCAGAAGGTTGTTGCCTTATCAACCACTGAAGTGGAATATATTGCCCTAACTGAAGCTGTGAAGGAAGCATTGTGGCTTGAAGGTTTTGTAAAGGAGCTGAAACTTCAAGGTCGAGTTATCACTGTTAAATGTGATAGTCAAAGTGCAATACACCTGTCAAAGAATTCAACCTATCATGAGCGAACCAAGCACATTGATGTGAGGTTGCATTTTGTCAGAGGGGTATTTGAGCGTGGTGAAGTCCAAGTGCTGAAGGTTTCGATAGATCATAATGTTGCTGATATGATCACCAAGACATTGCCCAGTTTCAAGTTTTTTCATTGTATGCAGTTGATAAAGCTGCATGAAGAAAGCTAGTTTGTTTCTTGATGTTATAGAGTTTGTTCCAAGGTGGAGATTTGTGAGATATTGGATCAAACTCTAGTATGATCGAAGGTAGCTTCTTGGTTCGAAAGTTTGACAGATGTTCAGTATGCAGTCGAAGGTCGTTCACATGCTGTTGTTGAAGTAGTGTATGCTGTAGTCGAAGTACGGTCAAGCATGCAGTTGTCGAAAATGCTAGATTTGTTAGCATGTCGAATTGGGCTTGTTTATTATGTCCAATTATTTAAGTTAGCTTGTACCCAAAGTTAGCTTGTAATGGGTAATTGTTAAAAATCCCATTAGTTTAGTATGTTAGGAATTGTTATAAATAGCATATTAGTCTCTCATTCTAAGTGTGGCAAATCTTAATTAGGGTTAGAGGGTTATCTGTTATTCTTAAGTAATTGTAATCTGATTCAAAGAGAAAGTATAGAATAGCAGTTATAAACAATTTTTATTCTTGTTCTTATTGTTTTTCCGTTAACCCTAACCCTTATGTGTTTCTTGTCAATAAAGAAATCGGTAATACTTTTGTTTCCAATGCATCTTTTTTCACAACACTTGGCTACTCCAATCCCCATGTTTTGTGATATTTTTCAATTAATGATCAATATCTTTTGATCCTTTTCTTACACCAAGATGTATTTTATTTAGCCTCACCAAGCTTACAACACTAATTACAAAGCTTAAACTAGCTTACACTATCACCCAAGATCAACCTTGACTGAGGATATACAAAGTATTAAGAATGATTTGTAAGGAGGATCAAATTAACAATTCCTCAACAAATGATTTTTGAGAGGATGTTGTTTTAAGACAAATAATTTTAGAAGTAGAGATCCTTGATTCTAAGATTATGATTTTAGTGAGAATATAATTTTGGAAGAATATGATGAATTTTCTCTCTTGAACTCTCCTTGAATGATTGTGTTTTTCTCTTGATTTTTCCTTGAACGTATGATGTGATTTTAAGAAAAATATTCTTAGAAAGGAATATCCTTGATTCTAAGAATAAAATTTTAGTGAGAATATGATTTTTGGAAGGATTTCATGAATATTTCTCTTGAGTTTTCCTTGAATGATTGTCTTGAAATGAAGAGAATGTGAATGACTATTTATAGAGGTTTTGATCCTTTAGTTTCTTGAGTACCAGATCTGCCCTCAGTATATACTTGAAATTACATGTATGCCATTGGTATTTACGATTTTGCCATTGATAGTGTAAATGAGAATATCATTTATGTATTTACGAAAATGACACTTGGTATAATTTAATAGTTATAATTTGATCCTCTTGATAATTACAACTTTGCCATTTGTTCAAGAGTTGATCCTCTTTAGTGAAAAATTACGATAATGTCATTGTGTGACTTATTTCTTTGTCACACTTGGTATTTTGTGTTCCTTTCAAACATATGGTTTTTTTTTCATGTAATGAGCCTAATAATAAACTTGAGAACCATTTCTTCTCGCATCCCATTGATGATAACATTTATACATGTGTGTCTTATTAATTTCCACTTAAGATCACACATCAAATAACAAATAAGATCAAAATCTTAATTATATTTACGCAAAAGTTTGTCATCTTCAAAACATCAAAAATGATTTTTTCCTCAACATGATGAGCATCCCGAGTCCAAGTATCATTGGTTCTTGAATCTTTCTTCATCTCTTGTTGTGATCATTCGAAACATCTCTAATTCTTTATGCTTTGCAAACTTTGCATCATTGTCTTGATTCTTTTGTTTTTCAGGACAATCACTAGAGTAGTGACCATACTTCTGACAATTGAAACACTGAATGTGACTATTGTCAAATTTTCTTCCACGACCCATTCCTTTACCAGCAGCACCACCTTTGTGGTTACTTTGGTATGAGAGTCTTATTTGGTTCGACACAAGACATTTCCTTCTTGTTGGTTTCCTCTACCAGTCGAATTATTGTAGCCTCCTATACCTTTGTTGTTGAACCACTTCCCCTTGCTTTTATTTTCTCTTGTTGATTGTGCCTACAAAGCCACATATCTCTTTGACTTGCTTGCAACTCTTTCAGCCATTCTTTGTTCATCATATTCAAGTGTCCCTTGAAGCTTTTACTTTGTCAATGTTGACAAATATTTCGACTCTTCTATGGCTACTACCACGTGGTCGAACTTTGGAGCCAATGACCTTAAGATATTTGCAACAAATGATCTTAATGTCAACACTTCTCCACGTATACCTTGATTTGATTCACCAGTTTCGTAACCCTAGTGAAAAAATCATTCATGCTTTCACTTTCTTCCTTCTGAAGTAATTCATACGTTCTTTTGTGAGTTTGTTACCTCACCTTTTCACATTTTCAGCGCCTCCAAACAATTTTTCCAAGATTTCCCATGCTTCTTTTGCTGATTCCACATCACTCAGCTTTTCAAAATTGTCTGGATCAACACATTGGTTAATTAAAAAAAAGAGCTTTATAATATTTCTTCTTCAATTCTTTATATGCAGTCTTTTCTTCATCCGTCGCATTTTCTGCAAGCAGTGTCACTCCCTCCTTCACAATATCCCAAAGAACTTGATAGTAGAAAACAATCTTCATTTGCTTGCACCAATTCTCATAAATCTGATTCTTCAAAATATGGAGACTCGCTAGAAAATTCCCGTTCGAATGATTCATTGTGTTATGTTTCCCAAGAATCACACAGTCAGTGCTCTAGATACCAGATGTTGGAATTACACCAAACTTATGGAGAATTCATAAATCGATCTTGATGAACAAGATGATTTTGCTGCATAATCGATAATGAGAGAAGAAAAAAATATGAATTGGGGAAGAAAGAAAGATTAGGGTTTTAGAGAAAAGTGGAAGAAGAATTGTGAAAATTGCAGAGAAACTTCTGCTCTTTACTTCTATGAACAACATTCATTTTTTCACAGTTTAGAATAATATGGCTCCTCCTTATTTATAGGTTGAGGTTGCTTGCATACCAAGCAAACCCTAACTAACCTAACTGACTTAGTTAAAATAAACACATAAAGCTAAGTTTGAAATTTAGTCAAGGCATACTTTGACATTTCGACATTTACACATTTTGACACTAAATGTATTTTGACATTTCCTTGTTTCTGTCGAGCAACATGCTTCGACACAAGAAATTATATTTTCAACAAGTCTACCGATCTGAATTATGGAAATTATTCAACTTAGTAATTAACTAGGAATAGATAATTATAAGTTATGGTTATAGAATTAACGAACATAGAAACACCTAGTTTTACTTTGAATTCGCCTAAGGAATTAGGGAGCTGTAGTATAAATTAATGAGCTATATACCAAGGAATTGGGTGCAGCGATCTTGTTAATTCCTATATAACTATAGAGTAACTGTTATTCAAGTATGCACGTTTACCAATTGGAATAATTAGGGGATTCAAAGTAAAGATCTAATCACTCTTCTTTATCAAAACTTTAATCTGAATTTCTTCTTGCACCGATCATATTTAAAAAAACCCTTTTGTTTATTTTAAACTGCACGAATATCACCTTGCTAAAATTCGCAATACTTGTAGAGACGAATTATTTTATTACTTCAACCGCATTATTACACTTACTAATAAAGTCATCATCTTCCTAGGTCAATAACATGCAAAATAAGGTTTCACAAATATCTCATCTTTATCAATCTCTTTTTATTTTTCTACTTCTTCAACAATAACATACCTCTTAGCTCTTCCTATCTTGTCATCAATGGTCTTTTCCTATTCATTATCTTCATAACCAAGGTCTTCAAGTGTTTCATTTATGTCCACTACTTTGAGAGTTAAGTCTTATTGGTATTCTCTTTCAACATCCCCTTCTTGACGTGTCATATGCATCTCCTTCACTAGGCTTCTATTAGTCCCAGGTTCAGGTGATATAGGAATATTAGGGGTATACAACCTCTTATTCCATTTATGTTGCTCCCCTAGAAACCTCTTGTAATCCTTCCGGTCTATCTATTTTTTAATAACAAATCCATGATGTTCTCATCATTCGTATTTGATCCAGAGGCTTTTAAATCCTTATGATGTGGCTATTGGAAAACTTTTTGAACTTGAGCTTTCATAATTTTAGTAGTATGCTTTATCAATTTATCATTTTGCATGTTGAACACCAAATGCCTTTTGCACAAGACAGTGATAAAACACGGGAAGTAAAACGTATATTCTTGCCTCTACGAAGAGTTAAATATTTTCTAACAAATGATGTATCCTACGTTGATTGATTGGAATGTTGTAGTGCAATGGAGAATGACAAAATTGGCTTTGTTTAGTGTCTCATTGCGAGAAATTAAAAATAATGAATGTTTCAAGATCTGATACCATAGCTTGGGTATGGGTTTCAAGTTCGTGCACAATAATGTTCTTTCTCCCACATTGTTGAGTTATATCCATATTGTCCTAGTTATGCGCACAAGGACTCCATTATGGTTTTTATATACAATTCTTCCATCTCATTTAATATAGGTTGGAATGTGTCTACAACATTGTGAATTCCAAACATCATGTTGATTGTTCCTTCATCAAACTATACAACATTTCCTCTTGTTGGACATATGACTTCGTAGACATGAGAGGGGGTGAATTGTGGAGGTTTGAAAAACGATGATTTAAAATAAAATCATTTGTAAAATTAAGGTTTACAATCATTTTATAAAAATATTTAAAAATGAAGCGGAAATTTAAAATAAATAATTGGAAAATAAAGAGATAAGGGAAGAGAAATAACACCGCAAAACTATACAGGTTCAACTAAGAAGACATATTCTCGTCCCCAAGAATTGTTCTTGAGAGTATCCACTGCACTAGAGAGTTTTTAAAAGGTTATGATCATGAACCCCCTTATACAAGGAAATGAAGTTTCAAGTTTTCTTCTAACCAAAAAGCGAACACAACTTGAAGCACTTAATTTTCACACCAAATAGATAACAAGGCTTGAAGTGGTTTGTTTACAAATTAAACCAAGATTTTGCACATGATGATCTCAAACCAAGATAGAGTCTTGAGTTGGATATCCTCCAAACCTAATTAGGGTTTTATACAGGATGACCACGAACTGAACCGAGAATTATATTAGGATGATCTCAAACCTATTGCATTTTTACACTAGGCTAAACTCATAAATCAATAGAGATTTTACACCAAGTTGCTCTCAAACTGATAGAGCTTTTAATTGAGCTTAGCTGAAGAACCATTGCGGATATTTTTACTGGAGAATTTTCACGAACTAAAAGAGGAATATTTCTTCAATGGCGGAGCTCACGAACCAAACAGAGACTAAGACATATCCCCAAATACAAACAAGAGATTTTTAAATGGTTTTCCTTCAAACCAAAATAACAACTTCCCAATGAAGAATTATTTACTAAAGAGAGAAATCTACTCTTGGTAAATTAAACTTTTTCCCTCACCCAGAACAATATTTCTCACTAGTCTCACGTACGCTCTCAAAGCACTATGGCTAAAATAAGTGAGAAAATATGAAAGATTTAGAGAGGCGATAAGAGAAATGAAAAATAAATTTTTTCACGTTTTCTGGATGTGAAAAAGTGATAGAGATTTATAGGCCAAGGTGTGGTAAAAATTTGGAAACAACCCTTAGGCCAAATGAATGCTTTAATCGATTAAGCAATTCAAATAATCGATTGTTGTGGCACAAAATAGAAGATTTTGATATAGAGTTGTTACCAATCATTAAAAGACCGTCTTAATTTATTATAAACTTGATTAGGTATCATCTAATGGATTAGGCAAATGATATGATCATTTAGATAGTTTGCAAATTTTTCCTAATCAAGTAGATAGTCTCTTAATCAACTAGCTAGGTCTAAATGCATTTTTTGTGTATTTAATTAAAAAATGAGAGTTTTATCAATAATTTTAGTGTGTGAGTGTGTGTGTGTGTTTGTGTGTGTGAGTGTGTGTGTTTGTGTGTGTGTGTGTGTGTGAGAGAGAGAGAGAGAGATTTATCCATAATATTTCCATAAATTCTCTTGTGTCTTTACAAGACACTAATCACTCAAACGAATACAGTCAATTGAGCTTTCTCACTTCTTCTCTTTCACACTTTAAAGCTTCAAGTATTGACATCATTATCTTTGATTTTAGCCTCACATAAGATCCATGAGTCTTCTTGACGAGGCTTGGAATATCACCATGTTGAATACCATCATTTGAGATTTTGAAAGGTTTAAACCTCTAGTGATTATAAACCTTAAGTTTTCACTAGAGAGTCGATAGACTACATTGTTGAATTTAAACAAATATTTATCCTAATTTGGGAGGATAATTTGATCAACCATCTTATGCATCTTAGACCGCTTAAGCAATCTTCAACATTTTCTTGACTTCAATTGTTATCATCATCAAAACCAAATAGCTACTAGTTGACTTGCATCCTTTCTATCCATAAGCTTTACCATCAAGATTATTGTGTGAAGTGGTTTAATGAGAATAAAGTAACTATTAGGTTAAATTTGAAATTCAAAACATGAGAGGGAAAATCAATGCTAATGGTGAGTTCAACCCACAATAACATTGCATTCTTCTCCACTTATAATGAGAGAAGTTATCCGAGATTGACATTGACGCCCTCTTCCAATACAATCAAACGCTAAGGCTTCTCAGTCCCTACCTGAGTATCTACATCACCAGTGTAAAACAACACAAAAAAAATAAACAATGCTGAAAATTCATTCACATAAGTTAATAGTGCATAAAACATAAAGGTAGTACAATAAACAAAAATAATAATTCATAATATTCATCAACAACAATCACCATACACAATAATAATCTCACACAACATTAATCATTCACATATATAAGAATGAATGCAATGTACCCTTATTCTCTATTGAAGTATGCATGTGGTACCAGTTTTGGACTTCATAGTTATGTTACAGATTTCTTCCACTCACCGATAGTTCATCTTCGAACCTGGTCCCTCTTCGAGCCCAGACTCGTCACCGATCCCCTCTTCTGAACTAGCGACTCGTCTCTGAATCGATGTTCGTACACCTATCTCCAACAATGAATGATGCATGAAATGCAAAAACAAAATACAGATGTAATAATCATCATTGGTTCCTCCTTGAACCGTAAACACCATCAATATCAGGCCACCACCGTAGTTCCTTTCTAAACTACACTTATCAACATAATTCAATATAATATATAAGAAATGACAACATAGTAATTAATTATTTAAATAACCACCAATGCTCACCTACTTGACTCTGAAAAAAATCAGATATACACAAAGCATCACTTATTTTGTTCACACAACCCTAACACCAAAACCCAACTCACCCCATTCATTAATAATCAGCAAAGTCACGAAACACTTTACCATCAATCGAATCAAACAACTCACTTTACACATTTAGAACGTTTAATTCCCATCCTCATACACACATATAATCTGTAAGGAATTACTATGAGGTAGTAATACATGTTAGCTTTCGAATGCTTCAAACCGCACATCAATCGGAGTCATGGAACTCAAGTTACGCACAAACTGACACGATTGGTACAAAAACCAAGGATCTAGTATGGCCATCCGTATTGGCTAACACGACCCGTAGTACTCCCGAGGCAAAACCCCTCTCTAACATGCCTCTTGTACAAAAACTAGAGGGCTGATACGGCCGCCTGTAGCAGCTGCTACAACTCGTAGCAGCTCCCATAACCCAAAATTATGTTTCGCGATTTTGTGCGATTTCTCTTGTTTTCCAACCCTACATCAGACCCCAAGCCCAAAGTTTTAACTTCTAATAATCCCAAAACATATCATAACTTAAGGTACAGAATCATATAGTAATCAACACTTCACAGCATATAAATCAACATCATCACATCAATTCATCATACTTTTCATTAATTCATAACATCAACATATGAACATTATCATCTCAAATACTCTCATGGAATCCAATCACATAAATTCACATCAAAATGACACTTAACATGATCAAAACAAATAAAATTAGCAATAGATCAATCTAATTGTTGAGGTTTTGCACAAACCTCATGCTATTCACAAACCCCCAACAAAGGAGGACAAAGGAGAAAGGGAAGAGGAAAGAGGTAAGGATCCCCCCTCTACCCTACAAGATTAAGCACCCTTATCATTAAAAGTTCTCTCCCCTTACCTCAAATTCGTGAAAATGTTTGGATCTTGATGATGGAAACTCCATCTCTTCACTCTTGCACTGCTAGAGTTTTTCTCTTCTCTCTTGGTCTTTTTCTCTCAATTTCACGTACTGACGGATTTTCTCATTCCCCTAATTTAAATAAAACTTTATTTTATTTTTATTTCCCATAACTCTACTAATTCCCCTTTATTTTTTATTAATTCATTCCACCTCCCAAACTCCCATAAATTTCTATTTTCTCATTAACCACTTATTCTTTATTTTCTCTATTATTTCAATTAATTAAATAAAAATATATAATATTTTTATCCACCTTCATGAAATTAAATAAAAATAATAATAAATTCAAAAACACACCAAAGTTCAAATAAAATCAGATAATTAAAACTGGGGTGATACATTCAACACTTGGATCAAGTTCAACTGATGGTTCAGTTACAACAATTGGTTTTTTTGCAGTGCTCCTAGCTAGGAGCCTCTCTCTACAACAACAAAAGAACATATCAAAATGTAAAACTATCACAATTTATGTCAACAACATATCAAAATGAATCATTACCTTTCTTTTCCAAGCATTTCGATCCTGAGTTGATTCTTTGCATCTTCTTGAGTTGTGGCCAATTTATCACATTTTGTACATTTATATGCAATTCCAGCTCTCCTCAATCTCTAATTACCCTCGCCTAATTCCCTAAACCTCATCTTATTTGATCTTCCAGGTCGTTTCTTGTACAAAGAAAGTTGTAAATCATCCACAACAACTTCATGCCACATATCCATCCCATTTATTGGACTTATAGAAAAATAATAACAAAGTGCATACATTTTCCTAGTGTACCAATCATTCACAAAATCCTATGGTTTTTGTTGTCTATAGCTTAATGCTGCACAAACATGTCTATATGGAATTCCCACATAATCTCAAAACCTACATGTACATGTTCTATTTCTAACATCAACCATAAATTGTTTAGTGTTGTAAGCATGTTTTACCTCTCATTCATCATTCACAGACCAACATGGATTCCACTGACCACTCATGAAAACCTTTTTATCTAACCTCTTCCTAGGAATATGCATTATCCTATGTTCCCATCTATCTAACTTAGTTGAAGTAGTTGATATCCTATTCATAAGGTAGCTTATAATCTATTCACACATAGTTAAAATAGGTTTATCCCTTGCACCCAATATTGTGGTATTAAATTATTCAGATATATTATTGATTAATACATCACATTTAGGGTAAAATATAAAAGCATGCTCACACCAAGTATTTGTTAGAACTTTCATAAATCACTTTCATGCCTTTATATCAATCCTCTTTAGTTCAATCATATTTTCTTAACATGTTTGATAATATGTTGCTTTTGCACTCCCATCATCAAATCTCTAATTAAATTACCTCCACTAAATTTCTTCTTGAAATTGACATATAGGAGTCTTAGGCACAACCTATGTTAAATTCTATCAAACATATCTTGAAAAACACTTACTAGTCTTTGTAAAAAGGCATAACAAACAGAACACACAGAATAGGTAAATGACTTAGCATAACAAACAGAACACACAAAATAACATACATATAGCCATGCATACCAAGTGAAATGGTGACATACCTTTTATTGATCTGAGATGAGTACGTATCTCCTATCTTGGCCTATATCTTCCATTAAAAGTTGTAAAAATCACCTTCAACTTTCTTTGGCTTCTGTTTCAACAACTCCAAATGTCAATGGAAAATATTGGCCATTTGGGTCCCTTCCCATAACTATTAATAACTAACCAACGTAAGATGTCTTCAAATGACAACCATCAATACCTACAAATGGTCTACATCCTTTGATGAAACATCTTTTTCATACATCAAATAAAAAGTAGAAATACACAAATCTCGGTTGAATGGATGGATTAGGTCTCTCTACATTAATCTTAATAGTATTCCCAACACATACTCTTTTTAACTCAGCTGTATACATCCAAATTAGAGTGTATTGTCTAGCTGCATCTCCTTCAATAATTCCCTTTGCTATATCCTTGGCCTTCTATGCCTTACCTGGTGTAATCCCAACTGAGTAGTTCCTCCTCATGTCTTGAATGATGTCAGCAATACTAACTTTCTCACATGTCTGCATCTTGTTTACCACAACCTTGGCAACCCACGTTTTTATTTGAAAAGTATGATTTCCATCTATTTTACATCATAGATCCAAAAACCCATATTTGCCCTTGCATTATACCCTCACCCTATATCTTTCATTCTTGACAAATATAATTTTCCACCTGTTAAAAAATGACCACTATTTTTACACCCTTGGAATCACTTAAGGAATTAAATCCCATACCTAACTGAAACTCATAGCCCTTACCTAACTGTTCCTTCCTAAACATTTCATATTTTGGAAGTTTTTTAATATTCAGAGGCATCTGGGTTTGAGCTACTCAATTCATCACTCACATATTGGTCTTCTCTCTCATCCATCCTTTTATGAGATTTGTCTATCCTAGCAGGTGCAACCAGTTTCAGCTTCTTCTTCTTTGGGGTTAATTTCTTCTTGAGTGGCTTATTGGAACAAACCATCCTCATATCATCATCACTTCCAAATGGTTCCTCGTCTCCCTCACTTGATTCAGCCCCTTCAGTCATATCAATACATTGAGGCTCAACAACTTTGAAGGCGAGGAAAGTACACAAGAATGGGGGTTGAATTGTGTTCTTTAAAAACGTTTATGCTCCTTCTGAACAGAGTTCAGATTCTGAACATAAGTTCAAAACCTGATTATAAGTGCAGCAGAAAACCCATCAGAAGTAAAATAAACAGAACAATGAACACAACAGATTTATCATGGTTCCTCTCAAACTGAGAGTAGTCCAGTTTCCTTGCCTTGCAAGAGATTTTTCCATTATAATCAACTCATGATTACGACTGCTTATGCACTTAAGTACAAGACTTTCTTCTGCTCGGACCATTTGTCTAAGACTTCCTTGCTCAATCAGCACCTGACCAAGACTTCTCTGCTTAGATCCTCAACCTCCTAAGACTTTCCTTGCTTAAATTCTCCTGGTTCAAGACTTTTCTGCTTAGACCCTCTACCTAAGACTTCTTTGCTCAAATCCACGATCCAAGACTTCTGCTCAGACGCACCAACTAAGACTTCCTTGCTCAGACCCTTGGTCTAAGAATTACACTGATCAGACACACCGTCTAAGACTTCTTTGTCCAGAACCTTGGTCTAAGACTTACACTACCTAGACACACCGTCTAAGACTTCTTTGCTCAGATTCACAATCCAAGACTTCACTACTTAATCAAAGATGATCAAGACTTTCAATGATCTAGCACATAGTAAGAGACTTACTTGGCTTAAGCTTTTCAACTAGAGACTTTGATGCTCAAGCACTTAGCAAAAGACTTTGATCTAAACTATTGAACAATATGTTCAGCAAAATAGAGAACAAGGTGTACTTGATACAAGATCAGAGGTACTGGGTAATCACCTTAACAAAGACCTTAAGCACTTAGCATTTCCTTAAGCACTTATAGAGCCGTTGAGAGTAGTTATCTGTAAAGCATGTCAACTCCTCTTGAGCCTTGTGAACTTAGACTCTATCTGACAATTGATTTTACAATGCAGCTTGCTTTCTGCAGTACGAACTGCTTTAGCTTTGCTACAACTTCTAAACGATCACCAGAAGCTAATACAATCACCAAGTTTAGAGACAACATGTTGCTTCTTCTGGTGTAGACGCCTTTTGCTTTAGAGTCTACACCAGACATCACTTAGAGAGTGTTCTTCAGATTCTGGTCCATCAGAAACAAGTAATTCAGCTTCTCTCAAGTGCGCCTTTATATCAGATTCTGAATATATATCTTTAAGTATAAGAACCTACATACTTGAACACACATCAAATAATACCATTGTTATTTTAACACTTTGTTATCATCATAAACCAAAGGAAATATGTCATGAACAATTCTTGTTCTAACAATCTACCCCTTTTTGATGATGACAAACATAAGTATTTAAAGAACAATGTTTGGGCTATTTTAATTTTGCTTAGACAACATCAGAGCATGAGGTTTGTTAGTTCTCTCTGAGTCTGATAGATCAAAGGTTGAGTTTTGTAAGATCCCCCTAAGTTCTACTTCTAAGAAATCTTAAAATATATTTTAGTTTTCTCAACAACCTCAGGGTACGAGGTTTGTAAACTCCCTCTGAGTCTAATAGTCCAAAGTTGAGTTCTAAGAATCATCCCTAAGTACCATTTTAAAAAAAATATTAATTTTAACTTTCTTAGTAACATCAAAATATGAGGTTTGTAAGCTCCTTTTGAGTCTAATAGGCTAAGGTTGAGGTTTGTAAGCTCCCCCTCAGTTCTATATTCAAGAAAAGTTAAAATTATTTACCCCGACAAGATAACCATAAAAACAATAGATATAGAAAATTAAATGAACAACATTAACATAGTTTGAGTGAGCAGCAACATTGAATCTGAAGGGTATACATTTTTATTTAAATACTTCTATATTTCTCCCCCTTTTGTCATATAAAAAAGATTTATAAACAAAAGAAATGACAATTAAAGGAAACGAAAATCAGAAGTGCAGAATCCCGAGATGGTCAAATATACTTTATAGGGTTTATAGTAGTCAGAGTCAAGTAAATGCAGTGTCCCAAGATGGTCAAAGATCAAAAAATGTTGGTTCACAGATGTACTTGAATGAATACTTAAAACACCATATAAAAGAATATCGACCTATTTTAACCAAGATGGTCAATTTTTTTTTTGATCCCCCTATATTAAAATCCAAAACTTTGGTCCCTTTATTTTCACTTCTTTTACTTTTGGTCCCCTTATTTTAAGTTTGTTTTAGATTTTAGTCCCCTTCCCAATTGGGAAAAGGGACCAAAAGTATAAAAAAATGAAAATGTAGGGATCAAAATTTCGAATTTTATAATAGAGGGATCAAAAGTAAAAAAAAATGAAAATAGAGGACAAAAAATCCAAATTTTAAAATAGGGGGACCAAAAGTAAAAAAAAATGAAAATAGGGGGACCAAAACTGTAATTAAGCCTAAATTTTTTAAATCAAATGTCTAATTGACCCAACACATTTTTTCGTTACATGTTAATGTGAAACGAATAAAAACACGCTTTAGATGATGGACTTTGTTAACTAAATTCTCCCCATAATTGATAAAAGAACACTCTTCCTTCAAGAGAATTAAACTCACTGACTCTGACTCTTTCATATTTCCAAAACTTCCTCTGACTGAAAAAGACCAAATTTCCATATGAAATTTCTGGTAGTTGTATTGAAATTTCCGATACTGAATTAAACTCACAATAATAGATGCAACTTATCAAAACTAGAATATTTCCTTGACAGATTGAAAATATTTCATTAAAAAAAACTAAACACCACCTCTATGGGCACAGGAAAATATATTATCCATGATAACAATAGAAAACAAAACTGTGACATAAATTATAAGTAACTATGATCTTAACAACATTCACATACCAGAGTTTCTTTTTCCATTATACTGACTAGGTGTGTCACTGCATGTTCTGAAGTTGCGTCACTCCCCAGGCATCACAGACCACAAATTTATCATAAAAATCTCGTACAACACTAATGTTTCCATAACCATTGTTGCACCAGCTCTGACCATATGAGTTCCTGACTAACCAATAACTTTTCCAAGTCTTTCCAAATTTCTGCTTTCCATATCCAACTATCACAACAAAGTGTTTTCCCATTTTATGTCATCCTAATATATTTCTCGGCTTAGAATTCACGAGTCCCTACGCATTTAAAAAAATAATAAATTTTTTAATATAAAAATAAAAATAATAATAATCATAGTCATTAATAAAAAAAAAATCAATTAATAGTCTAATTTACCTTTGATAAATCACAAAACTTATATGTCAGATGTATCAGAGCTACAACGAGATTGTATCTTTTCAAATTTCGCTTTATTTGGTTGTGATACAATTGTTTGTACTTTTTTACCTCCTCAAAAAAAATATGACATTTTTATTAACTATCAAAATTAAGAACAAAATTGACACTCATTCTAAAAAATTGAGATTACCTCTCGTAGATAATCACAAACATTATACCAACCGTCGAAGGGTCACCTATCTTCCGAGATACATCCAGAAACCTTCATAAATCTTAGAGTTTGACTCATACTTTGATCTCTTGCTTTCTTTTTATTGATAGCCAAATAATTGTAAATATCTTGGATAGAAATCTTAATTCTTCTTTTCTTTTGTATTTACATTTGTACATGGCTTCCACAACAGCAATGGCCGCAAATACATGGCACGATGAAGTGTTACCTTGATTGCGCACCTCATTCATGTGTTTCCTCCATTCGATGAGCTTATCTTTGATGGATGGAGGAAACACATGAATGAAGTGCGCAGTCAAGGTATCACTTCATCGTGTTATGCATTTGCGGTCAATGTCGTTGAGGAAGCCATGTACAAATATAAATACAAAAGAAGAATTAAGATTTCTACCCAAAATATCTACAATCATTTGGCTACCAATAGGAGGAAGGCAATAGATTGAAGTATGAGGTAAACTCTAAGATTTATGAAGGTTTCTGGATGTATCTCAAAAGATAGTTGTCCCTTCGACGGTAGGTATAAAGTTTTATCTACGAGATGTAAACTCAAAGTTTTTGAATTAGTGTCTATTTTGTTCTTAGTTTTGACCGTTAATAAAAATATGCGCAGATATTATTATTTTTTTCAACTTATAGTAAAGGTTAAAAAGTATAAACAATTGTATTGTTGTGATAATTGGATATGAAATGCAGAAACTTAAAAAGAGTTGGAAAAGTTATTGGTTAGTTAGGAACTCATATGGTCAGAACTGGTGCAACAATGATTATGGAAAAATCAGTGTTCAACAGGATTTTTATGGTTAATTTGTGGTCTACGATTCTTGAGAAGTGACACAACTTCAAACTTCAGAATATGTTGTGACGTATCTAGTCAGTATAATGGAAAAAGAAACTTTGGTATGTGACTGTTGTTGAAATCAAAGTTACCTACAACTTTTTGGGATTCATTCATATTCTGAGACTCGATCATGGTTTGTCTTCTAGAACAAGTTGTAATATGGTTTTGCTTGAAAATGCAATGTTGACAGTTTTCTCCATTCTATAAAATGCAAACCAATCACGTGTCAATTATTTATTAAATTAAACATGTTTCATGTTCTGAATTTAGTGATTCTTACATTTGAATTTGTAATACCCCGTATTATTTAAATGCTCAATTAAAGATCAGATGAGTATCTATGTGCTCTATCTTTGGACAATTAGAATTATGTAATGCTCTAGGTACTTAAAGTGTTATCAATTGGGATCAATAGAGCAACTGATGAACTCTGAAGGGATCAATTATTTAAATTCAAGAAAGGATTTTAAGGTAACTCTGATAATTGATCAATTGGTTTGAGATGATAAAATATCAATTGGAGAATTTTACTCTATTGGAGTATATTATATAATAATAGTATATATATATTTGTAAAGAGAAAGGAAAGAAAAGATAGAAAAGAAGAAGAAAAGAGAAAGAAGGGAAGGAAGAGAGAAAGAGGAAGAGAAAGAGGGAAAAGCTTGAGGAGAAGCTCATGGATCATCATCATCTTCTTCAAACTCCTCTTCGATTATCAGGTGGGTTCTAGTTAGAAACTCTGAGTTCTAGAAATCTATGATTTGAACTTAGGTTAGCTTTGGGGGAAAATGATTAAACGGATAAATCAATGAAATCTAACGGATGAAATTCGATATAAATTGCATGGTGTAGTCGTAATATGCATGTGATTAATTGATAATACTTGTTTTGGTGTTTGGAAACGATTGGATGTGGAAAGGATGGATTTTGGGGTGGCTGGAACCCTAAAAACGCAGCAGAAAATTCTGCTTCTGGTGCAGAGCGTCGGGCGACGCTTTGGGCGCCGGGCGATTCGTTCTTGCGCCGGGCGAAAGCCAAGAGGCGTAGCATGTATCGTTGCTGGAAGTTTTGAGTTTTGGTATTTGGGTCTTACGCCACTACTTCGTCGGGCGAAGCACAGGCGAAAGGGGCACCGCCGGGCGAAAATTGGTACTGCCGGGCGCTCCTGGGAATTTTCAATAATTCAGTTTTCTTTAAAAATCCATAACTTTTGACCCGTAACTAGGATTGAGGCATTCTTGATATCATTGGAAAGCTATGACAACCCTCTACCCAATGAATGAAATAATGGTTATGTGATATGTTGAATTCCATATCTTTTGGATCGTAATTCTGATCGAGACATGGTTATAGCCAATGCAAAGCTGTGAAAATATCCTACGGGATAAGAGTGAGTAATATTGTTTTGATACCCGATTTAATGAATCGGAGGGAACCTAAGGGTAAGGTAACTTATGGTGGAATTATTATATGTGTTTCAATTATTCAAATTGTGCTATGCCATGTGTAATTAATTGTTGTTAAATATGATCGAGAGATTATGAATGCTTAAAATGAATTAGAAAGAGTGAGGAAACTTTACCCCAAAACAAATGGCATAGTTAATATGGTTATAATTCTAGGTTGTGAATAGAATGGTGATAGAAACTCTGGATAGCGACGCTCGTGCATTCATTGACGAGTTCTGGCCTAGAGATGTAACTAGGTCTTGGTAAAGGTTTAAAGGGCAATGCTTATACATCGATACTAGAAGAGTGTCTTTGATAAGTAGTTGTCAGTGGAGGATTGTAATTCCTCCGGTTCGTGATGTTTCCCTTAATAAATATTAGTGACCCGTGTTTAATCCTCTGGTGTAGGATGGCCCGGGAAAGTATTTATTAAGTATGTTTTCCCTTAATAAATATTAGTGACCCGTGTTTAATCTCGTTGAGCGGGATGGCCGGGGAAATTATTTATTAGGTTTGTGTCCCTTAATAAATATTAGTGACCCGTGTTTAATCCTTTGGTGTGGGATGGTCGGGGAAAGTATTTATTAGGAAGGTAACTGTGACCCGTGTTTAATCTCCTTGTGCGGGATGGCCGGGGAAAGTTACTAAGTGGTTGGTACCGTGACCCGTGTTTAATCCTTTGGTGTGGGATGGCCGGGGAAAGTACCAATTGTAGATAAATACCGTGACCCGTGTTTAATCTCCTTGAGTGGGATGGCCGGGGAAAGTATTTATTGTAGATAACTGTGACCCGTGTTTAATCTCTTTGAGCGGGATGGCCGGGGAAAGTTGTAACACTCGATATTTAATTATTTATTTAATTAAATATTTTCGAATATTTTCCGAATAATTGTCGAAATTATAGAATATTGATTTAAGTTGTGTTGTTGTTAGTTGATTAATTAAGCTGATTAAGTTGTAGATATAGTATTAGAAATAATACTAGATTATATTATTTGGGCTTTGATGATTAGAAGTAGTAATAGTGGGGGTGTAGAAATGAGGCCCAATAAGACAAATAGAATAATAGTGTTATTATATTAGGTATTTAGAATTATGAGAAAGAAAGAATATAGCAGTAAGAACAAGTAGGTGTTTGGCAGAAAGAGGAACAAGGGTTTGAAAGAGAATACGTAGAGGTTGCAAGAGCGAGAATCCAATCAGAGAGTAGAGCAACCTTCAATCCAAGGTAAGGGTGGGGTTCGGACTCTATAATAGGGTAGTTAATGAATAGTATGTTGGATTTGGGTTATATAAAATGGTCACTGTGTGTAAATTGTGTCGAGAAATATACCGAATTCCTGTTGTTTTCGTATCTGGTTGTTATCTCTGAAAAATTATGGGTTCTGTGAAAAAAATTAATGTTGCTAAAAATTATGTGTTGTTTGGGTCTGTGTTCGGAATTATTTTGGACTGGGTTGAATTTAAAAAAAAAAGGGGGTGGCGCAAGCCACTTGTGTGTGGGTGAGGGAAGTGGCGCAAGCCACTTGTGTGTATGTGTGAGGAAGTGGCGCAAGCCACTTGTGGGTGTTTATGTTTAGCAGAAATATTAATAATGACAGAAATATGTTAGTAACAGTAAAATAACAGGGTTGATACTAGAAAGCAGAACTAGTGAATTAGCAGGAAAATAATGTAGCCACTATTAGCTTCAGTTAATAGAAAAATGACAGCAAAGGCATGAACTAGCAGGTAGTATTCCAGTAGCAGTAAAAGTGATAATTAGTAGAAGAATAATCTAGAAGTATAGTGAGTAAACATAGCAGAACTTGTATAATAACAGTACCAGAATAGTCCTAATAACATTAAGGCGGAGTAGAAACATTAGTAATTTTAGCAGAAGAATAATTAACCGATTTTAGTAGCACTGTCCGGATAATTTCGAGGAACGTTTGTAATATAATTTGGATGATACAGAGTATGGTGTAAGTTGCAGTGGTATTGTTGTGGTTAATTATAAAGTTGCAGGTGTGAATTTTGTTGCATTGCCTCTAATTATTGGCAAGAATTAAGTTGTAGGCTTAATGCCAAAGTTGAATTGTGGTTGTAATTGTTGTTGTAGTTGCTGGTGTGTTCATAATGTTGTTGCATACATAGCATATCAAGTTGGAGCTGATGCTCGGTAAGTTGGCCTGGATTGGCAAATTAAGTTGAAGGCTTATGCCTTGTTGACGCCTCTATTAATTGGCAGATTTTTAAGTTGGGAGTTTTGCTCCAATGGTACCACATGCATGTGCATATTATAAGTCGCATTCCATGTTGCATAAATTGTTGTTGTGTTGTTGATTGATGTTGATTGATGTTGATGGTAATGTTGTGAAGTGGTGATTTTATATAATCTGATCTAATATATTGTTTATTGTATACCCGATTATATTGTTTGATATCTCACCCCTTCTGTGTTTGGTGATGGTTTATACGCCATCCTGCAGGTAATCCAGAGTAAAGGTTGTCTACCTTCATTAGTTCGAGTCTGAAATTCTGGTACCAGACGTGTGATGTTAAGGTGCGATGTCACAACAACACACTCTGCAATAATGAACAGAATAAGCAACAGGAAAACACAAGGAATTGTTCACCCAGTTCGGTCTAACTACCTACGTCTGGGGGCTACCAAGCCAGGGATGAAATTCACTACTTGTAGATATAATTTACAGACTCAACACACCAGTTGACAATCTCCTAAACTTATACTCTACTAGTGACTTTCTACCTAAGAAACCACTTAGATATGAGAACACTACTCAATACCCTAAAACACTCAAAGAACAACCTCTTTGAGATCCCTTGATCTTGCTTCCTAGCTTCGATCAATCAACAACTCTCTATTGCTTCACAGCTTCTAGAGAGGACAGAAAATTCAACACCTATTCAAACCTAGAATAGTGTGATTACAAGTACTCTAAACAAACCCTAGACTCTAAGCCTCCAGCTCTTGATCTTCAATCTGTTTTCTGTACCTTCTTCCTTGGTCTTGTGCGCTTTATATAGCTCCTTGAATTTGGATTGGATTTGTCACAATATTTGATCAGATTTGTTAATTAAAAACTGAATCTTTTAAAACAGATTTTATCCCCAAAATCTTTTTAAATCTTCCACCTTTTAATTCTCCAACAAACCTGCAATCAAATCTCCCATGTAACAGAAAATATCTAGCCCAAGATATTCTCATCCAACGAGTCAACACTCTCCACAATTCCAGCTAATACGCGACCCTAATAACAACAAGCCCATGTTGTCATTAGCTTCAGTTCTGCAGGTCTGATGTTACAACATCACCTATGTGACATCAGACATCCACCTCAGCAACTAGCAACCTTAACACAGCCCAGTGTTAAGTGCAATGTTATGACATCAAGCCCATGACATCAAACATAGTTAACCTTCACAACTTAGTACAGCCCAGTACTAAGACTCAATGCTGCAACATCAACACCATGACATCAGCATTGAACACCTTGTTGTTTTACCAAAATTCCAGCCAATCCAGGAACTTACAATCTCCCCCTTTGGCTAATTTTGGCTAAAACAATCTCTGCATCTTCAGAGACTTCAGCAGCGGAATATCTTCAATATTTTGAAACAATAACTTGTAGCAGTTTGACAATCTTCATATAGTCTTCATTACTTGATCTGCTGCAGCACCATCTTCATTATTGACAACAGCCAATTGGTGCCCCCCCTCAAAAACTTGAACCAGCATCACAGCTGTTCAGTAGCTCACAATGTGCAACACATCTCCCCCTTGATGTCTGCTTTGCTGCACTCTACACTCTTCAATGCTATGACTTCTTC
Organism: Lathyrus tuberosus; assembly: GCA_022829125.1. Taxonomy (NCBI): domain Eukaryota; kingdom Viridiplantae; phylum Streptophyta; class Magnoliopsida; order Fabales; family Fabaceae; genus Lathyrus; species Lathyrus tuberosus. The sequence continues at coordinate 16,016,503 of JALAZF010000040.1, forward strand.
ACTAGCAGCTCCATAACTATGTTGTCTATACCCCCCCTCCACAGCATCAGCACACTTTCCACTTTTCAACTAGACACCTTTTATTTTTACTACTCTTCTCTTTATGGCATTTATTAACTCTCCCCCTTTTTAGCCATAATTAGACAATTATCTCAATAAAGTTAGTCCTAAACTAGCCCTCATTGTTAGCCTCACAGTCAACAAATAGGCAAAACAAATCATAGAACAAAAATAGGTGCATAAACAGCACAATATTCAAATTACACAGGCAAGCACATTAAGTGCAAAACAACAAAACAAGAAAACTAAACTACTAACTACCAAAAACAGCAAGGTAGTAAGCTAGTCTTCATCAGAGCTGAGCTCCTCACTTTCTCCTTTATCACCAGGTTCTTCATCATCCTTGCTAGTATTGACTGCTCCACCTTCCTTTGCTGCCATTTTCAGAGTCATGACAAGTCTTTCAAATTTTTGTTTCCTTTCAGTACTAACTTTGATGACTTCATCCAACTCCTTGCAAGCCTCTTCCAGTTCTGAAATTAACCCTGTCTTGGCTGGCTGCTGTTGTGATGTTGAAGCAGATGTCTTGACATTGTCAGAAACATGTTTCACTTCAAACAATTTGGAATGGACTGACAAGGCAGGCTTCCTTGTGCAAGCTATATCCCAATGCTGTAGAATTCCAGGAGTATAGATTATCTTCCCCAATTCAACTGAAATTGTGGTCTTGTACTCAGTAGGAACCCAGTTGACAGCACCAATTCTGTGCAGAATGGCATATTTGACACTCAACAACCTGGTTTGCAGCTTTCCATCTTCTGGCCAAACTTTTACCTGACCACCAGTGATTTCTCTACATATCACATTGTTGGAGACTTCCAATTCTTCACATTCTTCCTCACTTCTTCCTAAGTAGCCATTGATCACTTTAGGAGAGAACCATACACATTTGCCTCTGATGGTAACTCTTCTGAAGGCTCGATTCTTGCTGTTGTTTATAGATTCAGAGATATTACCTATGAATTCTCTGACCAGCCCATCATAACAATTGGTCAACCCCGTCACAGTCCTTCGCAGACCAGCACACTCAATGAGGTCAGTAATTTCAGTGTCTTCTGCAGCTACCTCTCTTTCTAGTGCAATCTTTCTTTGAGGCACATAATTCCACATGGCTCCATAGTGATTTTGCACTTGATTATCAGTTGGGTCGATGTCTTGAGCATCGCTCTCAGACTCAGACTCTTTACTGTTTCTCCTCTTTTTGCCCTCCTTGTCAACTTTACTCCACGATTTTGGAGAATCTTTACTTGAGGCCCGTTTCTTGTCCTTCCTTCTTCCAATTTTCTCATCACCAGATGAGTCCTCAATCTCAATGACCTCGACCTGATCCTTCTCTTTACCCTTGTGACTAGCTTCCCTAGGGGATGATGTTCTGACATTACCATTGACATCAGGATCTTTACCCTCATCCTTTTGAAGATCTTTGTCCTCTTGAGTGGCGACCTTCTCAGCAGCCATTTGCCTTAGAGGGACAGAAATCCCTTTTACGCGTATCCCCTTCTCCAGGATTTTGGTGGTAAGCTGTTCCAACTCCAAGTCTACATTAAACTTCTCTTCAACAGCTTGGGATGATGATGTCCTGCCTTCAGTTTTATTCGTAGGGGAGGGTTTAGGGTTATCTGACTCGGAAGGAGCACCAGAACCGTGTTCATCATTGCCTAGGTCATTTTCGGAGGGAACCCTAGTTCGTGCCGGTTCAGAGTTCTTGGAAGACATCATTCCTTTGAAACAGACCAGGTTTGGAACAAAACTCTCTATGTTGTTGAGATTTAGGAAGATGAGGCGTTGTGATGAGATGGTTTTGGAAGGTCTTGATGTGATATTAATATGGTAAGGCCCCTGATTTTGGTTCCAATTACTAAAGTTTTCCCTCCACGAAACCTTTCCTTTTAAAAATTTAAAATGATTCACCCTAGAGCTTATTAGCTCAGTTTGACCTTTCAGTATCCCTTCATACTTGATGTCACAACCTAATGTTAAAGCATCAGTCTTGTCATCCACAGTGGGGCTAACCCTTATGGGTATCCAAGAATAACAATTGTTTCTGGTTCTGACTCCTTTCATGACCACTTCATCCTTCTCACTTGTCACCAGACACTCATCCTTTGAGTAGCAGACTTTGTACCCTTCATCACATAGCTGACTTATGCTGATTAGATTAGCATCCAACCCTTGGACAAGCATCACACTATCAAGGGTGAGTCCATCAAGATTTTTCACTCTTCCAACTCCCTCTACAACTCCTTCTTCTCCATTACCAAAGACAACCTTGTTAGCATGCCCAGACATGATCTCCACCAAATACTCCTTGGATCCAGTCATGTGCTTTGAACATCCACTGTCAAAGTACCAAGTTCCTTCTTCTGCTTCTTTGTCAGACAACTGAGCCAATAAGCACTTCCCTTTCTCCTTAGGTACCCATTGTTTAACAACTTTGGGCTTGTGCTTTCTCCCTCTGTTTTGAGGCTGAGGGTATCCATGCAGCTTGTAACAAGAGTACTGCATGTGTCCATACCTTCCACAATAGAAGCATCTCACCCTTTCTTCTCTGAATCTTCTGCCTTGATGAGACTGCATAGGTTGCCATCCATAATGTGGTCTTCTCCTAACATTGCTTGACTGCCTTCTATTATGCTGGTATCCATAAGGAAGCTGAGAATGCTTTTTCCTGGATTGTCTCCCATGATGGTGGGACTTTCTCCTTCCATAATGAGACACAGCATTAGTGTAACCATACCCCTGATGTTGAGACACGTGCTGTTTGAACTGAGGATGCTGTCTTCTAGGCTGTCTTCCATGGTGATGAGGCTTCCTTCTTCCATAATTATACGGCACAGCATTGTTGAGGCCAGGTCCATACCAGTTTTCCTGATGTTGAGACATCGGATGTAACCTGGTCTGCTTTACCCTTGCAGCTTCCATGCTCCTATGATATTGGGGGGGCATATACTGTCTAGCACCTTGAGGCTGCTTTCTCTTCTGATTATAACCAGTCTTCTTCTCAATCCTCTTAGGTTGTGAAACATCAACTTTCTTAGGAGTAGGATCCTGCACCTTTGGCTGATGTTGAGACAATGGTTGAGACATCTCCACTTTGGTTCCTGAAGTGCTTGCTTCAGTAGATACTTTTCCCTCAACTACAAATCCTAATCCAGTCCTGTCTCCAGCTATCCTTTCCGTCTGAAGAATCTTGTCAAGAGTGTCTGTACCACTGTTCAGCATCCTAACAGACTTGGTTATTTGATCAAGATGAGCTCTTACTAGCACCACTTCATTTTCCAGATCAGCTTTTTCATTCTCAAGCTGAGCAATCTGTTGCTTGTGGCACTTGTTTTCTTGACAGACTTCAGCACTCTTAAAACACAGCTCTCTGTAGGTTGAAGCTAGCTCATCATAAGTGACTTCTCCATCACTATCATCATCAGATTCAACAATTCCTGTCAAAGCTGCAACATGCTTTGCTGACTCACTTTCACTTTCACTGTCAGAGTCAGACCAGGAAATTGTCAAGCCTTTATTCTGCTTCTTCAAGAATGTGGGACACTCTTTCTTGACATGTCCATACCCTTCACATTCAAAGCACTGAACTCCTTTATCTTGGACAATCTTCTCTTCTTCTTTCTCTTTTGACTTACTAATGTCAGAGGAGATGTTCTTGACATTAGGCCTGTAGTTATAGTTCATCTTCTTGAACAATTTGTTGAATTGCCTTCCCAACATAACTATAGCCTGAGGCAGATCCTCCTGGGACTCATCATCTTTAGCTGCTGCAGGAGTGGAGACTAAGGCTATACTCTTGGGCTTCTTTTCAGGTTCTTCCTCATTCAGCCCAAGTTCAAATGTTTGAAGAGATCCAATAAGCTCATCAACTCTCATCTTGCTGATGTCTTGAGATTCTTCAATGGCTGTTACCTTCATCTTGTACTTCTTAGGGAGGGACCTAAGAATCTTTCTCACCAGCTTCTCTTCTGTCATCTTCTCACCAAGAGCGCTGGATGCATTTGACAGCTCAAGCACACTCATGTGGAAGTCATGAATAGTCTCATCTTCCTTCATCTTCAAGCTTTCAAACTTAGATGTTAGAAGCTGAAGTCTAGACATCTTAACTCTAGATGTGCCTTCATGAGTAGCCTTCAAAATATCCCAAGCAGCCTTAGCAGTTTCACATGAGTTGATCAGCCTGAATATGTTCTTGTCAACCCCATTGAAGATAGCATTTAGGGCTTTTGAATTCCCAAGGCCAAGCTCATCTTCTTCCTTGGTCCATTCTTCTTCAGGCTTAGGCTTTGAGGTGCCTTCTTTATCCTTGCCAGCCTCATCTTTCTCACATACCTCTGGAGCTTTCCACTCTTTAATGACAGCTTTCCAAGCTCTGCTGTCTAATGACTTTAAAAAAGTAGTCATTCTAGGCTTCCAATACTCATAGTTTAAGCCATCCAAGATAGGGGGTCTGTTGACGAATCCTCCAACCTCTTGGTCCATCTTTCACCAGAAAGTAACTTCCCTAGATCTCACCCAGAGACAGACAGGATGCCTGCTCTGATACCAATTGAAGTTCTGGTACCAGACGTGTGATGTTAAGGTGCGATGTCACAACAACACACTCTGCAATAATGGACAGAATAAGCAACAGGAAAACACAAGGAATTGTTCACCCAGTTCGGTCTAACTACCTACGTCTGGGGGCTACCAAGCCAGGGATGAAATTCACTACTTGTAGATATAATTTACAGACTCAACACACCAGTTGACAATCTCCTAAACTTATACTCTACTAGTGACTTTCTACCTAAGAAACCACTTAGATATGAGAACACTATTCAATCCCCTAAAACACTCAAAGAACAACCTCTTTGAGATCCCTTGATCTTGCTTCCTAGCTTCGATCAATCAACAACTCTCTATTGTTTCACAGCTTCTAGAGAGGACAGAAAATTCAACACCTATTCAAACCTAGAATGGTGTGATTACAAGTACTCTAAACAAATCCTAGACTCTAAGCCTCCAGCTCTTGATCTTCAATCTGTTTTCTGTACCTTCTTCCTTGGTCTTGTGCTCTTTATATAGCTCCTTGAATTTGGATTGGATTTGTCACAATATTTGATCAGATTTGTTAATTAAAAACTGAATCTTTTAAAACAGATTTTATCCCCAAAATCTTTTTAAATCTTCCACCTTTTAATTCTCCAACAAACCTGCAATCAAATCTCCCATGTAACAGAAAATATCTAGCCCAAGATATTCTCATCCAACGAGTCAACACTCTCCACAATTCCAGCTAATACGCGACCCTAATAACAACAATCCCATGCTGTCATTAGCTTCAGTTCTACAGGTCTGATGTTACAACATCACCTATGTGACATCAGACATCCACTTCAGCAACTAGCAACCTTAACACAGCCCAGTGTTAAGTGCAATGTTATGACATCAAGCCCATGACATCAAACATAGTTAACCTTCACAACTTAGTATAGCCCAGTACTAAGACTCAATGCTGCAACATCAACACCATGACATCAGCATTGAACACCTTGTTGTTTTACCAAAATTCCAGCCAATCCAGGAACTTACAGAGTCGGTGTCGTCTCTCTGATACGTAACACTCAGGGGGATGAACGCATGTTTCCTTTATTGTTGATTTTAGTATTGTTGCTGAATTTTAAGTTGTTTTCATTAAAGACTTTTTGTTTTGAAGTTGTTTTAAGTGGACAAAGATGGTATGTCATTAAAGTTGAATTTTTGTGAATCCGCTGCGTAGTAATGACAGCTGTTTTATTATTAAAGACTGAGCAGGTTGTTATCGGTTCATCCGAAATTATGTGTTATGTATCTATTTTCCCGGTGATTAATTGTCGTTGTTTTAAGTAGAAAGTGTAACATTCCATATGTACGTTGAAACTTTGTAACTCTGATTTTATATTATTCAATGGGTAGAAATGGGGTGTTACATTAGTGGTATCAGAGTTGGTCGGTTCGTCCGGCCAAGTTGTCGAGTCGTAGTTTTGTTTAACAATCGAGTATTGTCAATTAGTTCTAACCTTGTTTATGTTGTAGTGATAAGTTGAGATGGCTGGAAGGAATGATGCTGCTATTGCTGCTGCATTGGAAGCAATGGCTCATGCTTTGCAGAATCAGCCGAACGCTGACGAGAATGCTGGATCGCATAGTTTAGCAACTTTTCAGAGGGAGAATCCGCCTACCTTCAAGGGCAAGTATGATCCTGATGGAGCGTTGGATTGGTTGAAAGAAATGAAGAGAATCTTCTGTGTGATGGACTGCACTCCAGTGCAGAAGGTTTGATATGGGACTTATATGCTAGCAGTCGAGGCTGATGACTGGTGGCTAGAGACTCGTCAGAGGTTGGAAGCTGCAGGTGAAGGTATCACTTGGGCTGTGTTCCGAAGGGAGTTCCTGAGGAAGTATTATCCAGAGGATGTTCGTGGTAAGAAGGAAATCGAGTTTATTGAGCTGAAGCAAGGAAATATGCCGGTTACTGAATATGCTGCAAAGTTTGTTGAGTTGGCTAAGTTTTATCCGCACTATAACGGGGATAATGCTGAGTTTTCAAAATGCATCAAGTTTGAGAATGGGTTGCGCCCAGAGATCAAGAAGGCAATTGAATATCAAAAGATTCGTGTCTTCTCTGATTTGATTAATAGTTGCAGAATTTATGAAGAGGATAACAATGCTCATTATAAGATCATTAATGAGAGGAAGAGCAAGCACCAATAGAATCGTGGCAAGCCTTATGATGCTCCAGGTGGAAAAGGTAAACAGAAAGTGGATGATGGTAAGAGGACTGGTGGGGGAGATGCTCCTGCTGGCGTAGTTTATTTCAAATGTGGGAAACCTGGTCATAAGAGTAATGTGTGTACTGCTGCGGTGAAGAGGTGTTTCCGTTGTGGTAAGACTGGGCATGCAATATCTAAGTGCAAGCATAAAGATATGATTTGTTTCAACTGTGGTGAAGAAGGACACATTGGTAGTCAGTGTCAGAGACCAAAGAAGGCGCAAACCAGTGGGAAAGTGTTCGCTTTGGCTGGGACTCAGCCAACTAATGAGGACAGACTCATCAGAGGTACATGTTTCATTAATAGTACTCCTTTAATCACTATGATTGATACTGGTGGTACTCATTGCTTTATTGCTGCTGAATGTGTTGAAAGATTGGGTCTTATGTTGTCTTCTATGAATGGATAAATGGTCGTCGAGATTCCGGCTAAGGGATCGGTGACTACTTCTCTTGTGTGTTTAAAGTGTCCTTTGTCGATCTTCGACAGAGACTTTATTGTTGATTTGGTGTGTTTTCCGTTAACTAGGATGGATGTAATCTTAGGAATGAACTGGTTAGAATATAACTATGTTCATATCAATTGTTATAACAAGTTAGTGAGATTTTCTACTCCTGAGGAGGAAGAAGCTGGTTTGTTGTCTTTTAGGCAGTTACAGCAGTTGATGCAAGAAGAAGCTCAGATGTTCTCGTTGATGGCGTCGTTATCTGTTGAGAGCCGAGCTGAAATTGAGGAGTTGCAAGTGGTGCGTGAATTTCCTGAAGTTTTCCCTGATGAAATTCCGGATGTACCGCCAGAAAAAGAAGTGGAATTTGCAATTGACCTTGTACCTGGTACCAGACCTGTTTCTATGGCACCATACAGGATGTCTGCATCTGAATTGTCAGAATTAAAGAAGCAATTGGAGGATTTGCTTGAAAAGAAGTTTGTGAGGCCAAGTGTATCGCCATGAGGAGCTCTAGTGTTGTTAGTAAAGAAGAAAGATGGAAGTATAAGGCTCTGTGTTGATTATAGACAATTAAATAAAGTGACGATTAAGAACAAGTATCCGCTTCCGAGAATAGATGACTTGATGGATCAATTGGTAGGTGCTCGTGTGTTTAGCAAGATTAATTTGAGGTCGGGCTATCATCAGATTAAAGTGAAAGATGAAGATATCCAGAAGACGGCTTTCAGAACGCGTTATGGACATTGTGAGTATTCGGTGATGCCTTTCGGTGTTACTAATGCGCCGGGAGTATTCATGGAGTACATGAACCGTATCTTTCATACTTATTTGGATCGGTTTGTGGTGGTGTTCATTGATGATATATTGATTTACTCTAAATCGGAAACAAAGCATGCAGAACACTTAAGACTAGTATTGCAAGTTTTGAAAGAGAAGAAGTTATATGCAAAGCTGTCAAAATGTGAATTTTGGTTAAAGGAGGTTAGTTTTCTTGGTCATGTCATTTCAGGTAGTGGCATTGCTGTGGATCCATCTAAAGTAGATGCTGTGTTGCAATGCGAAACTCCAAAGCCGGCTACCGAGATTAGAAGCTTTTTGGGACTAGCCGGTTATTACCGAAGGTTTTTCTAAGTTAGCACTTCCGTTGACTAAGTTGACTTGTAAAAGTAGAGCTTTCGTGTGGGACATTCAATGTGAAGAAAGTTTTACGGAATTGAAGAAGAGATTGACATCGGCTCCGGTTTTGACATTACCTAATCTAGGAGAACCTTTTATGGTATATTGTGATGCTTCTAAGATGGGTTTAGGAGGTGTGCTTATGCAGAATGATAAGGTAGTTGCTTATGCGTCGAGGCAGTTGAGAACTCATGAAAAGAACTATTCTACACATGATTTAGAACTTGCTGCAGTTGTTTTTGTGCTGAAGATTTGGAGGCATTAACTTTATAGTTCTAGATTTGAAGTGTTTAGTGACCATAAGAGTTTAAAGTATTTATTTGATCAGAAGGAATTGAATATGAGACAACGAAGATGGTTGGAATTATTAAAAGATTATGATTTCGGTTTGAACTATCATCCAGGTAAAGCTAATGTTGTGGCTGATGCCCTAAGTCAGAAAACTTTGCATATGTCGGCGATGATGGTTAAAGAATTAGAATTAATTGAGCAGTTCAGAGATATGAGCTTAGTTTACGAAGTGACACCGCAGAGTGTGATGTTGGGAATGATGAAGATTAACAATGATTTTCTGGACAGTATCAAGGAAGCTCAGAAGTTAGACGTGAAATTGGTAGATTCGATGGTTGGGATGATCAGTCTGAGAATGATGATTTCAAGTTAGATGCGCAAGGTGTGTTGAGATTCTGGAATCGAATTTGTATCCCCGATGATGCGGAGATGAAGAAAACAATTCTCGAGGAAAGTCATAGAAGCAATTTGAGTATTCATCCGGGAGCTACAAAAATGTATCAAGACTTGAAGAAATTGTTTTGGTGGCCTGGGATGAAGCGTGATGTAGCTCAATTTATGTACGCATGTTTAACTTGTCAGAAGTCGAAAGTTGAACATCAGAAGCCTGTAGGGTTGATGCAACCGTTAGACGTTCCAGAATGGAAATGGGATAACATTTCAATGGACTTTGTGATGGGATTACCTAATACTTCAAGAGGACACGATTCGATTTGGGTGATTGTTGATAGGCTTACGAAGTCGGCTCATTTTATTCCTATTAACATCAATTTTCCAGTATCGAAGTTGGCGGAGATTTATAGTAGCGTAATTATAAAGCTGCATGGTGTTCCTCTGTGTATTGTGTCGGATAGAGATCTGAGGTTTACTTCTGATTTTTGGAAGAGTTTGCAAGAGGCGTTGGGTTCTAAGTTGAGGTTGAGTTTAGCGTATCACCCTCAGACGAATGGTCAAACTGAGAGGACTATTCAGTCGTTGGAGGATTTGTTGAGAGCATGTGTTCTTGAGCAGGGAGGTTCGTGGGATACTTATCTTCCATTGATCGAGTTCACTTATAATAACAGTTACCATTCCAATATTGGAATGGCACCTTTTGAAGCGTTATATGGTCGGAGATGTAGGACTCCTTTATGTTGGCATGAATCTGGAGAAAGTGTAGTGCTTGGATCTGAAATTGTTCGAGAGACTACTGAGAAGGTGAAGTTAATCCGAGAAAAGATGAAATCTTCCCAAAGTAGGCAGAAGAGTTATCATGACAAGCAAAGGAAAGATTTAGAATTTCAAGCAGGTGACCATGTGTTTTTGAGAGTTACACCTATGACAGGTGTTGGGCGTGCATTGAAGTCTAAGAAGCTCACTCCTCGTTTTATTGGTCCGTATCAGATTTCAGACAGAGTTGGAAATGTTGCTTATAGAGTGGCTTTACCGCCTAATCTTTCGAATTTACATGATGTGTTTCATGTGTCACAACTCCGGAAGTATGTTCCAGATCCATCTCATGTAATTCATATGGATGATGTACAAGTACGGGATAATCTTACTATGGAAACGATGTCTGTACGGATCACGGATCGTGAAATGAAGACTCTAAGAGGCAAGGAGATTGCGTTGGTAAAAGTAGTCTGGTTAGGAGCTGCCGGAGAAAGTATGACGTGGGAGTTGGAAAGCAAGATGCGGGAATCCTATCCCGAGTTATTTGAACAAGGTAAATTTTCGAGGACGAAAATATTCTAAGTGGGGGAGAGTTGTAACGCCCGATATTTAATTATTTATTTAATTAAATATTTTCAAATATTTTCCAAATAATTGTCAAAATTATAGAATATTGATTTAAGTTGTGTTGTTGTTAGTTGATTAATTAAGATGATTAAGTTGTATATATAGTATTAGCAATAATACTAGATTATATTATTTGGGCTTTGATGATTAGAAGTAGTAATAGTGGGGGTGTAGAAAAGAGGCCCAATAAGACAAATAGAATAATAGTGTTATTATATTAAGTATTTAGAATTATGAGAAAGAAAGAATATAGCAGTAAGAACAAGTAGGTGTTTGGCAGAAAGAGGAACAAGGGTTTGAAAGAGAATACGTAGAGGCTGCAAGAGCGAGATCCAATCAGAGAGTAGAGCAACCTTCAATCCAAGGTAAGGGTGGGGTTCTGACTCTATAATAGGGTAGTTAATTAATAGTATATGGGATTTGGGTTGTATAAAATGGTCACTATCTGTAAATTGTGTCGAGAAATATCTCGAATTCCTGTTGTTTTCGTATCTGGTTGTTATCTCTGAAAAATTATGGGTTCTATGAAAAAAATTAATGTTGCTAAAAATTATGTGTTGTTTAGGTCTGAGTTCGGAATTTTTTTGGACTAGGTTGAACTTAAAAAAAAAAAAAAGGTGCCGCAAGCCACTTGTGTGTGGGTGAGGGAAGTGGCGCAAGCCACTTGTGTGTGTGTGAGGAAGTGGCACAAGCCACTTGTGGGTGTTTATGTTTAGCAGAAATATTAATAATGACAGAAATATGTTAGTAACAGTAAAATAACAGGGTTGATACTAGAAAGCAGAACTAATGAATTAGCAGGAAAATAATGTAGCCACTATTAGCTTCAGTTAATAGAAAAATGACATCAAAGGCATGAACTAGCGGGTAGTATTCTAGTAGCAGTAACAGTGATAATTAGTAGAAGAATAATCTAGCAGTATAGTGAGTAAACATAGCAGAACTTGTATAATAACAGTACCAAAATAGTCCTAATAACATTAAGGCAGAGTAGAAACATTAGTAATTTTAGCAGAAGAATAATTAACCAGTTTTAGTAGCACTGTCCGGATAATTTCGAGGAACGTTTGTAATATAATTTGGATGATGTGGAGTATGGTGTAAGTTGCGGTGGTATTGTTTTGGTTAATTATAAAGTTGCAGGTGTGAATTTTGTTGCATTGCCTCTAATTATTGGCAAGAATTAAGTTGTAGGCTTAATGCCAAAGTTGAATTGTGGTTGTAATTGTTGTTGTAGTTGCAGGTGTGTTCATAATGTTGTTGCATACATAGCATATCAAGTTGGAGCTGATGCTCGGTAAGTTGGCCTGGATTGGAAAATTAAGTTGAAGGCTTATGCCTTGTTGACGCCTCTATAAATTGGCAGATTTTTAAGTTGGGAGTTCTGCTCCAATGGTACCACATGCATGTGCATATTATAAGTCGCATTCCATGTTGCATAAATTGTTGTTATGTTGTTGATTGATGTTGATGGTAATGTTGTGAAGTGGTGATTTTATATAATCTGGTCTAATATATTATTTATCATATACCCGATTATATTGTTTGATATCTCACCCCTTATATGTTTGGTGATGGTTTATACGCCATCCTGCAGGTAATCCAGAGTGAAGGTTGTCTACCTTCATTAGTTCGAGTCGGTGTCGTCTCTCTGATTCGTAACACTCGGGGGGATGAACTCATGTTTCCTTTATTGTTGATTTTAGTATTGTTGTTGAAGTTTAAGTTGTTTTCATTAAAGACTTTTTATTTTGAAGTTGTTTTAAGTGGACAAAGATGGTATGTCATTAAAGTTGAATTTTTGTGAATCCGCTGCGTAGTAATGACAGCTGTTTTATTTTTAAAGACTGAGCAGGTTGTTATCGGTTCATCCGAAATTATGTGTTATGTATCTGTTTCCCAGGTGATTAATTGTCGTTGTTTTAAGTAGAAAGTGTAACATTCCATATGTACATTGAAACTTTGTAACTCTGATTTTATATTATTCGATGGGGTAGAAATGGGGTGTTACAAAAGTTATCTATGTTAAAGATCGGTGACCCGTGTTTAATCTCTTTGAGCGGGATGGCCGGGGAAAGATTCCTTAACTAGTTTGTCGTTTTGGTGTATTGTGTGATTGTTTCTATAGTTAGAGATTGCGAACTCAAGGTCTTTTCCCTTCCCCTCGACTTTAGTTATGCTAAGATAGAACCTTGTAAAGACGAGAGAATCTATAAGATAGGGAACTCACTGAGATTTGATGTATCTCACCCCACTATTGTTGATTAATTTCAGGAGGTATTTGCAGGTATGATTTCCAAGGGGAGCTATGCTTGGATGTTTCAAGAGAAGCTTAGTTGAGCTTATTCCGCTGTGTATTATTTTTCTTGTACAATGAGGAATATTGTATATTGATCTTAGATTTATATTTTTGGCTAGTTTCCCTGACTTGTGCCATATGTTGTAATTGTGTTTTAGGAATGGGCAATTATGTGAATTAGGCCATTAGGCACTTTTGATGTGTCAGTACCAAACAAAACACTTGTATGGTATTATTCTAGATACATATTATACAAGGCGTTACAGAATTAGCTTGCAGCACCTTTGTAATCATGTTCGTGTTTGCACCTTCCAACTCCGAGTTCAAAGCTTACCAAACACGAATATTTATTGCTAGATTTAAAAGGTAGATAGCATAAAGCGTTAGTGCATTGTTGATCCTCAAGTAGTTAGAGTTAATTTCCATGTCAATGCATTTAGAAGACAAAACTGAGATTTTGCTTGTACTTTCTTTTGACCCATAAACATATGCAATGTGATAATATCTTCAAGGTCGGTTTAAGTCTTCCACAGTTTTCGGTTTGAAGTTTGTCAATGCAATGAGATCTCCAACCTCTGGTTCATATGTTCCAACATCTGTTGAATCATTAGTTCTATTCACCGAGATTTGATAAAGCAAGAACTTGGTTGATATGTAGTTTTTTGATCTTCCAGGTTCTGCTGTCAACACCTCACAAAAAGGTGGCCAGGACACACCATACAAGCTTGATGAAAGATCACTATGAGTTTGCTAAATCATGGAAGGAATGAATGAGCACTAGTAATATGTAGCTGGCATTAATGTTTGTGGGATTTGTTGCACCAGAGATAACAATAATGTTTCAGGCTACATGTTTCTAATAACATGTCTTTCAAGGAACACAACAACTTCCTGGTGTTAATGTGTTAGCATATTTTTCTTAGAAAGTTAACAAAGTGTTTTCAGAAATGAGATTGTAATGTGTTATCATTCATATTCATTCTATCTAAAGTTAAAGAAAGAAATATAACCTTGTGTTTGCAGAGGTTTACATTGCAAACATCATTGAAACTCCAAGAAAATACAATTTCTACCAAACTTGCAAGATCAATTTACTCCCTCTTATGTTTAAAACTCCTCTCCATACTTTTCTCTATTTTTATGAACACTTCTTTCTAAATAAATAAATACTCCACTGATGTGAAATGTTGCTTGATCTTCAACTCTTCTAATAGGCTTATTAACCTTTAGTCGATGAGCTGCATCCCATTGCCTGTCACAATGGCTTGAGGCACCCTGAACATGGATAGCACGTTCCTTTTGAAGAACTTCAAGATGTTTTCTACGGTGATGTTTACAAACGCCTCGTCCTCGATCCACTTAGTGAAATAATCCATAACTACAATAAGGTACTTGAGTTGCCTTGGCGTCGGGGGATGAGGTCGAGAATATCCAGTACCCATTGTAAGAATCGCCATGGTGATTGAATACATGCACCTCAGGGGCAGAGACGTTGAAAACATCTTCGTGCCTCTAGCATTGCTCAAACTTTTCGTGTATTTCTAGGCATCCCGGACCATGGTTAGTCAGAAGTACCCAGCTCTCATAATTTTCTTGGCTAACGCTCTAGCTCCCATCTGCTACCAGACTATCCCTTCAAGTACCTCCAGATGGGCGTAATTGGCTTCTACTTTTCCTAAGTACTTCAACAAAGGCATATCCATGCCTCTTTTGTACAAAGTTCCTACGACCACCTTGTATCTGCTTGAACTTCTTTTCACCAAGGTCGTTTCGGATGGATCCGGCGCGAGATTGCCTACATCAATATTGAATTATTATTTTCTAAGAAGGTTGAGTAGCGTTGTCCACAGCTGCTACCACTTCCCCCGAGATTCTATGATTGGTGTTTTTCTAGTTTCTTAGACAAAAGAATGATTGATCTCGGGGCTTCTTGTCTTGGCCAGCCGAGATAACACGTCGGCACATGTGTTCTCTTCTCGTGGCACATGCATAATTTTGAACGCTCTAAAAGTTTTAAGTATTTCGATAGTTATCTTGTGGCATCGCTGCAACAAAGGGTCTTTAGCCTAGGCATCTCCTCTTATTTGGAAAATGACCAATTGGGAGTCTGTTTGCAATTTGACACACTAAGCTTTCATCTGCTCGGTTAGCGTGATTCACGCAATTACCGATTCACATACTTTCTTTCTCCATTATACTATCTAGGTGCGCCACTGCATGTTCTGAAGTCACGTCACTCCCAAACATCACAGACCACAAATTTATCATAAAAATCTCATTCATCGCTGATTTTCGCAAGACCATTGTTGCACCAGCTCTGACCATATGAGTTCCATACCTGCCAATAAATTTTTTGCATTCCATATCCTACTGTCACAACAAAGTGTTTTCCCATTTTATGTCATCCTAATATATTTCTCGATATAAAATTCACGGGTCCCTACGCAATTAAAAAATAATAAATTTTTTCATATAAAAATAAAAAATAATAATAATAGTCATTAATATATAAAAAATCAAATCATAATCTTATTTACCTCTGATAAATCACAAAACTTCTATGTTGAGTGTATCCGAGCTACAATGGGATCGTATCGTTTCAAATTTCGCTTTATTCGGTTGTGATACAATTGTTTGTACTTTTTTACCTCCTGAAAAAAATAATAATAACAGAAAATATTTTTATTAACTATCAAAATTAAGAACAAAATTGACATTCATTCTAAAAAAAATTGAGATTACCTCTCCTAGATAATCACAAACATTATACCAACCTTCGAAGGGTCACCTATCTTCCGAGATAGGTCCAGAAACCATCATAAATCCTTCTTTTCTTTTGTATTTATATTTGTACATGGCTTCCACAACAAAACTAGCCCCAATTGCATAGCACGATGAAGTGATACCTTGACTGCGCACCTCATGTATGTCTTTCATCATCCATCAAAGATAAGCTCATCATCGTATTTACTCATTCTAGAAAGTATCTAATTTGAAATGAAAATAAGTAAATACGATGACCTTATCTTCGAAGGATGGAGGAAACACATGAATGAGGTGCGTAGTCAAGGTATCAATACATCGTGTTATGCATTTGCGGTCAGTGTCGTTGTGGAAGTCATGTACAAATATAAATACAAAGGAAGAATTAAGATGTCTACCCAAGTTATCTATGATCATTTGGCTACCAATAAGAAGAAGGCAAGAGATCGAAGTATGAGTCAAACTCTAAGATTTATGAAGGTTTCTGGATGTATCTCAGAAGATAGTTGTCCCTTCGACGGTTGGTATAAAGTTTTATCTACGAGAGGTAAACTCAATTTTTTAAAATTAGTGTCTATTTTGGTCTTAGTTTTGACAGTTAATAAAAATATGTGCTGGTATTATTATTTTTTCCAAGTTACAGTAAAGGTTAAAAAGTACAAACAATTGTATCACAACCAAATAAGGCAAAATTTGAAAAGACACTGCCCCGTTGTAGTTGTGATACACTCGACATATAAGTTATGTGATTTATCGAAGGTAAATAAGACTATTAATCGATTTTTTTATATTAATGAGTATTAATATTATGTTTTATTTTTATATTAAATTATTTTTTAAAAATTCTTAAGGATCAGTGTACTTTAAGCCGAGAAATATATTAGGATATAAAATGGGAAAACACTTTGTTGTGATAATTGGATATGAAATGCACAAAATTAAAATGAGTTGGAAAAGTTATTGGTTAGTTCGGAACTCATATGGTCAGAACTGGTGCAACAATGGTTATGGAAAAATCAGTGTTCAACAGGATTGTTATGGTAAATTTGTGGTCTGCGATGCGTGGGAAGTGACGCGACTTCAAACTTCAGAATATGTTGTAACGCGTCTAGCCAGTATAATGGAAAAAGAAACTCTGGTATGTGAATGTTGTTTAAATCATAGTTACCTACGTCTTTTGGGGGTTTATTTATATTCTCAGACTTATGGTTTGTATTCTAGAACAAGTTGTAATATGGTTTTCCTTGAAAATGCATAGTTGACAGTTTTCTCCATTCATTAAAATACAAACCAATCGTGTGTCAATTATTTATTAAATTAAACATGTTTCATGTTTTGAATTTAGTGATTCTTAAATTTGAATTAGCTTGCAGCACCTTTTTAATCATGTTCGTGTTTGCACCTTCCAACTCCGAGTTCAAGGCTTTCCAACGAATATTTATTGTCAGATTTAAAAGGTAGATAGCATAAAGCGTTGGTGCATTGTTGATCCTCAAGTAGTTAGAGTTAATTTCCATGTCAATGAATTTAGAAGACAAAACTGAGATCTTGCATGTACTTTCTTTAGACCCATAAACATATGTATTGTGATAATATCTTCAAGGTCGGTTTAAGTCTTCCACTGTTTTCGGTTCGAAATATGTCAATGCAATGAGATCTCCAAGCTCATGTTCATATGTTCCAACATCTTTTGAATCATTAGTTCTGTTCACCGAGATTTGATAAAGCAAGAACTTGGTTGATAAGTAGTTTTTTGATCTTCCAGGTTCAGCTGTCAACACCTCACAAAAAGGTTCCCGGGACACACCATACAAGCTTGATGAGAGATCACTGTGAGTTTCTTCAATCATGGAAGGAATTAATGAGCACATGTAATATGTTGCTGACATCAATGTTTGAGGGATTTAGTGCACCTGAGATAAAAATAATGTTTCAGGCTACATGTTTCTGATAACGTGTGTTTTGAGGAACACAACAACTTCCTAGTGTTAATGTGTTAGCATATTCTTCTTAGAAGGTTAACAAAGTGTTTTCAGAAATGAGAGAGTTATGTGTTATCATTCATATTTATTCTATCTAAACTTAAAGAAAGAAATATAACCTTGTGTTTGCAGAGGTTTACGTTGCGAACATCATTGAAACTCCAAGAAAATACAATTTCTACCAAACTTGCAAGATCAATTTCCTCCCTCTTATGTTTAAAACTCCTCTCCATACTTTTCTCTATTTTTATGACCACTTCTTTATAAATAAATAAATACTTCACTGATGTGAAATGTTGCTTGATATTCAACTATTATAATAGGCTTATTAACCTTTTGTCGATGAGTTGCGTCCCAATGTTTGTCACAATGGCTTGAGGCACCCCGAACTTGGCTAGCACGTTCCTTTTGAAGAACTTCAAGATGTTTGCTACGGTGATATTTACAAATGCATCGTCCTCGATCCACTTAGTGAAATAATCCATAACTACGATAAGGTACTTGAGTTTCCTTGGCGTCGGGGGATGAGGTCGAGAATATCCAATACCCATTATAAGAATCACCATGGTGATGTGAGTACATGCAACTAAGAGGCAGAGGCGTTGAAAACATCTTCGTGCCTCTAGCATTGCTCACACTTTTTCGTGTATTTCTAGGCGTCCCGGACCATGGTTAGTCAGAAGTACCAAGCTCTCAGAATTTTCTTGGTGAACGCTCTAGCTCCCAGTGCTGCCAGACTATCCCTTCAAGTACCTCGAGATGACTGTAATTGGCTTCTACTTTTCCTAAGTACTTCAATAAAGGCATAGACAGGCCTCTTTTGTATAAAGTTCCTTCGACCGCCTTGTATCTGCTTGACCTTCTTTTCACCAAGGTTGTTTCCGATGGATCCGACGCGAGATTGCCTAACTCAATATTAAATTAAGGTTATTTAAGAAGGCTGAATAGTGCTATCCACAGCTGCTACCACTTCCCCCCCCCCCCCCCCCCGAGATTCTATGCTTGGTGTTTTTCTAGTTTCTTAGACAAAAGTGTGATTGATCTCGGGGCTTCTTGTCTTGGCCAGCCGAGATAACACGTCAGCACATGTGTTCTCTTCTCGTGGCATATGGATAATTCTGAACGCTCTAAAATTTTTAAGTATTTTGATAGTTATCTTGAGGCATCGCTGCAACAAAGGGTCTTTATCCTAGGCATCTCCTCTTATTATGAAAATGACCAATTGGGATTCTGTTTGCAATTTGACACACTAAGCTCTCATCTGCTCGGTTAGAGTGATCCCCGCAATTACCGATTCACAAACTTTCTTTTTCCATTATACTGACTAGCTGTGCCACTGCATGTTCTGAAGTGGAATCACTCCCAGACATCACAGACCACAAATTTATCATAAAAATCTCGTTCATCACTGATTTTTTCATAACCATTGTTGCACCAGCTCTGACCATATGAGTTCCACACTAACCAATAAATTTTCTGCATTCCATATCCTACTGTCACAACAAAGTGTTTTCCCATTTTATGTCATCCTAATATGTTTCTCGATTTAAAATTCACAGGTCCCTACGCATTTAAAATAATAATAAATTTTTTCATATAAAAATAAATAATAATAATAATAATAATAATAATAATAGTCATTAATATATAAAAAATCAAATCATAATCTAATTTACCTCTGATAAATCACAAAACTTATATGTCGAGTGTATCAGAGCTACATTGGGATCGTATCGTTTCAAATTTCGCTTTATTTGGTTGTGATACAATTGTTTGTACTTTTTTACCTCCTTAAAAAAATAATAATAACATAACATATTTTTATTAACTATCAAAATTAAGAACAAAATTGACACTAATTCTAAAAAATTGAGATTACCTCTCCTAGATAATCACAGACATTATACCAACCTTCGAAGGGTCACCTATCTTCCGAGATAGGTCCAGAAACCATCATAAATCATTCTTTTCTTTTGTATTTACATTTGTACATGGCTTCCACAACAACACTAGCCGCAAATGCATAGCACGATGAAGTGATACCTTGACTCCGCACCTCATTCATGTGTTTCCTCATCCATCGAAGATAAGCTCATCATCGTATTTACTGATTCTAAAAAGTATCTAATTTGAAACGAAAATAAGTAAATATGATGACCTTATCTTCGATGGATGGAGGAAACACATGAATGAGGTGCGTAGTATGAGTAAATACGATGATGAGCTTATCTTCGATCATTTGGCTACCAATAAGAAGAAGGAAATAGATCGAAGTATGAGTCAAACTCTAAGATTTATGAAGGTTTCTGGATGTATCTCAGAAGATAGTTGTCTCTTCGACGGTTGGTATAAAATTTTATCTACGAGAGATAAACTCAATTTTTTAAAATTAGTGTCTATTTTGGTCTTATTTTTTACCGTTCATAAAATTATGTTATGGTATTTTTATTTTTTCCAGGTTACAGTAAAGGTTAAAAAGTACAAACAATTGTATTACAACCAAATAAGGCGACATTTGAAAAGACACGGTCCCGTTGTAGTTGTGATACACTCGACATATAAGTCATGTGATTTATCGAAGGTAAAGAAGACTATTAATCGATTTTTTTTACATTAATGAGTATTAATATTATGTTTTATTTTTATATTAATTTTTTTTTAAAAATACGTAGGGATCGGTGTACTTTAAGCCGCGAAATATATTATGATATAAAATGGGAAAATACTTTGTTGTGATAGTTGGACATGATATGCAGAAAATTAAAAAGAGTTGGAAAAGTTATTGGTTAGTTAGGAACTCATATGGTTAGAACTGGTGCAACAAAGGTTATGGAAAAATCAGTGTTTAACAGAATTCTTATGGTAAATTTCTGGTCTACGATGCCTGGGAAGTGACGCGACTTCAAACTTCAGAATATGTTGTGACGCATCTAGTCAATATAATGGAAAAAGAAAATCTGGTATGTGAATGTTGTTGAAATCATAGTTACCTACATCTTTTTGGGATTCATTCATATTCTCAGACTCGTGGTTTGTATTCTAGAACAAGTTGTAATATGGTTTTCCTCGAAAATGCATAGTTGACAGTTTTCTCCATTCTATAAAATGCAAACCAATCGTGTGTCAATTATTTATTAAATTAAACATGTTTCATGTTCTGAATTTAGTGATTCTTACATTTGAATTAGCTTGCAGCACCTTTTTAATCATGTTCGTGTTTGCACCTTTCAACTCCGAGTTCAAGGCTTTCCAAACACAAATATTTGTTGTCAGATTTAAAAGGTAGATAGCATAAAGCGTTGGTGCATTATTAATCCTCAAGTAGTTAGAGTTAATTTCCATGTCAATGCATTTAGAAGACCAAACTGAGATCTTGCATGTACTTTCTTTTAACCCATAAACATATGCAATGTGATAATATCTTCAAGGCCGGTTTAAGTCTTCCATAGTTTTCGGTTTGAAGTTTGTCAATGCAATGAGATCTCCAACCTCTGGTTCATATGTTCCAACTTCTTCTGAATCATTAGTTCTATTCACCGAGATTTGATAAAGCAAGAACTTGGTTGATATGTAGTTTTTCGATCTTCCAGGTTCAGCTGTCAACACCTCACAAAAAGGTGCTCGGGACACACCATACAAGCTTGATGAGAGATCACTGTGATTTTCTTCAAACATGGATGGAATGAATAAGCACAAGTAAACTGTTGTTGACATCAATGTTTGTGGGATTTGCTGCACCTGAGAAAACAATAATGTTTCAGGCTTCATGTTTCTAATAACGTGTCTTTCGAGGAACACAACAACTTCCTTAGTGTTAATTTAATAGGATATTTTTCTTAGATGGTTAACAAAGTGTTTTCATAAATGAGATTGTAATGTGTTATCATTCATATTCATTCTATCTAAACTTAAAGAAAGAAATATATAACCTTGTGTTTGCAGAGGTTTACATTGCAAACATCATTGAAACTCCAAGAAAATACAATTTCTACCAAACTTGCAAAAACAATTTCCTCCCTCTTATGTTTAAAACTTCTCTTCATACTTTTCTCTATTTTTATGACCACTTCTTTCTAAATAAATAATTTCTCCACTGATGTGAAATGTTGCTTGATCTTCAACTCTTCTAATAGGCTTATTAACCTTTTGTCGATGAGCTACGTCCCAATGTCTTTCACAAAGGCTTGAAGCACCCCGAACATGGCTAGCACGTTTCTTTTACATAACTTCAAGATGTTTGCTACAGTGATGTTTGCAAACGTCTCGTCCTCGATTCACTTAGTGAAATAATCCATAACTACGATAAGGTACTTGAGTTGCCTTGGCGCCGGGGGATGAGGTCGAGAATATCCAGTACCCATTGTAAGAATCGCCATGATGATGTGAGTACATGTAACTCATGGGCAGAGGCATTGAAAACATCTTTGTGCCTATAGCATTGCTCACACTTTTTCGTGTATTTCTAGGCGTCCCGGACCATGGTCAGTCAGAAGTACCCAGCTATCAGAATTTTCTTGGCTAACGCTCTAACTCCCATGTGCTTCCACACTATCCCTTCAAACACCTCTAGATAGGCGTAATTGGCTTCTACTTTTCCAATGTACTTCAACAAAGTCATAGACATACCTCTTTTGTAAAAAGTTCCTCCGACAACCTTGTATCTGCTTGACCTTCTTTTCACCAAGGTCGTTTCGGATGGATCCGGCGCGAGATTTCCTAGCTCAATATTGAATTTGGGTTATCTAAGAAGGCTGAGTAGCATTGTCCACAGCTGCTACCACTCCCCCCCCCCCCCCCCCCCCCCGAGATTCTATGCTTGGTGTTTTTCTAGTTTCTTATACAAAAGAGTGATTAATCTCGGGGCTTTTTGTCTTAGTCAGTCGAGATAACACGTCGGCACATGTGTTCTCTTCTCGTGGCACATGCATAATTTTGAACGCTCTAAAAATTTTAAGTATTTCGATAGTTATCTTGGGGCATCGCTGCAACAAAGGGGGTCTTTAGCCTAGGCATCTCCTCTTATTTGGAAAATGACCAATTGGGAGTCTGTTTGCAATTTGACACACTAAGTTATCATCTGCTCGGTTAGCGTGATCCCCGCAATTACCGATTCACATACTTTCTTTGTCCATTATACTGACTAGGTGCGCCACTGCATGTTCTGAAGTCGCGTCACTCCCAGACATCACAGACCATAAATTTATCATAAAAATCTCGTTCATCACTGATTTTCGCATAACCATGGTTGCACTAGCTCTGACCATATGAGATCGATACTAACCAATAAATTTTCTGCATTCCATATCCTATTTTCACAACAAAGTGTTTTCCCATTTTATGTCATCCTAATATGTTTCTCGATTTAAAATTCATGGGTCCTTACGCATTTAAAAAAATAATAAATTTTTCATATTAAAATAAAAAAATAATAATAATAGTCATTAATATATAAAAAATCAAATCATAATCTTATTTACCTCTGATAAATCACAATACTTATATGTCGAGTGTATCTGAGCTATAATGGGGTCGTATCGTTTCAAATTTCGCTTTATTTGGTTGTGATACAATTGTTTGTACTTTTTTACCTCCTGTAAAAAATAATAATAACATAACATATTTTTGTTAACTATAAAAATTAAGAACAAAATTGACACTCATTCTAAAAAATTGAGATTACCTCTCCTAGATAATCACAAACATTATATCAACCTTAAAAGGGTCACCTATCTTCCGAGATAGGTTCAGAAACCATCATAAATCCTTCTTTTCTTTTGTATTTACATTTGTACATGGCTTCCACAACAGCACTAGTCGCAAATGCATAGCACGATGAAGTGATAACTTGACTGCGCACCTCATTCATGTGTTTTCTCATCCATCAAAGATAAGCTCATCACCGTATTTACTCATTCTAAAAAGTATCTAATTTGAAACGAAAATAAGTAAATACGATGACCTTATCTTCGATGGATGGAGGAAACACATGAATGAGGTGCGTAGTATGAGTAAATATGATGATGAGCTTATCTTCGATCATTTGGCTACCAATGGGAAGAAGGCAAGAGATCGAAGTATGAGTCAAACTCTAAGATTTATGAAGGTTTCTGGATGTATCTCAGAAGATAGTTGTCTCTTTGACGGTTGGTATAAAATTTTATCTACGAGAGGTAAACTCAATTTTTTAAAATTAGTGTCTATTTGGTCTTATTTTTTATCGTTAATAAAAATATGTGCTGGTATTTTATTTTTTCTAGGTTACACTAAAGGTTAAAAAGTACAAATAATTGTATCACAACCAAATAAGGCGACATTTGAAAAGACACGGTCCCATTGTAGTTATGATACACTCGACATATAAGTTATGTGATTTATCGAAGGTAAATAAGACTATTAATCGATTTTTTTATATTAATGATTATTAATATTATGTTTTATTTTTATATTAAATTATTTTTTTAAAATACATAGGGATCGGTGTACTTTAAGCCGCGAAATATATTATGATATAAAATGGGAAAACACTTTGTTGTGATAGTTGGATATGAAATGCAGAAAATTAAAAAGAGTTGGAAAAGTTATTGGTTTGTAACGCCCTGTATAATATATATCTAGAATAATACAATACAAGCATTGTATTTGGTACTAACACCATCATAAGTGCCTAATGGCATAATTCACATACTTGACCATTTTAAAAACATAATACAATCTATGGCTCAAGATATGGAAACTTGCCAAAACAATAAAAACTAAGATCAATATACATTATCCTCAATTGTATACAATAGATACACAGTGGAAATACTAAATCCAAGCTTCTCTTGAAACATCCAAGCATAGCTCCACTTGTAAATCAACCTGCAAATACCTCCTGAAAATAATCAACAATAGTGGGGTGAGATACATCAAATCTTAGTGAGTTCCCTATCTTATGGATTCTCTCGGCTCTACAAGGTTTTAACAATCCTAACTCAATTCAAGGGGAAAGGAAAATGACCTTGAGTACACAAACTCACAATCTCACACTATATGGAAACACGTTACGAGTCCGTCATCTTGAAAGTATCACTAATCGATAATCGTACCAAGGCATCCCCTTTTCCCGTCCGCTTCTTCATCTAGAAGTCGACCCGAGTCATGGATCCTTGTAGTTACTTGGCATACAAAATGGATTCGGAAATAAGGGACATATTATCACCTTAAATCGTCACTTCACACGGCTCGTACACTGTCACAAGTCTCTTTACCCGTAGGCTCCATTCGTATTACACACGGGAATCAAACCTGCCAAGTAATCATGCCTGCACTTCAGAGGAACTCGAGACTCATGAAGGCCTCTCAAGGGTAACTCAAAAGTAAATGGTTACGATTACGTGATTTCACATACAACCATCATTGTATACAACAATTCTAGGCCACATTAGCCTTTAGGCCTCTTTTGCCTTTAACAATCAAACATAACAATCACATGTGTTCCATACTAGTGTTTCACTCTTTTCTATATCATTCGGAAATGGACACACGCCTCGGCCTCTTCTGCACGAGCGTTGTCATTCAGGTATCTACTCTAGGCCAGAACTCGTCAATGAATGCACGAGCGTCGCCATCCAGAGTTTCTATCACAATTCTAATCACAACCTAGAATTATACCATTTTGTTCTGGGGTAAAGTTTCCTCACTCTTCCTAATTCATATTTTAAACATGCATATTTCTTTCATTCACAATTTACAATTAGATAGACATGGTATAATCACAAATATTACAAGTAAACACATATAATAGCATAATATGTCAAACATAGCCACATAGTAGTTCGCACACATTTTAAAGGCATATAAACCACTACTATCCTCTACCAAGCATCCTTGGTTAAATCATGGTCTCTCATACCATTGAACAACCCATTGTATTCTCTTTCCAAGGCTTTAAGTCCCATATCAATCGAACTCCCGATTATTGCGTTTCCGGTGGAAACATAAACCACACTTTTCACATTCATCACAATATTTAACTCTACCAACTCAATCCATGACATAAACATATGTTTCTATTTCACTATCATAAAGAGCATTGAAATAGCTTTCCAACGCATCCGACCGTGCGTCAATCCGAGTTACGGATCAAAAGTTATGAAGGAAACAAGATGGAAAAATCTGCCACGTTCGCTCCAGGGTTCGCTAGGCGAACCCCAGCGAACCAAGGCAGAGAAAAAACAGCATAAAGTTTGCTAGGTTAACATTCGCCTTGCCCTTCGCTGTGGTTCGCTAGGCGAACCCGCGAACTCAGAAATTCTTAGCAGCGTCAATATAGGTCATTTGGGCCAAAATCCATCATTTCTTCCACCCAAACACTTCCAATCCATACTATATCAACCAAAACATGTTCCAAACATAACAACAAGTATTCTATGCAGTTTATATCGAATTTCATCCGTTATATTTCATTGATTGATCTGTTTAATCATTTCTCTCAAATCTAACCTAAGTTCTAAATCCTTAATTCTAGAACTTAGAGCGTCTAACTAGAACCCACTTGATAATCGAAGAGGAGTTTGAAGAAGATGATGATCCATGAACTTATCTTCTCTTTTCCCTTCTTCTTCTCTTCTTCACTTTCTCTCCTTCTCTTCCTTTCCTCTTATTCTTCTTTACTATCTTTTTCTTTTCTTTTCTTTTATAACAATTATTTATATATATATATATATATATATATATATATATATATATATAAACTTATTATATAATATAATCCATCAAGGTAAAATATCTCCAATTGATATTTCATCGTCTAACACCGAATGATCAGTTGTTAGAGTTACCATAAAAAGCCATTCTTGAATTAAAGTAATTGATCTCTTCAGAGTTCATTAGTTGCTCTATTGATCCCAATTGATAATACTTAAAGTACTTAGAGGATTCCATTAATCCAATTATCCAAAGATAGAGCACATAGACACTCATCTGATCTCATCAGATATCCAATTGAGCAACTAAATAATATGGGGTATTACACTCTCCCCCCATAAATTGAAATTCGCCCCCGAATTTCCTCTACTCGACAACAACTGCAACTTGTATCCCTGTCTTAGATCCACACTTAACTTTACTTCCGTACAAATTTCTGATGTATTCCAATTCCAAGTTAACTTCCCAGGCCAAAATCCTTATTTTCACAATTTATCAAACTTCGTGTCCTTAGTTATACTCTTGTTCCAATATTTGGTTAACTTTTGACTTGCTTTTCCAAAAATTCAGTCGTTGTTTCATGCAAAAGAATTGGTCGCATCTTACTTCGGAAAGAATGTACCCTTCCACATTCCTCTACTAAGTCACAAACAAAACCGTAACACCTTATCTTGGTTTAGGACAACAACCACTCATCACATCTTCACAATGTAATTTAGTGATTCCTTAACTTCATACAATTACCGACAACTATTATTTCATAAATCCTTCAACGTTCAAAACCACTTCACAATTAGTCAAGCGACTTCTTTACCAGTTCCACTTAATATGATGCTATACATTGTAACCATTAAGTCCGATATTTCATCTCTTTCGTATCACACCAAAAGGTAACACACTTAGACCAAAATCTTCTTATTTCCAAGCTTACAATCAATTTCTCCTCCGATTCTTATAAATCCGACTGAGCCCTTTCATTTGTCATCTTCCACTGCGCAACTCCAATTCTAACAATGGGATACCACCAATTCTTAAGCATTACCAAGTAGTTAACAGTCCATGGAGAACCACACTTATCCACTGGGATCCTTACTAACCAACGGTACAAGGAACTTACTGACGTCCTATGGTAGAATAATTTCTTGGCCAATACACAATATTCTTATCCTCTGTCCAATACTCTCTAGACGATAGAGATGCTGGAGTTACACTGCTACAATTGTAACATATACAACTCCAAGTCCATTCTAAACTCGAACTAATATATCCAAAATAGTTTAACAACCTCCGGTTCTGGTTACCACATTCCAAATCGATTCTTCTCACGGTTTCTGACTTACTCAAGGTTTCTGTCGTCACCAAAACGCCACTAATGACAATGTAACACCATCACAGAACTTCAAACATATACGAATCACCACTTATCAAAACTCAAACCCTCCAAGGTACTACTGTGAGTTTCCACGCTACTCGCCAATTTACTTACAACACCCCTCATACACCCACACTTCCGGAGACCATGCCACGTTCTCAATTGAATCCACTTCTCCCAATCGTTTTGTTTCACATTTGATTCAAGTTACATGCTTAATTCTGGAACGTCCAATTCTTACTCATACTTGGAAAGATAACTTCCACATTTCCTTCTCTTGGTAAAACACAACTGCACACAACTGGTACCACTTTCACGGTCTAAATCCAATACCATGAACTCACGGAAGATAACAAATACTAAACTTTGACCAACCATTCATACTTTACTAATACCATGATTACACACCAAAATAATCCTTGCAAGATCGATACTTCGTGAGCCTTTTCCAACTTCGTCCTTAAGACTCTCAACAGTACTGATAACAATTCACCTAATACTTTCTCATACTCAACATAGTTCACAAGATCATTCCCCAAAGTCAACCCTCTCGTCTTTTGGACAATTGGTCAATTACGCAACACCTTTCCAGAAGTCACGATTTCAAAAACACAAATCCGTCGTTCATTTACTTGCAATCCTGTTTTCCATTCACACAACACTCTCCAATCGGAGCAACATAAAGCAACAAAATGCAGATGATGGTTTTTAAGAGATTCCATAATTTACACACACTGTGTCAATCGGTTAACACTGCTATAGAAGCTGAAAAACCAATTTCCTTTAATTCAAAGCCCTCCCCACTCAAACCATCAATCCGGCTTGCTCTAACCCATAATATCATTCTCAACTTGTGGCTTTTTAACTTATATAACATTCACCAACCATGATCAACTCAAGGCAAAACCGACAAAGTCAAAACTTTCAGACGACACACCCCAACCAAATGACAAGGCAAAATTCCAAATTCTGACGTAGTCACATCACAAAACTTCAGCGGGGTAGTTTGTTTTCTACTCATACAACCACACTAGCGGGAAGTCAAATAATGACGACCTTCTAGGGTTTTAGCCACAACTCATACTTAATTTGTCCACAAGCAAAACCCAACACACAACCATTAAACGGTACCACAAAATGATGGACATCATGTCCGCACACAACCTTATTCTCTCACTTGAACTTCTTGGTGAGAAATAAAACAACAACATTCTTAGTCCAACAAAAGGTAGATTCCGAAGATTCCGATTATTCACAAATATAGAAGTTTCTCTATACTCGAAAATAAATCGGGGTAATGTATCCTCTTGAAGAACCTTTCCATTACTTCGTACGCCTTAACCGGGATTTCTTACCCTTCACTATCCATTACATATCCCACTTACAACAAATTACTTAATAGAAGATTCACAACCGACAATTCTCATCAACTATTTACAAAACCCTTCCGGTATAAATCGTTCCATGATTTACACTTAGTCCGTAATATGTTCGGATTTTCTTCTCGTTGTTTACCACAATCTTGCTTCTTAAAATACAATACTTACTGTTCCACAAAGTTCGTCCCTTCACACTTGTCTTAAGAATAAGAATCCATCACGTACGTTGTGACTACGACGTTACTACTACGCTTGTTCTAAGTACCAAGGTGTAACTTTCTCATTCCACATCATACTAACAGGCTCTTCACAGGTGAACCATCCGTGATTACACTTCCTTAATTTTAGCTTTAACAACATCTTAATAATTCTATCACACATACGTCCAAAATATGTTCCATTGCCACTTCCTCATAACATACCGTTAATACCATTTTCCACATCGCATTTACCTTACTCTCCATGGTAATCCTCTTAGGTCCAAATATAAAACCATCTGTCTAAGATTTCCTTAGATCCAAGATACCTACTCTGCTTCTTAATACAAACTTCTTCCGGTATGTATCACTACACTTTTTGTTACTAAACAAAGTTCATTCTTTCTCCAACACAATACCTTATACTGTTCCTTGGGTAAATTAACATTTCCAAATTCCAAATTGGTCTCTCACTGAAAACAAAAAACCTGAAGTATGTAAACACATCCTTATGTCCCTTCTCACGTTTCTCTACTAGCTTAAGTTCCCATAAAAGTCGAACGTCCTTAACTCTCCACCTTCTAACCCTTTGAAAGATATCGTTCCGAACACATTCCTAAAGGTACTCTCATCCATTCAAGATACCATTGCGACCTTAGAACAAAACACCAATAATTATCTCACTTCCAGACTTTACGTCACACATTCCACAAAACAACTTTTCTTTTCCACGGAATGAGATTACTTGAAATTTATATCCATACTAGTGGCCAATCCATCTCTACTAGCAATTTTACAGATTCCTCAATACCTTAACCAATCGTCCAATAGAGATCCTTAACTTTCAGGATCCAAAATTCCAAAGGATTGCTCTAACAACACATCACTCTTAAATTCCATGCTACCCAAAGCACAACCTCTATTAAGACCTCAACTGAGCTGACCAAAACTTTTCACTATTAACTCTTGGCTTGAGCCTACCCTCACAGCACAAGTTCTGACAACACTTCGGAGTCCTCGTGGTCGCCCAACCATGATTCTACCTAACACATACATAGCATTAGGTTGATCAGGCCCAACACTAGATAGTATGATATTAAGTTTCATGCTGGCAAGACACACTTAAGAGGCAGGAATAGATTTACTTATGATGTTTCAAGGCTAGGTCGAGGACACGACCTGCTCTGATACCAACTGTAACGCCCTGTATAATATATATCTAGAATAATACAATACAAGCATTGTATTTGGTACTGACACCATCATAAGTGCCTAATGGCATAATTCACATACTTGACCATTCTAAAAATATAATACAATCTATGGCTCAAGATATGGAAACTAGCCAAAACAATAAAAACTAAGATCAATATACAATATCCTCAATTGTATACAATAGATACACAGCGGAAATACTAAATCCAAGCTTCTCTTGAAACATCCAAGCATAGCTCCACTTGTAAATCAACCTGCAAATACCTCCTGAAAATAATCAACAATAGTGGGGTGAGATACATCAAATCTCAGTGAGTTCCCTATCTTATGGATTCTCTTGACTCTACAAGGTTCTAACAATCCTAACTCAATTCAAGGGGAAGGGAAAATGACCTTGAGTACACAAATTCACAATCTCACACTATATGGAAACACGTTACGAGTCCGTTAACTTGAAAGTATCACTAATCGATAACCGTACCAAGGCATCCCCTTTTCCCGTCCACTTCTACGTCTAGAAGTTGACCCGAGTCATGGATCCTTGTAGTTACTTGGCATACAAAATGGGTTCAAAAATAAGGGACATATTATCACCTTAAATCGTCACTTCACACGGCTCATACACCGTCACAAGTCTCTTTACCCGTAGGCTCCATTCGTACTACACATGGGAATCAAACCTGCCAAGTAATCATGCCTACACTTTAGAGGAGCTCGAGACTCATGAAGGCCTCTCAAGGGCAACTCAAAAGAAAATGGTTAAGATTACGTGATTTCACATACAACCATCATTGTATACAACAATTCTAGGCCACATTAGCCTTTAGGCCTCTTTTGCCTTTAACAATCAAACATAACAATCACGCGTGTTCCATACTAGTGTTTCACTCTTTTCTATATCATTCGGAAATGGACACACGCCTCGGCCTCTTCTGCACGAGCGTTGTCATTCAGTTATCTACTCTAGGCCAGAACTCGTCAATGAATGCAAGAGCGTCACCATCCAGAGTTTCTATCACAATTATAATCACAACCTAGAATTATACCATTTTGTTCTGGGGTAAAGTTTCCTCACTCTTCCTAATTCATATTTTAAACATGCATATTTCTTTCATTCACAATTTACAATTAGATAGACATGGTATAATCACAAATATTACAAGTAAACACATATAATAGCATAATATGTCAAACATAGCCACATAGTAGTTCGCACACATTTTAAAGGCATATAAGCCACTAATATCCTCTACCAAGCATCCTTGGTTAAATCATGGTCTCTCATACCATTGAACAGCCCATTGGATTCTCTTTCCAAGGCTTTAAGTCCCATATCATTCGGATTCCCGATTCATGCGTTTCCGGTGGAAACATAAACCACACTTTTCACATTCATCACAATATTTAACTCTACCAACTCAATCCATGACATAAACATATGTTTCTTTTTCACTATCATAAAGAGCATTGAAATAGCTTTCCAACGCATCCGACCGTGCGTCAATCTGAGTTACGGATCAAAAGTTATGAAGGAAACAAGATGGAAAAAATTGTCACGTTCGCTCCAGGGTTCGCTAGGCGAACCCCGGTGAACCAAGGTAGAGAAAAACCAGCATAAAGTTCGCTAGGTGAACTTCTAGTTGAACATTCGCCTTGCCCTTCGCTATGGTTCGCTAGGCGAACCCGCGAACTCAGAAATTCTTAGCAACGTCAATATAGGTCATTTGGGGCCAAAATCCATCATTTCTTCCACCCAAACACTTCCAATCCATACTATATCAACCAAAACATGTTCCAAACATAACAACAAGTATTCTACGCAGTTTATATCGAATTTCATCCGTTAGATTTCATTGATTGATCTGTTTAATCATTTTCTCTCAAATCTAACCTTAGTTCTAAATCCTTAATTCTAGAACTTAGAGCGTCTAACTAGAACCCACCTGATAATAGAAGAGGAGTTTGAAGAAGATAATGATCCATGAACTTCTCTTCTCGTTTCCCTTCTTCTTCTCTTCTTCACTTTCTCTCCTTCTCTTCCTTTCCTCTTATTCTTCTTTACTATCTTTTTCTTTTCTTTTATAACATTATATATATATACTTATTATATAATATAATCCATCAGGGTAAAATATCTCCAATTGATATTTCATCGTCTAACACCGAATGATCAGTTGTTAGAGTTACCATAAAAAACCCATTCTTGAATTAAAGTAATTGATCTCTTCAGAGTTCATTAGTTGCTCTATTGATCCCAATTGATAATACTTAAAGTACTTAGAGGATTCCATTAATCAAATTATCCAAAGATAGAGCACATAGACACCCATCTGATCTCATCAGATATCCAATTGAGAAACTAAATAATATGGGGTATTACATGGTTAGTTAGGAACTCATATGGTCAGAACTGGTGCAACAATGGTTATGGAAAAATCAGTGTTCAACAGGATTCTTAAGGTAAATTTGTGGCCTACGATTCTTGGGAAGTGACGCAACTTTAAACTTTAGAAGATGTTGTGACGCATCTAGTCAGTATAATGGAAAAAGAAATTCTGGTATGTGAATTTTGTTGAAATCATAGTTACCTACATCTTTTTGGGATTCATTCATATTCTCAGACTAGTGGTTTGTATTCTAGAACAAGTTGTAATATGGTTTTCCTCGAAAATGCATAGTTGACAGTTTTCTCCATTCTATAAAATGCAAACCAATCATGTGTCAATTATTTATTAAATTAAACATGTTTCTTGTTCTGAATTTAGTGATTCTTACATTTGAATTAGCTTGCAGCACCTTTTTAATCATGTTTGTGTTTGCACCTTTCAACTCCGAGTTCAAGGCTTTCCAAACACAAGTATTTTTTGTCAGATTTAAAAGGTAGATAGCATAAAGCGTTGGTGCATTATTGATCCTCAAGTAGTTAGAGTTAATTTCCATGTCAATGCATTTAGAAGACAAAACTGAGATCTTTCCTGTACTTTCTTTTGACCCATAAACATATGCAATGTGATAATATCTTCAAGGTCGGTTTAAGTCTTCCACATTTTTTGGTTTGAAGTTTGTCAATGCAATGAGATCTCCAACCTCTGGTTCATACGTTCCAACTTCTTTTGAATCATTAGTTCTGTTCACCGAGATTTGATAAAGCAAGAACTTGGTTGATATGTAGTTTTTCGATCTTCCAGGTTCAACTGTCAACACCTCACAAAAAGGTGCCCGAGACACACCATACAAGCTTGATGAGAGATCACTGTGAGTTTCTTTAAACATGAAAGGAATGAATGGGCACACGTAATTTGTTGTTGACATCATTGTTTATGGGATTTGTTGCACCTGAGATAACAATAATGTTTCAGGCTACATGTTTCTGATAATGTGTCTTTCGAGGAACACAACAACTTCCTAGTGTTAATGTGTTAGCATATTTTTTTTTAGAATGTTAACAAAGTGTTTTAAAAAATGAGATAGTAATGTGTTATCATTCATATTCATTCTATCTAAACTTAAAGAAAGAAATATAACCTTATGTTTGCAGAGGTTTACATTGCGAACATCATTGAAACTCCAAGAAAATACAATTTCTACCAAACTTGCAAGATCAATTTCCTCCCTCTTATGTTTAAAACTCCTCTCCATACTTTTCTCTATTTTTATGACCACTTCTTTCTAAGTAAATAATTGCTCCACTAATGTGAAATATTGCTTGATCTTCAACTCTTCTAATAGGCTTATTAACCTTTAGTCGACGAGCTACGTCCCAATGCTGTCACAATGGCTTGAAGCACCCCGAACATGGCTAGCACATTCCTTTTGCAGAACTTCAAGATGTTTGCTACGGTGATGTTTACAAATGCCTCGTCCTCGATCCACTTAGTGAAATAATACATAACTACGATAAGGTACTGTCATACCCCAAATTTTGACCACTAAGATTTCCCATCATTGTGCAAATTATCATCACAATATGGATGTATCATCATGCCTCATCAGTATCCCCAAAGATGGGTGAACACTTACTATAGTCAAAATTAGGGTTTCAAGCCCTCTTTGAGTTCTTAGGCAAAGGATCAGTCAAGGAATGACATGATTTTCAACTTTTCTAACCTCTCAAACATCCACAAAGGATCAAGAGGACTCCCACTTCAAGGATTAAGCACAAGGCTGCTCCCTTCTAAGTGGATCAAGCCTCAAGATCGACGGTGTCACCAAATTAGGGTTTTGGTCGACCGGGGCCTCCAGATGGAAATTTCCCTCTAGGCATGGGCCAATGCTTTGAAGCATGACCTAAAATACCCCATGGAACCTCATGGACCCAAGAATCAAGTCAGTTTGACCTCAGGGGATGCATTCATCAAAAATCAGGAATTAGGGTTTCTTGACCTAATTCACCCCTAAGTTGACTTTTGAGACAAATCATGGGCCAAGACCTCAAGACATGATTTTAGGGTCTCTAACATACTACATTGTTCCATTTGTAACAATGGATTGATCCAAGAAGCTTGAGTAACAAGTCTAAATTTCATCAGAGCCACAATTAGGGTTTTGCGAGAAAAGTCAACTGTAGCTTTGAATTTTGACCAGGACATGCTCCCAAACCCTAGGACATGAATCAATACACCCTATAACACCTATGAAATCAATCCTTCAAGTTTGATTTAGGTCAAGGACTTGATTTCATGGAGGATCGCACAGTTTGGAATTCATCTGATAAAAAGTCAACTGTGCACAAAAGTCAACTTTGACTTTTTGAGATTTTTCACAAAAATGGTTTTTTAACCCTAAAATGATGTTAATGTTTGATTTGAATCATCATTCATCAAGAAAAATCAAGAAAAGTTGGATAACTTGTAAAAAGGGTAACCATAAAAACTTAGAAAATTTTCTAAGTTATGAACAAAGTGGCAAGGGTACCAACTTTGGAGGATCATAACTCCTGAACCACAAGGCCATTTTTCCCCATCCAAATTTTGATTTGTAGATCTCATTACCCTCTACAAAAGCTTAGAACTGACCTCATTCCAAATTCATTATGGATTTTGAGTTATGGAATGATCAAAATCACAAAAAGTGAAAATGTCACATTTTTCCAACACTTAGTGAAATTTTGACTAAGTCAGAATCTGCCTTCATTTTTTTCCAAATTTAGGGGGATTTTTCACTTGGATCCAAAAGGTATCAAAACCAAATATGATCAAACAGTTGTTGTATCATATAAGGGCTTTCCAAAATGACCAAGAACATCACCAAATTCCACTTGAGCCATGAGATATGACAATGGCAATATGCCTTGCTGAAAACTACCAAGGCTAGGCAGAATTTTGCATTTTTGCTCGATTTGGAAAAATCAGATAATTCCAAGCCTTGTCAATACTTTGGACACATCTGAGGATCAAATCTAAAGGGGACAAACACTGAGCTAA
This sequence comes from Lathyrus tuberosus, assembly GCA_022829125.1. Lineage (NCBI taxonomy): Eukaryota > Viridiplantae > Streptophyta > Magnoliopsida > Fabales > Fabaceae > Lathyrus > Lathyrus tuberosus. Next base: position 16,052,369 of record JALAZF010000040.1, read on the forward strand.
GCCTCCAAAGTCCTTGGAACAAGAAGTAGCATGCCAAACATAGAATTGCCTAAAAAAGGGACAAGACTCCAATTTTGGATTGGAGCATTCAATGCATACACCAAGGTGGCATGGACTGAGCCATTTCCAACTGAATTCAGTCAAGACTTATCCAAGACCAAGAGAACCACAGCCGTGTGCCCTAACCTCTAGTCAATGGCTAGAGGAGACTTGGATTCTCATTTGCCAACATTGGCCAAACCTCTGCTGCAGTTTCCATTCACTATTGATCCCAAAAAAACTTGCTCTACTATAAATAGAGCTCATTTGTGCTCAGTTTGAGTACACCAAAGCCATTAAACAAATGCTTTCCTCAAAATCCCTCTCTTTAGGCCAAAATGCCTTCTTTAGCAAGGTAACTCTGAGTTTTTGAGTTAGAGAGCATTCCCATCACAGCTCATGATCCTAACACCTCATAAACATCATATGTAGGTGATCCAAACTATCAAAAGTGACCTGTAACACCAAAATCACAAAGTCACTTCTCAAAACCTCAAAATAGTACTTTTGTGCATTTTTCAAGCCATGTCTTGAATCAGACACTTTCCAAACCAGATAAAACCTCAAACACACTCCAAATATCATCCTTGAACTATCCCAAATGGTTCCCCCCATCTGGAACACCATTTGAGAGAGTTGCTATTTTGGTCATTTTAACCCCTTTTGCAAGAAAGGGCCAGTTTGTGTTTTTGCATGTTCCAGCTGATTCCAATCATCCTAAAAGCTTCCAAGGGATCATTTGAGAGTGTCCAAAGCATCAAACCATTTCTGGAACAAGAAGTTTGGCAGATTGCACAGAAAACTCCAAAAGCTCAAAAAGAGGTAAGCATCATGACTTGAACTTTCCAAAATATGCATTGCTTTGAAGTCCACTGATCATACAAACCTCATATATGTTATATATGTTGTGTTTGAACCAATTCATCATGTAATTCATGTCTGTATCAAAGTGTAGCATAGAAAATGCAATTATAGGTCTTTTTCAAAACCACTATCAGATTTTGAGGAGGGAGTATAATCTGAAAAAAAAATACCACCACCATTGGATTCCTGTGAAATTCTAGGCCAGATGCATATAAATTTTGTCCCCAACCATGGAGAAATGAGAAAGTTATGGACCTTCCCGTTTCTTGGCAAAACTTGCCTTGCCTTCCCTTGGGCCAGGCCAAAAACAAGGCAAGCCTTGTATATTTGTGGTTTCACTTCAAGCAATGGATGTATCACCACCCCAGTGGTAAAGCGCGCGCCCTATAACCTTGAGGTCATGGGTTCAAACCCCACCTATGCCATTTTGTGTTTTCTCACATTTTTGCTATTTTTTCCAATATTTTCATGTTTTATTAATTAATTGGAAAATTAATAACTCTTTCAATTTTAATTATTTTTTATTGGTTCTTTTTGAAAAAAATCACAAAAATGTTGAAATATTGTATTCCACAAAAAAATTAAGTTTATATTATTTATTTAATATAATTAGTATTTTTGTGAATACATTCCTTTTTAATGTTTTTTAAACATTTTAAAAGTGAATATTTACTTTGAAAATCAAAACCAAGTGAGTTTTAATATCCCTTGTGATTAATCCCTCATTTTTCAAACCTTAAACAAAAATCACAAATGGTTTATTCAAACTTATTTGGTATTTTATTTGATTTTCTTTAAATATTTACTTTTAAAGAATAACAAATTAGGGTTTCTTTGGTTTTCACCCTCGCAAAACATTTTCAAACACTCATGGGCCTCTATTAGAGTGTAAGACCCAACCCCCCATTGAAAACCTATTTTTTGGGCCTCACTTATTGTATAAGACCCACTGCGTTTTCAAAAATCTAGATGTAATCGCCATTTCAAACAAAAACAATTTTGGGCCTCTCCTTGAGCTGTAAGCCCCACCACTTGTTCAAAAATCTTTGGGCCTATAATAGAGTGTAAGACCCAATCCTTTGTAAATACAAACCTATTTTTGGGCCTCACTTATTGTATAAGTCCCGTTGTATTTCAAAAGTTCGACGCGATCATCGTCCGTTGAAAAACCAACCCTGGGCCTCTCCTCGAGCTATAAGACCCATTCAAAAATCTTTGGGCCTATAATAGAGTGTAAGACCCAATCCCCTTTTAACCAAAACAATTTTGGGCCACAGACATTGTATAAGTCCCTCTGCGTTAAAAGAAAACCTCGGCGCGATCGCCAATTCAAAAATAAATCATCTGGGCCTACCCTCGTGTTATAAGCCCCATTCTTTTTATTTAAACACTTGGGCCTCTTGAGAGAGTGTAAGACCCATCCCCTTGTACAGGAAACCTTTCTTGGGCCTCAGTCACTTGTATAAATCCCTCTGTATAAAACGACAGTGCGATCACTGATAAACCTTGGGCCTCTCCTTGAGCTGTAAGCCCCAACATCTTTTCAAAGCACTTCCTCCTTTGATTTTGAATATACTATTGTTTTCAATCTTTCTTTGTTGAACAACTAACCTAACAGCATGGAAGCTCTACAACCGAGTAATTGTTTATATGCTTTCTTTACTCGCTTTCATATACATATAACTGTATTGTGGGGCTGTTTCACTGTAAGTCTTCTTTCATAAACTCATATCAACTGTGTAATACTAGTATAGCTATTTAGAGTTTCCCCAGCAACTACGTCTAGCACTAAGCCCAGTTGATCACTCTTAAATAGACTAAACTAGATCCCCCATAGGAGCACCAGATACAGTCTTCTCTTCGGCTGTCACCCTTAATTGTCAAAGAAACTCTACTCCCCGGAGATGATCTTTTCTCCGTGAATGGCATCTCTTGAGTTTCTTCCAAATTCTCGAACTTTCATGGCTTGATCTATTCCCTGTGAATAGCTTGTCTTGAACTTCTCAGGGTTTGGGGACCCACAGGCTTCCTAAAAGCATCCCCGCCTCCTCTTGGGCGTTGTACAAGGACCCGTCGGCTTCTTATAAGTATTCACAGCCTCCTCTTAGGCTTCGTATAAGGATTCTTCCTTTGGGAAGAGAGCCTCCTCTTGGGCTTCATACAAATTGTCCCTCGGCTTCTTAAAAGTTTCCAGCCTCCTCTTGGGCTTCGTACAAATTGTCCCGACGACCTCCTAGAGGTATAGGAACAGAAATTAGTCATCTTAATAAAACAGTATTTCAAAGAGTCTAGATCCTACTACTGTTTCTCTAAGCATAGTACAAAAGATAAAACTCTAGACTTGGACAGTCTAATTTCCTTGAGTCTCGAAGGCATTCTCAAATAAGGAAAAACACCCGTAGACTTTGACAGTCTCAAAACCCCTCTGGATTTCCCATTTCCTTAAAGAAAAGGAAATAACCCTGATCCTCCGATTAGTGCCAAAGCATAGCCTTACCTTTAATCAGTCTCTTTATAAGAACTGATTTTCTCTTTTAACCAACATACTGGACTTGTCACTCAACTGAAACAGCCATCCTTTAGCCTCCATCTCGGGCTTCGTACGAGATACAAAGATTCTCTTGTTGAGCCAATCCCTTTAGCCTCTATCTCGGGCTTCGTACGAGATACAAAGACTATCTTGTTGAGTCAAACCTTTTCGCCTCCATCTCGGGCTTTGTATGAGATACAAAACACTCTCTTGTTGAGTCAACCTTTTCTCCTCCATCTCGGGCTTCGTACGGGACACACAAAAAACACCCTCTTGTTGGGCCGATAGCCTCCTCTTAGGCTTTGTATAATAAAAACCCCGTTGAGTCAATCAACCTTTTAGCATCAATCTGTGCCTCGTTCCCAGTATACAAACATCAACAACTCCTTTTCCCTTCATCTAATTGCTGTAAGCGGCAAGCCTCTGGATTATTTACATCCACGCCCCTGTCCCTCTTTTAGCATGAGAATTTCCTAAGGAAAGATAGCATTGCTCTACACTGAGTTAAAGTCTTCTCCTTCAGGTTACAAATCCCCTATAAAGGAAATTATGGCATTGCCGGATTCACATATCCCGGTTAAAGTAATTCTCCTTTATAATCAGTCACCCAACAGTTGTGACAAACAGACCCCCTTTATAGAGGACAAATTCTCTCTAAAGACAACACCTTTTTAGCTTCACATCTTGGGCTTCGAACAAGATATAAATAGACCCTTCAGCTTCATATCTTGGGCTTTGAACAAGATATAAACCCCCTTTAGCTTCAAGTCTTGGGCTTTGAACAAAACACCAAAACACCATTTCCTCCCATAGAATAGGAGGAACTACGATCGCTCTGATTTCCATGTTTCGGTAAATGGGAATACGTAAGCATAAGATTGAAAGAAAAATCTTAGCGAACGCACTAAATCCAAAACCCAAATCTCGTACCTTTATCCATCAGTCCTAGCGTCCTACCCATGAACATTCCCGGTGTTTCGTTCTAAACAAAGTAAGAAGAAAGAGTCCCCATTACCATATAGCATCCGTAACCTAACAGACTGCTGTTTAAACTCAGTATGCAAGCAGGGTTAATTGGAGACATCTATTTCCCTTCCTTAGTCAGCTTAATAGGATAAAAAATGAATCGACCTGTAGTAACCCCCTAGAGCGACAGTGCTTAAGAACCACGTCCAAAATCGTTCGCTACAGAAAAGTGGCGCCCACCGTGGGGCCTTTCTTTCTTTCTTACAGGCTAGGGTAAAAACCTTGGGCAAGTTATTCTCATGAAGGTTTCATCGGGGAATGTCATTATTGCTAAGATCGGCCTTCACTAGGATCTTAGGTCAAAACCTTTAAGTTGGGAAGGTGCCACAGAATGGCGACTCCACCGGGGAGCCATTTTCTGTCAGGAACATAGGATTCATAGCTCTTTAAAGTCTAGGACTTTAGGACAAATATATATACTGCTTTTCCTAATTGATATATGTGTTTATTTTTCTGCTAATGGGAATGCGTGTGATGCCGCATGTGGAAAGATTGAGTATACACCTAGGAAAAACCTCTTTTTGTAGTGCGGAAACTATTGGAAATGGTTGTCATGCGATACTACCGTCTTCTGATGGTTCTTCGAAAAACATCACCTAGCACGGTTCCCGACCCGCTGGTGTTTTCTCGACAAGAACTGATGATTTTGAGAGACAGGTACAAAAATCACTAGTATAAACCTTTGGGATGGGTAGAGCATTGACTCCATGACAACAACCCTTTGACCCCATGTTTTTTCTATGTTTTTGTGTGCTGCATTCATACATTCATCTAAAAAACATTAAAGCAAAGAAAAACTTCTCTTCTAGTCTCTCTTTTTCAAATTAAACTAAGATAATGATTGTAAATGTCAGAGAAAAAGATTGTGCTCATGGATTTCGGTAGAAGGAGAACTCATAAGTACACCTTCAGGGTTCTAAAGCTAGAGGATTTGAGAGGACTAGCAAGGATGATCACTAACCCTAAAGCTTTCAGAGCCAAATACGGAGGTTTGCTACCTCTATTAAGAATCCATGTGATTGAAGGAATCATGGAGGCACTCATTCAGTTTTACAATTCGGTCTATCACTGTTTCACATTCCCGGATTACCAGCTCGCACCAACGCTGGAGGAGTACTCTCACTTAACCAATTTACACATTACTGATCGAGCTCCATTTTCTAGACTGGAAGAAATTCCAAAGGATCAGACCATTGCAAGAGCAATTTATTTGGATGAGTCGGAAGTCAAGACTCACATGACCACTAAGGGGGGGCTCCCGGGTTTACCAGCCCAGTTCCTGACAAAGAAGGCTCTGTACTTTGCTAGTATAAGGAACATGACTGCTTTTTAAAGCATCTTTTTCTTACTCACCTACGGGTTATTTCTGTTTCCCAACATTAATAACTTCGTCGATATCAACGCCATTAAGGTTTTTCTCATCGGAAACCCTGTGCCAACTTTGCTCGCGGACGCGTATCATTCTGTACACTTAGGGAATTTCTACAGCAGAGGAGTAATCACGTGCTGTGTGCCCTTGTTACATAAATGGTTTATCTCCCATTTGCCCAAGTCTGCTGCTTTTTGGGATCATAGGAATGCCTTACGTTGGTCGCAGAAAATCATGTCCCTCACCAACTCTGACATAGATTGGTGTAATAGGATTTATGACGGGATCAGGATCATTGACAGTTGTGGAAATTTCCCCAATGTGCCCCTTATAGGAACTAATGGAGGAATAAACTATCATCCAATATTAGTTCGTCGTCAATTTGGATACTCGATGAGGCATATCCCGCGTAATGCTCATCTGGAAGGTCTTTTCTTCAAGGAAGGAGAAAGTGACAGGGCACTAAAGACGGAAATAGTGCACGCTTGGAAACATGTTCATAAGAAAGGACGGGAGTCTCTAGGAAAACCGGACTGTGTCTCGGTGGAGCCTTATCTCCACTGGGTACAAACTAGAGCTCTCAAGCTAAAGATGTCTTATCCTCGTCACAGAGTGTCATACCCTAATTTTTTACCATAAGATTCCACATCTTCTTGCATCATCTTGCATATCTGCACGCCTTATTTCTAATAGGTTTCTGCAGGAACATTGGTCTCAAATAAGAATGGCATTCGTTCTCTCTGTCAAGAATTTCAAGACGTTGCCAGTTGGTTCTGATTCAGAATGGTGATAGGGTTTCCGATTAGTCCTTTTACTCAAAACGTCTCAAAGGCCTTTGTGTATGTCTCGAGGAGAATCAGGGTATTTCTTCCCATTAGTGTTGAGCAAGGTTTATTCAAGGATTGGTTATGGATCTCGTGGCAAGTGATATTATGGGTTGTATCTTCATGGTTTGTGCACTGAGTCATTGTCATCTAGACCTTGGTTGTACTGATAATAAAGATTAAGTTCGATTGTGTTATTATCTATGAAGTTGGATCATCATCTTCTTGATGATGGTTTGTGATCAATAAGCTTGAAGCGGTAAGTTTGGATTAAAATCCTGAAGCAAGTAAGCGAGAAAATCTCAAAGTGAAGTTCAGAATTCATGTTCTTTATGAAACTTAGAATTTAAATTCAAGCTATTATTTCAAGTTGAATTATTTTCTGATTTCCAAGTTCAAGATATGATCACAGATTCAAGTATATATGTCAATTCCAAATCCAAGCCATAATGCTTTAAGGAACGATTAATTCGTTTCGAGGCCCTGTATGAAGTTGGTTTTTTAAGCCATATTTCAAGATTGGTTAGATTTATTTCTAGCTCGTTTCAAACCATGATCGAGTTCCCTAAGTGCGGATGTCATTCCACAGATTTAAGTGATTACTCAATTTAATTCAAGATGCTCTACAAAATGTGTGTTGAGATGAACTTCAACAAAAGGGCATTCAAGGTTACAATGGTCAATTGAGTTCACTTTCAAATCAATTTTACATTACAAGCCAAAGTTCCCAAAAGGTAAAGTTGACATAAAAAATAAAAAACGGCCTTGTACTCGCTTCACGTGATTTTCCGTCCTAAATCCTAAATGGAAGAGAACTGTGCTGCAAATATCTTCAACTTTTGCTCATGAGACGACTCTTTGATGTGGTTATGTTGGTCCTACCATATTGGACGTTGTCTCCAAGATTTTTCTCACAGCCAAATGTATTGCAAGTTTATGACCTGGTAGCTTCAAAAAACCATCCCAAAAATAGCTTCTATTGGTGGTCCAGCTACGTCATCCACAGTAACAGTACGACAGTTTGTTTCTGGCTTATCTGAGAGGAAGTTCTCAACACCTGCTTTGATGGAAAGATGCACAATAACAGTTAAGACCATAAACACCTAATTATGAAAGCAAACATCAAGAAATTCCAAATCAGAAACAACATGTGAATCAAATATTCATGAAGAAATCAGACGAATCCGGCCATTATTAATTTCTACCAACACAATCAAGACAGATTCAGTTGGAAAAGAAAGTTTTTTTAAAATCACAGGACATTCATGGCAGCAATCATAAAAGATGGCAAGGAATTAAGCAATTAACAACCATATAATTTTCCTTCCAAGACAGAACCCGACAAACAATCTCACGTATTCATTGCAAAAATTAGAAATTTGTTTCAGAGGGCATTATAAAAGGACAAGATCATACAATAACAGGGGGGTCAGCACATACACTCACAGCAAAAAAAAATTTGAGAAGCAGCACATCCATACGCACAGAGAGCATCACATATCAAAGTTCAACACAAACTTACCAGAACCAATGACAGCCACAACAAGGGATTGAAGAAAAGGAACTTTCGAAACGCGAAGAAGCTCACCGCCGCGAACTCACTTCAGGCCGAGTTATCTGAATCTCCGTATGCCATCACCACAATTGGCGTACTCGTCCTTCGTGCCCATCCTTCACGATTCCACTGTAAGTACCAGCTCCGACACTCTCCGTTGCTCCGCCGTGCGCCACCGTTGAAGCTCTCCCGTCCAACCAATCCTGTCGTCACCATCATCGCGATTCTGGTTAGCTTCCTATTTCCATTTGAATTTATGCTCGCATTGTTGTTGTAATTGTTGATTACCCATTTGAATCTTGTATTTCGATTTGAGGTTTACACTTAGTGAGAAGATAAAAAATGAAATTTGTTTTGTACTGAGAAGACGAGTGCGAGTGAGGTCGTTTGATGTTGCTGTTGTTCGCGTCGATGAGCGAGAGAGAGGGAGATTGATGAGCGATTTTGCGCGAAGAATGAGACGACGGAAAGAAGCTGGGACGGCGAGAAGGGTTGCAGATTCATGGCTGCACGAGGGAGAGAGAGATGTTTTATTCTTGCTATGTGGAAACGTGTTTCTCCTTTGTGAAAACGTGTTTCTGAATCGTTGGGAGTGAACCCTTTGTTCAGCTTAAGTTTAATAGACCCAACGGGACAATATACCCGACCCGTCACCTCCTTTATCCAGCGCCCACATTGGGCTCCCCCTATCCTTGTTTTTTTCTCTTGGCCCGATTACAGTTTTTAGAATTTGATCAGGTTTTAAGTTAACTATTAGCATTTAGTTAATTGGGTTTTAATTAAATTTAGTTTTTTTAGTTTAAATAATTTAATTAGAACTTAACCTATATAATTTTTAATTAGAGTTTATTTTGGTTAATTAGAATTTAGTTCACTTAGTTTCTAATTAGATTTAAATTTTTTAGTTTTCAATTAGATTTTTATTTTATTTAATTAATTAGTTTTTCTAGTCATTTTAAATTAAAGTTTAATCAATTTAGATGTTAACTGTTATTGTTTGGTTTTGATACACCTATATGGCTTTGATTCACATGCTCCTTTAGAATATCTTGATTTAACTCTAACCTCTGTTCAAGTCAAACTAAGATTAGACATTAGGATGAAACTATTGCCTGACAACTTTGGGACAACATTTTCCCTATTATCCATTCTAAAGGAAAGGATTTCCTTGTTGACTGCCACGTCACAATTTAGCCTACCTTTAAGACCTTCACTGTCATCCTAGCCTTAGGATCGGAGTCACTGCACTCCATGTAGGTATCTTGCCATGGATACTTACTTCCCCCCTGGAACCTTGACCACAGTCAAGAGTTCCTCACCCTCTTTGAGGGGAACTACGAATACTCTGATTCCACTCCCGTCAGGATACGTAGGCACAAGATGCAATGTCTTGGCGAGTATACTTAGATACTAACCCCTAGGTCTTCCCTTAGTAGATACCCTTAGCAAGCGAGTAATAAATAACATAAATAATAATAAGAGGTTCCTGTAGAGTACTACAGACGTTTAGGATGCTAATACCTTCCCTAGACGTAACCAACCCCCGAACTTAGATTCTCTTAACTTAGGTTTTTTCGATCTTTAACCTTTCCTTTGGATAAATCAAAGACCGGTGGTGAATTCAAAGAAATGCGATTCAAGTTAATATAATAGCTTGGTATCCAATTCTCACCGCGACAGAAATGGCGACTTCACTGGGGATCTTAACTTAGAGGGTTAGGCCTAACTTGTTTAGTATTCTTATTTTTCTTGCTTATTTATTATTTTGCTTGTTTATATCTGTTGTGCCTGGTTTTGCTGTGTGCAGGGGTTCTTGAGTGGTGAGGAGTCCTACACCCGGACTTGAGTGCAATTATGATAGGAGACGATATGGTCAAGGATACTTTGACGGAGTCGATTCCTGAAAAGTTGAATTGAGAAAATCATCGCTCAGTTTAGGTTCTTTTGAAATTAATGTTGTTTGAACGAGTCCATTTGTGAAAACGATATTAATTTCGACCAAGAACCCGTGAGACTGAGGACCGTAGTACCTTTAACCCCACTTGGCCTTTTAGGATGTAGTGCGAGGACTATGCGGGAGTCTATTTCCAAAATAGTCGCTACGCGATACTACACTCGGACGAGATCCTCTTGAGAATATTATTGACTACCAAGTGATTTGGGAAATCGATAATATCCAAAAGATGGATTGTAGACTCTGGGAACTTTGTAGAACCCGTTCGGCAGGTACGTTTGAAACCATAGTACACACCTTGGGAAGGGTAGACCATGGCTCCATGCTCGTGATCTTCAAACCTAAGCCTTGGCTTGTTTACCTGTATATGTGTATATGTGTATATGTGTATACTTGTGTTTATGCATCCATTCATGCATTCATGAATCACCATTCGGTTTCAAGAAACTCAATTGTTTTTTCCCTTGCAAAGTCAATAAAAATCATGGATTATAAAATGAAACTTTTTTCCGAAATGTTTGCAACCTACTTTTGAGTTCCTTGAAACCATTGCATCGCATTGCATATCATTTGCATCTTTGCATGATTCATTGCATGCGTCCGTTTGTCCAGCAGCTCATTTCCAGCTATCTTTATCTTCAGTGTCACCTGTGAGTCGTCAAGCTGATTCCTCGACACAAATATCGGACTAGAGCTAACTACAGACGCATAATGGCAGAGCAAGAAGCACACAATGCTGAGATGCGAATGGAGATCGACGACCTTAAGTCAAGCATGGCAAAGCTCACTGAGATGCTCCAAGTTTTGATTGCTAGAGAAGAACCACCTCAAAGGACTGCCATTCAGGAAGTTTCAAATGTGGATCCTCAGCCTGTTCAGGTGCCACCTTCAACTTGGCCAGAGTTTGGTTTGCCTCCCAACTACTTACCACCTCTTGCATCTACTGCTATGATTGGTCAGACTTCTAGACCAGTGTTTCAAGCTCCTATTTTTGCCGAACCTCAACCTGTAGTCCAGACTACTCGAGCTCCTTTCGAGAACCCTCTCTACGAGTACAATGCTACCAGTGCTCAGGGTGAAGACCGTGAAGACTTTGTTGAACCTGAGGTTGTCCGTGAATAGTTTCAGACCATAGGCAAGAGACTCCGAGCCGTAGAGGGTACTGATTTCTTCAACATGGATGCAGAAAATATGGGTTTGGTTTCTGACCTTGTTATGCCTTCTAAGTTCAAGGCTATCGATTTTGTGAAGTACAAAGGTGATTCTTGTCCAAGAGCTCATTTGGTCATGTATACCCGAAAGATGGATGCTCATGCCAAGAATCAGAAGTTGCTTATCCATTGTTTTCAAGATAGTCTGAGTGGAGCTTCTCTCAAATGGTATATGAATCTTTAACAGAACAGCATTCACTGTTTCCAGGATCTTATTAATGCCTTCATGAAGCAATACAAGTATAACCTCGATATGGCTCCTGATCGCCGTCAGCTGCAAAACATGTCTCAGAAGGATAAAGAGTCTTTCAAGGAATATGCTCAGCCCTGGAGAGAGTTGGCTTCTCAAGTTGAACCTCCATTGGCAGAGAAAGAATTAACTGGATTATTTATGGACACCTTGTCTCCATTCTACTGGGAGAAGATGATTGGTAGTGTTTCCTCCAATTTCACTGATTTGGTTACCATTGGTCAAAGACTCGAGGAAGGACTTAAGAATGGTAAAGTATCCAAAGCTGCTAAATCTTCTAATAGAGCGAAGAAATCCTATGGGAACTTCCAGAAGAAGAGAGAAGATTAGATGAATGCTGTTATTTTTGAAACCAGAAGGCCTCGTCCTCGACCACAGTATGCTGACCACCCTGATATTGCTGCTATTACTCCTGTTGTTGCTGCTCCACGACCAGCTCAAACCCCTCAACGTCCGACTGTTGGACAGAACCAGTACCATAATAGGAATAATTTTGATCCTATTCCAATGACATACACTGAACTTTATCCTGGGCTAGTTCAGAAAGTTTTGATTACTACAAGGCCTTTGCCTCCTCCTCCAAATCCTCTTCCAGCCGGCTATAGGACCGATCTTCATTGTGAATACCATCAAGGTGGTGCAGGTCATAACTTGGAAGGTTGCTTTACGTTGAAGGCTAGAGTACAAGAGCTGATTAGAATTGGTATTCTCTCTTTTCGTGACACCAATCCAAATGTCAAGAACAATCCTTTGCCAGGGCATGACAATTGAAGCTTCAGTTGACTTCAACAGACTTCAGTGTTTCAGACAGGACAGCTCACTCTTATTTCTAATTAGTCACTAGACCATATTTCTTATTGTTTGCATTTTCCTTATTTGTATTAGTTGTTTGCTTTCAATTTATATTTGTACTTTCATAATTAATAAAATGAGCATTGCAACTTTTGGATTCAATTCATTTTCTTTTGTTATTTACATCTCTACGCTTTATCTTTAAAAAACAAAAAATATATTTTGTCATTTTTCGACTTTCTTTTGATTATGTAAAGATAGGAGGGAGGATGATGAAAACATTATACTCATAATTTCTATTGGTATGCTTTCAAATCAAAACTTTGGTGAAGATGTAAGGCATTGTTTTGATTCCCAAACACTGGAGAAATAAGGAAGATAAACCCTCGTCAACCCCTTTGAGCCTTGAAGTAGGAGTTTCTTTTCTTTACAAATAAAAACCCGCAATCTTAACTTGGGGCAGGGTAGTTCTCAGTTAACTGGATTGTGCATTCAAATACAAGAGTTTCATGCAAGACATCTTTCAACAAAAAGGTTGCATTCTAAATTTTTCCTTCGCACGCAACAAGCAAGTGTCGAAGATGTCTTTTAAGTCAAAAGTCGATGATGGTTCGCCGTAATCATTAAGCCAAGCAGTCACTTTCTTTCAAAAAAAAGATAAAAAAATCAAAAAAGGAAAAAGCCCGCTAAGTCGAAACCTGTGAAGGAGACTTAGGCAGACAAAAAACCGGGGCATCCCGCTGACTGTAAGATTCACGAGAAACAGTTCAGGCAAAAGTTAGGGATAATAAAAAGGAGAAATCTTTAAATCCTTACCATGAAATCCTCAATGAAAAAAACAACCAAGAGTTATAAGGAAGTAGTGACTGTCACCTCAAAAGTCCCTTAACTTCTGAACCATCATCATCAATGCAATCCCTAACCTATGGGAACCTGAGTGCAAAGTCTGAGTTAACTGAGTGTAGGACTGGAGATCATCACGAAGATTGGGTGGGTACAAATAAACTTTGAGCCTTTATCCTTTGTTTCTTAAACCGTGAACCAGACCACGTTATAACCCTCAAAAGACCTAATTGAAGCAAGGTTATTTTGAAAGCATACTACAACGAGGTTGCGTAAACTGACTCCTAAAGATCTTTGTAGATCATTTTTTTTGGCATCACGCCTTTTTGCTTTATCTTTCACTTTTAAACGTCTTGAACCACTGTGTTTTGACCAGTGACCCTATTGTTTTACCTCTTTCCAAAAATGATTTTGATTTCAAAAGTTGCATGAACTTTGCATTTACTATGTTTGTATGAACACTTTTGTTTGCAATCTGGCTTCCGCTTAAGGAATTTTCAAACATTTGAGAAACTTGGTCAGTGATCCAATCAGGGGCAAGTTCCTTCCAGATCTTATTGAGAATCAGTTCAAGATTTGTTCAGTGCAAGTCCTTCCCAGAATTGGTTTATACAGAAGACTTTTTCAAGACTCATACTGGGGCAAGTTTTCCAAGTGCACAGTAATTCAGTCATTTACAGAATCATTCCAGCTGAAGCAATTATCAGTTCATCTACAATAGTTAGCTAGTCTGGGGCAGTTAACTTGAAGAATCCCCATGCAACTTTCCATCCTTCCTACAGGGATCAGCAAACTGATACAATTTACCAGTGTGGCAGAGATTGTGTTCAGCAGTAGCATCTTTAGTCCCCAAAGCGGAATGGCATTGATCTCCGTGTTGAGGAATCAGTCTTCCAGACTTGTCTTCTCCACTAAAAGAGTCGAACCGTGTCGTCGACGTCTACATTGCATTTACATTTGCATTTGATCATATATCATCTACATAATTCATATACATATACATAGCATGAGTGTTTCATCCTCATTTGCACTCATTTGCATTCTCTATAGGTCGTGTTGTCATCCACGTCTTACCTTGTGGTCAAAGTCCAACTTACTTGGCACCTACCAAACAAATATTGTCGCTTTTATCCAATGCTTTCTTGGGTATATCCTTGTTCATATTCGTTTAATGCTTTCTTGGATGATTGTGATTTCTTTATATCCAATGCTTTCTTGGATCCCTACTTTGTTCACAGTAATCTAAAGCCATTATTAGATATTGTGATTATACCTTTCATTCAAAGCCATTATTGGATGATTGGTTTCTTACATCCAATGCTTTCTTAGATCTCTACTTTGTTCATATTCATCTAAATCCATTATTAGATATTGTGATTATACCTTTCCTTCAAAGCTATTATTGGATAACTGGTTTCTTTGCATTCAATGCCATTCTTGAATGTAGTCCTTTGTTCACAATCATCTAAAGCCATTATTAGATATTGTGATTATACCTTTCATTCAAAGACATTATTGGATGACTGGTTTCTTTGTGTCACATTCATCTAAAGCCATTATTAGATTTTGTGATTATACCTCTCATTCAAAGCCATTATTGGATGACTGGTTTCTTTACCCTGTTCACTTCGTCTAAAGCCATTATTAGATATTGTGAGTTTACCTTTCATTTAAAGCCATTATTGGATGTCTGGTTTCTTTACCATCTGATGCTCTTTCGGATGTGTCCCTCTTTCTGACGTTCATCCAGATCGAGTCTCTGTTCACTTTGTCTAAAGCCATTATTAGATATTGTGATTGTACCTTTCATTCAAAGCCATTATTGGATGACTGGTTTCTTTGCATTCAATGCCATTCTTGAATGTAGTCTTTGTTCACAGTCATCTAAAGCCATTATTAGATATTGCGATTATACCTTTCATCCAAAGCCATTATTAGATGTTTGGTGCTTTTTTTTCCAATGCCATTCCTGGATGATGTTTTCCAGATACTTTGCTTGGTTTCAATGTGTTTCTAACTTAACTGTAACACTTTTCCCCTGATCATTGTCTTGCATCCATTTCATATCATTCATATCATATGCATCTCGTGGCATCTTAGGGTTAAAAATTGTGCATGTTTGTATTTAAGTCCCTCCTACCTCGTCGAGACGAAGATTTCAATCTCCATATCTCCGGATAGAAGAAACTTAAATAGGGGCATATGTCATACCTTAATTTTTTACCATAAGATTCCACATCTTCTTGCATCATCTTGCATATCTGCACGCCTTATTTCTAACAGGTTTCTGCAGGAACATTGGTCTCAAATAAGAATGGCATTCGTTCTCTCTGTCAAGAATTTCAAGACGTTGCCAGTTGGTTCTGATTCAGAATGGTGATAGGGTTTCCTATTGGTCCTTTTACTCAAAACGTCTCAAAGGCCTTTGTGTATGTCTCAAGGAGAATCAGGGTATTTCTTCCCATTAGTGTTGAGCATGGTTTATTCGAGGATTGGTTATGGATCTCGTGGCAAGTGATATTATGGGTTGTATCTTCATGGTTTGTGCACTGAGTCATTGTCATCTAGACCTTGGTTGTACTGATAATAAAGATTAAGTTCGACTGTGTTATTATCTATGAAGTTGGATCATCATCTTCTTGATGATGGTTTGTGATCAATAAGCTTGAAGCGGTAAGTTTGGATTAAAATCCTGAAGCAAGTAAGCGAGAAAATCTCAAAGTGAAGTTCAGAATTCATGTTCTTTGTGAAACTTAGAATTTAAATTCAAGCTATTATTTCAAGTTGAATTATTTTCTGATTTCCAAGTTCAAGATATGATCACAGATTCAAGTATATATGTCAATTCCAAATCCAAGCCATAATGCTTTAAGGAACGATTAATTCGTTTCGAGGCCCTGTATGAAGTTGGTTTTTTAAGCCATATTTCAAGATTGGTTAGATTTATTTCTAGCTCGTTTCAAACCATGATCGAGTTCCCTAAGTGCGGATGTCATTCCACAGATTTAACTGATTACTCAATTTAATTCAAGATGCTCTACAAAATGTGTGTTGAGATGAATCTACCATATAAGAAAGAACTATACCACCTATTTTACTCTTTTACCCTTTGGGACACGTGTTGGCTTTTGAAACCATCCACATCAGCTACTTCCTCTCCTTCCTATTGGTTCCGCCTTTCCTTCTTTCACGTTTACCAATCTGTTTCCTCCACTTTCAAATTACAACTTCTGTCACTTCCGCACTGCACCTCTTTCATTTCTTCAAGACACTACCATCATTTCGACACTGCACGTTCTGTGTCTTCCTTACAACTTCCGCTCCATTTCATCTTCTTCCAAGCCAGTAGGAAATGGCGCGACCGTATGAGGCTGTCTCCGACATAACCGATAGCAAGGACCTGTGGAAGCTTGCTGTGAAAATACATCACAAATGGAAAGTGACAACTGCAAACAGAGACCACTTTGAGATGGTTGTCGTCGACAAACATGTAAGTTCCGTCTTTCATATGCATGTTTTACATGTTGATTCTTTATTTGACTTTGAATGAATGTCTACGAACATTTGTGTTAGCAACTACCACACTGTGTATTTGTTTTGCGTGTTGTGTTGTGTTTGTTTGAGTGTTGTGTTTGTTTTACTATTGAGAAAATGTTTCTTATGCTTAGTTCGAATCACGTTTTGGATGTTTAGTTCATTTTTTACTTTGAATGAATCTGGACGGCATATATTGTTAACAACTACCACACTGTCTCTTTGTTAACAAGTACTTGGAATGAATCTTCGTTTTTCCAGGGCCATGACATCCATGTCGTTGTCCCTACAATTTTTCGACAAGCATTTGACTCAACTTTGTCTGTTAACGCAACTTGCACAATGTCAAACTTTCATGTTATGCCCAATGACCTGATTTTCAAACCTACTTCCCACAAATACATGTTGAAATTCACCGGAGGGACAACAATTGGAGATGTTGGAAAACATGAAATCCCTGACAAGAAACTACGCCTAACGCCTTTCGCTGACATAATCTCCGGCAAATGGCAGAAGAATCTTCTCATTGGTATTATTTCCATCCGTTTCATTTTCATTACTCCATTTCATTTTGCCTTTTTTACCAATCCTCTTTAACTGTTAACAATGTTGCTTCCGTTTTCTATAGATGTTATAGGTGTTGTTGATGAAATTGGATACTCCCAATCTCAGTTCGGGGGAAAGAAAGCCCAAGTCAACTTAAAATTAAGGGACTTAAGGTGCCTCTGTCTAATGACACCATTTTATCTGTTTTTAATACCTTCATGTTTTTTTCCTAATATTTACTGAATCATACGTTTCTCGTGGATTAGCGACAACACGGTTCATTGTACTATGTGGGAGTCCTATGCCTTGGAGTTCTTTGATTACAAACAAAAGCATCAGGACCCTTCAAAACCAACTGTTATGCTGTTGAAATATGCTAAGGTTAAAGAAGAAGGTTAGATAATACCAACAACTATTTTCCTCTACCTATCTCTACATTCTTTTGGACACCCACAGACATTTTTAATTTACTGTTTATTATTGTAGGCAAATACCCTCTGGCAGTGACTAACACCTACAACATAACCAAAATCCATATCAATGACGATGTGCCCGAAATAACTGCGTTTTTAATAAGGTTTATCCAATGTTTACCTTTACCTCTGTTTGAATGCCTTATTTTGCCCTTTAATTTCTAACGATTATTACACTACTGCAGTATGCCTAAAGATTTTAAATTTGGAGATTCTTCACCATCAGGGGCCAACAATCGTTCTTGGTCTCAACAATCATCCGACTCTCAACTTACACCCACTGAAAAGTTTTTGTCAAAAGCTATCCCACTTCCATTATGTGACATCGTCACATTATATGAGGTGATTCAGTTGGAACCATGTTTTTTTTTCGGCTTTCATATTCAATCACAGAATTATTTTAACAATCTCTCTTTCTAATATTCAGAATACTTTCTGCGTTACGGTTGCAAGGACTAAAAAGCTGATTGCATCTCCTAACGGTTGGCATTATAAAGCCTGCCATCAGTGCCCGCAGGTTACTAAGGGTGACAAACCACCTTTTTTTTGTCGGGACGGGCATCGAACCGAAGCAGAGATCTGGAGGTTGATGTCTACTTAAATTCATTGCGGTATTGTTACCAATGCCTATTTTTTCATACTGTTTCTTGGTCCCTCCATCCGTAGGTATAAAATCGAGGTAGGGGTCAAGCAAGATGGTTGTAGTGCTAGCTTCATATTCTGGGATCGCGAAGCCACAGAGCTTTTGAAGACTTCTGCTTCCCAGATGCGTGCAACCATGATAGCGGTAACTTTTGCCTTTCATATGTTTCTTCCATCAGACGCCATCTATTGCAAGATTCTGTTTCGTACTCATTCTCTATTTCTGAGTACCTTTTCTGTTTTTTATATTAGGCCGGAATCACTGATCCACTGGAGTTTCCCCTTGCATTAGATGAAATCTTGGGCCTTAAATATGCTTTCAAAGTGAAGTGGTGTCCGAGATACAAGAGTTGCTCTGTTGTTGAATATCTTAACGATACCGAACTGATTAAAAAACTCGAGGCTTCACAGACCACAACTGAGGTTATTATAGTTCTTTTTTTATTTGATTGCGACTTACATTTATTCTCACCATTTCTCCACTGTTGACGTTGTTATCGTGTTTTTTCAGCCTTCGTATTTCATGAATATTGGCTCCCAGTCAAACCATGTAACTTTCGGTTCTTTGGATGTCACTTTATCTGTTACATGTTACGTACAAATTCTATGATTCCACCACAACGTCTACTAAATCCCTCATTTTTTACAGCTCTTGGAAAGTGTCGACGAAGACTCCCCGTTTGACAAGCTTATTCCAATCAAGGTACGCATAAATCAAATAACATACCTACATCAAACAACATTCTTTCTGTTTCTTGCCAACTGCAACCACACTCTTTGTGTGTTTTCCGTTGTATGCGAAATCACATTTTGAATTTCAATCGCAGGGGCATGAAACCATTGCAGTGTTTAAATTTTTTTCACTTTTCAAGTATTTCTGTACTCCTTCAATGTCTTTCTGGAGTTGTTGTGGTTCAGCCTTTAACACTTATTTTTTAAACACTTCTTATGTCTTATGCAGGATGCTGAGATTACCTCTAACCACGTTCCCGATCCCACCACACCTACAGCTCAAGTCAAGCGAATGTCTCCGGATGCTTCTTTTGAGACATCCCACAAGAATGATGGTGATGGGGATCTTTCTTCAACCAAACCTAAGAAACCGATGAAACGCGGGAAAAACAAGGCGGCTTAACTATACTTCTTTGTCGCTTACCGCATAATTAACTTCCTACGCATTACTTCAAACCTACCAACATCTTTTTGTCACTGCATTATGTAATATATTGCTGAACTACGTTCCTTTGTTTTGAACAATGTGTGTCCTCCCAACACAACCTATGGGATGTATTTTGAATTGTTAACAATGACTTCCACATGATTATGATTAATGAAACCACCCATACAAGGGCAACTACATCATTTCAATTTGTTTCTATATCTGTTATTGATATCTTAATATCAGATTTCTTTCTTTTTCCTATTTTTAAACATTTTGCATATTACTCAAGAAACTAATGGTCCCATAACTCAACAACTTACGGCAACACGTCTGTATTGTTTTTCTCAAAGTTCAGCATATTAACTTATATCAGGTTGTATTATTACTCAACAAACTAATGGTTCTCATGGTACCTTTCAACTCTTATTATAACTTTTGGTTTTTTTATCTTCTGATACATGTGTTAAAATTCATATAACTTAAATCAGGGTGGCCCACTTTATTATAAAATTCACTACTCTACAACACCCAATGTTTACTTTTACGCGATTCTCAATTAACCTACCAGCCTATTTGTAATTATTACTTTCTGCTGCACTTTGCAACATATCAAGTCACTGATGCTGACCCTATATATCTAGCCTATTTAGCCTTTTACTAACCCTTCCACACAATCTGCACGGGTATATGTTTACATTACAAAAACTCATCATTTCTTATTGCATCAAGACTTTTGGGAACCTCAAGTGTGTGCCCCATCTATGTATACTTTTGTGACTGCTGATCTTGCTGCCACTTGTATTATCCTTCTTTCATATTGCATCATTTTTTTATACCGTCCTACTTTTCGGCTTGCTTTCAACTTTAGCATACTAACAAACTTTGAAACAAGTAATTCGTACAACAGGTTTTAAAAACTCCTTAATAACTTCTTTCACTTTCATACACTTAGGAACAAAGTTATATTAACTGAAAATTCTATTACCTTCTGCAGCTAAAACGTCATCATGCACGAGACTGATGAAACGAATGCCTCCCTTGCCAGAAGAAGGAGGAGGTCATACATGCTTCAGAGGAAAAATATGCATCCCTTGGTTGGGAACGAAAACTCTGTTGGATCACCTTCCACACCCGCATCAATATCATGTCTACAATCCAATGCAACACATTCTGGACCATTGTCTGATGTTATCAACATCATTCAAACTGCACCATCAACAAGACATGTTTTCCCAAAATGTCCTACAAAGCGAAGACGTTTACAAATCCATCCTGGCGTTAATTTGTTTCCCACTTTCAACTCAACAAACTCAACTCCAACCTCATCTGAGGTTAATTTCAACGAAAACCATGATCCACAGGCAACTTTTGTTTTGACACACCCTGTTAATCCTATCCATTGCAACTCCCAACGACAACCTTCCGTCTCTACCAACGGTACTTCTTTACACTCTAATTCACAAACTATATCATTAACCCAAACAAGGGCAACTGCACCATTGGCTCAACCTTCTATGACTGTTGGTTCTTCGCGAATTCACACCTCACCCCATTCCAGGACGCGGAACGGATACACATCGTCCATATATTCAAATGCAATGCCATGGACTTCTGATGCTTTACCGCCCCAGCGACCATCAACTGTTCACATTAACTCCGTTGGTTCACCTTCGACGCCTGCATCAACCTCATGTCTACCATCCAATGCTTCTCATTCTGCTCCATTGTCATGTCTACCATCCAATGCTTCTCTTTCTGCTCCAATGTGTGATGTTAGCAACACCATTCATACTGCACCGTCGGCCAGACATGTATTGCCAACATGTCCGACAAAGAGAAGATGTTTCGATATCCATCCTGGCGTTAATTTGTTCCCCACTTTCAATTCAACACACTCAACTGGACTCTCATCTGAGGTTAATTTCAATGAAAACCATGCCCCACAGGCAACACATGTTTTAACACGCACTGTTAATCCAATCCATCGCAAGTCGCAACCACCACCTTGCATGACTTCCAATAGTACAGCTTTACACTGTAATACACAGGCTATATCATTTAGTCAAGATGGGGCTACTGCACCATTGCCTCAGGCTTCTATGGCTGTTGGTTCATCGTGATTTAACACTTCAAACCATTCCAGTACGCTGCACGGAAACACATCATCCATTTACTCAAGCGCAATGCCACCGACTTCTGACGGTTTTGCCCCACCTCAACCATCAACCGTTAACCTCGACTCGACAATGAATCACCTTTATATGTTTGCTTCTTATTCGTCTTCTGAAGAGGACTCAGATAATGAATCGGGCAGTAATGCAGGAAATTCTTCAGAGTCTGATGACGACGCCTACCATGATGCACTTGACTCGCAAGTTACAGGTTATTGTTCTTCGTATTTCTTTATCCAACTGAATCTTTTTTTGTGTGTCTTCGATGCCTCAATACATATTTTTTTTAATTAGAGTATTTTGACATCGGCGAACCTGTTTGGGAATGCGAGCATTGCAAGGCTATGATGTGGTATCAGGAACGTAAGCAAAAGGCTAGACATGCCGTCGTTGCACAGTTTCATATTTGTTGCAAAAGCGGAAAGGTCGTGCTGCCTCTGATGAAGCAGCCTCCTCACATCCTACATCAGCTCCTGTTTGATCGAACCTCAGCTCATAGTAAAAATTTTCAACAAAACATTAGAACATACAACGCAATGTTCTCATTCACTTCTCCTGGGATGAAATTTGACACAACTTATTCATGTGGTAACGGTCCACCTACTCTCAGACTACATGGTCAAACTTGCCATCAAATAGGAACCATGCTTCCCGAGATAGGTTCACCACCCCAGTATGCACAACTTTACATATTTGACACCGATAATGAGGTCGACAATAGAATGGATTGTTTCAGGTATTATTACAGGTTTTTTCTTCATAATTACATATTGTACTCATGTTAAGATTTCTTTTTAGCACTTTCCTTTTTTATAACTTCTATTATTTTCTTTTCAATGTAGAGATAACAAAAAGATTGAAAAAGATGTTGTCACCAACTTGAAGGTTATGTTGGATGAGTACAATGTTCATGCGAAAGCCTTCCGAATGGCACGCGATGTGTTGAAGAATAATACTTATCAAGACTTGCGGTTGAGACTGATTTCGAGTCGCCTCGCCGATGGTCGGGTATATAACACGCCTTCTGTTTCGGAAGTTGCTGCGCTAATTGTGGGTGATGTTGACACTGCTGAACTAAGGGACATCATAATACATGAGCGTGACAGTGGCTTGCAAAGAATCGATGAGTTTCACCCGGCCTATCTTGCCTACCAATATCCCTTGATTTTCGCATATGGGGAGGACGGTTACAGAGATAACATACTCCACAAGTACCAGCATGAAACAACTATTACCAAGAAAAACAGACAAACTATTAAAGATTGGCTCTGTTTCCGGCTGCAGGAGCGCATTGATGAACCGAAAACACTGCTTCATTCACGGCGTCTTTTCCAACAATTTTTGGTTGATGGTTACACTATGATGGAAACCGAACGTCTGAATTGGTTGCGCAAGAATCAATCAAAATTAAGGGTTGGTAAGTATAGAAACATACGACAACCGTCCACTGCAGGTACTTCACAACCAAGTAACAAGGAGGGAAAACGTGTTGTGTTGCCGTCGAGTTTTGTGGGAAGCAAGCGTTACATGGACCAACTATATTTCGACGGGATGGCCATTTCAAGTAAATTGGGATTTCCTTACCTGTTTATTACCTTTACCTGCAACCCAAATTGGTTAGAGATCAAACGTCAATTGGAACCCAATAACTTAAATGCAAGCGACCGTCCCGATATTGTGGCTAAGGTGTTCAAAATTAAATTTGACCAACTCATGCGTGACATAACAAAGAAACATCTCCTTGGCCGCGTTATTGTATGTGAGTCTTACTTTTGATCTATTGCTTTTTCATTTCTGTTATTTTTAGGTTTCTAATTACTTTCTGAACCTTTTCCTGTAACAGTTATGTACACTATAGAGTTCCAAAAATGAGGACTACCCCATGCCCACATTTTGATTTTCTTGCATCCTGACAGTAAATATCCCACCCCTTCTGACATTGATGGAATCATTTGTGCTGAGATACCTAACCCCCAAATCAGTCCTACTTTGTACAACTTGGTCAAATCACATATGGTACATGGACCCTGCGGTTTGTCAAGGGAATCATCACCGTGTATGAAGAATAGAAAATGCACTAAGTTCTTTCCAAAGCGATTCATAGAAAATACAATTGTCGATGCCAAAGGATACCCTATGTACAGGAGGAGATCGTCTACACACATAATTGAGAAAAATGGCATTCCTTTAGACAATAGACATGTCGTCCCTTACAACCCTATGTTGCTCTTAAAGTACCAGGCTCATATTAACATGGAGTGGTGTAATCAGAGTACGTTGATAAAATATCTCTTCAAATACATCCACAAGGGTTATGATCGAATTACCGCATCGATGTGCAGGCTAACCATTCCACCTCAACAGGTACGGACGATGTTGATGAAATAAAACAATACCTTGATTGTAGATATATATCTCCTTGCGAGGCAGACTTACAAAAATGCAAGACAATTAGCATACGGCCAGTTCGTTACCATGTTTGTGTACCACAAACGAACTAGAGAATGGAAGCCTCGCAAGAAGGGGTTTACTATTGGTCGTTTGATTTGGGTACCACCGTCTACAGGTGAATTATTTTTTCTAAGAATGATGCTTACGGTGGTTAAGGGACCTACAAGTTATGAAGACATTAGAAAGGTTGGTGATACACAATACGATACATTCAGAGATGCGTGTTTTTCTATGGGTTTCCTTGAAGATGATAGGGAATACATCGGGGCTATTAAAGAAGCCAGCGAATAAGGGTCAGGTCATTTTCTTCGCAAGCTTTTTGTGGTTATGCTTATGTCGGGGAACGTTAACAGGCCTGGTCATGTGTGGAATGAGTCATGGGTGTTACTGTCCGACGGACTGTTGCATCAACAGAGACAATTGGCACAAAACAATGGTACAAAATTTAAATTCTAATACTATTTTCCTACTCCAGTTAAGTCTATGTTATTTTAATACACTGAATAACTCAAACTCATGAAACTCATTAAATGTTTGCCTTTTTTAGATCTTCATTTAACTGATTCGGAGATTCAGAATCTTACACTTATTGAAATTGAAAAACTGCTTCAAACTAACAATAAAACGCTTAAAGATTTCAAACCAATACCATACCCTGATGGTTATGTTTTGGAACAACTCGGGAATAGGTTCATATACGACGAGTGGAGTTACGACATTCCAACCATGCAGGCAGAATATAACACACTCCATTCTGCTCTAACAGGTGCACATTTTGACGTCCCCTTTTCCATTTTGTATTATTTTCCTGCAAACACATTAACTTCGTCTATCGTTGTAATTTCAGATAAGCAGCGGGGTATATTTGACACAATCATGTCTGCTGTTGCGAATCAGACTGGTGGGGTTTTCTTCCTTCATGGTTACGGGGGTACAGGGAAAACTTACATGTGGAGAACACTCGCAAGTGCACTTAGGTCCAAGCACGATATTTGCTTAACGATGGCAACGAGTGGGATAGCATCATTGTTGTTACCCGGTGGGAGGACTGCTCACTCAAGGTTTAAGATACCTGTTCCTACGGTGGATAATCCGACTTGCGACATTGGTTATAAAGAAGACTTGGCAGAGTTACTCAGACAATCAAAATTAATAATTTGGGATGAGGCACCGATGGCAAACAAATGGTGTTTTGAAGCTCTTGATAGAACATTAAAGGATCTCATGAGTAGCAGTAGCAACTCCACTCAGGTCTTCGGAGGTAAGGTTGTGGTATTCGGAGGGGACTTCAGACAGATTCTGCCGGTTATACAAAGGGGGAGTCGTTCTGACATAGTTCATGCCACCATCAACGCTTCATACATATGGCATTCAGTTAAGGTGTTAACACTAACCAAAAACATGCGTCTGTCTTGCGGTCCCACCGATGAAGAGAGGACCGAAATTTCACAATTCTCGGATTGGTTACTCAAAATTGGAGAAGGTCGAGTTGGTGAACCAAACGATGGCACAGCTGAGATCAAATTCCCCCCTGAGATGCTCATTACTGAATTTGAAGACCCCATTGTCGCAATTGTGACGAGTACTTATCCGGAATTTCTCGATAATTTCCATGATTACAACTACCTTCGCAGTAGGGCAATACTTGCTTCTACCATCAAAATGGTTGACAAAATCAATGATCATGTTTTGGACATCATGCCAGGTATTGTTGTTTTAATTACCATTTTCAATTCTACCCAGCCTCATCAATGTTTCGTACACTAAATTTTTGTCATTAATTTTTTAACAATTTTTCCTTTACTTGCGGCCTATTAAAACACAACTATGTACAGGTTTTCGACGGAACTAATGATTGTCATTTTTTACTTAGGTGAGTTGAGGGACTTCTTTAGTTGTAACTCCGTAGATTGGTCCGAAATACATGACAGGGACATGCTTGATGTTCTGACCCCTGAGTTTCTGAGCTCTTTGAAAACCTCCGGTTTTCCTAACCATCACATAAAATTGAAGGTTGGAACACCCATTATGTTGATGCGCAACATCGATCAGTCGGAAGGGTTATGTAACGGTACACGTCTTATCGTTACAAAGATGGCTACGCATGTTCTTGAAGCACGTATTATGGGGGGCAAAAACCACGGCAACATCGTCTATATTCCAAGGATGAATATGTCGCCTTCTCAATCTCCGTGGCTTTTCAAGCTTAGCCGGAGACAATTTCCAATCATTGTCTCCTACGCAATGACGATAAACAAGTCGCAAGGTCAGTCGTTGGATTGGATTAGCCTTTACATTCCTCGAGACGTTTTTACTCATGGACAAATATATGTGGCGCTTTCAAGGGTTACAACCAAGAGTGGAATAAAAGTTTTGGTCCACGATGAAAACAACGTGGCCAAAGACACAACTACAAACGTTGTTTACGAAGAGGTTTTCAACAATGTTTGAGTTGGGAAGTTTTCTACATCAATTTAAATGTTCACTCTTATACTGCATAACTGAAAATCACCATCGTCCAAATTACGATTATGGATTTCATGTTACACTCATGTCGAGACAACCTATATTTTTTTTGTTAATTGGTTGCCTTGTACAACGTTGTATGGACTTTTTTGTATTATGGAAGTACCTCAAGCATTTTTCTTGAATATTGTCCTATTCTTTTATGTCGTTTCATTATACAACTTCCGTTAATGTTCTTCCTAATAGTGGTGACATAAAGCATATCATAGTTATAACTGGTGAATTAAAACATGTCATAATCATACCAGATATTTAGTCTCCCTCTCTTCACCGTTTTGGAAAACACAGATCCATTCCTGCAAAATTACGACAACTTTATCGATCTTTCACCCTACAATAACATACCTATATTACCAAACATATTCAACAAACAGCTTTTACTAAACAACCATGAACAATAATAGCAAGCATTTCAACACAAGTTACAAACGGCAATGTCTAAGTAAAGAAAATACAACCGCGACTTCCTTTTACCCATACGGATGGAGGTAAACATGACATTTCTTGTACATCGATGTTGTATCAAATCGAAATCGGACTTTGTCTCCCGCTTTGAAATCGTTGTATTTGAAAAAATCATCCCAACCATAACCCAATTTAGTTCTTCGTATATCTCCAACGTGAAACAGTTTCTTCAAATGCACCTTCCCATTATCGCCGCACAACATAAGATCTTCGTATCCATACCGTCTTAATACTTCGGTAAAATCCTCCTACAACTTCTATAAAACAAATCACAGACATTAAGATATTTATCCCCTTAAAACATTACAAATATCATTTATGACATTTGATGATTAAGAATCCAAAATACTCAACTATTCTTGGCAGATCCATGCTCATCTCGCTTAGTTCGTGGTCAAACGCATAAATCTCACGCTTATATACATATCTACTATGGAAATAAGGTAGATTCATGAAATTCTTAGCCTCTTTGAAACCGTTGATTGCGAAGTTGTTGTTTCCATAGTAATCGAAAGTTACAACAACATCATTTGGTAAGTTGTAGTAGGTTTCCAGAATTGGCCACTCGCTGATAATCAGTGGATGAATCGGTTGTTGGTTGTAGATGACATCATGGTGGACACCTTTGTTCGTTAAAATTGTCCATGTCTTGCTTATTTCCCCATCAAATAATTTCAGAAACTGTTCGTCAATTTCAGGAAATTTCTGAAATCAAACAACTATAATATCAGATTTCACGTTTTTACTTCTGTGTCGCTTCTGTTTTGCAGTTTAGAGTATCACAATGTTTATCTTATTTCTTACCTGTGATGATACTTTGGCCACCTCAAAGAAGTGGACGGCTTCTATGTGTTTCAGTGGACCACAATTTTCCATGGACCTTCTTCAATTTTTCTAACAGGAAGGACACTGGATGAGTAAAGAGAGGGTGATGGTTGTAATTTCTTCTTTTACGTTTTCCACCCAACAAAATTACAGACTCCTATTTAATACCAATAACAACTCACCTACCTATCCATTATTCACATGGGAGCATTATTGATTTTTGGCTTTACCCATCACATGTTTCTGTTGGGGCCAAACTATTCCATGTGTGTGCACGTGTCATTAAAACAAGTTGTGGATTTGTTCTTTCAACTTTTGAAGGAATATGATTCCATTTCGCAAATGTTAAAACACAACCAGAAAAATAAACCACTGAACACTAAGTCTGTCAAGAAAGCATCATGTGCTGTTGGACATATATTCAGCCACAATATCATTTTTGCATTACTTCATATGTCTTACACGGTGGAATATCCTCACCCTGCTTTTTTACCCAACTATATAAAAAAAGTATTTCAACACACCTGCCATGCAAATTTAAAGGCCATGCAGTCTACGTAAATACCATAACCATAACATTATATAAGTCATAATAACTTTTACATCCCATTGTCAACAACCAAATAACAAACACTTCTCAAAAAACAAACTAAACCCTGATATTCAGCAAAATCTTAACACCTACTTCGCAACAAAACATGACACCTGTCTAATACCCTAATCTACCTCCCATCCCAAGCCTTTCAAAACTTCCTTAAACAACAGAAACTGAACATCATCTTCGTTGAAAATTAGACTTCGAACTGCGACCTACTACGAACTGCGACCTACGGCTTCTTTGAGGCTTTGTACAGCTTCACTTTGATGCGTCGAGCAGGCGGGTAACTTAGCCTGAACTGAAGTGTGTCTCCATTGGCGACACCTCTGTCCTTGGCAAAACTATACCATCCTTGACCTATATGCTGCTCAATGCAGTGGTCTCTTTGCCGGGTAGTCACAAGACTCACATATGTCTTGTCCGTGTCAATGTCGTGCATCTCGATGTCCTTGACTCCTTCTAAACAACCTGTTTTGATAACACGTTGTGGAATTTGCTGCATAAATGACTTATGATTAATCATGTCATTCAATATTATATCACAAAATTAACATAACTTAATAATTTTTATACCAACTTCGACATATCAGACTTGCAAGTACGTTACTCTTTGCTTTTTTTCCATTTCTAATCATCTTCTCCCAAGCAATGCACTTTGATCCCTCGCGTTCGTTAATGTGACAGCCACCAGTAACTTCGTCTTCCTCTTCGCAACTGAAACCATCCAAACAGGTCGTATATCAATTTTAGTATAACACACTACATACTCAAGCTAATATATAACAAGTAATGTAATGTATTATTTTGTATTCATCTATCTTTTCCGATCGTTTTTTTTCTCAACTTATACAATCATTATCTGTATAAAATCCATACATCACACTAACTCTTGCTTCAGTGTACCGAAAATAGTTTTACAACAGATTTCATATAACCAACACAAATCTCACATTTTTTCAGGCCACAATGACAGTCGTATTACCTTGACGAATTTGAGGAAATCATTAGGACCTCCCGAAAGCCCAAACTTCTACTGTCTTTTCGAACCACATCACCTTTGCCCTTTTCGTTTTCTCCCCCGGTTGCAACAGTCTTGTCCCCCGCAAGGGCTCTACCTTTGTCACTGTATATTTTTACACATGCACAACACATATCACATAACATAACAAGAATAAACCAATGGTTGTCTTAAATGCCTGTTTACAAACCTGCTGGCCGCATTCGACGACATCGGTATGTTGGCAATCGTTAACTTCACTCTTGTCTTCGCCATATGCAGATAGTCTCTCGCAGTTAAAAGTTTCAGTTTCCCTTTCCTTTCTAACCTTTTTTCCTCCGCCTGCAACAATTCGAAATACATGTCCTCTGCTGATTTCGTTGCTCTGTAAAACAAATGTAAAAACAAACAATGAGTAAACGGTTGTCCATGCAACTCATTCTTTTCTATCAGATCATGCAAAAAAATATACTCTGATAAACACAGACCTCTGGAATTTTGCATTAACAAATTACAAAGTCATTCCTTTATCTCAGATTATCTGTTACCCCAGATTTCAATCGCATGCATTACCATACTATTCACTACGACTTCATCATCCCATATCGATTAACCATTAATATGACACAACACCGTTAACCATACCTTTTCTCGCGCTCGCCGCCGCAACGATCGCCGCTGTCACGGTTGTTGTTTTTTCCGTCCATTACGCAACTCTGTTTCACTTCCCTGATCACCGTTTCCACCGTTTTTGCACTGTATCTTTTGGTCAAGCAATGTTGTTACTGTTCTTGGTCCCAAGTATCCGCACGTGTGGGAAGATATGTCGATTCCTTCACGTTTAATACCCACACGTTTTTTTCTTTTTTTTTCTTTATGTTTCATAACTAACAATATATATATTTTTATATTATATAAATCATTTTTATTTCTTTTTCTTAATTACTTTTTTTTTTAATATGGAAATTACTTTTTCCTTTTTTTTTCCAATACAACACAACATTTCTATTTTTTTAAATTTATTTTCTTTTTCCTTCTTTAAATTGGTGACATTTCGGCGGAACGAACCAGAACCCGTGCGGACGCACGGGTTACCCACTAGTTTCAACAAAAGGGCATTTAAGGTTACAAAGGTCAATTGAGTTCACTTTCAAATCAATTTTACATTACAAGCCAAAGTTCCCAAAAGATAAAGTTGACATAAAAAAATAAAAAACGGCCTTGTACTCGCTTCACTTGATTTTCCGTCCTAAATCCTAAATGGAAGAGAACTGTGCTGCAAATATCTTCAACTTTTGCTCATGAGACGGCTCTTTGATGTGGTTATGTTGGTCCTACCATATTGGACGTTGTCTCCAAGCTTTTTCTCATAGCCAAATGTATTGCAAGTTTATGACCTGGCAGCTTCAAAAAACCATCCCAAAAATAGCTTCTATTGGTGGTCCAGCTACGTCATCCACAGTAACAGTACGGCAGTTTGTTTCTGGCTTATCTGAGAGGAAGTTCTCAACACCTGCTTTGATGGAAAGATGCACAATAACAGTTAAGACCATAAACACCTAATTATGAAAGCAAACATCAAGAAATTCCAAATCAGAAACAACATGTGAATCAAATATTCATGAAGAAATCAGACGAATCCGGCCATTATTAATTTCTACCAACACAATCAAGACAGATTCAATTGGAAAAGAAAGTTTTTTTAAAATCACAGGACAGTATAAAATGAAGATGGAAACTAATCAACCACACATTCATGGCAGCAATCATAAAAGATGGCAAGGAATCAAGCAATTAACAACCATATAATTTTCCTTCCAAGACAGAACCCGACAAACAATCTCACGTATTCATTGCAAAAATCAGAAATTTGTTTCAGAGGGCATTATAAAAGGACAAGATCATACAATAACAGGGGGGTCAGCACATACACTCACAGCAAAAAAAAAATTGAGAAGCAGCACATCCATACGCACAGAGAACATCACATATCAAAGTTCAACACAAACTTACCAGAACCAACGACAGCCACAACAAGGGATTGAAGAAAAGGAACTTTCGAAACGCGAAGAAGCTCACCGCCGCGAACTCACTTCAGGCCGAGTTATCCGAATCTCCGTATGCCATCACCACAACCGGCGTACCCGTCCGCCGTGCCCATCCTTCACGATTCCGCTGTAAGCACCAGCTCCGACACTCTCCGTTGCTCCGTCGTGGGCCACCGTTGAAGCTCTCCCGTCCAACCAATCCTGTCGTCACCATCATCGCGATTCTGGTTAGCTTCATATTTCCATTTGAATTTATGCTTGCATTGTTGTTGTAATTGTTGATTACCCATTTGAATCTTGTATTTCGATTTGAGGTTTACACTTAGTGAGAAGATAAAAAATGAAATTTGTTTTATACTGAGAAGACGAGTGCGAGTGAGGTCATTTGATGTTGCTGTTGTTCGCGTCGATGAGCGAGAGAGAGGGAGATTGATGAGCGATTTTGCGCAAAGAAGGAGACGACGGAAAGAAGCTGGGACGGCGAGAAGGGTTGCAGATTCATGGCTGCACGAGGGAGAGAGAAGTTTTATTCTTGCTATGTGGAAACGTGTTTCTCTTTTGTGAAAACGTGTTTCTGAATCGTTGGGAGTGAACCCTTTGTTCAGCTTAAGTTTAATAGACCCAACGGGACAATTTACCCGACCCGTCACCTCCTTTATCAAGCGCCCACATTGGGCTCCCCCTATCCTTGTTTTTTTCTCTTGGCCCGATTACAGTTTTTAGAATTTGATTAGGGTTTAAGTTAACTATTAGCATTTAGTTAATTGGGTTTTAATTAAATTTAGTTTTTTTAGTTTAAATAATTTAATTAGAACTTAACCTATATAATTTTTAATTAGAGTTTATTTTGGTTAATTAGAATTTAGTTCACTTAGTTTCTAATTAGATTTAAATTTTTTAGTTTTCAATTAGATTTTTATTTTATTTAATTAATTAGTTTTTCTAGTCATTTTAAATTAAAGTTTAATCAATTTAGATGTTAACTATTATTGTTTGGTTTTGATACACCTATATGGCTTTGATTCACATGCTCCTTTAGAATATCTTGATTTAACTCTAACCTCTGTTCAATTCAAACTAAGATTAGACATTAGGATGAAGGCAAGAGATCGAAGTATGATTCAAACTCTAAGATTTATGAAGGTTTATGGATGTATCTCAGAAGATAGTTGTCTCTTCGACGGTTGGTATAAAATTTTATCTACGAGAGGTAAACACAAATTTTTAAAATTAGTGTCTATTTTGGTCTTATTTTTTATCGTTAATAAAAATATGTGCTGGTATTTTTATTTTTTCCAGGTTACAGTAAAGGTTAAAAAGTACAAACAATTGTATCACAACCAAATAAGGCAACATTTGAAAAGACACGGTCCCGTTGTAGTTGTGATACACTCGACATATAAGTTATGTGATTTATCGAAGTTAAATAAGACAATTAATCAATTTTTTTAATTTAATGAGTATTAATATTATGTTTTATTTTTGTATTAAATTATTATTTTTAAATACGTAAGGATCGGTGTACTTTAAGCCGTGAAATATATTATGATATAAAATGGGAAAACACTTTGTTGTGATAGTTGGATATGAAATGCAGAAAATTAAAAAGAGGTGGAAAAGTTATTGGTTAGTTATGACTCATATGGTCAGAACTGGTGCAATAATGGTTATGGAAAAATCAGTGTTCAACAGGATTCTTATGGCAATTTTGTGTTCTGCGATGCCTGGGAAGTGACGCAACTTCAAACTTTATAAGATGTTGTGACGCATCTAGTCAGTATGATGGAGAAAGAAACTCTAGTATGTGAATGTTATTGAAATCATAGTTACCTACATCTTTTTGGGATTCATTCATATTCTCAGACTCGTGGTTTGTATTCTAGAACAAGTTGTAATATGGTTTTCCTCGAAAATGCATAGTTGACAGTTTTCTCCATTCTATAAAATGCAAACCAATCGTGTGTCAATTATTTATTAAATTAAACATGTTTCATGTTCTGAATTTAGTGATTCTTACATTTGAATTAGCTTGCAGCACCTTTTTAATCATGTTCGTGTTTGCACCTTTCAACTCCGAGTTCAAGGCTTTCCAAACACAAATATTTGTTGTCAGATTTAAAAGGTAGATAGCATAAAGCGTTGGTGCATTATTGATCCACAAGTAGTTATAGTTAATTTCCATGTCAATGCATTTAGAAGACAAAACTGAGATCTTGCTTGTACTTTCTTTTGACCCATAAACATATGCAATGTGATAATATCTTCAAGGCCGGTTTAAGTCTTCCACAGTTTTCGGTTTGAAGTTTGTCAATGAAATGAGATCTCCAACCTCTGGTTCATATGTTCCAACTTCTTTTGAATCATTAGTTCTGTTCACCGAGATTTGATAAAGCAGGAACTTGGTTGATATGTAGTTTTTTGATCTTCCAAGTTCAGCTGTCAATACCTCACAAAAAGGTGCCTGGGACACACCATACAAGCTTGATGAGAGATCACTGTGAGTTTCTTCAAACATGGAAGGAATGAATGAGCACAAGTAATCTGTTGTTGTCATCAATGTTTTTGGGATTTGTTGCACCTGAGATAACAATAATGTTTCAGACTACATGTTTCTCATAACGTGTCTTTCGAGGAACACAACAACTTCCTAGTGTTAATGTGTTAGCATATTTTTCTTAGAAGGTTAACAAAGTGTTTTCAGAAATGAGAGAGTAATGTGTTATCATTCATATTCATTCTGTCTAAACTTAAAGAAAGAAATATAACCTTGTGTTTACAGAGGTTTACGTTGCGAACATCATTGAAACTCCAAGAAAATACAATTTCTACCAAACTTACAAGATCAATTTCCTCCCTCTTATGTTTAAAACTCCTCTCTATACTTTTCTCTATTTTTATGTCCACTTCTGTCTAAATAATAATTGCTCCACTGATGTGAAATGTTGCTTGATCTTCAAATCTTCTAATAGACTTATTGATCGTACCTGGATCAGACAGTTAGGTAGTGGCCAACAGCGTCGTGAAACCTTCAGCTCCGGTGTTGTTGATACGGCGGGGGGGTGTACCCGCAAGGTACTCCGATGCTCAAGTCAGGAAAGGTCAGAGAAAAGCAAGTACAGAAATCAGGTGTGAGTTAGAATGTGAAGTAACCTGACCCTCTCAAGTGAGAGGGTATTTATAGAGATCCCCCAGCACGGGGCCAACGGTTACCTGCACAGGGCTGGATCATCAGGCCTAATTCAGGTAACTGCCAGGGCTTACGTGGCGTAAGGAAGACCAGCGCGTGGTCTTCGCCCTGGGGTAACGGTCCCGAGATCTCTAGAAGTAGGGCAGACCGATTCTTTCGGAGGTGGGAGGTTACAAGTGAACGTGTCCTCGCGGGGAGGAGCACGTGGGCGTCGAGGAGAGGCGCGTTCCAGAATACGTGACGCCTCTGCTCGACAATCTTTGCTGCACGTGCCTGACGTCGCTGGTGGCTGGCACGTGCTCGACGCAGGGGTGGACATGGGCCTTGTTGGGCCACCCCAGATCATTGGGTTTGGGCCTGACCGACTGAAGGGCAGGTGCTGGCCCAGTCCAGAATAGGAGCCCCCCAAGTCGTTGCTCTGAGGTGTCGGAGCGATGACTTAAGGGTCAATAACCGTGTCGAGGATGTACCGAACATGCGCGCTGGATCGGGATGATGATAGTCATCTGATATCCGCGGTTGCCCTTTGGACGGGGAACATGTCACGCGGGGAGCTCCCCGGTATTGATGGGTTTACACCGCTACGAGCGAGGAATGCTAGACGGGCAGAAAATCCCGAAGTCTGCTCGAATTTTATGGAGACGAGGAGTCTCGTAGGCCGTTACTGGCCAACGCTGTGGGGATGCGAGAAGTTTGTGGAATCGAGCATTAAGGCAAACAGAAGGACGCATGTAGGGAACGAAAAGACGTGCGTGGGAAAGCGTGAGCCACGTGTCACGCGTCATCATTACCTAGGGGCGGCTAGGCTAGGAGTAGTGCACTTGAGTGCCTAGGATGCCTCGAATCCCGTGAGGGCCTTATAAATATAGGCCAACCCGTGTCATTTGTATGCTTTCACTCTCTCTGCTCAGACTCTCTCTTCCTTTCTCTCTGCTTTCGCCACCGTTCGCCGCCGTAAGCCATCGTACCGGATTTCGTCAACAGCCGTTTTCAAGTAAGTATCTTGATCCTTTTCCTTTCCAATGTGCTTTCTTGTAGTGGTATCCCAGTGGACTGGTGAAGTTCCCGGGGAAACCATGAAATTTCTGGCGAAAATGGCAGAGTTTCTCTATGTTCTTGTTGAATCTCGCGGGGAGTTGGGATGCGTCCCACGGGGACGAGAAGATTGTCCCGAGGACCCGAGATGAATATCTCGGGGACCTCAATAATATCCCGGGTTGCAAGATAAATGCCCCCGGGTTGGAGTACCGGGGACCCGAGAATGGTCGCGGGGACGCTCGTCAGATGTCGCGAGGACGTTGGGTGAGCACCAGGGTCACGTGATCCTGACACTTCTTCTTCGCCCTTTCACTTGATCAACAGTGGAGGGGTGGATTTGACATGAAGCATCGAATTCACCATTTCCTTCTGCTTTTCAGGTAAATGGAAGTCGTGCCCGTGGCTGTTGGATCTATCGACATCGACTAACCCGACTCCTCGATGGCACCGATCACCAGCGCTGAAGGACGGACGCCCGAGGAATGGGCCAGCGAAGAACCTCTAAATATGGTCTCTCAGTTCGTCGATGGTGACGAGGACGACATCTTCTGTACTGTCGAGCACCGCCTGGTGGGTTCTGCGAAGAGCTGGAAGGTGTTCAGGCCTCTGGCGCACCATCGCAATTGCTCGACGTACCGGGGGATAAGGTTTCCTTTATATGAGTTCATGTTCGACGAGGTAGGGTGGCGCCTGCCCTTTACTGATTTTCAACAATCTGTGTTCGTTTGGCTGCGCCTGGCGCCTTCGCGGCTCCACCCTAACTCCCTTGCCTTTCTCCGTGCCTTCGAGCTTGTCAGCAAGTACCTCCAAATCGGGGCGACTATGCCCCTGTTTTTTGCATGTTTCACTTGTAGAGACTGGCCATTGGTGGCAGACACGGCTGGGTGTCTTTCAAACAGGTGAGTAGCCTGTTCCAGACCTACATGGATTATGTCCGCACCTTCAAATACCGCTATTACATCGTGAGGCCAGTCTTGCTCGAGGCTGTGGAGTCGGTGTACGGGCGGGTCACCCGGGAAGTGGACGGGCAGGAGGAAGAAGCCCTCGAACCGAGGTTCCCCCTATTCTGGACGGAGGAACACTTCAAAAGGGGCACAGAAAGTTATATCGTCAGCCCTGGCCAGTTATGCGAGGAGGATCGCCTGGCCCACGATGCAATAGTGAACTTCGTCGTCAGATTTTCCCCTGCCAAGCTCGTGACCCCGGACGGGGAGTTTATCCGTCGTGATGACGGGCAGATTTTAACGAAGCGTCGGTTGATCAACACGAGGGCCCTCCTCGAGACGTTTTTTGATGAGGACGCCCTCGAGCTGTTAGGTGGTATAATCTTCCTCGACTTACTTTTTCCTTGCGTTCTGGGTTTTGGTTTACTATTTTTTTCTCTTTGCAGGTAAGATGTCTAGTGCAGAGGAGCGCATCAAAAAGTCGGCGGCTGCCCGAAATACGAAGAAAGGAGGGAAAGGTCGGGTTGACCAAATCCGTTCACAGCATCAAGGCTCCACTTCAGTACCTGTGGACTCCTCCAGCTCTCCTCAGGGCAGCCAGTCTCCCAGCAGTCAAGGGTCCCCGAAGAGACAACGTGTAGACGGGCAGGTGCACGTCGACCTGACAATGGCCGACAGCCCTCCCTCTTAGAATTTCGTGTTGCCGCCCTGCCACTCGAAGCCGCATTTCTTCTCGGATACCAACTCTTCGGGCATTAGTGTTGCCGAGGTCCAAGCCATCTTAGGCGCTCGCCAGGCGTCAAGGAGGAGGACTTTGCTTGAAGACCTGTCTGTCGTGATGCGAGTCTGCTCGGCTGCTCTGGTCCTGAACGACGAGACTTGCCCGATAGCTGAACTGACCAGGCTATAGGAGAGCTTCGGGTCTGTTGTTGCTGAGATGGAGAAAGCGAGGAAGGAGTTGACCGAGTGCAAAGATCCAAACAAGGCCCAGGCTGAGCTTCAGGAGAAGTTGGAGGAGAAGCTGAAGAAGGCTGACGAGGAGAGGAAGGGGCTTCTGGCGAGGATCGCAGAGTTGGAGGAAGTTGTTCTCCCTGCTGAAGAGGAAACCGAGGAGGACAAGTTGTTGACTTCCCGGCAGCTCTTATAGCGGCGCTCTGGCAGGCTGAGCAGGATAGCCTCGTTGCGGCTGACATAGGTTTCAGGAATGTCGTGCAGCAGCTTCGGGTCCTCAACCCCGACCTCATCACTGAAGGGACTGACCCCACTACGAGGTGGTCGCCGATCAGATCGTGCAGTCGATGCGGGAGGAGGAGGTTGACGGAGGACAGCGCTGACCGCTTCGCCCGTGATGGTGAGATACAAGAAGAGTTTTCCCCCGTTCTCTGGCCGTGAGAGGACCGGAGGTTGTGACATGACTTGTTTGAGATGGAGGAGCGCCTGCTCGCATTCCTGGCTCCATTCAAACGTGGCTTTTTGTCGAAGAAGCTTGAAAAATGGGAGTGCGTATTGAGCATATTTGGCGAAGAAACAGGAGAGGGCGGTCAACATCCCATTCAGCGATTGTATTAACTTCTTCGAGTTCGGGGTCGGGATCTTGGAGAAGGCCCTACATTTGTCGGGGTTCACCTCGATTCCTCTCTCAGTGAGGTAGAAACCGAGGAACTTGCCCGCCCGAACGCCGAAGGTGCATTTGTCGGGATTGAACCTCATACGGCATCTCCTCGCTGTGTCGAATACCTGTAATACCCTAATTTTTACCCTAAGATCCCACATATCCGTGTGTTTTTATTACTTGCTTTATGTTTGTTTCTGTTTACTAACCTCTAACCAAAATACCAAAAATATTTTGCAATTTTTGCTTGTTTCTTCTTCTTTGTGTGTTTAAGGTTTTGCAGAAAATTGATGGCAAAGACATGTCTTGGAGATTGTGTGGCTATTCAGTTATGGTTGAGTTCGGATGGATGTTTGACCTCATCTTGGTCAAACTATCAAGTAATTGCTTTAAGTGCGAGTTATTTGTGGCCGCGGTTTATTCCTCAAAGCAGTGACTGTCAAGTTGTTGTGCGGTGATATTCATAAGATTCATCTGAGTTCATCAATCAAGACTGTGTTCATCTGTGGATTTATTTTCCAAGATAATTGATTCAGATGAATTTTGAAGTGATTCAGAACTTATTCAAATGGCCATTGTTTCAGTTGCGGTTTGTTCAGTGGTAGCTGTGTGGCATATTTTATCAGAGGCTTGTGATTGGTTTTGGGCTAAAAATAAAGATTGGTCATCCATGATCCATATCCATTCCCATTTTTGGCTGTCCAATTTCTTAACCATTTTTTATCCACTTTTAATCCCTTTTGTCACCTTTCTAATACCCATTATTTTTCAATATCCATAACCATTTCCAATTTTTATCCAATTCTCATTTCATATCCATTATCAATTCATACCCATTTTCCTAAAACCAAATATCCATTTCTATCCATTTTTTTTAATCCATATTTTAAAACCAATCATCCACTTCTAAGATCCATTTTCATTTAAATCCATTATCCATTTTAAATTTACATTTCTAAACCATACCCCTTTTTCTAAAATAATCATCCATTTACATATTATTTTCAATGTCCATTACCATTTATTCCATTAATATTCAATCCAAATATCCAATTCAAAAAATCCATTTCTCATAATCCATTTTTTCCAAAATCCAATTTAAAGTCCATATCCATTATCCAAATTTTCTAGGAATCCATTTTCTTCCTTAAATCAATATCCATTTCTATTTTTCAAAATCCATCTATATCCATATGCCAATTTCCTTCTCATACATATATTAAACCCACACTCCACATCCAATTATCTATCATGACCATTTTCCTTATACCATAATCTATTTCCAAATTTTTATTATAAGCAGTTTTTTTCATTACAAACCATTAGTGCATTGTCTCCATTACAAAGCCCATCACGAGCCCAAAACTCACTTCCACAAGCAGCTTCTCAAATAAGTCATTCCAAGCCTCTACACGCACCAAACAAGCCATGAGAAACAAGCCGCTAATAAGCTGCAACATGAGCACTTCCAATACATCACAAAATAAGTGACACACCAAGTACTGCTACCTCACCTTAACGCAAAAACGAAAACGACTTGCAAAAGGAGCAAAACGACACCACAACTCCAAAAAGCAAAACGGCAGCTGAAAGTGCAAAACGCACAAATCATCAGAATAAAACGCAGCCACCTACACAAACTGCAGCAAGCCGTGCAAATCAATTCCCAATCCAAAACGCATCGCTGCAATTGAAAAAGCAAACACGCTGTAAAACCCAAAACGCACACTGCAAGTGTAAAAACGGCAACAAATTTTTCATCGCTCATCTCCAAATTTCATCTATAAATACAGCTTCATTTCTCACAATTTCTCAAGCTTTGATAGCCCTCAAACCTCTGCCAAAATCACAACTCAAACCTTTTTTCTTCACCAATTCAAATATTCAACCGAAATTATTTTCTTCGTCCAAAATCCTCACCATTCCGAACAACAAAGAAACTTGCATAAATCAACAACAACCACACTCATTCAAGGCAAGGAAGAAGAGAGGAAGAATTTAAAGAGT
Organism: Lathyrus tuberosus; assembly: GCA_022829125.1. Lineage (NCBI taxonomy): Eukaryota > Viridiplantae > Streptophyta > Magnoliopsida > Fabales > Fabaceae > Lathyrus > Lathyrus tuberosus. The sequence goes on from JALAZF010000040.1 coordinate 16,092,852, forward strand.
GCTTACTTGAATTTTGAAGGTAGTGAATTTTTTCCCGACGAAGCTTTCATCTCAGTTTGCGTTGCACTTTGTTTACGACGGTTGAAATCGATTACATATTTGGAATCCTCTCCGTCTCACGATCGCAACGATATATGGTTTGAGCTCCGTCGCTCCGATTTGACGGAGCTCAAAAATTGAAGCATGTTGTTTTAGTGAATAGTAACCGGCGTTGCATTTTGGAGAAGAAGAAGATACTTCACTTTCTAACTTTTTCTTTTTTTCATTTTCCTTTTTTATTGTTTTTTTTTGTTTTTGTTTCTTTTTCTTTTTTTTAATGGAAAGTGATGGGCTTAGCCCATTCATTACACCACCACCATTTTCTAAAACTAACCTCCTTCACCTTTTCTCTTTTTTTCTTAAAAAGTTAATTCCATTTGGTTTCTATATTTTTTAGTAAGCTTTTGAAATTAAATTTTACTTTTAAATTCTGTTTTAGAAAAATCTCTTGAAATTTATTTGAATATTTTGTTCTTGATTTTCATTTTCCTTTTGATTTTGGATTTGAATTACATTTTTTTTAAGATATTATTTCTCTTTAAACTCATTGGACTTAGGGTGTAGATGAAGTTGGATAAATGTTCACTAATTCAAATCTACCTTTAAAGTGAATTATTTAATTCACTTTAGGTGCTTTGAGTTAATGATATATTTAGCACTTTAATCCACCAAAATGAGTGAATGAACTTAAAGATGGAATTGTCTTGAATTTGTAATTCAAATTTGGTTTCCTCTTTCTTCTATTTCTTTTTCTTTTTGATCGATGAAAGTCGAAGTGATCGTGAAATTTCTTTATTGAATTTTGATCGAGACAAGATCATTACCACTTTTTCTTTTCGTGTGGCATCGCTTTAGGATGACGATCTATATATCGTTCATCTCGCATGCATTAGCACACATATCCTATTGGCCGGCCTCATTTGTAGGGTAATTGCTCCAATAAATTACTCGGCGTGTGCTTAACATAGACCAAAATTTGTCCCTATTCGGAATAAATCCAATTCAACACTTGTACTTTCGTGGACCGGACCTTGATTGGTCGCGTCATCCCAAGGTTGATTATTTGATTGCATTATTTCCATAACCTTTGAAGCTTGATGTGTAGTTGCTTTGGGTATCCCAATCTTCTTTCAAGTCTTCATTAAAGTTGGTATAATCGCATTAATTAATCACCGTAGTGCAAGATATGAAGCGGAATCAGTTGCCTTTTTTCATCTTCTTTGACACTAGTTGCTTTGTTATTTTGGTTGTGGATGATTAAGTTCACCATACCATTATTATGTATATATATTGCTACTATATACTATATTTTGATTACTTCTTGCTCCCTACCTCTTTTATCTTTTATGCTTCATTATTATCATCTCATATCATGTTTATGATTCCGCAATTTTTCCTTTGTCCGTTGGACACATGTTTATGCTTATGTCTTCTTTTTCTCTTTGTCCATTTGGACACAAAAATATTAATAAAGGCTTAAACCATAAAAAACTTAATTCTCCTCATCTTGGACTATTGGTTACTATCCTATGCTTTGGAGTGATTTCTTTATGGACCTCTTTTGAAGTAATATTGGATTTATGGACCTAGAATTAGGACTTCCTATTCCTTTGCATGGAGTATTGATTGAAGACTTGCCTTTATTTGGCCAATTTGCTTATGGATGGAATTCTTTTAATATTGCTTTGAAGTGGCTCCATTTTGGTTAGATCATTCTTTTCCCTAGCTTTTACTTTATGCACTAGGATAGTCACTTCTTCTCTTCCCCATTCTTAAATTTTCAAAAAAACCTCTCTCTTTTTCAAAAACCTTCTTGTTTTCAAACTTAAAACCTCTTTCATAATAAAACCTTGACTTTTGTCAAGTGACTTTTCAAACTTCATTTTCTTTAACAAATGTCAATCCATCTTAATCATACTTTGACCATTTCATAAAAACATAAAAAATACAAAACTCATCCAAATTTTTTGTGCTTTTATGCACCTTTTTCTTTTAAACTTTTCAAAAAAGAATTAGACATGAGTCATTTTTTTGATGAGATGTAAAACTCCTAACCATGGTATTTTGTTGAAAGTATGGTCGTTCTCCACTTAGATGTTGAAGTGATTAGTCTTGTTGATGTTAATCCAAGCAAATCCTCCATCTTAATGTGATGCAAATGCCACTTTCCCATACCTTTGGGTAATTAGTTGAGTATTCTCTCTTGAGAATGACAGGTTGTCTTTTTCAAGATAAAATAAACCATAACCAATAATTTTTGTTCTTTGTACCACGAACTACGAGGTTTTGATCCTACATTGCACATCGTGGGTACGTAGGCATGAGACGATAAGTCTCTCCAAACACAAAAATATTAAAAAATATTTCTCCTCTCATCTCCTCAATCTCTTTACAAGCAAACCATTTTTTAGACCAAAAAAGCAGTGAATACATCAAAGGGCTCCTATAGAGTACTATAGATGTATTGGGTGCGTAAAACCTTCCCTTTACATAACCAACCCCCCTTACCCTTATCTCTTTAGGTTTTGTTCGCTCTTTTTTCCCTTCCTTTATGGATAAAAATAAAAGTGCGGTGGCGACTCTTGCTTATTTTTGAGTTGAGTTAATTAATAGCTTATACTCACAAATTTCCCCGCTACAGAAAAGTGGCGACTCTGCTGGGGAAAGATTGACCTCTTGCTGGTCCATCCCTTGAGGGGTTTAGCCTACTTTGATTTATTTATCGCTTTTTGCCTGATTTGCTTGTTATCTGTTTGATCTGGTTGGGATGGGGTATTCTGAGAGATAGGCCCAATACCCAGGCCTGAGTGCACTTATGATTAGTGTGTTTCATATCCTCTCGCGTTCCATCTCGGCTCGAGGAGGGAATATGAAACACAATCTGGATGTGGTTCTCTCTAGAGAATTCTGCGTTGTGGATTTCCCACGATGGTAGAGCTATCTGGAAGAGCTGCTAAGTCTGGATGACCTTTTAGGATGACCCCTCTTTTTTTGAACGTGAATCAGCGGACGAACTCTTTGATTGGCGATAGCATTGTATCCTTCGGGCTGAATGTGCTATTGCTTCTCAAACCTCTGAAGCTGAGGACCTTTTGTTTTGGAGAATCAGTTGAGGCCTCCTTGATTGATGATGATGCCAAACCAAAAATGGTGAACGTATCATCATTTCTCGACCTGAGAGCCCGGGATACTGAACATCCTAGTACCCACATGTGAGAATGGGTGGGTGTTTACAGGTTTGCAGGAAACCCTGACTTTCAATATGCCTGGTACTTCAAAGCGGACCTCTGTCGTCAGCAACAGTTACTCAGAATTTTTGGAAGCTTTGATCCCGTGTTTGCTGCATTCATATTGCATTGCATTTGCATCAAGCATCATTCTGCATTGTTTCTTGCCTTTCTCAGGTATCTTATTTGCTTCCTTTTCTTGGTCTTCGTTCAGCCAAGCTGTCGCACCAGTATAGTACTCGGGCTAATCAGAGAAAGAAGAGGATTTAGCTGATTTTCTGGCATTCATACTGAATTCAAAGTAGAACAATGGAGAGAACAGATAATGTGGATCACATGTCAGGCTTTATAGTGATGACCAATCCGATGTATGATTCTCCTCTGGATGATGATGTACCACAAGTGAATGTTCCTACTCGATCCCGACCTGTGCAAAATGATCTGGTTGTTCAAGTTGTTGAAAATGATTCTCGATTTTCGAGGTATATGCCAAATCCTCAGAATGTCCACCCTGTGACAGAGATGATTGATCTTAAAGTTGTGGAGATGAAAGAAGGACTTCGTGATCTCAGTGAGGAATTGAAAATGTTGACAAGACCCAATGCATCTAGTTTTAAGGCTCGTGACTTGTGCCTGGTTCCGGATGTGGTTATCCCTCCGAAGTTCAAAATGCCTGTCTTTGAATTATACAAGGGTATTAGCTATCCAAGGCACCATTTGACGATGTTCTGTCGAAAGATGACCACTCATGTCGACAACGATAAGTTGATGATTCACTGCTTTCAAGAAAGTTTATATGGGGGATCTTTGATGTGGTATATGAAGCTAGAAAGGAACCATATTCAGTCTTGGGAAGACCTAGCTGACGCTTTTGTGAAACAATATAACTACAATTTGGACATGGCTCCAGATAGTGATGAATTGACGAGTATGAGTCAGAAGGACAGCGAATCCTTCCGAGAGTATGCACAAAGGTGGAAAGAGTTAGCAGCTCGAGTTCATCCGCCACTCTTAGAAAAAGAAATGTCCAAAATGTTTCTAAGAACGCTGTCAGACCCTTATTATGCCAGGATGGTAGGCGTTGTACCTCTAGATTTCTCCAAAATTGTGGAAGTCGGAGTAAACATCGAAAATGCATTCAAAAGTGGAAGAATCCAAGATGTTTTGAATGGCCAAGCTAGTAAAGAAAATGTTGAAGTTGATACGATTTAGGATTCTCCTCAGTTCTAGAAGCAGCAGAGACCTCTGAATAATTCAGAAAGAGAGACTCGCCAGTTTGATCCAATCCCAATGATTTATAGTCAATTGTGGTCTTATTTTACCCGAAACTCGGTGATGACACCCAAAAAGACCAGAGCCATGAAGTCTCGCCCTCCTTGGTACAACCCAAATACCAGTTGTGAATTTCATGATGGAGTAATGGGGCATCCAATTGAGGAGTGCAAGGTTTTCTAGGAAAAGGTTCAAGAGATGATTGACGATGAGGTGTTGACCTTCAAGGAAGGAAACACATTTGTGAATGGAACGCCTTTATGCTGATATTAGAGTGACCCGCAGTGGTTGTATGTTTGCTTCTGTGTCTCCCAAGAAAGTCGATGATGTTCTTTCAAGCTCAAGCTGACACAGTTTCCTCAGATCTTTAGTTCTTTTACTGTGTTTTCATTTGTAATCTTTTATGATTGTTATTGCTTTGTTTGCATGTAGAACTCGTTTGTTTTGGAATATTAATCATAATGCAATGAATATGTTTGTCTTGAAGTGATCCATTTGCATTCGCTCGTAATTTGTTTTCTGCATCTGCAATACCAACTTCTTGTTTAAACTCTTGGAGGGAGGATGATGAAGTGAAAACGCAAAATTTCTGGTTGTGTGCTTTTGAATAAGACCCTGCTGATGATGTAAGGCATTGTTTCAAATTCCCAAACACCAGAGATATAAGGAAGATAATCCCTTGTTAACCCCTTTAAGCCTTGAAGTAGGAGTTTCTTTTCTAAATGAAAAAACCCTTACATTTAACCTGGGGCAGGTAGTCTTCAGTTAATTTGACCAAGTGTCCAAATTTCAAAAGGAATGTGTATCTAGGGACCAACCACAATGGTCATCCCTCATTCCAAAGGGAAGAGGCGGTCACAACCCTTTTAATATGTCAAATAAGGCAATGTCACATGATTTGTTCAAAAAAAAAGAAAGAAAGAAATCAAAAGAAAAATAAAAGCCCGCTAAGTCGAAAAAATGGAAAACAAGTAACTTAGGCAAAAATTGGGGCATCCCGCTGGACATCAAAAATTCAAAAAAAAAATCAGTCCAGGCAAAAGTCAGGGAAAAATAAAAAGAATGAAAGAAAAATTCTCATCAAAAGAACAAATCTTTGTGTGACTACAAGTCGAAAAAGGATAAGGGTGGCTGTTATCCCCGAAAAATCCCATTGGTTCTTATACTGTCAGTTTAATTCTTTTTTAGAGATGAACATTTGTGTCAATTAGCTGAATATAGGACTGAAGAACATCACGGAGAATGGGTGGGTACAAATAAATTTTGAGCCTAAAAATCTTTTTTCTGAAAACCGTGAACCATACCAAGTTATAACCCTCAAAAGACCTAATTGAAGCAGAGTTTATTTTGAGAGCATACTTTAGCGAGATAGCGTTCCTGACTCCCATAAGTTGCGCTAAAAGATTTTTGTTGGTATTGCATGAGCATTCAAAAATAAATGTCGTATCTAAACTAGTGATTCATTCACAAGGTTTTGCGACATCTTTTCAGTAAAAACTTCAAGATTAACATGTCTGTTGCATTAGAATTATCATTCTCAGAATTAACATTTTCTGCTTGCATACATTTGTTTGACATCATGGAAGTTTACATTCGAGCATCAGTGATGAATCTAATCTTTTGAGACCTAAAACTCTGATGAGTAATTGGAAAATCATTTCAAGGATGATCCTATCTAGGGGCATGTTGCCTGAAGGTTTTGTTGAGTATGAGTAAACTTATTTTCCCAGTTGATGCTTTCACATGGGGCAAATCTGGAAGACTCTATTGATTGAAGAATGTGCCAAGTTCAGTTAATCTGGGGCAGTTACGTCGAGATTCGACGAATCTCTCTAAGAGCTTGAAGACACTAGGGCAGCTTATCTCAAGTCGTTATGGTACAAAGTTTCCTTTTGGTGTAAAATCCTTTGTAGACCATGCAGTCTGGGGCAAAAGTTAAATGGTGAATTCGACGCACATAAGCAGATTTGTTCTTGTGGATGTAATTAAGTTGTTAATCATATGATGGATTCCCTCAAGATTGTTGTGAGGTGTTGGACTCTTGAAATCCATTATTCCCCAATTGAGCGCCAGTTTGGGTATTTCCCGTCTAAGTACTACTTTGGGTATTCCTCCGGCTAAGTCTTGATTCAGATTTCCCCAGCTGAGTATGATTCTATTCTCCATCCAGGTTATGATCAAGCATTTGTAAGCTTTGAGATGATGTTTCCTCTTGATGTGGAACCCCGCGCAGAGTTTTATCTCTTGTTGTGATATTGTTGTCGTGGCCACTCCCCAAGCAAAGAGTAATGTTGACTTCCACCAATTGGTTGACACCCCCTTTAGGGTTTGCTTTGTTGTACTCCTTGACAGGATCTCTTTTGGTATCTCTATCTTGTTGAGATTAGCCGAGTATTCAGCTGAGCTGTGGTGTTTATTCATCCTCTGTTCATCCTTATGTCTGTTTTGTCAGCATATTCATACTCATACGCATTGCATACGCATTCTTTTGTTGTGCATAGCATGTTATTGTTGCATTTTGCATTTTGCATTTGTGTTGGTGCTTCCCGGCTCTCTGGTGTTGTTATCCTCCGCAGAGTGTATGTGTGTGTCCTCTCTTCATTAGAGTGTTAACCCTAAGCAGAAAGCGTTTATCCTTTCTAATTCCCCACTAAGTTTATTCCTCGTGAAATTTTTGCTTCAGTTTTCCTTTCCACTTCATTATCTGGATGGGACCAATCCCCAGTTGAGTTATTTCCTCCTTGGGATGAGTCTTGTTTAACCGTTTCTCTATAGTTGGTTCCTGGATTGAACTTTGGTCTCCGGCAGTGACTACTTTGAAAATCCCTAGGTTGTGCAACCTAGATGATTGGGAGTGCATTTATTTTGCACCTTTGAGGATTTTGTATTACTCAGCAGATGATCTGTTTGTGTTTACCATCAGAAGATGAAGCTTTTGTTTCTCCAGCAGGGTTGTGACAACACTCTTTTGGAATCCTTTGCATGACAACAAGCAGCAACCTCTTTATGTGATAAACTTGTGTGTCTCCGGTTATCAGACGTTATCTTTTCCATCAAATGGTATCCCTCAGGTTGTGCCCGTCAGAGAAGTTTTTTGTGAATTTCCAACAGATGGTTGTCTCTTTATTTGAGAAGTTTGTTGTGTGATCTAACTTGCCCATATCCCCTATGAAGATCCCTGGTAGAGTTATTGATTCCTAGCTCCTGGCAAATCTCGACAGAAGATTTCCAGTTTAGTTTTTAAAATAAAATTTGCAACAAGCCTCGGTAGAAGGTATTCTCTTTCCAAGAATCTCGGCAGTAGATTTCTCGGGTAATTTCAAAAAAATATATCCAGTTGACCTCGGCAGAAGGTGTTTCATTTATTCTCTGGTTAATCTCGGCAGCAGATTACCCAGTAAACTTTGATGGTTAACACATTTCCCAATGAAACTTTGGAAAAAGGTACTCCAATGAATGGTAAGTCTCTTCGGTTAGACGGGACAGTTCGTTGTTGAGATTCTTATACTCCGACGAATGGTAAGTTTCTTCGGTTTAACGGGACAGTTCGTTGTTGAGATTTTTGTGACTCCAATGAATGGTAAGTCTCTTCGGTTTGACGGGACAGTTCGTTGTTGAGATTTTGTGACTCCGATGAACGGTAAGTGTCTTCGGTTAGACGGGACAGTTCGTTGTTGAGATTCTTATACTCCAGAAGACTTGACGTCTCTGCTCGACAGTCTTTGCTGCACGTGCCCGACGTCGCTGGTGGCTGGCACGACGCAGGGGTGGACATGGGCCTTGTTGGGCCACCCCAGATCATTGGGTTTGGGCCTGCCCGACTGAAGGGCATGCGCTGGCCCAGTCCAGAACACTTATTAACCTTTAGTCGATGAGCTACGTCCCAATGTCTGTCACAATGGCTTGAAGCACCCCGAACATGGCTAACACGTTCATTTTGCAGAACTTTAAGATGTTTGCTACGGCGATGTTTGCAAACGCCTCGTCCTCGATCCACTTAGTGAAATAATCCATAACTATGATAAGGTACTTTAGTTGCCTTGGCGTCGGGGGATGAGGTCGAGAATATCCAGTACCCATTGTAAGAATCTCCATGGTGATGTGAGTACATGCAACTCATAGGTAGAGGCGTTGAAAACATCTTCGTGCCTATAGCATTGCTCCCACTTTTTCGTGTATTTCTAGGCGTCCTGGACCATGGTCAGTCAGAAGTACCCAGCTCTCAGAATTTTCTTAGCTAACGCTCAAGCTCCCATGTGCTACCACACTATCCCTTCAAGTACCTGTAGATGGGCGTAATTGGCTTCTACTTTTCCAAAGTACTTCAACAAAGGCATAGACAGGCCTCTTTTATACAAAGTTCCTCCGACCACCTTGTATCTGCTTGACCTTCTTTTCACCAAGGTCGTTTCGGATGGATCCGCCGCAAGATTGCCTAGCTCAATATTGAATTTGGGTTATCTAAGAAGGTTGAGTAGCGTTGTCCATAGATGCTACCACTTCCCCCCAAGATTCTATGCTTGGTGTTTTTCTAGTTTCTTAGACAAAAGATTGATTAATCTCGGGGCTTCTTGTCTTGGTCAGCCGAGATAACATGTCGACACATGTGTTCTCTTCTCGTGGCACATGGATAATTTTGAACGCTCTAAAATTTTTAAGTATTTCGATAGTTTTCTTGAGACATCGCTGCAACAAAGGGTCTTTAGCCTAGGCATCTCCTCTTATTTGGAAAATGACCAATTGGGAATCTGTTTGCAATTTGACACACTAAGCTATGATCTGCTCGGTTAGCGTGATCCCCGCAATTACCGATTCACATACTTTCTTTTTCCATTATACTGACTAGGTGCGCCACTGCATGTTCTGAAGTCGCGTCACTCCCAGACATCACATACCACAAATTTATCATAAAAATCGCGTTCATCATTGATTTTCGCATAACCATGGTTGCACTAGCTCTGACCATATGAGTTCCATACTAACCAATAAATTTTCTACATTCCATATCCTAGTGTCACAACAAAGTGTTTTCCCATTTTATGCAATCCTAATATGTTTCTCGATTTAAAATTCACGGGTCCTTACGCATTTAAAAAAATAATAAATTTTTCATATAAAAATAAAAAATAATAATAATAGTCATTAATATATAAAAAATCAAATCATAATCTTATTTACCTCTGATAAATCACAATACTTATATGTCGAGTGTATCAAAGCTACAATGGGATCGTATCGTTTCAAATTTCGCTTTATTTGGTTGTGATACAATTGTTTGTACTTTTTTACCTCCTGAAAAAAAATAATAATAACATAACATATTTTTGTTAACTATCAAAATTAAGAACAAAATTGACACTCATTCTAAAAAATTGAGATTACCTCTCCTAGATAATCACAAACATTATATCAACCTTCAAAGGGTTACCTATCTTCCGAGATACGTCCAGAAACCATCATAAATCCTTCTTTTCTTTTGTATTTACATTTGTACATGGCTTCCACAACAGCACTAGCCGCAAATGCATAGCACGATGAAGTGATAACTTGACTGTGCACCTCATTCATGTGTTTCCTCATCCATCGAAGATATAAGCTCATCGTATTTACTCATTCTAAAAAGTATCTAATTTGAAACGAAAATAAGTAAATACGACGGCCTTATCTTCGATGGATGGAGGAAACACATGAATGAGGTGCGTAGTATGAGTAAATACGATGATGAGCTTATCTTCGATCATTTGGCTACCAATTGAAAGAAGGCAAGAGATTGAAGTATGAATCAAACTCTAAGATTTATGAAGGTTTCTGGATGTATCTCAGAAGATAGTTGTGTCTTCGACGATTGGTATAAAATTTTATCTACGAGAGGTAAACTCAATTTTTTAAAATTAGTGTATATTTTGGTCTTATTTTTTATCGTTAATAAAAATATGCGCTGGTATTTTTATTTTTTCCAGGTTAAAAAGTACAAACAATTGTATCACAACCAAATAAGGCGACATTTGAAAAGACACGGTCCCATTGTAGTTGTGATACACTCGACATATAAGTTATGTGATTTATCGAAGGTAAATAAGACTATTAATCGATTTTTTTTGGGTTAATAGTCATTTTGCCCCCTGCCATATAGGCGCTTTCCAAAAAAACTCCTGTAAAAAAAAACTTGCAAGAATTCCCCTAACATTTGAAGATTCTCTCAATTTTGATCTCAACACATCCAGTCACCAAAAAACGCTGATGTGTCAATTTTTTTTTTCTGTTGAACCCATAACCTTTGCAATGCAAGAACAAAGCTTCTCCGCTAGGCTATCTCTCATGTGAAGTTATTATTTCGCACTTAAATGTATATATCATATTATTAGCTGAACATATAGTAATTGCTACAATTTAATTTGATAATTAACTATTAATAGTTTAATATAATTTTTTTTCTAACATAATTATTTGCTACAATAAATATTTAATTTAGTATTTATTTTTAATAAGTTTTAATTAGTTTAATTTAGTATTTATTTCTAATAATTTTTATTTAGTTTAGTTTTGTTAATGCTACAGTATATTTAATTTTTAGTTTTAATTTTAGTTTATTTCTAGTTTTAATTTTAGTTTATTTAGTTTAGTAATTTTAGTAATTATTAACTTTTCAAAATAGTTTATTAAAATAAGTTTTATTTAGTTTACTAATTTTATATTAATATTATATTAATAATTTTTAATTTAGTTTAATTTAATTTATATTAAAACGTAAATATTATTGTAATTTAATTTATTAATTTAATTTATTAATAATTTATTAATAACATAATAATTTAAAACGTATATATTAAAACATATATATTAAAAGATAATAATTTAATGTATTAATAATGTTAATAATTTAATTTATTAATTTATACTAATTATTTACTGTAAATATTATTTAAATAGTTATAATAAATTATAAAAGCTATAGTAATAACAACGGTAATAATTTAATTTAGTAATAATGTTAATAATTTAATTTATTAATTAGAACGTTTAAATGCTTAATTTAAATGTTATTGTATTTAAAATCTACTGTATTTAAATGCTACGTTCAAATTAGTTATACTAAACTATATACTAAATAAAAGTTCTTAAATATTAAATATTAAATAAAAGAGAAATAAATACTACATACTAAATATATACGTTTGAAAAGCAATACATATCATAAAAACACAAGTGGCCTATTGGTAAAGACATTTGCATGTGGAGGTGAGGTTATGGGTTCAACACCTACCACAAACAAAATGTTAGGAGAATTCTTGCAAGTTTTTTTAAAGGGGCTTTTTCGGAAAGCGTCTATATGGCAAGGGGAAAAATGGCTATTAACCCTTTTTTTTATATTAATGAGTATTAATAATATGCTTTATTTTTATATTAAATTATTTTTTTAAAATACGTAGGGATCAGTGTACTTTAAGCCGCGAAGTATATTATGATATAAAATGGGAAAATACTTTGTTGTGATAGTTGGATATGAAATGCAGAAAATTAAAAAGAGTTGGAACAGTTATTGGTTAGTTAGGAACTCATATGGTCAGAACTGGTGCAACAATGGTTATGGAAAAATCAGTGTTCAACAGGATTCTTGTAAATTTGTGGTCTGCGATGCATGGGAAGTGACGTAACTTCAAACTTTAGAAGATGTTGTGACGCATCTAGTCAGTATAATGGAAAAAGAAACTCTGGTATATGAATGTTGTTGAAATCATAGTTACCTACATCTTTTTGGGATTCATTCATATTCTCAGACTCGTGGTTTGTATTCTAGAACAAGTTGTAATATGGTTTTCCTCAAAAATGCATAGTTAACAGTTTTCTCCATTCTATAAAATGCAAACCAATCGTGTGTCAATTATTTATTAAATTAAACATGTTTCATGTTCTGAATTTAGTGATTCTTACATTTGAATTAACTTGCAGCACCTTTTTAATCATGTTCGTGTTTGCACCTTTCAACTCCGAGTTCAAGGCTTTCCAAACACAAATATTTGTTGTCAGATTAAAAAGGTAAGAGCATAAAGCGTTGACGCATTATTGATCCTCAAGTAGTTAGAGTTAATTTCCATGTCAATGCATTTAAAAGACAAAACTGAGATCTTGCCTGTACTTTCTTTTGACCCATAAACAGATGCAGTGTGATAATATCTTCAAGGCCGGTTTAAGTCTTCCACAATTTTCGATTTGAAATTTGTCAATGCAATGAGATCTCCAACCTCTGGTTCATATGTTCCAACTTCTTTTGAATCATTAGTTCTGTTCACCGAGATTTGATAAAGCAAGAACTTGGTTAATATGTAGTTTTTCGATCTTCCAGGTTCAGCTGTCAACATCTCACAAAAAGGTGCCCGCGACACACCATACAAGCTTGATGAGAGATCACTGTGAGTTTCTTCAAACATGGAAGGAATGAATGAGCACAAGTAATTTGTTGTTGATATCAATGTTTGTGGGATTTGTTGCACCTGAGATAACAATAATGTTTCAGGCTACATGTTTCTGATAACGTGTATTTCGAGGAACACAACAACTTCCTAGTGTTAATGTGTTAGCATATTTTTCTTAGAAGGTTAACAAAGTGTTTTCAGAAATGAGAGAGTAATGTGTTATCATTCATATTCATTCTATCTATACATAAAGAAAGAAATATAACCTTGTGTTTGCAGAGGTTTACGTTGCGAACATCATTGAAACTCCAAGAAAATACAATTTCTACCAAACTTGCAAGATCAATTTCCTCCCTCTTATGTTTAAAACTCCTCTCCATACTTTTCTCTATTTTTATGACCACTTCTTTCTAAATAAATAATTGCTCCACTGATGTGAAATGTTGCTTGATCTTCAACTCTTCTAATAGGCTTATTAACCTTTAGTCGATGAGCTACGTCCCAATGTCTGTCACAATGGCTTGAAGCACCCCGAACATGGCTAACACGTTCATTTTGCATAACTTCAAGATGTTTGCTACGACGATGTTTGCAAACGCCTCGTCCTCGATCCACTTAGTGAAATAATCCATAACTACGATAAGGTACTTGAGTTGCCTTGGCGCCGGAGGATGAGGTCGAGAATATCTAATACCCTTTGTAAGAATAGCCATGGTGATGTGAGTACATGCAACTCATAGGCAGAGGCGTTGAAAACATCTTCGTGCCTATAGCATTGCTCACACTTTTTCGAGTATTTTTAGGCGTCCCGAACCATGGTCAGTCAGAAGTACCCAGCTCTCAAAATTTTCTTGGCTAACGCTCTAGCTCCCATGTTCTGCCAGACTATCCCATCAAGTACCTCCAGATGGGAGTAATTGGCTTCTACTTTTCCTAAGTACTTCCACAAAGGCATAGACATGCCTCTTTTGTACAAAGTTCCTCCGACCACCTTGTATCTGCTTGACCTTCTTTTCACCATGGTCGTTTTGGATGGATCCGGCGCGAGATTGCCTAGCTCAATATTGAATTAGGGTTATCTGAGAAGGCTGAGTAGCGTTGTCCATAGCTGCTACCACTTCCCCCCGAGATTCTATGCTTGGTGTTTTTCTAGTTTCTTAGACAAAAGAGTGATTAATCTCGGGGCTTCTTGTCTTGGTCAGCCGAGATAACACGTCGACGCATGTGTTCTCTTCTCGTGGCACATGGATAATTTTGAACGCTAAATTTTTTTTAAGTATTTCCATAGTTATCTTGAGGCATTGCTGCAACAAAAGGTCTTTAGCCTAGGCATCTCCTCTTATTTGGAAAATGACCAATTGGGAGTCTGTTTACAATTTGACACACTAAGTTATCATCGGCTCGGTTAGCGTGATCCCCGCAATTACCGATTCACATACTTCCTATTTCCATTATACTGACTAGGTGCGCCACTGCATGTTCTGAAGTCGCGTCACTCCCAGACATCACAGACTACAAATTTATCATAAAAATCTAGTTCGTGACGGATTTTCACATAACCATGGTTGCACTAGCTCTGACCATATGAGTTCCATACTAACCAATAAATTTTCTGCATTCCATATCTTACTGTCACAACAAAGTGTTTTACCATTTTATGTCATCTTAATATGTTTCTCGATTTAAAATTCACGGGTCCTTACGCATTTAAAAAAATAATAAATTTTTCATATAAAAATAAATAATAATAATAATAGTCATTAATATAAAAAATCAAATCATAATCTTATTTACCTCTGATAAACCACAATACTTATATGTCAAGTGTATCAGAGCTACAATGGGATCGTATCGTTTCAAATTTCGCTTTATTTGGTTATGATACAATTGTTTGTATTTTTTTACCTCCTGAAAAAAAAAATAATAACATAACATATTTTTGTTAACTATCAAAATTAAGAACAAAATTGACACTCATTCTAAAAAATTGAGATTACCTCTCCTAGATAATCACAAACATTATATCAACCTTCAAAGGGTCACCTATCTTCCGAGATAGGTCAAGAAACCATCATAAATCCTTCTTTTCTTTTGTATTTACATTTATACATGGCTTCCACAACATCACTAGCCGCAATTGCATAACACGATGAAGTGATAACTTGACTGCGCACCTCATTCATGTGTTTCCTCATCCATCGAAGATATAAGCTCATCACCGTATTTACTCATTCTAAAAAGTATCTAATTTGAAACGAAAATAAGTAAATACGATGACCTTATCTTCGATGGATGGAGGAAACACATGAATGAGGTGCATAGTATGAGTAAATACGATGATGAGCTTATCTTCGATCATTTGGCTACCAATTGGAAGAAGGCAATAGATCGAAGTATGAGTCAAACTCTAAGATTTATGAAGGTTTCTGGACAAAAGATAGTTGTCTCTTCGACGGTCGGTATAAAATTTTATCTACGAGAGGTAAACTCAATTTTTTAAAATTAGTGTCTATTTTGGTCTTATTTTTTATCGTTAATAAAAATATGTGCTGGTATTTTTATTTTTTCCAGGTTACATTAAAGGTTAAAAAGTACAAACAATTGTATCACAACCAAATAAGGCGACATTTGAAAAGACACGGTCCCGTTGTAGTTGTGATACACTCGACATATAAGTTATGTGATTTATCGAAGGTAAATAAGACTATTAATCGATTTTTTTTATATTAATGAGTATTAATATTATGTTTTATTTTTATATTAAATTATTTTTTTAAAATACGTAGGGATCAGTGTACTTTAAGCCGCAAAATATATTATGATATAAAATGGGAAAACATTTTGTTGTGATAGTTGGATATGAAATGCAGAAAATTAAAAAGAGTTGGAAAAATTATTGGTTAGTTAGGAACTCGTATGGTCAGAACTGATGCAACAATGGTTATGGAAAAATCAGTGTTCAACTGGATTCTTATGGTAAATTTGTGGTCTGCGATGCTTGGGAAGTGACGCAACTTTAAACTTTAGAAGATGTTGTGACGCATCTAGTCAGTATCATGGAAAAAGAAACTCTGGTATGTGAATGTTGTTGAAATCATAGTTACCTACATCTTTTTAGGATTCATTCATATTCTCAGACTCGTGGTTTGTTTTCTAGAACAAGTTGTAATATGGTTTTCCTCGAAAATGCATAGTTGACAGTTTTCTCCATTCTATAAAATGCAAACCAATAGTGTGTCAATTATTTATTAAATTAAACATGTTTCATGTTTTGAATTTAGTGATTCTTACATTTGAATTAGCTTGCAGCACCTTTTTAATCATGTTCGTGTTTGCACCTTTCAACTCCGAGTTCAAGCCTTTCCAAACACAAATATTTGGTGTCAGATTTAAAAGGTAGATAGCATAAAGCGTTGGTGCATTATTGATCCTCAAGTAGTTAGAGTTAATTTCCATGTCAATGCATTTAGAAGATAAAACTGAGATCTTGCCTGTACTTTCTTTTGACCCATAAACATATGCAATGTGATAATATCTTCAAGGCTGGTTTAAGTCTTCCACAGTTTTCGCTTTGAAATTTGTCAATGCAATGAGATCTCCAACCTCTAGTTCATATGTTCCAACTTCTTTTGAATCATTAGTTCTGTTCACCGAGGTTTGATAAAGCAAGAACTTGGTTGATATGTAGTTTTTCGATCTTCCAGGTTCAGCTGTCAACACCTCACAAAAAGGTGCCTGGGACACACCATACTAGCTTGATGAGAGATCATTGTGAGTTTCTTCAAACATGGAAGGAATGAATGAGCATAAGTAATTTGTTGTTGACATCAATGTTTGTGGGATTTGTTGCACCTGAGATAACAATAATGTTTCAGGCTACATGTTTCTGATAATGTGTCTTTCGAGGAACACAACAACTTCCTAGTGTTACTGTGTTAGCATATTTTTCTTAGAAGGTTAACAAAGTGTTTTCAGAAATGAGAGAGTAATGTGTTATCATTCATATTCATTCTATCTAAACTTAAAGAAAGAAATATAACCTTGTGTTTGTAGAGGTTTACGTTGCGAACATCATTTAAAACTCCAAGAAAATACAATTTCTACTAAACTTGCAAGATCAATTTCCTCCCTCTTATGTTTAAAACTCCTCTCCATATTTTTCTCTATTTTTATGACCACTTCTTTCTAAATAAATAATTGCTCCACTGATGTGAAATGTTGCTTGATCTTCAACTCTTCTAATAGGCTTTATTAACCTTTAGTCGATGAGCTACGTCCCAATGTCTGTCACAATGGCTTTAAGCACCCTGAACATGGCTAACACGTTCATTTTGCAGAACTTCAAGATGTTTGCTACGGTGATGTTTGCAAACGCCTCGTCCTCGATCCACTTAGTGAAATAATCCATAACTACGATAAGGTACTTAAGTTGCCTTGGCGCCGGGGGATGAGGTCGAGAATATCCAGTACCTATTGTAAGAATCGCCATGGTGATGCGAGTACATGCAACTCATGGGCAGAGGCGTTGAAAACATCTTCGTGCATATAGCATTGCTCACACTTTTTCGTGTATTTCTATGCGTCCCGGACCATGGTCAGTCAGAAGTACGTAGCTCTCAGAATTTTCTTGGCTAACGCTCTAGCTCCCATGTGCTGCCACACTATCCCTTCAAGTACCTCTAGATGCGCGTAATTGGCTTCTACTTTTCCTAAGTACTTCCACAAAGGCATAGACATGCCTCTTTTGTACAAAGTTCCTCCGACCACCTTGTATCTGCTTGACCTTCTTTTCTCTATGGTCGTTTCGGATGGATCCGACACGAGATTGCCAAGCTCAATATTGAATTAGGGTTATCTGAGAAGGCTGAGTAGCGTTGTCCACAGCTGCTACCACTTCCCCCCGAGATTCTATGCTTGGTGTTTTTCTAGTTTCTTAGACAAAAGAGTGATTAATCTCGGGGCTTCTTGTCTTGGTCAGCCGAGATAACACGTCGACACATGTGTTCTCTTCTCGTGGCACATGGATAATTTTGAACGCTCTAAAATTTTTAAGTATTTCCATAGTTATCTTGAGGCATCGCTGCAACAAAGGGTCTTTAGCCTAGGCATCTCCTCTTATTTGGAAAATGACCAACTGGGAGTCTGTTTGCAATTTGACACACTAAGCTATCATCTGCTCGGTTAGCGTGATCCCTGCAATTACCGATTCACATACTTTCTATTTCCATTATACTGACAAGGTGCGCCACTGCATATTCTGAAGTCGCGTCACTCCCATACATCACAGACCACAAATTTATCATAAAAATCTCGTTCATCACGGATTTTCACATAACCATGGTTGCACTAGCTCTAACCATATGAGTTCCATACTAACCAATAAATGTTCTGCACTCCATATCCTACTGTCACAACAAAGTGTTTTCCCATTTTATGTCATCCTAATATGTTTCTCGATTTAAAATTCACGGGTCCTTACGCATTTAAAAAAATAATAAATTTTTCATATAAAAATAAAAAAAAAATAATAATAGTCATTAATATATAAAAAATCAAGTCATAATCTTATTTACCTCTGATAAACCACAATACTTATATGTCGAGTGTATCAGAGCTACAATGGGATCATATCGTTTCAAATTTCGCTTTATTTGGTTGTGATACAATTGTTTGTATTTTTTTACCTCCTGAAAAATAATAATAACATAACATATTTTTGTTAACTATCAAAATTAAGAACAAAATTGACACTCATTCTAAAAAATTGAGATTACCTCTCCTAGATAATCACAAACATTATATCAACCTTCAAAGGGTCACCTATTTTCCGAGATAGGTCCAGAAACCATCATAAATCCTTCTTTTCTTTTGTATTTACATTTATACATGGCTTCCACAACAACACTAGCCGCAAATGCATAACACGATGAAGTGATAACTTGACTGCGCACCTCATTCATGTGTTTCCTCATCCATCGAAGATATAAGCTCATCACCGTATTTACTCATTCTAAAAAGTATCTAATTTGAAACGAAAATAAGTAAATACGATGACCTTATCTTCGATGGATGGAGGAAACACATGAATGAGGTGCGTAATATGAGTAAATACGATGATGAGCTTATCTTCGATCATTTGGCTACCAATTGGAAGAAGGCAATAGATCGAAATATGAGTCAAACTCTAAGATTTATGAAGGTTTCTGGACAGAAGATAGTTGTCTCTTCGACGGTTGGTATAAAATTTTATCTACAAGAGGTAAACTCAATTTTTTAAAATTAGTGTCTATTTTGGTCTTATTTTTTATCGTTAATAAAAATATGTGCTGGTATTTTTATTTTTTCCAAGTTACATTAAAGGTTAAAAAGTACAAACAATTGTATCACAACCAAATAAGGCGACATTTGAAAAGACACAGTCCCGTTGTAGTTGTGATACACTCGACATATAAGTTATGTGATTTATCGAAGGTAAATAAGACTATTAATCGATTTTTTTATATTAATGAGTATTAATATTATGTTTTATTTTTATATTAAATTATTTTTTTAAAATACGTAGGGATCAGTGTACTTTAAGCCGCAAAATATATTATGATATAAAATGGGAAAACACTTTGTTGTGATAGTTGGATATGAAATGCAGAAAATTAAAAAGAGTTGGAACAGTTATTGGTTAGTTAGGAACTCATATGGTCAGAACTGGTGCAACAATGGTTATGGAAAAATCAGTGTTCAACAGGATTCTTATGGTAAATTTGTGGTCTGCGATGCTTGGGAAGTGACGCAACTTCAAATTTTAGAAGATGTTGTGACGCATCTAGTCAGTATCATGGAAAAAGAAACTCTGGTATGTGAATGTTGTTGAAATCATAGTTACCTACATCTTTTTGGGATTCATTCATATTCTCAGACTCGTGGTTTGTATTCTAGAACAAGTTGTAATATGGTTTTCCTCGAAAATGCATAGTTGACAGTTTTCTCCATTCTATAAAATGCAAACCAATTGTGTGTCAATTATTTATTAAATTAAACATGTTTCATGTTCTGAATTTAGTGATTCTTACATTTGAATTAGCTTGCAGCACCTTTTTAATCATGTTCGTGTTTGCACCTTTCAACTCTGAGTTCAAGGCTTTCCAAACACAAATATTTGTTGTCAGATTTAAAAGGTAGATAGCATAAAGCGTTGGTGCATTATTGATCCTCAAGTAGTTAGAGTTAATTTCCATGTTAATGCATTTAGAAGAAAAAACTGAGATCTTGCATGTACTTTCTTTTGACCCATAAACATATGCAATGTGATAATATCTTCAAGGCCGGTTTAAGTCTTCCACAGTTTTCGGTTTGAAGTTTGTCAATGCAATGAAATCTCCAACCTCTGGTTCGTATGTTCCAACTTCTTTTGAATCATTAGTTTTGTTCACCAAGATTTGATAAAGCAAGAACTTGGTTGATATGTAGTTTTTCGATCTCCCAGGTTCAGTTGTCAACACCTCACAAAAAGGTGCCTGGGACACACCATACAAGCTTGATGAGAGATCACTGTGAGTTTCTTTAAACATGGAAGGAATGAATGAGCACAAGTAATTTGTTGTTGACATCAATGTTTGTGGAATTTCTTGCACCTGAGATAACAATAATGTTTCAGGCTACATGTTTCTGATAACGTGTCTTTCGAGGAACACAACAACTTCCTAGTGTTACTGTGTTAGCATATTTTTCTTAGAAGGTTAACAAAGTGTTTTCAGAAATGAGAGAGTAATGTGTTATCATTCATATTCATTCTATCTAAACTTAAAGAAAGAAATATAACCTTGTGTTTGCAGAGGTTTACGTTGTGAACATCATTGAAACTCCAAGAAAATACAATTTCTACCAAACTTGCAAGATCAATTTCCTCCCTCTTATGTTTAAAACTCCTCTCCATACTTTTCTCTATTTTTATGACCACTTCTTTCTAAATAAATAATTGCTCCACTGATGTTAAATGTTGCTTGATCTTCAACTCTTCTAATAGGCTTATTAACCTTTAGTCGATGAGCTACGTCCCAATGTATGTCACAATGGCTTGTAGCACCCCGAACATGGCTAACACGTTCATATTGCAGAACTTCAAGATGTTTGCTACGACGATGTTTGCAAACGCCTCGTCCTCGATCAACTTAGTAAAATAATCCATAACTACGATAAGGTATTTGAGTTGCCTTGGCGCCGGGGGATGAGGTCAAGAATATCCCGTACCCTTTGTAAGAATAGCCATGGTGATGTGAGTACATGCAACTCATGGGCTGAGGCGTTGAAAACATCTTCGTGCCTATAGCATTGCTCACACTTTTTCGTGTATTTCTAGGCGTCCTGAACCATGGTCAGTCAGAAGTACCCAGCTCTCAGAATTTTCTTGGCTAACGCTCTAGCTCTCATGTTCTGGCAGACTATCCCTTCAAGTACCTCCAGATGGGAGTAATTGGCTTCTACTTTTTCTAAGTACTTCAACAAATGCATAGACAGACCTCTTTTGTACAAAGTTCCTCCGACCACCCTGTATCTGCTTGACCTTCTTTTCACCAAGGTCGTTTCGGATGGATCCGGCGCGCCTAGATCAATATTGAATCAGGGTTATCTAAGAAGCTGAGTAGCATTGTCCACAGTTGCTACCACTTCCGCCCGAGATTCTATGCTTGGTGTTTTTCTAGTTTCTTAGACAAAAGAGTGATTGATCTCGGGGCTTCTTGTCTTGGCCAGTCGAGATAACACGTCGGCACATGTGTTCTCTTCTCGTGGCACATAGATAATTTTGAACGCTTTAAAATTTTTAAGTTTTTCGATAGTTATCTTGAGGCATCGCTGCAACAAATGGGTTTTTAGCCTAGGCATCTCCTCTTATTTGGAAAATGACCAATTGGGAGTCTGTTTGCAATTTGACACACTAAGCTCTCATCTCCTCGGTTAGTGTGATCCCCGCAATTACCGCTTCATACTCAACTTGGTTGTTAGTGGTTGTAAATTTGAACCTCAAGGAAACCTCGTATGGGGATATGGCAAATAGGTCTACGTTTGCTTGAAGACATTCAATACCTTACTCCTAAAAGAAGCCCGAACCCTATCCTCATCGCCTACATAGGGTTATCGCCAAGCTAGATGGATTCAAATTCATCATCTGGAGTAGACCTAACTTCCTCTTCGCGCACATCTAGGTCAAAGGTAGTAATGTTCCACGAATCTTTTGCTCTGCCCATAAGATCGACCCAAGAATGTCCCCTGGATATGCTTAGCTTCCTCTAGGTCAGCCTTCCTCCCATATTGTGATAGGTTACTTTAAAATGGACCAACGACGCCATTATGTCTAGCTTCGCCAAGAACGATCTTCCTAGAATACTTCTGAAGGAACTTTTGCACGAGACTACAAGGAAGTTGAGGATTACCTCTCTTTTGCATTCCAACTATTATTCTCATATTTATCACTCCTCGCGGGCGAGTTATCGAATCATTGAAGGCAAATAAATCTTCCCCTATACGAATTCAAATTTGTTTGTTGGGTGGCTAACAGTTCTCTTATCATTCAAATTGAACTTTAGATTGATTTTTCAAAACTAAACTAATAATTTGATTCAATTATCTACAATATGGTTCAATTAATGATTATTTAGTTCTTGAATTGTTTGAGAAATAATGTTAACTAAAATAAATGTCTAATAACAATTCAATACAATTATGTAGCTCATGATTTTTCTTAAAAAAATAAGTCCTATTGAAACAATTCAATGATCATGATTAAATATGAACTCACATGAGTGACAATTTTAATAATAATAATAATAATAATAATAATAATAATAATAATAAAGGTGATGAATGAATATTGGAATAGTAGTTAAATAGTTTAGAACCTGTTTGTTGTCATCATTATACTTTCCCAAAGCCAATATGGAAAATCCAACGAGAACAGGGCGAGTATCATTAGTTATGACACGCATACGTCCTGGTCGTGGTCTTGGAGGGCAATAGCATTAAAATCCTGAGTTGTACAGAATGAATCAACATTATAGAGATTACTTGAAACACAAAATTAATCATCAAAATTATTATATGAAGCGAAACGTACCTCTTTCGGCAGAGCATTTCTTTCAACCGCTTCAACCGAATCATCTTCACCATGTTTCCGTTCCGATTTCAGCAGCGTACCTTATCTTCAACTTGTTTCCATTCCAATTTCAGACGCTTATCTCTTCCACCATGTTTCCGTTCCGATTTTAGACGCTTACCTCTTTCACCATGTTTCCGTTTTGATTACGGCGGCGTAGCTCTTAAAACTGTGCTTTCCGGCAACCAAACTGTATCAATCGATATCACAACGTACGGCTCTAAAATAACAACAATTACTAGCCTCCTTATTTATTACTACTATATCAGTCAGCCGCCCCACAACATAACAAACCCTAGATACATTATACTCCAATTAGCCGACCCGACCCGACCCGACCCAATTTCTTTTAAATCCAAGTTCCAAAATATCTTATCTTATAATAGTCTGTTATAACTAATTAATAAGATTAATTTTATCAACTCTTAAACTTAATAGAAAATGTAACATTCTAGAGCTAATAATTTAAATACAATTATAGTGCTTCAAAATAAAAATATATTTTGTCTAGGTGGGTTAAAAAGATTTTGTCTAGAGATTTTAGTAGAATATATTTTTGTCTATGATGGTTGAACTTTTTTTGTCTAGACGATTTGAATAATATTTTTTGTCTAGAAGATTTGAATATTTTATGTATATTAGTAAAATAATTTTATGAAATAAAGGCAAGACAAAATTAAAATTATATGTTTTTTCTAATAATATTTTATATCTATTAGAAAAAACTTAAGCATTTAATAAAAATTACTAAAATAAATTATTTTTATCAATCATTTTTAATTTAAGTTAAATCTAATACTTTCTTTTTTTATTTAAAAGAAAATTAAAAAAAACTTAGTTGTTATCAAACAAAATGAGAGGGGATAATAAAATAGAAATAAAGAAAAAATTTTGTTATTATTATTATTATTTATGATGTTAATATTATAAAAATAAATATTAGAATAAAAATTTGATTACGACAGAAGGTTTACAAAATATTAACTAATATATATATATATATATATATATATATATATATATATATATATATATATATATATATATATATATATATATATATATATATATATATATATATATATATATATATATATATATATATATATATATATAATTCTTTTAGAGTTTTTTTAAATATTAAGACAAACTTTATTGTATATTTTTTTATACTTATTAGTTTAAAGGAAAGAGAAATTTAAATATCTAAAATAAAAATTTACTAAATAAAATATATTTTTTCTATTTTTAATTGGGAGTTGAATCCATTATTTTATGCAAATGAAAGGAAAGTTCTAATAAAATAATAAAAATGAAAATAAACAATAAAACTAAACTAAGGAATATTTTTTTTATATTTTAAAACTCAAAATTAATTCTTATTTATTATTATTTTGATTTATAATATAATTTTAAAAAAATAAAATAAAATAAAATATGAAAACTTGACTCTTTTTATATGATAATGAAAATAAAATTATTAATTTTTTAAATATTTTTATAATATAATCTAAAAATAATAACGAAAATAAATAAATTAACTTTTTTTTATATTTTTATAACAATATCTAAAAAGAAAAAAAGAATAAATGAATTAACTTTTTTTAAATATTTTTTATAAAAATTTCTACAAATAATAAATGGAGACTAAATGTAAAACTTAACTTTTTTTGATTTATGACAGAATCTGAAAATAATAAAAGAAAATAAATAAATAATTTTTTTTTTATTTTTATAACATAATT
Organism: Lathyrus tuberosus; assembly: GCA_022829125.1. NCBI lineage: Eukaryota > Viridiplantae > Streptophyta > Magnoliopsida > Fabales > Fabaceae > Lathyrus > Lathyrus tuberosus. The sequence continues at coordinate 16,117,693 of JALAZF010000040.1, forward strand.
TGAAAATAATAAAAGAAAATAAATTCTAAACTTAACCCTTTTTTAACTTTGTAACAATATCTACAAATAATAAAAGAAAATAAATGTATTAACTTTTTATGTTTTTTTTTCTTAAATATATATTTTTAGATATATTTATATTAGGGTATTATTATATTTTTTAGATTTTTAAGTTATTATTATTATGTCTTTTTATTATTTTAAAGAAAAAAAATCTCATTATATTTTTAGATCTTAAAGTTTTTTATTTTTTTAAGATAAATCTATATTTTTTTTACCTAAATAAACTTGTTAAAATAAATGTTTCTTCTGTTTTTAATTTGGAGATGAAAATTTAAAATAGAAGACAAGAAAACACTTGTGTTTTTGTTTTTTTTTTTTTTTGTTTTTTAAGATTTTTTTAGATTCAAAGTAAATAAAAGAAAAAAAAAAAAAGCTAAAAAAAACTGGACTGGGGTGTATGTTTAATGGGAGGGTGAATCAGCCCAAATCAAACAACAAGGGGCGGATCTGGTAACATGGGGCGGGTCGGTTTGGATCCGACCGAGCCTTGCCTTAATACTAAAAGGGTGTGAAAAACCCTAGCTTTATGCATCAGCCGCTGCTATGTGTGTTCCAAATCAGAAAACACGATCTTTCTGTCCTAAAAAGAAAACACGATCAAAAACCCTCTCTTCTTCTTTCGATCGCTCATCGCTCTCACGCTGTTCTCTTTGATTCGTTTATCTGCCGCTCTCACGATCAAAAACGCTCCGAAAAATTACTGCAATAGCATGACAGAAAGAGCAGCATAAAAAGAGTGAGGAAGGACATGAATTACCTCTCCAAATGTATCGGAGGGACGAAAAATCTAAGGTAAACTTCTTCTTTCTGATTCTCCTGTCCCTCCCTGATTGTTGTTGTTGTTGTTGATTATTTCTTCAAGAAATGTGTGGCTTGTTGTGTGATTCTATGGCTATGATCCTTTTGCAATGAAGATGTTATGCATTTTTAAGTTCTTATTTTGTATGTGAATGATTGTGGTTCTTGATTTGTGCTTAGTGGAACTTTTTAGTGTTTTTCTGATAAGTTTTTTTCTTTCTCTGTGGAATGTTTGTTTTATAGGGAGAACAAAAATTATGGTTTGTAAATTAATCCAGTCTGTTGATTGACAAAAAGGGTATGGAGTTGATTCACTTTTAAGGTTCAAAATCTGTTCTAACTTTCTGATGTAAAAACTCTGCTATGCTTCTTCAAGTTTGGTAATCTGTTTTTTGCTTTTATGTTTTTGACTCAATGGTTTGTATTTATTCCTATTGTCATGCTAACTGTTGCCTCTGTATGTACAGGCCTATATATGACAGAATTATGCTCAAAGAATCAAAGTTGGAGAGGAAAAGAGATTTATGTACTACTTTGCAGAAAGAAATGATAGGCTGTTGCCCGGGTAAAATTATTTGATACAGTATCAAATATATTTAAATGTACATTTAGAACGTTATAAAATGTATTTATATACGTGTTTAAATTTAAATTAGTTATTAATTATAAAATGAATAATTATTATATAAATTCAATTGTATTAAAATACAAATAGAAAAAAAAAAAATTCTTGAGATAAAAAAAAAAAAATATTTCATATTTGATCATAAGGATTTTATCTATTAAGTTAAGATAATTATTAATTAAAATAAAATATGTATTGTGTTTATAGTGACCCGTGAAATAGAAAGTTTATTTGATATAATATAAAATGTATTTATATACAGATGTATTAAATAATAATGCAAAAAAAAAACTCGTGAGATGAAAAAAGACAAAAAGAAAATTTTGATGCGATAATGATCCGTGAGATAAATAAATTATTTGGTGCGATATAAAATGTATTTAGATACAAATGCAAAATTTAAAATGATATGCTTAATTGTAAAATGAACAATAATTATATAAATTAAATTGTATTAAATAATTACATAAAAAGAAAAAAAAATAAATCATAAGATGGAGAAAGAAAAAACAAATATTTAAATATAAGATAATGGTTAATTAAAATAAAATAAATATTATGTTGATAGTGACCCGTGAGATAAATATGTTTTTTATTTTATTAAAATAAATAAAAAATAGATTATTAGTATTTTTAGCGATAATAAAAAATATAGTGAAAAAAATTAAAATGAAAGTAAGAAAGTGTGGGAAAAAAAGTGAAAATGATTTAAAATTTGAATGAAGAGAGAGAATGAGTGTATGTAATATTTAATTTGAATGGGTAAATAGAAGATAGTAAATAGTAAATAGTAGTCAATGTTAAGTCAACACATGGCATGCAATTGTGAAAAACTACTTTTGATTTTGGAAGAATTTGCTAGTTACCAAAATAACATTTTCATAGTGTATTTTATTTTTGGTGGAAGGACAATTTGGGCAGTTCATGCAACCTTTTAGTAATGGGTAGATAGTAGAAGAGAAACTCGTAAAATTATTTGATACATACTATATAAAATATAAAATGTATTTATATACATATTTAAATTTGATATTAACTATTAATTTTAAGGGTAATGTTAACTTGTTTCTCAAGGGTACAAGTTAAGAGATAAATATAGTAAAATTTTATTGAGAATTGTGTATTGAATTTAATAAAACTTTATAATTAATGATTTTATTATTTTATTTCATAAGAATTTTTTATTTTTGAGTTTTTTAATATGTGCCGAATGATACAAGTTAGCATTACCCTAATTTTAAAATGAACAATGATTATGTAAATTCAAATATATTAAAATATAAATAAAAAAAACTCGTGAGATGAAAATAAAAGAATACTTAATAGTTAAAATAAGGATTTTATTTTTTAAATTAAAATAATTATTGATTAAAATAAAATATGTATTATGTTTATAGTGATTTATGAAATAAGAATTTTATTTAATACAATATAAAATGTAAAAATTTAAATTAGTTATTTAATTGTAAAATAAAAAATAATTATACAATTTCAATAGTTTTAAATAATGATGCAAAAAGAAAAAAAAATGACTTGTTAGATTAAGTAAGACAAAAAAGAAAATTTTGATGCGATAATGATTCGTAATATAAAAAATTATTTGATGCGATATAAATGTATTTAGATAAAAATGAAAATTTTAAAATGATTTATTTAATTGTAAAATAAACAATAATCATACAAAATTTAATTGTATATCATACAAAATTTAATTGTATTAAATAAATATATAAAAAGAAGAAAAGAAAAAGGAATCGTGAGATGAAAAAAGAAAAAAATTAATATTTAAAAATAAGGATTTTGTCTTTTTGTGATAATATATAAATATAAAAAAATTAAAATGAAAATGAGAAAGTGTGGAAAAAATGTAAGACAGATTTAAAATTTGAATAAAGAAAGAGAGTGAGTGCATAAAAAAAGATTGACATTTGACATATAAGTAGATAGATGATTGATAATTAATTGGAATATTTGTTAATTATCAATTTATTCATATTATAATGTAATGATTATTTGGTGGAATGGCAAATGAGGCAATGCATCCCATCTATTTTTAATGAATTGATAGTAAATTGGAAATTGGTTTGAAACTTTCCTGCAGTAAATTTTTTTTTTTTTTTTTTTATAAAAAAGCTTTTGTAGAAAAATTATGCATTGGCGTGACTTGTATTGATATTGCTTTGTAAATTTGTAAGGTTTAGGCTAAAGAGGAAAATTAAACTCTTATTTTCCAAATGCACAATCCTTTATTAGACTTTGAAATCATGTATCCAACAAAATGTAACATTGCCTAAATTCTAAATTCAAAGCCAAATGACATTTCTCTTAGAAAAAACTCAAATTCCAAATCAACTTAATTATGCAAATTCAATCTTGATGCAATAGAACGAAACATTGTCTCACAAAAAGATGCACATGAAATGTGGACTTTTATTCAAAATCCCTTTTTAATTCTAAGTCTTAATTTGTCCATAACTAATCATCCTAATATTAGCAACAAATGACTAACTAAAATGCAAAGTAGCGATAAAAGATTAAATGCAAACTTGAACCATTCTAATGTCTCATTATTGTCTCCTCATTGCATGCATTGAAAGCAAAGACTTGGTCTAAAACTTAAATTAATGCGGATATGATCAAATGATATAATCATAATATGCTAATGAGGATAAATTAATGCGGACGAAAAATATGTAAATGCCTTAACCTATGCAAAGGAGTATATTAGTGGATCATACAGATGAATGAATGCAAATGGATGAATGTAGATGAATGATTTTAGGTGGGTGAAAATGTAGGTGATTGATTTTTAGAAGGGGCAAAATTTAGGGTATGACAGTTGCCCATATTTAAATATCTTTACCAGATAGCATAAGTGATAATGATCCCCGTGAGATCAAGGTGAAAGGTATTTAAATACAGAAGACCTGAAATTTTGCCCCTAGATGCAATGATATGATATGCTATGGACTGACAAACTTCCTTTTTTTTTGCTGGGGGTATGAAATGAACCATGGCATGATTTTTATGATGGATGATGGACAAACATTTGGGGAAAGATGGAGGCATAAGGTAGTTGTGATCCACAGAAATGTCAAAGACGAATGGGTGAAGACTCATTAACAGGTTCAGACATGACCTGACGACACCTTAGAATATACCTGACGGTTTTGGACTTTAAAACACAATACCAGCAACAACTGGACTTTAAATAACAGAATGCTGACAACAACTGGACTTTAAATGACCACCTCCACTAACGATGATGCTGGTCTTTGGGCAAGAAGCTCGTTGAAGTGCCTCGCTTTAAGACCATTCTGAAATGTTCCCACAAATTTTTCTTGATTCGCGTGGCAACCCTTATGGTGGTGAAAGCTCCTGAGGTTTGATTAAATTTTGGTTAAAACTTAATGAAGCAATATGCAGACAAAGATGTCGAATACAATATTCCAACATCCAGTTTCGACAAATATAGCAGGTTTTAAATCCGGTGCAAGAATTAAGGAGCAATCAGAGCATGGATCAAGGAATCAATCAACAGAAGATTGAAAGCCCAAAGCAGCAGAAGGCTATAAAAGAAGACCTAGTCCAAAGGTAGAAAAGAGAGAGATAACGACATAGACTTAGGAATCCTATTTTGTAAAGTAGGTTTTAGGGTTTGAGAGTCGCAGGTTTCTCTTGTAAGTCTCCCTCTGTATCGATTTGATACATTGTGGAAGACATAGGTACTTGTACAGATTCAGAAACCCGTAGGTAATGAATCCTGTATTGTTCTTGGTGAAGCTTTTAAGCAAATCCAAGTTAACTTGTTAGTCAAGAATGTTTGACTGAACTTTGTATTGAAAATGATGTCTTTCAAGTAGGATGATACAGTTATTGTGACTATAACTGTTAGATAATCATAGGTTGTGATTTAGGGAGTGAGATAGCTTTCTCTTATCTAAGATGGAGTTTTTTGATAAAGTTTTAATTGGGTAGTGATAGGTAAACCAGAGGTGTTTACTATAAACCAACGATTTTTTTACATAAAACTATACTATTGATAGTGGATTCTTCTTCCTGGCTTGGTATACCCCCGAATACAGGTGATTTGCACTTAAATGGGTTATCATATTCTGTGTTGTTTATCATTCTGCAATTTACAGTTCATTTTTTATTAACATGTTGTAACAGATGTCGAAACATCTGTCGTGCTGATGTTACTGATATTCTGAATATCAGTTTGCTGGTCTGTTCTTGGTTTAAAGTTGTGCAGAGAATAATGTCTTGACATGTGTTAGGACATCTGCTGGCCGCTATGCCAGAATTTCAGGTGGCTTCATTAAAATGGTCGAGATATTCCCTCAGCGATTCTGAGAGGCCTTGTCCAATGCTAAACAGGTTGTTGGTGGACATCTTCCTATGTCGACTGTCTGCAAACTAGTGTACGAGGTTTTTCATCAGCTATTGATAGTTGGCGATGGAAGCTCCGGGTAGGCCCATGTACCATCGCAAGACTGCATCTCTGAATGTTCCAGAGAATAACTTGTGTTTCAGAGAGTCAGGCACTTTGATAATGGCTCTGTGTGTTAATTGAGGTGACATGCTCGTATGGGCCATTACGACCATCAAACTTTGCCAAAGAGGGAGGCTTGGAGCCTTCGGGAACAAGTGCTTCCCATATTTCATCTGAAAGTGGCTAGGGGTCCAACACTTCCATATCCTCTGTGGGGGTAGCCTCCTGTGAGCTTTGTTGGATGTTGTGGACATTGTCTTTCATACTTTGATTATGGCGGCACAGTTCGTCCATGCTAGCATGCATTTTTGATACGGCATTGGGATCACCGTTACCTATGGTATCCTCTTATGTGGGGGATTGTGCCTTCTTGGCAACCATGATTACAGACGGTTAAAGCTAGTGGTAGAGACTTTAGTGAGTATATGAGTGGTGATTATAATGGAAGGTGTGGCCCAGGTTACCGGGGGCCCACGGTGGGAGCCACTATACTTGTAAAAAGTACATAATCTATGGCACTCCTAGGCTTGCATAGGTGGCTAGAAGCTTTAGATATTTTTTGTGGTTTAATTAGGTCTTAGTCACGATGGTGTTTGCTGTGATGGGAGAGCAAGCTCACGTGAGGTGAGAAGCTTTGTAGCTTTTGGGGGTATATCATGTATGTTACGATCTGTCCATCTTAACCCTAGGTTTGAGGTATTTATATATGCTCTTGGGCCAGAATTTGAGGACCCCTAGGAAGTGATAATCGTTCCACCTTAAATAGGAGAGTTGTTAACTACTTATATTTTAGGGGGTCGTAGGCATGACTTCGCACATGCAGTTATGGACTAAGTAAACATCGTTATTCATTTTCCTTTAAAGGCAAACCCCCTGCTACGTGAGGGTTATACTTCAGGCGACGCGTCATGCATGAGGGGGGGGGGGGGGGTGTAACACCCTTAAACCCCAACTCAATTTATCATAGAATTTAATAAAACAAGATGCAAAACCACTTAGGGTGTCACTCACAAATCAAACATAGTCTGCTCCGTAATACGGGTTACAACAGAATATTTAAAACCTGTCATCGCATGCCCACCTTCACTTAGGGTATCATCGCAACAAAACCATTATTAAAATAAGTAAACAACATTTCAACTCATGAAATTTAGTCTCATAAACTTTAACTTTCATAACATAAGTAAAAGGAGTTATAATATTCAACTCTCAACAACTTTGAAATCTCCAACAAAACATAAATAGTAAACTCCAACGAAACAAAACAAGTGAAAGAAAACGTTCTCAGCCCGATGTTACATGACCAGAGCAAGACCCTACTAGTAAAATGAAAAACTAAAGGAAGTCACTCCAAGAGCTATATTCCACTTACGTCAGCAATTGCTACTCCTGAGCATCTGCAAGTTGTTCAGGGTGGACAACATTAAAGCAAAAGGGGGTGAGAATACACTTCAATAATTAACGGTGAAAACAAACAGAGGTAGATTACCACACAACAATAAATACACACATTAATCATATCAACGCCAACATATCAAGTTATCTCAACCAACAACACATCCACAATAATCAATATGATACAAATGAGACTTTTATGCAAATGTAGTCAACACCGACTCAATATGCATGTGGTACCAAATATGAACAGTCAAGTTCATCTCGATCCTCGATCTCCACCAAAGGATCATATTCGCTCTTAGAACCATAGCACAGCAAAATCTCTACCATCACCATAGGTAACGCAGCACCGATTCCCACCACAACTAGTTACTCGCAGTCGATCCCCACCATAGGATCAACGCTCACCAAAACTGGACCGAAGTCTGTACACGATGATGCATGACCACCAACAACTTGCATTACCACCAAAATTACACCAAAATATTCAACATAAGTGTATACCTTATTATACATCATATTAATCAACATTTAACAACATCAACATGACAACACCATAATTATCGTTCAATAATTCCCACAATTATTCATACTAAAGAATTCATTATCGATACATGCAAGCATTTTCACCTCCACATTATTGTAGCACTATCTTCATGATCTCATACAATCGATTAAAATAAGTTTAATCATCAAGTCATACTAAGACAACATCAAACAGTACTCAAACAGTACCCAACAGTAACAGACCAATCCCTAAAAGTTAAAAATCAAAATCTGCTACCTAGTATAATCAAAATAGGTATTTACGCAAGTTTGAGGTCGATGGTGCCACGGGCATGGCACCCGCCATGAACCTACGACCTACAAACTTGCTAATTCTGCACAGGGTGCAATTTTGCACCCCAATTCACCTTCTTGCCAACTGATTCGCTGTCGCACACAGGTCAAATACGAGCAAATAAACTATAGTTTAGGGAAGCGACACTCGAGTCATATCGAAAGACTCTTGGATTGATTTAACCAATCGACTGTAACAATGGGGGTTGGTTTCGAAACGTGAGTAACAATTAATTAAAGGCAAAAGCAATTTTGATAAATAAGCTAATCTACTGTATCGATTTTCGACTTATCATTGATTTTTATAATTCCAATTCCCTAAGCGGATTCGAGTATATTCGATTACAATACCCACTGAAAAACGCAATTGATATTATATGATGCATGTTCCTAATTTCTGAATTAAGCAAACAGATTTAATCAAACGCGGTAACGAAAAAGCTACACTAACGCGATTATAGTTAAGGGTCATACAAATAATCAGATTTAATCAACTTTATCCTATAAGCAACAATTGAATTAATTAAACGAGTTTATAGGCAGAATTGAAAAGAAATCTGTCATACCCTAAATTTTGACCCCTAAGATTTCACATCATTGGGCTATTCATCATCACAATAAGGATACACATATCCTACATCATCAATCTTCTCAGAAGTTGCTGAGTATTCACTACAATCAAGGATTAGGGTTTTGAGCCCTCTCAGAGCACTCAGACAAAGGATCAATCAAGAAGTGACATGATCTTCAACTTGTCTAGTTTCTTGAACATCCACAAGGGATCAAGAGATATCCCACATCAAGAATTAAGCACAAGAGTACCACATTTCAGGCTAAGCAAGCCTCAGGATCGCCAGTGTCACCAAATTAGGGTTTTGGTCGACCAGGGCCTCAAGATGAAAATTTTCATCTGGGAATGAGCCCATACCTCCACATATGGTCCAATAAGATGAAAATTCTGTTGAAACATCTGATGAGTCCTCCTACGACAACTCTGCTTGGGAAGATGACTCTAACAACTCAACTCCACCAGAAATCAGTGTTATTTCTGAGGCTAATCCAAAAAGAAAGATATCGGACTTTGTGATTCACCGAGGAGTTCGTCGCCATTGGGTCGCCGTCGATGTCCCGAATGTCGTTCGTAAGTCAAAGTAATTGCCGTATCTTTAACCTTTCACTTTCGCCCGAGTGAAACAAATGTTTTATAGGGCTTACTTTTCTGTAAATATCCCTCTTCGCTCCGCCCAAAGTGACAGAGTTTTGTTTTATAGGGTTGTGTTTCAAGAATCGACAAATCATAAATAAAACGTCATTCTGTAATTTCCGCATTTATTGTTGTTTTCTCTTTTCACTTTTTCAGAAAATGGTAATCCTAAAAATAACCCGGAAATTAAAAACGAAACACTACACACACTTTTGCATTCTCTCTATCTTTTCTGAACGAAATCATCACGTCATGCAGATCACCTGCTTTGAACCCCATCGAAACATACAATCCGATGCCTTCTTCCAATTTTGAGTTCCCAGTATTCGAAGCTGAAGAAGAAGATGACACAGAAATTCCAGAAGAGATCTCTCGACTACTCAGACAAGAGGAAAGATCTATTGAACCTTACAAAGAACCGTTGGAAATGGTTAACTTGGGATCAGATGAGGAAAAGAAAGAAGTTAAGATTGGAGCACTGCTCAGTTCAACTGTCAAAGAAGATTTGATAAGGCTTCTCAAAGAATTTTCAGATGTGTTTGCTTGGTCCTACCAGAACATGCCAGGGTTGGATACCTGCATCGTGCAACACCATTTGCCACTAAAGACAGATTGTTCTCCAGTTAAACAAAGGTTAAGAAGGACACATCCGGATATGGCTATCAAAATCAAAGAGGAAGTGTGGAAACAGATCGACGCAGGTTTCCTCGCCACTTCAGAATATCCTAGTGGTTGGCCAACATAGTGCCAGTTCCGAAGAAGGACAGAAAAGTCAGAATGTGTGTAGACTACAGAGATTTAAACAGAGCAAGTCCAAAGGACAACTTTCCTCTTCCACACATTGACATGCTGGTTGACAGCATAGTAAAATTCAAAGTATTCTCCTTCATGGATGGATTCTCGGGCTATAATCAAATCAAAATGGCACCGGAGGACATGGAGAAAACTTCCTTCATCACCCCATGGGGCACTTTTTGTTACAAGGTAATGTCGTTCAGTTTGAAGAACGTCAGGGCAACTTACCAAAGGGCGATGACTACTCTTTTCCACGACTTGATGCACAAAGAAATTGAGGTGTACGTCGATGATATGATCGCCAAATCAAAAACAGAAGAAGAGCGTGTAGAAAACTTGACAAAACTGTTCGAGCGTCTGAGAAAATTCAAACTCTGCTTGAATCCCAACAAGTGCACCTTTAGTGTTCGTTCAGGAAAGATCTTAGGTTTCATCGTCATCTAGAAAGGAATTGAGGTTGATCTCGACAAGGTCAAGGTCATTCAAGAAATGCCTTCTCCGAAAACAGAAAAACAAGTAAGAGGATTCTTGGGACATCTCAATTACATCTCCAGATTCATATCCCTTATGACTGCGACATGCACGCCGATTTTCAAACTACTCAGAAATGATCAAAGCTGTGTATGGACAGAAGATTTCCAGAAAGCTTTTGACAGTATCAAAGAATATCTGTTGAATCCGCCGATTCTGTCTCCTCCAGTGGAAGGAAGACCACTAATCATTTATCTTACAGTCTTGGAAGATTCCATGGGATGTGTACTTGGCCAGCAAGACGAAACAAAAAGAAAAGAATTTGCCATTTATTACTTAAGCAAGAAATTCACAGACTGTGAAACTCGGTACACTATGCTCGAGAAAACTTGTTGCGCTTTAGCTTGGGCAGCTAAACGTCTTCGCCAGTACATGATTCGTCACACTACTTGGTTAATCTCAGAAATGGATCCGATCAAGTACGTTTTCGAAAAGCCTGCTCTCATAGGAAAGATTGCCCGATGGCAAATGTTGTTATCAGAATACGACATCGAATATCATGCTCAAGAAGCTACCATTATTTCTCACTGATCCCAGGGGCAAGTGGACCCCGAATTACGATGGCCCTTACGTTGTCAAGAAAGCCTTCTCAGGCGGTGCCTTGAGACTCGCGACAATGGATGGAGTAGAATTCACTTATCCCACAAACGTAGATGTAGTCAAGAATTACTTCGCCTAAATGAAAAAAAAATGTCTCGGTGGATTGAAAACCCGAAAGGGCGGTCCAGGCAAAAATTAGAGACATAAAAAAAATCATCCTGGTGGGTTGGAATCTGGAAAAAAAATCCAGGCAAAAGTTAGGGATTCATGGCGAGTAACTACATTCTCACAAATGCATCAACGGTAACATCATCTGTCAAAAAAGTCTCCAATCAGAGTCACCTTCGACAGAAGCTCAGAATGTCCAGAATTCAAAGTTGATGGGAGGATAACAGTCGTTATGTTTCAATGTAGCCCTTTTCCCTTTAAATTATCATTTTCTAACTTTGTACTGCTCCATGGTATCTCGCTCTCGGCTGATTACCATCCTATAAATAAAACTCGAACCTTTGTGCCTTTTGTTTATAATTCTAATTTATTCTGCTTTGCAAAATGATATGTTTACTTGATTAACATTCTTGAAACAGAAAAAATGAATTTACTCTTGTTTTAAATTTATTTCCGCTTTTAAAGACGGCAATTACTTTTCATCGAACACAAGAGGAATATCTACGTTTTCTCTGAAAAAACGGTCGAACTTCGAAGTGTAGGATCAAATGTCCTCGGTAGAATTCTTACTCTGGAAGCCATTGATGGGTCTTGTTCCCCCAGAAGATTCTATTTCTCGAAAAAAAGAAAGGGTGATTTCTGATCACAAATAGGTTTACACCTTCACCAGCAGAGATCTTGGTTCTCCAACGAAAGTGCGACGCTTCAGTAATACTCTTAGCCCCAGTGCGGTCGGATATCCCGTTGTACACATCATCTGCCTATATGTCGTGTCTGTTTTGTCAGCATACATTCATTCATACATATATTATGCATTATTAATTCATATTTATATTCATATTGCATCACTATCACTTTGGTCAGTTTCACTCCCAAGTGATAAAGTCCTCTCGTCGGTTGAGTCATCAGCATTCCCCTCGTCAGGAAACATTCATTTGAACAATCTCTCTTCGGTCTACTTCTAGATTGAAACCGTTCTTGATCACTTTGATAACTTGAACCTCTAAAGGATAAGAGAACGTTTTACGGACATCCTTTGGAACATCACTCTTTGCCATTGAAGATGATACACTTTGCTTTCCCGGATTAAGGAAAATCCCAGAGAAAGTCTTTCAACAAACCAATCTCGTCAATACATCGGTCTTTCTCCAAAGAAATTCGATGTTAATGAAGTCATCAGCACCTCAAAATTGGATAGGATCACATGGCATTTCTTCGCGAAAGAATTCTGAAGAAAAGTGTGATATCCCCAAGCAGAAAGCAGTCTCCCAACAGACTCGTTTTCCCCAGTATAGTTTACAAATGGCATCTCCAACAGAGAAGTTTGCATACCTCTACATCTCAGACCCATGGGTTTCCCCAGCATGTCTGACATCAACACTTTTTCCATTAAATGGCATCTCCCTATAAACCTTGGCGAGAAGTTTGATGAAAACCGCTACAAATAGCATCCCTTGTCAAGAGAAATACTCGACAAGAAGAAACTGAGACCAGTTCCTTGGTAGGAAACCAGGATCGAGGCGAAGTTTATTTCGAAAACTGAGACCAGTTCCTTGGTAGGAAACCAGGATCGCGGGGAAGTGATAACACTAAAACACACTATATATTTGACTCCGATTGCACATGTTTTTAGTTTTTTATTTGTTATTTTCCCTTGTTATTATGGTATTTTGTTTTACTTTCAGATGCATTTCCTGATTTAAGCCTGCAGTAAAGAAACGATGCAAAACGGGGCTAAAACAGAGATTTCCTGTGCAAATTGTACACTAGCCGTTTCACTCAGCGAACGCCATAGAGGATGTCATTTGAGCAGTACGTTTCACCCACACTCCAACGGTCACGAAATACGTTTTATTCAAAATACACACTCGGCGGACACGGAGAGGGGGTCGGCGGGCGCCGAACGTTACAACAGGGCAAGGGTCAGAAACGTTAGAAGCAGTTACACACGAAGAAAATTATTACTCAACCGTTTCTCCATAATGCTGCGTGGCAGTTACAGCTTCATGATTACTATAAAAAGCCTTGCATTTTCACTTTTGGATTATCCAATTCTAGTTTCCAACCTTAGGCATAAAGTCCACTTTGTAAAGCAATAATCTGTCACATCGAGGGGTTATTGCACTATCGTTGTAGTTAGATTGGAGCAATCATAGCTAGGAGTTTTATATTCGAAATTATTTACATTCAAGTCAGATTTTCGTTTCCCGCAATTTACTTTCTAGCTCTGTACCAGATTAAGTCTCCGCTTTGGAGCAGGTTTCTTTTATAATTTGCAATTTATGATTATCCGCATTGCCTTTATATTTATTTACTTTATTGCACTGCTTTATATTTGTTTACTTTCTGTCTCTATCATTACTTTATTACTTTAATCGTTTGTGTGATTTGTCTTTTGGAACTGAACTTAAGCGTGACATTTGTGTTCATTCTCTAGAAATACACTCTCACACTTCGCACGTTTTTTATATCTTATTTTGCAAACCAATTTATTGTTATGTTTCCAATTACCATTCCAGCATAGTCTTATTCTGATTTATTTCTATTTTTCGTTCTGTGGAGAACTTTTACTCTGATTTTTAGCCTTAGATAAACAACGTAACAATAGTAATCGATAGATTGACATTGGTCTCTGTGGGATCGATAAATCTTTTATATTACTCTGACGTAATCTGTATACTTGCGGATAGCACACATCAAGTTTTTGGCGCCATTGTCGGGGACCAATTACGTTAAAATTTCGTACCCTGTTGTTACACCGTCTAGACTAAGGCATCCCTTAGCCGGTAAATGCAAAGAACTCGCAGTACCGGAAACTTAGTTGATCCATTAGAAGAACCTGAACGTTACGCCCGAGCTCGTCTTCTACTTCGAAAACTCAAAAAAGCAATGGCAGACGAAGAAAACGCTAAACCTCTTAAGGATTTCGCCCTACCCTCTAACGAAGAACCTCATTCTAGTATAGTTAACCCAGCTATACCAGCCAATAACTTCGAATTAAAACCATCTCTGTTATAATTAGTACAACAGAACCAGTTCGCAGGTCTTCCCACGGAAAACCCGAACCAACATCTTAAAGTCTTTATTCAACTAGCCAATACCTTAAAAGCGAACGGAGCTCCTCCTAAGGCAATACTTCTAAGACTATTCCCATTTTCCCTCAGAGATAGAGCTCGATAATGGTTAGATTCCCTTCCAGCTAACTCTATAACCACTTGGAATGACCTAAAGAAAGTATTCCTTGCTAGATACTTTCCACCGAGTAAAACTGTTGTTCTACGAAACCAAATAACTCGATTTACCCAAAGCGAGGGAGAATCACTTTTCGACGCTTGGGAGAGATATAAGGAACTATTAAGAGCATGTCAACATCATGGCTTAGAACAATGGCTTATAATCCATACCTTTTATAATGGACTCATGTACAACACAAAGATGACCATAGACGCTGCCGCTGGTGGCGCCCTAATGAACAAACCCTACCCCGAGGCTTGCGCTCTCATTGAGGATATGGCACAAAACCATTACCAATGGGGAACCGAACGAGCACCGGTGGAGAAGAAAGAGACCAAAGGAGGTGTGTATGAAGTGAGTTGTTTTGACCATATGAACGCAAAGATGGATGCTCTAGCTCAAAAGGTAGAAAACCTGACTATCAACCCCACAGCAACCATAGCAGCTATACAGCCCAGATGTGAAATCTGTGGAACCTCAGGACATACTGTAGCTGAACGCAACCTTTTAGCCGAGAGTACCACAAATCAGGTTAGTTACGCCCAAGGAAACCCTTATTCAAACACATACAACCCTGGATGGAGGAATCACCCAAATTTTTCCTATAAGAATAATAACCCTACTCAAAATTCAACACCTCAAATACCACCCAGTTTCCAAACTCAAAGAACCAATCAATCTGCACCATATGCCCCTCAGAAATCAAATTTTGAGAAAAAGATGGACGAATTCATCTCAGCTCAATTACAACAGAACAAGGAGTTCATAAACCAAAACATTCATATGCATGGACTAATTACCCAGTTGGGTACTAAACTCAATTCTATAATTACCCATAACAAAATGCTTGAAACCCAAATCTATCAAGTAGCACAATAACAATCCACCCATGCTACACCTGGAGGACAATTCCCTGGATAACCTCAACCTAACCCTAAAGGGCACGCGAATGCTATAGCCCTAAGGAGCGGGACCACTTACGATGGGCCTATAAACCCTAGGTTGAATAATCCATAACCTCCTAGGAAAGGAGTTATGAACACACCTGAGAAAGAAGTTGAGAAATCAGTGGAACCTGAGAAATCTAAGAATACGGAAGTTAAGGAAAGAGAAGAGAATGAAAAAGTTTATGTACCACCTCCTCCTTACAAACCTCCGATTCCATACCCACAAAGACTTAAACAAACCAAATTAGATAACCAATATAAGAAATTCATAAAAGTGATTGAGAAACTCCACGTAGAGATTCCATTCACAGAAGCTATTAACCAAATACCATCTTATGCCAAATTACTTAAAGACATTCTAACCAACAAACGAAGATTAGATGATCCTAAACCTTTAGAATGTAATTCAATTGCTGAGAATAAGCTTGCTAAGAAAGAGAAAGATCCAGGAAGTTTTTCTATACCTTGTGTTTTGGGAAACCAAGTTATTGATAAAGTACTTCTGGACTTAGGAGCAAGTGTAAGCTTAATGCCTTTAGCCGTTTGTAAGAGGTTAAACCTAGGAGAAATGCAACCGACTAGGATGTCTCTTCAATTAGCCGGCAGATCAGTTAAGTATCCAATTGGCATTTTGGAAGATGTCCCAGTTAGGCTTGGTAAACTTTATATTCCAACGGACTTCATCGTAATGGACATTAAGGAAGACGATGAGATCCCAATCCTTTTAGGTAGACCCTTCTTATCAACAGCTGGAGCTATAATAGATGTCAAAAAAGGAAAAATGACATTCGAGGTAGGTAATGAAAAAGTAGAATTTATACTATCCCAATTCTTAAATGCACCAGCCATAGATGACTCATGTTATGCCATCGATATAACTGATGAATGCATAAGAGAACTGGATAAAGAAGCTCCAGTAGAAACCATCAAACTACGATCCCCATAATTGAGGACGACGGATTCGAACGCTTATCTGAACCTTACATAGATAACAGTCTTTACGAATGCTTGGCACTTACCCCAGATCATATGCCATGTCCGAAAAAACCATCTATAGAGCTTAAGGAGCTTCCTAAGAATTTAAGATACGAATTCTTAGACAAAGAATTAAACCACCAAGTCATAGTCAGTGCCACGTTAGATGGTCCTGAAACTAATCAATTGTTAGATGTTTTAAGAAAATATCCCTTAGCTCTAGGTTATAATATCTCCGATCTTAAAGGAATAAGTCCTTCCGTGTGTATGCACCGAATTATGCTGGAGGAAGACGCAAAACCCTCCAGAGAACATCAACGAAGGATAAATCCTATAATGAGTGACGTAGTAAAAAGGGAAGTGTTAAAGTTGTTAGAGGCTGGAATAATATACCAAATATCCGATAGTAAATGGGTAAGCCCCGTACATGTGGTACCTAAGAAAGGAGGTGTCACCGCTGTACAAAACGAAAAAGGAGAACAAATAGCCAAATGTATAGAAAATGTTTGGCGGATGTGTATTGATTACAGGAAGCTTAATAAGGTAACTAGGAAAGATCACTTCCCACTTTCATTCATAGACCAAATGCTCGAACGTTTAGCTAGGCATTCTTACTTTTGCTATTTGGATATATACTCAAGATTCTTCCAAATACCCATTCACCCTGATGATCAAGAGAAAACAACCTTTACATGTCCCTATGGAATATTTGCTTACAGACGAATGCCATTCGGACTATGCAATGCCCCAGCTATATTCCAACGCTGTATGATGTCAATCTTCGCAGATTTCCTTGATGAGGTCATGGAAGTATTTATGGACGATTTCTCGGTATGTGGATCCAGTTTTAAAAACTGTTTAACCAACCTTGAGAAAATCCTGGAAAGATGCGTAGAAGTCAACCTTGTTCTAAACTGGGAAAAATGCCATTTTATGGTTACTGAAGGCATAGTACTAGGACACATAGTGTTCGAAAGAGGCATTGAGGTTGATAAAGCCAAAATAGAAGTAATAGAAAACCTTCAACCACCCAAAACCATTAGAGAAATCCGAAGTTTCCTTGGACACGCCGGTTTCTACCGACGCTTCATTAAAGACTTCTCCAAAATAACTAAACCATTAACCAACTTACTTATGAAAGACGCCGAATTCAAATTCGATGATAAATGTCTTGAAGCCTTTAAATACTTAAAACAAGCACTGATTTCCGTACCCATCATTCAACCTCCTGATTGGAACCAACCTTTTGAAATTATGTGCGATGCTAGCGATTACGCTATCGGCGCTGTTCTAGGACAAAAGAAGGATAAGAAACTCCATGTGATTTACTACGCCAGTAGGACTTTAGATGCGGCTCAGCTTAATTATGCCACAACCGAGAAGGAACTCCTGGCAGTAGTCTTTGCAATCGACAAATTCCGATCCTATTTAGTAGGAGCAAAAATCATAGTCTACACTGATCATGCTGCGATAAGATATCTATTAAGCAAAAAGGATGCTAAGCCTAGATTACTACGCTGGATCCTTTTACTTCAAGAATTTGATTTGGAGATCCGAGATAATAAAGGCACTGAAAATGTGGTTGCTGACCACCTTTCAAGGCTTGAATATCTAAAACCAAATCTTGTTCCTATCATTGATGATTTCATATACGATAGATTAGTAGGAGTAGTTAGAACCATCCATGATGATGATCCTGACCCCTAATTAGAATTAGACATTGAAAAAGCTCTCGTAGTGACAACCATACCTTGGTACGCAGATTTTGTTAACTATCTAGCAGCTGATATCATACCACCTGATCTAAATTACCAACAGAAGAAGAAGTTCTATCACGACGTGAAACACTTCTATTGGGACGAACCCCTCTTATTCAAAAGAGGCGCAGATGGCATTTTCCGTCGCCGTGTCCCTGAAGAAGAAGTAGAAACTATAATTAAACATTGTCACTCTTCACCATATGGTGGACATCTAGGCTCATCCAAAACATACGCTAAAATACTTCGAGCAGGTCTTTTCTGGCCAACTTTATGGCGCGATGTTCATGCCTACATTGTAAGATGTGACAGATGTCAACGCACAGGGAACGTCTCAAGAAGAGATGAAATGCCTCTGAGAAATATTCAGGAGGTAGAACTCTTCGATGTTTGGGGTATAGATTTTATGGGACCTTTTCCATCTTCGATGGGAAACAAGTATATCTTAGTAGCTGTTGATTATGTATCCAATGGATTGAAGCTATAGCTTCACCCACCAACGATACTCGTGTAGTCATTAAACTATTTAAAAAACTATATTTTCCCTAGATTTGGAGTACCTCGATTGGTTATAAGCGATGGAGGATCGCATTTCATATCTAGGATATTCGAAAACCTTTTAAAGAAATACGGAGTTAAACACCAAGTAGCCACACCTTATCACCTACAGACTAGTGGACAAGTAGAAGTATCAAATAGGGAAATAAAACAAATCCTAGAGAAAACCGTATCAATTTCTAGAAAAGATTGGTCCTTAAGACTACAAGAAGCCTTGTCGGCTTATATAACTGCTTTTAAAACCCCTATAGGAACAACCCCATATCAATTAGTCTACGGAAAATCTTGCCATTTACCCTTCGAGCTTGAACATAAGGCCTACTGGGCCATAAAAGCTCTTAATATGGATTACTTGATAGCCGAAGATAAACGCATTCTAGATATCCCCAAATTAGAAGAGTTACGCCAAAATGCTTATGAAAACGCCGTGATATATAAAGAGAGAACCAAAGCATGGCATGACAAAAGAATTGCCAAAAAGGAGTTCAACGTAGGTGATCCTGTACTTCTTTTCAATTCTAGGTTACGATTATTTCCCGGTAAGTTACGCTTAAGGTGGACTGGACCCTATGAGGTCACCAAAGTCCTGAAATCTGGAGCATTTGAAATTGCAAATCATTCATGTAGTCCCTTTTTAGTAAATGGACAAAGATTAAAACTCTACTATGGAGGTGATATCCATACCTACTACTCTGGTCACACTCTGATAGACCCACCTATAGCAACATCCACAACGTAAGTTTTACATTCGTCCAGCTAACGACGTAAAACAAGCGCTGCGTGGGAGGCAACCCATGACTTTCTTTTCATTATTTTTTATTTATGCATATAATTTATTTTAGAAAAAGAAAAAGATTTATTATTTATATTATTTGACTAACTGGACTGACTTATGAAATGTCTATGTTTACAGGTTACAGATCACATCATCCCAGATATTCTACACTAACTTTCTTTTCAAGATGCAGAGCTATGATGACATGCACATCGTGTTCAGAGATGACGAACAGAGGAAGAAATATGTAGTCCTTTCGGAGAGACCGATCCTACCCACTAGGTACCCTGACCCAAACTGTCTAACAACCTTAGGTATTGAGGCCAGTGTGAGGTACCTTTGTCACCAGCTCCAGTGGGATGAGTATTCTGAAGCAATAAATGTAACATATAAGCATATAACCTTAGAGTTCCTCAGTTCACTCATTTATGACCCCTACAGTGGAAGAGGTTACAACAATGGAAGCATAAGATTCAGACTATTTGGGAACGAGTATACACTTAACCATAGGGATTTTGCTAGATTACTTGGTTTTCAGTGTGGCATGGATGCCATCCATTTTATGCATGAAGTCAATGTTATGCAGGACGAGCTTGACATATTCTGAAGCAAAATCACCGGTGGAGGAGGACCTGGTTCTTCCACCCAATTAGCAAACAAAATCTACAACCCAGCCTTCCGTTATTTCCAAATGATCCTGGCCGAGACTTTCTTTGGTAGAAGTGAAACCGAGAACCAGGTTACCGAAGAAGAGATTCTGATGCTCTTTTGTACTACTGAGTCACGCCCATTAGCCAGTGGTAATTTTCTGATGTATAACCTATACTTAACTGCTGCATCTTCCAAAGGATCTATCCATGTAGGTGGCACTGTTACACACATAGCTTATGCCCTAGGTCTAGCCAACAAGCTAACTCATCTTACCTCCCATTGTGGCTACACCTTAATTGACATTAATCATTGCCTTGACCGTGGACCTATCAGGAGAGCATTCTTTAGTGCAGATAACTTTAACCTCCTAATAGACGACGAAGTCGTTCACTACTTTGGTTTGCCAAACGTCCCCGAGGACGAAGGAAACGAGACGGATGATGAGTTTGACCGTATGGAACAGTCTCCTATTCATGTATCACCTACACACACCCCACCTGTTACTAACCGTCCTCCAGGTACTTCTTCCGAATTTTATATCACCGAAGAAATGTGGCAAGCACAGTAAGCCAGAGAAGAAGAGCGTGATGGCATGTTCTATGCCATGTACCAACAACAGCAGGAGATGATGGATTTTATGCGAGAGTCACAACAGTCCAATCTCGAGAACTTCCAAGCACTTAGAGATCAAAATGCCTCTCTAATAGAGAGGATTGAGCAGATGGAGCTGTCACATACCACCCGACACCGCAGTAGGAGCTGTCGTCCCAGGCATTCAGAGCATGATGGAGATGGCCCCAGTGGCCGACATGAGTGATTGCCAGGTTTCACCTATCCCTTTCTTACTTTTATCGAAACATTGAGGACAATGTTCGGTTTAAGTGTGGGAGGAGATATTTACTGTTTTTACTTGTCTTTACTATTTCTATTTTATTATTGCTTTCTAGTATAGTTTAGTTTGTTCTAAAAAAGTTTCACATGTGCTTGACGAGTCATTTTGTGTGAGTTTGTCTATTTTCCCATTTCTTGAGCCTTAACAAAAATTAATTTTTCTTTTGAACTAAGAAAACAACATTTGTTTTGAAAATTTGGGCTATTAGGACAAGTTTGCAAAGGCTTGGGAAAACTTTTAAAAAACCGATATCGTTTTTACACCGTAATTTTCTCAATTATAGGAGCCTATCCAGTTTTTTTTATACAGTAGCCTTAAAATCTCTCCCTTCATCACTTACCCTTAAGTAGTTTATTCTAGCAGTCAACACCATCTTAGCCACCTCTAAGTGACAAACCGATGCAAATAGGTAAGATCCTGCAAAAAAAAAAAAGAGAATTTTTTGTTATTGCAAAAAGTATCAAGATTTTGATATAATAATAGGATCAGGATTACCACAGGTTATGTTCACCATGCGAATGGAAGATAACAGGCTTAATGTGATTGCGCATGAATGAAAAGGGGTAAGAAAGGAATGAGTAAGATAAGCCTAAGTATAACATCATGGTTTGTATATGAGAGAAACTTATGTCCGCAAATCGCGGAAAGTGTCATTACGATACCCTTGGTTCACTAGTTAGTACCTACCGATGCATCATTGATCAGATTTAAGCCTTTAGCCCAGATAAGATACTTGTATGTTTGCTATTTTTCTTTTTCTGCTTATGAGAGTTTGCTTGAGGACAAGCAAAGGTTTAAGTGTGGGAGAATTTGATAACACTAAAACACACTATATATTTGACTCCGATTGCACATGTTTTTAGTTGTTTATTTGTTATTTTCCCTTGTTATTATGGTATTTTGTTTTACTTTCAGATACATTGACTGATTTAAGCCCGCAGTAAAGAAATGACGCAAAACGGGGCTAAAATGGAGATTTCCTGTGCAAATTGTACACTACCCGTTTCACTCAGCGAACGCCATAGAGGATGCCATTTGAGCAATACGTTTCACCCACACTCTAACGGTCACGAAATACGTTTTATTCAAAATGCACACTCGGCGGACGCGGAGAGGGGGTCGGCGGGCGCCGAACGTTACAACAGGGCAAGGGTCAGAAACGTTAGAAGCAGTTACACACGAAGAAAATTATTACTCAACCGTTTCTCCATAATGCTG
Organism: Lathyrus tuberosus; assembly: GCA_022829125.1. Lineage (NCBI taxonomy): Eukaryota > Viridiplantae > Streptophyta > Magnoliopsida > Fabales > Fabaceae > Lathyrus > Lathyrus tuberosus. The sequence continues at coordinate 16,140,157 of JALAZF010000040.1, forward strand.
CGTGGCAGTTACAGCTTCATGATTACTATAAAAAGCCTTGCATTTTCACTTTTGGATTATCCAATTTTAGTTTCCAACCTTAGGCATAAAGTCCACTTTGTAAAGCAATAGTCCGTCACATCGAGGGGTTATTTCACTATCGTTGTAGTTAGATTGGAGCAATCATAGTTAGGAGTTTTATATTCGAAGGTATTTACATTCAAGGCAGATTTTCGTTTCCCGCTATTTACTTTCTAGCTCTGTACCAGATTAAGTCTCCGCTTTGGAGCAGGTTTCTTTTATAATTTGCAATTTATCATTATCCGCATTTCCTTTATATTTATTTACTTTATTACACTGCTTTATATTCGTTTACTTTCTGTCTCTGTCATTACTTTATTACTTTAATCATTTGTGTGATTTGACTTTTGGAACTGAACTTAAGTGTGACACTTGTGTTCATTCTCTAGAAATACACTCTCACACTTCGCACGTTTTTTATATCTTATTTTGCAAACCAATTTATCGTTATGTTTCCAATTACCATTCCAGCATAGTCTTATTCTGATTTATTTCTATTTTTCGTTCTGTGGAGAACTTTTACTCTGATTTTTAGCCTTAGATAAACAACATAACAATAGTAATCGATAGATTGACATTGGTCTCTGTGGGATCGATAAATCTTTTATATTACTCTGACGTAATCCGTATACTTGCGGGTAGCACGCATCAAGAAGTTTATTTCAGAAACTGAGACCAGTTCCTTGGTAGGAAACAAGGATCGCGGGGAAGTTTATTTCAGAAACTGAGACCAGTTCCTTGGGAGGAAACCAATGATCACGGGGAAGTTTGTTGACAAAAGAAACTGAGACCAGTTCCTTGGTAGGAAACCAGGATCGAGGGGAAGTTTATTTCAGAAACTGAGACCAGTTCCTTGGTAGGAAACCAGAATCGCGGGGAAGTTTATTTCAGAAACTGAGACCAGTTCCTTAGCTGAAGACCAGGATCGCAGGGAAGTTTATTGACAAAAGAAACTAAGACCAGTTTCATGGCTGAAGACCAGGATCGAGGGGAGGTTTTACCTCTTCTAAGTAACAACGCTTATGTAAAAGAAGATGAATGCATGAACCACCATTCATAGACATCATCAAAATTTCGGGTATTCCGATATTTAATCCTCTTGCACCCCGAATGCCCGAATATCTTAGCCATTCACACCTTCGGGTCCAAGAAGATTAAATAGGGGCATCTGTCATACACCAAATTTTGACCCCTAAAATTTCACATCATTGGGAAAATCATCATCACAATAAGGATACACATATCCTACATCATCAATCTTCTCAGAAGTTGCTGAGTATTCACTACAATCGAGGATTAGGGTTTTGAGCCCTCTCAGAGCACTCAAACAAAGGATCAATCAAGAAGTGACATGATCTTCAACTTGTCTAGTTTCTTGAACATCCACAAGGGATCAAGAGATATCCCACATCAAGAATTAAGTACAAGAGTGCCACATTTCAGGCTAAGCAAGCCTCGGGATTGCCAGTGTCACCAAATTAGGGTTTTGGTCGACCAGGGCCTCCAGATAAAATTTTTCATTTGGGCATGAGCCCATACCTCCACATATGGTCCAATAAGCTCAAAGGAACCTCAAGAGTCCATCTATAATGACCAAATCACCTTGAGTGTTCATCTACCAAAAAATCAGGAATTAGGGTTTTGACCCAATTTAACCCTTGAGTTGACTTGTGAAGCAAGGCATGATTTAAAGCTTCAAGATGGACTTCAAGACTTCAAATACATCACCTTGACATATCTATGAGATTTGATTGACTCAAAAAGCTCAATTCACAAGCCACATAAACTCAAATTCATCTGATCACAAATTAGGGTTTTCTGAGGAAAAAGTCAACCCTACCATTGACTGTTGACCTACACTTGTCCTCAAACCTTGGGGAAGGATCCAAGACATCTCTAAACACCCCTAAAGGCCATCCATGAAGTTTGTTTGGGCCTAAGGATTGATTTCACAGAGGAAGCACAAATTCAAAATTCATCTGCTGAAAAGTCAACTGTGCAAAAAGTCAAAGTTTGACTTTTTAAAATTTTGGTCAACCAAGGTTCCATTAACCCTAAAATCATGTTAATATGTGATTTAAATCGTCATTCATCAAGAAAAATCAAAGAAAGTTGGATAACTTGTAAAAGGGGTAACCATAAAAACATAGAAATTTTCTAAGTTATGAAAAAAAAAGTGGCAAGGGTACCAACTTCCAAGGACCATAACTTGAGATCCAAGCAACCATTTTGGATGATCCAAATATGGATTTGTAGGTCTTGCTACACTCTACAAAAGCTTCAACTACAAGAAATTCTAATTTCTCATGGATTTTGAGTTATGGAGTGATCAAAATGACAAAAACTTGGAATTATGTGAAAGTTGAAATTAATCTATTTCATGTAGATTCGATTTGGTTTTGTTACAGCAGCAAGACACAGATCTACCTGTGGATCTGGTTCTTCCACTTGGGTAGACTTCTGGCCAGAGAACACAAGAACTGTATCTTTTATGGGAACAACTTCTAAGATGGATAAAGTCATAGCAATACTTGTAATAGTAATAATAGATGTTTTTTGAGGATCTTGATAGTTTTTTTATTATTAAAATTATAATTTTTCATGGTATTTTGTATTATTAGAATTGAATATTGTAATAGTATTGGTATTCTACCAACATGAAGAGAGGAGATAATGTAGCAAATTTTAATTTTTTTTGAAAAAATAATATAATTTACGACGGTTCTAAACCGCCGCTATTTTTAATTAAATATATTTTAGATAATTACGGCAGTTACAATCGTCGCTACTTTTAATTAAATATATAAATTATAAAATTATGGCGGTTAGACCTGTCGCTATTTCAGATTGTATATATATATTATAAAATTGTGGCGGTTACAATCGTCGTAATAATATATTGGAGGCAGTTTCAAAACCGTCGCGAAATGTTACGGCAGTTGGAGCGACAGTTTTACAAACTGTCACAAAACAGCCTCGCGATACACGTTTCTACGACAGAAGAGGAACCGTCATGACTTGCAATTTGCATCGGTTCTAACCGTCATAATTTTCCAAAATTAACCGTCGTAATTTGACAATTTTCTTGTAGTGTTTAGGTCTTAGTCACGATGGTGTTTGCGGTGATGGGAGAGCAAGCTCACGTGAGGTGAGAAGCTTTGTAGCTTTTGGGGGTATATCATGTATGTTACGATCTGTCCATCTTAACCCTAGGTTTGAGGTATTTATATATGCTCTTGGGCCAGAATTTGAGGACCCCTAGGAAGTGATAATCGTTCCACCTTAAATAGGAGAGTTGTTGACTACTTATATTTTAGGGGGTCGTAGGCATGACTTTGTACATGCAGTTATGGACTAAGTAAACATCGTTATCCATTTTCCTTTAAAGGCAAACCCCCTGCTACGTGAGGGTTATACTTCAGGCGACACGTCATGCATGGGGGGGGGGTGTAACACCCTTAAACCCCAACTCAATTTATCATAGAATTTAATAAAACAAGATGCAAAACCACTTAGGGTGTCACTCACAAATCAAACATAGTCTGCTCCGTAATACGGGTTACAACAGAATATTTAAAACCTGTCATCGCATGCTCACCTTCACTTAGGGTATCATCGCAACGGAATCATTATTAAAATAAGTAAATAACATTTCAACTCATGAAATTTAGTCTCATAAACTTTAAATTTCATAACATAAGTAAAAGGAGTTATAATATTCAACTCTCAACAACTTTGAAATCTCCAACAAAACATAAATAGTAAACTCCAACGAAACAAAACAAGTGAAAGAAAACGTTCCCAGCCCGATGTTACATGACCAAAGCAAGACCCTACTAGTAAAATGAAAAACTAAAGGAAGTCACTCCAAGAGCTATATTCCACTTACGTCAGCAATTGCTACTCCTGAGCATCTGCAAGTTGTCCAGGGTGGACAACATCAAAGCCAAGGGGGTGAGAATACACTTCAATAATTAACGGTGAAAACAAACAGAGGTAGATTACCACACAACAATAAATACACACGGTAATCATATCAACACCAAGATATCAAGTTATCTCAACCAACAACACATCCACAACAATCAATATGATACAAATGAGACTTTTATGCAAATTTATTCAACACCGACTCAATATGCATGTGGTACCAAATATGAACAGTCAGGTTCATCTCGATCCTCGATCTCCACCAAAGGATCATATTCCCTCTTAGAACCATAGCACACCAAAATTTCTACCATCACCATAGGTAACGCTTCACCGATTCCCACCACAACTAGTTACTCACAGTCGATCCCCATCATAGGATCAACGCTCACCAAAACTGGACCGAAGTCCGTACACGATGATGCATGACCACCAACAACTTGCATTACCACCAAAATTACACCAAAATATTCAACATAAGTGTATACCTCATTATACATTATATTAATCAACATTCAACAACATCAACATGACAACACCATAATTATCTTTCAATAATTCCCACAATTATTCATACTAAAGAATTCATTATCGATACATGCAAGCATTTTCACCACCACATTATTGTAGCACTATCATCATGATCTCATACAATCGATTAAAATAAGTTTAATCATCAAGTCATACTAAGACAACACCAAACAGTACTCAAACAGTACCCAACAGTAACAGACCAATCCCCAAAGGTTGAAAATTAAAATCTGCTACCTAGTATAATCAAAATAGGTATTTACGCAAGTTTGAGGTCGATGGTGCCACGGGCATGGCACCCGCCATGAACCTACAACCTACAAACTTACTAATTCTGCACAGGGTGCAATTTTACACCCCAATTCACCTTTTTGCCAACTGATCCGTTGTCGCACACAGGTCAAATACGAGCAAATAAACTATAGTTTAGGGAAGCGACACTCGAGTCATATCGAAAGACTTTTGGATTGATTTAACCAATCGACTGTAACAATGGGGGGTTGGTTTCGAAATGTGAGTAACAATTAATTAAAGGCGAAAGCAATTTTGATAAATAAGCTAATCTATTGTATCAATTTCCGACTTATCATTGATTTTTATAATTCCAATTCCCTAAGCGGATTCGATTATATTCGATTACAATACCCACTGAAAAACGTAATTGATATTATATGATGTATGTTCCTAATTTCTGAATTAAGCAAACAGATTTAATCAAATGCGGTAATGAAAAAGATACCCTAACGCGATTATAATTAAGGGTCATACAAACAATCAGATTTAATCAACTCTATCCTATAAGCAACAATTGAATTAATTAAACGATTTATAGGCAGAATTGAAAAGAAATCTGTCATACCCCAAATTTTGACCCCCAAGATTTCACAGCATTGGGAAAATCATCATCACAATTAGGATACACATATCCTACATCATCAATCTTCTCAGAAGTTGCTGAGTACTCACTACAATCGAGGATTAGGGTTTTGAGCCCTCTCAGAGCACTCAGACAAAGGATCAATCAAGAAGTGACATGATCTTCAACTTGTCTAGTTTCTTGAACATCCACAAGGGATAAAGATATATCCCACATCAAGAATTAAGCACAAGAGTGCCACATTTTAGGCTAAGCAAGCCTCAGGATCGCCAGTGTCACCAAATTAGGGTTTTGGTCGACCAAGGCCTCCAGATGAAAATTTTCATCTGGGCATGAGCCCATACCTCCACATATGGTCCAATAAACTCAAAGGAACCTTAAGAGTCCATATACAATGACTAAATCACGTTGAGTGTTCATCTACCAAAAAATCAGGAATTAGGGTTTTGACCCAATTCAACCCTTGAGTTGACTTGTGAAGCAAGACATGACTTGAAGCTTCAAGATGGACTTCAAGACTTGAAATACATCACCTTGACATATCTATGAGATTTGATTAACTCAAGAAGCTTAATTCATAAGCCACATAAACTCAAATTCATCTGATCACAAATTAGGGTTTTCTGAGGAAAAAGTCAACCCTACCATTGACTGTTGACCTACACCTGTCCTCAAACCTTGGGGAAGGAGCCAAGACATCCCTTAAAACCCCTAAAGGCCATCCATGAAGTTTGTTTGGGCCTAAGGATGTATTTCATAGAGGAAGCACAAATTCAAAATTCATCTGCTGAAAAGTCAACTGTGCAAAAAGTCAAAGTTTGACTTTTTAAAATTTTGGTCAACCAAGGTTCCATTAACCCTAAAATCATGTTAATATGTGATTTGGATCATCATTCATCAAGAAAAATCAAAGAAAGTGGGATAACTTGTAAAAGGGGTAACCATGAAAACATAGAAATTTTCTAAGTTATGAAAAAAAAGTGGAAGGGGTACCAACTTCCAAGGACCATAACTTAAGATCCAAGCAACCATTTTGGATGATCCAAATATGAATTTGTAGGTCTTGCTACACTCTACAAAAGCTTTAACTACAATAAATTCTAATTCCTCATGGATTTTGAGTTATGGAGTGATCAAAATGACAAAAACTTGGATTTCACATTTTTCCAACACTAAGTGAAAATTTCACTAAGTCCAAAATCTGCCAGAGTTTTTCCCAAATGTAGAGGCAGTTTTCAACCAAATGCAAGATGTTTCAAAACCAAAGATGAACATCACATTGAAGTAGGATATGTGGGCTTTCCAAAATGTCCAAGAACTTCATCAAATTCCATCTGAGCTATGAGTTATGACAGCTGCAACATGCCATGTTACAAACTGTCTTGGCAAGGCAGATTAGTGCATTGGAGCTCGAATTGCTCAAATTGTATGATTCCAAGCATGCTTATCCATCTGCACACCTCAAGGGGGAACAACCAAGGGACAAACACTGATCTATCAGCCTCCCAAGTCCAAGATTCCACAAGTAGCATGCCAAACCTAAAAGGCTAAAGATGCTTCAAGACTCCAATTTTGTTTTGGAGCATTCAATGGATACATAGAGGTGGCATTCACCAGAGCAACTATGGACACTTCAGTCAAGCCTTATCCCTGCAGCAAAGGACCACAGACTTGCTCTATTGACTCAAGTCAATGTTCAAAGGAGACTCGGATTCTCATTGATCAACATTTGCCAAACTTCTGCAGCAGTTGCCATTCACTATTGCTGCAAAAACAAACTTGCTCTACTATAAATAGAGCTCACTTTTGATTAGTCTGAGTACACCAAAGGCCCTAAACACTTGCCTTTCTCAAAATCACTCTCTCACTTCCAAATTTACCTTCCAAAGCAAGTCATTATCGGGTTTTGAGTTTGGGAACAATTCCAACCAAACCAATCACACACACACACACCTCATATATATCATATGTAAGCTGAGCAAACACTTAAACAACATTTGGAACATCAAAATTACAAAATCACTAGCCACTTGCTCAAGTTTTCAACCAAGTTGCAGCTGAGATGCCATAAACTGATCCAGTCCATTTCAAATCAATCCAAGTGTTCAGACACACTCCATATGGTGTAGGGAAGCTGTCGAGATCATCACAACTCATCTGTAACACCTCCAACTCAAAAATCACTTTGCTCTTGCTGCCACGACCTTCAAGTAAGCCTAAACTTGGTCATCTCTTAATTTATGCATATTTCATCGCACAATACTTTTGCCAAATGTTCATAATCATGCATAGAGTGTTTCCCCTCCATTAATTGCTTTGTTTGAATCGTGTATGGAATTTCAAGCCTTCATGCCAAATTTAGGGTTCTTGAGGTTTTGCTTTGATTTCTTATTCCATGCTTAAAATAAATGAAATTTAAGACCATAGACATGATCGTGAGTTGAAAACAAGCAGATTGATATGTGGATTGCTTGGTTTCATCAAGTATTCAGTGAGATTGGATGGAAAATACAAATCTGGGCAAGGTCAGAACACGCGCGTGTTCTTGCCCTGTTCTTGGCGCCTTTTTTTGAAAATTCAAATATTTGAATTTTGTGATTTTATTTAATTGATTCAAAAATTAATTTCTCTCTGATTTTAAATGATTTTGAGTTGATTCTTTTTTTAATAATTCACAAAAATGTTAAAATATTTTGTTTTACAAAAATTTCCCAAAAATATTATTTATTTCATAAATTTAATATTTTTTCAAAGAATTAATATTTTAATTATTTTAAACATTTTAAAATATTTTTCTTTCTTGATTTTTCCCATTTAAATGATTTTTAATCATTCCATGGATAAAAACATGATTTTTCAAACATTAATCCAAGATCATAATTCATTTTTGACAAATTTGGATCATTTTATTAATTTTTAATCAAAATTAATTAATACTTTTAATCAAAATTAGGGTTTGATGATTTTCACCCTAATCAATCTTTTCAAAATCATTTTTGGGCCTCTAATAGAGTGTAAGTCCCAACCCTCTTTGTACATAAACCATTTGTGGGCCTCACTTATTGTATAAGTCCCTCTGTACATTTTTAAAAACAACGGCGCGATCGTCGCCTTTTCGAAAAATCATCTGGGCATACCCTTGTGTTATAAGCCCCACACATCTTTCAAAATCAACTTTGGGCCTCTCTTGTTGTATAAGACACAATCCCTTTTTGACCAAAAATACTTTGGGCCTCAGTGAATTGTATAAGTCCCGATACGTAAAAAATAAACGGACGATCGTCGCCTTTTCAACAAAAATCATCTGGGCCAACCCCTTGTGTTGTAAGTCCCACTTTTCTTTTAAAATAACATCTTTGGACCACTAGTAGAGTGTAAGACCCAACCCCCTTGTACAAAAATAATTTGGGCCTCACTTATTTTATAAGTCCCTCTGTACAGTTTTCAAAACCCTAATGCGGTCGTCGCTTTTTAATCAAATCATCTAGGCCACTCCTTGAGCTGTAAGACCCACGTCTCTGTACAAAAATAATCCTTGGGCTCTCTTGTTGTATAAGACCTAACTCCCTCTGTAAATACTCTGTTAATAATACAGTCTGTATTTAAATCATCAGGGCATCTCTTGTTGAATAAGCCCCATTTACTGTTTTAATATAACTGTATCAAATCTTTCTTCAATTTCTTATGCAACTAACATTTACAGCATGGAAGCTCTACAACGGGTAAGTGTTTATCCGCTTTCATTTATTGCTTATATATATATATATATATATATATATATATATATATACTGTATTGTGGGAAGCGACGCATGGTTAGTCTTCTTTCATTCTTTTACCAGTCATATATATATATATACTGTATTGTGGGAAGCTGCGCACGGTTAGTCTGCTTTCATAAACTTTTTTAATGCTTGTCATATATCAACTATATATATATATACTTGTATAGAGTTTTCCCCAGCAACTACGTCTCGAACTAGGTAAAGCCAGTTGCTCACTCTCTTATAACAGTAAACCTAGATCCCACATAGAATTCTAGATACAGTCTTCCCTTCTCTTGGGGTTAAACAATACGGAACAAAGAGAAAGGCAGTATTCCTCGTGAACCTTTTCTCAGACTGTCACTTTAGAAATTGTCAAAGAACTCTACTCCCCAGAGGTGATCTCTTCTCGGTGAATTGCATCTCTTGAGTTTCTTCAAACCTCCGACTGCTCATGAAATAATCTCTTCTCGGTGAATTGCATTTCTTGAACTTTTTTAGGTTTTGACCCACGGGCTACCTAAAAGCACCCCCAGCCTCCTCTTGGGCTTTGTACAAGGACCCTCTGACTTCTTAGAAGTTCTCAGCCTCCTCTTGGGCTTAGTACAAGGACCCAGAGACCTCTACAGGTATAGGAACAGAACCTAGTCATCATTTGCTAGAGCTGTCTTTCTGAGTCAAGTGTCAGACCAGTTAATGGGTTAACCCTCATCCCTTAACTTACCAGCCTTCTGTTGGGCATAGTACAATGATAACACCATCTGAGAATCAATTTCTCAAGACCAGTAGACTTGGACAGTCTAATACCCATTGGATTTCCCATTTCCTTAAAGAACAGAAAATATCCCTAATCCTCTGATTAATCCCAAAATAGAATTAAGCCAACAGTTTTCACAACTTAAACCTTTAATTCTTCACCACTCAAGGACAATTATCCTCAACTGTAACAATTCAGTTAAATCCCCCAACATGGGTCATTTTACTGTGATAAACCTTATCAAAACCTCAAGGTTTTTGATACCTCGACTTTTCTGTAATCCCCAGCAAGAGTTGAATTACCATCATACTGGACCTGTCTCTAGACTAAAACAGTCTTCAGCAGAAGATAGCCTCCTCTTAGGCTTTGTATAAGGATTTCTTTCTTTGTCTATCCCCAGCAAAGATAGCCTCCTCTTAGGCTTTGTATAAGGATTATTTGACTGTACCCAGTAAAGTCAGCCTCCTCTTAGGCTTTGTATAATGATCATTCCTCTTTAACAGTCAGCCTCCTCTTAGGCTTTGTATAATGATAAACATTCAATATAATTAGCCTCCATCTTGGGCTTTATACAAGATACCAAATAAATATTCCCCAGTTGAGTGGAATTAATCCCTTTTAGCCTCAATCTTGGGCTTTGTACAAGACAGATAAAAACTTTTTCCCCACTGAGTCAAACGCTCTCTTGTTGAGTATAAAACTGTCTTTAGCCTCCTTTTAGGCTTTGTATAATGATACTCTCTTGTTGAGTATAAACAGCCTTTTAGTCTCCATCTTGGGCTTTGTACAAGATACATAAACACTCTTTTGTTGAGTATAAACTGTCTTTTAGCCTCCATCTTGGGCTTTATACAAGATACAAAAACACTCTCTTGTTGAGTATAAAACTGTCTTTTAGCCTCCATCTTGGGCTTTGTACAAGATACCAAACACTCTCTTGTTCAGTATAAAACACTCTCTTGTTGAGTATAAAACTGTCTTTTAGCCTCCATCTTAGGCTTTGTACAAGATACCAAAGCACTCTCTTGTTGAGTATAAAACACTCTTTTGTTGAGTATAAAACAGTATTTTAGCCTCCATCTTGGGCTTTGTACAAGATACCAGCACTCTCTTGTTGAGTCAAAACAGTCTTTAGCCTCCTCTTAGGCTTTGTATAATGATACTCTCTTGTTGAGTATAAACAGTCTTTTAGCCTCCATCTTGGGCTTTGTACAAGATACAAAAACACTCTCTTGTTGAGTCAATTTCAGCCTCCTCTTAGGCTTTGTATAACGATTCTCCCCAGTGGAGTCAGTCAGTCTTTTCAGCCTCCTCTTAGGCTTTGTATAATGATTCCCCTAACAGAGACAGCCTCCTCTTAGGCTTTGTATAATGATTTTCCCCAGTGGAATCCAATCAACCTCTTAGCTTCAACCTTGGGCTTCAATCATGGCATACACAGAAATTCACAAAAACCTCAGTTGAGATATGGAATTCTCCCTTTAGAGATGACAAATTCTCTCTCATGCAGAAAACCTTTTAGCTTCAGATCTTGGGCTTTGAACAAGATACAAACAACCAACCTTTAGCTTAAATCTTGGGCTTTGAACAAGACACCCAGACAACTGTTTCTCCCTTAGACTAGGAGGAACTAAGATTGCTCTGATTTCCCTATACTTCATAACAGGGAATACGTAGGCATAAGATTTGCAATAATCTTAGCGAGCACACTCAACTAAAAACCTTAGGTCCCTGATCTTACTAAAAACAACAAAAAAAAACAACTCTCTCTCAAACAACATACATTTTCCCATTTAACAGTTAAACACGAATCAATACCAAGTATTTAAGCAATGATCCTAAAACTATAACGTGTGGATAACCACATACAGGATGGATAATTGACAACTATCCATTGTGTAATCTGACCACAGACTCCCCAATCTCTTTACCGCAACTTGTTCAGAACAATATTTGCAAAGCAATGTTAGTTTGAGATAGCTTCCCTTTCCCTTCAAGCTTCATCGGGATAAATAAGAAATTAGAAAGTAGCACCCAAAAATTAATCCCCTTCCTTCAGGCGGGTGCGGGTCGGTCTCAAAAACCGCTGCTACAAAATCAAAATTAAACTGAAATTTATAAAAATCTCAAAGTGGAATTCGAATACAGCAGACCAGCTCTTTTGGGAATTACCTCTCCATTGAATTTGTAATCCCTATTTCTTATTTCTTGAATACTTAATACCTAGCAGTAGTACTATGTTTTTAACTTAAATAATACAAGAGTATCGGGCTTAAAGAGCAACCGACCCGCAAAATAAAAAAACCGGCCCAAGAACTACTTATTTCGTAAGTCTAGAACTAAATTGAATTGTTCGAACCTTTAGCACTCAGAATTTGCTTTTGTCTTCAACACAAAACTTGCAGCTTATCCTCTCAGCTTTCCAACGCATATTAGAATGCGTCAAACGACATGTCGTAGCTCAAGTTATGAGCTGTACAACAAGAATGTGTCAAATTACTATTTATTCCGAAAATAAGCATTTATTCAAAAAATAAGCAAAAATAAACTAAACTTGAAAAACAGATTAAAAACAGTAGAAATAACAAGAGAAAGTATAAAATTGTCGTAGTACAATAGTGAAAGAGTGTGCATTAAAATACACTGATCACCAACCAAAATCAGTCCAAGACATTACATACATATTCTATATTCCACTATAACATATAATTACATCAAACAACACTTAATTCATAGTTATTCATACATATCATATCATCTCAAAACCTTCGAAATTGCAACAGTGTTGAATATATGTTCCATCCCTCAAATAAAAAATTACACTTAGATAGGCATACGAATTTCATCACCAAATTATCATACAACAACAATCGTAACATTAAAATTCAAAATATAGTGTTAGAACACCCAATCCTAAGGAGGTTAAGGGTTCCTCCAATCTACCCCTTGTTGTAACCCATAATTTGACCTCTTTTTTTCCTTTTTCATAAGCATGTTCATTCGCATTGCTGGCATACGTACCGACATTTTTCTCTGTGGTTTTGTCGCAGGAATATTCAGGTTTTCAAAGCCCGATTAATCACATCTTGAACAAGATCATCACATCATAACAACAAGCACAAAATAAGGGTTTCCATGGTTATTCATCAAAACAAGAGGTGGAAAATCGAAACCGGGACTTCAGCACCTATTCCTAGGCAATTTGAGCAAATTTGTCTAAAGTAACCGATTACACTGTTTCTAGGCAAAAATCGGGTAATCGATTACCCTGTACAGATTTGCACATCCTGCTGCATTTTTGGGACAACAACCTTGCACTCTCTTTGTTCATTGATATCACTTGTTTCTAGCATGGTGTGGAATATTCTAGACTCTTTAAGTAATTCACCTACATTTGCTACAATGTATCATTTCTAATCAAGACCACCATGCACCTTTATTTCCAAACATGTGAACCATTGGATGCGAAGCTTGCATTGGGATGTTCCCACCGAGTTAACAAATAACTAACTGAGTTAGCCTCTAACTCAGTGAGTTAGATGTAACTAACTCCAAACCTAATGCCAAACCACCCTATGCTAGTTCCAAACCAAGTTCCAAACCCATCACACTCCAAACCAAAACTCTATTTAAAGGAACCTTCACTTTGTTGAAGGGGATCCACCATTATTCACCATTTCTCAAATCACACTTCAATCTCTTCACCCTCAATTTTCTCACATTCTCTCTGAATTTTTGTGCAACTTCTTCATCTTCATCTCCATTTTCTTCCAAAACCTCACTATAGCTCAATTTCACCATTGAAGAGTAGTTACTTTCACCTTGGAAGTGATTATTTCTTGAGCTTAACCTTCATTATCTTACAATTCTACTTGATTTTCTGGAGTTTTATTAGCTTTTGGATTCATCTCAAGTGTTTGCTTCAAGATTCTACGGTGCCAATTCGTGTTTTGGAGATTTAGTCGCAATTTGCTCGGTTTCGATACGATTCGGATACAATTGAAGATTCCTCTGGTTTTCTTTGATTATCTTCATCAAGATTCATTTGCAACAACATTCAAGGCACATCTCAGCCTTGTAGGTTGGTCCTTCTTTGCACATTTTTCTATTTCGAATGTTTTCGTATCATTCGCGATGTAGTTTCAATGCTTTTTATGTGCGAATTGATTATGCCATTACTTGATCCATGATCTTGATGATTTAATTGTTTCCACTGCTGTTTTTTTGCTGTTGTTAAACTTGATTTTCAAGCATAAATTCATACCCTAGCGTGTGGTAATTTGGACAAGTGATTTAGGTGCAGAAAGTGCTTTTTGAAAAGCTGTTTTTGCCACTGTAACCGATTACTTTGCACAAATTTACACTAGCGCTTCCTTTTCAAGCAAGTAATTGATTACCTGCTTTGTGGTAATCGATTACGATAGTACAAAATTCCTTTTTTTGAGCTTTTTCAAGCTTGTTTGCCATGCTTTCCTCCTCTAACTTCCATGGATTAACATGATTGATTTTTATGGATGTTTTAGGTGCTGTTTCACTTCAGTTTAAAGCATGTTTGTGAATTTTCCGATGCTCGATCTTTCAATATTATAATTGTGAACATTCTTGGCATTGTATGAACATGATCATTCTTGCACAATTTTGTTCACGTAATAGCATGATTTGTGATGCATATTAAAAGTCATTTGGTACTGTTTTGCACTTTCATTCATGTTTGAATTAAGTTTGTTCTTCAAGGAATAAGCCTAATATTTTATAATCAATAATGCACCCTTTTGCTTTAATAATTTTTAATTATTTGGAAAATTATTAGCATCTTTCTCCCTTTGATTAATTAATCGAAACTCCATTTCAATTATTTGATCATCCCGTTTGCGCTTCTCTTTAGGCTTCCTTTAGAGCTTTCTTTATCTCTCTTCCTCGCGGAGTCAGAGTTTTCGCGCGACACTGGAGCACTGTGCAACTTGGAGCTGTTACATTGTCTGTTTCAATCTCTGCACTACACCCTGTGTGCTAGAGAAGGAATGAGAATGGAGAATTCCTACTCTCATTCTGACTACTTCAGGTAGGGGACGAATGACCGTGTCCCTGGCTTAGTCACCTCTATCTCCAGGCGGTAGCGTATCTCCTTCCCCAGTTTAGTCGATCCTTGATCACTCTTACCTCTTTCAATCAGTCTTTTGGATCCATCACCATTTATTCGGTTCACGATCATTGGAAACTTTCAGAGAGTCAATCTCTTGCTTTTGTTAGAATGCTCTCCTTTTCCTCCAGCATAGTGGCCAGTCACTTCTTTTGTTTATTCCTCTTGAGAGTCGTAATCATTATTCCTTTGGTTAATCACAGTCGTACTGTAAAACCAATTCATTTTCTCCCCTACAGTCTTAATCTGTTTCTTCAGTTAAACACATTATTCCTGTTAAATACTGAAACCCTTGCGGAGTTCGAAACCTTTTCTTAGTTCTTCTCTCTTTGATTGGTTAACCACTGCCTATCAGTTAAAGCACTAATTTGCACCTTTTTCTCAGTTAACCATAACCTGTCTGTTAATATACTGAGCCCCTTTTGAGTTAATCACCTTCTCTTGGTTAATTACTTGTCTCCTTTCAGTTAATCACAGTCTTTCTGTTCATACCGAATCCTCAGCGGTTAGCAACCTTTTTGGTTCAAATACCCCTTAGTTGGTTAAGTACTGTTTGTTCAGTCAATACCGACATCCTTTGTGTCACAACCTTTGCTTGGTTCCACACCCGTTCTTTTGGGTCACAACCTTCGCTTGGTTCTACACCCGTTCTTTTGGTTGATCACAGTTTACATGTTAAAACCTTTATATCCCCGCAGAGTTGCAATCTTTGCGCTCCTAGGTTAACCACTATTTATCTGTTAATATACCAAAATCCCTTCAGAGTCAAACACCTTCTCTTGGTTCAACACTCTCTTTCTTTTGGTTCATCACAGCCTGTCTGTTGACACCTAATTCCTTTTTCCCCATCAGAGTTGTTATCTCTTTTCTTCGGTTAACCACTGCCAGTCAGTTAACATGCTGAACACTTTTTCTCTTGGTTTTAACGCCATTTCTTTAGATCCCCACAGGGTCACCATCCCTCTGGTCCCCAACACAATTCTTTGTTTTCTTACTTCCCCAGTAGAGCCTCTGCTATTCCTTTTGCCTCTTTATTTTCTTGGTTCTGACACCAATTCCTTTGCATCCCCCGCGAATCTTTCTCTACCTTCTTTTGCTCTTGGTTTTGACACCACTTTTCTTTCTTTTCCGTCTTGGTTCCACGAAGTACGGAAGCTCTGATTCCGAATTCATTCAAATGTAAGATACGTAGGCACAAGATTGCGATGATCTTGGCGAGCACACTTCCACCTTCTTCCATTTTTCTCCTTTTCCCTAGTTCCATGAACTACGGCGCTCTGATTTCCTCATTGCACTATGAGGGTACGAAGGCACGAGGGCCCTAATCCTCGGCGAGAACTTTCTTTCTTTCTCTTTCTTTTCTCTTCTCTCTCTTCTTCTTTTAGCTATAAGCCTTTAGATAGATAACCCATCCAAGCCAAGAAGCAAGTGAAATGGTTCTCGTCGAGTACGACGAATGCGTAAGGTGTTAGTACCTTCCTTTCGCATAACCGACCCCCTGACCCGTTTCTCTTCCCCTTAGGTTTTATCGATATTTTCCATGTCCTCTGGGACTAAATAAAGTTCGGTGGCGACTCTGTTGTATCTTTGAGTGTGCGATTCACTCAGGTATAATCCCGCTAGCTTCAGCTGGCGACTCTGCTGGGGAATCCTTGCTCTTGCAAATTGGGGTCTCACCTAGTTTCGTTTGCTTTCTTGCTTGCTTGGGTGTTTATCTTTTGCACTTTACTAGCTTTATTTTTCTCGCCTTACTAGATTTAGGTTTATTTACTGCATTTCTTTACTGCTTTAAATATTCATTTACTGCATATTCTGGATATCTGCTATATATTCAGCTGTTGTTGGGATGGGTAGATATTATTGGAGAGAAAATTCCTAACACAGGGCTTAGCATACACATAGGCTAGAACGTGGATAGTCACGAGGTATGTGTTTTGCGCGTTGGGTTACCACGAGAGCCACATCCCAGACCATGATTCGCTTGAGAATACTTCCGTCCTGCAAGAATTCGCTACGGCAGGGGGTTTTCATTCTGAGTCCTATGGTTTGGGCGACCTTTCTAGGGACCACCTTGTTGTGTCTAGATCACACCTGTGAGGGGGATATGGGTTTTTGGAAGAAAACAAGCCTCTTCATACCTTTGTCCTCACACACATCAGATTATGTTGCACCGACACAGAATTATATACGCGGATATCCAGATTTTTCAGATTTGATTGTTCAGACAGTGTTGGCTTCTTGTTTCTTGTGTTGCATATCATTTCATCATGAAAATTAACTTTTGCGTGTGCATTTCTAGGTCATTCGAAGACTTATTCTTTGTTGACATTATCATAGAGATAAGTACTGGTTACAGAGGTATCTTTAGCTACAAGTTTGTGGAGCCTAAGCTGAAGACTTTGAGAGGTTTAGCATCCCGTGTGGTTGAAGATAACATAGGGGTTTTCAAAGACACTTATGGTAATCTGTTGGCCATCCTCAACACTGAAGTCAACATCACTGCCATTAATACACTTGTTCAGTTTTACGACCCGCCACTTAGGATCTTCACATTTCAGGATTATCAGTTAGCACCTACACTAGAGGAGTATGCTCATATTTTGGGGGTTGAGATCAAGAGACAAGTTCCCTTTGTCTACACTAGCTGTTGTCCGAAGTTTCCACTTATTGGGTAAGAAGAATTGCATAGCCAAGGAAGCTTACACACTTTGGGTCAAAGAGCGAGTTAAAGAGATCTTGTTACCATTTTCTTCCGAGCCTTCCATGAATGTCAAGCTTCCTGAACTTGCCATTGTTCCTCCATCTGAAGTCGATCAACTCAAGCAGACTATTGAGATATTGAAGAAATAGAATGCTGATCTTCATCTCAACCTTGATAGAGTCACATCCAAGAAGGAAAGCCTACAGATTGAGCTCCATCAGAAGTGCGAGCACATGCTCAAATAAGTGAAGGTTGAACAGAACAAGCAAAGAAACGTGGGTGATGCTTTGAAGAGTACCTATGAAGGGCTTACTTCAAAGAAGAGACAACTCGCCGACGCTCAGTATCAAGGCTACAAGGATGAGTTGAGCTACAAGAAGCAACTTGAAGATCTTCGAGGGAAGTTATCTGAGTACAAGATAAATTGGCAAAGTGAACAAGACCATGCTAACCAATTGGGAAAGGACTTTTCTCAGTGTCAAGCCAAGCTCGACAAAGCCTTCGGTGAGATCCAGAAGCTACAAGATCAAGCACATCAGAGTCGAGAACAGATTAGTCAACTCAACACAGAGAGTACTCATTGGGAGCATCAGAGTCGCCATCTACAAAACCTCTTGGATCAGAAAGAGGCCTTTCTTCAAGATATGCTTTAGGGACCTAACCATTCTTTGTTGCGGAACCTCATGAAGGATGCGAAGTATTGGAGTGAGAGACATGACCGTCTAGCGATATTTGCTGAGCACGCACTTGAGGACTTGTCAGGGTTGTTGAGGGATGCATATGCTGATGTATTGCCGCACAAGACTCCTTGGGCTATTTTCTACTGCTTGTCTATTTGTAGGGTAGTTTTTGATAGTATCCAGGCTGATCTTGTTGTAGCCCAAAAGGCAAATATTTTATTTGTACTTGACTTGTACTTCTTTCCTTTGTTGAATGAATGAAGTTTCTTGCCAGTTTTATCTTTGCACCTTTACTTGTATGCTTTATGATTACTATTAACAAAGATAAGTTTAAGAATTCCTGGAATTTAAAACTTTATTTTTGCATGCATTGCATACATTCATGCACACATTTGCACATCCCTTCATCCGGAACTGTTGCTTACCCTGTCCGTCTCCACCTTGTAGCAAGACGATGACTCGACATCGGTATTTCACCCGCTTAAGCAAATCCAAGATCATGGCTGACTTCGAAGCTGAGAACGTTGCCAATAAGGAAACTATGGATCAATTTTAGACCAACATGGATGTATTATGGAGTTCCTTCGCGCTCAGAAGGACGTCGTCGCTGCCGCTACTATTGTTGCAACTGCCACTGATGCAACTGTTGTCACTCCTATTGTGACTGCTCCTCCTGGTGTTACTACTGCTCCTATTGTTGTTGTTGTTTCTTCTCATGCTACTATTGAAGTGTCGGTTGAGCCTATGATTCAGCCTACTGTTCATCCGTCAAATTCTCAATCCGGTTTGAACAAGATGCTTGCTGCTTTTCCTTGGGGCATGCCTCCGAATTACACTCCTCAAATTGCAAATAATGGTGCCTTCGTACCATATCAGCCCTTTGTTGTGCCCATGCCTAATGGGAATGCTGTCTCATCCATGGGGTATGACTACTCTGCTGGTGAATGATGATCATGAGAATCTTTAAGTCTAGACTCGTCAGACTCCTGTGTTGGCTGACATTGAAACTCCTAATGACGATGAGCATGTGTATAGGGGTCCTCCTATTCATGTTCCGGTCTCATCCCAAGCTGCTCAAATCGCTGTTCAGAATGTTCATTCTGGAATGCTTTACCCTGGGGCATCTTCAACCGCTGTGGTACCTCCTCAGAATTATCCGTTTGGTGTTTAGATGGGTCAGAATGCTGGACAGATGGTTAATCAGGGATTGGTATATCCTTCTCAGTTTACTACTCTGCAAGTGCACGCTCCAGCTACATCTCAGTTGCCAAACCCTCAGATCCTTGTCAGGCCTGATGATCAGGATATACCTGCTGATTACAAGTTGTTGGAAGACCGTATCAGAGCTATTGAAGGGTTTTGTGCTTTTGGAATGGAGGCCAAGGACTTATGTTTAGTTCCTAATGTTGTATTGCCGCAGAAATTCAAGATACCTAAGCTTCCAAAGTGTAAAGGTCTGAGTTACCCATGTAGTCACATCACTATGTACTGCAGGAAGATGGCATCCTATATTGATAATGATGAATTGCTAGTTCATCGTTTTCAAGATAGTTTGTCTGGTGCTTCATTGGATTGGTACATGGGCTTAGAATGTAGCAAAATCCGTACTTGGAAGGATCTGTCTGAAGCATTCTTGATACAATACAAATATAATCTTGATCTGGCGCCTACCAGATTATAGGTGCAAAACTAGTCTCAACGCTCAGCGGAAACATTTAAAGAGTATGCGCAAAGATGGCGCGAGATGTCATCTCGTGTGCGACCGACTCTCTCTGATAACGAGTTTCTTGACATCTTTATGGGTACATTGCAAGGATCCTACTATGAGAAATGGTGGGTAGTTCTTCATCAAACTTTGCTGACATCGTAACCATTGGCGAACGAATTAAGAACAGGTTGAAGACTGGAAAGATTCTTGGAGCTGCTTCTCAGCAGCCGGCCAATAGAAAATCTCAGAACAGTAATTCAAAGAAGAATGATGGTGAAACCAACGCAGTGACAACTAAAGTTTATCCTCAGTATCAAGCACTCATGGCTCCCATACCTTATTATCTATGTCTGTACATTGCTACTGCACAATATCAACAACCTCTGTACCAGTATCATCCGCAGCAACCAGTTCAGAATGCATAGAATTAGCAACAACCACAACGTCAACAACAGGCTCAACAGAACAACAGAAAACAGCATAATCAAAACCGTCAAAACAACAACAATCAAGGAAATCGCAAGCGTCCGAACTTCAACAGGATTCCGATGCTATATACTAAATTTTTCCCTTACTTGCACCAAGGGGAAATTGTTCCCAAAGAAATTGCACCTGCAATTCCTCCATTCAATCTGAAGCATAATCCAAATGCATCTTGTTCATATCACTCTGGATACACAGGACATGCAATAGAGGACTTTATTGTTTTCAAAACTAAGGTTCAAGAACTCATTGATCGAAATATTTTGACTTTTACTGAGGAAGGTCCTAACATTCAGCATAATCCATTGCCCAATCACGGTGGCCCTGCGGTGAACATGCTTAAGGATAATTCAAGGGATGAATTGATCATGGATGTTGACAAGGTAAAGACCCCCGATGACTGTGGTTATCAAGAGATTGAAGGAACATGGGTTGTTGAAAGGGATGCATGGTATGTGTCTGATTTGCGACGATAATCCCAACCAGTGTCGGAGACTAAAGGGTTGTGTCCAAATTTTGATGGACCGAGGAAAAGTTTAATTTGCCAGATCTAAACCTGTTGAGAAAGTCGCTACTATCGAGCCATTCACCATCGTTTATAGGAAGGTTCCTGTTGAATCCCCTAAGCAGAAGAGAATACAACCTATCGTTGTTTTCCCGCTAAAGCCATTTCCGTATCAAAATTCTAAGGAGGTGCCTTGGAGGTATGGATCAACTATGTTTTCTGGAGGTCAAGAAATCAGGTTTGCTGAGTCTGAGATTGTGAATGTTACCACCGCTGGAGGTATGACTCATAGTGGACGAGTATTCACTCCGAAGGTCACTACATATCCTGTTTAAGTTCCAATTATTGTTCCTCTCAAGGAAACATGTACAACCCCTGTTGTTCAACAAGGGGCATCTACTACAGTACTAGTGCCAGTCATTCCCTTTGAGGATGCCACAAAAAGCAAGGAGAAGATCGATGATCAAGAGTTCCTAAAACTAATCAAGAAAAACGACTTTAAGATTGTGGATTAGCTGGGGCAAACGCCCTCAAAGATATCAATCTTATCATTACTCATGAGCTCACCCACACACATATCAGCTTTGTTGAAAGTTTTGAACATTGCCCACGTTATGCACGATATATCCGTTGTCGAGTTCGATGATGTAGTGGCTAACATAACTGCAAGCAAATACTTGGGTTTTAATGAATCAGAATTACCTCATGAAGGAACTGCCCACAATCGAGCATTGCACATATCCGTAACCTGGATGGACGCCTTACTATCTCGTGTTCTAGTAGATATCGATTCTTCCCTTAACGTGATGCCTAAGGGCACATTGAGTTAATTACTGATGGAAGGAAGCGAGATGAGGCCAAGCGCTTTAATTGTCAGAGCCTTTGAAGGTTCTCAAAGGCAAGTCACTGGAGAAGTGGATCTACCCATTAAGGTTGGGCCGTATTTGTTTACCATTACTTTCCAAGTCATGGATATCAATCCTGCATATAGTTGCCTATTGGGCCGACCCTGGATTCATGCCGCAGGGGCAGTCACGTCCACTTTACATCAGACACTAAAATTCATGTTTGACGACCAGTTGGTCATTGTCTGTGGTGAAGAGGATTTGATTGTAAGCGAATTGTCATCTTTTTGATACGTCGAGACCAATGAAGGTATAGCTGAAGTGTCGTTGCAGTGTCTTGAGTTCGAAGATGTCAGCTCTGCTTCAACTAATCAAAGTAGATCACCGAGAGTGACCTTGACATCTGCCAAGAGTGCTAAAGAGACCATCGAGAAAGGTGCCTTGCCTGGCTGAGAGCACGTGATTGATGTAGTTGAGAAGTATAATCATTTTGGATTGGATTATCGCCCTGGTCGACAATATAGCTCACATGGTCAAAAGCAATGCAACTTGATCAAGTTCAACAACACAGGTTTTCAGAAGGGTGACATCGTGGCAACCATCGATGATGCTGGTCCTAGTAATCAGATTTCAAGCTTTGTGCGCAAGTGCCCGCCGGGTTTCAAGCTCAACAATTGGACATCTGCCGTGATTCCTGTGGTTTCTCCAACAAATATGTAATGCATTTTGCTTTCCCATTCCCTCGTCCTCGCCCGAGACGAGTGGATAGCTTGTAAAGGGCCTCACGCTTTTGCAATATTATGTGATCAATAAATAAAAGTTTTTTGCATTCAAAATCATACTCTATTTTCTTTCTTTATTTTACTTTTTCACAAACAAATGGCAAAAGTTTCTTTTATTTTCCCTTTTCAAAATAGCTCATTCTAAACATATTCATAAATATGCAAAACAAATAAATGCATTGATAACAACATGGAAAACATCCATTGTAATTCAGGGATTCCAATGAACCAAGCCGGAGAAGATGGTGAGGAAGATTGTGAATTATCGGCTGAACTAGCAAGGCTCCTTGAGCACGAGGAGAAAGAGATTCAGCCACACAAAGAGCCAGTGGAAGTTGTCAATCTTGATACTGATGAGGTCAGAAGAGAAGTCAAGGTTGGCACATCCCTTGCAAAGCATGTACACTCTGAGTTGGTCAAGCTATTGAAAGAGTATGTTAATATATTCGCCTGGTTTTATCAAGATATGCCTGAGTTGGATACCAACATCATGGAACATCGCTTGCAACTCAAGCCCGAATGTCCTCCTGTCAAGCAGAAGCTCAGAAGGACTAGACCCGACATGGCAATTAAAATCAAGAGGTAAAGAAACAACTTGATGTTGGGCTCCTGGCCACTTCCGAATATCCTGAATGGATTGCCACTATCGTCCCGGTTCCAAAGAAAGATGGGAAGGTCAGAATGTTTGTGTATTATCGAGATCTCAATAAGGAAAGCGCGAAAGATGATTTTTCTCTACCTCACATTGATGTCTTAGTGGATAACATAACATAGTTCTCTGTCTTTTCATTTATGGACGGTTTCTCAGGATATAATCAGATCAAGATGTCCCCAGCTGATATGGAGAATACTACTTTCATCACGCCGTGGGGTACATATTGTTACAAAGTCATGCCATTCGGTTTGAAGAATACAGAGGCAACATACCAACGTGCTATGACAACCCTCTTTCATGATACGATCCATAAAGAGATTGAGGTTTACGTGGACGATATGCTTGCCAAGTCCAAAACTAAAGAGGATCACTTGGTTCATTTGAAGAAACTGTTTGACATACTCCGGAAGTTTAGACTACGGTTGAATCCTGCAAAGTGCACCTTCGGAGTTTGATCTGGTAAACTATTGTGCTTTATTCTGAGTCAGAAAGGCATTGAAGTGGATCCCGACAAGGTTCGAGTGATTTAGAATATGTCGCCTCCCAAAACCGAAAAAGAAGTCTGTGGCTTTCTAGGCAGACTTAATTACATCTCAAGATTCATTTCTCATCTGACGGCTACCTGTGAACCGATATTCAAATTACTAAGGAAAAACCAATCGGTTGAATGGAACAATGATTGTCAACAAGCTTTTGACAAAATAAAACAATACTTGCAAGAACCACCGATCTTAGTACCGCCAGTTCCTGGTAGGCCTTTAATCATGTATCTCACCATTCTCGATGAATCAATGGGATGTGTATTAGGTCAACAGGACAACACTGGCAGAAAAAACATGCAATTTATTATCTGAGCAAGAAGTTCACTGATTTTGAGACCAGATACTCACTCTTGGAGAAAACTTGTTGTGCTCTGGTCTGGGCTACTCGACGCCTAAGACAATACATGATTTTCTAGACTACTTTATTGATATCCAAAATAGATTCGATAAAGTACATATTTGAAAAGCCTATTGTCTCTAGAAGGATTGCTCGGTGGCAGATGTTGTTGACTGACTATGATATCCAACATGTTACCTAGAAAGCAATAAAAGGGAACGCCTTGTCTAACTACCTTGCTCATCAACCTGTGGAGGGTTATCAACAAATGAAGTTTGACTTTCCCAATGAGGATGTTTTATTTATCAGAGATTATGAGACCCCGGACCCTGACATAGGACCCGAACAAGGGGCGCGATGGACGCTTGTGTTTGATGGCGCCTCTAATGCTAAAGGTCGTGGAATTGGTGCAATTCTCATCTCTCCAACGGGTTTTCACATTACCTTCACTGCCAAATTATGCTTTGCATGCACCAACAATATGGCTGAATACGATGCCTGTATCTACGATATTGAAGCGGAAATTGACATGAGAATCAAGATTCTTGAGGTCTATGGAGATTCTGCTTTGGTTATCGGCCAAGTCAGAGGGAACTTTGTGACTCGGGATTCCAAGTTGGTTCCGTACCAAAATCACATAGTGAAATTGATTCCTTACTTTGATGAAATCTCTTTTCATCATATCCCCAGAGAGGAAAATCAATTAGCTGATGCTCTTGCCACCCTGGCATCCATGTTCAAGGTCAAGTAGAAGAATGAGGCTCATTCTATCCGCATTGATCATTTAAACGAACCAACGCACTATTTAGCAATCAAGGACGAGTGTAATGGAAAACCTTGGTTCTATGACATTAAGAGATATCTGGAAAGACAGGAATATCCTGAGGGTATCACTATCACTGACAAGAAAGCTCTTAGACAGCTATGTGCCAAATTCTTCTTAAGTAGTGGTGTACTGTACAAGAGGAATTATGATTCCATGTTGCTCAGATGCGTGCATAGACACGAAGCAGACACAATCATAAGGTCCATACATGAAGGCTGCGAGGGTGTACATGCTAAAGGTTCTGCCATGGCCAAGAAGATCCTTCGAGCTGGGTATTACTGGACAACAATGGAAGTAGATTGTTACAACTTTGCCAAAAGATGTCATAAGTGCCAAATTTATGGTGACAAGATCCATGTACCTCCAACTCCATTGAATGTCTTGACTTCGCCTTGGCCCTTCTCTATGTGGGGTATCGATATGATTGGAATGATCGAGCCGAAAGCTTCAAACAGTCATCAATTCATTTTAGTTGCCATCGACTACTTCACCAAGTGGGTTGAAGCTGCTTCTTATGCAAACGTTACACAACAAGTAGTTGCCAAATTCATCAAGAAGGAGATAATTTGTCGCCATGGTATTCCTAGCAGCATTATCACTGACAATGCAAGCAACCTAAACAACAAGATGATGAATGAGTTGTGTCAAGAATTCAAGATCGAGCATCACAACTCTTCACCATATCGACCCAAGATGAATGGCGTCGTCGAAGCAGCAAACAAAAACATCAAAAGGATTGTCCAGAAAATGGTCAAGACTTATAAGGATTGGCATGAAATGCTTTCCTTTGCATTACATGGCTACAAAACTTCAGTTCGTACTTCCACTGGGGAAACTCCTTATTCGCTTGTATATGGTATGAAGGCTATTTTACCTATTGAAGTCGAGATTCCTTCACTCAGAGTCATCATGGAAACAGATCTTAATGAAGCTGAATAGGTCTAATCCAGATATGACCAACTGAATCTCATCAAAGAGAAGCGCCTTACAGCCGTTTGTCATGGTCAATTATATTAGAGACGCCTCAAGCGAGCTTTTGACAAGAAAATTCTCCCTCGAGCGTTTCAAGAAGGAGAGCTCGTGCTCAAGAGGTATTCACATGTTCACTCGGATCCACGCGGCAAGTGGACTCCCAATTACGAAGGACCCTTTGTTGTCAAGAAGGCCTTCTCAGGCAAAGCCCTGATCCTCATCACCATGGATGGGGAGGAGTTGCCATCACCCGTGAACTCCGATGCAGTAAAAAAATATTATGCCTGAAAAAAAATTGGATAAAGAGCCCGCTAGATTGATATCCACAAGGACAATCTAGGCAAAAATGGGTGTCCTGATGAACCAAAAAAAGAAATGTCCATGCAAAAGTTAGGGACAAGCAAAAACAATAATAATAGCCCGCTAAGTTGAAAACCCAAAAGGGCGACTTAGGAAAAAATGGCTATCCCAGTGGACGAAAAAAAGAAAGAAATATGTCTAGGAAAAAATTAGGGATAAAGGCATTTGACTACGAACACTTGAGCCTCTCTTCTTCATAGCCGGACATCAGACGGTAAAAAAGAAATCAAGTCATCGTCAACTAGCACAAGGCGTTGGGATCTAGACTTACCGTGGATGGTAGCCAATGTTGTAATTAATGCAAAACAATTTCCCTTTGCCATTTACATTTGTTTTTCAATTTTATTGCAGATTTCCTCATCAAGGATTTTTGCATCCTTATACACATCTTATGTACATACTTTTCACATTCAATAAATATGCATCACTTGATTTCTCAATTGTTTTCTTTTCAGTATTTTTTTTGCAAAACAAGCGATTATTTGTGATCACATAATACTATAAAGCATTGAGAATATATAATAAAAAGCTAAATCAATAGAGAAAGCATTATGTATTGCATACTTCGCTGATAACTCCTGCAGGATAATAGGTAATATCCATTGGCAAGCTTAAAGGCCCGACCAGCCCTATGATGGTTCTTTGAAGAGGTGATCATTTCCCCAGCAGAGCCATCGCTTCCCCAGCAAGCGCCATTATGGTTCTTCGGAAAGGTTATTTACCTTTCATTTCCCCAGAAAATTCGTAATGTCCCTAGTAAAGTTGCCATGATGTACCTCAAGCTGAGACATGGTTGTTCTTTTATCCCTAGCAAGGGTCGTACATCATTCCCAGCAGGTCGAAACCATCCCTTCCTAATGGCAGTACGTTTTGGTTTCCTATCTTTCCCAAGCAGAGAAAATCCTTCAGACCTTGGAATGTCCCTAAGCAGAATCAGCCAAGACTGGAAGATCGTTCCCAGATGAAGTCAGCCATGATTTGAAGATCGTCATGATTCCTTCATCCCCGACAACGACGATGGTGATAGCCTAGAAATCTGAGATTTCTTGGTTTCTTCCCCAGCGGAGTCGTCACCATTTATGGGGTTTGCCTCCAGCGGAGTTGTCATCATCTGTGGGTTTTCTCCCCAGCCGAGGATGTTGAGTTCGCTTTGCTACAATCTCTACCTAACCACCGAACAGTACCTCAACCAGCGCCTTTGTATAACATGATACCAAGCATTATATAGAACATCACATACATAGCATATGAATCAAGCATGCTTCCTTTTTGGTCTGATTCATCTGTCCAACAGATATTCAGCCAGGTCCTCAATCAAGCTCTCAAAGCACTCACCTTAACCCAAGCATCTCTCTTGTCGCCGTCGACCAAATTTTTGAGCTACTCTTTTATTTAATCCCCTTATACCTTGAATCATCGAAAAGCTAGCGCAATTTGTATATTCAGGTCCAAGAGGATTAAATAGGGACAGCTGTCGTAACCCGAAATTTGACCTCTTTTTTTTCTTTTTGCATAAGCATGTGCATTCGCATCGCTGGCATACGTACCCGCATTTTTCTCTGTGGTTTTGTTGCAGGAATATTCAGGTTTTCAAAGCCCGATTAATCACATCTTCAACAAGATCATCACATCATCAAAACAAACACAAAATAAGGGTTCCATGGTTATTCATCAAAACAAGAGGTGGAAAATCTAAACCGGGACTTCAGCCTCTATTCCTAAGCAATTTGAGCAAATTTGCCTAGAGTAACCGATTACTCTGTTTCTAGGCAAAAACAGGGTAATCGATTACCCTGTACAGATTTGTACATCCTGTTGCTTTTTTGGGACAGCAATCTTTCACTCTCTTTGTTCTTTGATCCCACTTATTTCTAGCATGGTGTGGAATATTCTAGACTCTTCAAGTAATTCACCTACATTTTCTACAATGTATCATTTCCAATCAAGACCACCATGCACCTGTATTTCCAAAGATGTGAACCATTGGATGTGAAGCTTGCATTGGGATGTTCCCACCGAGTTAACAAATAACTAACTGAGTTAGCCTCTACCTCAGTGAGTTAGATGTAACTAACTCCAAACCTGATGCCAAACCACCCTAAGCTAGCTCCAAACCAAGTTCCAAACCCATCACACTCCAAATCAAAACTCTATTTAAAGGAACCTTCACTTTGTTGAAGGGGATCCACCGTTATTCACCATTTCTCAAATCAAACTTCACTCTCTTCACTCTCAATTTTCTCACATTCTCTCTGAATTTTTCTGCAACTTCTTCATCTTCATCTCCATTTTCTTCCAAAACCTCACTATAGCTCAATTTCACCATTGAAGAGTAGTTACTTTCACCTTGGAAGTGATTATTTCTTGAGCTTAACCTTCATCATCTTGCAATTCTACTTGATTTTCTGGAGTTTTATTAGCTTTTGGATTCATCTCAACTGTTTGCTTCAAGATTCTACGGTGCGAATTCGTGTTTTGGAGATTTCGTCGAAATTTTCTCAGTTTCGATATGATTCGATACAATTGAAGATTTCTCTGGTTTTCTTTGATTATCTTCATCAAGATTCATTTGCAACAACATCCAAGGCATATCTCGGCCTTGTAGGTTGGACCTTCTTTGCACATTTTTCTGTTTCGAACATTTTCGTATAATTCGCGATGTAGTTTCGATGCTTTTTGTGTGTGAATTGATTCATTGCTGTTTTTTATTGTTGTTAAACTTGATTTTCTTGCATAAATTCATACCCTAGCATGTGGTAATTTGGACAAGTGATTTAGGTGCTGAAAGTGCTTTTTGAAAAGCTGTTTTTGCCACTGTAACAGTGGTAATCGATTACTCATATTAGAGTAACTGATTACTCTGCACAAATTTACACTAGCACTGCCTTTTTCAGGCCAGTAACTGATGACCTGCTTTGTGGTAATCGATTACCACTGTACATAATGCCTTTTTTTTTATCTTTTTCAAGCTTGTTTGCCATGCTTTCCTCCTCTAACTTCCATGGATTAACATGATTGATTTTTATGGATGTTTTAGGTGCTGTTTCACTTCAGTTTAAAGCATGTTTGTGAATTTTCCGATGCTCGATCTTTCGATTTTATAATTGTGCACATTCTTGGCATTGTATGAATATGATCATTCTTGCACAATTTTGTTCACATAATAACATGATTTGTAATGCATATTAAATGTCATTTGGTACTGTTTTGCACTTTCATTCATGTTTGAATTAATTTTATTCTTCAAGGAATAAGCTTAATCTTGTATAATCAATAATGCACCCTTTTGCTTTAATAATTTTTCATTATTTGGAAAATTATTAGCATCTTTCTCCTTTTGATTAATTAATTGAAACTCCATTTTAATTATTTGATCATCCCTTTCGCGCTTCTCTTTAGGCTTCCTTTAGAGCTTTGTTTCTCTCTCTTCCTCGTGTAGTCGGAGTTTTCGCGCAACACTGGAGCACTGTACAACTTAGAGTTGTTACGCTGTCCGTTTCAATCTCTGCACTACACCCTGTGTCCTAGAGAAGGAATGAGAATGGAGAATTTCTACTCTCATTCTGATTATTTTAGGTAGGGGACGAATGACCCTGTGCCTAGCTTAGTCACCTCAATCTCCAGGCGGTAGCGTATCTCCTTCCCCAGTTGAGTCGATCCTTGATCACTCTTACCTCTTTCAATCAGTCTTTTTGATCCATCACCATTTCTTCAGTTCACAATCATTGGAAACTTTCAGAGAGTCAATCTCTTTCTCTTGTTTCAATGCTCTCCTTTTCCTCCAGCATAGTGTCTAGTCACTTCTTTTGCTGATTCCTCTTGAGAGTCGTAATCATTCTTCCTTTGGTTAATCACAGTCGTACTGTAAAACCAATTCTCTTTCTCCCCAACATTCTCAATCTATTTCTTCGGTTAAACACAATATTCCTGTTAAATATCGAAACCCTTACGGAGTTCGAAACCTTTTCTTGGTTCTTCTCCCTTTGATTGGTTAACCACTGCCTGTCAGTTAAAACACCAATTTGCACCTTTTTCTCAATTAACCACAGCCTGTCTGTTAATATACTGAGCCCCTTTCGAGTTAATCACCTTCTCTTGGTTAATTACTCGTCTCCTTTCGGTTAATCATAGTCTTTCTATTCATACAAAATCCTCAGCGGTTAGAAACCTTTTTTTGGTTCAAATACCCCTTCGTTGGTCAAGTATTATTTGTTCAGTCAATATCGACATCCTTTTTGGGTCACAACCTTTGCTAGGTTCCACACCCGTTCTTTTGGGTCACAACCTTCGCTTGGTTCTACACTCGTTCTTTTGGTTGATCGCAGTTTACCTATTAAAACCTTTATATCCCCGCAGAGTTGCAATCTTTGTGTTCCTCGGTTAACCACTGTTTATCAGTTAATATATCAAAATCCCTTCAGAGTCAAACACCTTCTCTTGGTTCAACACTCTCTTTCTTTTGGTTCATCACAGCCTGTCTGTTGACACCCAATTCCTTTTTCCCCACCAGAGTCGCTATTTTCTTCGGTTAACCACTGCCAGTCAGTTAACATACCAAACCCTTTTTCTCTTGGTTTAAATGCCATTTCTTTGGATCCCCATGAAGATTGCTGGTTTCTACCTGAGTGAATCGTACACTCAAAGATACAACAGAGTCGCCACCGAACTTTATTTAGTCCCAAAGGATAGGGAAAATATCGATAAAACCCATGGGGAAGAGAAACGGGAACGGGGGGTCAGTTATGCGAAAGGAAGGTATTAGCACCTAACGCATCCGTCGTACTCGACGAGAACCATTTCGCTTGCTTCTAGGCTTGGATGGGTTATCTATCTTAAGGCTTCTAGCTAAAGAAAGGAGAGAGAGAAGAAAGAGGAAAAATAAAGAAAGGAAAGAAAGTGCTCGTGGAGGAACAAGGTCCTCGTGCCTACGTACCCTCATAGTGCAATGAGGAAATCAGAGCGCCGTATTTCTTGGAACCAGGGGACGAAGAAAAGGAAAGAAAGGAGGAAGACGGAAGAAAGGTGGAAGTGTGCTCGCCGAGATCATTGCGATCTCATGCCTACGTATTATACATTCAAAAGAATGCAGAATCAGAGCTTCCGTAGTTCGTGGAACCAAGACGGAAAATGAAAAGGAAAGGAAAGTGGTGTCAAAACCAGGAACAATAGAAGGAAAACCGTCCAGAAAGAGCAACCAAACTGGGGAAAACAAAGGAAAACAATGTTGAAACCAAGAGTAAAAGAAGGAAGAGGTCCGCTGGGAAAAAAAACAATAGTGATAGAAGAAATTCCACTGGGGAACAAAAGGGTACAGAAAACGTGCTGAGGAACAGAGGATAGATGCTCTGTCGAGGAATAAATAGAAGTATGGTGTTAAAACCAAGCAAAAGGTTCGGTATGTTAACTGACTGGCAGTGGTTAACCGAAGAAAAAGAGATAGACTCAGTGGGGAAAGAACGGATGAATGGTGTCAACAGACAGACTGTGAGGAACTAGAAAGGAGAACAAAGAGTACTGAACTAGGATAAGGTGTTTGACTTTGAGAGGATCGTTGATCTTGACTGAATAACAGTAACTGATCAACAAAAGGAGTACTGAACCAAAAGAGGTTGCCAACTCTGGGGAACAAATGGTTTTAACAGATAAACTGTGATTAACCAGAACAAAACCAGTGATTAACCAAGCAAAGGTGATTAACTCGAAAGAGAGTATCAGTATTTTAACAGACTGACTGTGGTTAACTGAAGGCAAAGGTGATTAACCAAGAGAAGGTGATTAACCCAAAAGAAGCTCAGTATTTTAACAGACGGACTGTGGTTAACTAAGAAAGAGTGCAAATTGGTGTTTTAATTGATAAGCAATGGTTAACCAATCAAAGGGAGAGGAGCCAAAGAAAAGGTTGTGAACTCTTGGGGAAGTGTCGATTGTTTAACAGAAAGACTGTGTTTAACCGAAGAAAAGAATAGAAACTCTGCAGGGGAATCTAAAGACAATGATTGACCACAAGAACAGAGTAATGAGGTAAGAGACAGGAGTTAAATCCAAGCAATGATCTTTAACCAAAGAAACTGGTGAATGATCAAGAGAAAAGTTGCAACAGGTAAGAGTGAGAATGATCAAGGATCAACTCGACTGAGGAGGAGAAAAGACGCTACCACTTGAGGATAGAGGTGACTATTCTTGAAGAGAGGACAAGACGTCCTTACCAAGGAAATAGTCAGAATGAGGATAGAAAGAATCCATCCACATTCCTTCTCTAGCTCTCAAAGGTGTAGCACGGAAATTGAAACGGACAGAATAACAGCTTCCATTTGTACAGTACTCCAGTGTGTTGAGAAATAAACAGCGTATCAGCTTCGATTTGTACATCGCTCCAGTGCGGTGCGTTTCGCGTCGTGCAAAACTCCAACTCCGCGGGGAATCAAGAAAGAGAAGGTCTAAAGAGATCCTAAAGAGAAGGAAAGGGGAGATTAACTAATCGAAACATGGTTTCGATCAATTAATAAAAGGGATTGGTTTGCTAACAATTTTCCAAAGAGAATGAAAAATCATTAAAGCAAATGGTATGAATTATTGATTAAACAAGATTAAATTTGTTCAATAAAGAACAAACTTAATGCAATCAAGGAATAAGTGTGCAAAACAGTACCAAAAGAACAATTAGCATGCAATGCAAACATGTTAGCAAGTGATCAAATGAAATGCAAGATGTTCATGAACAAACATTGCCAAAAATATGAACAAGTTGAATAATCGAAATCGTGCATCAAAAGTTTATGAACTGATAACACGAAAATGTATCATATATTTGCCTTGATTTACGACTAGTAATTACGTTATTTCAGCTTAAGTTCCGATTATTCCGCGAGTATTCTAGTGTTTTCGCAGGTATTTCATTGTCCAAGCTAAAAAGGAGCAAAGTAGAAAAACATGAAGAAACGAGAAGAAAACAGGAAGAAATGACTAAGAAAAAAAATAGAAAATGGAAAGTGGTGTGTGTGACGACCGTCACACAACCACCACGACCGTCACGCTTCCAAAGGCTGCCACGCCCGTCACACACTCACCACGACCGTCACACGCACAAAGTGGTTATTATGTTCAGAAACGCAGACGTGGACAAAGAAGACCAATGCACACGCACGATCAGCATTTTCTCCTACATTCTCTCAAACACAGCTTCTCCAACTTCCCATTCTCTCCACTACTTCTCCAACTTCCCATTATCTCCACTAGTTTTCACATGAATTCTTAAGTAACTTCCAACTTGTTATCACTATATATAGGACCTATCATTTAGTTTCGAGGGATCCAAGTTTTTGTATGCGAAAGCACTGTTGAATTTATTTTGTAGTTTTAGGCAGAAATTACTGGTGTAAAAAGTGGTAGTTTCTCACATCGAGGAACTACCACACCATTAGTGTTAGGCCTTTAATCTATGTAATGCTTGGATCAATCTTGCCGTCATTATTTTAGGAAATTTAATTCAGTTTTATTTCCAGTTTTATCTTCAGGTTCATTTACTTTTACGCTTTTATTTTCTGCCATTTATATTTATGCTTTATCTTTCTGCCATTGTTATCATTTCAAGCTTTTACCATTTTTCTTCAAGCATCACTTTAAATCATTGTAAACCGCTTGCTATGTTTTCGCCTAATTCAAAAACCCAAAATTGTTTATTTGTTTCTGTCACTATGTTCGGCTAAATAGTTTAGAGTCCGGTGTATGAGGACCGTCGTTACCGACGGGACTCGGTAAAAAATAATAGGTGCGAACTTATGATTAAAATTCTGTTTTTGGTTTTAATTTCCAAGTCTAATTTAAATAGCTTTGTCACAAGAGTGAGAGGGTATTTAACACAATTTTGTCACGAGAGTGAGAAATTAATAAAAGTTAGAGCCGGCACTGCGAGAGTGTGGGGATCGAACCGGATAGTGGAAATTAGGCAACATATCTAAATACAGCGAGAGCGCTTTTGATACGTTTAGGATATTATTGGCTTTCAAAATATATTTCCTAGTTACCGGGCGAGCGAGATCAAAATCTTGGGATTAGGGAACATGACTTTAGCTAATACCGCGAGAGCGTGAGGCGGAGTTTTTAAGTCGGTATATTCTACGGAACTAAATTATAGTTGTAATTAATACCCGAATTCTACAAAGTCCTTTAGGAACGCGGAATCCATATTCCGGCCTCTCTTTATTATCATATTTTCTTAGTTTTATTTTAGCGCTAGTTTTAGTTTCCCTTTCATCGAATATCATTATCCTTCGACAATAATAGATAACAGTAGGTTGACATTGGTCTCTGTGGGTTCGACAATCTTTTATATTACTTCGATAAATTCGTGCACTTGCGGACGCATCATGAACATGCTTCAACCAGAGGTTAAATGACACTTAAAACATCCATAAAAATGAAGCACATTGATCCATGGAAGTTAGAAGAAGGAAGGATACCAAACAAGCTTGAAAAAACTCAAAATTGGCCATTCTGTTCAGTGGTAACCGGTTACAGCATATCTGCTAACCGGTTACATGCTTGAAAATCAGCGTATTTGTTGAGAATTGAACTGTGTAACCGGTTACAGCATAACTGCTAACCGGTTACCATTGAGACCGTGGCAAAAATAACAACAAAAACAGCTTTTCAAAAGTGATTTTCAACACATAATCACTTATGCCAACCACCACATGCTAGGAAATGAATTTGTGCACGAAAATTGAACTTGAAAACAACAAATAAACAGTGATAGAATCAACTAACACATTAGGATCATGGATCAAACAAATGCAAAACCAAATCACACACAACAATTATCGACTACATGGCGAACGATACGAAAATGCGCTAAATAGTAAAATTAGTTAGATCCACTGTTGAAATACAAATAGAGTTAGGGTTTTGTTATCGTTCCACCGAGATGGTTCGGAGATATCGCAGTCGTTCTACAGTTGTATACGTTTTAAACTTCAAAGTAACAAGGGGTTTTGGTTGTTTTTAGTCGGAACGTTTGCATTCAAATTTAAGTAAAAGCGGTAAAAAGATTTGTTTTAACGATTTATAAAAAGCATGTCAAGATTAGGGTTCGACAAACCATTTTTGTACGTATATAATCGACAAAGCTAATGAACTCGTTTAGACGGTAAATGCAATCACATATCCTCCCAATATGTTTATCTCTAACACATATTGTGAGTTTTACCATTTTGATCCTTTGATGATCTCTCACTCAAACTATCAAAATGACAACATTCAAGTTCAATATTTATGAACATCAACACTCATAACTATCTCTAGCCAATGTGCATTGATGGATGAAAAGCCTAGACAAAGAGTAAGAACACATTTTTCAATCATGCACCAACACAAAGAATAAACCATAGAAACAAAGTTTTTCATCATCCAAGAGTTCACAAGCTAGAGTCAATACATATACATGCAAAAGAAAGGTATATCTACCATCTAACCTTGACACAAAAGGAAAATTAGCTCTTCATTGTCATGGAAGCTAAACAAACAAGAAGATGGAGAAGAATATCAAGCATCAATGACGA
This sequence comes from Lathyrus tuberosus, assembly GCA_022829125.1. NCBI lineage: Eukaryota > Viridiplantae > Streptophyta > Magnoliopsida > Fabales > Fabaceae > Lathyrus > Lathyrus tuberosus. The sequence continues at coordinate 16,176,168 of JALAZF010000040.1, forward strand.
TCTCTCGACGAATAATGCTTCCAATCTTCCAAAATGAGATGCTACAGTGTTACAATGTATTTTGCTCTGAAATATATCAAGGATCCCAAGAAAAATACTGAAAAGTCTATTTATGAGGGGGCAGAGGATCGCAGAGCGCGCTGAGCGTGCTGCACCGCGCTAAGCGCGATCTCATTTATTGCCAAACCGGCCTAAAAGCGCGCTTAGCGGGCTCAGGACCGCGCTAAGCGGGCAACTCTCTGTAACTAGCTCCATCCCCGCGCTAGGAGCGCGCTTAGCGGGCTCCAAGCATGCTTCAAAAATCATTTTCTTTAAAAACTGCTTCAAGGGAGCCTTCCTTGCTCCAAGCTACACCTTTCCATGTAAAAACCTTCAATTAAAACACAAAAGTTAAATAAATAAGGCTAATAATGTAATTAACTATACTACGGTTATTAACCGGAAACAATGGGAAAAATCATCGATTATCAAATAAAGATCACAAAAAGGTGCTAAAAACTAAACTAAATATTAACACAATGTAGCACCTAACAACTCTCCCCAACTTGTTCCTTTGTTTGTCCTCAAACAAAGGCAAAATAGACCAGAAGCAAGAGGAAAATCGGATAAGCAAACACAAACAAAAATCAATGGTTCATACCGAATTGATACGCCTGCAAGTAATGCTCAGCTCCAACAGAATAAAAATATGTATATGAACTAACTTCTAAACGTAAATAACAAGCACTCATCATAAGAAAACAAATGTTCAAACGGGAATCACCTAATTTATTCAAATGAGCCAAGCTCAATATATACAAGGGACAAAACACACTCATAAGCAATTGTGCCACATCCAAAACAATTTATGCAATCATCTCACAATGTAATGAAAATAATGGAAACAAACATCACAAAAGGACTTTTATAGGTAGTAACATGGCCAAGGTTAAGAAACAAAGGTCATATGTACACGGCCATTGAACAAGAAAGGGTAAAATTTATGAAGAGCATTTTCTTTTCAAAACAACCATTCTTGCTAAAACTTTCAAATTATTCTCACAATGCATTCTATCTCTTTTTCTTTTGATTTCTACAATTTTCTTTTTCTTTCTTTTTCAATCTATTTTTTATTTCAATTGAGAATGCATTGCCCACAATTCCTTCTTCTCTTTTCACAATGAACCAATCTCCCCAACTTCAACAATACAAATACTTAAATCAAGAATGCTCTTCAAAGCGGTTAAAGTTCGGGTTCATGCTTCACGGATACAAAATTTTTCATTTTAGGCTCAAGAGAGGTTTCTAATGATCACACACTCACAAGGTGACTTGAAGTGATTTTTGGAAAAGTGGTTCTACTCATAGTACTCAAAAATTGCCTTGATCATTTCCAAGTTTCCAAAATTTCAAAACAAAAAGTAAGATTAAACATAAAAAATTTGAGTAATGCAACAGCCACTTAAATCCCTCAATAATCTGTGAACAATGGAGGATTCTCACATTTGTGGTTATGTCCTAATTGATTCCAATATGAACAAATATGCAAAATGAAGAAACACTTGAAAATTATGTAAAGCAAAAAGTTCATGTACATATTAACATTCTACAAAGCACAAAACAGATACCTTTTGTGCATCAATTCAGAAATTTATCATCACCATCAATGTATGGTGAAGTAGATCACTTTTGTACCAAGAAATTAACTTGCTTCATCCATTAATTACCTTAAAATAGAGAACAAACAACAAAAAAATATTTTTGTACCAAAAATTATAAACATAAAACATCATCCGCCCGGATGGAAAATTCACTAATAACAAAAAAAAATCTAACAATTATCCAAAATCAACATCCGCCCGGATGGAGAATACAACAATCCTAAACAACAGTAGATAATACTAGAAGCATACTAATCATAGCAAAATAAAAAAACAAAAACAGACACATCAAACCCATCATCAATAAGAACTCGAGCTAGATGCTCCATCGCCCGCTCCATCATCACTATCATCACCATCACATGCATCATAACCTGCCCCCTCCGAAAAACCATGCCTGCCCTCAGGCCATCTCGCATAAGCCATGAGGTCCTCACGAGACCTCAAAGAATGATCAATATGTGGCTCCCGGATCTAGAGTTGCAGCTGCATCATCGATTCGTGCATGAATAAGAAGGCCCGCTGGTGAGCCTCGTGCATTGCCCAACTGGCATCAGCATTTGGACCACGAGCACGCCCTGCAGGGGCAGCAGCAGCAACAGGAACAACATCATCAAAATTAATTGCCTGCAAACAATGACGAGTTATATAATTATCATCCAGCACAACCAATTTAACATTCCCATGAGTAGGAAGGGTGACACGCGCCCTATTGCACAAGGCCATGATAAGTCCAGGATATGTCAAGGTACACGCCACCCTATCACCCAACGGTGTAGCACTCACAGCTATCCTCTTAAGCTCACTGGAAATGACCCGTGCTAAGTCCACGGTCTTCTCGTCGTCAAGGATATAAGCAATAAGAGCAGCAACATCCATAGGAATGGAGGAGGTATGGCTACATGGCTTAAGGTTGTGCAAAACAACCGCCATCACAATTTGTACTTCTGTAGTCAACACACTCCTCAAAAACTTGAGGGGCGCTCCATTAGCGCTTAGCTGGTATGTCTACCCCCTCACACATAACACTTCCCTTAACTGCTCGGCACTCCAGCTACGCCGAGCCATCATCCTACCAAAATCACATAATTCATCCTCAGCCAGCTCAAGGTGATTACCAAGGTATGCATTAATAGCATCCCTTGAGAAATCAATTTCCTTCCCCCTAACCCAGGTTTTGAAATTGAAACGCTCACCATCAGAGGGCAATGCATTTGCGTAGAACTCCCTCACAATGTCCAAGTGGTACTCGGGGTAAGGTGAAGATAACTTGTCCCAACCACCTCCAGAAATGAGAGAAGCAGTGCGGCGATAGCTTCCTTCCGGATCAATTAGAATAATTCGGTACGCCCACACCGTTCTCCTTTCAAGTTGTTGATATCGATGTTGTTGTTTGAGCTCAAGGAATCTAGTGCTGTCAAACTGAACGGATGGAGGGCGCCTAGGTGGGTTTGATGAAGAACCAACGACTCGTTGCTTCTTACGTCCAGACATCTGAAAAGAAAAACAAAACAGAACAAACACAAAACAGCAACACATGTTAATGAAAATAGTATTAAAATATATCTAAATCCCTAAATAAATACTAAGAACAACCTAAGGAAATCAAAACAGAATTAAGAAAAAGGGGATTTTTTTTGCAAATCTCAGATCGCGCTAAGCGCGCAGGAGCGCGCTGAGCGGGCTCTGCGAAATGCAGAAAAAAATACCCTCTGCAACAGATGGTTTCCAAGGATACTCCAACTTCCTAAAAATAGCCCTATTCACAAAGATATGCACAGTCACGAATTCACACAATTAAAACCCTAATTTATATACAAAACCTAATTTCTAAATCACAATCCCTAAATTCTGAAATTAAAGTTTCTAACCACATGAAATTTCACTATTCTAGTACCAATAATGGAATTTTGACAACAAAAAAGAAAACACAATGAACAAGAACATTAAACTTAAAGGTTCAACCCAAAATGGGTTTTGTTCATGAAAAATTAAAAATAAATTTGAAGAACTTACATTTTGTTGATGAAGATTCTAAGCAAGAAAATGAAGTTAATGCAGTTAGGGCACACGAAAATCCAAAGAACTTTTCAAAAAAATTGAAGGAGAAGAGAGAACTTGAGACTTTTTGGTGAGAAAGGGTGAAATGAGGCACAAACCTCAGAACCCTAACTCATAAAACACGCGCTGGGTCGGGTCAGCATTAGTGGGCCCAGAAAAAGTCATTTTTTTTCAAAAATTCGCATACCGCGCTAAGCGTGCTGCCCACTGGAAGTATAGGGTCCTTTTTCTTGAAACCGCGCTGAGCGGGCTACTGCAAAACACAGACCACTTCCAACAGCTCAAATCCAACTTCCAGCAGCTCAAAACATCATTTAGAGCAGCATCAAACATCAACTTTACAAAAAACATGATTTAAACAGCAAATGGACTAGAAAACGATAAAAACTTACAAAATTGGGGTGCCTCCCAAACGAGCGCTTGTTTAACGTCGGATAAGCTCGACGGGCCAAGATGCTCAATGAAGAACATCAAGAAGAACAGAACAATTGTCGCGATCAAAGTTACCACCAAGGTAGATTTTCAAGCGTTGACCATTTACGGTCCAACAGTTTTTTTTCTCTAAATCTTCGATCACAATCGCTCCATAACTTTTCACCTCCTTCACACGAAATGGTCCGGACCATTTTGATTTTAATTTTCCCGGGAAAAGTTTCAACCGGGAATTAAACTGCAGTACCAAATATCCGACCTTAAAGTCCTTTTGCCGGATCTTCTTGTCGTGATAATTCTTTACCTTCTCTTTATACAACCAACTGGAATGATATGCGGCATTCCACATTTCTTCCAATTCCTGAAGTTGTATTTTTCTCTTTTCTCCGGCCAATTTCTTATCAAAATTTAACAGCTTAAGGGCCCACAGTGCTTTGTGCTCCATTTCAACCGGTAAATGACATGTTTTACCATAAACCATTTGAAATGGAGTTAAGCCAAGTGGAGCTTTGTAAGCGGTCCGATATCGCCACAAAGCCTCGTCCAATTTCTGCGACCAATCTTTTTGAGAACTTGACACAGTTTTTTCCAAAATCCGTTTCACTTCACGGTTCGACACCTCGGCCTGACCGTTCGACTGTGGGTGGTAAGGGGTTGCCACTTTATGCGATACACCATAATGTTTTAAAACACTTTCAAGAGATGCATTGCAAAAGTGTGACCCTCCATCACTAATAAGAACCCGAGGAGTGCCAAAACGGGAAAAGAAGTTTTTCTTCAAAAAATTTATCACCGTTTTGCCATCAGCCTTAGGTGAAGCAATCGCTTCAACCCACTTCGACACATAGTCAACCGCCACTAAGATGTACTCGTTTCCAAAAGAGAGTGGAAATGGACCAACAAAATCAATGCCCCAGCAATCGAAAATTTCAACTTCTTGTATATTTTGAAGGGGCATTTCATCTCTTTTTCCATTTCCCCCACTTCTTTGACAAGTGTCACAACTTTGCGCATGAAGATTTGCGTCTTTAAAGAGAGTAAGACAATAAAAGCCTGATTGCAAGACTTTCGTGGCTGTCCTAGAACCATTAAAATGGCCGCCATAAGGCGAGTTGTGACAATGCCAAAGAATGCTTTGAGCTTCTTCACTCGTGACACACCTTCTTAAGAGGTTGTCACCTCCTAATTTGAACAAATACAGGTCATCCCACACATAGTAATTTGCATCCGACAGGAACTTCCTTTTTTGGTTCCAAGTTAGGTCTTGGGGCACCCAACCAGATGCTTTGTGGTTAGCAATATCCGCAAACCAAGGCCTAACTTGGACTTTAAACAATTTTTCATTGGGAAATTCCTCTCGGATTTCCTTTTCAGTTTTGGTTACCTCCACATTGATCAAACGCGACAAATGATCCGCCACTAAATTCTCTGAACCCTTTTTATCCTTTATTTCCAAATCAAATTCTTGAAGTAAAAGGATCTAACGGATGAGCCTTTGCTTTGAATCCGGTTTAGTGAGCAGATATTTGATAGCCGAATGATCCGTGTAGATAACCACTTTTGACCCTATTAGGTAAGAACGAAACTTCTCAAGTGCGTATACAATCGCAAGCAATTCTTTTTCGGTTGTGGCGTAATTTACTTTCGCCTCATTTAATACCTTGCTTGCGTAATGTATAGCATGAAAAGTGTTGTCCTTCCTTTGACCTAACACCGCTCCAACGGCATAATCACTCGCATCGCACATTAGTTCAAAATTTAAAGTCCAATTTGGCGCGATGATTATTGGAGCGATAATTAGTTTCTCTTTCAAAATTTGGAAAGCAATAAGACATTCATCGTCAAAGAGAAATACCTGATCTTTGTTGAGCAAGTTTCTCAATTTCCTTGCTACCTTTGCAAAATCTTTGATGAAACGCCTATAGAATCCTGGATGCCCCAAAAAGCTTCTGATTCCTTTGACGTTGGTAGGAGGAGGCAACTTTTCAATTACTTCAATCTTCGCTTGATCTACTTCAAGGACAAGTGAATACCGTCTTCTCGTGATCCGCCGGGTCAACCGCAATTTGATTATACCCCGAATATCCGTCCAAGATACAATAAAATTGTTGCCTGGATAACCTCTCGAGCATTTGGTCCATGAATGGGAGTGAAAAATGGTTTTTTTCTTGTTGCGACATTCAACCTTCTATAATCAATACACATTCTCCACCCCGTCACAATCTTTGTTGGGATTATCTCATTCTTATCGTTTCGGATAACGGTCATGCCACCCTTTTTAGGAACAACGTGCAAGGGGCTTACCCATGGACTATCAGAGATCGGGTAGATCATTCCCGCATCCAAAAGCTTCACAACTTCTTTTCGAACCACCTCTTTCATAGTAGGATTCAAGCGGCGTTGTGGTTGAGAAACCGCCTTGAAATCCTCTTCCATAAGAATCTTGTGCATATAATAAGATGGACTAATTCCTTTAAGATTGGAAAGAACCCATCCTATAGCTTCTTGATTTCTTAATCAAATGGGTTTCTTCTTTATCGGACAAAACGTTGCTAATAATAACCGGCTTGTTCCCACTTTCATCAAGGAATGCATACTTCAAATTTGAAGGAAGCACCTTCAATTCAAGTTGAACTTTCTCATCATTTGGTTCTTTCTTCAACTCTTCATTCTCAACTTCACACGGTTGTAATTCTTTGAGAGATTCAAGCTCTTTCAAACATTCCTCAAGAGCTCTTTCTTCTTCATCGGAAAACACTTCAAAAGAATCATCGAGAGCCATTTCCAAAGGAGACACTATATGAACATGCTTAGAAACCTCCAAAGTTGCTTCTTCAATTGCATCGATACGAAAGCTATCATGATTGTCTTTGGAATGCTTCATTGCTTCGAATAGATTAAAAGATACCTCTTCATTTAGAATCCGCACTTTCATAAGGCCATCATCAATATCTATCATCATGCGAGCGGTCTTCATAAAAGGCCGTCCAAGAATAAGAGGAGCATCATCATCCTCTTCCATATCAATAACAATGAAGTCCACCGGAAAGAAAAATTTGTCAACTTTCACCAACACATCTTGCGCCAACCCAATCGGATGAGTGGTAAATTTGTCCGCCAATTGCAATGTCATCCGGATGCCCTTAATTTCAATGCTCCCAAGCTTTTTCACAATAGATAATGGAATGAGATTGATGCTTGAGCCCAAATTAATAAGGTCATTTCCAACAAAGACATTACCAATTGTAACGGGTAAAGTAACTCGCCCCGGATCAGCCTCTTTCTTTGGAAGAGTTCTTTGAATAACAGCCCCGGCTCCGAATATTTCCGCCTTTTTGTAAGAATATCCTTCATAAATTTGGCGTACTTCGGCATTTACTCTAGAGCTTCGGAAAAAGGGATGTTGATTTGTAGTTGCTTAAAGATATCCATGAATCTTGAGTATTGCCTAGCATTTTCTTTCCTTATTGGCACATGAGGGTAAGGCATATTTTGAATCGATATCGGATTTATCATCTCCTTCCCCCTCTTAACTCTCACATATTTCTCTTTTTTCTTCACTTCCTCCACACTCTCATTTTCAACTTCAACAATATCATCATTTTTCTTTTCAACCACAACCTCATCACTATTTTTATTTTCCACTACTTCCTCATCACTATCCTCCTCAACAATACCATCAATTTTTTCTTCTTCCACCCTCTCATTTTCTTTTGCCAACTCCTTCCTACTTCTAGTAACAATTGCCTTGCAGTGCTCCTTAGGATTCACTTGAGTATTAGCGGAGAATGAAGGACCCGATTGTTGCTCGGCTAGTTGTTTCGCAAGTTGCCTAACTTGATTTTCGAGATTCTTTATTGCCGCATCGCTACTCTTTTGGTTGGCCATAGACATTTGCATGAATTAGGTCAAAGTGTCTTCCAACTTAGAGTTAGCAACCGGAGGTGTTGGGGGTTGATAAGGATTTTCCCAACTTGAAGAACCGCCACCATAACCTTGATTATTTTGATAGTTCCCCCTCGGCGGATATCCTTGATTGCCTTGGTAATGTTGTTGAGGATTGTGTTGTTGACAAGGTTGTTGTTGTTGTCTTCTTTGATAGTCTCGTTGATTATTCATGTAGTTCACTTCTTCAAATCCCGGAGGAGGACAAAATCCGGTGCCATGCTCTCCTTTACAAAGTTCACAACAAGCAACTTGTTTACTCTTGCTAGGTTCCTTCAGTTCCTTAATTTGTTGAGTCAAAAGTTCCACTTGTTGAGATATAAGCTTGTTTTGTGCTAAGATTGCATTATTCGTTCCCAATTCAAGTACCCCGGGCTTTTTTTGCAAGTTGTTACGACTTTGACTTTGAAGATCATTGAGAGCCATTCTATTGATGATATCTGTAGCTTCTTCGGCACTCTTTGATAACAAAGATCCTCCAGAAGTGGTATCCAATAATGTCTTGCAATTTGGTTGGAAACCATTCTTAAAGATGTGAATTTGTGTTGACTCGTCAAACCCGTGGCCTTTGCATTTTCGAAGCATGGATTTGAATCGTTCCCGTGCTTCATTTAGAGATTCATTAGTGTCCTGAGAGAACACAGAAATTGCAGTTTTTGACTCCATAAAACGGTTGTGAGAAAAGAACCGTTCTATAAATTTTTCCTCCAGAACATTCCAATCGGTCATCACAGCGGGAGTTTGATCAAGATACTAATCCTTATCCTTGCCAAACAAAGCATGAGGAAATAGTCTCTTGAAAAGAGGTAACTCTTGCGCTTGATCAACTCCGGCCGCTAACGCTATCTCATAAAATTTGGTGAGAAAAGCGAAAGGGTCTTCATGATCTATTCCCGTGAACGGACTTCCATACAACAAGTTCAAAGTTCCAATTTTCATCTCAGCTTGCCTTCCTTGATTATTGTTAGCAAACTGAGCGGTGTGACGTGGACTATTCACACATGGTGTGGAAGCGAGTGGTGGTGGTGGTGGATGCTCCATGATCGGCGTGAACTGTGGAATTGGTGGTGGTGTAGAAGTAGAACTTTCTCCTTGTTCCTACCTTTGTCTAGCTAGTTGCCTCCTCCGTCTAGTTCTGCTATTGCGCCTACGAGCGGTTCTTTCAATCTCGGGATCGAATAGAAGTTGGTCCGCCGGTAGTTGCCCTCGCATAAACAAAGTCTGCACACTAAACAAAACAAATCAACAAGCACAAGAAAAAATTTAACAAGTATAAAACTTCACAAGTATTGCAATGCTTGCAATATCAATTAACAATCCCCGGCAACGGCACCAATTTGTTGAAATACAAATAGAGTTAGGGTTTTGTTATCGTTCCACAGAGATTGTTCGGAGATATCGCAGTCGTTCTACAGTTGTATACGTTTTAAACTTCAAAGTAACAAGGGGTTTTGGTTGTTTTTAGTAGGAACGTTTGCATTCAAATTTAAGTAAAAGCGGTAAAAAGATTTGTTTTAACGATTTATAAAAAGCATGTCAAGATTAGGGTTCGACAAACCATTTTTGTACGTATATAATCGATAAAGCTAATGAACTCGTTTAGACGGTAAATGCAATCACATATCCTCCCAATATGTTTATCTCTAACACATATTGTGAGTTTTACCATTTTGATCCTTTGATGATCTCTCACTCAAACTATCAAAATGACAACATTCAAGTTCAATATTTATGAACATCAACACTCATAACTATCTCTAGCCAATGTGCATTGATGGATGAAAAGCCTAGGTAAAGGGTAAGAACACATTTCTCAATCATGCACCAACAAAAAGAATAAACCATAGAAACAAAGTTTTTCATCATACATTCATCATCCAAGAGTTCACAAGCTAGAGTCAATACATATACATGCAAAAGAAAGGTTTATCTACCATCTAACCTTGACACAAAAGGAAAATTAGCTCTCCATTGTCATGGAAGCTAAACAAACAAGAAGATAGAGAAGAATATCAAGCATCAATGACGATCTCTCGACGAATGATGCTTCCAATCTTCCAAAATGAGATGCTACAGTGTTACAATGTATTTTGCTCTAAAATATATCAAGGATCCCAAGAAAAATACTGAAAAGTCTATTTATAAGGGGGCAGAGGATCGCAGAGCGCGCTGAGCACGCTGCACCGCGCTAAGCGCGGTCTCATTTATTGCCAAACCAACCTAAAAGCGCGCTTAGCAGGTTCAGGACCGCGCTAAGTGGCCAACTCTCTGTAACTAGCTCCATCCCCGCGCTAGGAGTGCGCTTAGCGGGCTCCAAGCATGCTTCAAAAATCATTTTCTTCAAAAACTGCTTCAAGGGAGCCTTCCTTGCTCCAAGCTACACCTTTCCATGTAAAAACCTTCAATTAAAACACAAAAGTTAAATAAATAAGTCTAATAATGTAATTAACTATACTACGGTTATTAACCGGAAACAATGGGAAAAAGCATTGATTATCAAATAAAGATCACAAAAAGGTGCTAAAAACTAAACTAAATATTAACACAATTTAGCACCTAACATCCACCAACCTACAAGCCGGAGATTTGGCTTGGTAAATGTTGCAAAGAGATCTTGATGCAGAAAATCAAAGAAAACCAGAGGATCCTTGATTTGTAGACGAAACGCGTCGAAACCGATCAAAAACGCGAAAATGCACCGAAATCGAACTTGCACCAAATTGAAAGTTGTAGAACTCTTGGATTGAAGTAGAATAAGATGCAATTCCATAAATCCAACCATAGAATGCCAAATGATGGAGGTTAAGTTCAAGAATTAATCACTTTCAATGTGAGAAGTGATTATCCTTCAAGAATAAGAGCTTTTGGTGAGGTTTTGGGATGAGAATTGAGATGAAGATGTAGAAGTTGCAGAATGTTCAGAGAGAAATTGAGAGAATTGAGAGTGAAATGTGAGAGAAATGGTTGAGAATGATTGGTCCCTTGAAAAATGAGTGAAGGTTTGTTTATATAGACTTTTGGTTTGGAGTGTGAGAGCTTTGGAGATAGCTTTGGACTTAGCTTTGGAAGGTTTGGAGTTAGGGTTGGAGTTAGTTACACTTGACTCACTGAGTCAAGGTAGTTAACTCGGTTAGTTAGGATCAACTCGGTAACAATCCCAATGTGAGCTTCAAAATCCAAAGGTTGACATGCTTGGAAATTAAGAAACACGGTACACTTGACTTAGAGTGAAGCATTGGAATAAATGCAAGTGAAATGTCTTGAATGGTCTTGAAATGTCTAGAATATTCCACATGCTGCCAGAACAATGTAGAATCAAAGACCAAAGAGTGTGCATAGCTGCTGTCCCAATAATGCAGTAAAATCTGGAACTTTGTACAGAGTAACCGGTTACATCATATCTGCTAACTGGTTACATGCTTGAAAACCTGCGTTTCTAGTGAAAAATACACAATGTAACCGGTTACAGCATAACTGTTAACCGGTTACTGCAGCCCAATTTACCCAAATTTGCTTGGAAATGATGTTAAAGTCCCGGTTTCGATTTTCCACCTCTTGTTTTGATGAGTAAACATGGAAACCTTTATTTTTAGCTTGTTATGATGATGAAATAATCTTGAGAGGATGTGATTAATTGGGTTTGGAAAACCTGAAGATCCTGCAACAAGAAACACACAGAGAAAAGTGTGAATGCGTATGTAGACGATGCTAATGCATATGCTTATGCAAAAGGCAAAAGAGGAGGTCAAATTCGGGTTACGACAGCTGCCCCTATTTAATCCACTTGGACCTGAATGTACGAATTGCGCTAGCTTTTCGATGATTCAAGGTAGAAGGGGATTAAATAAAAGAGTGGCTCAAAAATTTGGCCGACGACGGCAAAAGGAGAAGCGCAAATAAAAGGTGCAAAGTTGGCTGAAAATCGGCTGGGAGATAAGTCAGGCAAGCAAGGAAAGGCGTATGCTATGATGCATATGCTATGTATGCAATCCTACATGGTGCTTGATATTATGCAAATGCAAAGGCACAAGGTAAGGCACAATAATCGGGCAGAAATCGTAGCAAAACGACTTTGACACACTTGGTTGGGGAAAGAAACCCACAGATGAAGATGATCCCTGCTGGAGGAAAGAGTCTGCAGGGGATGATAACTTCGCTTGGGGTAAGAAATTAAGACCATCTCAAGTTTCTAAACCACCAAGGATGTCAATACTGGGGATGAAGGAATAAACCAAATCTTTCCTATCCGAACTGACTCCGCTTGGGGACATATCTTTCCAAAAACTGGCTAACCTTGTTGAGGAGAACCAACGCTGCTGGGGAAAGAATTTTGGATTGCTGGAGATGATGTACAACCCTTACTGGGGAAAAGAGAGCAAAGTCTCTGCTGGGAATTCTTTGGCAACCTGTTTGGGAACCTTGCAAATCTGTCAGAGAAAAGAGACGTAAATCAATTTTCCGACAAATTGCAATAACGCCCGCTGAGGAAAAATGATAGCTCTGTTGAAGAGGAAACTGCATCTTCTAGGAACCATCATAATGTTGGTCGAGTATCAAGCTTGTTGATGGATATGACCGATCATCCTGTAAGAGTTATCAGTGAAAAATGCAATGCATAATGCTTTCTCCACTGATGTAGCTTTCATTATTCTCAACATTTTTTAGTATTATGTGATCACAAATAATTGTTTATTTTGCAAACAAAATACTGGAAAGGAAGTGATTGAGAAATCAAATGATGAATTTTCATTGAAATGTGAAAAACTTTGTACATAAGATGTGTACAAGGATGCAAAAATCCTTGATGAGGAAATTTGCAATAAATTGAAAAACAAATGTAAATGGCAAAGGGAAATCATGCTTTGCATTGATTACAACATTGACCACCATCCACAGTAAGTCTAGGTTCCAAAATGCCTTGCACCAGTTGATGATGATTTGACTGAACTGTTACCGTCTGAGGTCCAGCTATGATGAAGAGAGGCTTAAGTGTTTACAGTCAAATGCCTTTATCCCTAATTTTTGCCTGGACATTATTATTTTTTTTCGTCCACCGGGATCCCCATTTTTGCTTAAGTCGCCCTTTCGGGTTTTCAACTTAGCGGGCTATTATTATTTTTTCATTGTCCCTAACTTTTGCATGGACATTTCTTTTTTTTTTTTTGTCCATCGGGACGCCCATTTTTGCCTAGATTGCCCTTGCGGATGTCAATCTAGCGGGCTACACCATCTATTTTTTTTTCAAGCATAATATTTTTTGACTGTATCGGAGTTCACGGGCGATGGCAGCTCATCCCCATCCATGGTGGTGAGGATTAGGGCTCCACCTGAGAAGGCCTTCTTGATAACGAAAGGTCCTTCGTAGTTGGGAGTCCACTTGCCTCGTGGAGTCGAATGAATAGGTGAATACCTCTTGAGCACGAGCTCGCCTTCATGGAATGTTCGAGGGAGAACTTTCTTGTCAAAAGCTCTCTTGAGACGTCTCTGATACAATTGACCATGACAAACGGCTGTAAGGTGCTTCTCTTCGATGAGATTCAGCTGATCATATCTGGATTGAACCCATTCAGCTTCGTCAAGACCTGCTTCCATGATGACTCTGAGAGAAGGAATCTCAACTTCAATGGGCAGAAAAGCCTCCATACCATACACAAGCGAATACGGAGTTACCCCGGTAGAAGTACGAACTGAAGTTCTGTAGCCATGTAGCGCAAAAGGAAGCATTTCGTACCAATCCTTGTAAGTCTTGACCATTTTCTGGACAATCCTCTTGATATTCTTGTTTGCTGCTTCGACGACGCCATTCATTTTGGGCCTATAAGGTGAAGAGTTATGGTGCTCGATCTTAAATTCTTGACACAACTCCTTCATCATCTTGTTGTTCAGGTTGCTTGCATTGTCAGTGATAATGCTACTAGGAATACCATAGCGGCAGATTATCTCTTTCTTGATGAATCTGGCAACCACTTGTCGTGTTACATTTGTGTAAGAAGCAGCTTCAACCCACTTGGTAAAGTAATCGATAGCCACTAAAATGAATCGATGACCATTGGAAGCTTTCGGTTCGATCATTCCAATCATATCGATACCCCACATAGAGAATGGCCAAGGTGAAGTCAAAACATTCAATGGAGTAGGAGGCACATGGATCTTGTCTCCGTAGATTTGGCACTTGTGACATCTTTTGGCAAAGTTGTAACAATCTACCTCCATTGTTGTCCAATAATACCCAGCCCGAAGGATCTTCTTGGCCATAGCAAGACCTTTAGCATGTACACCCTCGCAGCCCTCATGTATGGACCTTGTGATCTTGTGTGCTTCGTGTCTATCCACGCATCTGAGCAACACGAAATCATAATTCCTCTTGTACAGTACATCACCACTTAAGAAGAATTTGGCGCAGAGCCGCCTAAGAGCTTTCTTGTCAGTGATAGTGATACCTTCGGGATATTCCTGTTTTTCCAGATATCTCTTAATGTCGTAGAACCAAGGCTTGTCATCAGAGTCGTCCTCGATTGCTAAACAGTGTGCTGGTTCGTCCAAATGATCAATGCGGATAGAAAGGGCTTCATTCTTCCACTTGACTTTGAACATGGATGCTAGAGTAGCAAGTGCATCAGCTAGTTGATTCTCCTCTCTGGGAATATGATGAAAAGAGATTTCATCAAAGTAAGGAATCAACTTCGCTATGTGTTTTTGATACGGAACCAGCTTGGAATCCCGAGTCACAAAGTTCCCTCTGACTTGGCCGATAACCAAAGCAGAATCTCCATAGACCTCAAGAATCTTGAATCTTGGAATCCCACCCATGCCATTTTGTGTTTTCTCACATTTTGGCTATTTTTTCCAATATTTTCATGTTTTATTAATTAATTGGAAAATTAATAACTCTTTCAATTTTAATTATTTTTTATTGGTTCTTTTTGCAAAAAATCACAAAAATGTTGAAATATTTTATTCCACAAAAAAATTAAGTTTATATTATTTATTTAATATAATTAGTATTTTTGTGAATAAATTCCTTTTTAATGTTTTTTAAACATTTTAAAAGTGAATATTTACTTTGAAAATCAAAACCAAGTGAGTTTTAATATCCTCTGTGATTAATCCCTCATTTTTCAAACCTTAAACAAAAATCATAAATGGTTTATTCAAACTTATTTGGTATTTTATTTGATTTTCTTTAAATATTTACTTTTAAAGAATAACAAATTAGGGTTTCTTTGATTTTCACCCTCGCAAAACATTTTCAAACACTCATGGGCCTCTATTAGAGTGTAAGACCCAAACCCCCTTTGAAAACCTATTTTTGGGCCTCACTTATTGTACAAGACCCACTGCGTTTTCAAAAATCTAGGTGTAATCGCCATTTCAAACAAAAACAATTTTGGGCCTCTCCTTGAGCTGTAAGCCCCACCACTTGTTCAAAAATCTTTGGGCCTCTAATAGAGTGTAAGACCCAATCCTTTGTAAATACAAATCTATTTTTGGGCCTCACTTATTGTATAAGTCCCGTTGTATTTCAAAAAGTTCGACGCGGTCATCGTCCGTTGAAAAACAAACCCTGGGCCTCTCCTCGAGCTATAAGACCCATTCAAAAATATGTGGGCCTCTAATAGAGTGTAAGACCCAATCCCCTTTTAACCAAAACAATTTTGGGCCTCAGACATTGTATAAGTCCCTCTGCGTTAAAAGAAAACCTCGGCGCGATCGCCAATTCAAAAATAAATCATCTGGGCCTACCCTCGTGTTATAAGCCCCATTCTTTTTCTTTAAACACTTGGGCCTCTTGAGTGAGTGTAAGACCCATCCCCTTGTACAGGAAACATTTCTTGGGCCTCAGTCACTTGTATAAATCCCTCTGTACAAAACGACAGTGCGATCACTGATAAACCTTGGGCCTCTCCTTGAGCTGTAAGCCCCAACATCTTTTCAAAGCACTTCCTCCTTTGATTTTGAATATACTATTGTTTTCAATCTTTCTTTGTTGAACAACTAACCTAACAGCATGGAAGCTCTACAACCGAGTAATTCTTTATATGCTTTCTTTACCCGCTTTCATATACATATAACTGTATTGTGGGGCTGTTTCACTGTAAGTCTTCTTTCATAAACTCATATCAACTGTGTAATACTAGTATAGCTATTTAGAGTTTCCCCGGCAACTACGTCTAGCACTAAGCCCAGTTGATCACTCTTAAATAGACTAAACTAGATCCCCCCATAGGAGCACCAGATACAGTCTTCTCTTCGGCTGTCACCCTTAATTGTCAAAGAAACTCTACTCCCCAGAGATGATGTTTTCTCCGTGAATGACATCTCTTGAGTTTCTTCCAAATTCTCGAACTTTCCTGGCTCGATCTATTCCCTGTGAATAGCTTGTCTTGAACTTCTCGGGGTTTGGGGACCCACAGGCTTCCTAAAAGCATCCCCACCTCCTCTTGGGCGTTGTACAAGGACCCGCCGGCTTCTTAGAAGTATTCACAGTCTCCTCTTAGGCTTCGTATAAGGATTCTTCCTTCGGGAAGAGAGCCTCCTCTTGGGCTTCGTACAAATTGTCCCTTGGCTTCTTAAAAGTTTCCAGCCTCCTCTTGGGCTTCGTACAAATTGTCCCGACGACCTCCTAGAGGTATAGGAACAGAAATTAGTCATCTTAATAAAACAGTCTTTCAAAGAGTCTAGATCCTACTACTGTTTCTCTAAGCATAGTACAAAAGATAAAACTCTAGACTTGGACAGTCTAATTTCCTTGAGTCTCGAAGGCATTCTCAAATAGGGAAAAACACCCGTAGACTTGGACAGTCTCAAAACCCCTCTGGATTTCCCATTTCCTTAAAGAACAAGAAACAACCATGATCCTCCGATTAGTGCCAAAGCATAGCCTTACCTTTAATCAGTCTCTTTATAAGAACTGATTTTCTCTTTTAACCAACATACTAGACCTGTCACTCAACTGAAACAGCCATCATTTAGCCTCCATCTCGGGCTTCGTACGAGATACAAAGATTCTCTTGTTGAGCCAATCCCTTTAGCCTCTATCTCGGGCTTCGTACGAGATACAAAGACTCTCTTGTTGAGTCAAACCTTTTTGCCTCCATCTCGGGCTTTTTACGAGATACAAAAAACTCTCTTGTTGAGTCAACCTTTTCGCCTCCATCTCGGGCTTCGTACGGGACACACAAAAAATACCCTCTTGTTGGGCCGATAGCCTCCTCTTAGGCTTTGTATAATAAAAACCCCGGTTGAGTCAATCAACCTTTTAGCATCAATTTGTGCCTCGTTCACAGTATACAAACATTAACAACTCCTTTTCCCTTCGTCTAATTGCTGTAAGCGGCAAGCCTCTGGATTATTTACATCCACGCCCCTGTCCCTCTTTTAGCATGAGAAATTCCTAAGGAAAGATAGTATTGCTCTACACTGAGTTAAAGTCTTCTCCTTCAGGTTACAAATCCCCTAAAAAGGAAATTATGGCATTGCCGGATTCACATATCCCGGTTAAAGTAATTCTCCTTTATAATCAGTCACCCAACAGTTGTGACAAATAGACCCCCTTTAGAGAGGACAAATTCTCTCTAAAGACAACACCTTTTTAGCTTCACATCTTGGGCTTTGAACAAGATACAAATAGACCCTTCAGCTTCATATCTTGGGCTTTGAACAAGATACAAACCCCCTTTAGCTTCACGTCTTGGGCTTTGAACAAGACACCAAAACACCATTTCCTCCCATAGAATAGGAGGAACTACGATCGCTCTGATTTCCCTGTTTCGGTAAATGGGAATACGTAGGCATAAGATTGAAAGAAAAATCTTAGCGAGCGCACTAAATCCAAAACCCAAATCCCATACCTTCATCCATCAGTCCTAGCGTCCTACCCATGAACATTCCCGGTGTTCCGTTCTAAACAAAGTAAGAAGAAAGAGGCCCCGTTACCATATAGCATCCGTAACCTAACAGACCGCTGTTTAAACTCGGTATGCAAGCAGGGTTAATTGGAGACATCTATTTCCCTTCCTTAGTCAGCTTAATAGGATAAAAAATGAATCGACCTGTAGTAACCCCCCAGAGCGACAGTACTTAAGAACCACGTCCAAAATCGCTCGCTACAGAAAAGTGGCGCCCACCGTGGGGCCTTTCTTTCTTTCTTACAGGCTAGGGTAAAAACCTTGGGCAAGTTATTCTCATGACGGTTTCATCGAGGAATGTCATTATTGCTAAGATCGGCCTTCACTAGGATCTTAGGTCAAAACCTTTAAGTTGGGAAGGTGCCATAGAATGGCGACTCCGCCGGGGAGCCATTTTCTGTCAGGAACATAGGATTCATAGCTCTTTAAAGTCTAGGACTTTAGGACAAATATATACTGCTTTTCCTAATTGATATCTGTGTTTATTTTTCTGCTAATGGGAATGCGTGTGATGCCGCATGTGGAAAGATTGAGTATACACCTAGGAAAAACCTCCTTTAGTAGTGCGGAAACTATTAGAAATGGTTGTCACACGATACTACCCTCTTCTAATGGTTCTTCGAAAAACATCACCTAGCACGATTCCCGACCCGCTGGTGTTTTCTCGACAAGAACTGATGATTTTGAGAGACAGGTACAAAAATCACTAGTATAAACCTTTGGGATAGGTAGAGCCTTGACTCCATGACAAGAACCCTTTGACCCCATGTTTTTTCTATGTTTTTGTGTGCTGCATTCATACATTCATCTAAAAAATATTAAAGCAAAGAAAAACTTCTCTTCTAGTCTCTCTTTTTCAAATTAAACTAAGATAATGATTGTAAATGTCAGAGAAAAAGATTGCGCTCATGGATTTCGGTAGAAGGAGAACTCATAAGTACACCTTCAGGGTTCTAAAGCTAGAGGATTTGAGAGGACTAGCAAGGATGATCACTAACCCTGAAGCTTTCAGAGCCAAATACGGAGGTCTGCTACCTATATTAAGAATCCATGTGATTGAAGGAATCATGGAGGCACTCATTCAGTTTTACGATCCGGTCTATCACTGTTTCACATTCCCGGATTACCAGCTCGCACCAACGCTGGAGGAGTACTCTCACTTGACCAATTTACACATTACTGATCGAGCTCCATTTTCTGGACTGCAAGAAATTCCAAAGGATCAGACCATTGCAAGAGCAATTTATTTGGATGAGTCGGAAGTCAAGACTTACATGACCACTAAGGGAGGGCTCCCGGGTTTACTAGCCCAGTTCTTGACAAAGAAGGCTCTGTACTTTGCTAGTATAAGGAACATGACTGCTTTTGAAAGCATCTTTGTCTTACTCACTTACAGGTTATTTCTGTTTCCCAACATTAATAACTTCGTCGATATCAACGCCATTAAGGTTTTTCTCATTGGAAACCCTGTGCCAACTTTGCTCGCGGACGCGTATCATTCTGTACACTTAGGGAATTTGTACAGCGGAGGAGTAATCACGTGCTGTGTGCCCCTGTTATATAAATGGTTTATCTTCCATTTGCCCAAGTCTGCTGCTTTTTGGGATCATAGGAATGCCTTACGTTGGTCGCAGAAATTCATGTCCCTCACCAACTCTGACATAGATTGGTGCAATAGGATTTATGACGGGATCAGGATCATTGACCGTTGTGGAAATTTCCCCAATGTACCCCTTATAGGAACTAAGGGAGGAATCAACTATCATCCGGTATTAGTTCGTCGTCAATTTGGATACCCGGTGAGGCATATCCCGCGTAATGCTCATCTGGAAGGTCTTTTCTTCAAGGAAGGAGAAACTGACAGGGCACTAAAGACGGAAATAGTGCACGCTTGGAAACATGTTCATAAGAAAGGACGGGAGTCTCTAGGAAACCGGATTGTGTCTTGGTGGAGCCTTATCTCCACTGGGTACAAACTAGAGCTCTCAAGCTAAAGATGCCTTATCCTCGTCACGGAGTTCTTCCGCCAAGGGAATCTGTCATGTACTTCATGACTGAAACGGAAAAGCTTCAGGTTACTCTCAACAAAGATCAACAGGAGGGGAGGTCTTGGAAGAACAAATACCGCACCCTCAATGTGGAGTGTACCAAAATACAGCAACTGCTGAAAGATAAGGATGCTCTGATCGAGATTTTAGAGCAACATGATGTGGATAATCAGGATGACCAAAGGAATTTGCTCGTTCCTTTTACTTGGCAGAAGAATGACAACCCGACAATGGCTCAAGAGCCCCGGTCAAAGAAAAGGAAAGTACCAGAATCAGCACTCGGGTTCTCCTCAGAGAGGACTCGGGACCCATTAGCTTAGGTTTCTGTTTCCGCACCTTATAATCTACTGTATTTCTATTGTCGCAATCATTTGAATTCAATAAAATGGGGTTTCCCCACTGTTTGATATTTGCAATCTAATTGCAATCTAATCCTCGAGGAAGAGAACAGAGAGTTGAGAGAAGAGATCGACACTCTGAAAGAGGATCTGAGAAAGCTTCATAACGACATGCAAGCTCTAGCGGAGGCTCAAATGCAGCAACAAAGGACTGTGATCTCGAAGATCACCTCAAAGCCCATAGTGGAGAAGTCCGATCCTAGGTACAAAATGCCGAAAGATAGTCCCTGGGGCATGCCACTTAATTATATCCCGGAAGGATATATCCCATTGATAAATGAGGATCAGGGGACCGCAGCAGGAACCACTGGGCCTGAAGGTTACAAACTTCGGGAAAGCAAAGATGCCAGGGGCATGACAGCAACTCCTGAAGGTTACAAACTTCGGGAGGCACCGAGTGTCTCGGCCATAATGACTATACCACCGCCCGTGGTACACACTGTCCCGAAAGGACAGATTCCACAGATACCTTCTGGTGGAAATGAAAGCATGTTTGAAAGAATGAATGAATTCCAGGAACAGTTTCTGGAAATGCATAAAGAACTGCAAGCCATTCGCGGTTAGGACTTATTTGGAAAGGACGCCACAGACCTTTGTTTGGTCCCCAATGTGAAAGTCCCGCACAAATTCCAAGTGCCCGACTTTGAAAAGTACAAGGGTAACTCTTTCCCTCAAAGTCACTTGGTGATGTACGCTCGGCGAATGTCAGCTCAGACAGAAAATCAGGACCTATTGATTCACTACTTTCAAGATAGTTTAACCGGTGCCGCACTAAAATGGTACATGGGTTTAAACCGTGCTACGATTAGCACTTTCAGAGATCTTGGCACTGCCTTCGTCCAACAATATAAATACAATCTGGACATGGCACCAGGCAGAGATCAACTCCGATCAATGTCACAAAAGGACAAGGAAACCTTTAAGGAATACGCTCAGAGATGGCATGGAATTGCTGCTCAAATTTGTCCACCTCTTGAGGAAAAAGAGATGACAAAGATATTCTTAAAGACCTTGAGCTTATTTTACTACGACAGATTGGTTGCCAGCGCGCCCAGTGACTTCACCGAGATGGTGGGAATGGGAGTTCGTCTTGAGGAAGCCGTTCGAGAAGGACGCTTAGTAAAAGACGCTGGATCATCAAGTAGTGCAAAACGATACGGTAGTGCTCTCCCTAAGAAAAAAGAGCAGGATATTGGGAATATCTCTCTCGGAAAGCAAAGGCGACGTTATCAACCAGTAGCAGCTGTAACTCCTGCTATCAATCCTGCGCCTATTCCTACGTATCAACCTCAGGTTGCGCAGAGCCAACCTAATCAACAAAGGACACAACAGCCTCTTCAGCAGGCTCGTCCTCCATACAATAATAACCGTACAACGCGTCCACCAGGATTTGATCCTATACCCGTATCGTACGCAAACCTATTTCCGTTACTACTAGCTAAGGGGCATGTCCAGACTAAGTCCCCTCTTACAGTACCGGAAAATCCGCCTTTTTAGTTTAAGGTAGATCAGACTTGCCCTTACCATCAAGAAGGACCAGGGTATAACATAGAGAATTGTCTCAATTTCAAATCCGACGTGCAAAAGCTTGTTAGGAGCGGGGTCTTATCTTTCAAGGATACGAATCCTAATGTTCTCACGAACCTGCTGCCTCAACACCAGAAGGCTACGGTCAATTTGATAGAGGGAGAGACTAACAACATCTATCAAATTCACGATGTACTCTTATTAAGGGCCAAGTTGGTCAAGATGCATTGTAGACAGAGTGGATATGATCATGTGCCACCTCATAATTATCACCAGTGTGATATCTGCTCTAAAAGCACTCGAGGATGTTCTGTGGTGCAATCAGCTCTACAAGAACAGATGGATCTCGGATGGATCCAAGAGCACCGAGTTCGTGGAGTTAACATGGTTTACACAAATTCTAACATCATTCAAAACCACGACATCTATGCAATGAATGTCAATTTGGTGGCGATGCACTCTAGGAAAAGCCAGTATCATAATCTGCCGCGGCACGATTACAGTTCCTGTCTGACTTGCTCGGTAAACAAACAGGGATGCTCTTTTGTACAAGAGGCCCTCCAGTGTCAGATGGATCTTGGATGGATTCTAGACTACCATGATAGGAATCCCTATCAGATCAACATGATCCAAATCTTCGACATTCGCTTGATGAATACCAGCCTGGTGGAGTTACATGCTAAACAGGTCTGGCTCGGGTTCCTGGTATCACATGATTATCAGGGCTGTAAGGTGGGCTGTGAAAATGATCAAGGTTGTGCCCTTGTCCAGGAAACATTTCAGCACTTGTTGAATCACTGGTGGCTCCCAATCTATATGGATGAAGATACCCAGCAAATTAGTATTACCAACGGGAACCCCACTCGGCATCAAAGTCAGGATGTCCGATCTGTGGAAACTGACCTAGTGAGGTTACATTGTATTCAAAGCGGCCGTAGCCAGGTGCCACCACACAACTATGAACGTTGTAGAGTCTGTTCGGAAAATAATCAAGGATGCTACCTTGTGCGGGAAGCTCTTCAGGGTCAAGTGGATCGTAGAGAGATTCACCCATATCTGGGTTCCAGACCAATCAATTGGGCGCCGGACTACCTCGCTGATCAAATTGAGGACGTTGTCGTAATCTCTGATCATCAGAGGGCTAGGGACGTTTGTACCATCATCCCTCTACTTGACGAATCGAGAGCTCCCAACCAGGAACGGATCGAAATTGCTTACGATGGTCAGAAAAATCAGAAGGCTCCCATAGTCATCTATCTATCGGGACCATTACTGTATGAATCAACGAAGGCTATCCCTTACAAATACGGTGCAACAACAATTGAGAATGGAAAGGAAATTCTGTTACCCTCCATCGTGAATATTGCAGACATCAGTCGAGTAACACGGAGTGGTAGAATCTTAAACCGAGGAGTTGGAGAACCCAGCAGAGAAAAGGAACCTCAGACAGAAGTTCCTAATCCACCAGTCAGTCAATCCAGTAATCCCGACCTTTTGAAAAACTATGATGAGATGCTGAAGCTCATCCAAAGGAGTGAGTACAACATTGTCGATCAACTGTTACAAACTCCTTCAAAGATCTTGGTATTATCACTTTTGCTTAGTTCAGAAGCGCACAGGGAGGCTCTACAGAAAGTCTTAGAGTAGGCCTTTGTGGAACAGGATGTAACAATCAGACAGTTCGATAGCATTGTCTCTAACATCACTTCCTGCAATAACTTGGGATTTAGTGATGAGGAATTACCTGAAGAGGGTCGCCGTCATAACATGGCACTCAATATCACAGCAGTTGAGGGTGCCAATACAAAAGGATGGGGACAGCTTGTCATTCCTACTGACAATAAAACAAAGAAGGGTCTTGGGTTTTCTGCAACTTGTACCCAGACAGCTACTACCAGCAATGAAAATCAGCTGAGCATCATTGAACATAATACCTGTGTCCCTGCCATACCATGGGATCAACACCCAGGTTATCCTGAGAATACCCAGCACGACGATGAATTCGCAACGTTTGCAGGACTAGAATTCATCAACTATGCTTTTCCCGAGGTCAACGTCATCGAGAGAGATGACTCCTCCAGTTCCGAAGAAGTGTGGGATACCCTGTGACAACCAAGTGGAAAATTCGACTTCATGGTCAAATACACCGCTCCCAAAAGCTCTCGTATCAGGCTCGAAGACATCCAGCCAATTGGATGGGGAGATACAGCTATGAGCACAAATACTATGCAAAATACAACAGAGGAATCCTCCTACGACAACTCTGCGTGGGAGACAGATTCCAACGATCCTGCTCCACCAGAAATCAACGTTATTTCTGAAGACAAATCAAGGAAGGTGCCAGACTTTGTGATTCATCGAGGAGTTCGCCGCCAATGGGTTGCGGTCGATGTTCCGAAGATCGTTCATCAGTCAAAGTAATTGCCATCTTTAACCTTTCAATCTGCCCAGGTGAAACAGATGTTTTGATAGGGCTCGCTTTCTGTAAATTTCCCTCTTCGCTTCGCCCAAAGCGACAGAGTTTTGTTTTATAGGGCTGTAGTTTCAAGAATCGACTCGATCATAAATAAAATAACGTCGTTCTATAATATCCGCATTAATTGCTGTTTTCTCTTTTTGCTTTTCTTAGAAAATGGTAATCCTAAAAAACAAATAATAAAAACAAGCATTTTTCAGAAAATACACTTCACACACTCTTGCATTCTCTCTATCTCTTCTAAAACAAATCATCATGTCTAGCAGACTGCTTGTTTTAAACCCCGTTGAAACATACGATCTGATGCCTTCTCCCGACTTTGAGTTCCCGGTATTTGGGGCTGAAGAAGAAGTTGACAACAAAATTCCAGAAGAGATCTCCCGATTACTCAGGCAAGAGGAAAGGTCCATCAAACCTCACAAAGATTCGTTGGAAACGGTAAACGTGGGTTCAGAAAAAGAGAGAAAAGAAATCAGGATTGGGGCACTGCTCAGTCCAACTGCCAGAGAGGGTTTGATAAAGCTTCTCAAAGAATTCCCCAATGTATTCACTTGGTCCTATCAGGATATGCCAGGGTTGGATACCAGTATCGTGGAACATCACTTACCGTTAAGATCGGAATGTCCGCCAGTAAAACAGAGGTTGAGACGGACTCATTCGGACATGGCCATCAAAATCAAAGAGGAGGTACAGAAACAGATTGACGCGGGTTTCCTCGCCACATCAGAATATCCTCAATGGTTAGCCAACATCGTACTTGTTCCCAAAAAGGACGGAAAGGTCAGAATTTCTGTCGATTACAGAGATCTAAACAAGGCTAGTCCAAAGGACGACTTCCCTTTACCACACATTGACATACTGGTAGACAGTACAGCAAAGTTCAAAGTTTTCTCCTTCATGGATGGATTCTCGGGCTATAACCAGATAAAAATGGCGCCGAAAGACATGGAGAAAACTTTGTTCATCACCCCATGGGGTACTTTTTGTTACAAGGTAATGTCGTTTGGTTTGAAGAACGTCGGGGCAACCTATCAAAGGGCCATGACTACTCTGTTTCATGACATGATACACAAAGAAATCGAGGTATATGTCGATGATATGATTGCAAAATCTAAGACAGAAGAGGAGCATGTGACCCACCTGTCAAAACTATTCGAGCGTTTGAGAAAGTACAAACTCCGCTTGAATCCCAACAAGTACACCTTCGGTGTTCGTTCAGGGAAACTCTTAGGGTTCATCGTCAGCCAGCAGGGAATTGAGGTTGATCCTGACAAGGTCAAGGCCATTCAAGAAATGCCTTCTCCGAAAACTAAAAAATAAGTAAGAGGATTCCTGGGACGTTTGAACTATATTTCCAGACTCATATTCCTCATGACCGCGACGTGCGCGCCGATTTTCAAATTACTCAAAAAGAATCAGGATTGCGTTTGGACAAAAGATTGTCAAACCGCCTTCGACAGTATTAAGGAATACCTATTGAATCCGCCGATTCTATCACCACCAATGGAGGGAAGACCACTGATCATCTATTTAACAGTCTTGGAAGACTCCATGGGCTATGTACTTGGCCAACAAGACGAAACCAAAAGGAAAGAGTTTGCCATCTACTATCTAAGCAAGAAGTTCACCGACTGCGAGACTCGGTACACTATGCTTGAGAAAACTTGTTGCGCTTTGGCTTGGGCAGCCAAACATCTTCGCCAGTAAATGATTCGTCACACTACTTGGTTGGTCTCCGAAATAGATCCAATCAAGTATGTATTTGAAAAACCTGCTCTCACGGGAAGGATCGCCCGTTGACAGATGTTGTTATCAGAATATGACATAGAGTACCATGCTTAAAAAGCCGTTAAAGAGAGTATTTTAGCCAATCATTTGGCTCATCAACTGATTGATAATCAAGAATTGGTCGGGTTTGACTTCCCTGACGAAGATGTCATGTACTTGAAAATGAAAGATTGCAATGAACCGCTACCCAGTGAAGGGCCAGAACCAGGTTCCCAATGGGGACTTGTCTTTGACGGAGCTATCAATCATTACGGAAACGGAATTAGGGCAATCATTGTTACCCCTCAGGGTACCCACATTCCTTTCACCGTCAGACTTCCATTCAAATGTACAAACAATGAGGCCGAATACGAAGCTTGTATTATAGGTCTCGAGGAAGCGATTGATTTAAGGATCAAAAACTTGGACGTATATGGCGACTCAGCCCTGGTTATCAATCAAATTAAAGGAGATTGGAACACATACCAATCAGGATTGATTCCTTACAAAGATTATGCAAGAAGGTTGCTACCCTTCTTCAACAGAATCGAGTTTCATCACATCCCTCGTGAGGAGAATCACATGGCTGATGTATTAGCTACTCTCTCTTCCATGATTAGCGTAGGTCAATGGAATGACATACCTAAGACTGACGTAATACGCCTTGAACGGCCCGCTTATATCTTCACGATCGAAGCAGTCATAGACGACAAGCCTTGGTATCACGATATCAAGCGCTTCCTTCAGAAACAAGAGTACCCACCTGGGGCACTAAGAAAGGACAGGAAAACCCTCAGAAGATTGGCTGGAAGCTTCTTCCTGAGCGGCGATACTCTCTATAAGAGAAACTTTAGTATGGTCTTGCTCCGATGCGTAGACAGACCAGAAGCAGACATGCTGATAAAAGAAATTCACAAAGGGTCCTTTGGCACTCATGCCAACGGACATACAATGGCGAGAAAAATTCTAAGAGTAGGGTACTATTGGTTGACCATGGAATCCGACTGCTACAAGTACATGAGGAGGTGTCACAAGTGTCAGATATACTCCGACAAAATTCATGTAGCGCCAACTCATCTCAAAGTTCTCTCTTCCCCTTGGCCTTTTTCCATATGGGGGATCGACATGATTGGCTTGATTGAACCTAAGGCTTCGAACGGACATCGATTCATCCTGGTAGCCATTGATTACTTCACCAAGTGGGTCGAAGCAGCGTCGTACGCTAATGTAACCCGACAAGTGGTGGTCCAATTTATCAAAAACAATATCATCTGCCGTTATGGTGTTCCAAGCCAGATCATTACTGATAATGGATCTAACTTGAACAACAAGATGATGAAAGAGTTGTGCGCAGAGTTCAAGATCGAACACCATAACTCATCTCCCTACCGACCTAAGATGAACGGAGCGGTAGAAGCGGCTAACAAGAACATCAAGAAGATTGTTCAGAAGATGGTTGTAACCTACAAAGATTGGCACGAGATGCTGCCCTTTGCTCTTCACGGTTATCGTACATATGTCCGCACTTCAACAGGGGCAACCCCTTTCTCTCTAGTATATGGCATGGAGGCAGTGCTCCCCATAGAGGTAGAGATCCCATCAATCCGGGTATTGATGGAAGTTAAGCTTACAGAAGCTGAATGGTGTCAGAGTCGACACGACGAACTCAATCTGATCGAAGAGAAGCGAATCACAGCACTATGCCATGGTCAGTTGTATCAGTAAAGAATGAAGAAAGTGTTCGACAAAAAGGTTCGACCTCGCGTCTTCAGAAAAGGAGGCCTTGTGCTAAAAAAGATACAATCATTTCTCACTGATTCTCGGGGCAAATGGACTCCGAATTATGACGGCCCCTATGTGGTCAAGAAAGCTTTCTCAGGCGGTGCCTTGAGACTTGCAACCATGGACGGAGAGGAATTTGCCTACCCCACAAATGTTGATGTAGTCAAGAAATACTTCGCCTAAAAAAAACGTCTTCGTGGATTGAAAACCTGAAAGGGCGGTCCAGGCAAAAATTAGAGACAAAATCAAAAAATCATCCCGATGGATTGGAAATCTCAAAGTACAATTCAGGCAAAAGTTAGGGATAATGGCAAGTAACTATATCCAACAGAGGCAAGTCCCTCACCAGCAGTCATGCCGTCCATCAGAAACTCCAGTCACGATCATCTTCGACAGAAACTCAGGATGCCCCGAATTCAAAGTTAGCAGAAGGATAGTGGTCGTTATGTTTCAACGTAGCCCTTTTTCCCTGTAAATTACCATTTTCTAACTTTGTAAATACTCTATGGAATCACGCGTTTGGCTGGTTTCCATCCTATCAATATAATTTGAGCCTTTGTGCTTTTGTTTGCAATTCTTATTTGTTTTAGCTTTACAGAATAATGTTTTTAACATGATCAATGATTCTTGAAATGAAACAAAAATGAGTTTACTTGTTAAAACTTTTCTGCTTTTAAAATAAAGATGGAAATTTCTTTTGACTGTTGAACACCGAAAGAACATCAATTGCGTCTCCGAAGGTGTTCGAGCCTCAAAGTGCAGAATCGAAGTACTCCTTCTAAACCAGTATGCCTAAATGAAGGATCGGCTATGTCAGATGCAAATGCTCCATCTAACATCTTCGGCCGAGTTCTCATCTCCTAAGCCCGACCAACATCGCTCCCAACAGGGTTCGTTTCTCCTAAGCAAGGCAGAATTGCTACCTTGAACCAACGATATTTCTATATGCCCCACTGTGGCCGAGTATCCAGTTGTGTTCATCCGTTAGTTTGTATGTCGCGTCAGTTTTGTCAGCATATACATACATACATCATGCATTATTGATTTGCATTCACATTCATATTGCTCCAGTCAGTCTTGTCCCGTAGTGGTAACAGTCTTCTCAATCGAGTTGTTAAGTTCTTTCCCTGTCAGGAAATGTTGCGTCTGAACAATCTCTCTCCTCCAGTTTATTTCTGGATCAGAATTGGCCCTTGACCACTTTGATAACTTGAACCTCTGAAAAAATAGAGAACCTTCAACCAACGTCACTCTTCGACATTGAAGATGATATCTTCACTTTCCCGGATTAAGGAAAAATCCCCAGAGGAGGTCTCTTAAGCAGAGATCTGGTACTACAGCAGTTTTTCTCCGAAAAGACCGCGGATGAAAAGGTCATCGGCACCTCAAAATTGGATCACATCATATGGCGTTTCTCCGAGAATATTTCGAGAAAAGTATGATGTAATAACCCCAAGTTGAAAGCAGTCTCTCAAGAGACTCGTTTTCCCCAGTATAAACAAATGGCGTCTCCACCAGAGAAGTTTGTACACCTCTACAGTTCAGACAGATGGGTTCCCCAGCAAGTCTGACATCAAAATTTTTCTATCAAATGGCATCTCCCCAGGAAAATTCGGCGAGAAGTTTGAGGAAAACCGCTATGAATAGCGTCCCTTGTCAATAAAGTTTATTGACAAAAGAAACTAAGACCAGTTCCTTGGTATGAAACCAGGATCGAGGGGAAGTTTACATCAGAAACTAAGACCAGTTCCTTGGTAGGAAACCAGGATCGAGGGGAAGTTTATTTCAGAAACTGAGACCAGTTCCTTGGTAGGAAACCAGGATCGAGGGGAAGTTTACATCAGAAACTAAGACCAGATCCTTGGTAGGAAGCCAGGATCGAGGGAAAGTTTATATTAGAAAACTGAGACCAGTTCCTTGGATGAAGACCAGGATCGAGGGGAAGTTTTTACCTTTTCTAAGCATCATTGCTTAGCAAAAGAGGATAAATGCGTAAGCTACCGTTCATAACCCCCATCAAAATTTTGGGTATTCCGATATTTAATCCTCTTGCACCCCGAATGCCCGAATACCTTCGCCATTCACACCTTCGGGTCCAAGAAGATTAAATATAGGCATCTGTCATACCCCAAATTTTGACCACTAAGATTTCCCATCATTGTGCAAATTATCATCACAATATGGATGTACCATCATGCCTCATCAGTATCCCCAAAGATGGGTGAACACTTACTACAGTCAAAATTAGGGTTTCAAGCCCTCTTTGAGTTCTTAGAGAAAGGATCAATCAAGGAATGACATGATCTTCAACTTGTCTAACCTCTCAAACATCCACAAAGGATCAAGAGGACTCCCACTTCAAGGATTAAGCACAAGGCTGCTCCCTTCTAAGTGGATCAAGCCTCAAGATCGCTGGTGTCACCAAATTAGGGTTTTGGTCGACCGGGGCCTCCAGATGGAAATTTTCCTCTAGGCATGGGCCAATTCTTCGAAGCATGACCTAAAATACCCCATGGAACCTCATGGACCCAAGCATCAAGTCAATTTGACCTCAGGGGATGCATTCATCAAAAATCAAGAATTAGGGTTTCTTGACCTAATTCACCCCTAAGTTGACTTTTGAGACAAATCATGGGCCAAGACCTCAAGACATGATATGAGGGTCTCTACGTTACTACAGTGATCCATTTGCGACAATGGATTGATCCAAGAAGCTTGAGCAACAAGTCTCAATTTCATCAGAGCCACAATTAGGGTTTCGCGAGAAAAGTCAACTGTAGCTTTGACTTTTGACCAGGACATGCTCCCAAACCCTAGGACATGAATCAATACACCCTATAACACCTATGAAATCAATCCATGAAGTTTGATTTAGGTCAAGGAATTGATTTCATGGAGGATCGCACAATTTGGAATTCATCTGATAAAAAGTAAACTGTGCACAAAAGTCAACTTTGACTTTTTGAGATTTTTCACAAAAATTGTTTTTTAACCCTAAAATGATGTTAATGTTTGATTTGAATCATCATTCATCAAGAAAAATCAAGAAAAGTTGGATAACTTGTAAAAAGGGTAACCATAAAAACTTTGAAAATTTTCTAAGTTATGAACAAAGTGGCAAGGGTACCAACTTTGGAGGATCATAACTCCTGAACCACAAGGCCATTTTTCCCCATCCAAAGCTTGATTTATAGATCTCATTACCCTCTAAGTCGGAATCTGCCTTCACTTTTTTCCTAATGTAGGGGGATTTTTCACTTGGACCCAAAAGGTATCAAAACCAAATATGATCAAACAGTTGTTGTATCATATAAGGGCTTTCCAAAATGACCAAGAACATCACCAAATTCCACTTGAGCCATGAGATATGACAATGGCAATATGCCTTGCTGAAAACTGCCAAGGCTAGGCAGAATTTTGCATTTTTGCTCGATTTGGAAAAATCAGATAATTCCAAGCCTTGTCATCACTTTGGACACATCTGAGGATCAAATCTAAAGGGGACAAACACTGAGCCAAGCCTCCAAAGTCCTTGGAACAAGAAGTAGCATGCCAAACCTAGAATTGCCTAAAAGAGGGACAAGACTCCAATTTTGGATTGGAGCATTCAATGCATACACCAAGGTGGCATGGACTGAGCTATTTCCAACTGAATTCAGTCAAGACTTATCCAAGACCAAGGGAACCACAGCCCTGTGCCTTAACCTCTAGTCAATGGCTAGAGAAGACTTGGATTCTCATTTGCCAACATTGGCCAAACCTCTGCTGCAGTTGCCATTCACTATTGATCCTAAAACAAACTTGCTCTACTATAAATAGAGCTCATTTGTGCTCAGTTTGAGTACACCAAAGCCATCAAACAGATGATTTCCTCAAAATCCCTCTCTTTAGGCCAAAATGCCTTCTTTAGCAAGGTAACTCTGAATTTTTGAGTTAGAGAGCATTCCCATCACAGCTCATGATCCTAACACCTCATAAACATCATATGTAGGTGATCCAAACTATCAAAAGTGACCTGTAACACCAAAATCACAAAGTCACATCACAAAACCTCAAAATAGTACTTTTGTGCATTTTTAAGCCATGTCTTGAATCAAGCACTTTCCAAAGCAGATAAAACCTCAAACACACTCCAAATATTATCCTTGAACTGTCCCAAATGGTTCCCCCCATCTGGAACACCATTTGAGAGAGTTGTTATTTTGGTCATTTTAACCCCTTTTGCAAGAAATGGCCAGTTTGTGTTTTTGCAGGTTCCAGCTGATTCCAATCATCCTAAAAGCTTCCAAGGGATCATTTGAGAGTGTCCAAAGCATCAAACCATTTCTGAAACAAGAAGTTTGGCAGATTGCACAGAAAACTCCAAAAGCTCAAAAAGAGGTAAGCATCATGACTTGAACTTTCCAAAATATGCATTGCTTTGAAGTCCACTGATCATACACACCTCATACATGTTATATATGTTGTGTTTGAACCAACTCATCATGTAATTCTTGCCTGTATCAAAGTGTAGCATAGAAAATGCAATTATAGACCTTTTTCAAAACCACTATAAAATTTTGAGGAGGGAGTATGATCTAAAAAAAATACCACCACCATTGGATTCCTTGTGAAATTCTAGGCCAGATACACATAAATTTTGTCCCCAACCATGGAGAAATGAGAAAGTTATGGACCTTCCCGTTTCTTGGCAAAAACTTGCCTTGCCTTGCCTTGGGCCAGGCCAAAAACAAGGCAAGCCTTGTATATTTGTGGTTTCCCTTCAAGCAATGGATGTATCACCACCCCTGTGGTAAAGCGCGCGCCCTATAACCTTGAGGTCGTGGGTTCAAACCCCACCCATGCCATTTTGTGTTTTCTCACACTTTTGCTATTTTTTCCAATATTTTCATGTTTTATTAATTAATTGGAAAATTAATAACTCTTTCAATTTTAATTATTTTTTATTGGTTCTTTTTGTAAAAAATCACAAAAATGTTGAAATATTTAATTCTACAAAAAAGTTAAGTTTTTATTATTTATTTAATATAATTAGTATTTTTGTGAATAAATTCCTTTTTAATGTTTTTAAAACATTTTAAAAGTGAATATTTACTTTGAAAATCAAAACCAAGTGAGTTTTAATATCCATTGTGATTAATCCCTCATTTTTCAAATCTTAAAAAAAATCACAAATGGTTTATTCAAACTTATTTGGTATTTTATTTGATTTTCTTTAAATATTTACTTTTAAAGAATAACAAATTAGGGTTTCTTTGGTTTTCACCCTCGCAAAACATTTTCAAACACTCATGGGCCTCTATTAGAGTGTAATACCCAACCCCCCTTTGAAAACCTATTTTTTAGGCCTCACTTATTGTATAAGACCCACTACGTTTTCAAAAATCTAGGCGTAATCGTCATTTCAAACAAAAATAATTTTGGGCCTCTCCTTGAGCTGTAAGCCCCACCACTTGTTCAAAAATATTTGGACCTCTAATAGAGTGTAAGACCCAATCCTTTGTAAATACAAACCTATTTTTAGGCCTCACTTATTGTATAAGTCCCGTTGTATTTCAAAAAGTTCGACGCAATCATCGTCCGTTGAAAAACAAACCCTGGGCCTTTCCTCGAGCTATAAGACCCATTCAAAAATCTTTAGGCCTCTAATAAAGTGTAAGACCCAATCCCCTTTTAGCCAAAACAATTTTAGGCCTCAGACATTGTATAAGTCCCTCTGCGTTAAAAGAAAACCTCGGCGCGATCTCCATTTAAAAAATAAATCATCTGGGCCTACCCTCGTGTTATAAGCCCCATTCTTTTTCTTTAAACACTTGGGCCTCTTGAGAGAGTGTAAGACCCATCCCCTTGTACAGGAAACCTTTCTTGGGCCTCGGTCACTTGTATAAATCCCTCTGTACAAAACGACAGTGCGATCACTGATAAACCTTGGGCCTCTCCTTGAGCTGTAAGCCCCAACATCTTTTCAAAGCACTTCCTCCTTTGATTTTGAATATACTGTTATTTTCAATCTTTCTTTGTTGAACAACTAACCTAACAGTATGGAAGCTCTACAACCGAAGAAGTGTTTATATATTTTCTTTACCCGCTTTCATATACATATAACTGTATTGTGGGGCTGTTTCACTTTAAGTCTTCTTTCATAAACTCATATTAACTGTGTAATACTAGTATAGCTATTTAGAGTTTCCCCAACAACTACGTCTAGCACTAAGCCCAGTTGATCACTCTTAAATAGACTAAACTAGATCCCCCATAGGAGCACCAGATACAGTCTTCTCTTCGGCTGTCACCCTTAATTGTCAAAGAAACTCTACTACCCAGAGATGATCTTTTCTCCGTGAATGGCATCTCTTGGTTTGTTCCAAATTCTCGAACTTTCCTGGCTTGATCTATTCCCTGTGAATAGCTTGTCTTGAACTTCTCGGGGTTTGGGGACCCACAGGCTTCCTAAAAGCATCCCCGCCTCCTCTTGGACGTTGTACAAGGACCTGTCAGCTTCTTAGAAGTATTCACAGCCTCCTCTTAGGCTTCGTATAAGGATTCTTCCTTCGGGAAGAGAGTCTCTTCTTGGGCTTCGTACAAATTGTCCCTCGGCTTCTTAAAAGTTTCCAGCCTCCTCTTGGGCTTCGTACAAATTGTCCTGACGACCTCCTAGAGGTATAGGAACATAAATTAGTCATCTTAATAAAACAGTCTTTCAAAGAGTCTAGATTCTACTACTGTTTCTCTAAGCATAGTACAAAAGATAAAACTCTATACTTGGACAGTCTAACTTCCTTGAGTCTCGAAGGCATTCTCAAATAGGGAAAAACACCCGTAGACTTGGACAGTCTCAAAACCCCTCTGGATTTCCCATTTCCTTAAAGAACAGGAAATAACCCTGATCCTCCGATCAGTGCCAAAGCACAGCCTTACCTTTAATCAGTCACTTTATAAGAACTGATTTTCTATTAAAACCAACATACTGGACTTGTCACTCAACTGAAACAGCCATCCTTTAGCCTCCATCTCGGGCTTCGTACAAGATACAAAGATTCTCTTGTTGAGCCAATCCCTTTAGCCTATATCTCGGGCTTCGTACGAGATACAGAGACTCTCTTGTTGAGTCAAACCTTTTCGCCTCCATCTCGGGCTTTGTACGAGATACAAAACACTCTCTTGTTGAGTCAACCTTTTCGCCTCCATCTCGGGCTTCGTACGGGACACACAAAAAACACCCTCTTGTTGGATCGATAGCCTCCTCTTAGGCTTTGTATAAGAAAAACCCCGGTTGAGTCAGTCAACCTTTTAGCATCAATCTGTGCCTCGTTCACAATATACAAACATCAACAACTCCTTTTCCCTTCGTCTAATTGCTGTAAGCGGCAAGCCTCTGGATTATTTACATCCATGCCCCTGTCCCTCTTTTAGCATGAGAAATTCCTAAGGAAAGATAGCATTGCTCTACACTGAGTTAAAGTCTTCTCCTTCAGGTTACAAATCCCCTATAAAGGAAATTATGGCATTGTCGGATTCACATATCCCAGTTAAAGTAATTCTCCTTTATAATCAGTCACCCAACAGTTGTGACAAACAGACCCCCTTTAGAGAGGACAAATTCTCTCTAAAGACAACACCTTTTTAGCTTCACATCTTGGGCTTCGAACAAGATACAAATAGACCATTCAGCTTCATATCTTGGGCTTTGAACAAGATACAAACCCCCTTTAGCTTCACGTCTTGGGCTTTGAACAAGACACCAAAACACCATTTCCTCCCATAGAATAGGAGGAACTATGATCGCTCTGATTTCCCTGTTTTGGTAAACGGGAATACTAGGCATAAGATTGAAAGAAAAATCTTAGCGAGCGCACTAAATCCAAAACCCAAATCCCGTACCTTTATCCATCAGTCCTATCGCCCTACCCATGAACATTCCCGGTGTTCCATTTTAAACAAAGTAAGAAGAAAGAGGCCCCATTACCATATAGCATCCGTAACCCAACAGACCGCTGTTTAAACTCAGTATGCAAGCAGGATTAATTGGAGACATCTATTTCCCTTCCTTAGTCAGCTTAATAGGATAAAGAATGAATCGACCTGTAGTAACCCCCCCCCCCCCAGAGTGACAGTGCTTAAGAACCACGTCCAAAATCGCTCGCTACGGGTACTTGAGTTGCCTTGGCGTCGGGGGATAAGGTCGAGAATATCCAGTACCCATTGTAAGAATCTCCATGGTGATGTGAGTACATGCAACTCATAGGTAGAGGCATTGAAAACATCTTCGTGCCTATAGCATTGCTCACACTTTTTCGTGTATTTCTAGGCGTCCCGGACCTTGGTCAGTCAGAAGTACCCAGCTCTCAGAATTTTCTTGGTTAACGCTCTAGCTTCCATGTGCTGCCACACTATCCCTTCAAGTACCTGTAGATGGGTGTAATTGGCTTCTACTTTTTCAAATTACTTCAACAAAGGCATAGACAGGCCTCTTTTGTGCAAAGTTCCTCCAACCACCTTGTATCTGCTTGACCTTCTTTTCACCAAGGTCGTTTCGGATGGATCCGCCGCAAGATTGCCTAGCTCAATATTGAATTAGGGTTATCTAAGAAGGCTGAGTAGCGTTGTCCACAGCTGCTACCACTTCCCCCCGAGATACTATGCTTGGTGTTTTTCTAGTTTCTTAGACAAAAGAGTGAGTAATCTCGGGGCATCTTGTCTTGGTCAGCCGAGATAACACGTCGAGACATGTGTTCTCTTATCGTGGCACATGGATAATTTTGAACGCTCTAAAATTTTAAGTATTTCCATAGTTATCTTGAGGCATCGCTGCAACAAAGGGTCTTTAGCCTAGGCATCTCCTCTTATTTGGAAAATGACCAATTGGGAGTCTGTTTGCAATTTGACACACTAAGCTATCATCTGCTCGGTTAGCGTGATCCCCGCAATTACCGATTCACATACTTTCTATTTCCATTATACTGACTAGGTGCGCCACTGCCTGTTCTTAAGTTGCGTCACTCCCAGACATCACAGACCACAAATTTATCATAAAAATCTCGTTCATCACTGATTTTCGCATAACCATGGTTGCACTAGCTCCGACCATATGAGTTCCATACTAACCAATAAATTTTCTGCATTCCATATCCTAGTGTCACAACAAAGTGTTTTCCCATTTTATGCAATCCTAATATGTTTCTCGATTTAAAATTCACTGGTCCTTACGCATTTAAAAAAATAATAAATTTTTCATATAAAAATAAAAAATAATAATAATAGTCATTAATATATAAAAAATCAAATCATAATCTTATTTACCTCTGATAAATCACAATACTTATATGTCGAGTGTATCAGAGCTACAATGGGATCGTATCGTTTCAAATTTCGCTTTATTTGGTTGTGATACAATTGTTTGTACTTTTTTACCTCCTGAAAAAAATAATAATAACATAACATATTTTTGTTAACTATCAAAATTAAGAACAAAATTGACACTCATTCTAAAAAATTGAGATTACCTCTACTAGATAATCACAAACATTATATCAACCTTCAAAGGGTCACCTATCTTCCGAGATACGTCCAGAAACCATCATAAATCCTTCTTTTCTTTTGTATTTACATTTGTACATGGCTTCCACAACAGCACTAGCCGCAAATGCATAACACGATGAAGTGATAACTTGACTGTGCACCTCATTCATGTGTTTCCTCATCCATCGAAGATATAAGCTCATCGTATTTACTCATTCTAAAAAGTATCTAATTTGAAACGAAAATAAGTAAATATGATGACCTTATCTTTGATGGATGGAGGAAACACATGAATGAGGTGCGTAGTATGAGTAAATACGATGATGAGCTTATCTTCGATCATTTGGCTACCAATTGGAAGAAGGCAAGAGATCGAAGTATGAGTTAAACTCTAAGATTTATGAAGGTTTCTGTATGTATCTCAGAAGATAGTTGTCTCTTCGACGGTTGGTATAAAATTTTATCTACGAGAGGTAAACTCAATTTTTTAAAATTTGGTCTTATTTTTTATCGTTAATAAAAATATGCGCTGGTATTTTTATTTTTTCCTGGTTAAAAAGTACAAACAATTGTATCACAACCAAATAAGGCGACATTTGAAAAGACACTGTCCCATTGTAGTTGTCATACACTCGACATATTTCTTTTTTTTTTTCTTCTGTTGAACCCATAATCTTTGCAATGCAAGAACAAAGCTTCTCCACTAGGCTATCTCTCATGTGATGTTATTATTTCGCACTTAAATTTATATATCATATTATTAGCTACACATATAGTAATTGCTACAATTTAATTTGATAATTAACTATTAATAATTTAATATAATTTTTTTTATAACATAATTATTTGCTACAATAAATATTTAATTTAGTATTTATTTTTAATAAGTTTTAATTAGTTTAATTTAGTATTTATTTCTAATAATTTTTATTTAGTTTAGTTTTGTTAATGCTACAGTATATTTAATTTTTAGTTTTAATTTTAGTTTATTTTTAGTTTTATTTTTATTTATTTAGTTTAGTAATTTTAGTAATTATTAACTTTTCAAAATAGTTTATTAAAACAAGTTTTATTTAGTTTACTAATTTTATATTAAAAAATTTTAATTTAGTTTAATTTAATTTATATTAAAACGTAAATATTATTGTAATTTAATTTATTAATTTAATTTATTAATAATTTATTAATAACATAATAATTTAAAACGTATATATTAAAACATATATATTAAAAGATAATAATTTAATGTATTAATAATGTTAATAATTTAATTTATTAA
Organism: Lathyrus tuberosus; assembly: GCA_022829125.1. NCBI lineage: Eukaryota > Viridiplantae > Streptophyta > Magnoliopsida > Fabales > Fabaceae > Lathyrus > Lathyrus tuberosus. Next base: position 16,214,950 of record JALAZF010000040.1, read on the forward strand.
TTTATACTAATTATTTACTATAAATATTATTTAAATAGTTATAATAAATTATAAAAGCTATAGTAATAACAACGTTAATAATTTAATTTAGTAATAATGTTAATAATTTAATTTATTAATTAGAACATTTAAATGCTTAATTTAAATGTTATTGTATTTAAAATCTATTGTATTTAAATGCTACGTTCAAATTAGTTATACTAAACTATATACTAAATAAAAGTTCTTAAATACTAAATATTAAATAAAAGAGAAATAAATATGACATACTAAATATATACATTTGAAAAGCAATACATATCATAAAAACACAAGTGGCTTATTGGTAAAGACATTTGTATGTGGAGGTGAGGTTATGGGTTCAACACCCACCTCAAACAAAATTTTTGAATGTTTATTTGTTTAATAACATAAACCAAAAATAAATAAAAAAGAAAATGCCAACGTGGCAATAAAAATAATTCAAAATAAATATAAAATGCCACCTCGTTATTCACATAAGAAAAAGAAATATTTAAAATGGCCACATCAGCGTTTTTTTGTGACTGGATGTGTTGAAGGTCAAAATTGAGAGAATTTTCAAATGTTAGAAAATTCTTGCAAGTTTTTTTTTAGAGGGGTTTTTTCGGAAAGCGTCTATATGGCAAGGGAAAAATGGCTATTAACCCTTTTTTTATATTAATGAGTATTAATATTATGTTTTATTTTTATATTAAATTATTTTTTTAAAATACGTAGGGATCGGTGTACTTTAAGCCGCGAAGTATATTATGATATCAAATAGAAAAACACTTTGTTGTGATAGTCGGATATGAAATGCAGAAAATTAAAAAGAGTTGGAACAGTTATTGGTTAGTTAGGAACTCATATGGTCAGAACTGGTGCAACAATGGTTATGGAAAAATCAGTGTTCAATAGGATTCTTGTAAATTTGTGGTCTGCGATGCCTGGGAAGTGATGTAACTTCAACCTTTAGAAGATGTTGTGACGCATCTAGTCAGTATAATGGAAAAAGAAACTCTGGTATGTGAATGTTGTTGAAATCATAGTTACCTACATCTTTTTGGGATTCATTCATATTCTCAGACTCGTGGTTTGTATTCTAGAACAAGTTGTAATATGGTTTTCCTCGAAAATGCATAGTTAACAGTTTTCTCCATTCTATATAATGCAAACCAATCGTGTGTCAATTATTTATTAAATTAAACATGTTTCATGTTCTGAATTTAGTGATTCTTACATTTGAATTAGCTTGCAGCACCTTTTTAATCATGTTCGTGTTTGCACCTTTCAACTCCGAGTTCAAGGCTTTCCAAACACAAATATTTGTTGTCAGATTTAAAAGGTAGGAGCATAAAGCATTGGTGCATTATTGATCCTCAAGTAGTTAGAGTTAATTTCCATGTCAATGCATTTAGAAGACAAAACTGAGATCTTGCCTGTACTTTCTCTTGACCCATAAACATATGCTGTGTGATAATATCTTCAAGGTCGGTTTAAGTCTTCCACAGTTTTCGGTTTGAAATTTGTCAATGCAATGAGATCTCCAACCTCTGGTTCATATGTTCCAACTTCTTTTGAATCATTAGTTCTGTTCACCGAGATTTGATAAAGCAAGAACTTGGTTGATATGTAGTTTTTTGATCTTCCAGGTTCAGCTGTCAACACCTCACAAAAAGGTGCCCGGGACACACCATACAAGCTTGATGAGAGATCACTGTGAGTTTCTTCAAACATGGAAGGAATGAATGAGCACAAGTAATTTGTTGTTGACATCAATGTTTGTGGGATTTGTTGCACCTGAGATAACAATAATGTTTCAGGCTACATGTTTCTGATAACGTGTATTTCGAGGAACACAACAACTTCCTAGTGTTAATGTGTTAGCATATTTTTCTTAGAAGGTTAACAAAGTGTTTTCATAAATGAGAGAGTAATGTGTTATCATTCATATTCATTCTATCTAAACTTAAAGAAAGAAATATAACCTTATGTTTGCAGAGGTTTACGTTGCGAACATCATTGAAACTCCAAGAAAATACAATTTCTACCAAACTTGCAAGATCAATTTCCTCCCTCTTATGTTTAAAACTCATCTCCATACTTTTCTCAATTTTTATGACCACTTCTTTCTAAATAAATAATTGCTCCACTGATGTGAAATGTTGCTTGATCTTCAACTCTTCTAATAGGCTTATTAACCTTTAGTCGATGAGCTACGTCCCAATGTCTGTCATAATGGCTTGAAGCACCCCGAACATGGCTAACACGTTCATTTTACAGAACTTCAAGATGTTTGCTACGGTGATGTTTGCAAACGCCTAGTCCTCGATCCACTTAGTGAAATAATCCATAACTATGATAAGGTACTCGAGTTTCCTTGGCGCCGGGGGATGAGGTCGAGAATATCCAGTACCCATTGTAAGAATCGCCATGGTGATGTGAGTACATGCAAATCATGGGCAGAGGAGTTTAAAACATCTTCGTGCATATAGCATTGCTCACACTTTTTTGTGTATTTCTAGGCGTCCCAGACCATGGTCAGTGAGAAGTACCCAACTCTCAGAATTTTCTTGGCTAACGCTCTAGCTCTCATGTGCTGCCACACTATCCCTTCAAGTACCTCTAGATGGGCGTAATTGGCTTCTACTTTTCCTAAGTACTTGAACAAAGGCATAGACAGGCCTCTTTTGTACAAAGTTCCTCCGACCACCTTGTGTCTGCTTGACCTTCTTTTCACCAAGGTCATTTCGGATGGATTCGGCGCGAGATTGCCTAGCTCAATATTGAATTAGGGTTATCTAAGAAGGCTGAGTAGCGTTGTCCACAGCTGCTACCACTTCCCCCCGAGATACTATGCTTGGTGTTTTTCTAGTTTCTTAGACAAAAGAGTGAGTAATCTCGGGGCATCTTGTCTTGGTCAGCTGAGATAACATGTTGAGACATGTGTTCTCTTATCGTGGCACATGGATAATTTTGAACGCTCTAAAATTTTTAAGTATTTCCATAGTTATCTTGAGGCATCGCTGCAACAAAGGGTCTTTAGCCTAGGCATCTCCTCTTATTTGGAAAATGACCAATTGGGAGTCTGTTTGCAATTTGACACACTAAGCTATCATCTGCTCGGTTAGCGTGATCCCCGCAATTACGATTCACATACTTTCTATTTCCATTATACTGACTAGGTGCGCCACTGTCTGTTCTTAAGTCGCGTCACTCCCAGACATCATAGACCACAAATTTATCATAAATATCACGTTCATCACTGATTTTCGCATAAACATGGTTGCACTAGCTCTGACCATATGAGTTCCATACTAACCAATAAATTTTCTGCATTCCATATCCTACTGTCACAACAAAGTGTTTTCCCATTTTATGTCATCCTAATATGTTTCTCGATTTAAAATTCACGGGTCCTTATGCATTTAAAAAAATAATAAATTTTTCATATAAAAATAAAAAATAATAATAATAATAGTCATTAATATATAAAAAATCAAATCATAATCTTATTTACCTCTAATAAATCACAATACTTATATGTCGAGTGTATCAGAGCTACAATGGGATCGTATCGTTTCAAATTTCGCTTTATTTGGTTGTGATACAATTGTTTGTACTTTTTTACCTCCTGAAAAATATAATAATAACATAACATATTTTTGTTAACTATCAAAATTAAGAACAAAATTGACACTCATTCTAAAAAATTGAGATTACCTCTCCTAGATAATCACAAACATTATATCAACCTTCAAAGGGTCACCTATCTTCCGAGATACGTCCAGAAACCATCATAAATCCTTCTTTTCTTTTGTATTTACATTTGTACATGGCTTCCACAACAGCACTAGCTGCAAATGCATAGCACGATGAAGTGATAACTTGACTGCGCACGTCATTCATGTGTTTCCTCATCCATCGAAAATATAAGCTCATCACCGTATTTACTCAATCTAAAAAGTATCTAATTTGAAACGAAAATAAGTAAATACGATGACCTTATCTTCGATGGATGGAGGAAACACATGAATGAGGTGCGTAGTATGAGTAAATACGATGATGAGCTTACCTTCGATCATTTGGCTACCAATTGAAAGAAGGCAATAGATCGAAGTATGAGTCAAACTCTAAGATTTATGAAGGTTTCTGGACAGAAGATAGTTGTCTCTTCGACGGTTGGTATAAAATTTTATCTACGAGAGGTAAACTCAATTTTTTAAAATTAGTGTCTATTTTGGTCTTATTTTTTATCGTTAATAAAAATATGTGCTGGTATTTTTATTTTTTTCCAGGTTACAGTAAAGGTTAAAAAGTACAAACAATTGTATCACAACCAAATAAGGCGACATTTGAAAAGACACGGTCCCGTTGTAGTTGTGATACACTCGACATATAAGTTATGTGATTTATCGAAGGTAAATAAGACTATTAATCGATTTTTTTATATTAATGAGTATTAATATTATGTTTTATTTTTATATTAAATTATTATTTTAAAATACGTAGGGATCAGTGTACTTTAAGCCGCGAAATATATTATGATATAAAATGGGAAAACACTTTGTTGTGATAGTTGGATATGAAATGCAGAAAATTAAAAAGAGTTGGAAAAGTTATTGGTTAGTTAGGAACTCTTATGGTCAGAACTGGTGCAACAATGGTTATGGAAAAATCAGTGTTCAACAGGATTCTTATGGTAAATTTGTGGTCTGCGATGCTTGGGAAGTGACGCAACTTCAAACTTTAGAAGATGTTGTGACGCATCTAGTCAGTATAATGGAAAAAGAAACTCTGGTATGTGAATGTTGTTGAAATCATAGTTACCTACATCTTTTTGGGATTCATTCATATTCTCATACTCATGGTATGTATTCTAGAACAAGTTGTAATATGGTTTTCCTCGAAAATGCATAGTTGACAGTTTTCTCCATTCTATAAAATGCAAACCAATCGTGTGTCAATTATTTATTAAATTAAACATGTTTCATGTTCTGAATTTAGTGATTCTTACATTTGAATTAGCTTGCAGCACCTTTTTAATCATGTTCGTGTTTGCACCTTTCAACTCCGAGTTCAAGGCTTTCCAAACAAATATTTGTTGTCAGATTTAAAAGGTAGATAACATAAAACGTTGGTGCATTATTGATCCTCAAGTAGTTAGAGTTAATTTCCATGTTAATGCATTTAGAAGACAAAACTGAGATTGCATGTACTTTCTTTTGACCCATAAACATATGCAATGTGATAATATCTTCAAGCCCGGTTTAAGTCTTCCATAGTTTTCGGTTTGAAGTTTGTCAATGCAATGAGATCTCCAACCTCTGGTTCATATGTTCCAACTTCTTTTGAATCATTAGTTTTGTTCACCAAGATTTGATAAAGCAAGAACTTGGTTGATATGTAGTTTTTCGATCTTCCAGGTTCAACTGTCAACACCTCACAAAAAGGTGCCTGGGACACACCATACAAGCTTGATGAGAGATCACTGTGAGTTTCTTCAAACATGGAAGGAATGAATGAGCACAAGTAATTTGTTGTTGACATCAATGTTTGTGGGATTTGTTGCACCTGAGATAACAATAATGTTTCAGGCTACATGTTTCTGATAACGTGTCTTTCGAGGAACACAACAAGTTCCTAGTGTTACTGTGTTAGCATATTTTTCTTAGAAGGTTAACAAAGTGTTTTCAGAATTGAGAGAGTAATGTGTTATCATTCATATTCATTCTATCTAAACTTAAAGAAAGAAATATAACCTTGTGTTTGCAGAGGTTTACGTTTCGAACATCATTGTAACTCCAAGAAAATACAATTTCTACCAAACTTGCAAGATCAATTTCCTCCCTCTTATGTTTAAAACTCCTCTCCACACTTTTCTCTATTTTTATGACCACTTCTTTCTAAATAAATAATTGCTCCACCGATGTTAAATGTTGCTTGATCTTCAACTCTTCTAATAGGCTTATTAACCTTTAGTCGATGAGCTACGTCCCAATGTCTGTCACAATGGCTTGTAGCACCCCGAACATGGCTAACACGTTCATATTGCAGAACTTCAAGATGTTTGCTACGACGATGTTTGCAAACGCCTCGTCCTCGATCCACTTAGTGAAATAATCCATAACTACGATAAGTTACTTAATTTGCCTTGGCGCCGGGGGATGAGGTCGAGAATATCCAGTACCCTTTGTAAGAATAGCCATGGTGATGTGAGTACATGCAACTCATGGGCAGAGGCGTTGAAAACATCTTCGTGCCTATAGCATTGCTCACACTTTTTCGTGTATTTCTAGGCGTCCCGAACCATGGTCAGTCAGAAGTACCCAGCTCTCAGAATTTTCTTGGCTAACGCTCTAGCTCCCATGTTCTGCCAGACTATCCCTTCAAGTACCTCCAGATGGGAGTAATTAGCTTCTACTTTTCCTAAGTACTTCAACAAATGCATAGACAAACCTCTTTTGTACAAAGTTCCTCCGACCACCCTGTATCTGCTTGACCTTCTTTTCACCAAGGTCGTCTCGGATGGATCCGGCGCGCCTAAATCAATATTGAATCAGGGTTATCTAAGAAGGCTGAGTAACATTGTCCACAGCTGCTACCACTTCCGCCCGAGATTCTAGGCTTGGTGTTTTTCTAGTTTCTTAGACAAAAGAGTGATTGATCTCGGGGCTTCTTGTCTTGGCCAGCCGAGATAACACGTTGGCACATGTGTTCTCTTCTCGTGGCACATAGATAATTTTGAACGCTCTAAAATTTTTAAGTTTTTCGATAGTTATCTTGAGGCATCGCTGCAACAAATGGGTTTTTAGCCTAGGCATCTCCTCTTATTTGGAAAATGACCAATAGGGAGTCTGTTTGCAATTTGACACACTAAGCTCTCATCTCCTGGTTAGTGTGATCCCCACAATTACCGCTTCATACTCAACTTGGTTGTTAGTGGTTGTAAATTTGAACCTCAAGGAAACCTCGTATGGGGATATGGCAAATAGGTCTACGTTTGCTTGAAGACATTCAATACCTTACTCCTAAAAGAAGCCCGAACCCTATCCTCATCGCCTACATAGGGTTATCGCCAAGCTAGATGGATTCAAATTCATCATCTGGAATAGGCCTAACTTCCTCTTCGCGCACATCTAGGTCAAAGGTAGTAATGTTCCACGAATCTTTTGCTCTGCCCATCAGATCGACCCAAGAATGTCCCCTGGATATGCTTAGCTTCCTCTAGGTCAGCCTTCCTCCCATATTGTGATAGGTTACTTTAAAATGGACCAACGACACCATTATGTCTAGCTTCGCCAAGAACGATCTTCCTAGAATACTTCTGAAGGAACTTTTGCACGAGACTACAAGGAAGTTGAGGATTACCTCTCTTTTGCATTCCAACTATTATTCTCATATTTATCACTCCTCGCGGACGAGTTATCGAATCATTGAAGGAAAATAAATCTTCCCCTATACGAATTCAAATTTGTTTGTTGGGTGGCTAACAGTTCTCTTATCATTCAACTTGAACTTTAGATTGATTTTTCAAAACTAAACTAATAATTTGATTCAATTATCTACAATATGGTTCAATTAATTATTATTTAGTTCTTGAATTGTTTGAGAAATAATGTTAACTAAAATAAATGTCTAATAACAATTCAATTCAATTATGTAGCTCATGATTTTTCTTAAAAAAAGAAGTCCTATATTGAAACAATTCAATGATCATGATTAAATATGAAATCACATGAGTGACAATTTTAATAATAATAATAATAAAAGTGATGAATGAATATTGGAATAGTAGTTAAATAGTTTAGAACCTGTTTGTTGTCATCATTGTACTTTCCCAAAGCCAATATGGAAAATCCAACGAGAAGAGGGCGTGTATCATTAGTTATGGCACGCATACGTCCTGGTCGTGGTCTTGGTCTTGGAGGGGCAATAGCATTAAAATACTGAGTTGTCCAGAATGAATCAACATTATAGAGATTACTTGAAACACAAAATTAATCATCAAAATTATTATGTGAAGCGAAACGTACCTCTTTCGGCAGAGCATCTCTTTCAACCGAATCATCTTCACCATGTTTCCGTTCCGATTTCAGCAGCGTACCTTTCAACTGCAATATCTTCAACTTGTTTCCATTCCAATTTCAGACGCTTATCTCTTCCACCATGTTTCCGTTCCGATTTTAGACGCTTACCTCTTTCACCATGTTTCCGTTTTGATTTCAGCGGCGTAGCTCTTACAACTGTGCTTTCCAGCAACCAAACTGTATCAATCGTTATCACAACTTACGGCTCTAAAATAACAACAACTACTAGCCTCCTTATTTATTATATCAGTCACCCGCCCCACAACATAAGAGCACCATTATCGGTGCTTTTCCATCGTTCATACACTTGTCCCAAAGCTTCAATGTTAGGGTTTTATAGATAATCAAACTCAAGGCACGTTACCAAATTCGTAACTGTTCTTTACTGCAACAACGATTACTTTTATTATAGTTGGATAAATAAATATTACTACAGTTAATTTGTGAGAAAAAGTAAATTTAAAGGGACTCATTTTAAAATTTTTGATAGATAGTATAAATATTTTAAAAATGTAGATGAATTGTTTAACTAATTAAAAAATATAAAATAATATAAAAAATTAAATGGGACCCATTTAAAAAATTTAAATGGGTTTGATGGATAATGATGCTCTAACAAACCCTAGATACATTATACTCCAATTAGTAGTCGGCCAGGCCCGACCCAATTTCTTTTAAATCCAAGTTCCAAAATATTTTATCTTATAATAATCTGTTATAAATAATTAATAAGATTAATTTTATCAACTCTTAAACTTTATAGAAAATGTAACATTCTAGAGCTAATAATTTAAATACATTACACATTAAATTAAACAATTATAGTGCTTCAAAATAAAAATATATTTTGTCTAGGAGGGTTAAAAAGATTTTGTCTAGAGATTTTAGTAGAATATATTTTTGTCTATGATGGTTGAATTTTTTTTGTCTAGACGATTTGAATAATAATTTTGTCTACGATGGTTGAATTTTTTTGTCTAGAAGATTTGAATATTTAATGTATATTAGTAAAATAATTTTATGAAATAAAGGCGAGACAAAATAAAAATTATATGTATATATTTTATGTCTATTAGAAAAAACTTAAGCATTTAAAAAAAAATTACTAAAATAAATTATTTTTATCAATCATTTTTAATTTAAGTTAAATCTAATACTTTCTTTTTTTATTTAAAAGAAAATTAAAAAAATCTAAGTTGTTATCAAACAAAATTAGAGGAGGATAATAAAATAGGAATAAAGAAAAAAAGTTGTTATTATTATTATTATTTATGATGTTAATATTATAAAAATAAATATTAGAATAAAAATTTGATTACGACAATGAAAGAAGGTTTACAAAATATTAACTAATATATATATATATATATATATATATATATATATATATATATATATATATATATATATATATATATATATATATATATATATATATATATATATATATAATTCTTTTAGATTTTTTTAAATATTAAGACAAACTTTAGTGTATATTTTTTTATACTTATTTGTTTAAAGGAAAGAGAAATTTAAATATCTAAAATAAAAATTTACTAAATAAAATATATTTTTCTATTTTTAATTGAGAGTTGAATCCATTATTTTATGCATCAGCCGCTATGTTTGTTCCAAATCTGAAAACACGATCTTTCTGTCCTAAAAAGAAAACACGATCAAAAGCCCTCTCTTCTTCTTTCGATCGCTCATCGCTCTCACGCTGTTCTCTTTGATTCGTTTATCTGCCGCTCTCACGATCAAAAACGCTCCGAAAAATTACTGCAATAGCATGACAGAAAGAGCAGCATAAAAAGAGTGAGGAAGGACATGAATTACCTCTCCAAATGTATCGGAGGGACGAAAAATCTAAGGTAAACTTCTTCTTTCTGATTCTCCTGTCCCTCCCTGATTGTTGTTGTTGTTGTTGATTATTTCTTCAAGAAATGTGTGGCTTGTTGTGTGATTCTATGGCTATGATCCTTTTGCAATGAAGATGTTATGCATTTTTAAGTTCTGATTTTGTATGTGAATGATTGTGGTTCTTGATTTGTGCTTAGTGGAACTTTTTAGTGTTTTTCTGATAAGTTTTTTTCTTTCTCTGTGGAATGTTTGTTTTATAGGGAGAACAAAAATTATGCTTAACTGTTGCCTCTGTATGTACAGGCCTATATATGACAGAATTCTGCTCAAAGAATCAAAGTTGGAGAGGAAAAGAGATTTATGTACTACTTTGCAGAAAGAAATGATAATCTGTTTTATCTTTGTGAAATTTGAATTTTGTCTATTTATGTAAATTCCAGCACAACTTCCTCTTTATGAAACTAGTAAGAGAAACTCGTAAAATTATTTCATACATACTATATAAAATATAAAATGTATTTATATACATATTTAAATTTGATACGTACTATATAAAATATAAAAGGCATATTTAAATTTGATATTAACTATTAATTTTAAGGGTAATGCTAACATGTGCTCCAAGGGCACAAGTTAAGAGATAAATATAGTAAAATTTTATTGGAAATTGTGTATTGAATTTAATACAAGTTTATAATTAATGATTTTATTGTTTTATGCCATAAGAATTTTTTATTTTTGAGTTTTTTAATATGTGTTCTAAGGGCTCAAATTAGCATTACCCTAATTTTAAAATGAACAATGATTATGTAAATTCAAATATATTAAAATATATAAAAAAAAAAGACTCGGGAGATGAAAATAAAAGAATATTTAATAGTTAAAATAAGGATTTTATTTTTTAAATTAAAATAATTATTGACTAAAATAAAATATGTATTATGTTTATAGTGATTTATGAAATAAGAATTTTATTTGATACAAAATAAAATGTAAAAATTTATCTTAGTTATTTAATTGTAAAATAAAAATTAATTATACAATTTCAATAGTTTTAAATAATGATGCAAAAAGAAAAAAAAATGACTCGTTAGATAAAGTAAGACAAAAAAGAAAATTTTGATGTGATAATGACTCGTAATACAAAAAATTGTTTGATGTGATATAAATGTATTTAGATACAAATGAAAAATTTAAAATAATTTACTTAATTGTAAAATAAACAATAATCATATAAAATTTAATTGTATATCATACAAAATTTAATTGTATTAAATAAATATATAAAAAGAAGAAAAGAAAAAGGAATCGTGAGATGAAAAAAGAAAAAAATTAATATTTAAAAATAAGGATTTTGTCTTTTTGTGATAATATATAAATAAAGAAAAAAATTAAAATGAAAATGAGAAAGTGTGGAAAAATGTGAGACAGATTTGAAATTTGAATAAAGAAAGAGATGTTTCGACATCTGTTACAACATGTTAATAAAAAATGAACTGTAAATTGCAGAATGATAAACAACACAGAATATGATAACCCAGTTCAGTGCAAATCACCTACATCCGGGGGCATACCAAGCCAGGAAGAAGAATTCACTATCAATAGTATAGTTTTATGTAAAAAAACCGCTGGTTTACAGTAAACGCCTATGGTTTACCTATCACTACCCAATTAAAACTTTATCAAAAAACTTCATCCTAGATAAGAGAAACCTATCTCACTCCCTAAATCACAACCTGTGATTATCTAACACTTATAGTCACAATAACTGCATCATCCTACTTGTAAGACACCCATTTTAATACAAAGTTCAGTCAAACATTCTTGACTAACAAGTTAACTTGGATTTGCTTAAAAGCTTCATCCAAGAACAATACACGATTCATTACCTACGGGTTTCTGAATCTGTACAAGTACTTATGTCTTCCACAATGTATCAAATCGATACAGAGGGAGACTTACAAGAGAAACCTACGACTCTCAAACCCTAAACCCTACTTTACAAAATAGGATTCCTAAGTCTATGTCGTTCTCTCTCTCTTTTCTACCTTTGGACTAGGTATTCTTTTATAGCCTTCTGCTGCTTTGGGCTTTCAATCTTTTGTTGGTTGATTCCTTAATCCATGCTCTGATTGCTCCCTAATTCTTGCACCAGATTTAAAACATGATATATTTGTCGAAACTGGATGTTGGAACATTGTATTCGACATCTTTGTCTGCAGCATGCTTCATTAAGTTTTAACCAAAATTTAGTCAAACCTCAGGAGCTTTCAATCTCCCCCTTTTGGCAAATTTTGGCTAAAACTCCTTTTGGACAATAAACCCAGGGTGCTCCTTATGTCTCTTCACCCTGAGTGGCCGATTATGATTGGAATACTGATGTGACTTCAATCATGTTGGTGTACACGAGGAAGAGGATGACATACATTCCATCTTTCCCATGAATCTATACTTCATCACCTGGGGGGAAGAATTTTGCGACTGAAGCAACCAAACACCAACATAGGTAACTCAGAACACAGGGCACAACTATGTTCATAGCTCAGATCATAGGAAACGAAAGAAGGACTCATAACATATGGGAAACCTGAGACTCAGTCAGAATGTCAGAACATTCTTTCCAACATCTTTGCAAACCAACTGCAAGGACATACTCAACCCTTGTACTTTTCTTCCCCTTTCTAGCCAAAAATTGACAAACATGTCCAAGACATACCCATACCCAAACTGAGCAAACCCACAAACGAATAAAACCCATGAGAACCCAGCACAACAGAAGATAATCTGAGACAAGATGAGGACGAGAACACCCCTTTATATACAAGAGCGTTTTTCTTAGGATGTAACGAACCAATGGAAGTAACATATGTCCATTCAATGTAAGCATTAAATGGAAGTATGTATCCTCACAGACAAAAGTGCATCGGCCAGGTCACATTTGACTGTTTCTTCTTTTAATGAGGACCATCCAAGGAATGCGTATTTACCGAGACGCATGTTTAACACGCGTTTCCTAAGACACATTCTCTCCACCGTCCACAACACTTAATGAGGATACAACAATACATCCTGACATCTTGTCAGACTCTGTTTAATCCAACTGAAGCATAACAATAATCCCTTTCAACCAGAAGACCAAGAATAATTGAGCAAGATGTTAAGACATTTCTTCAAACATCTCCCAGTTATCAGCAAAGACTCTTAAAAAACCTTATCTGCTTCTGCAGAGAAAAATAAATTCTCCCAAAAACAAGCAATGAAAACTCCCAAGATACTTGTACCACTTCTGATTCAATCCATTGACACCCAATGACAGAATCAGAACAACCTGATAAGTTCACCTAGGACTTATACCAGTAGCGCAATGTCACGACATCTCGTCTGACATATCAACCTCACCTGAGGCATTCTATCATAAACTACTTGAAACCACAAAAAATCTTGATAAACAACTGCACTACTGCAACAACCTATCCAAAACAGAAGTCTAACTCCCCCTGTCGTAGATACCCAGTGCTCCCTTGCAAGAAGAACACCTTAAATGAATGGAAAACAGAAAACGCATCTTCATGTCTTCAAGAGCGCACCCTTTGTTCAACACACCTGCTGAACGCATTCATCTAATGCCTGATCCTCAAGCAGTCCATGTACCACACTAGTACATTTAACAGGCAGAAGTTCTCCCCTATCTTTCACAAATGATGTTCCTTCAACAAGAAACACCCAAAAATCACCACATGATATCTCATGACACCTTCATGATCATATAGTGAGAGTACCAGGACCACATCCTTGTACCACAACCAACAAACTCTTAGATTGAGACCAAAATCACCATTGATCCCTCTCATCCAGAAACCATCCATACCCTGTACAAATCCACCTTGGATTTTACAGCCATAAATGTCCTTGTTCCCTAAGATACAATCCAATTGAATCTGGAATGCTTCACATTCCTTAAAGAGACATACAGAGCCCCTTAGTTTGCTAGCTCGCCCATATGTTCTTCACACTTGAAGGACATCAAACACATGCTCCAGAAATCCTCAGCTTATTTGCTCCACAAGCACCAAACTGGTCCACTTCTCTCTAGCATGACTTGTAGTAGAAGAAACCACATCTCCACAAGCATTCTGACCTCAGCAAGAGTCAGTCTTCCAGATAAACACCCCATGATCCAAGACAGTCTTTAATTTATCATTCTCACATATGATAAGATAGAACACTTCTGATTCATTGGTGAATATCAGCTTCCATATTCTGAACACATTAGAATCCAGACCTTCATGCAATCAACCCATGATCCACTTCAGTCTTGCTTAAACACATTCACATCAGACTTCCAAGACAGTCATTTACTCATCATTCTCCCATATGACAAGATAGAATTCTTCTTAGACAAGATGTGAACATCACGTTCCATACACACAAAACTTCAACTCCTTATCCAAGGACATCGAATCCAGATGATGTTCTAACATTAGTTATAACATCCTTCATATATCATAGACACCAAACAACATGGTTTTTGATATGTCCACCACTGGACTTACTTCTGCCTAGTAATCCAACTGCAGATCTTTAGACAACACTGGGCCACCAGCTTGATCAATAAGAACTCCAAATACCTAAAGAGAGAAAAAAACTCTCATTCAACTCCTAAAAGAAGGTAATCTTCCATAAGCAACTTAGGGCTTCTACCACAAGCTCCAAGATATGAACAGAACAAAAACCTCCTTTAATTTTCAACCAACTACCCTTCTGCCCAAGAGTAATTAGTTCCAAGGACCCAGCTTGAATGCACTTATAGAGATCAACCAAATGCCACTGTTTGATTAATCTTAGTTTTTCTTAAGAGTTTCAGAAAATCTTCTGATCCACCAATGAAACCTAATCTTCAAGTCACATAGTCCACTTACTCCATAGCAAGCCATCTTAGATACACCAAGATTCAGACATGTAACATCTAGTCCTTCTTGCAGCTCCCACAAACTGCATGAGATAGACCTTTTTAAAGCATTAATTCCATTTATTTCTGAGAAGATCAACTTATCTTACGATGATGCGCCATAACATCAACTAAGACCCTGAAGTTTTTGCTTGATGTCACAACATCTGTTCAGACATCCAGCTGAAGAATTCAGCTTTTCCTTCTACCACTTAGAAGAACCTCCTCCTTATAATAGAATAAGAGTTCCATGTTCTCATAGACTTGATCAATGATATCAAGTTAGAGTAGACATCATCCATCCTGCTTTGTTAAACTGCAACCATCACCTTATCTTCATAAAACCCCTGCCTGCCAAAGCTTGATTCTTTAGAAGAGATCAGTCACACAAGGTCTTTACACAAGGAATCCCACATTCCTTAAGTAGAGACTTCTTCAGAAAGTCAGAGATAACTGCCACTTATCCTTGACCTCCAGGATGAGCAAGCTCACATGCTCCTACGCACCTAGATCAGAAATAAACTGACCTAAGCAGTGCTATCTCCAGCACCATATTCTAGACAAGTTTCTTGCCAGGAAACTTGGAACACACCTGCTGTACTCCAATACTCCTAGATCAGAAATAAAGTGATCCAAGAAATATTCATCAAGATTATGATGTCTTTCTCTTCACCTTCAACTGCAATCTTGAACTCTAATTTTAAAAATAATCTGAAATCAATTAAATATCTGATTGAACATCTTTATGACATCGGCAATCTTGAACTCCAATTTGAAGAATAATCAATTAAATATTTGTGAGTTCCACAAACACCAATTGATCTTAAATCCTTGTTCAAAAACCCTATGATACTATTGAAGATATACTCCAACAGATCACTTCATGAATACTTATCTGGTATTCAATTGTTGCAAGTATCTTTCTTGACAAATAGATGGTTGAGATATCAAGGCTGCCACTCTTGACTCAAGCAACTAATATTCTCTCTGAACGAACCCTATTTACCTCAACAGATCAGAAATCTCCTTTCAGATTGGACTCATCCTTAGGATTAAGAAAGTAGAATCCTTCCTTGCAAATTTGGACGGTGAAAATAAATCACCTCCACTTTCTTCAAATTTGTGTTTCACAGAAACACCCTCTATCCAGAGGAGTAACTAGAAGACTCCAGATGCACGACTGAGATGCCTTTATGAGTGGACTTGAGAGAGATCTCAAGTATATTTGACAACTTAGCCGAAAAATAATTTACCAATTTCCTAGAGCAAGAACTTGATGAACCTAATCTCAACTCACTTTCTCTTCAACTGACTTCAGGATACACGATGGAACCAAGCTTCCAAGTACCAAGTCACCATGACAAACAACAACCAACAACCAATAACTCTCTCCATTCCATCGCTCCCGACTTTGGAATGAATAGAAGCTGATGTCTTCAAGAGAACAAGCCAATAGTTGAGATCTTCCACCATCTCTCTTCAGTCATAACTCCAGAATCCCATAAATACCAGAGTTCTTCCATCAGAAATATATGCAGCGGAACCACCAAGGAACATCTTCAACATGCCCTAATAAGATGTCAGAACATCTTATAAGGCACCCCAACAAGAGAACTAACTATTCCTCCTGCAGATGTTGTAGAAACTCCTCAGGAAACATGAACAACCACCAGTAGTTGTTACCAACGATCAAGAACATCCATCCCATCCATTAATACCCTTGAGTATGTCCGAGTGAATGATCTGATCTCTAAAGCTCCTCCTTATTTAAAGCACCAGAAAGTATCTCCCAAGATCTCATCCAGAAACAGACAGGATGCCTGCTCTGATACCAATTGAAATTCTGGCATAGCAGATGTCCTAACACATGTCAAGACATTGTTCTCTGTACAACTTTAAACCAAGAACAGACCAATAAACTGATATTCAGAATATCAGTAACATCAACACGACAGATGTTTCAACATCTGCTACAACATGTTAATCAAAACTGAATTATAAATTGCAGAATGATAAACAACACAGAATATGATAACCCAGTTCGGTGCAAATCACCTACATCTGGGGGCATACCAAGCCAGGAAGAAGAATCCACTATCAGTAGTATAGTTTTATGTAAACAACCGCTGATTTACAGTAAACACCTCTGGTTTACCTATCACTACCCAATGAAAACTTTATCTAAGAACTCCCTCCTAGATAAGAGAAACCCATCTCACTCCCTAAATCACAACCTGTGATTATCTAACAGTTATAGTCACAATAACTGTATCATCCTACTTGAAAGACACCCCTTCAATACAAAGTTCACTCAAGCATTCTTGACTAACACGTTAACTTGGATTTGCTTAAAAACTTCATCCAAGAACAATACACGATTTATTACCTACGGGTTTCTGAATCTGTACAAGTACATATGTCTTCCACAATGTATCAAATCGATACAGAGGGAGACTTACAAGAGAAACCTACGACTCTCAAACCCTAAAACCTACTTTACAAAATAGGATTCCTAAGTCTATGTCGTTCTCTCTCTCTTTTCTGCCTTTGGATTAGGTCTTCTTTTATAGTCTTCTGCTGCTTTGGGCTTTCAATCTTCTGTTGACTGATTCCTTGATCCATGCTCTGATTGCTCCTTAATTCTTGCACCAGATTTAAAACCTGCTATATTTGTCGAAACTGGATGTTGGAACATTGTATTTGACATCTTTGTCTGCAGCATGCTTCATTAAGTTTTAACCAAAATTTAATCAAACCTCAGGAGCTTTCACCACCATAAGGGTTGCCACGCGAATCAAGAAATATTTGTGGGAACATTTCAGAATGGTCTTAAAGCGAGGCACTTCAACGAGCCTCTTGCCCAAAGACCAGCATCATCGTTAGTGGAGATGGTCATTTAAAGTCCAGTTGTTGTCAGCATTCTGTTATTTAAAGTCCAGTTGTTGCTGGTATTGTGTTTTGAAGTCCAAAACCATCAGGTATATTCTAAGGTGTCGTCTGGTCATGTATGAACCTGTTAATGAATCATACTCTGAATATTCCCAGGTGTCTTTTCCCAGCAATTTGTCATACCTAGTGAGTCTTCACCCATTCGTCTTTGACATTTTTGTGGATCACAACTACCTTATGCCTCCATCTTTCCCCAAAAATGTCAAAGACGAATGGGTGAAGACTCATTGGGGATGAAAAATTGCTGGGAAAAGACACCTGGGAATATTCAGAGTATGATTCATTAACAGGTTCAGACATGACCTGACGACACCTTAGAATATACCTGACGGTTTTGGACTTCAAAACACAATACCGGCAACAACTGGACTTTAAATAACAGAATGCTGACAACAACTGGACTTTAAATGACCACTCCACTAACGATGATGCTGGTCTTTGGGCAAGAGGCTCGTTGAAGTGCCTCGCTTTAAGACCATTCTGAAATGTTCCCACAAACATTTCTTGATTCGCGTGGAACCCTTATGGTGGTGAAAGCTCCTGAGGTTTGATTAAATAATGGTTAAAACTTAATGAAACATGTTGCAGACAAAGATGTCGAATACAATGTTCCAACATCCAGTTTCGACAACTATAGCAGGTTTTAAGTCTGGTGCAAGAATTAAGGAGCAATCAGAGCATGGATCAAGGAATCAATCAGCAGAAGATTGAAAGCCTAAAGCAGCATAAGGCTATAAAAGAAGACCTAGTCCAAAGGTAGAAAAGAGAGAGAGAACGACATAGACTTAGGAATCCTATTTTGTAAAGTAGGGTTTAGGGTTTGAGAGACGCAGGTTTCTCTTGTAAGTCTCCCTCTGTATCGATTTGATACATTCTGGAAGACATAGGTACTTGTACAGATTCAGAAACCTGTAGGTAATGAAAATTGTATTGTTCTTAGATGAAGCTTTTAAGCAAATCCAAGTTAACTTGTTAGTCAAGAATGTTTGACTGAACTTTGTATTGAAAAGGGTGTCTTTCAAATAGGATGATACAGTTATTGTGACTATAACGGTTAGATAATCACAGGTTGTGATTTAGGGAGTGAGATAGGTTTCTCTTATCTAGGATGGAGTTTTTTGATAAAGTTTTAATTGGGTAGTGATAGGTAAACCAGAGGTGTTTACTGTAAACCTGCGGTTTTTTACATAAAACTATACTACGCGATCATTATCATCAGGGCGACATTTTTCGCATCGCTGACATTCAAGAAGAGTTGTTCAATATCCGACAAGGTGATCTCACCATCACACAGTTCTTCACCGACCTCAAAAAACTTTGGCAAGAACTCAACAATTTCCGCCCTCTACCTGTTTGTTCTTGTGCCATCAAGTGCTCTTGTAACCTAATTTCCACTATCAAATCATACCAAGATACTGATTACGTTATTCATTTTCTCAAGGGTTTGAATGACCAATATGCCTTTGTTCGTTCTTAAATCATGCTCATTAATCCCCTTCCTCCCATTAACAAGGTGTTTTCTATGTTGATTCAACAAGAAAGACAAATGCTCACTCCCATTGATGAAGACAAAGCTGAGGCTAATGTCAACAGACTCCAACACCGTTCGTCTGGCACATATTCCACCTCCAAGAATTCTTTATATGGTCGTGGCAAATCTCTGAAGATATGCTCTTATTGCAACAAACCTGGCCACACTGTCGAAGTATGCTTCAAAAAGCATGGTCTTCCCCCTTATCTAAAGAAGACTCAGATCAACAATGCCACTTCTTCATCTGAATCCAACATCATCAACTCTGGAGTAGAATCTGAAGAAGCTTCTCAACAACCTACTTTCACTGCAGATCAACACAAAGCTCTCCTTCAACAATCCTCCCCTACAAACCCATCTCAAGTTCAACAATTTCATTCCACCATTAACACCACTGCAGGTATTTTTCCTACCCCTTCTTCTTTTACTCATCTTAATAACTGGATTTTAGACACGGGTGCTACTGACCACGTGTGTTACTCTAAGGATTTATTTCACACTTTATTCAATATTAAATTGATCACTGTCAAACTTCCTAATGGTAACACTATATCCACCAACAAATGTGGAACCATAAAATTCTCTAATGCTTTTTATCTTGTAAATGTTTTATTCATACCTGAATTTTTCACAAATATTATCTCTATCCCTAGACTTACTACTTCTCTAGGCTGCACTGTTCACTTCAGTTCCAATCATTGCACCATACAGGTGAACCATACCCGGAGGACGATTGGTACAGCTGATCTCCATCAAGGGCTTTACTTCCTTAACATGCCTTTTGATGGCTCCTCCACACAAACTGTTTCTCATGATAGTTCTAGCAATCACATTTTGAATGTTCTTAATAATCCTAGGCATAATACTGATTGTAATCTGTGGCACTATAGATTGGGACATCCCTTCTTCCTATCTCTCTATTTCTCTCCCAATCTCACAATTTATTTTCGAGAAACTTCGATAATGGATTCTACACCGGTGAATTGGGAAGCTCTGGATACCATCGTAATCGAATTCGCCAAATTGGAAAACCTGATCGAAGATTCCTCTTCTGCACCTTCTCCTTCTTTTTCCCCTTCTTCTTCCTCGTACCACTCTAGACTCATCATCCGCCAGATCAGACGGTTTTTGGAGACCGGCGCAATTGAAGTTGCGGTCGATCTCCTCCGTCTCCATGCTCCGTCCATTCTCAACGATCATAGGATTCTCTTCCATTTGCACAAACAGGTTCGTGTCTATCTCTATTGATTTTGTGGTTTTTGATATTGTTGTTGTTCTGATTTTTGGTTGTTTTGTAGAAATTTGTGGAGCTTCTTCGGAAGGCAACGAGTGAGGATCGAGACTCGGCTGTTGATTATTTGAGGACTGCTCTTGCTCCTTGTGCACTCGATGCTTATCCGGTATCTGAATCTAGAAATTGAAACTGCTCTCTTTTGTTTTTTTGTTTTGTTTTATTTTTTATTTTCTTGTTTAAAGGTTGGTTTTGATTCTGACGGTTATCTTTGTATTTAAGGAAGCATATGAGGAGTTCAAGCATGTTTTGCTCGCATTTATATATGATAAGGAGGATAAGACCTCTCCTGTGGAAAATGAGGTAGGTTTCAACTCTACTTTTGTTGTCTGTTTGACCTGTCTGAGACCCATGTGTGCTGATTTTATAGCTTCTAGTATATTGATGATATTGGGAGGATGTTGTTGAATGAATTGTTACTTTATGTAAAATATGTGGTCAATGTTTGTATGAGCATTGAGTTTGGCAAAATCAAGATGTAGCTTATGCTAAAAATTTCGTGGCTCACAACTTCTGTGAACCAAGCACGCCCGTAGTATATCTATATTTACTTACTTAGTAGAAGCTTAAGTGTTGAGTGTTTAATGCTTTTATTTGTGTTACTTTATCGATGATTGATGCTGTCTCTCGAAGTGCCATTTATTAGGAAAATCAATGTTTTCATTTTGATGGTTCAAGATAACATTAATGACTAGTTTGTTGATTACACACTTACCTTCACATATTTAGTTAATACTCCCTATCATATTAAATAGGTTTAAATAGTGATTTAGTCCCTGTAAGTTGGCGAAATTTTGGTTTTAGTCCCTGAATCCTTTTTTTTTCGGTCCAAGTCCCTATATGTTATATTTCTTTTGGTAATAGTCCCTCACGTCAATGGAACGTTAAAAAAATGCCTAGTTGGCAAACGGTGCTGAGTTGGAATATTGTTTAATGATTTCTTTATTTAATTGTGTAACACACGTGGAAATGGTAATTCAGCTTTAAATAAAGAGGGACCAAAACCAAAAACTTGAGAAGTTGTCTTCTTCTTTCTTCTACACTTGTATCAGTTTTGTTCTTCTTCTACCCACTTCCTTCAACATCCATGGTGTCCTTTTCTTCTGCGAATTCTCATCATGGCCAAGCACTGGTGTGTGGTTGCAATAGAAGCATGAAAATGTTTATGTCAAATTCAATGGAAACCCCTAAAAGACGATTTTGGAAGTGTCAAAATTCAGGATTAATGTCCGGTTGCAAGTTGTTTATTTGGGACGATGAGCTTGAAAGAAATCCAGCTAGTGATGTTAGATGTTTTGGTGGTTGCAACTGCTCTGAAGCATTGAAGGATATTGGGGTCATGGTCAAGGCGATTGAAGCTGGTAAAAAACGAAGATGAAGATCAAGTTGGAGAAGGAGAAGAGAAAAGTGACTCTGTTGAAGATTGTTTTGGTTGTTTCATGGGGGATTTTTTGTGGTTATCTGAAATGGTGAATGCAGTTGTATCTGTTGTTGATGTTATTTTGCTTTTAAGTCCTTGTAACATTAATGTATTTTGGAATTGGTCCCTGTACCATATTTTGAATGAAAAACATGTTTTTGTTTTGTTCATAAAACTTTATGCGATTATATTGTTCAGTATAATGATAAGTGCTTTTTCAGTATTACTTAAACCATACCTTTATATTTAAAGGCATAACAAAATACATGTCTTAAGTCATTACAAAATACTTAAAGTCTTAACAAAATACCATCTTAAGCCCATACATACTTAAAGTCATAATAAAATACATTCTTAAGTCATAATACATAAAGGCTTTAACAACAAGTTGTAAGCCAAAGCAAAATAGGTTCTTGTCTAATACTTCAAAGGTTGGTCTTTGCTACTTCCCTCTCCCTTAAGCTTTTTGCATTGTAATACCCTTGTTCTGTCACTTCTCCTCAGTTCCAACTTCCTTGCCACCTTCTGTCTGGGTTGTTTGGCCTACAAAGTCACATTAAAAAACACACACAATCAGAGAAATATCAGCAGACCAAACAACATAGACAACAACTATGTTTTACACTCAACTGGTTTAGGATGTTTAGCAACAGGTTATTTTGGTGGAGCTGATGATAGAGGTTGGACCATACCAACTTCAACACTTGACTGTGAGCCACCACCTTCTTTGACAGGTGCAGACAAAATGTAATTTGGCTGAGAGCCACCAAGTCCCTGTGAACCCTGTGCAGGTTGTTCATTAGAAACCTCAACAGTTGGTTGTATATTAATAGGAACGCGGGGAATATCTGGAATTTCTGTTGTGATGTCATTGATGTTGGGTTGGATTTGTGTTGATTCAAAAGCTGCACATAGATCAGCTGCAAGCATCTCAAATTCTGGATCCACATCACATTGTGTTCCCTGCTGTTGTTTAGTTGGAGCCTCATTCTCAGTATTACTTGGATTCAGTTGTTGTTCAGTTGGTTGCTCATTCTCAGTATTACTTGGTTCCTGTTGTTGTTCAGTTGATTGCTCATTTCCAGGTTGCGATGCTTGTGTAGCAGTTTTCTTAGGTTTTTTCTGCAGAAACAAAGTCTCAATCAATATCAATGACAAAATAACAAAATTTGTAAACATAACTTATTTTAAATGATACCGTTCTTTTCTGAGCTTCAAGGCATGGCACCTGAACCAAACAACTCCTGGAATTATGTCCATGCACTCCACATTTGGTACAACAATAAGTAGTTTGTGTCCTCACTTTGTTGGGATCCTCATCAGGTTCTCTTCTCCTTAACTTCTTTGGCTTACCAGGCCCTCTCTTGTAAGATGGAGGCAACATTTCCTCAGTATCAACTTCAGGCCACATGTCTTGGCCATTAATTGTGCTAATGTTATAGTCATAGCATGCCACATAGGTCTCCTTAGAATAGAAATCATCTACGTAGTCTTCTGGTTTAAGATTCCTATATCCTAGGGCAGCAACTGCATGTCTACATGGTATGCCTACCAACTCCCAAAAGTTACAAGTGCAAGTTTTCTTAGATGTGTCAACAATGAACATATGTTTGCTATAAATATGTTCAACCTGCCAAATACTATCACCAGACCAACTAGGTATCCAGTTGCCAGCATGCTGAACTTCGTTATCTAGCCTAATTCTAGGTCTTGGCATAATCCTATGTTCCCACCTATCAGCTTTCTCTCTTAATGTAGAATTTCTATTCATCAGATAGGTCCTTATCCATTCACACATTGTCAATATTGGTTTATCCCTAGCCACAAGTATTGTGCTATTGAAAGCCACATTTGGGATAGAATGAAAAAGCATGCTTACACCATGACTTTGTTGGGATCTTGGTCAACCATTCCCAAGCCTTAGGATTAAATGCCTTTAGCTCTTTCATCTTTGCCTCCCATAGTATATATGTTGACTTTGCTGCAGACATCATCAAACTTCTTTTTGAAATTGGCATATAAATGCCTAAGACATAACCTATGCTCTACCCTCTCAAACATCTCCTCAAATACTGGTATCAACCCCTTGAAAACAAAATAAACAATAAAATCAGGGACCAAATAAAAAATGAATCTAATAATACAGGGATGAATTTAAAAAGTCTAACATTGCATAAGGATGTAAAGCAAAAAAACATATATGTGACAAGTACCTTTTGTTGGTCTTAAATGAATACCCATCTTTTATCTTGCCCAATGTCCTCCAAAAGCAAGGTCAAGAACCACCTCCATGACTCCTTAGTCTCAGTCTCAGATACACCAAAGGCCAATGGATAATATTGGTCATTAGGATCCCTTCCAACAGCAACAAGCAAAGTTCCTCCATATTTTGTCTTTAGATGACAGCCATCAACACCAATGAATGGTCTACAAGCAGTGGTGAATCCCTTCTTGATTCCATCAAAGCAGAAGTAAAAACAACCAAATCTTGGTTGAATAGTGTGTGCAACTCTGGTGACATTAATTTTGCAAGTATTACCTGCATTGACCCTCCTCAATTCAGCTGAATACCTCCATAAAAGTGTATACTGCTTTGTGGCATCACCTTCAACCAAAGCCTTTGCTATTTGTTTAGCCTTTCATGCCCTGTTCATACTAATACCTACAGAATATGTTGTCCTAATCTCAGACACAATATCATGAAGCTTGGGACCATCAGAAGAAGCCATCCTAGCCGCCACAGTTTTAGCAATCCACTTTGAGTTAGCAATCGTATTATTCAAAAGCCTTCCACACGTGTGAGTACCAATCCATTTCTTCATTATATACGTGTGTTTATTCTCCACTATACTAACCAGAGCCAAAAAACCACATTTGCCCTTGCACACCACTCTCACTCTAACCTTGTCATTTTTCACATACTTTATCTCTCTACCATTTAAGACTGACCATTTAGTTATTGCTTCCTTGAATTCATACAACGAAACAAACTCCAACCCAACTTTGAACTTGTAGTCCTTGTCCAATTCCTCCATCTTGAACCTTGGATATGATGGTCTTTTCTCTTCATCTGATGCATCTGGATCACTACTCCCAAGATCATCACTTAAGTAATTAGTTTCAATCCCTTCATTACCAACTCTATTTCCACTAGATGAACCCCCAGCTGCATCAACAATTCTTATCTTTGTTGGAGTTTTCCTATGTTTCCTTGTTATCTGCTTAACCCTTGCAAGAATTTTTTCTACCACATCAAACTCATCATCCAAAACAAGGGCCCTTTCATCCTCAATATCCTCAAATGATAAACCAGTGTAATCACTATCATCACTATCAGAACTATCACTTTCATGACCATCATCGATACCTGTCTTAGCTTGAACATTAGTTACATTTTCCTCACGAACTGTGTCAGCATCTACATTATCAGAAACGCCATGATCCATACCAGTCTCAGCTTTAGCATTAGTTACATTTTCCTCACCAACTGCATCACCTTCAACATTGCTTTCATTTGCCTCACCAACTGTGTCAGCTTCAACATTATCAGCATCATCCTCAATAACATTGTTAGTTTCCACATCATTAAGTAATTATGTGCTCAACAAAAAGGTCTACACTAACGCCAGTTTCAACATAGTGTTCATAAATCTTACCAGCATCAACATCACTAACTACCCTTGCATGCTTACCCAATACAATGTTATACCACCATAGCCAAAAATCATTGATTTCAAATTTGCAAACATCATTAACAATACCAGTTGCTTCAAAGAAGCTCCACTTATCAGGGTCAATGTCTACTTCAATTTTATCTCCACCTAGGTAGTACACGACACCATCCCTAACAAACTTTCCCCCATAATGTAAGTTCACAGTAAACGACATACCTGAAAGATTCTTTCTTGGAAGTAAACAACAACCACCGTTGAGCTTACCTGAACTATCAATGAATGGAAGTGACAAACTTGGAAATGAAAAAGTCAAGCCCTAATTTACAGGGACTTGAAACAAAATATAGAAATAAAAATATGGGGGGAAAGTTTAATAGCCACGTGTGTTAAACAAATATATAAAAGAAATGAAAAAAAAATTACACATCACCACCGTCTGTCAAGTTACTTTTTTTTAAACAGAAGAGTAACAGCAGGGACTAACGCCAAAAGAAATAGAACATATAGGGACTTGGACCGGAAAAAAAAAAAAATTTCAGGGACTAAAACCAAAATTTTGCCAACTTACATAGACTAAATCACTATTTAAGCCTATTAACTATGTCTGGAATATCTATAGGAGGAGTCACATTATTTGTCCGTTTAGACTTTCAACAAATCATTTATCACTTTTCTCAATAGTATCCTTATTTTTTAAAACAGTTGCAAATATAAGATGCTTGATCCTAAATTAAAGCATGCATTTATATTCCCTCTTCTAGCTTAACCAAGGCCTTGGATTCGAACCCGGGCTTGGAGCATGAAGATGTTATAGCTCTTGCACATTATTTTGCATCGGAAATTAGTATAGGTAATCATTTTTTTAATCTGTGTGCAATTCCTTTGAAGACAGTTAATATGAGACAGGGCAGATTAATTGTATAGAATATAGGCATAACTTCTTAACGTGTTATTATCCTAAATGACACTTAAAAATGGAGCCATTTATACATCACTATTTTGTTTTTATTCTTCTTAACCAGAGATGTAGAGTATTGAAAATGTTACTTGTGTATAGGATGCCACATGCATGTGCTCAAATTCCATTATGTGCACCAATGGATGTTGAGCCTAGGAAAAGAGACTAGTCTCCTACAATGTGGCGAACAAATTTTCATTGGAACATGAGTAAATGTGTTCAAATTCCACATTTATTGTCCCAAGTGCGTCAAACAGTAGTAGCTCTAGTGAGTAGGGGTGGCAAAACGGGTCGTGGCCCACCAGGCCGGCCCGCGCACCAACGCACCCGTCAAAAAATAGCGGATTGGGTTGGGATTTTGGGCCCGCCACCCGCCAAAGTTCGTCGTACCTATTCGTTTAGTTTGTCTCACCTTAAATCCGTAATTTTTATGTTAATTCTAGTATTTCAGTTCTTGATGGTTTTATTTTGTACATTTATTTGAGAATATATGCAATATTTTTTGAAGTAAAATTTGTTAAAAAGATGTTTTGTAAAAATTGGTCTAAAAAATAAGTGAAAAATTTATTTTAAATGTAAAAACAAACCTATTAATCTATTAAAAAATGAAAAAATAAATTTAAAAAAAAAAAAGTTGGCGGGCAAGCCCGCCGCCCGCCAACCCGCCACCTTAGCAGGGCGAGCTAGATTTTTCCGCCTTTTTTTTGGCGGGCTTAAAGCGGGGCGGGGCGGACGGCCCGTTTTGCCACCCCTACTAATGAGTATATCGGTGGGAAATAAAAATATTATGATTGTGCACAATGCAATCATCCCCAACACCGATTAGAACTTAACTATTATCTACAACTAGAACAGCTGCAATGGCAGTGTTCTGATACAGAACATGAGTATATCACATACGTATTCCTATCAACATCAAAGATAATGTTATGTATGCATTTGAAATATATGAAAATAAGAATAATTTGATTATGTTGATTTTGTTGCTCAGTTTTACGAGAGTTGACATAAATAATTAGGGTAATATACATGGTTATAATTGGATAAGTCTGTTGGTTAAGAAACTTAATTAGTTGGTTAGATTGGAATGGGAAGAAGATATAAAGACAACATGTTGCGTATCAATAAAGGGGTCATGAGTGGGGGTGATTTTGGCGTGAATTAGAATTAAGACTAAGGAGAGTCCCGACTCTCGAGTGTCTAGAGAAAATACCTACTTTCTATACATATTTTCTGTACATTTATAAAGGTATATTCATAATTTGAACAAATGGCATCAATTCTCAAATCTTTAGACTCATGGGGATGTTCTTGAATAAAATTCCAACATTTGATGGGAAACAAGGCTTATTGGCTGGCTGATCCAGATTCTTCAGTATTTTGAAGCTACTAGAGTACATGAGATGATTTGGTGGTCTTCTTGAAAGAGCCACAACTCATCATGGCGGGTTGTGCTCAAGTGGTTCCAGCTACAAGTTTGGTGTTGTCTTTTAAGATTTTGTTTTTGGGGAGCAAGGGTATAGAAATGTGTAACAAGTTGAAGATGATTACCAAGAACTAATGGAAAAAATGATAGAAATGAAAAAATAAATTTCGAACAATTAGGAATCTTGGAACTATAAGGGGGACAGAAAAAGGAAAGGAAAGATTAACGTGTAAAGATGAAGATCGATAGCAGATATGAGGCACACGGAAAATTTGAAGAACTAATGATAGCAAACAAACAGAAGCGAGATAGAGTATTGATAGGAGTCCTTTTAGTGCCATTTTTGTCGTAATAAAGGCATAGTTGAAATAGTGTAGAAGGTTGAGGTTGGGGACAAACCTGATCTTATGGGTAATATATAAAAACAGAAAGGGGAGAATCTGATAAGGTTTTGGATCTCACAGGCCGAGTCTGAGGGAGAAGAGAAGATGGAAAAATGGGAAGACTCACGACAAACTTGGTGAGGTGGGTCTTGTGCAGGCCTTTTGTAATGACTTAAACTGCTAGCCCGAGCTCATTCATGGAGAAATTAGGATGTCAAACAGTGATGGAACTATGTGTCTTGGACTTGCTAGTTAAACTTCTCTTAGACTCTTCAGTATTGTAACTGTTAATAAATTATTAGGAGAGTTAGTGGGTAATTATTATATTATTAATTCAAAGTGTTAAGGTTTAGAATAAATAGGGGAAGACATTGGAGAGTTGATCATCTTGGAATTTGATAGGAAAAGGGGCCATTTTGGCATTAGGGTGGTTCAGACCCTCGAAGATCTGCAATATTATTGTGTAATTCAAAGGGATTTTCCCTATTTTATTTTATATATCAGTTGGTTTCCATCAACTTTTCACACCAGAATTGCAAGGTAGAATTTAGCAACAATTCTTGGGCTGGTAGTAAAAGAAAATATTGGATTAAAATAACAACTTTGTTATGGGTATATTTGGGCATTTTGAGTTTGAGGATTAGTCCGGATAACCCAAGAGTTATAACATACTGGCTGAAGGCCAAATTTAAAATTTCAATCACATGAATTGTACTTTTGAAAAAAGAAAGATATAGTTGATGAGAATAATTTAATTATTTGTATTTCTATTACCTGAGTAAGTAAATTGTAATTCTATTTTGATTTCACTTTCTAGTGTTAAAAGTTATGATGCTTATTCAATTCCATTTCTATCAAGAGCAGATGGGTTGTAGGGAAATAAAATAATCATTCTAGAAACATGCAGAATATGTTGATTGAACTCAAATTCCTATTTATTTGCGACTAAACCGACCATGCTTGAGTGTTGTCTTTCATTTTTAACAAGTCAAGTTTGGTCTTGAAGGGCTCAACTTGATTTAACTTGTTTGCACCCTTACTCAATGCTCCTCTCCTTTGTTCAAAAAGTTTACTTTTGCCCTCTACTTTATGTACTCTTTCTGTACAATTCCTCTTTGTAAATATCAGTTAGGTAGGAATTTATATTTTTTTCAAAGATATGATATGCTATGGACTGACAAACTTCCTTTTTTTTTTGCTGGAGGTATGAAATGAAATGAACCATGGCATGATTTTTATGATGGATGATGGACAGACATTTGGGGAAAGATGGATGCATAAGGTAGTTGTGATCCACAAAAATGTCAAAGACGAATAGGTGAAGACTCATTGGGGATGACAAATTGCTGGGAAAAGACACCTGGGAATATTCAGAGTATGATTCATTAACAGGTTCAGACATGACTTGACGACACCTTAGAATATACCTGACGATTTTGGACTTCAAAACACAATACCGGCAACAACTGGACTTTAAATAACAGAATGCTGACAACAACTGGACTTTAAATGACCACCTCCACTAACGATGATGCTGGTCTTTGGGCAAGAGGCTCGTTGAAGTGCCTCGCTTTAAGACCATTCTGAAATGTTCCCACAAATATTTCTTGATTCGCGTGGCAACCCTTACGGTGGTGAAAGCTCCTGAGGTTTGATTAAATTTTGGTTAAAACTTAATGAAACATGTTGCAGACAAAGATGTCGAATACAATGTTCCAACATCCAGTTTCGACAAATATAGCAGGTTTAAAATCTGGTGCAAGAATTAAGGAGCAATCAGAGCATGGATCAAGGAATCAGTCAACAGAAGATTGAAAGCCCAAAGCAGCATAAGGCTATAAAAGAAGACCTAGTCCAAAGGTAGAAAAGAGAGAGAGAACGACATAGACTTAGGAATCCTATTTTGTAAAGTAGGGTTTAGGGTTTGAGGGTCGCGGGTTTCTCTTGTAAGTCTCCATCTGTATCGATTTGATACATTGTGGAAGACATAGGTACTTGTACAGATTCAGAAACCCGTAGGTAATGAATCCTGTATTGTTCTTGGATGAAGCTTTTAAGCAAATCCAAGTTAACTTGTTAGTCAAGAATGTTTGACTGAACTTTGTATTGAAAAGGGTGTCTTTCAAGTAGGATGATACAGTTATTGTGACTATAACTGTTAGATAATCACAGGTTGTGATTTAGGGAGTAAGATAGGTTTCTCTTATCTAGGATGGAGTTTTTTTATAAAGTTTTAATTGGGTAGTGATAGGTAAACCAGAGGTGTTTACTGTAAACCAACGGTTTTTTACATAAAACTATATTATTGATAGTGGATTCTTCTTCCTGGCTTAGTATGCCCCCGGTTGTAGGTGATTTGCACTGAAATGGGTTATCATATTCTGTGTTGTTTATCATTCTGCAATTTACAGTTCATTTTTTATTAACATGTTGTAACAGATGTCGAAACATCTGTCGCGCTGATGTTACTGATATTCTGAATATCAGTTTGTTGGTCTGTTCTTGGTTTAAAGTTGTGCAGAGAACAATGTCTTGACATGTGTTAGGACATCTGTATCTGCTATGCCAGAATTTCAGGTGGCTTCATTAAAATGGTCGAGATATTCCCTCAGCGATTCTGAGAGGCCTTGTCCAATGCTAAACAGGTTGTTGGTGGACATCTTCCTATGTCGACTGTCTGCAAACTGGTGTACGAGGTTTTTCTTCAGCTATTGATAGTTGGCGATGGAAGCTCCGGGTAGGCCCATGTACCATCGCAAGACTGCATCTCTGAATGTTCCAGAGAATAACTTGTGTTTCAGATAGTCAGTCACTTTGATAATGGCTCTGTGTGTTAATGGAGGTGACATGCTCGTAGGGGCCATTGCGACCATCAAACTTTGCCAAAGAGGGAGGCTTGGAGCCTTCGGGAACAAGTGATTCCCATATTTCATCTGAAAGTGGCTAGGGGCTCAACACTTCCATATCCTCTGCGGGGGTAACCTCCTGTTAGCTTTGTTGGATGTTGTGGACATTGTCCTTCATACTTTGATTCTGGCGGCACAGTTCGTCCATGCCAGCATGCATTTTTGTTACGACACTGGGATCACTATTACCTATGGTATCCTCTTATGTGGGGGATTGTGCCTTCTTGGCAACCATGATTACAGACGGTTAAAGCTAGTGGTAGAGACTTTAGTGAGTATATGAGTGGTGATTATAATGGAAGGTGTGGCCCAAGTTACCGGGGGCCCACGGTGGGAGCCACTATACTTGTAAAAAGTACATAATCTGTGGCACTCCTAGGCTTGTATAGGTGGCTAGAAGCTTTAGGTATTTTTTGTGGTTTCACTACAAGAAAAAAGGAGATTTACGACACTTGAGTTGCGACAGTTATCACAAACTGTCCTTATTCCAGAATTGCGACGGTTGTCACGACAGTTAGAGTCAACTGTTGCAAATTTTTTGCGACAGTTATCATAAAACTGTCCTTATTCTTAAACTGCGACGGTTGTCACGACAGTTAGGGACTGGACTGCGACGGTTGTCATGACAGTTATCACAAAACCGTCTTTATTATGTTTTTTACTTAACTTTTTATTTTAAAAAATAATTTTTTTTATTGAGCCACTAAAGAAAAATATAATTTTAAAATTTACACCCGTTATACTAAAAATGATTGTAAATAAGAAACACGGTGGCAATTTTGTAAATAAAGTGTCATTTTAAATATTAACGCGTGACAACAGACACTTTTTTTATAAATACCGATATAAATTTAAAATATTATTATAATTAAATCTTTATTCCTTCCAATAAATTTAAAATGAGTGTAAATTAAATGGACTAAAAAAATTATTTAATTTTATAATTCAAAATATTGATTCTAATAATTAATTAAGTGATTAAGATGTAATTTTTATTAAATAAATATTGTGTAAATAAATTAATCTAAACATTTTAATAAACCATTAAAAAAACTTCCCTTGAACGATTCTTTTTTCTCTAATTTCTCTAAAATCTAAAAGAAAACATTTTAACTAAAGATCTATCTCATCGACAACAATTAACATTAGCGACTCTCTCTATCAACCCTAACAACATCTCACTCTTTCCCTCAATAACTGATCGTAATCTCTCTCGTCCCGCCATGATTCTCCCTTTTCATCTCACATCACCCGATTCTTCCATCTTTCAAATTTAACAACGCCTTTCGAATTTGCTTCTTTATGTTCTTCCTCAAAGCCATGTATTATACACCCTCAACGTTGAATCTAGTATCATTGCCTCTTCTGATGACTGGCTGTAGTTCATGAATGTACTATACACATTTTTCAAAATGCAATTGAAGTAACTTGTCAACGCAGTCATGCAAATCTTGCGTGCCATTAAGGTTGTTGCATACCGAAGACGATGAAGTTGTAGAGGTACTTTCAGAACTCTTCAATCTTTGCAAATTATCCTCAAATTGTGATACAAGAGGTGACGTGTGGAGGGTAAGCTGTTGTTGCGAAGATGTAGAAAGCTCTTTATGTTTGTTTCAATGGCTGCCATATTTACTTTTCAAAGAAGCTTAGAAGGTTATAAGGTTATAGAGGGCTGAGTTTATTTCAAAATTTGAGTTTTTGTTGGCTTTTTAGCTTCATATATATAGCAAACTAAGCGACAAATTAAAGTAGACAATAAGAATATTTATGTTCCTCAAATGTCACCTAGTTTTTATTTTTATGCAATTAATCATCTTGATTTGGATCTTAGCAACCTCACCGTTGTGTTTCTTTGCATTACTCTTCCAACTCATCCCTAAATATATTAATTGGGAATCACATGGACTCTTTCAAAATGGCATCTTTACAATATAATAGTTTTAGTCTATGAAATTGTCTGCCTGCAACCGAACATATTGAAGGCAAGGGAAGTCTTGATCTTCAGCTACTTCTTGGTGGTATTGTTTGTGCACTGTCCCCAGCTAGAAACTTATTAATTTATGTTACCATTTTATTTGCTGCTAACCTGTCTCATTAACATGTGAAAATCTAATTTATGTTACCTTTGTAAGAGTATTATTATTATTATTATTATTATTATTATTATTATTCAAATGGACTTGATCAAAAGGGTGAATGCGTAATTGGAATTAGGGGTGTGCAAAAATGTGGTTAACCAAACTATATTACTAAACTGAATTGCATTGCACCATAAAAAAACTGAACCACTTAAATGGATAATGAACTGAACCATTTAATTTAAACAATTCTAATTCAGTTTAAAACCGGTTCATAACAGTTTTTTTTATAAACTACTTTAATTATATAAATATTTTTCCCAAATTAAAAAAAAATTATTTTATCTTAAAAATTTTATTCGAAAAATAAAAAAGAAATTTAATTATTTTTATTCAGGATTTTTTTTTGAAAAATAAAAAATATTTAATTTTTTTCTGAACTTCTATATTACTCTACAGATTTATGGACTTCAATTGAGATCGATGCATATGGCAGACATGATTTTTTAGTGGATTGACCAATGGCGGATTTTTAAATTAAACCACTTGGTTGTATCTTATGACTATGGCCAATGTAACAGACTTATATTGTAATGTAACTACTAGTTACTTAATTTTTGAAATCATGTCTTTAATTTTTTTATTCTGAATTTAAAAAATAAAAATAAAAAAATATATATAAAATTATTTTTTGAAAAAAAAGCAAAAGTATTTTGAATTTTTTTGAAAAAATAAAAAAATTTAAAAATATTTTTTTTCGAAAAATAATAAAAAATTATTTTTTTTTATCAAAATATATATAAAATTGTAATTTTTTTATTCAGAAAATTCTTTTTTCGAAAAAAAATATTTTAATATTTTTTTTATTCTGCATTTTTATTTTTCGAAAAATAAAAAAATTAAAATTTTTTCATAAAAAAAAATTTAATTTTCTTTTTATTTTAAATTTTTTTCAAGTTTTTTTTTATTCTGGAATTGTTTTTTTTGGGAAATAAAAAATTTTAAAATTTTTTTTATTCTGTACTTTTTTCCGAAAAATAAAAAAAATTTGAAATTTTTTTAATTCTAAAACTTTTTTTTTCAAAAAAAAAAAATTAATTGTTTTTATTCAGAAAATTTATTTTATTTTTAATAAATTTTTCAAATATTTTAAATTTTTTTTAAATAAACATTTTTTATCAAATTAAAAAAATTGGTTTTAAAAGAGTTCAAGTTATAAAACTGGTTTATAATTGCAAACTGATTATAAATTAGTTTATAAATACAAACTCATTTTAAACTAGTTTTAAACTGAATTGAAACTATTTTAATAGTTAACTGCATTTTTAATGAAATGGTTATTATAAACTGAATTAAACTATAAATGTAGTTTAGTTCAGTGCAGTTCATGAACCACGAACATCCCTAGTTGAAATATGTGAATATGAAAGGGAACAAAAGCATAGTTTAAACAATCTTTCTATTTTTTTTATATTAATCAATTGAGTTACAACGAGAGGCAATGGATACTGATTTATTTCTTCTATATATATATATATATATATGTATAAAACGTTGTTTCAAATGTGGAATTGCATAAAAATCTAGAAATGGATTGAACCCGGCTTGGGTGTATTCTATATGGTTGGTTATGTGTTGTATTTCTATGGTTGCTACTGCTGTTTTTGGTTGGGCTTGATGCGTAAGTCACCTTGTGCTTGGGTCAGTAATTTTAATTCAATTTTAGTTTTTTCTAAAAAAAAGAGATGAACCAAAATGTTAAAATAGATTAGGTTCCTAATTATTTGAAATATGACTGTTACATTCTGTTACTTTTCCATTTATATATACTACCCGCTTCCGTTTCCTCTCCTTTCCACGTGGTTCTTCTAACTTTTTCTTTATCTATATCCTTGGATTCCTTCTCACACGTGTAACGTTTTCATTCCTTCTCTCGTGATTCCTTATCTTCTTCCTCCGTCTTTCCTCTGCATTTTCTTTCTTTTGTTTCTTTTGTTCATCCCTATCCGCCATGGCCGACGATTCCACACCACCACCCACACCCCCTAAAGCTGCCGCTACCTCCTCCACCTCCCACAAATGCTCCTCCAACAACTATCAGAAAGACATGCTTGACCCTTATTTCATGCACCCCAGTGACAACCCTGGTATTACTTTCGTCATGCCTCCTCTCAACAACCTCAACTATCATTCTTGGAGTCGTTCTATCGTTGTGGCTCTCCGATCCAAGAACAAACTCGGATTTCTTGATGGTTCTCTTTCTCGACCGAATGATTCTGATCCCCTTTCCATGGCGTGGAATCGCTGCAACACCATGGTCATGGCATGGATTACCAACTCTGTCAAACCTGACATCGCTCAAAGCATTCTTTGGATGGACACGGCGTCAGAAATTTGGACTGAGCTACGCGATCGTTATCATAAGGGCGACATTTTTCGCATCGATGGCATTCAAGAAGAGTTGTTCAACATCCGGCAAGGTGATCTCACCATCACACAGTTCTTCACCAACCTCAAAAAACTTTGGCAAGAACTCAACAATTTCCGCCCTCTACCTGTTTGTTCTTGTGCCATCAAGTGCTCTTGTAACCTAATTTCCACTATCAAATCATACCAAGATACTGATTACGTTATTCATTTTCTCAAGGGTTTTAATGACAAATATGCCCCTGTTCGTTCTCAAATCATGCTCATCAATCCCCTTCCTCCCATTAACAAGGTGTTTTCTATGTTGATTCAACAAGAAAGACAAATGCTCACTCCCATTGATGAAGACAAAGTCGTGGCTAATGTCAACAGACTCCAACACCGTTCGTCTGGCACAGATTCCATCTCAAAGAATTCTTCATATGGTCGTGGCAAATCTCTGAAGATATGCTCTTATTGCAACAAACCTGGCCACACTGTCGAAGTATGCTTCAAAAAGCATGGTCTTCCCCCTTATCTAAAGAAGACTCAGATCAACAATGCCACTTCTTCATCTGAATCCAACATCATCAACTCTGGAGTAAAATCTGAAGAAGCTTCTCAACAACCTACTTTCACTGCAGATCAACACAAAGCTCTCCTGGCTCTCCTTCAACAATCCTCCCCTACAAACCCATCTCAAGTTCAACAATTTCATTCCACCATTAACACCACTGCAGGTATTCTTCCTACCCCTTCTTCTTTTACTCATCTTAATAACTGAATTTTAGACATGGGTGCTACTGACCACGTGTGTTACTCTAAGGATTTATTTCACACTTTATTCAATATTAAATTGATCACTGTCAAACTTCCTAATGGTAACACTATATCCACCAACAAATGTGGAACCATAAAATTCTCTAATGCTTTCTATCTTGTAAATGTTTTATTCATACATGAATTTTTCACAAATATTATCTCTATCCCTAGACTTACTACTTCTCTAGGTTGCACTGTTCACTTCAGTTCCAATCATTGCACCATACAGGTGAACCATACCCGGAGGACGATTGGTACAGCTGATATCCTTCAAGGGCTTTACTTCCTTAACATGTCTTTTGATGGCTCCTCCACACAAACTGTTTCTCATGATAGTTCTAGCAATCACATTTTGAATGTTCTTAATAATCCTAGGCATAATACTGAATTCCAACCAAGAAATTTATCATTCCAACCGTACCTTCTAAAATAGATGTCAAAACATCCTTCGGAGTAGCTTCAGTAAATGGAATAATGATTATCTTTTCTTCACACCCGATAAATACCGAATTAGCTGAAAGCCAATCCATTCCCAAAACAACATCCACTTTCTTAAGCGGTAAACAAATCAGATCAATCTGGAAAACTCTTCCATCCACAGATAAAACACAATTTTCACACATTAACGGTGTTTCAACCATCTCATCCATGGCAGTAGTAACCGCCATGGGTGGAGACAACGGAACCGCTTGCAACCCAAGTCGCTTCACACATTGCATCGATACAAAAGAATGTGTAGCTCCACAGTCAAATAATACAAAGCAAGGATGTCCATTAACGAAACACGTACCAGCAATCAAAGAATTGTCACCCTTGGTCTTCCTTGCATCCAATGTATAAACTCGGCCGATATTCCTTTCTTGCATTTGATTCCTATTTTGGGGACAATCTCTCGCCAAATGGCCTACTTTCTGACACTGATAACACCTCGCGCCTCCGAAGTGACATCTACCACCATGCATCTTACCACAAAGACGGCACACTGGAGGTGCACTAGCCCTAGAACTTTGAACTTGCTTCCCTTTAAACACTTGTTGTCTCGGTCTAAATTATTGATTTGATCTTCCATGATCACCTTGATTTGACCTACTCAAATCCCCTTCTGCTTGCACTTTCTTCAAGTTGTGCTCTGCCACGTAGCACTGCCTTAACAACTCGGCATAACTAGTGAACTCCCTCTGAGACACGCTATGTGAAATTTCAGCCCTCAAACCATAACAAAAATTGGTCGATCTTCCATCTCTCGTCAGGAGCATACATGGCCTGCCTAGAATAAGTAGCCATAACCTCGAACTTTTCCGCATAGGAAGCCACGGTCAAGTTGCCTTGTCTCAACTGTTGAAACTCGAATTCCTTCTGAGACCTTAAGGAACTTGGAAAATACTTCTCCATAAAGTTTATCTTAAATTGTTCCCATACTTTTGGTACCTCTTGAATTGTCATTAAAGCTGAAGCGCTCTCCCACCACCTCATGGCAGGACCCTTTAACAAGTGAGAAGCGAAGACCACCTTATTTTCCTCACTGCACTGAACTATCAAGAAAATCTGCTCCATACCGGATATCCATTCATGAGCCTTTACCGGATCTAACCCTCCCTGAAACTCCGGAGGATTTATACGAATGAAATCTTTAAAGGTTCCCCCTGCAGCTTCGGGAACAACCACTAGAGGATGCAGACCACCAGCCATTTGCTGCACCATTTGTTGCACAAACTGATTTTGTTGCTGCTGCATCTGTTGCATGAATTGATATAAAGGAGCATTCCCCTCATCACCTGGTGAATTAGTCCCTGCTGGAGTGGTTCTCGGTCTACCACGGTTGTTTCTGCGCTTGTCAGCCATGTTCCTGAATGTCATACAGATAGGATTAAGTTGATCAGGCTCAATACCATAAATATAACACTCAAGACCAATGGCGACATGCCGCATATGAAAAGGAAAGAAAATACTTATACTATTTCATGGCTAGGTCGAGGATACGACCTGTTCTGATACCAACTGTAACAGCCATATATAATATCATACATCAAAGCATAATTACTATACATGAATCCAAGTATTTGGTACTGAAATATATAAGTTCCTAGTTAACACATTATACATATACATGCCCAAAATACCTAATAAGAAAACTATGGCATTATATATACAAGATGTTCAAAATGATAAAAACTAAGAACTAGATCCGCAATGATCTCAAAATAAACTCCACAACGAAAGCCTTGCCACTTCAAAAAGCCAAGATAGTAAGGAAAGTCAAACAACTTTGTCCTTACCCTTCGCAGAACCTGTAGTACCTGTGATGTAAACAACAACGTGGGGTGAGATACATCAAATCGCTGTGAGTTCTCTATCTTAAACGTCCTCTCGGCTTTACAAGGTTCTAACACGCTAACTCAAGTCAAAGGGAAGGGAAGTGACTTTGAGTACTCACACACACTATATGGATCCATGTTCGTGAGTTCCGTTAACTCACAATATCACTAATCGATAACCGTACCAAGGCATCCCCTATTCTCGTCCTCTTCTACGTCTAGAAGTCGACCCGAGTCATGGATCCTTGTAATTTGCTTGGCATACGAAATGGATTCGGAATTAAGGGACGCATTATTGCCTTAATTCGTCGCTTCACACGGCCCGTACACCGTCACAAGTCTCTTTACCATATAGGCTCCATTCGTACTACACACGGGAATCAAACCTGCCAAGTACCATGCCTTGTTTCAGAGGAGCTCGAGACTCATGAAACTGCAACTCACAAGAAAAATGGTAACGATTACGTGATCACACACAACATGATTGTGTTCGACAATCATACGGCCACATTAGCCTTAAGACCTCTCTTGTCTTCCCAATTAAAACACAATTAAACATGATCCATACTAGTGTAATTATTTCCATACCATTCGGTAATAGACGCACGCCTCGGCCTCTCTTGCACGAGCGTCGTCGCTATGTTATTCAACCATTTCCTAACCGTACTAGGTTCAATATTATTTTATGGCAATCATCTTCACTCTACCTATTTCATTTCATTTTAGCATGCACTTTCACTCACAATTATGATAAACAACAGTAGGGTAAGCACAACATAACACATTGGCACAATAGAAGCACATATGATAATTCAACATAATGGTACCACTCTTGGTTTTCCTCCGATTATCTATTCGGCCATTAAAATCGATAATTTCCACT
The DNA here is from genome assembly GCA_022829125.1 of Lathyrus tuberosus. NCBI lineage: Eukaryota > Viridiplantae > Streptophyta > Magnoliopsida > Fabales > Fabaceae > Lathyrus > Lathyrus tuberosus. Next base: position 16,254,890 of record JALAZF010000040.1, read on the forward strand.
TCCATTAGGTAGGGTATTCTCAAAGCTCTCCGTCGGTACCAAGAACGCCCCGATCGGAGTCACGGTTCAAAAGTTATAGAAGAAACAAGTTGGAGGATCTGTCATGTTTGCATTGCGAGGTACCAGCGAATGATCGCTTTCCCCTTCGTCTTGCGAAGCTCCCAGCGAACCAAGGCAGAACTGAAACAACACCAAGTTCACCTTGCAAATAAACCAGCGAACCTTCGCTTTGCCGTTCTCTTTGCGAACGTCTGGCGAATCAACCCAGAACTGAAACTAGTTAAATTTCGCATTGCGAACCTCTAGCGAACGTTCGCTCTCAACTTCGCCGTGCGAATAGCCAGCGAATGCTCGCATTCCCCTTCGCTAGGGGATTCGCTGTGCGAACCTACGAAAACTGGGTTTTCCAGCAGCGTGAAAACAGAGCTTTGTGATCAAAATCTCATCCAAAACTTCACCCAAACATACAAACATGCATTAACAGATGATCATACATGGCTAATGATTACACTACACAGTTTATACCGCATTTTAACCGTTGGATTCCTTAATTAGCAAGATTATTCATTTTCTCACAATTCTAACCTAGGTTCTAGAACTCAAGAAATCTAAAACAAAGGTTTCTATCTATAACCCACCTCAAGATTAGATGATGATGAAGATGATTTGATGAGGAGTAGATGATGGTTGATGATCTTGAGCTCTTGAACTTTTCCTCTGCTTTCCTTCCCTTTTCTTTCCCTTTCTTTCCTTTCCTTCTCAAAAGTTTCTTTTGTTTGGAAAAATGTGAGGAAAATAAATGATATAGAAAATATCATAATTTAGTAATACTACTAATTGTCCAAAAAGTCTCAAAAGCTCAAAAAAAAATAAAGTTCAACGTTAAATAATATTAATCTGGTCAGTTCTGAGTTCGACAGTTTACTCTAATTATTTTATCCAATAAATTCTCAGAGCAAACCTGAACCCAGTTGATCATAATAATATTATCCCGAGTGGAATAATTTGCGGGGTATTACATCCTCCCCCCTTAAATAGAAATTCGCCCACGAATTTAAAACAATTACCTGAAAAGATGAGGATAAACTTCTCGCATCTCGGATTCTAGCTCCCAAGTTGCATCACCCGGATGCGTCTCATCCCACTGAACCTTAACAAGAGGAATCTCTTTATTTCTTAACACCTTAGTTTCTCTTCCTGTGATACGACTCGGTTGAGGCTCAAACATTAAATCTGCTTCTATCTCAATCGTATCCGGTAGAATTGGCTAAAGAGGATCTGGAACAAACTTTCGAAGCTGAGATACATGAAAAACATCGTGCATCTCTGACAGAGAAGGCGGTAAGGCTAATCGGTAAGCTACTTCACCAATTCTTTCTAAAATCTGATACGGTCCCACATATCTCGGACTTAACTTCCGCGACTTAAACAACCCTTTCAATCTTAATCTCGGAGTAACTTTCAAAAACACGTGATCACCCTCATCAAACTCCAAAGGTCTTCTACGGTTATCCGCATAACTTTTCTGACGATCTTGTGCTTATTTAACTTTATCACGGATCATCCTAACCTTTTCCGTAGTTTCGTGAATAATTTCGGGTCCCAAAATTCTATCTTCTCCAACTTCTGCCCAACACAATGGTGTCCTACACTTCCTTCCATATAATGCCTCATAAGGAGCCATACCAATACTTGCATGATAACTATTGTTGTACGAAAATTTAATCAACAGTAAAAGTTCTATCCAATTTCCTCCACTTTCAAGCACACAAGCCCTTAACATATCTTCCATTGTTTGTATTGTCCGTTCCATCTGACCATCCGTTTGCGGATGATTCGACGTGCTCAAACACAACTTCGTCCCCATAGCTTGTTGAAAAGCTCTCCAAAATCTCGAAGTAAACTTTGGATCTCTATCCGAAACAATACTAGAGGGGATACCATGCAATCTCACTATTTCCAAAATGAACAACTTTGCGAGATGACTCGCCTTATAAGTAGTCTTTACGTCCAAGAAATGCGCAAATTTCGTCAACAGATCTACAATTACCCAAATCGAATCATAACCACATTGGGCACGGGGTAATCCCACTGCGAAATCCATAGAAATACTATCCCACTTCCACACCGGAATTTCTAAAGGTTGCAATAAGCCACCCGATCTTTGGTGTTCAATACTTACTTGTTGGCATACCGCACATTCCGATACGTACACCGCAATATCCTTTTTCATCCCGGACCACCAATAGTCCCTCTTTAAATCTTGACACATCTTCGAGGAACCAGGATGAATAGTAAAAGTACCCTTATGCGCTTCTTCCAAAACCCTTCTTTCCAACATCACATCATCCGGAACACAAATTCTTTGGTTAAATAAAATGATTTCGTCGGTAGCTCGCACAAAACCCGGTTGAACTAACACTTCTTGTAACTTCTCATCCAACCCTTGCCCTTGTTGAATTTCTTTTCTAAGAGTAGAATTTACATTCAAATTCCCCATAATCACACAATTAGGAGTCCAAACAAATTGGAGATTGAGATCTCGAAACTTCTCTAATAAGGTATACTCTAACATCGTCAATTCGACCTTATGTAACATTTTCCTGCTTAATGCATCTGCCACCTTATTCGCTTTACCTGGATGGTACTTTAGTTCCAAATCATAATCCTTCAAATACTTCATCCATCTCCTTTGACACATGTTCAACTCTTTCTGATCAAAGCATTCGTAGTTCCCCTCAATAAGGGTGAGGAACTCTTGACTGTGGTCAAGGTTCCAAAGGGAAGAGGTAAGTGTCTATGGCAGAACACCTACATAGAGTTAAGAAACTCTAAACCTAAGGCTAGGTTAAAAGGGAGGTAAGTGTCTATGGCAGGACACTTACATAGAGTGCGGCAACTCTAATCCTAAGGCTAGGATAAACGGGCAAGACTCTAACAAGGTCTCAAGGGAATGGTGGATAAGACTATCCTAAATGTGACATGGAATTCAACAGAGAAATCCTTTCCTTTGGACTTTTTATTGTGAAAAGATCTGGATGCGAACATAAAAGGGAATCTATGGAAGACTAAATCCTAATTGTTGTCAAACAGTGATGGACCTAAAGTCGAGATTGAAGGGGAAATCTATCCTATAAGTTATGATGCAAGAAGTTGATCCTACTGCCTAATATTAATTCAAAATGATCGAGGATTGAATCAAGATATCCTCAGGGAACATGGAAAATACACAAGCAAGCAGTCACTGATATGCAACAAGTATCACAAGCTATCACTAAACGATGTATCAAATTCATAGCAAGAATTCATTACCCCACAACATATCAACCACATTAAATACTACTTTCACGCCTTAATAATAATTCAGGATTTTAAATCAAGAATAAATTTCAAACACAAAGTCGATCACAAATTTGAATTAGGCATAAATCTCAAACCTAGTTATCATCAAATTACCAACCTAATTAACTAATTAATGTAAAACAAAGCCAAGTTGAATTAATAAATGGAAAGAAAAAAAAAATAAGTATGTATTTTTTTTTAAAAGAAGAAAAAATAATGGGCTTATCACTCCAAAGCCCATCATAACTAAAAAAAAAAGAAGAAGAAAAAGAAAAAATGAATAAAAGAACTGGGTCGGGCTAGAGAGGTCCATCAACAACCATTTAACATTTTTTTGAAAAATAACAAAAAAAAACACATCAGATCAATAACATAACATTCTTAGGTTCAGCTCTTCTTTCCTCATCACATCATCTTCTCAGTTCACACTCTATTTCCTCTATTCTTCTTCCTGATGCCAAATGCCCTCCATCAAACCCTCTCTCTCACACGCTCACGCAAACCCTCGTCGGCATCACCTCGCATCAACTCTTTCTCGCGCAACACTTTCGTCTCAGCACGACTTCCTCTCTCAACGCGTGCCTCGCTCAACTCTCTGCTCGCACAACACTTTCGTCTCAGCACGACTTCCACTCTCAACACGTATCTTGCTCAACTCTCTGCTCACACAACAATTTTGTCTCAGCACGGCTTCCTCTCTCAACGCGTATCTCGCTCAAATATCTGTTCGCACCGTTCTCTCGTTGGCGTCGCATCATGCAATGCTTTTCGTTCTCGCAATCTCGCCGGTGTCGAAAGGGAAACAAGAACACAACATCATTGCAGCAATCATCATCAATTCGAAGCAATCAAAGCAAAAGCGAGACTACTTACATCGCGGCAGCGACATTGGATCAAAGCGAGATCGATCGATTCTGACTTTCGTTCTCTGTTGCGCAGGTTCGTTGTGTGGATGCTCTTGTTGATACCACCGTATTGATGCTTTGCTACTGCTGCTTTGAAATCGACCGTGCTTGCGTGTGTGGTATTGTGATTTTTTCAAATTGTGTCCTTGTGTGAATCTACTGATACTCTCTTGATGCTATGCGTGCGGTTTGGTTTTGTGTGAACGAGTTTTGTGAATTGTCCCCCTTGCTGTGAATCTCCGAGTGTATATTTTTGCTCTGGTTTTTCTGTGCGATGGTCTGCACTGCTGTAAGATATGTATGCTGTATGTGTGTGCTTTGTGTATGTTTCCACTGTTGTGATGCGTGTGGTGTGTATGGTCTTGTTATTCTTTTTTAATTGTCCTCCGTTTTTCCCGTGCATCTCATTATATAGGCTCAAGTGAAGTTATGCTGATTTTTGAATTTATGACTAAGATTGTGTGTCAGTTCTTGTTTTGGAAATAAAATGATGATTATTGAATTGATGCTGATTCTTGCACCCATACACCTGATTTTTCATGATTGTATGACGGTAGGGCTGATGTGGTTGGAGTTTTGTTGATGATGGTGATGAATAAAGCAGGGATGCCATGTGAATGCTAAAGAATTCATTTTTGGTTGAAACGGTGTTGTTCTCACGTAACTTTTCCTTGTAATTTTTCTAGCAATACTTGAAGTTGGATGCTTAGAGTTTTGAATGAATTTTGTGACTTATGGTTTGCTATGAATTTCCTTGCTTGTGGCAATTTGCTTGACACCGTTTCTTTTTCTTCTTTTCATGGGGATGGTGAGAGCAAAATCATCTTGGAGTAGCATCAAGGCTTGTCATGAAAACAAGGGAGTTGGAGTTCTTGATGGTATTACAAGAATACTTGGTCGTGTCGTTACATTTGGCTTGGCATGAATGAGGAAAAGCTTTCACAATTTTAATCTTTTAGTCATTGCATAATTCTTCATGTAAATCGCCTTCAAGACTTGTTATCTTTTAGATGTAACAACTTTATCCTTTGTATTTTGCACACTAAAATTTTTTGAACTAATTTGAGCTTAACATGTGAACTTTCATTTTGAACTTGTATGTTTTGAATCTTGTCATGGCAGAAAGAAATTGAACTTGAGTAACTTGAAATTTGTATGAATGAATTTAAATTTGGGCATTGCTTTGGATCAATTTGGATGTGGAAACAAGTGGATTTATTTTGGATATCAGGAATAGAAATGGATATGGATGATGGTTATGAATTGGATGGTAAGAAAATGGATAATGGGAAGTGGAAAATTAAGATGAACCTGAACAATCCACTTGTTACTTGAATTCTAAGAAATTCACACAAACTTAAATCAAATTCTTGGGTAAACTAAATGCTCAAGAAACTTGATGCCATCTTGAATCACTGAATCCATTAGCCTTCCATGTCATGCTTGTTTCCACTTTAGTCACAAAAACAAACACATTACACTTAATCCAAAATTTAATCAACAAGAAACACCTTGACTTACTGAAACTCCGAGCAGTCCTTTAGATGATGATGGTCTTAGCACAAGAACCATGCCTTGAGGAATCCCTGGAAATAGTGATACAACTTGAAATGTAATTTTGTCATGAAACCCTAACAAATCTTCAGATGACCACGCTCAATACCAATAGGAAAAACCCTAATTCCTTGGGGTACACGCTGAAGCTTTTGAGTCATCTTGAAGAAACTAAACTTGATACTCGATGAATGTTGATAAGGAGATACTCGTGATGACAATCCAAGACCTAATTCTTAAAACCAGTTGAATTAATCTTCAAACGAAATAGAAACCTCAGCCCAATAGAAAATCCTGATTCTTCGGAAGGCCTTGATCCCATGCCTTAGGATCTTATGCAAATGAATGGTTGTGAGTGTATGACCTAGTGAACAAACGCATATGATTGTGAAGCAACAGCCAGTTACGGTTAGATGAAGTGAGGGTAAATTTTGGGGTGCAACAGCTGAGATGCGTGATATGCCATGCAGACGATGCGAAACGAAAAATAGAATCTTAGGGTCAAAAATTAGGGTATGACAAAGAGGAAAAGGGTAAGGATCCTCCTCTACTCTACAAGATTAATCACCCTTATCATTAACGGTTCTCTCCCCTTACCTCGAATTCATGAAAATGTTTGGATCTAGATGTTGGAAACTTCATCTCTTCACTCTTGCTCTGCTAGAGTTTTTCTCTTCTCTCTTTGTCTTTTTCTCTCAATTTCACGTACTGACGAATTTTCTGTCATTCCCATAATTTAAATAAAAATTTATTTTATTTTTATTTCCCATAACTCTACTAATTCCCCTTTATTTTTTTATTAGTTCACTCCACCTCACAAATTCCCGTGAATTTCTATTTTCTCCTTAACCACTTATTTTTTTTATTTTCTCTATTATTTCAATTAATTAAATAAAAATATATAATATTTCTACCCACCTTCATGAAATTAAATAAAATAAATAATCAATTCAAAAACACATCAAAGTTCAAATAAAATCAGATAATTAAAATTGGGGTGATACATTCAACACTTGGATCAAGCATGTTTTACCTCTCATTTGTCATTCACAGACCAACAAGGATTCCACTGACCATTCATGAAAACCTTTTTATCTAACCTCTTCCTAGGAATACGCATTATCCTATGTTCCCATCTATTTAACTTAGTTGAAGTAGTTGATATCCTATTCATAAGGTAGCTTCTAATCTATTCACACATAGTTAAAATAGGTTTATCCCGTGCACCCAATATTGTGGAATTAAATGGTTCAAATATATTATTGATTAATACATCACATTTAGGGTAAAATATAAAAGCATGCTTACACCAAGTATTTGTTAGAACTTTCATAAATCACTCTCATGCCTTTGTATCAATCCTCTTTAGTTTAATCATATTTTCTTGACATGCTTGATAATATGTTGCTTCTACATTCCTATCATCAAATCTCTAATTAAATCACCTCCATCAAATTTCTTCTTGAAATTGGCATATAGGTGTCTTAGGTACAATGTAACGCCCCAAATTTCGTAGATTGTTTAATTAAATTATTTAAATATTATATTCGTGAACTTCGGTGATTTGTGTGGATGTCGGTGATTTTATGAAGTTTTGGGTTATTTAATTAAATAATAGCATATGTTATGGAATATGATGTATTATTATTTAAATTAAATAATATTAGAGGAGTTAAGGGCGAAGTGGACATTTGAAGAGAATTAGTGGGGGTAAGATGGGAAGAGCACATTTAGGGGTATTTTAAAAGAGAATAGTGAACGGAACTCATTATTCGTATTTTTCTTGAGGAAGAGGAAAAAGGTGCTCTGAAGAACAAGTGAGAGGGAGGCTAGGGCATAGAAGATTTTCGGCAAAAACTTCGAGAGAAGATCGAAAGAAGCAAAACTCTAAGGTATGGGGGAGTATCGCTTTAAAATATTTGAGATATAAAGATTAGGTGTTATGGGTAATTGGGGTTTTGGTGAGAAAACCTAGGAATTGAGGTTAGGGATGATGAATTGTGATGATTTACTATGTGATGATTGTTGTTATTTGTAACGCCCCCTTTCTATACCCCCAAATAATCAAATAAATCATTTAGGCATGTATTGGAAATTTCATCAGAGTATAATTGTAAACACGACATAAAAAGGCATGTCACATTATGCTTGAAATTAAAACATACAACACCTGCTCAACAAATGATATGCAACAGTGGGGTAACTTTCAAACAACAAAGGATCTCAGTCCTTATACCCACATCTCAATATTTAGAATAAAAGCGGAAACATCTAAAATATTGAATAACAACCACATATATACATCAACATATATATACATCATCCAGTATGAATCACAAGCAACATCATGTTTATATACACAAATTCATCAGCAAGATACATATGCACATGTATCACAAAAAGATCAAAACGTCCTAGCTACCCGGTGCTACATATCAGAGCCAACCGACCAACAAGGAAAATGAAGACACGTTTCACAAAAAGACCGCCAGATACCTAATCTGCAATGCCTCATAGAGCATCATAAAACAGCAGAAGGGTGAGAAATATTATCATAATAACACTGCATATAATTATGTACTACAACATAAACATATAACACATATTCTCACCACAACTCATCATATATCACAATATAGATATATCATCAAGCATATTCATTATGCATACATTCACCATTATCATCATTCCACATAAACATACATATTATGTCTACTATGCCACAATCATCACATCTCACTCAATATATATCGCAAGGCATATATATATAAAACCAAGCATATTCCTCATAATGCTTATCATTCAACATAAACACACATATTCATGTTTATCCATCCATGCACACCGGCACAATTCTACTCATTCCACATCAACATATACATATATATGTTTATTCATCAATGCACAAATACAATGATGACAAATGCAACTCATAGAGACTGACTCACGACTCTATGCAGATGCATGCGGTACCGACTCATCACCCGAGCTCAATTGAAGAACTCAATGGAAATATCCTCCCTGCCGGGCCTACGATATTTCCCCATCGCTCATACCATCATGGCATCTGATGTTTCTGGATTGTTCACGCAGACACAATCCGATTGCTCAAAACCCACAAGGGCACACAATCATTCTGAAGATTCCCACGGAATCAAGTGTAACTCATCGCAACGATTACACCCATTGACTACGCAATGTTCAGAGGGTCCTCAAATGATCATTTGTGTAATCAATCACTCACACCCAACAGGGACGCGATATTACACCCGATTCTCCACGAATCGCGACACATGAATGCATGTCATGATGTTTCTCATACAAAATGACCACATACACTCATGCAATGCACACATATTTCACAATATAGTCATGCATTCATCAGATATAATCCACATACATTCACATCAATTGTATAACAACATACACAATTATCCAAACAATTCAATTTACGGTTCACCGGAAAAGTCGGTTAAAAGTCGACAAAACACACTATTCAGACATCATACATCCATCACCAATACATATCAATCATGCACAACATTTTATCACATATACTCACGTTATATAACAGCACACAAGCTATACGTTACATATCAAAAGCATGTAGCATGATAACACATCATTCGCACACCAATACGACGGTAAAAATCCAACAATACAACACTTTTTCAAAATCACGACTTAAATAAATCATCTACTGACCTCCAACCCATTTTTATTAGAAAGAATATTTCACTAGCTTTCCAACGCTTCGAACGGAGACCAAAACGGACTTACGGATCAAAAGTTATGAATTTTTGAAGTTTTGGAATTTTCATGTTGCCCAGACCTGCGCGCTGAGCGCGAAACCTGCTGCAAGTTCAGCCTTAAAAACACCATTTTTAGACCTCCGGACATCCGTTTTCGATTCCGTAAAAAGCTGCGATCTCAGAATTCAACGTACTACAATATTTTCACTATTAAAATTCTATCTAACACATTTTCACGGTTGAAATATTTTGACACATATTTTATCATTGAATTCTAAATTCGAACTCGATCGAAACCGCGAAAAAACACGCAAACAACCATTCCCGATTAAACCCAAACCTTACCCGATGAAATATCAACCTATACCAATGTTACCAGACATATCCAAACACTCTTACTCGATCACAACATCAAATTACACAAAAACCTCAATATATACCAAAAACTCAAAAGTTATAAATTCAACTCGATTCAATCAAACGATCACATTAAATCAAGACCCAACATCACACGACTCTACTACGCGATTTATTCCGAATTTCATCCGTGAAAACATCGATTTCTATCCATTTTTCTCATTTCGACCTAGAATTGGAAAACTATGGAAAAACAAGAAAACCTTCACATAATCACACATACATAATCATACACAAAGTTAGGATAACAATATTTCACAACCTTACCCGATTAAATTCGATTGAAACGGAGGTTTTCCCGATTTTTCCCACTTTCTCCTCTTTTCTCTCTTCTTCCTCTTCTTTTCTCTTTCTCTTCTTTCTTCTTTTCTTCTTTCTCTCATTTTCTCTCTATTTCTTTCTATTTATATAAAAACATAAACTTACCCAAGCAAAAGACCAAAATACCCCTCAGCTCGAATATCTCCCAAACGCTCTCAAAATGCGATAAAACATCAACAACGATGAAAAATAATATATTGCCAAATAAAAGTCAATAATAAAATAATATAAAACCAAAATCAATTAAATCTACTCTATTAAATAAATCTAACAAAACTGGGGCGTTACAATTCTCCCCCACTTAGACATTTTCGTCCTCGAAAATATACCGAGACGAACAACTCCGGACACGACCCTCGCATCCGACTAACAAACCAACATGCCAACAAAAGGCACACCACAAATAACACAACTGGCAAACACCTTGCTAATAGCAGATACAACAACACGACACGACGACAACTACAACGACAAGATGCAAAGCTCATACAATGCACTTGACGACCAACTCACAACTCAAGGAAAACCACGATACCAACACACAGGTTCACCTTAGAACCGAAACACAACAAGATCGTTACCCTACCATAGGTAACACTCCTCTAATTCCCCACAAAGGAATTAGCTACACGCACTCGAACCAACACAATAGAAACGAGACAACAACACAAACAAGAACACAAATTTCCAGGACTCCACATTGATTCAACAACATCAACAAAACCAGAATACCAACTGTAACGCCCAAATATTTAATTATTTATTTAATTGAATATTTAATTAATTGTTTGTGAATTATTAGATTGATTTTGGTGTTGCGGTGAATTAAGTCATGAGTGGGTTTATTAAGTTGGTAAGTCGTAGAAATAATATTATAGTCGCGGAATAATATTAGAAGTAATATAATCGTAGTTGGAGTGTGCTCGGTCAAGTGGGCTTGGTTTCGTGTCGGAATTAGTAAATTAGGGGGTGTATGATTAGGCCCATTAGACATTATAATTGAATAATATTATTTTAATAAAACAAAGAAAATAGAAAGAATAGTGAAGTTGTGGGTATCAGTTAGAGGGAAAAGAAGGACGTGAGAGAAGTTGAGAACGGAAGAGAAGAAGAAGTCGCGAGAGAAACCGCTGCCGGTATCGAGTTTCCGGAACCCGATCGATCGTCGAGCTGCCTTCAATCCAAGGTAAGGGTGGGTTCGATTATTATAACCGGGTTAGGATGAATAGTATATGGGTAGGGGATTATATGATTGTTTTTCCCAATTGATTTCTTGATAAGTTATTGTTGATTTTGTGTGGTCGTTGATAATCTGGCTGATGTTGATGATTGAATTAAGTTGATTTTCTTCGACGATGTGTTGTTGCTGAAGTTATATGGATTAATTATACGAAAATGTTAATTGTCAATTGTTGAGGAAAAATTGTTGCTGGACAATGTACCATGTTACGGTGAAATCTGGGAAGCGAATTAACAGAAAATGGTATTTTTGGGAATTAACAGAAAATTGTATTAGAAAATTGTATTAGAAAGAAAAGAAATTTGAGGCGGGGGCCTCACAAGGTGGGGGTGGGCGCCTCCATAAGGCTTTTTTTGGTGGGGGTGGGCGCCTCCATAATGCCTTTGTGGTGGGGGTGGGTGCCTCCTTATGTTTTGGGTCCTTTTGGATTTTTCTGTTTGGTGTTGTTTTTTTCTGTACCGTTACTTTATCATGAAATTGCCTTATTAACCATAAATTAGTACTAGTAGTAACCTTACATTACTAATTAGCATATTTGGAATGGATTGGAGCAGTAAAGTATTATGTTCTCCAATGATTTATATAGAAGAGAAATAATAGGTTCATTAGAAATTCATGTAGCAGGAACTTGCAGGTTCGACAGAAAACTAGTTAAGTGGCAAGGATAATTTGACAGAAAAAAAAAGGAAACCATGACAGTAAACAAAATTTTGACAGAAGCTTGAAAATTATTTTAATTGGCAGCAGTAATAGGAACAAGGTTTTCTAAAATAACTGGTAGCAGTAACCGAAGTTAAAAAAAAAACTGAACAGTTTAGTCGGTTTAGCCGGTTTAGGCGGAAAAACTAGTTGTCCGGAATTTAACGGAAATTGTCGGGGTAAGTCGGGTAATTTAGTAGGTGGCTTTGGTCAAATTGTTTGGTTGAAACTATGATGAAAAAGTGGAATTTCAGGTACAGCAGTTGAGTTTTAATACTGTTCCGGTACACGGACGAATTTTAAGTTGAAGGCGTAATAGCCAAAGTTGATTAAGTTGTTTATGTCGAAAAGTTGTTATGTTGTTAAGTTGATCATGTGTGGATGTTGTTGAGTTGTTTATGTTGTTGAGTGAGTGCGTGTCATGAACATACATTGCATTTTATGTCGGAGCGTTGCTCACACCACGTTGGCCTGGATTGGCATATGTTGAAAGTTGAAAGTTGAAGGCTTATGCCTTGATGCCTCGATAAACTGGCAATATTAAGTTGGGAGTTTTACTCCGATGGTACCACATGCATAACATTGTCGAGTCGCATTAAAGTTGCATTTTCTTACGTTGTTGTTGATTTTTATTTGTTGTTGCTGAATTTTCTTTCTTTGTTGGTTGTTGATGTGAAGTGGTGATTAGATGTATGATTCTTGCCTATATAATATTTATCATACTCCGTTTATAATTTTCGGTAACTCACCCCTTCTGTTTGAATGTTGTCCCTATGTTAGCAACGTGCAGGTAATCAAGAGGAGTAGCCGGTTACCTTAGTTCGAGTCGGTGGTTGTCGCTCTGATACGTAGCACTCGGGGGGATAATCGCGTGTTTTTCTTATTGCTTTGATTATGTTTGAGTTGCTGAATTTTATATTGATTTCGTTAAAGACTTGAATTTTGAAGTTGCTTTATGTTGGATGAAGATATTTTAACTATTTGAAGTTAAAGACTTGTTGATTGGGAGTCATTATTTTGTTGAATTTTAAATCAAGAAAAATTTTATGTTGAACTTATTAATCCGCTGCTTGAAAGTTAAAGTTGTTATATTTTAAAGAACTAAGCAGGTTCGAATCAGTTATCCGGAAAGTTGTATCCGTTATGTATGATATACAGGTGATTGTAAGATATGTTTAAGTTGAAATGAATGTGACATCCTGTATGGCGAAATTTTATATTCTGATATTATATAATTACGTTGGGTAGAATCAGGGTGTTACACCAACCATCCTTGTCACACAACATTATTACAACCATGCTACGATTCCCCAATCGACCATATAACCAAAACATCCAACTACACAGTAGCCCATGAATAACATTTAAACCTTTCACCTAACACTTCCATTCAGAAACGTCCAATAGTCTCACCATTCCTACATGTTCCCAATGTCCAACCTATGAACTCTTACAAGTCACACACGCATATATGAATTGTGCCACATCACGCTTCTGATGCGCACTCTGATTACTCATAACCATCAAAACTACCAATCTCACGTCCAAAGTCTAACTCTTTCGCATATTCATCAAAAACCACTGTTCGCTTTAATATTTCCAACCTCACACTCTCCTGTGTTATCTCACACACCAGACACAAGCCTCGGAACTGTTCAAATAATTCTAACTCCCTGACCATCAAAACAACCATGTGTAAAAACTTCCAACTTAACTCTTCGGGGACAACATTAGCTTTTCCTGAAGGATAATCCAAACCACATTCATAACTCGTCATGAATTCCAACCCTCCTCGTTGTCTCATACTCTATTCTTTCAGACCAAACAAGCACTCTAAACTCTTGTGATTACCAAACACTTCGAGCCTAGAACCATAAAGATAATACCTCCAACTATTCCAACACAATACCACCGCAACCAATTCCAAATCCATAATAATACAGATCCTTTTATAAATCCTCAATTGTCGTAAAGCATAAGCCACGACTTTACCCTTTTGCATTACCACGTTGACTAAACTCATCAAAGACACATCACGATACCCCACAACCGGTTTATTAGGATCACACAAAATCAAAGCTGAAACCGTAGACAACTTCTACTCCAGCTCACCAAAACTTACTCACAACGAACATCCAAACAAACGACTCACCCTTTGCAAGTCAACTGAGATACCAGAAGTACGAACTTAACAAAATCTTCCATAACCTATAATAACAACCAACTGATTCCAAAAGTTTCTAATCTCCTTAACTAACTTCGGAGCCTCTCATGTAAAACTACATCTACTTCCGATGGATCCATTAACCATACTCTCATCTGAAATAACATATCCAAGAAAACTAACCTTTTTCAACCAAAATTCTCACTCGAATAACTTAGCATAAAACTTCGTCTCTTTTCAACACTTGTAATTCAAATCTCAAACACTTTACTCATTCTTCCTCTGAGTTTATAACAAATCCAAATATCCTCAATCGAAACCACTACGAACTTATCCAATTAAATATGGAAGATACGATTCCTCTACTCCATAAACATTAGAGACGCGTTACTAACACCAAATACCATCACCGTACGTTGCAATTCCCAACCAAAATCCAAAAGATATAAATCCTTAAAGCTTTTGCAAAACTTTTCACTGGGTAACTGGTTACTCACATACAAGTAGGGGTGGGAATAGGCTAGGCCGAGCTAGGCTTTGCCAAGCCTGAGTCTGGCCTGCTAAAAAATTCAAAGCCTAAGCCTGACCTATAGCCTATCATAGGCTTATTTTTAGGCCTAAGCCTGGCCTTTTCGAAGGCCTGATTTGCCTACTAGCCTATTTAAAAGCCTACTTCATTTGAACATCTGTAAATAAGAAATTAAACTAATGTTAAATAGACTAACAAGTTAAAATATCAATGAGTTTAAATGTTTGTTTTCATTATTTCTTTCAAGTTTTCTTATTAGCATAAGTTTGGTGATACTATTTGTTGAAGATAACTTATGAGAAAAACTTATGACAACAACTTATCACATTGTTTTTAATGTTTTTTCAACTTATTTTTATAAGTTCTTCAAGATAACTAAGTTTTATATTTGTATTTTAATTCAAAGTACAAAATAGAATATAATAATAATAAATTTATTGATTTTTTCTTAAATAGGCCAGCCTGATAGGCTTAAAAGGCATTTTTTATGGCCTGTGGCCTAGCCTCTTTAGCTAAATAGGCTTATAAAAAAGCCTAGGCCTTTTCTATTTAAGAAAAAGTCTGGCCTGGCCTGAGCCTATGTAGGCTAGGTCGTAGGCCCCTGTTAGTTGGCCTGGCCTATTCCCACCCCTACATACAAGCTTAACCGAGTAAATAACAACCTATTCCGAGGATAACAAACCTAACCAGTCACATTAAATCGATCAAAGCCTCAACTCACACAATTCACCACTCTTATCAAACATTCCAAACAATTGTAATTCACTCAAACTCAACCAAACCATTCTAGTCATCTGTTCATGAAAGTGGACACTTATTCTCAATCATTACCTTATTCAACTGTTAGTAATCCATACCCAATTTCTTCTCCTGACCGTCCAATTTCGCAATTCCAACATGTATCAACAACCAACCAAAAAGAATTCTCAAACACAATGTTACATCCACCCACAAGGGTTTCCTCACAATTTCCATTAATGCCTTAAAACTCCAAAGACTCCAAACCCACCAGAACTCTAAGTTTGCTGTCCATAGTCTAAATACCATTATACTTGTTATTCCATTCCATCATCCTTCCTTTTGTTACCAACAATACTGGAGCTCTCTAAGACAACACCTTAATGTTCCATCCAAAAACACACCTGAAAACTATGCCCAACTGACGGCCCATCACTGCGACTTCCTGCCAATTCCCAGAACACTACCATCACAGACAAAACAAACATCTTATTCACATCTACTAAGAGTTTCCTACTTACTTAGTAGATATAAACCTCAACTATTCACCTTCGTCCAATTAAGTTCAATCTCTACTCTCTGTGAAGCAGTCCATAAATAAAACCCAATCATTCTCTCTCAATGACTTCCCAACTGGACTAACATACCAAAACCTCTAATCCATTTCATCTTCCGATATTAGCATCTTCATCGACTCATCAAAATAATCTGTAATCATCTCCTTAAATTCCAAACAACTCATTTCACACACTATCAAAGCCGGAAAGACCCGCCTATTCCATCCAACATAATTTTTGTCTGCTATCAACAAGAGATTAAGGGTGATCAGTTCCTCAATTTGTCAATAGACAGCCGACAATCATGATGGGGCATAAACCGTCTTTACCAAACTACAATAGCCTTTCTTGCATCCCATACACAAAACTACCTAAGGCATAAATCCTTAGTTGACATAAACCTTACCTCCGCATTTCTTACGGAATCGGGAACAACACTGTCCAAACAACACTTACCATCTTGCAATTCACAACACACTGAGCCAGCGTTCCACATCTGAAGCAACATGGAGAAGTACCAGCTTCTCCCCCACTTATCTCATTCTAACTCCTGAAAACAAAGGATTAGAAAACCAGAAAGCACTGACAGTGTTTCACACGCATATCACGTACTAAGGAACAAACAACACCGACAGTATTCAACTGTCACACCAACAGACTCAACAACTGACTCAACACTGGCTCTGATACCACTGAATGTAACACCCCCTTTCTATACCCCCAAATAATCAAATAAATCATTTAGGCATGTATTGGAAATTTCATCAGAGTATAATTGTAAACACGGCATAAAAAGGCATGTCACATTATGCTTGAAATTAAAACATACAACACCTGCTCAACAAATGATATGCAACAGTGGGGTAACTTTCAAACAATAAAGGATCTCAGTCCTTATACCCATATCTCAATATTTAGAATAAAAGCGGAAGCATCTAAAATATTGAATAACAACCACATATATACATCAACATATATATACATCATCCAGTATGAATCACAAGCAACATCATGTTTATATACACAAATTCATCAGCAAGATACATATGCACATGTATCACAAAAAGATCAAAACGTCCTAGCTACCCGGTGCTACATATCAAAGCCAACCGACCAACAAGGAAAATAAAGACACGTTTCACAAAAAGACCGCCAGATACCTAATCTGCAATGCCTCATAGAGCATCATAAAACAGCAGAAAGGTGAGAAATATTATCATAATAACACTGCATATAATTATGTACTACAACATAAACATATAACACATATTCTCACCACAACTCATCATATATCACAATATAGATATATCATCAAGCATATTCATTATGCATACATTCACCATTATCATCATTCCACATAAACATACATATTATGTCTACTATGCCACAATCATCACATCTCACTCAATATATATATCACAAGGCATATATATATATAAAATCAAGCATATTCCTCATAATGCTTATCATTCAACATAAACACACATATTCATGTTTATCCATCCATGCACACCGGCACAATTCTACTCATTCCACATCAACATATACATATATATGTTTATTCATCAATGCACAAATACAATGATGACAAATGCAACTCATAGAGACCGACTCATGACTCTATGCAGATGCATGCGGTACTGACTCATCACCCGAGCTCAATTGAAGAACTCAATGGAAATATCCCCCCTGCCGGGCCTACGATATTTCCCCATCGCTCATACCATCATGGCATCCGATGTTTCTGGATTGTTCACGCAGACAAAATCCGATTGCTCAAACCCCACAAGGGCACACAATCATTCTGAAGATTCCCACGGAATCAAGTGTAACTCATCGCAACGATTACACCCATTGACTACGCAATGTTCAGAGGATCCTCAAATGATCATTTGTGTAATCAATCACTCACACCCAACAGGGACGCGATATTACACCCGATTCTCCACGAATCGCGACACATGAATGCATGTCATGATGTTTCTCATACAAAATGACCACATACACTCATGCAATGCACACATATTTCACAATATAGTCATGCATTCATCACATATAATCCACATACATTCACATCAATTGTATAACAACATACACAATTATCCAAACAATTCAATTTACGGTTCACCGGAAAAGTCGGTTAAAAGTCGACAAAACACACTATTCAGACATCATACATCCATCACCAATACATATCAATCATGCACAACATTTTATCACATATACTCACGTCATATAACAGCACACAAGTTATACGTTACATATCAAAAGCATGTAGCATGATAACACATCATTCGCACACCAATACGACGGTAAAAATCCAACAATACAACACTTTTTCAAAATCACGACTTAAATAAATCATCTACTGATCTCCAACCCATTTTTATTGAAAGAATATTTCGCTAGCTTTCCAACGCTTCGAACGGGGACCAAAACGGACTTACGGATCAAAAGTTATGAATTTTTGAAGTTTTGGAATTTTCATGTTGCCCAGACCTGCGCGCTGAGCGCGAAACCTGCTGCAAGTTCAGCCTTAAAAACACCATTTTTAGACCTCCGGACATCCGTTTTCGATTCCGTAAAAAGCTGCGATCTCAGAATTCAACGTACTACAATATTTTCACTATTAAAAGTCCATCCAACACATTTTCACGGTTGAAATATTTTGACACATATTTTATCATTGAATTCTAAATTCGAACTCGATCGAAACTGCGGAAAAACACGCAAACAACCATTCCCGATTAAACCCAAACCTTACCCGATGAAATATCAACCTATACCAATGTTACCAGACATATCCAAACACTCTTACTCGATCACAACATCAAATTACACAAAAACCTCAATATATACCAAAAACTCAAAAGTTATAAATTCAACTCGATTCAATCAAACGATCACACTAAATCAAGACCCAACATCACACGACTCTACTACGCGATTTATTCCGAATTTCATCCGTGAAAACATCGATTTCTATCCATTTTTCTCATTTCGACCTAGAATTGGAAAACTATGGAAAAACAAGAAAACCTTCACACAATCACACATACATAATCATACACAAAGTTAGGATAACAATATTTCACACCCTTACCCGATTAAATTCGATTGAAACGGAGCTTTTCCCGATTTTTCCCACTTTCTCCTCTTTTCTCTCTTCTTCCTCTTCTTTTCTCTTTCTCTTCTTTCTTCTTTTCTTCTTTCTCTCATTTTCTCTCTATTTCTTTCTATTTATATAAAAACATAAACTTACCCAAGCAAAAGACCAAAATACCCCTCAGCTCGAATATCTCCCAAACGCTCTCAAAATGCGATAAAACATCAACAACGATGAAAAATAATATATTACCAAATAAAAGTCAATAATAAAATAATATAAAACCAAAACCAATTAAATCTACTCTATTAAATAAATCTAACAAAACTGGGGCGTTACATTATTGATGTATATATGATAGTTATAGGTTATAATAACATAATCTGTGATGATTTGAGGAAAAATCTAGGTTTTGGAGTGTGGAATCGCAGATGGGGAAGTGCTGTTATCGCAGGGTTTTTCTGCAGAAATCGCAGAGCCCGCTTAGTGCGGTCTAGCGCGGTCTGAAAAAATTTCGCCTCTTCGAGGCAGTGAGTAGCGCGCTTAGCGCGGGTGGGGCGCGCATAGCGCGACCTGGAACTGAAAATATTATTTTTTTATTGAATTAAAATTCATGGAAAATATTTGTCTTGTGTTATATTGATGTTGTGATGTTGCAGTGAATTTCTGCTATGTGTTGATGTGTTATATGTGATGAAAATGATGTTTTGATGATTATATGATGATATGACATTATTGATGCTTATTAGATATTTGTATGTGATGTTTGATGATAAAATGATGATGTGAAGTACCATGAGTATATTGACGATTATGAGATGACGATTCATGATGTTTTGATGATTAAATGGCGATGTGGATTAACATGATATTTGATGAATGATGATGTACTTAATAATTTTTGTTGCTGATGATGATTATGACGTTGTGCATCATGCATTCATAACATTTAGACTTTGGTCTATTGATGATGTTAGGACTTCGGTCCAATGACGATTTAGGACTTCGGTCCAGTGGTGGCTTCAATCCCATTGTGCGAATTGGAGTATTTTCTGACGTGCTCCCTTGTGGAGGGTTGATGGCCTAGTGTCCATTAATATGACGATTTGCTACCACATGCATCCGATGACGTTGCATTTCATCCTTGGTGGCATTGCATAATTGCATATGAATGATATTGGTGATGTGATGTTTTATGTGATGTTTTATATGATGTTTAGGGCGAGAAGCGGTAGTATGTGATGAAAACAACTGTTGCCTGTTGATGTCTTTTCTTTTTATGATTTATATTGAATTGTGATTACTCACCCTGCCTGTTTGAATGTTGCCTCCACGTGGGTAACGTGCAGGTGATCAGGTTAGCAGTGGACGTTTTCGAGGACTTGAAGTTTATTTGCTTAGGTCGATTTAGAGGGTCTTGCTCTGATAGTGTAACATCGGGTTGGGGTCCTTTGAGTCGAACTATGTTGTTTCTTTATTTTGGTGCTATTTCATGACGTAGTTTATTTGATTTATTATGACGTTCGTTGATGTTAGTTCTGTTATTGGTAGCAATTTTTGTAAAACAATGTGGCTGATCAAGATGTCTTGTCTGATGTCTTAACATATGCTTCTAACATTCTGCTTGTGGTGTGTTGTTTGGTTTGCAGTTTTTGTGCATGATGTCAAGACTGATGTCTTAACATCTGTTGACTGAACATCATGTCAAGACTGATATGTGTTTTAGGGCTGCGTGTTAATTGTTATGTTTTGAGAGATTCTGTTTGTGAGATTGCGGGCGAAATTCTTGGAGAAGATTTATTCAGATGCAATCATTTGTTTCTATATTTAGGGCGAAAAGATTTGAAGATAAAATATGTTTTTATTGTGCACCAAATCTGTTTTTTTCACAGAGCCCAAGCCCAAGAATCTGTTTCTATTTAAAAGAAGTCTCAACCCTACTTGGATGATGCGAAAACAAGAGATTGTGTACCGAGTGTCAAGTATTAGGGTTTGTGTTTTCGTCTGTGTATTGTGAGCCATTCATTCATCTATTTTGATGTTTGAATTGGACTGATTTAGTTCAGTTGTATGTTGTCTACTTTAAGCTTTTAAGCATAAGTGTTTGTTCTTGATTGAATCTTTTAAGCAAGATCAAGGTATTGTCGTTGAAGTGTGTCTTCTACTTTCATTATTGTATGTTGTTATCACTGCTGTGATTGAGGGGGAGTGAGAGGTGTCTCATATCTAAGAGTGTCTTAGGTAAAAGTGTCATTCGGTAGTGATTAAGTGAGTAGATTGTCAACTGGTGTGTTGACTGTAGAATCTACAAACTGATACTACTAATAGTGAATTTCCTCCCTGGCTTGGTAGCCCCTAGACGTAGGTTGTTAGACCGAACTGGGTGAATAATTCTCTGTGTTTATTTATTGCTTTTAAGTATTGTTACTTTTATTGTCTTATTTATATAGCAGATATTGATGTTGTGACATCTCACTCGACATCACATATTTGATACCAGAATTTCAATTGGTATCAGAGCAGGTCATCCTGCTCTGTATCTGGGTGAGATCTAGGGTTGTTACTTTCTAGTGCAATGGACAAAGAGAGTGGTGGATTTGTGAATAGACCCCATATTCTAGATGGATCAAATTATGACTATTGGAAACCTCGCATGGTTGCCTTTTTGAAATCTTTAGACAGCAGGGCTTGGAAGGCTGTTCTGACAGAATGGAAACATCCTGTCATTGTGAGAAAAGATGGTGTGTCAAAGCTGAAACCTGAGGAGGAGTGGACCAAGGAAGAAGATGAACTCGCTCTTGGGAACTCTAAGGCCTTGAATGCTTTATTTAATGGTAATGACAAGAACATTTTCAGGCTGGTCAACACATGTGAAGTGGCTAAGGAGGCTTGGGATATCCTAAAAACAACTCATAAAGGAACTTCCAAGGTCAAGATGTCAAGACTTCAGCTGCTAACAACAAAGTTTGAAAGTTTGAGGATGAAAGATGAAGAGACCATTCATGACTTTCACATGAATATACTTGA
Source organism: Lathyrus tuberosus (assembly GCA_022829125.1). NCBI lineage: Eukaryota > Viridiplantae > Streptophyta > Magnoliopsida > Fabales > Fabaceae > Lathyrus > Lathyrus tuberosus. The sequence goes on from JALAZF010000040.1 coordinate 16,277,241, forward strand.
ACTGTCAAATGCTTCTAGTGCCCTAGGAGAGAGGATGTCTGATGAGAAGCTGGTAAGAAAAATTCTCAAATCTCTTCCCAAGAGATTTAATATGAAGCTGACTGCTATAAAGGAAGCTTAAGTCATCAGCCAGATGAGGGTAGATGAATTGATTGGTTCACTTTAGACATTTGAATTAGGGTTGAATGACAGATCTAAAAAGAAGGTCAAAAGCATAGCCTTGGTGTCTAGTACAGAAGATGATAAGAAAGAGTGTGGTCCTGAAACTCAGGAAGAGCTATCCAATGCCATTGTTCTGCTGAGAAGACAGTTTAATAGGGTTTTGAAAAGAATGGACAGGAGCTATAAACCTAATGTCAAGAACACCACATCTGACATCAACAGGTCAGGTGATCAGATGAAGAAAACAGGAACTGAGGAGAAGCCTAATTATGACAAAGGAATCCAATGTCATGGATGTGAGGGTTATGCTAATATCAGAGCTGAATGCCCTACATATCTTAAGAAGCAGAAAAAGGGCTTATCTGTGTCCTGGTCTGATACTGAAAGTGAGGAAGATGAAGAGACTGCCAAGCATGTTAGGGTATTGACTGGAAGCTATACATTTGATGATGATTTTAGGGATGAAGAGAGCACATATGATGAGCTTATCGATTCTTATAGAGAGTTATGCATTAACAGTGAAGAAGCCTGTCAAGAAGGGGAGAGGCAGAAAAAGATCATTGCTCAACTCAAGACTGAAAAGACAGAGCATCTGGAAACCATTGCCAAGCTGGAAGATGAAGTATTTGTGCTGAAATCTAAACTTGGATCTATGTCCAAGTCTATCAGAATGCTGAATAGTGAAACTGATGTTCTAGACAAGATTCTTGATGTTGGAAGAACTGCAGGAGACAAAAGTGGGTTGGGGTTCAACAGTGGATCTGCTTCAAATGATGTTATTCCCAGTTCCAAGCCAGTGATGTTGAAATAGATGTTGAAACATCCTGACAGGACTCCCTCTAGGAAGAAATTCAGGCACTGGAGATGCCATCATTGTGGGAGCTTTAGACACATAAAGGCTTTCTGTTATAAGTTGCATGGGTATCCTAAGAATGCTCCTAATTGTGCACCCAGACAGGTCATTCATAAAGGTAATCAAGTCATCAAGCAAAAGAAGCAATGGGTCTCTAAAACTGATGTTGTCAGCTTGATAGCTCATACTTCTCTTAGAGTCTCAGCTAAAGAAGACTGGTACTTTGACAGTGGTTGTTCAAGACACGTGACAGGAGTGAAGAATTTGCTGGTGGATGTTAAACTTCATTCTTCTGGCCATGTGACCTTTAGTGATGGTGTCAAAGGAGAAATCAAGGGTGTGGGAAAGCTGAATTGTGAAAGTACACCTAGACTTGATGATGTACTGCTAGTCAAGGGGTTGACAGCAAATTTAATCAGTATTAGTCAACTATGTGATCAAGGACTCATAGTTAATTTTACAAAAGCTGAGTGCATTGTCACAAATGAGAAAGGTGAAGTTATCATGAAGGGTGCTAGGTCTAAGGACAACTGTTACCTATGGGTGTCACAAGACTCAAGTTCCTCCACATGTGTTCTTGCAAAAGAAGATGAAGTCAAAGTGTGGCATCAAAAGTTGGGACATCTACATCTGAAGGGAATGAAGAGAATCATATCTACAGAAGCAGTAAGAGGAATCCCAGAGCTCAAAATTGAAGAAGGAAGAGTGTGTGGAGACTGTCAGATAGGGAAGCAGACCAAGATGTCACATCAAAAGCTTCAACATCCCACTACTTCTAAAGTGTTGGAACTTCTTCATATGGACTTAATGGGGCCTATGTAGGTGGAAAGTCTAGGTGGGAAGAAATATGCTTATGTAGTTGTGGATGATTATTCCAGGTACACTTGGGTGAATTTTATCAAAGACAAAACAGAAGTGTTTGATGTGTTTAAAGATCTCTGTCAAAGACTCCAAAGAGAAAAGGAGAGCAATGTCATCAGAATAAGAAGTGATCATGGAAGAGAGTTTGAAAATAGCAAGTTTGCTGAATATTATTCTACTGAAGGCATCAGTCATGAGTTTTCTTCACCTATTACTCCTCAGCAAAATGGAGGTGTTGAAAGGAAGAACAGAACCATTCAAGAATCTGCTAGAGCAATGATTCATGCCAAAAAGCTTCCTTACCATTTATGGGCTGAAGCTATGAATATTGCCTGCTACATTCACAACAGAGTTACTTTGAGAAGAGGTACTTCAGCTACCTTGTATGAGCTATGGAAGGGAAGAAAACCAAGTGTGAAGTACTTTCATGTCTTTGGAAGTAAATGTTATATTCTGTCAGATCGTGAACAGAGGAGGAAAATGGATCCTAAAAGTGATGAGGGAATCTTTTTGGGATACTCTACAAACAACAGAGCTTATAGGGTATTCAACTCCAGAACCAGAGTCATGATGGAATCTATAAATGTGGTTGTTGATGACTATGGAATGAAGGAAGTTGCTGATGTCCTGGATGATGTTGGAACATTTGTTGATGATGTATCAACAGAAGCTGAAGACAGAAGTGGAAATCCCAGTCCTACTGCTGCCGAACCTGAACCAGAGCAGCCTAACAAGGGACCATCCATCAGAGTGCAAAAGGACCACCCAAAAGAGCTTATCATAGGTGATCCAAACTCAGGGGTTACCACTAGGTCAAGAGAAGTTGTGTCAAACTCTTGCTTTGTATCCAAAATTGAGCCCAAAAATGTTAAAGAAGCCTTGAAAGATGAATTTTGGATTAATGCCATGCAAGAAGAGCTGGGACAATTCAAAAGGAATGAAGTGTGAGATCTTGTACCAAGACCTTATGGAATAAATGTGATTGGCACCAAGTGGGTTTACAAGAATAAATCTGATGAACAGGGAGTGGTCACTAGAAATAAGGCTAGACTGGTTGCCCAAGGTTACACTCAGGTAGAAGGAATTGATTTTAATGAGACTTTTGCTCCTGTGGCCAGACTGGAATCTATCAGGTTACTCTTAGGTGTGGCTTGTAATCTCAAATTCAAGTTATTCCAGATGGATGTAAAGAGTGCTTTCTTGAATAGGTACTTAAATGAAGAAGTTTATGTAGATCAACCCAAGGGGTTTATTGATCCAACATTTCCTAACCATGTCTACAAACTAAGGAAAGCTCTTTATGGATTAAAGCAAGCACCTAGAGATTGGTATGACAGGCTTACTGAATTCTTGTCTCTGAATGGCTACAGAAAAGGAGGAATTGACAAGACATTGTTTGTCAAAGAGGAAGGAGGAAAACCGTTGATAGCTCAAATATATGTTGATGACATAGTGTTTGGTGGGATGTCAGAAGCAATGCTTCAACATTTTGTGAAACAGATGCAGACTGAGTTTGAGATGAGTCTTGTGGGTGAACTCAGCTATTTTCTAGGTCTGCAAGTTAGACAAATGGAAGACTCCATATTTATCTCTCAGAGCAAGTATGCAAAGAACATAGTCAAGAAGTTTGGTTTGGAGAATGCTAATCACAAAAGGACACCTGCTCCTACTCACCTGAAGCTGTCCAAAGATGAACATGGAGTGAGTGTGGATCAAAGCCTATACAGAAGCATGATTGGAAGCCTACTGTATCTCACAGCTAGCAGACCTGATATCTCCTTTGCTGTAGGATTTTGTGCCAGATATCAATCTGAACCTAAAGTTAGCCACATGAATCAAGTGAAGAGAATTCTGAAATATGTGAATGGTACTAGTGACTATGGCATACTATACAGTCATGGATCAGGCACTGAAATGAGTGGATATTGTGATGCTGATTGGGCAGGGAGTGCTGATGATAGAAAAAGTACTTCTGGAGGATGTTTCTTCTTAGGGAACAATCTTATCTCGTGGTTTAGCAAAAAGCAGAATTGTGTGTCTCTCTCTACTGCTGAGGCTGAGTACATAGCAGTAGGAAGTAGTTGTTCACAACTGGTTTGGATGAAGCAAATGTTAACTGAATACAATGTCAAGCAAGATGTCATGACATTGTACTGTGATAATCTGAGTGCAATCAATATCTCCAAGAACCCAATTCAACATAGCAGGACTAAGCATATTGACATACATCATCATTTTATAAGAGATCTGGTTGAAGATAAAGTGGTTGCTTTGGAACATGTTGCTACGGAATTGCAATTAGCTGTTATTTTTACTAAGGCCTTAGATGCAAATCAATTTGAAAATTTAAGAAGCAAATTAGGGATCTGCATATATGAGGATTAGTAGTTTTTTTTGGTGTGCATGAAGGTGAATTTTGGTGTTGTTGTCTTATGTGGTGAAATTGACAAAATAAGAATGGTTGGAAACATACAAGAACAATTTTATTGCTGGAAATACTCAATATTACAATTTTTGTGAAACTACAAGCAAGGAGTTTTCATGTTTGGATTCAACTATTCATTCCAACCACCTGAGTTAATGAATGTAACCCGATCTTCATCTGCCTCATCCTCAGAACCATGTAATTGCTTTTGAGCCTTCTTGTTGGTCTTCATCCTTGTTTCTGTCTTTCTTCCTGTCCTTGTTGCCCCTGTAGAGGATCCACCTGTTCTCATTTCTTTGGACTTCATCTCCTTTGGTTTTGTGATCTTGTTCTTCTGGTCTTGCTTCAACTGACCCTTGTGTGTATCAACTGTCTTGGAGGACTGACTCATGTTTCCTTCTCAGATTGGCTGTAGTAAGAAGCAGTTTGGTGTAGTTTTTATAATTCAAATGGGAACCCTCGTTTGTATCGCCTGGTCAGTCAAAGTTGTTTGGTGTCTGTGCACCTCTCTCTGTTGAGTAATGTGGCACTCTTTCCAAGCTGTGTTACAACTGTTTTTCTTGGTACTTGAGCATGTTTGACTAAGTGTCAGAACATTGATAGTGGTCTTTTGGCCAATTGTGGCTAAAAAGGGGGCGAAGTGAGTAGTGATTTTTGGCTTTGTTGGATGTTCTGTGAGTAGTGATTTTTGGCTTTGTTGGATGTTCTGTGATGTTGGTTTCTGTTTTCGTGGCTTGAAAGGGAGTTTGTAGTTTTGATTATTATGTGATGCTAAGTGTGCAGCTGGTTTCCTTGGTTGTTTGTTTTTTTCAGAATGTTAGATTTGTTTGAGTGGTGTGTTTCTGCTGCAAGTATCTCTGATGTGTGCTGATGTTGTTTTGGCCAAAATTAGCCAAAGGGGGAGATTGTTAGTTCTGTTATTGGCAGCAATTTTGGTAAAACAATGTGGTTGATCAAGATGTCTTGTCTGATGTCTTAACATGTGCTTCTAACATTCTGCTTGTGGTGTGTTGTTTGGTTTGCAATTTTTGTGCATGATGTCAAGACTGATGTCTTAACATCTGTTGACAGAACATTATGTCAAGACTGATATGTGTTTTAGGGCTGCGTGTTAATTGTTATGTTTTGAGAGATTCTGTTTGTGAGATTGCAGGCTAAATTCTTGGAGAAGATTTATTCAGATGCAATCGTTTGTTTCTATATTTAGGACGAAAAGATTTGAAGATAAAATCTGTTTTTATTGTGCACCAAATCTGTTTTTTTCACAGAGCCCAAGCCCAAGAATTTGTTTCTATTTAAAAGAAGTCTCAACCCTACTTAGATGATACGAAGACAAGAGATTGTGTACTGAGTGTCAAGTATCAGGGTTTGTGTTTTCGTCTGTGTATTGTGAGCCATTCATTCATCTATTTTGATGTTTGAATTGGACTGATTTAGTTGAGTTGTATGTTGTCCACTATAAGCTTTTAAGCACGAGTGTTTGTTCTTGATTGAAGCTTTTAAACAAGATCAAGGTATTATTGTTGAAGTGTGTCTTCTACTTTCATTATTGTGTGTTGTTATCACTGCTGTGATTGAGGGGGAGTGAGAGGTGTCTCATATCTAAGAGTGTCTTAGGTAGAAGTGTCATTGGGTAGTGATTAAGTGAGTAGATTGTCAACTGGTGTGTTGACTGTAGAATCTACAAATTGATACTACTAATAGTGAATTTCCTCCCTGGCTTGGTAGCCCCCAGACGTAGGTTGTTAGACCGAACTGGGTGAACAATTCTCTGTGTTTATTTATTGCTTTTAAGTGATGTTACTTTTATTGTCTTATTCATATAGCAGATATTGATGTTGTGACATCTCACTCGACATCACATATCTGATACCAGAATTTCAGTTGAAAACCGTTTTAATTGGAAGTTTTGAATTCCGCTGCCATGTGAAGGCTTTTGATTTAATTTTGATGGAAGCCCCTTGGTGTATAGGGAAATTGTGTTATTTTGAGTTTATTGAGAAATATGCACCCTTTGTGGTGATTATTACTCTGATATTTCATTTATTTTGCCGTGTTTATTCGTGGGGTAGAAAGGGGTGTTACATTAGTGGTATCAGAGCAGGTCGGTCCGTCCGGCCAGGTTTTTACTTGATGTCTGTCACTGTCAGTCGACGAGTGTGTGTACATTGTCGATGTTTTAGTTCTTCTAACCTTGTTGGTGGTGTACAGGATGGCTGGAAGAAATGATCGTGCAATTGCTTATGCATTGAAATCGGTTGCTAATGTGGTGGTGCAGTTGAATCCAAATGGTGGAGCTTCTGATGAGTTTCGCGCTTAGGGGGAGTTCTAGAGGAACAATCCACCGACTTTTATGGGTATGCATGATCCAGCAAGTGCACATAAGTGGCTGAAGGCGATTGAGAAGATCTTTTGGGTGATGGGGTGTTCTGATGAGCAACAGGTTTAGTTCGGAACGCATATGCTGGAAAAAGAGGCTGAGGACTGGCGGGATAACACCCGTCAGAGGCTTACTGATGTTGGCACTGTGATAACTTGGGCTGTGTTTAAGCAGGAGTTTCTGGGCAAGTATTTCCCAGAGGATGCTCGTGGCAAGAGAGAAGTGAAATTCCTTGAGCTGAAGCAGGGAGATATGACTGTGGCAGAGTATGCCACGAAGTTCGAGAAGTTGGTGAAGTTTTGTCCGCACTACAATTGTGTTGATGCTGAGATGTCTAAGTGTCTCAAGTTTGAGAATGGGCTGAGACCAGAGATTAAGCAGGGTATTGGGTATCAGCAGATCCCCAGGTATGCTGAGTTGGTTGACAAGAGAAGAATCTACGATGAGGATAGTCGAGCTCGATCTGCTCACTACAAGCAGTTGAGTGAAAAGAAAGGGTAGTATAGAGGTAAGCCTTATACTACTTTAGCTGACAAAGGGAAACAGAAGGCTTCAGATGGGAAAAAGACAAGTGGAGGAGCAGCTCCCGCTTCTAGAAAGTGTCATAAGTGTGGCGAGTAAGGTCACCGTACTGATGTGTGCACCAATAATGTAGTGAGGTGCTATCGATGTGGTAAGAAGGGGCATAAGGCTACTGACTGCAAAGATGAAGGTCCGACCTGTTTCAATTATGGTGAGAAAGGTCATATCAGTACTCAATGTCAGAAGCCGAAGAAGACTACTACTGCTACCCAGACTAGTGGTCGTGTGTTTTCCTTGAGTGGTGCAGAAGTTCCAGAGAAGGACAACCTGATCCGAGGTACTTGTTTTATTAATAATATCGAGTTGGTTGCTATTATTGATACTGGTGCTACTCATTCTTTTATCTCGCTTGAATGTGCTAATAGATTGGATTTGAAGTTATCTGATATGAATAGTAATATGGTAATAAAAACTCCAGCTAATGGTTCTGTTACTACTCCCCTTGTGTGTTTGAGATGTCCGGTGACGATTTTTGAGAAGAGTTTCGTGATAGATTTGGTGTGCTTACCCTTACACCAGATCGATGTGATCTTTAGGATGAACTGGTTAGAGTTCAACCGTGTTCACATCAATTGTTATACCAAGGCTGTAGAGTTTCCTGAAATTGATGACAGCGGTGATTTGATATTCTTATCTGCTAAGCAAGTAGGGGAACTTCAAGAAGACGAAGTTTTGGTGTTTACGATGTTTGCATCGTTGCACATTGATCGTGAGGCTGCAAGTGTGGAGTTGCTGGTTATCTGTGAATTTCCAGATGTATTTCCAGATGACATCAGTGATTTGCCCCCAGAGCGTGAAATATAGTTTACAGTGGACTTAATACCAGGTACGAGTCCAGTGTCGATGTCTCCTTATCGGATGTCCGCTTCTGAGCTAAGCGAATTAAAGAAACAATTGTAAGAATTGCTTGAGAAGAGGTTTGTTCGACCAAGTGTTTCTCCGTGGGGTGCCCCTGTGTTGTTACTGAAGAAGAAAGATGGAAGTATGAGGTTGTGTGTTGATTATCGACAGCTGAATAAAGTGACTATCAAGAATAAGTATCCGCTACCGAGAATCGACGATTTGATGGATCAGCTAGTAGGTGCCTGTGTGTTCAGCAAGATAGATTTGAGGTCGGGATATCATCAGATCCGAGTTAAGCCTGGTGATATTCCGAAGACGGCTTTCAGAACAAGATATGGACACTATGAATACACTGTGATGTCGTTTGGTGTATCTAATGCACCTGGTGTGTTCATGGAGTACATGAATCGGATTTTCCATGAGTATTTGGATAATTTTGTGGTGGTGTTTATCGATGATATCTTGATATATTCTAGATCCGAAGAAGAGCATGCTGAGCATTTGAGGACTGTGTTGCAAGTGTTGAAAGAGAAGAAGTTGTATGCAAAGCTGTCGAAGTGTGAATTCTGGTTGAAGGAAGTGAGTTTCCTTGGTCATGTGATTTCAAGTGGTGGTGTTGTTGTTGATCCTTCTAAGATTAATGTCGTGTTACAGTGGGAGACTTCGAAGTCTGCTACTGAGATACGGAGTTTTCTGGGGTTAGCGGGTTATTACCGCAAGTTTATTGAAGGCTTTTCTAAGTTGGCATTACCTTTGACTCAGTTGACTCGAAAGGGTCAGGCTTTTGTGTGGGATGTAGCTTGTGAAGAGAGTTTTGTGGAATTAAAGAAGAAGTTGACGACTGCTCCAGTGTTGAACTTGCCTAATCCGAGCGAATCTTTTGTGGTGTATTGCGATGCGTCGAAGATGGGTCTTGGTGGAGTATTGATGCAGAATAGACAAGTGGTTGCCTACGCTTCGAGGCCATTGCGAGTTCATGAGAGGAATTATCCTACACATGACTTGGAATTGGCCGCTGTGGTGTTTGTGTTGAAGATTTGGAGACATTATTTGTTTGGCTCTAAATTTGAGGTGTTCAGTGATCATAAGAGTCTGAAGTACTTATTTGATCAAAAGGAATTGAATATGAGGCAGAGAAGGTGGTTAGAACTATTAAAGGATTTCGATTTCGATTTAAGTTATCATCCAGGCAAAGCAAATGTAGTGGCCGATGCGTTGAGCAGGAAGTCATTGCATATGTCGATGCTTATGGTGAAAGAGTTGGAACTAATTGAGCAATACAGAGATTTGAGTCTAGTGTGTGAAGCGACTCCTGACAGTGTGAAGTTGGGAATGTTGAAGTTGACTAGTAGTATTCTGGAAGAAATCAGAGTAGGACAGCAATCTGATTTATAGTTGGTTGACCAATTGACTTTAATCAACCAAGGTAACGGAGGAGATTTCCGAATTGACGAGAATGGTGTAATAATGTTCAGAGACAGGGTGTGTGTTCCAGATGTCCCAGATATTAAGAAGAACATTCTTGAAGAAGGACATCGAAGTAGGTTGAGCATTCATCCCGGTGCTACGAAGATGTACCAGGATCTGAAGAAGTTGTTTTGGTGGCCGGGTATGAAGAAGGATGTTGCAGAGTTTGTTTATGCGTGTTTAACTTGCCAGAAGTCGAAGGTTGAGCATCAGAAGCCTTTATGTATGATGCAGCCATTGAGGATTCCAGAATGGAAATGGGATAGTATTTCCATGGATTTTGTGGTGGGATTGCCGAAGACTGTTAAGGGAAATTATTCAATTTGGGTGATCGTGGATAGATTAACTAAGTCGGCTCATTTCTTACCGATGAGGATTAATCATTCCATGCAGAAGTTGGCAGAGTTATACATCGATGAAATTGTGAAGTTACATGGGTTACCTTCGAGTATTGTGTCGGATAGAGATCCGAGGTTTACATCGAGGTTTTGGAAGAGTTTGCAAGATGCTTTGGGTACTAAGTTGAGGATGAGTTCTGCCTATCATTCGCAGATGGACGGTCAGACAGAAATGACTATCCAATCTTTAGAAGATTTGTTGAGGGCTTGTGTGTTGGATCATGGGGGATCGTGGGATAACCATTTGCCATTGATTGAGTTCATGTACAATAATAGTTTTCATGCTAGTATTGGAATGACGCCTTATGAAGCTTTGTATGGGAGAAGGTGTAGGACTCCGTTGTGTTGGTATGAGTCGGGCGAGAGTGTTGTACTCAGACCTGAAATTGTGCAAGAGACGACCGAGAAGATTAAGAAGATCCAAGAAAGAATAAAAGCTTCACAGAGTCGTCAGAAGAGTTACCATGATAAGAGGAGGAAAACACTTGAATTCCAAGAGGGAGATCACGTGTTTCTGAGAGTGACGCCAGTGACTGGTGTGGGTCGAGCTTTGAAGTCTAGGAAGCTCACTCCATGTTTTGTTGGTCCATATCTGATATCGCAGAGGATAGGAGAGGTAGCCTATCAAATTGCTTTACCACCGTCACTTGCGAATTTGCATGACGTGTTCCATGTGTCTCAATTGAGGAAGTATATTCCGGATCCGTCGCATGTGATTCAGATGGATGATGTACAAGTGAAGGATAATCTGACTATGGAAGCATTGCCGGTGCGTGTTGATGGTCGAGAGACGAAGCAACTGCGGGGTAAAGACATAACTTTGATGAAAGTGTTGTGGGGTGGACCAGCTGGTGAAAGTTGGACTTGGGAACGTGAAGATCAGATGAGGGAGTCGTATCCGACTCTATTCCCTTGAGGTAATTTTCGAGGGCGAAAATTCTTTAAGTGGGGGAGAGTTGTAACGCTCCAAATTTCGTAGAATGTTTAATTAATTTATTTAAATATTATATTTGTGAATTTCGGTGATTTGTGTGGATGTCGGTGATTTTATGAAGTTTTGGGTTATTTAATTAAATAATAGCATATGTTATGGAATATAATGTATTATTATTTAAATTAAATAATATTAGAGGAATTAAGGGCGAAGTGGAAATTTGAAGAAAATTAGTGGGGGTAAGATGGGAAGAGCACATTTAGGGGTATTTTAAGAGAGAATAGTGAAAGGAACTCATTATTCGTATTTTTCTTGAGGAAGAGGAAAAAGGTGCTCTGAAGAACAAGTGAAAGGGAGGCTAGGGCATAGAAGATTTCTGGCGAAAAATTCGAGAGAAGATCCAAAAAAGCAAAACTCTAAGGTATGGGGAGTATCGCTTTACAATATTTGTGATATAAAGATTAGGTGTTGTGGGTAATTGGGGTTTTGGTGAGAAAACATAGGAATTGAGGTTAGGGATGATGAATTGTGATGATTTACTATGTGATGATTGTTGTTATTGATGTATATATGATAGTTATAGGTTATAATAACATAATCTGTGATGATTTGAGGAAAAATATGGGTTTTGGAGTGTGGAATCGCAGATGGGGAAGTGTTGTTACCGCAGGGTTTTTCTGCAGAAATCGCAGAGCGCGCTTAGCGCGGTCTGAAGAAATTTTGTCTCTTCGAGGCAGTGAGTAGCGCGCTTAGCGTGGGTGGGGCGCGCTTAGCGCGACCTGGAACTGAAAATATTATTCTTTTATTGAATTAAAATTCATGGAAAATATATGTCTTGTGTTATATTGATGATGTGATGTTGCAGTGAATTTCTGCTATGTGTTGACGTGTTATATGTGATGAAAATGATGTTTTGATGATTATATGATGATATGACGTTATTGATGCTTATTAGATGTTTGTATGTGATGTTTGATGATAAAATGATGATGTGAAGTACCATGAGTATATTGACGATTACGAGATGACGATTCATGATGTTTTGATGATTAAATGGCGATGTGGATTAACATGATATTTGATGAATGATGATGCACTTAATAATTTTTGCTGATGATGATGATTATGACGTTGTGCATCATGCATTCATAGCATTTAGACTTCGGTCTATTGATGATGTTAGGACTTCGGTCCAATGACGATTTAGGACTTCAGTCCAGTGGTGGCTTCAATCCCATTGTGCGGATTGGAGTATTTTGTTACGTGCTCCCTTGTGGAGGGTTGATGGCCTAGTGTCCATTATTATGACGATTTGGTACCACATGCATCCGATGACGTTGCATTTCATCCTTGGTGGCATTGCATAATTGCATATGAATGATTTTGGTGATGTGATCTTTTATGTGATGTTTTATATGATGTTTAGTGCGAGAAGCGGTAGTATGTGATGAAAATAACTGTTGCCTGTTGATGTCTTTTCTTTATATGATTTATATTGAATAGTGATTACTCACCCTGCCTGTTTGAATGTTGCCTCCACGTGGGTAACGTACAGGTGATCAGGTTAGCTGTGGATGTTTTCGAGGACTTGAAGTTTATTTGCTTTGGTCGATTTAGAGGGTCTTTCTCTGATAGTGTAACATCGGGTTGGGTCCTTTGAGTCGAACTATGTTGTTTCTTTATTTTGGTGCTATTTAATGACGTAGTTTATTTGAATTATTATGACGTTCGTTGAAAACCATTTTAATTGGAAGTTTTGAATTCCGCTGCCATGTGAAGGATTTTGATTTAATTTTGATGGAAGTCCCTTGGTGTATAGGGAAATTGTGTTATTTTGAGTTTATTGAGAAATGTGCACCCTTTGAGGTGATTATTACTCTGATATTTTGTGTATTTTGCCGTGTTTATTCGTGGGGTAGAAAAGGGTGTTACATACAACCTATGTTAAATTCTCTCAAACATATCTTGAAAAACACTTAATAATATTTGTAAAAAGAGCATAACAAACAAAACACACAGAGTAGGCAAGTGATTTAACATAACAAACAGAACACACAAAATAACATACATATAGCCATGCATACCAAGTGAAATGGTGAAATACCTTTTGTTGATCTGAGATGAGCACATATTTTCTATCTTGGCCTATATCTTCCATTAAAAGTTGTAAAAATCATCTTCAACTTTCTTTGATTTCAATTTCAACCACTCCAAATGCCAATGGAAAATATTGGTCATTTGGGTCCCTTCCCACAACTATTAACAACTAAACAACGTAAGATGTCTTCAAATGACAACCATCAATACCTACAAATGGTCTACATCCTTTGATGAAACCTCTTTTGCATCATGTTGAAGCGGTAAAGCGGCAAGCAAAAATATTATTTTCGGAAGAATTCTCTCTGGGATTTATGTAGTGTCCAAAGAGATCAGTGTTATTGAAATATCGTTCGACAATTTAAATGTTAATGAGTTTGGGTTAAAATGGGTTTAAAGGAAATTCAGAAAAGTAAACATTAACATAAAAAGAATTCATTCTTCAGAGAGGTGAAACTTATCCGGTATGCACATAATCGACTCGTCACAAACTTAAACCTATCGACTAGCTATACTCAACCTACAATACTCCTCAATATCATCCATCATTGCTCACAACAGTGTCCATCTCTGACACACTGAGCTGAGAGAACAACCGTGTTACCCTCGTCGACACTCTCGCACCGACTCGAGATACAGAGGCATTAAGCTTCGACACCCATAAAGATTGTTAGCTCTAAATCTATCTCTAGCATCCAGAAACTAACAGATAATCATCCCTAATCAAAGTTTATGATGTTTATCTCTAACACAACCCAATCCCCGAGCATAAAGCAAAAATCAAGGATAATCACTGATAAAGATTTGTAAAGCAAATTAAATATAACGCCATGGGCGACAAATATACATGAGTTCAAAGTAAATACATATACAACAACCCAACAAATGAAGAATACACAAAGAAGAAGAGAAATGAACCAAACATCTTGCAGTTTGTCGGCGCCGATCGATGATCAATCCAACCCGGATCATCCGTGTGCAAGCTCTGTAGTTGTTTTCTAAGCTAATCCTATGAAAAAATGATGTTTGATGGAGTGGGAGCAAAAAATACCCAAACCAAAACCTAAAAATGAATGAAATGAACTTATATATTAATTACAAAATCTGTCAAGTTCGCAATGCGAACTTCTACTCGCAAAGCGAACATCAAAATTAGGCACCTGATGCCTCAGGAACAGTTAAACCGCCTCTGCGATTCTGCAAAAGTTCGCAATGCGAACTTTGGTGCCTTTTTCGACTGTCTCAAGTGTAACACCCCAATTCCCAACGACGATAAATAATACATAAATAAATCAGAGTAAATAAAAATTTATTCTTAGACAAAAATAAGGATGCCACATTTGAAGAAAGAAAACACATTCCCTGCTCATAAATTTGATACATAACACAAAATGGAATAAATATAATTCAGGAAGCTTTTTCCAACAAAAGGAAAGTTCAATTATGGAATAAAGCAGAAAGATCCATAACTGACTTGTTTTACAAAATAAATTGTTTTATAACATCTAAATATTCATACAAAGGTAATACAAAATAGATCCAATAAATGTATACATATATATCAAAAGTGTTCCCCGACTCCCGTGTTACGTATAAGAGCAGACAGACCGACAAAAGGATGGAGAACTAAACTTCACAAAAGCCTCCAAGATACTAATCTGCAATTGCCTCATAGAGCAACAAACCACAGCAGAAGGGTGAGAAATAACAACTAAATCTAGATTGCATAATAATATGCAAACACATATAAATTCACATGCATAATTATTCTCCCCACAAGCATCACATACGAATACCTATAGCATACCACAAATACATAACATATTTCTAATAATCCGACCACATAACATATATCACTTATACCAACATAATCACATATACACACATAAGGCATACCAAGGTTATGACATATGGAAACACACCACCACATCACATATATTCATATATAGCATACCATAGAGAATTAATACAATCATTGTAATGTACAACATCCCCACAAAACATAGCATATGTCTATACATAAAACATATCATCCATAACCAATGCATTTATCACAAATGCACATCAAATCACCAATGCTATCACAAGCTTAACACATAATCAATCAATTCACAATTCCCCACACATAATCAATTCATTCATGATTTATGCAAATGCATAGAGACCGACACAACGACTCTATGCAATGCAATGCGGTACCAATCCATCCATCATTCTCATCATTAATTCACTCGGGAATTATAGGAATCATCTCTTGTAACTTAGTGTAACTCCCAGTCGGGCAAACGATGTTCCAGGTCCTCTTTGTATAAGGCTCACGACGTTTATCGATCACTTTAGGTCCTCTTTGTATAAGGCTCACGATCCGACCGCTTTAGGTCCTCTTTGTATAAGGCTCACGATCGTCTATAACGTCACTTTAGGTCCTCTTTGTATAAGGCTCACGACCGTTATAGCAGATTCCCTCTGGAATCGTTTCGTCGCTCACACCCACTAGGGCACACGACATCACAAGATGCATATCATGATGCTTGGCATACAATGACTCATGACAATCAAATGCATCTTCACAAATCAACAATATGGATTATCTCATCATCATTATTCATGCATTGGAAATCAATTCAAACAATGCATTTACTTGCCATAAGGCCACCCAATAACACACATTGAATTTCACATAACAATGCATTTCATCATAATCCACAAACCACAACAATTAGCATTTTAGCATATACACTCATATCAATTCACATCAAGAATTACTCACATCAACCACAATAATCCTATAATCATACAATGATACTCACAACACTAGGATTCACGCCACGATGGCTACCCACAACAACATACATTAATAACATACATTTGTATTCAATTCAACAAAGTATTTTGCCATTAGGCCACAAGCAACCACGACAATTATCACATGCTTCAACATCATATAAACCACATAAAAGCTCCACGTTATACAACAATAGCACAACACACGGTAAAACACCAACCGCACGCATTTAACGCGATAAAAACCAGACAACCCAACACTTTTACAAAACCACAACTTAAATAAATCCTCTACTGACCTCCAAACCATTTTTAATAGAAATAATATTTTATTAGCTTTCCAACACTTCGAACGACGACCAAAACGGACTTACGGTTTGAAAGTTATGAAGAAAACAAATTAGAAAAATCTGCCACTTCGCTCCAGTATTCGCTAGGCGAACCCTAGCGAACCAAGGCAGAGGAAAACCAACATAAAGTTCGCTAGGCGAACCTCTAGGCGAACATTCTCCCGTTCCTTCGCTGTGGTTCGCTAGGCGAACCCGCGAAACCCAAAATTCGCAGCAGCGTCAATATAGGTCATTTGGGACCAAAATCCATCATTTCTTCCACCCAAACCATTCCAATTCATACCATAACAACCAAAACATGTCCCAACATAATCAACAAGTATTCTACGTAGTTTATATCGAGTTTCAACCGTGAAAACATCGGTTTCTATCAATTGATCACAAATTATCAATGAGAAAAAGTTGTGAAACAACCAAAACAATTACAACAAACAACACATATACATACACAAGCAATATATAATCGAAACTTCTGACCCGATTAATCACGCTTGAAATAGAGTATTGAAGATTTCCACCTCTTTTCCTCTTCTCCATTTCTTTCCTCTCCTTTTCCTTCTTTCTCTCTTTCTTTCCTTTCCCTTTCTTTTCTCTCTTTTTCTCTCCAATCTCTATTTATAAAAATATCTAATTTTTCTAAAATATCTAACCTCTCAAAATGACCATTTTACCCCTCAGCTCAAATATCTCGCAAACGCTCTCAAAATGCGATAAAACATAATAACGATGAAAAATAATATATTTCCAAATAAAAGTCAAGAATAAAATGATATAAAAACGAAAATAATTAAATCGACTCGATTAAATAAATAAGACAAAATGGGGCGTTACAATTCTCCCCCGCTTAGACATTTTCGTCCTCGAAAATATAACTGATACGAACAACTCCGGATACGACTCTCGCATCCGACTAACAAACTATCATGCCAACAAAAGGCACACCACGAATAGCACAAACTGACAAACCACCTTGCTAACCACAACTACAACAACGACACGACAACGACGACAACTACAGCAACAAGATGCAAAGCCCATACAATGCACTTGACGACTAACTCACGACTCAAAGAAAACCATGTTACCAACACCCAGTAACACTCCCCTAATCTCCCACATAGGGATTAACCACACGCACTCGAACCAGCACCATGGAAACGAGGCAACAACAAAGACAAGAACCTAAAGTCCCACGACACAACATCGTTTCAACAACCTCTACATAACCACAATACCAACATCCTTGTCACACAACAATATTACAACAATGCTACAATTCACCAATCTAACATACAACCAAAACATCCATTTACATAGTAGCCCATGAATAATATTTAAACCTTTCACCTAACACTTCCATTCTGAAACATCCAATGGTCTTCTCATTCCTACATGTTTTCAATGTTCAACCTATGAACTCTTACAAGTCACACACGCATATACAAAATGTGCCACATCACGCTTTCGTCGCGCACTCTGATTACTCCTAACCATCAAATCTACCAATTTCACGTCCAAAGTCTAACTCTTTCTCATATTCACCAAAAATCATTAGTGACCTTTAACATGCCAAGCCTTACGCTATTAGATGTCAATTCACACACCAACTCAAATCTCTAAATTCTTCTAAAAGTTCCCACTCTTTAACCATCAAAGCAGACATATGTAAAAACTTTCGACTCAACTCATCAGGCACGACATTAAATTTACCAATAGGATAATTCGAGCCAAGGTCATAACTAATCAGGAATTTCAACCATCCGACCGCGCCTCAATCCGAGTTACAAATCAAGAGTTATAAAGGAAACAAAATGGGATAAACTGCCATGTTCGCTAGGCGAACCACTAGCGAGCGTTCGCTTCCGCCTTCGCTAGCCGAACGTCGTTGGCGAACATTCATCGACCTTCGCTACCGAGTTTGCTAGACGAACCCTCGAAAGCTGTTCGCTGGACTTCGCCCCAGGTTCGCTAGGCGAACCATGGAAAACTCAGAATTCCAGCAGCGCTGTTACTCATCCAAAACCATCATCGGAAATAACATAACCAAGAAACTAACCTCTTTCAATCAAAATTCTCGCTTCGATAATTTAGCAGAAAGCTCCATCTCTTTCAACCCTTGTAACTCAATTCTCAAATACTCTACATGCTCATCCTTTGATTTAAAATAAATCAGAATATCATTCAATATACATCACTATGAACTTATCCAAACAAGTATGGAAAATACGATTCATTTACTCCACAACCATAACATATACAACCTTCAAAATTCATTCTGAGCTCGAAACAATTCATCAAAAATGGCTTAACAATCTCTGGTTACCATATTCCATATCAATTCTTCTTACGGGGTTCCAACTCACTCAAGGTTTCTGCTGACATGAGATCTCAACCCATAACAAAAGTAATACCATCAAGGAACTTCAAATCGTTCGCAATTCATCACAATTCAAAACTCAAGCTATCCTGAACATAACCGCAAGTTTCCATACTACTCACTGATTAACACGCAACCTCATGCTATCATCCTTTTCCTTACCAACCATGCTGGACCTCTTCAAGTCGACACACTAATGTTTCATCCAAAAACACATCTAAAATCCATGCACAACTGACGGCCCATCACTGTGGCTTTCCGCCAATTTCCAGAACACTATCATCACAAACATGACAAACATCTGAGTTTCACTTCTTAAAAGTTCTCCTACTTACTTAGTAGATCCAAACCTCAAATCTTCACCTTCGTCAAAATTGAGTTCACATTCTACTCTCTGAGAACAACCACTAACGATACCCAATTGTTCGCTCTCAATGACTCCCCAACTGGACCAACATACCAAAACCTCTAATCCGTCTCATCTTCCGATATTAAAATCTTCATCGACTTAACAAAACAATCCGTAATCATTCTCTTAATTCCAAACAATTCATTGCACACACAATCAAAGCCGGAAAGACACGTCTATTCCATCCAACATAATTCCGTCTACTATCAACAAGAGATTAAGGGTGATCAGTTCCTCAATTTGTCAATAGACAGTCGACAATCATGATGGGGCATAAACCGTCTTTACCAAACTATAATAGCATTTCTTACATCTTGTGCACAAAACTACCTAAGGCACAAATCCTTAACAACACTGTCCAAGCAACACTTACACTCTTGCAACCAACGACACACAACCGAAGCAACTTGGGGAAGCACAAGCTTCTCCCCCACTTATCTCATTCTCAATCCTGAAAATAAAGGATTAGAAAACCAGAAAGTACTGACAGTGTTTCACACACATATCACATACTAAGGAACAAACAACATCAACAGTATTCAACTGTCACACCAACTGACTCAACAACTTGGCCGGACGGCCCGACCTGCTCTGATACCACTAATGTAATACCCCAATTCCCAACGACGATAAATAATACATAAATAAATCAGAGTAAATAAAAATTTATTCTTAGACAGAAATAAGGATGCCACATTTGAAGAAAGAAAACACATTCCCTGCTCATAAATTTGATACATTACACAAAATGGAATAAATATAATTCAGGAAGCGTTTTCTAACAAAAGGAAAGTTCAATTATGAAATAAAGCGGAAAGATCCATAACTGACTTGTTTTACAAAATAAATTGTTTTATAACATCAAAATATTCATACAATGGTAATACAAAATAGATCCAACAAATGAATACATATATATCAAAAGCGTTCCCCGACTCCCGTGTTACGTATCAGAGCAGACAGGCCGACAAAAGGATGGAGAACTAAACTTCACAAAAGCCTCCAAGATACTAATCTGCAATTGCCTCATAGAGCAACAAACCACAGCAGAAGGGTGAGAAATAACAACTACATCCAGATTGCATAATAATATGCAAACACATATAAATTCACATGCATAATTATTCTCACCACAAGCATCACATACGAATACCTATAGCATACCAAAAATACATAACATATTTCTAATAATCCGACCACATAACATATATCACTTATACCAACATAATCACATATACACACATAAGGCATACCAAGGTTATGATATATGGAAACACACCACCACATCACATATATTCATATATAGCATACCATAGAGAATTAATAAAATCATTGTAATGTACAACATACCCAAAAAACATAGCATATGTCTATACATAAAACAATCATCCATAACCAATGCATTTATCACAAATGCACATCAAATCACCAATGCTATCACAAGCTCAACACATAATCAATCAATTCACAATTCCCCACACATAATCAATCCATTCATGATTTATGCAAATGCACAGAGACCGACACAACGACTCTATGTAATGCAAGGCGGTACCAATCCATCCATCATTCTCATCATTAATTCACTCAGGAAATATTGGAATCATCGCTTGTTACTTAATGTAACTCCCCGTCGGGCAAACGATGTTCCACGTCGCTTTAGGTCCTCTTTGTATAAGGCTCACGACGTTTATGGATCGCTTTAGGTCCTCTTTGTATAAGGCTTAGGATCTGATCGCTTTTGGTCCTCTTTGTATAAGGCTCGCGATCGTCTATAACGTCGCTTTAGGTCTTCTTTGTATAAGGCTCATGACCGTTATAGCAGATTCCCTCTGGAATCGTTTCGTCGCTCAGACCCACTAGGGCACACGACATCACAAGATGCATATCATGATGCTTGGCATACAATGACTCATGACAATCAAATGCATCTTCACAAATCAACAATATGGATTATCTCATCATCATTATTCATGCATTGGAATTAATTCAAACAATGCATTTACTTGCCATAAGGCCACCCAATAACACACATTGAATTTCACATAACAATGCATTTCATCATAATCCACAAACCACAACAATTAGCATTTTAGCATATACACTCATATCAATTCACATCAATATTTACTCACCATCAACCACAACAATCCTACAATCATGCAATGATACTCACAACACTAGGATTCACGCCACGAAGGCTACCCACAACAACATACATTAATAACATACATTTGTATTCAATTCAACAAAGTATTTTGCCATTAGGCCACAAGCAACCACGACACTTATCACATGCTTCAACATCATATAAACCACATAAAAGCTCAACGTTATACAACAATAGCACAACACACGGTAAAACACCAACCGCACACATTTAACGCGATAAAAACCCGACAACCCAGCACTTTTACAAAACCACGACTTAAATAAATCCTCTACTGACCACCAAACCATTTTTAATAGAAAGAATATTTTATTAGCTTTCCAACGCTTCGAACGGCGATCAAAACGGATTTACAGTTTGAAAGTTATGAAGAAAACAAAATAGAAAAATCTGCCACTTCGCTCCAGTATTCGCTAGGCGAACCCTAGCGAACCAAGGCAGAGGAAAACCAACATAAAGTTCGTTAGGCGAACCTCTAGGCAAACATTCGCCCGTTCCTTCGTTGTGGTTCGCTAGGCGAAACCCAGAATTCGCAGCAGCGTAAATATAGGTCATTTGGGACCAAAATCCATCATTTCTTCCACCCAAACCCTTCCAATTCATACCATAACAACCAAAACATGTCCCAACATAATCAACAAGTATTCTACGCAGTTTATATCGAGTTTCAACCGTGAAAACATCGGTTTCTATCAATTGATCACAAATTATCAATGAGAAAAAGTTGTGAAACAACCAAAACAATTACAAAAAACAACACATATACATACACAAGCAAGATATAATCGAAACTTCTCACCCTTACCCGATTAATCGTGCTTGAAACGGAGTATTGAAGATTTCCACCTCTTTTCCTCTTCTCCATTTCTTTCCTCTCCTTTTCCTTCTTTCTCTCTTTCTTTCCTTTCCCTTTCTTTTCTCTCTTTTTCTATCCAATCTCTATTTATAAAAATATCTAATTTTTCTAAAATATCTAACCTCTCAAAATGACCATTTTACCCCTCAGCTCAAATATCTCGCAAACGCTCTCAAAATGCGATATAACATAATAACGATGAAAAATAATATATTGTCAAATAAAAGTCAAGAATAAAATGATATAAAATCGAAAATAATTAAATCGACTCGATTAAATAAGTAAGACAAAACAGGGCGTTACATCAAGTCTGGGAACATTCACTGGAAAGTTCGCAAAGCAAACTTGACAGCACACCAGCCCTTGTTTTAACCATAACTTTTGAACCGTAACTCAGATTGACACATGGTCGAAAGCGTTGGAAAACTTATTCAATGATCTTTATGAATATGACAAGATATCCTTGCTTGAATACCTACAAAAATGAGAGAAAATCAATTAAACTCAATGATATTTACACGATACGCAATATATACACTATAACGTAGAGTAAACGTATTTACAAACAAAACGGGGTTTATTCGAACGATATTAACAAAAAGTATCAATAAGTGCAACAAAATTTATATACAAAAATAGTTACAATTTGCACTTATCAAACTCTCCCCAACTTAAACTTGTTTGTCCCTAAACAAGAATCAAACGACTAAAAGAAACAGAGTGACAACCAAAGAATCACGAATCAACAGGTTTTGAAAAACGGAAACAAATGAATGGTTCAAATGAAAAACGGTACACACAAAGCAAATACTTACCACTAAACTACAATGACAACATAATCACGAAACAAATGCAAAATACAAAAATCATGCCAAACATCCTAAAACAACACAAGTTCAAACGTGAATCACACCTAGCAAAAATAATCATCGGTAGATGAAAAACACAAAATGAGGTACTTTTCACTCACACAACAATCTTGTAAACAAAAGGCTAAATTATGCATTCATCCAAAAATTCACATTGAACATACAAAGGCAAGAGTCACAAGGGCTTTCAAGGTTGTAGCGTGGTCGGGTAAACAAACAAGGGGCAATTTCTAAAGGTAATTGAAATAAAAACTTGCCTAAACCTAAGAGAGTGATCAACTCACAAAGACTTAAACACAAAATTCCAATCAACTTCTTCCAAAATCCCAAGTGTTACACAAAACACAATACTTATTTAGCACAATTATATGAACTCTTTTTGTTTCCTTTCTCAAGGATTTTCTTTTTCTTTCTTTTTCTTTTTCTTTTCTTTTCTTCTCTTTTCTTTTCATATTTTTCTCTTTTTTCTTTTCTTTTTCAACCTCATAGAAACCAACCAATGAGTAAACAATCATTCTCTCTCCAACTTGAATTCAACCACATCACCATGTGAATACTCCCTACTTTCTAAGGCAAGGTAAAAATTCATACAACAACACAAAATTGAGGGTTCAAGAAAAAACAATAAATCAAAATCCATACAAAATGTGGATTCAATACTCATAGACAAGCATTAAGTTCAAACAACTTGGATAATGATAGAAAGGCACAAAGGGGTTTAACAAATGCTCACACACTCACAGGGTAAATTGACTATTTTGCTAGGTAGTTGTGCTCAAAATGAAACAGAATTCCTTGATCCTTTTCATGCTTTCATATAATCAACACAAACAAAAGATTAAGCATAACAAAATCCAGTTTGAACAATAATGTTGGTACTCCGCGCATATATGAACAATGGAAAACTACCTCACAAAAAGGGTGGGAACTAAAGTGATTCACATCAAGAACAAGTATACAAAAGTATGAATGGCATGGAAGTTTGTAAAAAGCCTAAGTATCATGAATATACTAAAGTCTAGAAAGCGATAAACACATACCTTGGACGTGTACAAAACTTAACAATATCATTACCATACATCCGCAAGTTGAAACGATCAAACTTAGAAAAATCACCTTAAATTCCCTCAAGCTACTCAAAACAAGCTTTTAGACAAGCACAAAAACTATTAATATAAACAAACTAAAAGACCGCCTGAAAATGGATTAAACAAGTTGTAAAGTGAAGATTTGAGAATTTTACGAACAATCTGAGTACAACTTGTTTAATGAATATTCATCACACTACCTAAGCAAGAATGAAAAAGTAATAACGAAACAAAAAACGATAAAACATGCTTGTTTTACGTCGTAAGCTCGATGCCTTTACTGTGCTTAGCTAGTAACTTCCTTTCTTCATGCCATGGTGATGCCTCACCGCGCAAACCAAAAGCAAGTGTCCTAACCAAACACTTGAACAAACATAATGGAAAATAAAAGCAAAACATGTATCTATACAAGCATATATACAATATAAACAATTATGTAAAAAGCTCCAAAACATCGAAACTATCGCAATGCAATTCAATATCTAAACTAATCCCCGGCAACGACGCCATTTTGTTGAAGCGGTAAAGCGGCAAGCAAAAATATTATTTTTGGAAGAATTCCCTCCGGGATTTATGTCGTGTCCACAGAGATCGGTGCTATTGAACTACCGTTCGACAATTTAAATGTTATTGAGTTTGGGTTAAAATGGGTTTAAAGTAAATGCAGAAAAGTAAACATTAACACAAAAAGAATTCATTCTTCAGAGAGAAGAAACTTATCCGGTATGCACATAATCGACTCGTCACAAACTTAAACCTATTGACCAGCTATACTCAACCTACAATACTCCTCAATATCATCCAACATCGCTCACAATAGTGTCCATCTCTGACACACTGAGCTGAGAGAACAACTGTGTTACCCTCGTCGACACTCTCGCACCCGACTCGAGATACGGAGGCATTAAGCTTCGACACCCATAAAGATTGTTAGCTCTAAATATATCTCTAGCATCCAGAAACTAACAGATAATCATCCCTAATCAAAGTTTGCTATATTTATCTCTAACACAACTCAAACCCCGAGCATAAAACAAAAATCAAGGATAATCACCGATAAAGATTTGTAAAGCAAATTAAATATAACGCCATAGGCGACTGTTAGGTGCTAGAATGTGTTAATATATAGTTTAGTTTTTGGCACCTTTTGAGATCTTTATTTGTTAATTGATGCTTTTTCCCGTTGTTTCCGGTAAATAATCATAGTATAGTTTAAATGCATTATTAGACTTAGTTATTTAACTTTTGTGTTTATAATTGTAGGTTTTAACATTGAAATGGGAAGCTTGGAGCATGGAAGTCTCTTAAGGAGCATTTTTGAAGAAATTTCATTTTTGAAGCATGCTGCAAGCGCGCTTAGCGCGCTCCTAGCGCAGTCTGGAGCTATTTCCAGTGGGTTGCCCGCTTAGCGCGGTCTGGAGCCCGCTAAGCGCGGTCTAGGGCGGTTTAGCAATAAATGACAGCGTGCTTAGCGCGCTCTGCGTAACTCAACCCCCTTATAAATAGATTAGATCAGATTTTTTGTGGGATCCTTCATATTTTCTTAGAGCAAAAACCTTGTAAACACTGTAGCATCTTATTTTTGAAGAATCAGAGCATCAAGAGTCGAGAGATCGTTGTTGATGCTTGTTTCTCTTATCCATTTTCTTGTTTGTGAGGCTACCATGACAATGGGTAGCTAAGCACTTCTAGTGTCAAGATTAGTGGAGGTAATCCATCATTTTTGTATGTATTGATATTGTATTAAGTTTGTGAACTTTGTTAATGACAAATATAGAGAAGAAACTTTGTTTTTATGGTTCATCTTTTGTTTTGATTCATGATTGAGAGATATGTGTTAAAACTTGACCTAAAATTCAATCCATCAAATATTCATGAGGCTAGAGATAGTTTTGAATGTTGATGTTCATAAATATTGTTCTTAAATGTTATCATATTGATAGTTTGTGTGAGAGATCAACAAAGGATCAATATGATAAATCCCACAACAAGTGTTCGAGAGAAACTTGTTGAGAGGATATGTGAGTTTATTTATCGTTAGAAAGTTCACACGCTTTTTCGAAGATATACGTACGAAAACGGATTACCGGCTACTAATCTTGACATGTTTTTATAAATCGTTAAAATATATCCTTTTACCGTTCATTACTTAACTTTGAATGCAAACGTTCCGACTGAAAACAACCAAAACCATTTGTTCCGATTAAAGTTTAAAACCTTTTCAACTGTAGAAAGGCAGTGATATCTCTAACAATCTCTGTGGAACGATAACAAAACCCTAACTCTATTTGTATTACAACAGCAACAAATATACATGAGTTCAAAGTAAATACATATACAACAAACCAACAAATGAAGAATACACAAAGAAGAAGAGAAATGAACCAAACATCTCGCGGTTTGTCGGCGCCGATCGATGATCAATCCAACCCGGATCATCCGTGTGCAAGCTCCATAGTTGTTTTCTAAGCTAATCCTATGAAAAAAATGATGTTTGATCGAGTGGGAGAAAAAAATACCCAAACCATAACCTAAAAAATGAATGAAATGAACTTATATATTAATTACAAAATCTGTCAAGTTCGCAATGCGAACTTTTATTCGCAAAGAGAACATCAAAATTAGGCACCTGATGCCTCAAGAACAGTTAAACCGCCTCTACGATTCTGTAAAAGTTCGTAATGCGAACTTTTATTCGCAAAGAGAATATTCGCAATGCGAACTTTGATGCCTTTTTCTCTTGCCTCAAGTCTGGGAACATTCGATGGGAAGTTCGCAAAGCGAACTTGACAGCACACCAGCCCTTGTTTTAACCATAACTTTTGAACCGCAACTCAGATTGACGCATGGTCGAAAGCGTTGGAAAGCTTATTCAATGATCTTTATGAATATGACAAGATATCCTTGCTTGAATACCTACAAAAATGAGAGAAAATCAATTAAACTCAATAATATTTACACGATACGCAATATATACACTAGAACGTAAAGTAAACGTATTTACAAATAAAGCGGGGTTTATTCGAACGATATTAACAAAAAGTATCGATAAGTGCAACAAAACTTATATACAAAAATAGTTACAATTTGCACTTATCAAAATCTTCCCAACTTAAACTTGTTTGTCCCTAAACAAGAATCAAACGACTCAAAGAAACAGAGTGACAACCAAAGAATCACGAATCAACAGGTTTTGAAAAACGGAAACAAATGAATGGTTCAAATGAAAAACGGTACACACAAAGCAAATACTTACCACTAAACTACAATGACAACATAATCACGAAACAAATGCAAAATACAAAAATCATGCCAAACATCCTAAAACAACACAAGTTCAAACGTGAATCACACCTAGCAAAAATAATCATCGGTAGATGAAAAACACAAAATGAGGTACTTTTCACTCACACAACAATCTTGTAAACAAAAGGCTAAATTATGCATTCATCCAAAAATTCACATTGAACATACAAAGGCAAGAATCACAAGGGCTTTCAAGGTTGTAGCGTGGTCGGGTAAACAAACAAGGGGCAATTTCTAAAGGTAATTGAAACAAAAACTTGCCTAAACCTAAGGGAGTGATCAACTCACAAAGAATTAAACACAAAATTCCAATCAACTTCTTCCAAAATCCCAAGTGTTACACAAAACACAATACTTATTTAACACAATTATATGAACTTTTTTTGTTTCCTTTCTAAAGGATTTTCTTTTTCTTTCTTTTTCTTTTTTTTTCTTTTCTTTTCTTTTCTTTTTCATATTTTTCTCTTGTTTCTTTTTTTTTTCTTTTCTTTTCAACCTCATAGAAACCAACCAATGAGTAAACAATTATTCTCTCTCCAACTTGAATTCAACCACATCATCATGTGAATACTCCCTATTTTCTAAGGCAAGGTAAAAATTCATACAACAACACAAAATTGAGGGTTCAAGAAAAAACAATCAATCAAAATCCATACGAAAGTGAATTCAATACTCATAGACAAACATTAAGTTAAAACAACTTGGGATAATGATAGAAAGGCACAAATGGGTTTAACAATGCCCACACACTCACAGGGTGAATTGACTATTTGGCTAGGTAGTTGTGCTCAAAATGAAACAAAATGCCTTGATCCTTTTCATGCTTTCATATAATTAACACAAATAAAAGATTAAGCATAATAAAATCCAGTTAGAACAAGAATGTTGGTAATCCGCACATATATGAACAATGGAAATCTACCTCACAAAAAGGGTGGGAACTAAAGTGATTCACATCAAGAACAAGTATACAAAAGTATGAATGGCATGGAAGTTTGTAAAAAGCCTAAGTATCATGAATATACTAAAGTCTAGAAAGCGATAAACACATACCTTGGGCGTGTACAAAACTTAACAATATCATTACCATACATTCGTAAGTTGAAACGATCAAACTTGGAAAAATCACCTTAAATTCCCTCAAGCTACTCAAAACAAGCTTTTAGACAAACACAAAAACTATTAATATAAACAAACTAAAAGACCGGCTGAAAATGGATTAAACAAGTTGTAAAGTGAAGATTTGAGAATTTTACGAACAATCCGAGTACAACTTGTTTAATGAATATTCATCACACTACCTAAGCAAGAATGAAAAAGTAATAAAGAAACAAAAAACGATAAAACATGCTTGTTTTACGTCGTAAGCTCGATGCCTTTACTGTGCTTAGCCAGTAACTTCCTCCCTTCATGCCATGGTGATGTCTCACCGCGCAAACCAAAAACAAGTGTCCTAACCAAACACTTGAACAAACATAATGGAAAATAAAAGCAAAACAAGTATCTATACAAGCATATATACAATATAAACAATTATGTACATAGCTCCAAAACATCGAACTATTGTAATGCAATTCAATATCTAAACTAATCCCCGGCAACGACGCCATTTTGTTGAAGCGGTAAAGTGGCAAGCAAAAATATTATTTTCGGAAGAATTCCCTCCGGGATTTATGTCGTGTCCACAGAGATCGATGCTATTGAACTGTCGTTCGACAATTTAAATGTTAATGAGTTTGGGTTAAAATGGGTTTAAAGTAAATGCAGAAAAGTAAACATTAACACAAAAAGAATTCATTCTTCAGAGAGAAGAAACTTATCTGGTATGCACATAATCGATTCGTCATAAACTTAAACTTATCGACCAGCTATACTCAACCTACAATACTCCTCAATATCATCCAACATCACTCACAACAGTGTCCATCTCTGACACACTGAGCTGAGAGAATAACCGTGTTACCCTCGTCGACACTCTCGCACCCGAATCGAGATATGGAGGCATTAAGCTTCGACACCCATAAAGATTGTTAGCTCTAAATCTATCTATAGCATCCAGAAACTAACAGATAATCATCCCTAATCAAAGTTTGCGATGTTTATCTCTAACACAACCCAAACCCCGAGCATAAAGCAAAAATCAAGGATAACCACCGATAAAGATTTGTAAAGCAAATTAAATATAACGTCATGGGCGACAAATATACATGAGTTCAAAGTAAATACATATACAACAACCCAACAAATGAAGAATACACAAAGAAGAAGAGAAATGAACCAAACATCTCGCGGTTTGTTGGCGCCGATCGATGATCAATCCAACCCGGATCATCCGTGTGCAAGCCCCATAGTTGTTTTCTAAGCTAATCTTATGAAAAAAAATGATGTTCGATGGAGTGGGAGCAAAAAATACCCAAACCATAACCCAAAAATGAATGAAATGAACTTATATATTAATTACAAAATCTGTCAAGTTCGCAATGCGAATTTTTATTCGCAAAGCGAACATCAAAATTAGGCACCTGATGCCTTAAGAACAGTTAAACTGCCTCTGCGATTCTGCAAAAGTTCGCAATATAAACTTTTATTCGCAAAGCGAATATTCGCTGGAAAGTTCGCAATGGGAACTTTGGTTCCTTTTTCTACTGCCTCGAGTATGGGAACATTCGCTGGGAAGTTCGCAAAGCGAACTTGACAGCACACCAGCCCTTGTTTTGACCACAACTTTTGAACCGTAACTCGGATTGACGCACGGTCGGAAGCGTTGGAAATCTTATTCAATGATCTTTATGAATATGACAAGATATCCTTGCTTGAATACCTACAAAAATGAGAGAAAATCAATTAAACTCAATGATATTTACACGATACGCAATATATACACTATAACGTAAATTAAACGTATTTACAAACAAAGCGGGGTTTATTAGAACGATATTAACAAAAAGTATTGATAAGTGCAACAAAACTTATATACAAAAATAGCTACAATTTGCACTTATCACATCCATCGAATAAAAATTAGAAAGACGCAAGTCTTGGTTGAATGGATGGATTAGGTCTCTCTACATTAATATTAATAGTATTCCTAACACATACTCTTTTTAACTCAGTTGCATACATCCAAATTAGTGTGTATTGTCTAGCTGCATCTCCTTCAATAATTCCCTTTGCTATATCCTTGGCCTTCCATGCCCTACCCGGTGTAATTCCAAATGAGTAGTTCCTCCTCATGTCTTGAATGATGTCAGCAATACTAACTTTCTCACATGTATGCATCTTGTTTACCACAACCTTTGCAACCCACATTTTTATTTGAAAAGTATGATTTCCACCTACTTTACATCATAGAGCCAAAAACCCACATTTGCCCTTGCATTATACCCTTACCCTATATCTTTCATTCTCGACAAATTTAATTTTCCGCTTGTTAAAAAATGACCACTCAATTATTGTACCCTTGGAATCACTTAAGGAATTAAATTCCATACCTAACTTAAAATCACAGTCCTTACCTCACAGTTCCTTCCTAATCTTTTCATATTTTGGAAGTTTTTCATCTTCAGAGACATCTGGGTCTGAGCTACCCAGTTCATCACTCACATATTGGTCTTCTTTCTCATCCACCCTTTTTATGAGATTTGGCTATCCTAGCAGGTGCAACCAGTTCCAACTTCTTCTTCTTTGAGGACAAACCATCCTCATATCATCATCACTTCCAAATGGTTCCTCTTCTCCCTCACTTGATTTAGTCCCTTTTGTCATATCAATACATTGAGGCTCAACAACTTTGGCATTGATGCCCTTCAAACTATGCTCAAAATATAAATGTCCTTCACTATTGCTTCAAATAACATAGCTTGCAACGTCTATAGTTCGGTCATCCATGTTAATTTCAAAAAAGTAATCATTTATACCTTCAAGTTTGCTCCAAACCCTAAACTCATTTCTTTTATAACTCCAGTCAAGAAACAATTTCAACACCTCTGAGACACCCCATTTTTTGACATTTTAATCATATACAGTGGTGTGAACCTCACTCCTGTAGAATATTGTCTTGTCTCTGACAAAATCCTCCATGATGGGAAACAACACTGAACTTAGTCATACTCTGTTTCTAAATGACATGCATCAGTTGTTGTTTACTAAACACAAAAATTTCAGAAAAATATGAAAAAATGAAACTACCTTCGTTTGAAGTTCTTTGATGAATCGAGTTATGTAACCAATGCTGACAACTCAATGGTGAATGTTTTCGCATCCAACTATCTTATTCTCCTTCGCATGTTTCGTCTTTAATGAAGTTCTTATAACTTGAAACGTTAGGGCAATACAAGGAGGAAGATAATAGAAATGAAGTAATTTTCTAATTTTATTTATTTAGATTTAATATAAAAATTAATAATAAAATTGTGAAGTGACATTATTTATTCCATTTGTAATATTATTTTTTGAAAGACAATAGAATTTTTTTTGTCCAGCAAGACACATATGTAGTAAGAGTGACTAAAATTATTTAAAAGTCTAAGGGTGTGTTTGTTTCAAGTTATAAAATAGTATTTTTTGGAATCCTATTCCCAGGATTATTATTTCTAGAAATAATATTTTTATGTAAGTGTTTGGTCAAAAATAAAAATTTCCAGAAATATTTACAATATTTAAAAATTATAAAAAATTAAAAGAAAAATTAATGTGAGTAGTAGTGAGAAGTTACATTTAGTTATATTTTATTCCCATGAAAATATTGGATTCTCACTCTTTAAACATGAGAATAATTCTAACAAAATTTGTGTGTAAAAATATTTCTGAAAATAAAAGATACTCAAGAATAAATTTTAAAAACTTAAAACAAACTTGAAATTGTTACATTTCCAATCTCAAATTTTCAGAAATCCAATTCCAATCCTTGAAACAAACATGAAATCTTCGTATGTCAAAATTAGAGTTTAATTTTTTTTACATGCGCCCAGGGAAATCAAAAGAAAATTTTTTTCACATGACAAGAGAAAATAAAAAATAAAAAATCATCTTTATGACCTAGGCAAAAGACTCATTAACAGTCAATTATAAAAGAAATTTTAAAAACTAAACAAAAACTCAATCAAAATTTCCTAACTATTTTTGACACTATTATTTTATTTATTTATTTTTTTTACAACGGCGACAATTGTTACTGATACACTATTTTTTCTTTTTGTTCTCCCTCCGCTTCGGTGGTGCAGCTCGACCGTTGCGTCCACCCAAACCATGGATACTCCTCTCTCCAGCAAACAACTCAAAGAACAGTTAGTTACTCTCTCTACCTCTACTTAATCGTAACAATTAGCACTAATTTTTCTCTGAATTTTGCAGATTCGTTAGCAATTTAACCGGATCATCTTTGCTCGAAATCGCAGCTCTTACAGTAACTCTTCCCGTAAGTCAATTTTCAACAATAATCTCAGCTTAATTCTAACGTGATTTCTCATCCATGTTTATTTTCTGTTCGTACTACAGATTTTGGTACTTATTCGCCATTCCTTCAACTCCATTCCCATAACTGGTTAGTCTCTTACCACGCACTTTTAAATCTTGTAATTATCTCTTTCTTAACTTTTTAATAATTAACTACTTTGGTTACTTCATTAACATCCAAATCCAACTTTTTCATGCTCAATTTTAACTAACCAATTAATTGTAATTATGGTTTGAATCATGGTTTTAAATTGCAGCTGTGGCTGCGGATTAGGTTGCTAGTGTTGTGATTGTGGTCATTGTTGTTGCTGCGATGTGCATTGCGGCATTTGCAACATGAATTTTGATTGGGAGGTGTTTGCGATACAACATAAACACTTAATGTTAAGATTTTTCATGTAAATTGAGTTTTGGAGTTCTGTAATTGAGTTTTGATAAAAATACTTGAAGAAACGTAAGAGAAGTTGTCTGATGTGGTTGGTTCATAATGTGGCTGGACGCCTGATTTTAAATCACACTACAATTGCTGTCTGATTTGGTTGCGAAGACTACTGGATCAGCAATATAGCGGCCGCAATTGCGGTTGCAGACCGTTATTTATAACCATGGTTTGAATACCTCTGGCCTGTGAATTTCTTTGAAACTTTTTGGTTAGGGTATCTTTGGAATGATTTATTTTCGCATATCTACTAGCACAAGAACTTGGGAGACTGTTTGGTCTAGCTTCTAGAAACAACTTATGATATGCGGAAAAACTGTTTTCAGGTTATTTCCATAAGCTCTATAGGATAATAGCTTGCGAAAGTAGTATATAGTCATGAAAACAACTTGTAGCTTACATGAAAACAATTTGACTTTATTTTTTCATTTGTTATAGAAATAGTTTATACATAAGTATGATTAGCGCTTATATTTGTAATTTCTTAATTGAGTTGTCTATGCTTAGGTGGTTTGGGTATGTAGAGAGAAGATCTCCAGATTCTGTGGTAAGGAGAGTAAATCAGATGGAGACGAGTCAAACAACTAGAGGTAGAGGAAAACCTAGGAAAACTATAAGAGAAGTTATTAAGAAAGATCTCGAGATTAATGATTTGGATAGAAACATGGTCTTGAATGGAACATTATGGCAAAAATTGATCCATGCAGCCGACCCCATTTAGTGGGATAAGACTTGGTTGTTGCTGTTGTAGCTGTTTATCCAAACATGGCCTAAAATCCTATTTTTTTTCTTTTTTACTTATAGGTAACTCCCTGAAGAAGAAAAAGGACGATGCACCATCTGAGCATAGGAGTTTTAAAGCTTACCTATCTACACTGACTCTGGATTTTCTTGTCATAGTTGTTCCTATGCTCTTATTTTTCACTGTAAGTGTCCCCGGTAGCATCAAATGTTTTGCTAACACTTGCAAGTTGATTTTCCGTTGCTGTTGTCAGGTGGTAGCTATGTTGCTAACTAGGTTTTTAAATAAATTCCAGTCATTTTGTTTTGTAATTGGTACAATGAACTTGGTTATAGGTACTGGCTGACTGGAGCTATATAATAGCAAGTTTATTCACAATCTTAACATTGCTTTATA
Organism: Lathyrus tuberosus; assembly: GCA_022829125.1. Classification (NCBI taxonomy): domain Eukaryota; kingdom Viridiplantae; phylum Streptophyta; class Magnoliopsida; order Fabales; family Fabaceae; genus Lathyrus; species Lathyrus tuberosus. Next base: position 16,311,483 of record JALAZF010000040.1, read on the forward strand.
TTGCACTGAAGAGGTAATTGTTCAATTTGTTTAGCTAAATTTGTAAAAGAACAGACCTTTATGACATAAATAAGTTCAATCAAAAGTTTCACACAAGCCGTATTTTGAAGTGGGTAATTGTTGATTTCCATACAATTTACTGCAGGTCTGGTGGTTCATCTCCTGTTTTAGAAGAGCCCAATTCTTTTAGGGCATATATTACTTCGTACAGGGTTATTGTGGTATGACGTGTAATATAGAATTCTTTATTCCATTGTATTGATTTAATAAGCTATGATGTTGATAAAAAAATATTTCTGCAGATGATTATAACAATGTTGTGCATCTTAGCGGTTGATTTCAGAATATTTCCTAGAAGATATGCGAAGACTGAAACATACGGAACTAGTTTGGTAGGATTCTTTGACAGTTCTAAAGGATGTTAAAAAAATTTCATATAAAATGTTTCTTTTGCGTCTTAATCCAACACTTCTCTAACATCGGAGTGATTGATTAACTTTTGAGGTAGTTTTGAGGGTCAAATTCCTATATATATATATATATATATATATATATATATATATATATATATATATATACATATATATATATATATACATATATATATATATATATCATGAATGTATTTTATTTTTGAAATATAAAATGATATAAGATAGTTTCTATTTGAATATATTTATAATTATCAATGAAAAAATAGTTTAAAAGAAGTATTTTTAGAAGTAAAGGGGTGGGGAGGCAGATTCCCAAATTTCTTGGTTCGAACTTAGATTATAATGCCAGAGTCTATACGAACAGTTTCATCCCCCTCAATGAAGCATATAATTTGGGGAAGCATTTTCTCTTTGGACTCCGGCTCATGGTGTCTTTAGGAAGGTTACTTCATCTGAGTTGCAAAGGGATTTGAGACCCCTTTTAACCTGTGAATTTTGTCATGTCTTTTTTTTTTTTGTTTTGACACAGGAGGGTTTCTGGTCCTCCACTATAGTCCACTACTGTTGATAAATCTATATACTACCTTACACACTGCTTCAGTAATAAACAAATAAAGTAAATGCAGGAAAAAAGGGAATGGGTGAAGGTTTGGAGAGAATGAGTTTCTTATTCAATTTATAAATTACTTCTATTTATTGATCATGCGAACCCCCCCTCTCTCGCCCACTGTTTTATAAATTCTGGTCTATACATACTACTTGGTGCTTCAATTTGTTTTATTATGTTGCTGACGAGGTATAGTCAATAATTTGATTGTTCTGCTGAGATTTGACGTGACTTTTGCATTGCAGATGGATCTTGGAGTTGGAGCATTTGTTTTAGCAAATTCATTTGTTTCTCGTCAAGCGCGGAACATTGCATCCGTGTAAGTATGTTTACAAAATGAATTTTCGAAAAATAGTTGTGTTTTGTAAGTTTACTGAAATAGAAGAATCGTGTTTTCCTAGATGTAGAAATGCCTTTTTGTGTTGAGTTAGATTAATTATTAGCTTTCTTAATTGAGTGCTTAAGGGAATTTTTGACAAGCTCACTCAATGGGCAAAGAAACATTATGAACATGAACATTCTGGTAGGCTTCTGAAAATTAAATTGCTGCCTTACTAAATTTTTTTACATGCTCTGTAATGACATTGATGTCCTTTTGAATGAACTTGCACAAATATAATGCATTCTACATTCCCCTGATAACATCATTTATTTACTTGCTTCAGAAACTGGAAGACTGCAATAGTTTCATCTAGTCCACTTATCTTCTTAGGATTTTTTCGTCTTGTTACAACAACTGGTGTGGATTATCAGGTGGGACTATATTCATTGAGATTCTTAGAAACTGTGTTAACAAACATTTTGACATGCATTTGCTACAACTGCATCTTATTTAGCTTTAACAAGTATACTCGCCGATATCTTTTTGAAAATTTTAATATTATACGATGTATTCTCATCTATTTCAAGCGCACTGGTTTTAAACTTTCCCTTGGTTAGAGCAGTCAAATGGATATCTTTTTATTTATTTTCATAGAATTTAATTTCTAAAAATCAAGTCCATTCACTTCAAAAGAATCTATATAAATTGGAAAAAAGTAAGTATAAAAAAGATTATGCATTTTTATTTGATATGGAAAAAGCTTCTAATTCACCCCATAATTGTTAACAAGCCTGTGCTTAAAGCTTTGATGAAAGTATAGGATCTGTTAGTGCAGGTAATTTTCTTGAAGTAGTAAAACTTTTGGCTTCTTATACTAAGGAGGTAGAAAAAGTTGTCTTGGAAAAAGCCACTTAGAGTGCAAGATATACTTCACCAACCACTCAAATTTTATTGTTGAGAATTTCTTAATCCACCCCTTGATACTCTTAGCCACCTAGCGCATTTCCTTTTATGTCCCCTGCTTTCGGAGCTGTATCTCCGGATACACCCTTTTTTTTCTTTACGCTGGATGCATCCGGAGACACATCTTCGGAAAAAGTTCCGTAGATACATCTCCGAAATCTTATCAGAACAGGTTTTTAAAAAAAAATCCAGTTTTGTTGGTCGCAGATGGAAATTAACGGTTGCAGATGAAAATTAACTGTTGCAGATGAATATAAAATAACATACATCCGTAAATAAAATAATATGATATATATAAGAAGTAATATGTCATAAACATCATCAAAAAATAGTACATCAATGTCATCAAAATATAGTACATCCAAAAAAACATCACAATCTATGTTGTTAATCTCGGAAAGCGGCGCGGCGCGGTCAATCCTAAATTAGGAGCGGCGCGGAAGCGGGGAGCGGCGCGGGCGCTATTTTTGCGACGCGGACACAGTTTTTAATGGCACTTACATGCTGAAAATATACTAATAAATATAAAAAAAACTCAAACTTCATAATAGCATATATTACTTCAAATTCATAATATCATACATTACTTACAATTCCAAATATCATTAAAAGGCATATGTCTTAAGCATAAAAAGCATTGCAACATACTCAAAATTCAAGAAAACAAACACTTAAGATCTAAATCTTAAAATAACCTAAACACCCAAACTCTTATAAAAGTTCAACAATCATTAAAATCAAAGTCTTCATCATCACTAGCATCCTCTCCAATCTCTTCATCCTCTCCAAGATATGCTTGATCACCAAATTCATCATCTACTACCACCACTTCCTTTTCTTTTGGCTTAGATCTAGATGAAGAAGGTGGAGGTGGTGGAGGTGCAACTGCCTTCTTCTGCATTGCTGCTTGGCTCCTAGTGTTGATTGTAGGCTCAGCATCACCACTTGCAAGTTCAACATCTAGCCAAGATAAATCATCCCCATCAAACACCATATCATCATTATCAGGTTGAGCTTCATCTTCACCTCCCAACAACCATAGGTTATTGGTATCAATATCATCATTATCAGGTTGAGCTTCATCTTCACCTCCCAACAACCATAGGTTATTGGTATCAATATCATCATCCATGACCACAGGATCAATCAAATGATCACTGTCAAAGCGCTCTTTCAAATTTTGATTATACTTGATGAAAACCAAGTCTTGCAACATTTGATGTTCAAGTCTATTTCTCTTCTTAGAGTGAATCTATATTATAATTTTAGTGTTAGTTTAAATAATAAATATAAACTATTAATTTGAATCTATAACTTAATACTAAGTACTTACATGCTCAAAAGCACTCCAATTCCGCTCACAACCCGATGAGCTACAAGTCAAACTCAATATCTTAGTAGCAAGGAGCTGCAAATTTGGTGTTTTTGCTCCTTACCTCTTCCACCACTCAGCTGTAATGTAAGACTTATTTTCATTAGCATATATATACACAAAAATTGTTATGTAATTGAATTATTGCCAAATATACTTAGGTACTTACCAGCAGCTACATCATTCCTTTGCCTTACGGCTTCCTTCAATGCTAAGTGACCTACACCCATCTTATATTTTGACAATTCTCCATGGATGGCATCAACAACTTCAACACTTGCAAAAAGCTTATCAATGCATACATAAAGGCCATCCAACAACTTATCATCATTCTCAATCATTGGATTGCTATAAAAGAACATCGGATAAAGATAATATCCAGCTGCGTGTAACGGATGATGAAGTTGAATACTCCATCTTCTATCAACAATATCAATGATATCTTTGTACTTGCTTTCATTGGTGTTGAAGTTTTTTGTAATTAACTCCTTGGCTTCTAACATTGCATGATAGATGTTACCCATTGCCGGCTTCTTTTCATTATCAACAAGCCTAAGTACTTTTACAAGAGGCCCCATAGCTTTAAGAGTGTACACAATATCCTCCCAAAATGAGACTTGAAGTACAATAGCAGCTGCCTTCTTTCCTTTCACCTCCTTACTTGCATTCAAGTTCAACCATTCTTCAGAAGTAAACATGGTTCTAATTTTTGCCTTTAAAGTGTGCAACCTATGCAAAGTAAGAAAGTTTGTGGCAAACCTTATGACTTCACTTCTAACCAACTCACTTTCTAATTTCTCCCTCATTAAGTTTAAAACCAAAGAATGGTTGTAAATGAAGCCCACGAGAGTCATTCCTTTTTGTATAATCTTCTTGACTCTAGGAATTTTTCCGATATCTTCTAGCATCAAGTCTAGACAATGAGCAGCACATGGAGTCCAAAATATTTTTGACCTCGATACTTGAAGATGTTTACCAGCCAAGACATAATTGCTTCCATTATCGGTAACTAGCTGAACAACATTACTTTCACCGATCTCTTCAACAAAGCTATCCAAAAGCTCAAACACCTTTTGTCCAGTTTTCATGTATGCAGAAGCATCAACACTTTTAACAAACATGGTTCCTGCCGGAGAATTGACAAAAAAATTGATTAATGTCCTTCCTTTTGTATCAGTCCAACCATCAGACATTATGGAACAACCATACTTTGCTTGTTCTTTCTTATTAGTACTCAACATCTCATGCGTAAGTCTCAACTCATCTTGAAGCAATGGAACTCTCAACTCATAATGGCTTGGAAGCTACAAATGTGCACCATACATACCAATTGCTTCAACCATCAATTTGAAACTTTTTGAATTGGCAACATTGAACGCAATTCCATTCCGATAAAAGAAACGAGCTATGTATTGGAGACAACTTGTTCTTGCTCGCTTATCACAAGCATCATTCAAGCTTGTTTGCTTTCCTTTTTTCAAAGTTTCCTCGGGTTTTCTATAGTAAATTACATCCAAGAGACCTTTTGTATTCTTCTTGGCAGCCGGCATACTCCCCTCTTCAGCCGGTCTTTTTCCACTTCGAATCCTAGATATTTCTAACAACCGTGATGCCTCATCGTCATCTTCATGCACTTCACCTGACATAGATTTCTTTGCGGCCAGTTTCTTATCTTCATGCTCCTGCAAAATCGTCTTAACCTCTTCGGGTGTTTGAGTGCAAGACTTCACATTTTCTTTTATTCCTAATTGGTGTTGTTTAGCCCTAGAAATACCTCCGGTTGACGTTTCGTTACAAAAATCACATGTAACCCTCCTCTTATTATTCAAGTCTTTCAAATAGTTATATTTCCATCCTATATCACCGGTTAGTTTGTGTTTCTTAGCAGAAGAAGCAACCGATTGATCATTGGATGATGATAATGGAATAGAACCAATAGGAGTTGGAGTTGTCATGGCTGTTGAAAAAAAAAATAGAACAAAAACAGAGTTGGAGAAGAACATATAGTATACTGTAAAAAAGGATTATAAAATGAAAATCATATTTATTGTAAAGAAAATATATGAAAAAACATATATGAAAAACATATGTACCGTAAAGAAAATATATGAAAAACATAGTATGTAAAAAAAAATAATATGAAAAGTATTTAAAAAGTATAAAAATAATAATATGAAAAAATATTATGAAAAAAAAATAGAGGAAAATAGAGAAAAAATATTATGAAAAGTGTATAATGTAAACTGTAAAGCAAACCTGGTGGAAAATAGAAGACGAACAGACGGTTGGTGACGAGCAGCACAGGAAGAAGAGAGAAAGAGCAGCGCAGCGCAGGAAGAAGAGAGAAAGAGAGCCGTTAGAAGGAATGAAGTATAGGTTAAAAATAGGTTTTTTTTTTTTTTTTTTTAAAGTTTTTAAGGGAATGGGCCAAAAACACGTCGACCCGACCGGTTGAAACCCGGCGCTTCCGCACCGCTACCGCGCCCGCGAAACCCGCCGCGATGCCCGCTATCCACCTGCTATTCACTTTCGCGGCTTATCGGTTCGGTCCGTGGTGGCGGCGCCGATTTTAACGCGGTGCGCCGCGATCGCGGCCGCTACCGCCGCTATTAACAACATAGATCACAATCACTACTGTGTGTGCTTGACATCCTCGGCCATCGATTCCACCCATCCCGGCGCGATGTCTGCGGTACATAAGTTCCCCCTCTGCCACCGCAATCATCTCATCCAATATACGCCTGTGGTCAGACCCCTCAGGGAAGAAACCGGCGTCAATGCCTGCCCGCCCCATCTCCACTATCTGACGCAGCGAGGCAGGACATTCTGAGTGTGGTCCAACTGAGACTGCTGCTCCTCTAAGATTTCCTGATAAGCTGGTCTGGGCGGTGATCCTTCTGCAGTGGGCACCATGTAGGGGTGTCAGACGGTGAAATACCACTTGATGTAGCCATCAACGCAGTTCCAGTCTCTCGGCGCTCTGGTCGCCCGAGTTTCGTTCGGTACCATGTGCCTCTGATAGTCAGCATAGATCTCCTCTATCTGCATACGGGTCAAGCCGAGAGGAGCGGAGACAGCTGGGTGTTTGGGCATTGTCTGTGTGTACCCGAACTGCCGCATGACGCGCTCGTGCAAATATGGAATAGTGATGGCCGAACTGCATGCCAACCATCCTGAGAATAGTGAGATGTCATCAAACAGGCGCGTCACACAGTGATCTGCATAGACGTCATAGCAGATGTCCTCAGCAGCCAGGCGATTGAGATAGACTCTGTAAGGGTCGACCGCCTGATTCCCCTGAGCGGGAGAAAGGCACGGGCACGCGGCATCAGCTCTGTGTAATCAGAATCAAGCATTATCATGAATATAGAATGAAAGGAAATGAAAAAAAACGAAGGATATAAGATTGTTACCACAAGTAGTGACACGCTGCCTGCCACAGTCCTGGTCTTTCACATGCATCCCTCTCCCAACCTCAAATACGTGTACGCCAGTGTAGCCGCCCCCAGTTGTACTCATGGATCCGTGTGGAATCCAAAAAGCACCTAAGGTAAGCGACGTCGGTATATGTGGAGCTCGTGTCCACAAACAGCTGAGTGCCGACTAAAAATAGAAAATAACACCTCAGCACACGCTGCCTGTGTATCTCAACCTCAGCTGGATCACCATCTGCCTGGCGTGCAGCAGCGAGCGCCTCACCAAATCTACGCGTCAGAAAGGAGAACCTGACATGAGCCCCTCTGGTCTTATCCACCTCCTCAAGCGCATCCAGTGGATCAACCCCAAGCTCCTCCACCAACATCTCTCTCGCATCCTCCTTCGTCATCCTACCGTGACGGAGGAGGGTACCCCTAATCGGTATATGTAACAAACAAAAGATGTCGTCCAGTGTAACCGTGATCTCGCCGTGTGGTAGATGGAAGGAGGACGTCTCAGGGCGCCGTCTCTCTGCAAAGCCCATCAGCATCCCGTTGTGGATCAGGCCGTAACCGATCTTACAAAGGTCCTACAAACTAGAGGCGGCAAGGACATCCTGGAACCAAGCCTCCCGTGGCTGCTCCAAAGCTAATATCTTCCGCCCATGGTTATAGAACTTCCGCGGTTGACGAGTCTGAAAATTTCCATAAATAAGAAACAATGTTAATAAGAAAAAATGGTACAAATTATAAATTTCCAATGAAAAAAAAAAAGAAACAATCTGAGTAATGTTACCTCTCCATCCCAGACATGTCTGGCAGTATGGTCAGTGTACTCTGTCAGCAGGACATATCTGAGGGACCCCCCTGAGAAACCCTCAGGCTCATCATCGTCATCGTCACCAGCATCCTCCGGTGGTGGGTCATCACCCTCTGGAGGTGGCACCGGATCAACTTCATCGGTAGGAGGAGGAACAGGAGTATCCCGACGAGGCGTGCGGGAGGACGGGGCCTGTGATGAACCCTCAGCTGAATCCCGACGCCTCCGGGATGAAGAAGTGGATGATGGGGTGGGATACGAGGTCGAGGGAGTGCCCTGGGCATGTGATGAAGAAGGCTGTGCAGTAGGTTGTGCCTCAGCTGTATCGGCTTCGGTAACGGTGGCCTGACTCCGCTCGTGTCTGACAGATGCATGCTGTGAAACCCGTCCAAGTCGCAATCTATCGTCTCTGTCCGTCATAATGTCCGCAAGGTATAATCAAGAAAAAACAATTAGACACAAATAAATTAAAAAACAAAAAAGAAAAAAAATTAACATTTTTTTACTTCCGGATATGCACACACGGAAAACTTCTGTAGATGTATCTACGAAAGTACCCAGAATTCACGTTTGATTTGTTCCGGAGCTGCATCTACGGAATTGCCCTAACGTTAATTTGTTTCGTAGATGTAGCTCCGGAACTTTCTGCAACTCCAACAGTCACGACAATGGCGTCCCCTACCCATGAAAATTGATTTTTTGAAGCCCTGATCGTCCGTTTCAGCCAACAAACAATACCTACATTGTCTCTAAACTATGTTTCTAAAACTATTTAAGGATTTCTACCCCTAAAACTATATTCTAACTCGTTTACGGGAAATACTCGAAAATATCTCGGAAACTCGAAAACTTACTGATTATATCGAGCTTTGAATGAGTTGGAGTGTCTTGATCGTTGAAATGAATGCTCTTTGTCGAACTTGATTGAAAAAAATTAAGTTTGGTGAAAATGTTTTTTTGAGGATTGAGAGAGTTTGGAGAGTTTGAGAGTGAAGAAGATGAAAAATGAAGAATGAGGGAGGAGAAGTGAAAGAAGATGAAAAATGAAGAATGAGGGAGGAGAAGTGACTCTGGCGCGAATGTATTCCAATATGTTTCGGAGCTATATAAACGGAAACATTCCGTAGATGTAGCTCCGGAAAAAAACGTTGAGTAAAAAAAAAGGTGCGTCCGGAGATACATCTCCGAAAGCAGGGGGTATTTTTGGAAGCGCACATGGTGCCTAAAAACCCCAAGGAGTGGGGTAAGAAATTCTCTTATTTTTAATGTGCAAAATAAAATTTTAAGAAGAGATTGATAATTCAAAATTTTATTCAATTGTCAGTATTGCTCATGCGACCTCACTTAATAGGATAAGACTTGGTTGTTGTTGTCGATAGTGCAACTCATGATTATTATGAAAGGAACAAATCATTCTAATTATTATATTTATTAATAAGAATTGTTAAGGGTTTGAGTTAGGCCCGACCGTTTTAAGAAGAATGGTTATGTCAAAGCTCGCTTCTTGGATATGATATACATGTGCAATCTTAAGCAATTATTTGCTCAACATTGTCCAACCACACACTAAATGTTTTGAATATTTGGGGCTAAGGGTATGATGTAGATAGTATTCAGCGTGGAGAGTGAAATGATTAACAAGCTTTGATTTTTTCAAAATTGTCCTTATGCGTATTATGTACATTGTTTGACTCATCATTGACAACGCCTCTTGCATAAGTAGTAGTAGTAATAGTTAATGTTCATATTTATTTTTTCTCAAAACTTGAACTTGGTTCTTAATGTTGTGTGTTCTTGTTAAGTGAATGATGAGTAACAAGTTACTTATGCAATTGAAATTGTGGGTTTGGTTTCCAGTGACCAGATTAAGTCTGGATGGGTAGCTAATCAACTTGGCACCTTATAGATACTAGAGTCTGGAGATATTGAGATGGAGTTCTCAACTCATTACGTAGCCTTTAAGTTTTAACGCATGCATGAAATACTTTAGTTCTTGGAAGGTTTAGGCGTAAAATGATATACTTATGTTTTTGAAGTGTTAAAAATATGACGAATAAAAAAGAGAGGCAATTTTGAGGTTTTTCTAGAAAGATATGTGGTTACTTGTGGGATAGTTAGTGCCTCACGTTCAAGAGTCTCATTTAACATATAAGATTGTTTCCATTTTAACTGCATAATTCAGTAATTCAAGTAATTCTTAGGAAGCCAGGAATATGCTTTCCATCTCATTCTTTCCCAATTGATTGTCTAATTCATGATGTTTTCAAGGAAGCAAGTAACCGTTTTCCTTCGAATAGGTCCATACGAGTGAATATGGGGTGCATTGGAATTTTTTCTTTACACTTGCTGCTATCTCGATCCTTACATCCTTTATTAATATTCCTCCACAATACTCTGGAGTTTTTGGATCACTTGTCCTAGTAGGTACTTTTTTTTTTCTTCTTTCTTTCTCAACCTAATGTCATGTTTTTTGAAGTCTGATTCCCTATAAAATTCAATCTATGTTTCAAAGGTTACCAGTTCAGTTTGATGCATGGTTTAAACCATTACTTGCTTTCTAATGAAAGAGGAACGGATATCATAAGTCAAAACAAGGAGGGGATTTTTAGCATATTTGGTACGAATTACTCATTGCATTGTTCAATCATGATGTAATTTCACTTCTGATACATAATATTTCTTACAAATATCTCGTTATGGATACAGGAAATTGGGGTATGTACCTTATTGGCGTTCATTTAGGAAATTATCTTATATTTGGAACCCATTCCTCTGCAATTAAAAGTAGAAGATGGGTTCGGACGAGAGTTTGGGTTCTAGCAATCCTGTTTTGGTAAAAATTTAATCCGGAACTTATTTATCCTTTTGAATGAAATCCACCGAATTGAACTTGTACCTTTTATATGATCCCCGTGTCAGGTTATTAACTGTGCTTCTCGATAGGCACGTCGAAAAAATTTCACGAAGAACGGTATGTCTCCCACCATGTTATAACTTCTTACTCGAAAGGACTTTCTATTGGTATCGATAGATGAAAACTAACTAATTCTCGATCCATTGTGCAGTGCAACCTGCCATATGTTACTTTGGTGGTGGCTGACAATTTACAGGTCCCTATCTCTCTCACTTTTGTTATGTTCATTGGATCAGTGTCTATCATAGTGTGATGGCTTTTGTAACTTATATTGTGTTTATCACTCTAGGATTCTTTTGCCAGCGCTATCTTGATTATTGTTCAAATTATATTTATCGAATTGAATATTTTTGAAAAAATATGACATACTCAATTGGATTTTGTTGAGTGTTTAATCTGGGCGTCGCTCTTTTTTCAGCTATTATCAATTTTAACACTGGCCGATCTTATTCCGGGAATCAAAACTTCTGTACTTGAAGAAGCATTTAATCGGAACTTACTAGCTACATTCCTTCTGGTGAATAATATATTCCGTCGTAACTATCATATTTGACTTATCAATCTATTTAGATTTAATTTTATAATTTCCTCTAATAAATTTATGCAGGCTAATCTCCTCACCGGGTTGGTAAACTTGTCTGTTGATACCCTCTCTGCATCCTCAACCACAGCTTTTTTAATCTTGCTTTTCTATGCTTATATTTTATCAGTTGTTATTGGAATTGCTGATTATTTTGATATGAAGTTAAAATTTTGGTGAACTATGTTGTAATCTGTTGAATCTAGAACATGTGTGACAATTATGATTGGTAGTAAAATGACAAATCTTATCTTAATGACACTTGATATTAAGGACAAATAACCATCTCGTTGACCACAAAAAAAGATTACTTTTTCCCTTCACATGTAATGGCATGCTATTTCAGCATGGATAGTGACAGACCACACTCAAAGAATGCAATAACAACAACTCATGCTTTAGTGTTTTTTGTGTGTTTGATAATATGTTTCATTTTCATACCTAGTTGGTTTGTGGCTTTTCTTTAGTGAAAAAGTGATGATAAGGGTTAAAAAGAAGCATCAATGTTTTAGGACAATAGAAAGAAGGTGAAAAATGAATTATGGGGATCCGAGTAATATAGCTCAAGTGATGAGGACCTGCATGCAATGTGCTTTTTCGAGAAGGGGTAGCTTACATACGCAGTCACATGGTTAATTCAGCAGAGTCTGACAGTTTGGACCATGGTCCTAGCTCCATTTCTGTCCTTTCGTGTGTCCTCATTCTTGTATATGAGCCTGAATTCTGGTGGTTTGTGTAATATTTCCATTTTTTTATTATCAAAAAAACATGCACAGACAGAGCCCACTGTTTATAACAGTAACAAAAAAAAAAAAGCTTTTATACATCCGATGAAATAGTAAAATAAGAGGGAAGTGAACATTAGAAACACTGAAATAAGCCGATTGAATATTATAATTGTTATAGTTTTAAGTGCTTTAAGGATTTAACTTATAGATATATGAATATATAGGGTGGGAAGTATTTCAACTTACTTAAAACAATTGAGTTAAGGATTTAAAGGAGCTAGAGGTTCAGGTTCAAGTTCTGACAAGAGTGTAAATATTAACTACTACTTAAGCTAACAATTTCTCATTAGAAAACGAATATATATGATGAAGTTTTTGTGTACTTTGCAATGAATGTGCAAGTGAAATTGATTATTTTCAATTCGCATTATAAATTGTGAAAAGGGAATGGAGGATAGTTCAACTGACTTGAACTAGTTGAGTTAATGATAAAAGGAGTTGGAGGTTCAAAGTTACATTTTCAAAAGTAACTATGAATAATGAAATTTGAGTGATTTTAACATGTAAAATGTTGAATTGAGAAATCATGGACTTTTGTGGGTTTAAGTAGGACAAGTTGAGGACGCGTTTGCTTATAAACGAGCATAGTAGTAGTCTGAACTAACTCGCAAATCCTACAAACTTGATCCTATTGAGTATTAACTCGATCAAAGTTTAAATTAGAATCGAATTCTGAAGCCAGTGAGATATTTTGACTTCACAATTTGGAAACTCATAGTTTAAATTAGATAAAGGTTAGGTGAGTTATTTTGATTTCGCAATTTGAAAACTCAACTTACCTTAATCAAAAGACAAAATCATTGACAACAAGCTGCATTTACTCAATTCCCTTTAAAAGTTTCAAGTTAGAATTTTTCATGATAATTTTTTGTAAAAAATCTAAAACTACACTTTGACCTAATCTGTAGGTTCCATATCCAAAAAAACCATTAAACCTAATTAGATCAAAGCTTGTTAGGTAATTTGGATTTATTTCCCTCTCAAACCCAATCAAAATAAAACTCAACTAAAAAGAACACACCTCTAACATGAGTTCAAATGCATATATGCATATAAAAAACAACTAAATTATTACAATTTGAATGCAAACTTTTAAAAAGAGGATGTGGAAAGCAGCATCTTAACTAATAATTAAAGCAGCATCTTAACTAATAATTTACCTGGAACTAACAACCAAAATTTTCATATATATGTCTTTGACATGTAGAACATAGTACCACAAGATACAACAGTACTTTGTCTAAAACTAAAAAAAATAATTTAACTACTAATAATTTATAAGAGAATCTTAGGTACAAGAGCCATTCATTTCCTACATACTCCAACACAGATTTGAATGTGAGAAGTAGCTATTACACAGCTTGTGTTATATTGTTTTTATGCATATTTCTATATAGATTTGGGTCCACACTCTCTCTGTTCATTGGCATAAGACTGTGACAGCATCTATGAGATTGAGATTAGGATGTGAAGAAACCAAAGCAAAAAAATAAAAATAAAAGGAGGGTGTGTTTTCGTTTTACTATCTACACCTTTCTGATTCCTGAAAAGTACTACACCTTTTCTGCACCTTCTCACGTGCTTTATATATATCTATATATCTATATATTCTCTAATACTATTACTTATTTATTGCTCTCTTCTTCTTCTTCCTCTTTGTCACTCATCAAAAAACTTCACAAACTTTTATATATATATTTTGCTATAAATGAGCACATAGTTGAGTTGAAGAGAGTAAAATGGCTTTGGAAACTATTATCTATGACACTATTTCTGCAACTCCATTTAGTAGTACTGGTTCTTATCATCATGATACAATAGAGTCTTGTTGTTTCTTGGAAAATGCAATGAGCTATGAGCAACAACAACATCATGAAGGTGTAATATTTGATCAGAATAACAGAAAAAGAGAGTTTATGGAGCAAGATGAAAGAATGAGTAGTAATCATGTTGTGGAAGGGAGGAAGAAGAGGAGAAGGAAGCCAAGAGTTTGTAAGAATAAAGAAGAAGCTGAGACACAGAGAATCACTCACATTACGGTTGAGAGAAACCGTCGAAAACAAATGAATGAACATCTCGCTGTTCTTCGGTCACTCATGCCTGAATCCTATGTTCAAAGGGTTAGTTTTCTTTGATTTTCTTCATATTGAGGAGATTTATTTTCATCAACATGCATGCGTCTCTTAAAAAAGATGTGTCCATGTCAGTATCGGTCTAGCACTGACACGACACTAATACTTATGACTACGTTCAATGTATTCATTTTTTTCAAGTTATTATTAGTGTTCATATATCAGTATTTGTGTCTGTGTTCGTGCTTCACAGTGCTAAAGTAACATACTTGTTTTTGTTTTAGGGTGACCAAGCCTCAATAGTTGGTGGAGCCATAGAGTTTGTGAAGGAACTAGAACATATCTTGCAATCACTTGAAGCAAGAAAGCTACAACTCATACAACAAGAACTAGCATTACAACAAAACAACATTGAAGAAACATCCAATGTTTCAAAGCTCAATAATATGAACCCACCATTTGCACAATTTTTTGTGTATCCTCAATACACATGGTCTCAAACTCCTAATAACAAATACACATCCAAGACCAAAGCTGCCATAGCCGATATCGAGGTTACATTAATCGAGACTCATGCAAATCTTAGAATTCTCACTAAAACAAGACCAGGACAGTTAACTAAATTGGTTGCTGGTTTTCAAACACTCTTTCTCTCTATTCTTCATCTCAATGTCACTACCATACAACCTTTGGTTTTCTACTCTATCAGTGCCAAGGTATGCATGCACCTATTCATCTTTATGCTAAAGATTATCACAAGTATTTTCACTTCTTTATGTTGTGTTTCTGATCTCTGTAGCACCAACACCTCTAAAAATATGCGTGTCAGCGTCGTGTCTCGTGTCTGGTGTCTGTTTGTGTTTTATAGTTTGTGATTTTATTTATTTATTTATTTTATGAAGGTTGAAGAAGGATTTCAACTTGGTTCGGTAGATGGCATTGCAACAGCGGTTCATCATTTACTTGGAAGAATTGAGGAAGAAGCTTCACTATGTTGTTAAACTGAGGGTGCATGATTTCAATGAAATGACAAAATTAACCCTCAACTAGTATTTGTGGATGGTTTGAGTTTTTGTTTTTTTAGTAAATTTGGTGTGTTAAATGTTAATGTTAACTTTAGAGTCTATAGTAGCTGTTGATTATGCTTTGTTCCTAGCTAGAGTAGTTTGTTTGGAATGGTTATTAACACAGGCTAAACAAGTTAGGGTTGAAACCCAATGGGAAAAAATATTTCTGACATAGTTTATCTTGTTTGCTGTTTAGATGTAGTGTCATGTTCAATGGCCTAAAATGAAAGTTATTTTGCAACAAGGGAGTGATCATCATCTATGAAAGCGGACTAAAGTGGACTAGTGGTAAAAAAAATCATCTATGAAATAAATTTTCTTTTTTTTTTTTTTTGTTTTTGTTTTTGAATTTTTTATTTTATTGATTGAGAGGTAAAAATAAAATAATTAATAACATGTATCAATAAAAACCACAAGTACTTCATGATTAAAGATAAAACCTGAGTAGATTAATAAACATTTTAAACTAATTGCTTAAATTCTAGAGCGTATCCATCAACTCTCCGACCTGTAAATAATTTAGAGGATATTGGGGGTGCTAAAGAACGGATCGGCTGGCGAGCATGTAATCCATTCAGGTCCAATACTCTTCCTTTGCGAGTCATGGGAGAACGCGTCAAACTACGTGTGAGATGAATAATCGAAAGATCTCAAACAAGTCTAATAGATTAAATGCACTGTCTATTCCTAAGTATGACTCATCTCATTCACTCCTATTAATAGGTCGAAGCTTGGGGCATGTGGCCGGATTCATAGGCCTTATAATCGGGTCTCCCAATAACTCTTTATTGAAAAAATTTAAAGTTTCATATTAGTTACATATAGAGACTTAAAAATTTTTAGATAAATGACACTCTTATCTTTCAGAATAGTTTTGCATTGATGAATTAAATCAAATTCTAATTCTAATACTCTTCAATCAAGTAATTACATTTATAAATATTTCAACTTGACAACAGAAAATTTCATTCACCTTTTACGCACTCGCAGACCCCAGACCCCAAGTTTAGAGTCTTTGACGCAAAACCAAATGGTAAGTCTATTTGCTTAGAAACCAAACTATAATATTTTTCAAACCAGATTTAACGATAACTAGCTACACCTTACACCTATTGAAATCCTGTCTATAATGTTACATTCAGAGAGAGGCAATACAAAACAAAACTAGCCCATGTTGTTTTGCTGTGGCAACATTAAAAAAATTTGTTCTTTTTTGGTTATGGATAGAGATAGTGAAATTTGTAAGATGTAGTATGATTTTTGCAGCTAGATAATACAAGCAAAATATGTGTCCTTCCTTAAGAATAGGGGCCACTACGACTTACAAACTTTAAAGACATCATTTTGGAATTACTTGGTGTTGCTGTCACTTGTTATCTTTATTGCAAATACTAGTTAAAGGGAACATTGTTATATAAACTAAGATTAGGTTGTTGCTTTCATTTTTGACCAGAAAATCAAACCTATAAACTAGGGTTTAATGTGCAAACTATTGTTTAATTGAAAGTGATGTAAAATAAAATCTCACTATGAATAGTTTTTGAGTGATGAGGTTAAAAATTATGAGAGTGTCTTCTTGCACTAAACTATGTGAGTGGAAAAAAAAGTCAAACTAAGTTGTGTTCCTAGACAAACAAAAGATGACAAAAAAACTAGATAGGTTTATATATATAAGGGTCTGTCCACATCCATCCAATGAATCATCTCTCATGCAGTTTTTGAAAGATTTCAGCTTTATAATAGGGCTTTTCTAAAAGAAAAATAAAATTTAGAAGTACAAAAGAACATTATTATAAATGTCTGACATTTCAACTATATATGTTTATGGATATTTGAAAGACAAAAGTAAAATAATTTGAAATAAATTGCAAAATTGTAAATAATTTGAAAGTAGATTTATGAGTAATTTTTTTTTTGGCAAAATACTCTTTTTGGTCCTTTAACCTTATCTCGGAGTTCATTTTGATCCCTTAATTTTAAAAAGTGTCATATTGGTCTCTTAATTTTTCAAAACGTTCCATATTAGTCTTTTTCGTCTTATTAGCGACGGAAAAATTCAAAAATCAGTCGCTAATAAGACAAAAGGACTAATATGGAACATTTTGAAGAGCTAAGGGATCAAAATGACACTTTTTAAAGTTAAGGGATCAAGATGAACCTCGAGGTAAAGTTAAAGGACTAAAAAATGCATTTTGCCTTTTTTTTTTACCACCACAAAAATATATTAGAAAAAAAAATGTAATTACCGTGAAAAAAAAAAACATACCAAACCAAAACCCTTTAATGAAAAACTCTATAGCAAGATAAAACTATGGAGTTCCTAACAAAATTTATAAGAATATCCCATGAACTACATCCCACCATGTAAAACCATGAATAAGTAAACCTATGTTAGCGAGTTTATCCACACAATGGTTATCTTTCTTAAAGATGTGAGTTACCAAAAAATGAATGGATCTAGTATGATGCATGACATTTTGCCACCTGTTTCGAAGGATCCAAGGAACCATGGATGACTTGTTGAACGCAAGAACAACAAACTTCAAATCTAATTTCAGCCAAAGACGAGACCCGTTTTTATCTTTAGCAATCTCAATAGCCAACATAGCTGCCGTTAGCACTGCCATTAAATCACTCCCTACTCCAATATTCATTGAGAAGCTGCCAAGATGCTTTCCACTATGATCCCTATAAATTCCACCACAAGTGGCAATACTCGACACTACCACTGAAGTTTCATCGGTATTATATTTTACCCAATTCAGAATAGGAGGATGTCAAAGGAACTATTTAACTATACAAGTCTTGGGAGGATGCAAATTCACATTAAAGACTTTTTGAATTTTGAAGTCCGAAATTGAATTAGAGCCGGTTTTAAGAGTAACATTACTTATGTAAGAAACCTCAACATTTATGGCATTGAGCGCCGTCTTCCAGTGAGTTTTGATGTTATTAAACCTGATTTTGTTTATAGCCTGACAGATTGCATTAACATTATTGATTATTGCCACCAACACCACCAACTTTCCCTGAGCAGAAAATGGCCTGTTCAGAGCCTTCCAACAATCTATAATGGTCCGAAATATTATGTGACAAAGTAGACGAAATAATGAGACAATAATTTTTTATAATAGACATCTCAATATCAAATGAGACAATTACTTTATGAAATAATGCGGTATCACTAATGAAACAATTTCATTAATTCATAAATGAATTTATCTGTTCGCAAACCATAAACTTTGTATCCATTGAGACAAAATTTTCTCTCGTTGTACCATATTGTATTTCTTAATGTCGCCACTAAGAAACACTAACTAGATATCCATCTTAGGAAGCTCCAAAATTATCACAAGTAATAAGTGTCACAACTATCATAATAGAGTCTTTCAATCATTACCGAATATAATTTCTCTTTTCAGTCAATTATTTATGACACTTGATGCTTTAGTTCTTGAGGATGTTGAGTTTGATCTTCAAGAACTAATTTCTTAATTTAATTGAGAGAAAGAACAATAATATTTATATGAGGGTCCAAATTTTCTATATAAATAGCAATTATATGAATTGAGTTAGAACCAATTCTTTCCCAATTATTTTTTTTTCTTTGACCATATCTCTCCCCCCAAACTCAATATTTGTCTCAAAGTATTCTTTAATTTGGGACTAAAGTTTATATTTTTCAAACTTTTCAACAGTTCTAGATTGTTACAAGTCATGACTGCATTAACTATAATAATATTTGAATTTAAGAGACAAATCGAATCCATCATTAAAAAAAAGAAGAAGAAGTTATCATATTAAAACAAAATTTTATTCATTCCCCAAATTGTCTTTTAAATATAAATTTAAGCTTATAGTGACAATCTAAAATAGTTTTAAAAAAATATCAATCTTCACCAAATTTGTCCCCTTTAAATTAATATATTTTTCAGGGTTAAATATGTTTGTGGTCCGCCTAAATATCTCAAATTTCGTTTTTAGTCTCTTAAAAGATTTTCTTCAAAGAATGATCCTCCTAAAATTTTCCCTCACACTTAGGGATGGCAATTTGGCCCATCCCCAATGGGTACCCAGAAAATTACCCACAACGGGTAGGGTAAAAACTCACAAAAATGGGTACGGGTACGAGCTCGGGTAATTACCCACTAAAATAAGCGGGGATGGGCGCGGGGATGAGCACCTTAGTACCCAACCCGCCCCATACCCGCACCATATATATTTATATATTTTTTTATATTATTATATAAAAATAAATATTTATAAAATAAAAAAAAACATCAATTTTAAACTACTACATATTTAATATACGTGATCATTTATTTCATAATTCAACAATAATTTTTTTTAAAAACTTTTTAATATTTTTAAAAACTTAAAATATTATGATATTTTATACTTGATATATTTATTTTTATTAGAAATGCGGGTAACGGGTACGGGTACGGGCATTTATATACCCATAGGATATGGGGATGGGTGCCAATTTTGATACCCAAACGGGTATGGGCTCGGGTACGGGAATTTTTTTCAACTGCGGGTATGGGGACGGGTACTATAGTACCCTACCCATACCCTGCCCATTGCCATCCCTACTCCCACTTTTGGTCCCTAATACTAAAATTGTCGCTAAATTAAAAACTGTCACTAAAACAGTCGTTAATTCTGTCGCTAAGTTGTAAAAACTGTCGTTAAGTTGCAGGAGGGACAAAAAATGTGGATTAAAAATTTTAGGAGGACCATTCTTTAAAGAAAATATTTTGAGGGACTAAAAACTAAATTGAAATATTTATATAAACATATTTAACCCTATTTTTCAAGACCATTGAACATTTGTCAATTCAGATCATACTTTCTTATCCTATTATTCTTTATTTACCCCTATACTTTGAGTTATTTACCGAATGAGCACTATTTTATTTTCTCTTGCTTCAATCTTTTCTTTATTGCACACTTTATAAAATTATTATGTTAAAGAATAATTTCTAACTTTAATAGTTATAAACTTAATTGTGCAAAGAGAATACCATATGTTATATTTTAGACAAAATCACTTAATTAACGAAACTATAGCGCTTTAGTAAGATTAAATAATTTCATAATGTGGTTCTGATATTTTATTTGCTTAATAATCTTAATGAAAAGTCATTACTCCAATGAGAGTTTGTCTTTCGCTTTATTGCTTTAGAAGCACTAGAATTTAAGCAAAGATAATATGACAAAATTTATGTTATTTTAAATAACACATCTAATGTCTATGGATTGCAAAGTTTTAAGATTATAGACCTGTGTAATTTGAATTGTACTCACTTTTTAAACTTGAGTCTCACTTTAAATATACTACATTGTGAGAGAATTTGAGTTTTTCCATCATAATGTAAGGTCTAGATCCAAGAACACAATGTTCATATTTTATTCCTAAAAGTTAAAATTTTTGAGAATGAAAATCAAACTTATTTTGTAGATACATAAACTATATTAGTTTATAGATAACAAAAAACTGTACTCACCAAAATACCAAGTGCATCATTGATATTAAGTCTTTAGACAATAAAATCAATTGCTATTGGTATTTATTTTCAATGATCAAACACTGATAATTAATATTTATAAACTATAAATTCTTACAATCATCACATTATGAATACTTGAAAGATTTACACTCATACAACATCATTACTCATATGTCAATAAATTAATATATATATATATATATATATATATATATATTCATCTTTACTCATAAATTAAAAGACTCAAAAAAGATATCAAACTCACCATTAATTCTCAATCTTTGATTGCAAATAATTAATTATAAACGGTACTCTCACGCAATGATCAAACATTAGTAATATGTCCGGTCAGATAATGGACGTCTTTGACATCAAACATTACCCACGTGGGTAAAATTAATAATTACTACATATTTACCATCACAAGTACGCAATTGTTCAGCCGAACAATGTCTTCCTTTTGCCCGACCATAATAGTTCGCATGAACAATTATGCACTATATCTTTCAGAATTTCGATTCAATCAAAATTACTAGACATTTTAATAAATTCAATGGAAAGAGTCTTAAATTTACAAGACACTACCCACAAATATAGGTCATATTCATTTAAGATACCGTTTATAATAATAATATTTTTTGAAAATTCTTAGTGTGAGAACAATTTCACAATAAAACATAAGCTTTATGAATTTATACAAATTGCATGATTAAAAAATAGTATTGTATAAAACTTAATAACAATAAACTCAAATAACATGATCATGCTAAATGTATAACTTCAAATAAGATAAATATTAAATATTTATATATCCAAAATAAATGTCAAAAAAATGTATAACACCAAATAATTCTTTAAATAAATCATTTTAGAATCAACAAAACCAATTCTAAAATCCAAAATATCCAAAATTTAAAGAATCAAATATTTAGTTTTTTACCTTATAATTTTGAGAGACATTCAAAATATTCAAAAAATTTCCATAAATAATATATAATAACTAAATATATATTAAAAAAAATTAGTATTTGTCTTATCTCTTAAAATCTAAATTGATGTGCAGATTTCATGTGAATCTAATTGAAAGATAAAATAATAATTAAAAATCAAATAAAATGATTTGATAATAAATCCTTTTTTTAAATTCAAAATCACACTACAACAGATAAGACCTTAGACAGCGCTTTTTTTGCCCTTAGACAGCGCTTTTAAGCGCTGTCTAAACCTGCGCTGCTATAGGTTTAGACAGCGCTTTGGTTAATACCAAAAACGCTGTCTAAAGGTGGGTATATTTAATGAAAAGCGCTTCTATGGTACCTTTATATAAAATATTTCGTATACCTTAGACAGCGATTTTGGTGAAAGCGCTGTCTAAGCCCTACCTTTTTTGACTTTTTTTTGGTATACCTTAGACAGCGCTTTCACCCAAAGCGCTGTCTAAGGTATACCTTAGACAGCGCTTTCACCAAAAGCGCTGTCTAAGGTATACGAAAAATTTTATTTAAATTTTTTAAAACCTCAATTTTTACCAGGTTTTTTCAACCAGAATTTGACCTGTTTTTTCAACCTGTTTTTGACCTGTTCAGAAAAATACCATAATTTGGAGATTCAAATCAATCCAATTTATCCTATTTAAATGTACCAATTTACACCAAAATTATATATCCAAAACAATTGGCAATTCAAACCAATATATATATATTTAAAATTACAAACCAAAATTATATATACACCTATTTATAATTACAAATCATTACATTTTTTCTACAAATGCACATATCACTTATACTAGTACTTTTGCATCCAACCAAATGTATGCTTCAAATCTACATTATAGGTCCTGAAAACACAAAGATTGTAATTCAATTAAAAGAATACATAAACAAAGTTACACATATTTAAATTCTCATCAATTAAAGTAAGAGTACAATATTATACCTTGTAAAATTCCGAGCTCCATAATATATTGACACCAATCCTCTTTAATTTCATCCAATTGAGAAATTGAGTAATGAGCACACTTGCATTCTTCAAAGTACTACATAATAATATAACATAGTTTGATTTAGTTTTAACTATTTCATTAGACATGAGAGATATGTGTTAATATTAAAATAACTCATAAGTTAGAAATACATACATCGGATGGAATCTCTATTCGATCCAACAAAAGAGTGTCTCTCATAAACCTCAACATGAAATAGCCGCAATCTATTTGATTGCGTTGCCGAGGACACTACAAATGAAAAGAAAATATGGATAAATCCTAAGTTTTATCAAGTAGCATCACTAATATAATAACACATGTGATAATTAATATACCTTCATTGTATTCCATGTAATAATGGGGTTGACTCTCCGCTGTGGTAGATGGCTATCTCGTAGTGCTAGGAAAGCTTGTATAGCGCTAATAAAATATAAGTGAATATTTAGAAAAATTCACATAAATAAATAAACAAACAAATAAATATACACATTCATATTTAGAACAATTTCACTTACGTGTCAATACACTTCTTCAAATTCGGGTATGTTGTCCAATCATTTTCTAACGAATCCAGATAATACACCATTGCTCTGCTAGGATTAATTGCGACCAACAACCAATGTCCACTGTAAGATTAAACAAGTGTTAGATGGAAACTTTCTACACGACGTCAAAATACAAAAAAACTATAATAGATGAATTTAGAATGAAAATCTAACCCAGTATTAAACGGTAAAAAGAACAACTTTTCCGCTTCTTGGTTGTCCATAAAGACGTCGCGTATATACGCCAGGACCTCATCTGGTTTATTGATTATTAAGGTTAAGTTGACAGACGCCGGGCATAGGAATGCAAATCTTTGCTGCAATCCGTGTGGGCGTATAACTCTGTCATACAGAAACCTTAAATAAAAACATCATTAACATTAGACTATTCATTTGAAACATAAAGTAAATAAGTTGTTCAATTAATATACCAAAGTAGATCGGATATATACCTCACGTATGTATTGACAATAGTGACGCCCAATTCTTCATGATTGAAAACTTGCTCAAAGTCTTCATTACTAATAATTTGGTCATGTTCAAAGCCATAGATACCTTTCTCCATATTTATAAGACGAACACCTCCGGTGATAATATCTGTCACTTGTAGATACGTCTGGAGGCACGACCTAAACTTGGAGATAGGTTGTTTTCTACCCCTGCTCTTCTTAGCACCAACATTTTTTTGCATTGAAATATTGCTAATCTGTTTACCAGGCAGCTATATATCATATAATTTGTTAGATGAAGTATAAGATATCCAATTTAACATTTTTTATGCATAAATATCATATAATTGTGATGTACCTGTTTTTTTGAAACAACAGACTCGGTATGCTCCGGAATCCGCTTATCCTTTGTTTTGGATTTTGTTGGAGTCTAAATAACATTACCATGTAAAAAATGAAAATAAAATGCTCGTAAAATCTTTGAATCTACACATTAAGGTTAACAAAGGTTTATAACGGTTTTAAGCATACCTCATATCCTACGAGTATGAGGTTTGACGGCCATGCAACATACGACCCTATAGCATCTCGCACCAATGTTACATCCGAATCATCGTCAGGATAGGGTAATGGTGCTTCCTCCTCTATAGCAATATCAACTGATACTTTCAAACTTCCAGTAGGGAGGGATTTATTGTGAAGTAATTGTACCCCATTGTTATACACTTTTCCCTTTGCAACATTCCGATAAGTTGGTGAAGATAAGAAGAGCTGACATTGGGAAACGCCCTAAAACCAAAAATAAATATGCCATTGTTAATGTGTATATATGTCATTTAAATAATTTAAGCTACTAATTTAATTTCATAAATATATATATAATTACCTCTGGAATAATCGGATGAAAGCTGCAGTTGATACTATCTTTCTCCGATCCATCTCTAAAACATGAAGCGTTATCCCTTTCTTTTTCCTTTCGTAATTCCCGAACCTCAGCTTCTAGTGCTTCCAATTTAGCTTGAAGTTCTGCATTACTAGCAACCTTTCCCTTTTTAATATTCAAGGAGGTCGGGGTGATCCCAAATGCCTTACCCCTCACCCGACCAGAATACTCAGGGACATCTAATGCCCGACTAAGTATGCTCCTGGTATCGTCTGGAGATACAGACTGAGATAACGCCTCCTGAAAATCAGATGAATATCGAATATTTGTCAAATATTTGTTAATAAAGTTTTGATTTAATTAAAGAAATATTGTTATACTTACACATTTCTCAAATACTTGTAGAACCTCTACTGCAACAACTCCAGACTTGCCCACACGGGCTTCCTTCCACAAGACATGTGCAGGAAGAGATGTTTCAGAGCTATTCGCCTGTTGTAACTACATATAAAGCCAAATAATATGATCAACTATAACTCATGATGAACAATTATTATAGCATTGCAATATATTGATACTTACCAAAGATTGCTCCAAACGTCCATATCCAACACGTCCTTTCCTGTATTTATACTTGGGAGCTGATGCTCTTTCTCGATTAATTGCACTTAATCGCGTAAATTCTGGGGTTTGTCGTTTGGATTTAAACGTTATTCTTGTGGTGAAATCAAACTTGCATATTTAGATGGATACTCTCCATCAACAAAGTTATCGTCAGCATCCCTAAGATAGGTGCGGTTTAAATATGTCCTAAACCCTCTTAGGAGCTTCCCTGCCAATCTCATCAAAAAAGCTTTTCTTTCTTCCTCGACGTTGAAGCACCTCTAAAAAAACCATACAGATTAGTTAGTACAAATAATTTGAAGGACATAATTAGTTGGCATAATTAAAGACATAATTATGGTACCTTTATCTCATTCCAAATTTTTTCTTTGGTTTCCTTCAACTGTTTGGATCTCCAATCATCACAAGTAATAGAAACCGCATTCCTTACAAGTGCACCAATGAAACTTGTCAAAGTATGACCGTTAGGCTCAATAAGTGTATTCTGGGCGCTCCAATGCATATTATAAGTGATGCCTTGATCTCTAGCACGGATCACTCTCTTCATAATGGTTATTCCTCTTCTAATCTCTGCTTCCATAGATCTGTTACTTCCAACCTGAATATCGGGATCATCATCATGTGGGTGATCATCATCATGTGGGTGATCATTGTTAGTAGCCATCTAACCTGTAATAAATAAATCAAGGATATCAAATATAATATATAACAAATATAATAAAGAAATCAAGGATATCAAATATAACAAATATGACATAATATATAACAAATATAAGAAAGAAATCAAGTATATAACAAATTTTACCTCTTTAGCTATAATGGCTAAAGAGTTGGATATGTTTTAAAATAAAAGTTTTTTAGAAGATTTAATAAAACTAAACTAAACTATTTAGAAGATGTTTTAAACAAAACTTCATTAAACAAAACTTCATTAAACTAAACTTCATTAAACTAAACTATTTAGAAGATGTTTTAAACAAAACTTCATTAAACTAAACTAAACTAAACTAAACTAAACTAAACTAAACGATTTAACAAATATAATAAAATATGTTTTAAACAAAAATACTTGGAGTTAGCTCACTAAAACTAACCTAAACTAGCATGTTAACAATTCAAATTCCAACAACAGTCCAACTAATTTCGACCTAAACAATAACTTCATTAACAAAACTCATCAAACATACTCATCAAACATACACATTCACTACAAAACTTCATTAACAAATCTTCATTAACAAAACTCATTAACAAACTCATCAAATATACTCATTCACTACAAAACTTCATTAACAAAACTTCAAACATACTCATTCACTACAAAACTTCATTAATAAAACAGTCCAACATAACTTCATTAACAAAACTCATCAAAGAGCAGAAAGAACGAAATGAACGAACTTCATTAACAAAACTCATTTTCATTAACTTCATTAACAAAACTTAACAAAACACAACAACGACGTACCTTTAACGACGGTAACAACGGCAATGCAAGAACGAAATGTATCAAAGAGCAGAAACGGACGGACGACGACAATGAGCAGAAACGAACGACGACGGAAATGAGCAGAAACGGACGGACGACAAGGTTTTTCGGTGAAGGTTTACGGTTGACGGACGGTTAAGGACGGTTGACGGTGAAGGTTTTTCGGTGAAGGGTTTTGAGCTCTGTTCGCATGCAGGGGAGAAGAAAGAGCGGAAATATGAAAATGAATACTGACTATTCATATATTTTAATTTAATTAGACCTTAGACAGCGCTTTTAATAAAAGCGCTTTCTAAGTTGGACCTTAGACAGCACTTTTAAAAGCGCTTTCAAAGGTTGGCCTTAGACAGCGCTTTTGATTTTTTTTTTTTTTAATTTTTAAGACCTTAGAAAGCGCTTTTAAGGTAAGCGCTGTCTAATATTTTCCTTTAATTTTTTTTTTTAAATTAATAAAACTTTAGAAAGCGCTTTTGACCGAAGCGCTGTCTAAGGTCTTATATTTTTTTTAAATTTATAAGACCTTAGAAAGCGCTTTTAACTAAAGCGCTGTCTAATATTTTCCATTAATTTTTTTTTAAAACTTTATAAGACCTTATAAAGCGCTTTTGACCAAAGCGTTGTCTAAGGTCTTATATTTTTTTGCGCTTTTACTTTTTTAAATGGCTAGTTTCCTTGTTTTTAACTTATAGCAGCGCTTTTGTATTAAAGCGCTGTCTAAGGTGCGATGTTATAACTTACTTTTGTTGTAGTGTCAAGAGTTTATTCAGCAAAATAAGATTTAAATTCAATATTTATCTTTCCCAAATAATTGAAATAAATATATATATTTTTAAATATATATTCTCTAGCCACAAATAAAGTGTTGAAAATCAAAATCTTTAAAGAAAATATATTTTTATAATTCTCAATCATCAATCATTACCATATATGTGATTTCAAATATATTTAGCATAATATATATTAAATAACATATCTCCCAAAGAAAACCAAAATTTTCACAAATACTTTTCTTCTAAAAAAAATAAAGATATTATTTTGAATAAAAAATTTATCATAAAATTTGTGATATATATATTACAATACAATATTTAATTTCAATTAAAAAACTTTATCTCTATTAAATTTCATTGGTTTTATTTTATACAAAATCATGATCAAAACAAATATTTAAGATTATAATGCAATTAAGGACCAAACAATTGCAATCAAATATTTACATATAGAAGATGTATAATCATTAAGTTGAAAGAACATAAAAGAACACATGTACATATAAATTTATATAGAATAACTTAAACCATACAAATCGTTTCAAAACAAATATACACACAATCATAAATTTCGTACTATCACAATGATTTAACAAATAAAAAAAAATCCCTAAATATTATCATAAAAAAGTCTTGTCTTGAAAAACAAAATTCACACAATCATTAATTTCAAATATATGTTTCATAATTGCAAATTCACACACAAAAATTGAAGTTTAGTGGACAAATCTCAATAAACACAACATGGAGATCTGATCTGATGCCATTTGTTGGAATTAAATCAAGGATTAATACACATTTTGGACCCTGCCATATTGGGCGAATTTGAAAAAGGACCCTGTAAAAAAAAAAACACAGATTCCAACCCTGCCTTTTTAAGATTCTCTCATTGTGGACCTTAAATGAATTTGGTAAACCCAAAGGCTGAGGTGGACATTACAGGTTGGATTTTTTTTTATTTCTTCTCTTACGTGTAAAAGACATATGAAATGCAATTTCATTTTCCCCCTTGTAACCTAGAATAGTAACCGCGCACAATCTTCGTCTTCTCCAAACTGCAGCTCGTGCGTCCACCATTTTCAGGGTTTTGAGGTACGTTTACTTTCTTTCATCCATTCTATTGTCTTCTCCAAGATGCGATTTCCATTTTTTTTTCCGTTTTCTGCACCTCCCATTATTCATGGTTGTAGTCCAACTTCAGGTATGGGAGTGTTCAACCTAATCATTCACCATGATGGAGAGTTTATTTGTGAGAGCTTTGTTTTTTACAGAGGAGGTGTTGAAACCATTTCCTCAACATCAACATTGGGCCACATATCCATTCCATTAGTAGGACTGACATTATATGAATAACAAGTTCTACATGTTTCCCTACTGTAGCACTCATCCACATAATGTTCTAGATCCAACTTCTGGTAACTTATAGCAGCAGTGGCATGTCTACATGGGATGCCCACAAGTTCCCAAAAACAACATGTACACGTGTCTGCATCCTGGCCACTGACAATGGTTTCAACACCTCCTCTGTAAAAAACAAAGCTCTCACGAACAAACTCTCCATCATGGTGAATGATTAGGTTGAACACTCCCATACCTAAAGTTGGACTACAAGCATGAATAATGGGAGGTGCAGAAAACGGGAAAAAAATGGAAATCGCATCTTGGAGAAGACAATAGAACAGATGAAAGAAAGTAAACGTACCTCAAAACCCTGAAAATGGTGGACGCACGAGCTGTAGTTTGGAGAAGACGAAGATTGTGCGCGGTTACTATTCTAGGTTACAAGGGGGAAAATGAAATTGCATTTCATATGTCTTTTACACGTAAGAGAAGAAATAAAAAAAAATCCAACCTGTAATGTCCACCTCAGCCTTTGGGTTGACCAAATTCATTTAAGGTCCAAAATGAGAGAATCTTAAAAAGGCAGGGTTGGAATCTGTGTTTTTTTTTACAGGGTCTTTTTTCAAATTCGCCCAATATGGCAGGGTCTAAAATGTGTATTAACCCTTAAATCAATAACAATTAATCACATATACATGTTCTACACATTATGTCATATACTTTAGTACGAAATAAAATAGATAATACAAACATGTATATAATCACTGAATCTCCGACATGTTAGTATATGAGAGGAGAGATTGCAGGAATACCTGGATCTATTGAGAAAGTTTTTGTTTGCGGTAATCCTAAAAGCTAGAAAACAAACAACGAACACCTGGTGGCTTGTATAGTTCTTCCCTAACCCTTACTCATAATGCCTTAAATATTCTTCAGATGGGGAGAAGAGATAAATTGCATATGTACGATATATTGGGGACCATAGCCTATATATAGTGAGATGACCATTAGGGTTCCCATTATTCCCAAATGGACCATCCTGACATCCACTCATATTTGAGCTCATATACAATTAATTAATTAATTAATTATTAAATAGAAATCTAAATAGCCTTTTCAATTTATTTGACCACTTAATCAATTAAGACTCTTAATTTGATAAATAGGTAATATAATTAAAATATATATGTCCACATAATAATTATTGGAATATAATAATTAAATAATATTTAAATTATAAAATATTCCAACAAATTCAACCCCCCTTCTTGTGTATTTTTCTCACTTTCAGTGACCGATTCTACCTAGGACCAAAGAAGTAGAGGCGTGTCGAGTATACCGCGCCAGAGGCGCCAATTATTCCTTCAAAGCACGCCCTGACAAATTGGTTAAATATGAACAATCCTCCTCTGAAGAAGGGACCTAACGTTCTCTAAAAGAGCGTGGTCCTGAATATGTCAGCAACAGAAGGTCCGGAAGATCAGAAGCACTATGCACTCTCTGAAGAGAATTCGAAGAAGCATCTCTCCCAAAGGGTTAAAATGTAGCGGAAAGGCCTACTACAGTTTCTCTTGTCAAGATTCCCCACCTTAAAAGGCGGAGCACTACCTCATCCTTGATTGAGTCTGCACACAACCATTACCAAGGTAAACACACAAGGTGTAAAAAAATTGAAAGCAAAAAAGCTATGGACTTTCAAGACTTACCGAAAATAAACTTCCTTTCTTCCTTGGAGCATCCACCAGTAAACGAGTATTAATGCTGCATTTTAAGCGTTTCCAGTCGGCCTCATCCTAAGGAATAATGCCCTCAAAATAACAGGTTGTTGATGAAACTCATCATCCGCTTATTTTGATACAACTCTTCTTGGGAAAGGCATTCCTCTTTTTATACATACAACCCATTTCCCATGAGGAAATGACTCGGTTCAGTACTTGGGGAACAACTCGTCGCATTTACCCTCCACTCCGTCTCCAACTTTGTAGACTATTGAATTAGATTTTTGGCAGATAAGTGTAACAAAAAAGAATACATCTTCAAAATGCTTCAAACTCTTAGAAAAAGCCCCGAAGCCTCGGACGACCGGGACTAGAGAAACTAAGCCTCTTCCTCGCATACGAGTTATAGGGCCATGTTGAGATTTGAAGAGATGAAAGAAAAGGGTTAGAGAAGGCTTTCCTTTCCAATATCCATACTAGTACTGGAAGATTTTCACATATGCCCAACATGTTAGTTGAAGTTGCAACAAAGCCACTACCAGATGCTCAATAACTTCCATCTGAAAAGCATTGAAGGACGAGCGAAGACCCATGACCTAAAAGGTGCATTCATAAAAAGGAATGGAGTAATCGTCATACTCACCGCATATTCTTTCATTTTCACTAGGAGTCATGACACCCCAATCCAAATATGGACCAACCTTAAGATAGGATCCATCGAGATTACCCTATTTGGAAAAGACAGAAATAGTTGAAGAATAAGTAGAGTCTAGCAACGAGGATGGAACATTCTTCTATGATTTTTTTTTCATGATTGATAAGTGAAAATTGTAGCTATTTTTGTATATAAGTTTTGTTGCACTTATCGATACTTTTTGTTAATATCATTCGAATAAACTCCGCTTTGTCTGTAAATACGTTTACTTACATTATAGTGTATATATTGTGTTATTGTGTAAATATCATTGAGTTTAATTATTTTCTATTTATTTTTCCAGGTATTCAAGCAAGGATATCTTGTCATATTCATTAAGAGCATTGAATAAGCTTTCTAACGCTTCCGACCATGCATCAATCCGAGTTACGGTTCAGAAGTTGTGGTCAAAACAAGGGCTGGTGTGCTGTCAAGTTCGCTTTGCGAACTTCCTAGCGAATGTTCCCAGACTTGAGGCAGTAGAAAAAGGCACCAAAGTTCGCATTGCGAACTTTCCAGCGAATATTCGCTTTGCAAATAAAAGTTCGCATTGCGAACTTTTGCAGAATCGCAGAGGCGATTTAACTGTTCCTGAGGCATCAGGTGCCAAATTTTGAAGTTCGCGTTGCGAATAAAAGCTTGCTTTGTGAACTTAACTGATTTTGTAAATGATATTTAAGTCATTTCATTC
Source organism: Lathyrus tuberosus (assembly GCA_022829125.1). Taxonomy (NCBI): domain Eukaryota; kingdom Viridiplantae; phylum Streptophyta; class Magnoliopsida; order Fabales; family Fabaceae; genus Lathyrus; species Lathyrus tuberosus. Next base: position 16,343,542 of record JALAZF010000040.1, read on the forward strand.
ATTTTTTAGGTTAATATTTTGGGGATTTTTGCTCTCAAATCCATCAAACTCATTTTTCAGTAGGATTAGCTTAGAAAACAACATTGAAGTTTACACACAGATGATCCGGAGTGGATTTCTCATCAACCGGCGTTGACAAACCGCGAGATGTTTGATTTATTTCTTTTCTTCTTTGTGTATTTCTTCTTTGTTGGGTTGTTGTATATGTATTTACTTTGAACTCGTGTATATTTGTCGCCCATGGCGTTATATTTAATTTTACTTTACAAATCCTTATCGGTGATTATCCTTGATTTTTGCTTTATGCTCGGGGTTTGGGTTGTGTTAGAGATAAACATCACAAACTTTGATTAGGGATGGTTATCTGTTAGCTTCTGGATGCTAGAGATAGATTTAGAGCAAATAATCTTTTTGGGTGTCGAAGCTTAATGCCTCCGTATCTTGAGTCGGGTGCAAGAGTGTCGACGAGGGTAACACGGTTGTTCTCTCAGCTCAGTGTGTCAGAGATGGACACTGTTGTGAGCGATGCTGGATGATATTGAGGAGTATTGTAGGTTGAGTATAACTGGTCGGTAAGTTTAAGTTTGTGACGAGTCGATTATGTGCATGTCTGACAAGTTTCTTCTCTCTGAAGAATAAATTCTTTTTGTGTTAATGTTTACTTTTCTGTATTTACTTAAACCCATTTTAAACCGAACTCATTAACATTTAAATTGTCGAATGGCAGTTCAATAACACCAATCTCTGTGGACACGATATAAATCCCGGAGGGAATTCTTCCAAAAATAATATTTTTGCTTACCGCTTTACCGCACCAATAATGATGTACTCTTTTTTATATACACACGAAAACAAATATAAAGAAGAAAGAAGATAGCAGCAAAATGGGAAAGATAACTCAAAGAATTGTGAAGCAAAATCCTCAAGAATCATATGCTAACATGCAAAGAATATAGATACTATCAAACATTTCAAATCACTCACATGTAACACTCAAGTGTTCAAATTCTCAAGGGCCATAATAAGGGTATCTCTGAAAAGACGTTTGTAGTATGAGGCATTAAAGGCGCGAATCCTAAAGAAACTGAACATTCACTTTTGCTCCCCCAAAATAAATGGGAGAGCGGTTGGCAGCCGATGCTAATGCAACAAACTTTTTCTTTACTACGCATAAGCAAGGGCTTCGGACGCAATTGTTCTGGGCCGACCATATTGGTCTCGGCCAACCACTCTTAAGAAGCTACAACCTTTTCAGAATCTTCTCAGCACACGAAAATTATCCTAAAGATAAGTACGGGAGATCAAAATTCCAGATAATCTAACAACTCTCCGTAATTCAGTTGTTACAAATAAAAAATTATTTTTTCATCTCTTATATATAAAGAGCCCGCCAATATCAATCCCTTGAGGTTGAACATCATTTGGGTTAAAATCTACATCATCCCCGTCAACAAAAAGAGTTATTATTTTTAAAAGATATAATAAATTAGTGCATATAATCAACAACGAATTTGATCCCGTATATAAATATTAAATTTGTTTTGACATTACTTATATATTTAAATATATGTAATAATATTTGAATCAACAAAGTATTTTTTAATATTTATGAATGACACAAATTTGTCCCAAGAAATATATAAATAAAATTATATATTAAAAAATAAATTAGTATAATAATAAGATTTCAAAAACAATGAAACTTGTATTAGATAAATGAAATGTTTAAGTTATTTTAACAAATAAGACAATTATGTTATAAGAGATAATAGAATGATCGATAAGTTTATGTTATTCAGTATTTGAATCAGTAATAAAGTTGATCCCGTTTATCACAATAGTTTTTGTCTTCGTATATAAAAATATTTTAATCAACAATGTATTTTTTTCTGTATATAAATATTATTTTTGTTTTGACATTATTTATAAATATATTTGAATGAATAGCAAAATTGTTCCCGTTTATAAAAATATTTAAATCAAAATATTATATTTGTTTTGACCTTATTTATAAATATACTTGAATAAATAGTAAAGTTGTTTATGTTTATAAAAATAATATCTTTTTTGGCTATATAAAAACATTTTAAAGAACAATTTATTTTTTTCCCGTATATATAAATATAAATTTTGTTTTGACACAATTTATAAAAAATTTGAATAAATAGTAAAATTGTATCTGTATATAAAAATATTTGAATCAAAAGTAAAGTTGTGTCCGTTTATAACAATAGCCTTTTGTCGTAGATAAAATTTTTTGAATTAAGAATGTATTTTTTTTTATGTATATAAATATTATTTTTGTTTTGAAATTATTTATAAAAAAATTTGAATGAATAGTGAAGTTTTTTCCATTATCATTTAATATTTTGATTAATAATTTGATTTCTTCATTTAATTTTTATATGTATTGTATTGAACACCTAAACAAAATCATTCCTTTTCATAAGAAGCCATTCTTTTAAGAAGCATGCCATAAATAGATCCCAATTTGAAATGCCATACATTTCTTTCACTAATGCAACTGGGCGAGTTTGTCTCTTATTATAAGGAACAATAGATCTGTCACAAGTTGGTCTTCAATATGAAATGAACTAAAAGAATCAACAAACTCACCACAATTATCAAATCTAAGTATCTTGTTAACAACTTAATTAATAAAATTCCATGTAAGGGCTATGATACAATTATTATAGGTATCAATCAGTTCTGCTCATTGAAGAGGTAGATTTCTATTCTACATGATCATTGACAAGTCCATCAAAGACCAGATACTGAAGAGCTATAGAATACTTTGCAGCTTTCATATTACCAGTACCCGTGGTATCGGTTCGTGAATAGCTCCTCCCTTTCAAAATAAATGATCCCGGTATATCCCCTTCTGCAAGACAATTAACAACAACCAAAAATGTAATTTGTATGCACCACCATACATATGATCATATTTTACTACTTTAAACAGGTTCAAACAAATTAACGTTATGCTATATGATAAAATAGTAGAACGTAATTGAACGTATCCGCAAAACATGTGTCATGGACGAATGGAGGCAACCTTTAATTGTGAAAGTGGTGTGTATCCATTTCTTATAGATGAAGTGAAACCTTGGAGAGTCTCCCTGATGAGTATGAGTATCCGATAAGAGAAGCTTGCAAGACCCTTTTTGACTGCAAAAGAATACAGAAAGTCCAACTAAACCTTATCACTATGCGTATTAGTAAGAGTTAAACAGCCGAAAACAATCAAGAATTCCTAAACAAAAGTAATCAACGAACACTCACGTTGCATAGCTAATAGCATTGTTGCACAAGGCTAGACTCTTGATCATGGCCAAGTCTCGTCCGCAGGCATTAGAATACCGTTGTTGGCATACCCTTCACATATCATATTTCGAAAATCAAAAGAAGAATTAGAAAAAAAAAGATGTTTATTAAATTTATGATATGTTAAATCCAAAATAATTACTTGTTGTCAAAGAAATCTCCAAAATCATCAATAACAACTGCATCAGGCAATTTATCAAACAGATGGAAGGCAGAAAAGTATTTCCTAATATCTTCATCATCATTCACATATCTACCTCAAACAATTAAAAAAAAAATTAAATTAGCATAAATATATAACTGGTGATGACTAATGGAAGATATCAAAAAAGGGTTATGGTATATAGTATATACTTCACTTGTATACATTGGAAGATATTGGAAGATGGTTCAATACCCCAAGAAAGAAAAGGGGGTTTGGAATCCAATCTGTTTTGGTTACAGATGAAGATGACATTTGGGTTGGAAGAGTTGGAGTGAAGTGCTGCTGCTAGATTGAATGCAAATTGGAAAAGAAGTAAAGTCTTTCCACTGAAGGAAAAACACAGATAGCAAGTAAACTATTGTCATGATCTGCACCACCAATTTCCGATCAATGTCAACTGAAACTTAAACTGATTAACAAACTCTAAACACACTAAGAAATACTTGAAACCACATACATACCACGTATAGCCTACTAATATCCCAAACATCAAGTTAGATCAAATAATAATTTGTCAATCTAAGACTTCCATCACACCAGTACTTGTCTGATTGAGCTTGGATTGAAATGAATACACTTTATAGAAGAATTGTTACAAATTACAATTGTGTGCCATACTCAAATTTGTTTTCTTTCGTTATCTTAAGCATAAAAAGTTTAAATGTCACTAACCAATCTTACAAATTCAGACAATACATGCAATATCATTTATTGCAAAAGATCACTACAGATAATTCCATGTCATTAGAGTATATAAATATATACAGCAAAACCAGCAGCTATAACAGAAATGAAACAGTTAGGGTGTTACAGGCATACTCCTAATCTCGGGCACGTGTCTGTTCTGATCAACACATCCTGAGCTTATCAAAGAGGTTATCTAGATATCATCCGCCTTAACTGACTCGTCATTATCATTCCTATGACAACTCCAGAACGCATGAGTTGAGTTTACAATCTTCAGCTCACCATTACCAAAACTTGCTTCACGAAATTCCGATCACTTTAGCTGTGGATTTATATATATGTAAACGATGAACAACAAAAATTTACAGGCTGCATGCATACTGAACACTGATAAAATTACAGGCACCATTCAAATGAGGTACATGAAATATATCCCTGTCAAGTATCCATTATTTCATGCCTTTCCAATACCAAACACAACAAAGCAACAACTTAATAAATTGACTGATGTGCTTCCGCCACGATTACATGACAACTCTGCAACCGAACGACGCAATCATTGAAAACATTCGATCAAATTTTTACTTACTTCAGCCAAGAGCAATTGCAAAATTGTTTGTCCATATTTCACTATAAAGAATTGATAAATAGTAGTAGTAGTAGTAGTAGAAAATCAAACAGAAAACTCATCTATAAATGTTCATTCTTACCAGTTGTTGAATTCCACCTCTTTATATTTGGCTATGTTATCTCAATACCGACCAAGATGGCTCAACTTCGTTGAGGTTGTTCAGATTCAGAAAATCTTGCAATTCCTGTCTCATTCTCTAGAGGGAAGAAGCGAAGATAAGAACAAAACACCAAGATAAATGGCTTTACCACATCATTGACAATTGCTTCCTATTTGATAAAAGGATACTCTAAATAGAATTGTAGTGTGCACTAAGTTTTGCCCAATGAAAAGTATAATACTCAGTAGTCATCAACAGAAGAGGGAATGCCATACTCTAGCTTCAGATCTTTATTGAACTGTAATACTCAGTAGTTCACTTTATTGAACTGTAATCACTTTATTGAAATGTAATCACTATATCAAATACAGAATCCATTTGTTTCTGAAGTTAGAAAGGATGAATATTAGCCATGTTATGCCCGTCAGGAGCCTCACATTATATGAAACTAGCCTTAATTATATCGTCATGTCTTTTCTGAGTTGCAGGGGGTTTGGGAGCTGTACCGTATTACACCAAAAGCAAACTTTAGTTCTGAACAATAAGTATTTGTAACTAATAATTTACTTTTTGGCACAAAAGTGGGTTATTTAGTGCAAAAAGGTGTAGTTGTATTGCAATGAAGCTATAATATAGTTGGATTTAGTTAGAATTAGACATTAATTGCCCCTGTCAGTTTAGTATAGCAAAGCTATCACTTTTGAAGCAATACTTGTTTGTAATGATACAAAATCTAAATCAACAACTTAATCCCCGTGTCAAATTTTGCAGCAAATAGTTCCTTATTTCAACATAATTAGACATGGAGGGATAAAAATTCAGATAATACATGTAAATGACAGACATTGGGATACAAAAGACAGCAACAATAACAAAAGTAATAATTGCTAATAATCTCTCTTGAACACCACTAAGACTTATACAATATAGATTCTCCCAAACCTCACTGAAAGTAAAAAAACTAATGACAGTAAAATTTAACTCTTATTATGTTTAAACAGAACTAATCACGTAAAATGGGTTATTTGTTTAGGCCTTTGAACAACATGTTGCATAGTTAGAACTAGGGGTGCCAAAATGGATGGATTGGATGGATCAAAACAATCCATTAGTCCATTAACAATCCACTAAAATTTTCTTAAAATTATCCAATCCGATCCATCCGTTAAGAATAAAATCCATCTAATCCATCCATTAACATATTTTTAATGGATGGATATCCATCCATCCAATTTTTTTTTTTATTTAAAAAAAATCAGTTTTTTTTTTCGGAACAAAAAGTCGATTTTTTTTTTCGGAAAAAAAAATCGGTTTTCTTTGAGAAAAATAGTCTCTTTTTTCCGAAAAAAAAATAGTTTTTTTCGAAAAAAAATGTTTTTTTTTTCAGAAAAAAAAGTCAGTTTTTTTTTCGAAACAAAATCGGTTTTTTTTTCGGAAAAAAAAGTTGGTTTTTTTTTCAAAATAAATTGACTTTTTTCCTGAAAAAAAAACCGATTTTTTTTCTAAAAAAAACCGACTTTTTTTCCCGAAAATAAAACCGACTTTTTTTTTCGAAAAAAAAATGGTTTTTTTTTCCGAAAAGAAAACCGACTTTTTTTTCCGAAAAAAAACTGACTTTTTTTTTCTGAAAAAAAAACCGACTTTTATTTCCGAAAAAAAACCGACTTTTTTTTCCAAAAAAAGACCAATTTTTAATTATTTTTTTAAAAATAAATCTTACGGAGATAAAAATAATTCATTGGATCTTTAAAATATGTTGGATGGATTGAACCAATCCATGCATATAAATGGATGGATTTAATCCAATCCATTAACTTACTTTTTATGTGGTGGCCACCTCTAGTTAGAACTAACCTTCAGCTATAACAAAATCAAAATTCATAATGTAATAGGTGCAACCACAACTTCAATTTAAAAAAAAACAACAGACCAATTGGATGACCTGTTGTTGTTGCTCTAGTGGCAGGAAACTCAATTGTTCCAGTCTTAGATTCAATATTTGTTGCAGCAAAACAGACTCACATCAGATGGAAGCTGAAACAAACCATATATATTAAGAATGTCATAAAAATGATCAGAATAACAACATTAGACAGATAGTGATAGAAAAATCATGTTTGAGAAATTTATACATGTGAAACTTGTTAGAAAAATCATTAAAAACTTGTTTGACAAATTAATTTTTGAATTATTGCAAGTGGCCAGCTGTTGGAAAGTAAAATGACCCAGTTAAGTATCAGGGGCAGGGCCAGCATATGAAGCTCCGAAATGGATTGCAAACTTGCAGTTGGGTGTACTAACCTGAACAAAACGACGGTAAAATGAGTTGAAAGAAAAGAACTTATATTTAGAGATGAAAAAACTTCCCAGCAATACAAATATCTTAGGGTTGATAAATGTCAGTTTCAATTTTTAACCATGCCCTTTTGATACATTGTCACAATTACACTACATCCACCACCCTTTATAAAATTGAATGGCATTAAAAAAACACAAACCTTCAGATGACTAAATGTTTTAGTTTCTACAAAACGAACTGGAACAGGAAAGAATGCTGGTGTATTAGCTTGTGGAACAACAAACTCCACTGACCCACTGCCAAATTTTTCAGATCAACAAAACAAATCAAAAAATTCAAAAATAGGTTAAAATTAAATCTTAAAAAGTCACTCCAAACTAAGCATTACCTACGATTTGAATTATCAATTAGAAGGACAAACCACTCCAAAATGGAATTCCTATAGTCGTACCTGCAAAGCCAATTTTATAAGGGAAACCCAATCCCGTGACCGTTTAGTTTTCGGCGATCAAACATGCGAACTGAACTGTCATCAGAACTGAAGCAAAAGCAACAAAAATTTAATGAAGAACCATAGTCCAAAAAAGTTTTGGTAGCTAGAAAAAAGGAGCAAACTTCCAAGTTAAACTCATTAATGACATTAAGAAGTATAAAAACTAATTATGAAGAAAAGAAAAATTCAAAAATGTGTATAAATCTCAATCTATGATCATTCAAAATAACAGGAAATACCCGATCAGAATTTAATTTATATCATGAGTATTCCAATCAACACAATGTGCATCTCCATTGTGTTACTTATCAACCTGCGTAAAAGAACATCGTAAAAACGTAGAATGAAATTAATATGCAATAAGGATACCAACAAAACTGATATTCCAATCAACACAATGTACATCTCCATTGTGCTCCTTTTCTAGATATCATTCAAACAATCTACAATGTACGCTCTGTAGTTACTCACAAACGGCTTCAGTTTCAGTCTTCTCCAATCTACAAACTGCAAGCAATGAAATAAGTTATTGATAAGAATATTTCAACAATAACAACCTGTAATAGAAGAAAAAAATCTTATACCAAGTGTACTTCAGTTAAAGATGCCGCTGCAACATAAGTTTTGTGACTTTCCCACCATCATCAAGAATGAGATCTGGAGAGTTAAACTTTTTTTTAGGTTGAAGAACAAAGACATACACAAAAAATGAAGACGGATGAGAAAAATAAAAATTCAGATTGGGAAAACAAGAAGAGAGAGGAGAAAGAGAAAGAGATGATAGAGCAAGATACGACCTTAATAGTAGCGATCAATGTTTGGCCGTGAAGTGCAGCGGCGATGAATGTCCGGTGAAATGCAAATTTCCAGCAGAGGTTTCGATGGTGGAAGATAGAGTTTTGTAGACAAATTTCAAACCATTTGAGATGAAGATGAAGAAATGGTAGTGAGATGCAGGTAAGCCATCGGGCGCTGTCATCAAGGTTGTATTGCATTGAAAATTGGTTCCAATACCCATGCGATTTCTCAGCAAAGCAGGGTGCAGGTTCCAACACCCAAATTCAATTACATAAAGTTATAAATTGGAACTATTTGGTATTGTACATCAACTTGTTGGAAAAATAGTGGTGTTTGTAGTGTTAAAATTGTAGTTCCGTTTCAATTAGCCCTTAACTTGGTTGGAAATACTTGGTTTTGGACTCAAATTACCCCTAATTTGATGACATGGCAAGCTAATTAGAAGGGTTAATTAATGGTTTTCCACAACCACTTATTTTCCTATATTATAGATACATCTTGTGCATTATGGTACTTGAGATTCTCTTGCGGGCCAACGGACCAATAAATTAATTTGAACAAACACCTTTTCCCATAGTATTTTATCAAATTAAGTAGAAATACTATAACGATGCGTTTATAGTTTATACAAAGTAATTGAATTTTTTTAAAGAATTTATAATTTTAAACATTTAAAATAATTCAATTGAAATTTATTTATTTTTAAATTTTTTTGTTTAAATAGAATATAAAATTATTGAGTGTTACAAATTTTGTATAATTTTTATAAAATTTGAGTCAAATTTAAAATTTGAAATATAGAAACTAATTTATAATATTTTAAAAATTTAAAGAGACTTATTTGTAAATTTTGAAAAATTATTAAGGATTACTTTATAAATTCTATTCTATTGTTTTCGAAAGAAATGTGAAGATGAACAAACCAAATAAAGCAACCCGAATAATAAACAAGCATAACCCACACAATAAGGAACATGAAAATGGAGTTTGAACATTGTGGTACTTATGGTATGGAAGGAACTGTCCCATTTTCGATAACAAAATGGTGTCGGTCACAGATACGCTGAATTCCATTAAGTTTTTCAGTTGGAGATGGATATCTAATTACATTTTTTCTTTTAAGTCTTCTTTTTACGATTGGTTTGTAGTGACTTTGGTGTGTATTAAAAGGGTTAATATTGTTCCTTTGTAAGTGGGTTGCTGTTGCTGCACCTCTTGTGCAGCTTTTTATTAATCTATCTTATTGCTTTCTGAAAAAAAAAGAGTACTGTTAGGTTCAGAATGTTTTAATAGGATAGGTGGAAGTGTTTTCAAGTTTGGATGGTGATAGGTATACGAATCAAACTAGGAAAGGGAAGGAATATGGAGTTTTGGAGTAATATATATTTTTGGGTTTTAGGGATATGGAGTTAGGTATGATGAATAATCAAAGGTTAGAGCATTGCTCTAACATAGAGTAATGCTGCTAAATGAACCAAAGCATGTTTTCTAACATTATAATACATGGAAATGATAACATCAAGAATAAAGTACACTATATTAACATCAAATGCAAAAAAATTCAATAACATGGTAAAGTTGACTAGTTGAGCAACTTACATGGAGTACAATATAAATATCGATAAATGATCAAGTGCATTAACAAAGCACATACACCATGTTAAACCCAAAGAAGATTGAAGATCGAAGAACAATGAATTCTAGTTTTGGTTTCTATGAGAATAAGATGTAAGAAAACAACTTTATTCTCTAATGTAATCATTTGGACTCTAGATACATTAGACAAAAGATCTTCCAACATAAATGATCAACAATGAATATGAAAACATATATGGTGAAACACCGTCTATCTGTGTCTCCTATAGATTGTCCCTTGACACCGATCTTTGGTTAATGCATAACCAATTTAACGATTTTCTTTCCCTTGGTCAACAGTACTCTAATAAGTCAACGCTTTTTGATCCTCTAATAGAAGACCAAACAATTATCCTTTGGTGACTAATAAGTTTGTCCTCTAGAAGTTTATCCTCTAAATATCATATTTGATTAATCTTTTAAAGACTTTCCTTTCAAAGCATTAAATACAAATTGAGAGTTAGTTGACATAGTACACAAGGTACAGTGATGCAAATAGTATGCGATGATTTTTGCTGATAGTATTGAGTAAGAGAATGCTGCCATGGAAATGGAGCTTCTCAAGGTGAAAAGAAGAAGATGGAAACAGAATTGGTAACTAACTTCTGTTATTCATTTTCAATCAGTTACAATTAGGTGCATTCTACACCTTATATACAAGAGTAAACCTTATCTACAATTCAAAACTAATGCAAAACCTCTAATTACATTATTACCCTTAATACTCCCCCTCAACTGGGAAGGTATATATCTAACATTCCCCACTTGGAAATAAGAAACTCATAAAGTGGTCTTGAAAGTGCCTTGGTTAGAGGATCTGCAAGCTGTTGTGCCGATTTAACATGAACAAGTTTGAGAAACTTTGTTTGCACATGTTGACGGATAAAATGACGATCAATATCTACATGTTTTGACCTTTCATGACTCAAAGGATTTGAAGCAAGTTGGATTGCAGTCTGACTATCACAAAACACCATGACAGACTGCAGATCAATTTCAAAGGTTCTAAACAATTGTTTTATCCATAGTAATTCAGAAGTGAGTGAAGCAAGTGCTCGATATTCAGCTTCTGCTGAGGAACGAGCAACAGTGGGTTGTTTCTTAGACTTCCAAGCTATTAGAGCTTCTCCTAAGAAAACACAAAAACCTGTTGTGGATTTTCTTGATAATTTACAGCTACCCCAGTCAGCATCAACAAAAGCAGTAAGTCGAAGGGAGGATATTGAAGGAAAGAACAAACCCTTGCCTGGTGTGCCTTTAAGATACTGCAAAATGTGATGAACTGCTGCTAAATGAGGAGTACTTGGCTGCTGCATAAACTGGCTCAGGCGATTCACTGCAAATGTGATGTTAGGCCTTGAAATGGTCAAATACATGAGCTTCCCAATCAGTCTTCTGTAGCCAGAAATGTCTTCCAAGAGCTCACCATCAGTGTCATTGAAAGAAACTGCAACATCTATTGGAACAACCATAGGTTTAGATGCTAAATAGCCTGTATCTTGGAGGAGTTATAAGGTATACTTTCTTTGGCAAAGATGAATACCACTACTAGACTTAGCAATTTCCAAACCCAAAAAATAATTCAAATCTCCAAGGAATTTCAACTTGAAGTGCTGCTTTAGGATATCTTCCACCATTTTTAATCTATCCATGTTAGGACCAGCAAGTACAATGTCATCTACATATACAAGTAGAATGACCAAGGTAGAACCTGTGCCACTAAAAAACAAAGAATGGTCAGCAGGTGATTATTCAAAGCCTACTGATGTGAGTGTGGAACTAAACTTTTGATACCACTGTCTAGAAGCCTGTCTTAGACCATACAAGGATTTGTTGAGTTTGCACACTAAATTCTCCCCCTTGATTGGATATCCCTAGGGCAACTGCATGTAGACTTCTTCAGACAACTCTCCATTTAAAAAGGCATTGTTGATGCCAAGTTGAACAAACTTCCACTCTTTTTGAGCAGCAACTGAGAGAAGAAGTCTCACAGTGGTAAACTTTGCCACAGGAGAGAAGGTATCTAGAAAATCTACTCCATCTTGTTGTGTGAATCCTTGAGCTACCAATCATGCCTTATACCTGTCAAGGGATCCATCAGCCATATACTTAACCTTATAAACCAATATGCATCCCACAGTCTTTTTGCCAGGTGGAAGAGGTTGGATAGACCAAGTGTTATTGGCCTCTAAAGCAGCAATTTCTTCTGCCATGGCAAGCCTCCATTTGGGATCAGAAACTGCTTGATGATAAAAAGAGGGTTCATATATGGTGGACACTTGATTGATGAATTGGTGATAAGAAGGGTGGAGTTTGTCATAGGATAAGTGTCTTTGAATAGGGTATTGAACATTACACTGGAAATCCTGTAAATAGGAGGAAGGTCTGGATTGTCTAGCTGACCTTCTAAGAGTGTGACTTTGTTCACCAGGTACTACATTATTACCTTGATTTTACTCAGCAGGTAATAGCAAGTGATCAACAGGTATAAGCAATATGTTGGTATTGGATAAAGATGTGTTATCAGGGGAATTCTCAGTGATTGAAGATGTATTATTGTGAGTGACTGGAGAAACCAAAGCATCAAGGAAAGATGCAGGGTCAGTCACTGTTTTAGGCAGAACTGTGTCAGAAAAGAAAGTTGGGACCAGATTTGTGTCTTGAAGTGTGTGAAAAGGGAAAATGGATTCATGGAAAAGGACATCTCTAGTGATGATGACCTTTCTAGACTCAAGACATAACAGTTTATATCCTTTGGTACCTGATGGATATCCAAGGAATACACAGGGCAATGCACGAGGGGTAAACTTATGTCTATGTGCAGGAATTGTGGAGGCAAAATATAAACATCCAAACACTCTTAAAGAAGCATACTCAAGGAATTTACCATATAACAGCTCATAGGGAGATTGATTGTTCAAGCCAGGAGATGGTGTCCTATTTATCAGATAAGCACTTGTAGTGACACAATCACCCCAAAACTGGATTGGTACCTTGGATTGGAACAGTAAAGCTCTGGCAACATTGAGAAGATGTTGATGCTTCCTTTCCACTACAGAATTCTGTTGTGGTCTATGTGGACATGAAAATTGGCGTATGGCTCCTTCTGCTTGTAAGAACTCACCCAACTGCAATTCCCTAGCATTATCACTGCGAATTCCTTTAACAGAGGCATTAAACTGGGTTTTGACATAATTGAAAAACATCTTGATTAACATAGTGGCTTCAGATTTATGTTTCATCAAGTGTATCCAAGTGTATCTTGTATTATCATCAACAATTGTTAAGAAGTAATGTGAGCCATTATATGTATATTTTTTAAAAGGCCCCCACACATCACAATAAATTAATTCAAATGGCACATTAACATGGTTATTGTTAGAAGTAAAAGGCAAACGATGAAATTTAGCAAGAGGGAAAACATGACAAATTTCATTATATGAAGAATTTGCAGGAAACAAAGTAGGAATTTTATTCTGAATAGTTTGCAATACTTGATCAGATAAGTGACCTAATCTAGCATGCCAAGTAGAAATAGAAATGTTACCAACTGCTAGACATATTGGTACATTGAACAAATGATTATTAGAACACTTATCAAGAACAATAGGAAGTGCAGTCTCAACTCTGAGGAAATAAAGGTCATGAGTGTGATCACCCTTGCCAATCACCATCCCCTTGTGATTGTCCTGAATGAGAAATCCATTATGAGAAAAAACAACAGATATATTGGATTGTTTGACCAGCTGACTAACAGACAAGAGATTAATTTTGAACTGTGGAATGTACAACACATTTTGCAATGTCAAGTTTGGTCCTAAATTGACTGTGCCTATGGCAGATTAATGGACTTTTGTATTGTTAGGCAAAGAAACAAATTTGTCGGTTAGAGGTTTATAGGATGTGAACAAATTCAAGGAGTGCACAATGTGAGATGTGGCTCCTGAATCAACAATCCAATCAAGATTTAATAGACACTTATTGTGATGTGTTGAGGTAAATATAATACCTACTGAGTCATTTGATGAAGGAGACTCTCCAAGATTTGATTATCAAGCCATTTGTCCTTGGATATAAGCAATGAGCTACTGATATTGCTTTGTGTTCAGTGGTGTCATGTCCTCCATGATACCTGTATTGACAGCATTGGCAGCAGGCTGTGTAGATGACAGATTCTTGTTCTTTCTATAGCCAGGGGGATAGCCATGGAGTTTAAAACACTTGTCCTTGATGTGACCAAGAACACCACAGTGAGAGCATAGAAGCCTATCTTTCTTTCCAATTTTTGACTTAGCACCATTGGAATCATTGACAGCATATGCCAAACTTTCAGTAGTGTCACTTGTAATAGAATTTATCACTCTTTGTTTCTCCTCTTGAATTACAAGTGAAAACACACGACTAACTGAAGGTAACAGATCCATGAGTAGAATTTGACTACGAATTGAATTAAAATTTTCATTCAAACCAAGAAGAAAACTTAAAACATACTCACGATTGATGTGTTCGATCAAAGGACTAACACCACCACACACACATTGATGAATCAGACGAAATTCAGCAAGTTCTTCCCAAAGACCTTTGATCTTGGAATAGTAAGAACCAACAGAGAGAGTACCTTGAGTGCAAGTGATGAAATCCTTGCGGAGTTGAAACAATTATGGACCATTGTTCTGCAAAAAACGCTCTTGAAGGTCATTCTAAATCTCCAGAGCTGTAGAAGCATAGATGATGCTTGCCGTGAGTTCTTTGGAAACCGAATTCAAAAGCCAAGACGCAACGACATTATCATTGCATTGCTATAGTTGAAACCGAGGATTATCTTCTGGAGGTTGTGGAATCGAGCCATCAACAAAGCCAACCTTGTTCTTGGCACGAAGGGCGATGAACATTGCGCAACGCCATGAGGGATAATTTTCTTCTGTCAAGAGATGCGAAACGAGAACAAGGCCAGGATGATCTGAATGATGGATAAAGAAAGGATTCTGCTGTTGATCTGCCATGAAGATGAGAACGAGCTCGAAACGAAGCTTGAAGATAGGATAATGAAATGCGTAAGTAGAAACGAAAATCTTGGACAAAGATTATACGCAAAAGTCTACTGATACCATATTGAGTAAGAGAATGCTGCCATGGAAATGGAGCTTCTCAAGGTGAAAAGAAGAAGATGAAAACAGAATTGGTAACTAACTTCTGTTATTTAGTTTCAATCAGTTACAATTAGGTGCATTCTACACCTTATATACAAGAGTAAACCTTATCTACAATTCAAAACTAATGCAAAACCTCTAATTACATTATTACCCTTAATAGGTAGTACACAATTTTGTAGACTACTAAAATGGTCCACTTCAAAGAAATGACAATTTTTGCATATAGAGTTATCCGAGTGAAGTAAAATTTATCAAAAATCTTTACGATATTTTTTAAAAATAAACTCTATACAAATCAGAAAGAAAGAAACATTAAAAGCATCGAGTCATACAAAGTCTATGCACTTTCTATTGAAAAGGGAAAATACTTGTATTGGGCTAAATATTATTTACATTCTTTGTGAGAGATTAAATTGTAAATATAAACACTTAATCATTAATTTGATTGTAATTTTCTCAAAGAGATAAATTGTAGAGGAAATCTTTGACAGAATAAAAAGACTAATTTGTAGTCAAATCTTTGTATTGACAAATTTAAGATATAATTAGTGGGACTAGAAAATATCTTTGTGGTTGTAATTAAGTGAAATATAACAGAGAATTGGTGAACAACTGACTCCAAATACAAAAGAGGATGAATTATGTCATTTAGAAATTGAGATTATTTTAAAAATTTATTTTTTTAAAAACAATGTATGTTAATACAACAGAGATAAAGTAGCAGAGAAGAAGAAAAAAAATTAAAAAAGAAGAAGAAATAGAAGAGAACAAAAATTAAAGAGATAGAGTTAGAGAAAGTGCACCAAAGATTTATACAATTTTGACCTACCACTTGGTCTATTCATGTTCCCTAGAGTTTTCTTTTGAGAGTTCCACTAATAATAGTCTTAAACTTTTAAGAATATGCCCACGAACCTTTTGCAACAGTGAGAAATTGTACACAGGATGATTCGCAAACCAAACAAAGCTTTTTTAACATTTTGATCTCTCAAAATAAATTTATATTTTAACTGACTGATCTCAAGAATCAAATAGAGATTTTAATAGGTTAGTCTCAAGAACCAAAAAAAAAAAGATTTTAAAAGGTTAATCTCAAGAATCAAACAAAAATATTTCTCAAGATAATCACACCCTTGAATAAGAACAAATGCATCACCCCACCAGTACAATCAAACTCTCACATGTATCTTCTACCCTCTAGGCACTAAGGCAACTTTAGTAAAAAATAAAAAAATAGAGAAGAGGATAGTAGACAATAGTATATGATAGTTTAAATTTCGAAATTTGGTGTAAAATAAGAATGGGGAGAAGTGATAACTCATTATTTGTGAGATTTTTAACCTTTAATAGTTGAATTAAATAGTTGAGTTAGGCTTTATTAGAGTTATTTATTTGTATTTGTATGACTTTTTCTTAAATCGTATATGCATCACACTACATATTCTCTTCTGTTGTTTTTATGTGTTTTTGTATATTTTCAGGAGTAACTTTAGTGACAAGTTCTGTCGCATCAAGATTTATGACCATAATTCAGCAGGCTTTGGGTCAAAAGATGGCGGTAGAAGTTTTTAATCTTAGCATTAGAGCTGACATGACAGAGTTTTAAGGAAGGAAACAATGGCTGAGCTAGAAATAGGGGTGGGAATAGACTGGGTTGAGTTAGGCTTTGCCAAGCCTGAGCCTGACCTCCTAAAAAATTTAAAGCCTAAGTCTGACTTGTAGCCTATCATAGACTTATTCTTAGGCCTTAGTCCTACCATTCAGAAGGCCTGATTGATCTTCTAACCTACTTAAAAGCCTATTTCATTTAACATTTATAACTAAGAAATTTAAATAATGTTAAACAGATTAACGAATTAAAAGATCAATAAAACTAAATGTTTATTTTCATTGACTTATTCGAGGTTACCTATTAGTATATGTTTTGTGATACTATTTGTTTGAGAGAACTTATGAAAATAACTTATGACATTATTCATAAGGTGTTTTCAACTCATTTTCATAAGTTCTGGAAAAAAAATAAAGCCTTATTTTCGTATTTTAATTCAAAGTACAAAATACAATATAATAATTATAAAGTTATTCAATTTTATTTAAATAGGTCATCCATATATGCTTAAAAGATTTTTTTATAGCATGTGGCCTAGCCTTTTTAGCTAAATAGACTTATAAAAAATCTTAGGCTTTTTCTATTTAAAAGAATGTCTGGTTTAGCTTGGGCCTATGTAGGCTAGGCCGTTGGTCCCTGTTGGTTGGTTTGGTCCATTCCCACCCCTAACTAGAAACCTAAAGAGATAAGGATGAGCGCTAGAGGAAAATTTCTGAAAAAATTGTTTTTTGAGCACTATAATAGCCGCCCTGCATAGATGGCTTGCTTTGAGACATGTTATCTCATGCATGCGTTGTATACCACTTCTAGTACATGTACTAAAGAATAAAAAATGGAATATGTTTTATTCCTTGGGCCTGATCAATGGATAATAAAAGGCCGAATCAATGCTTTATTCCTTTGGACTAGACAATGGATAATAAAATGCCTACAATCCAAAGTCTGGAGGAAACCATAAAATAAAGAAGGCTATTAAAGGACTTGCGTTGGGAAATGGAAAATGATTCGTAAGTTGGAAATACTTATTTAAAAAAATAGTTCATTATAAAGAAGGAAGGTAGAACCAGATTTTGACGCATTTTACGCCCTATCAATCTTGAAGAATACTACTCAATCAAGCATGACACAACTCGCCTCTTACTGGTTAAAGACTTTAAGTAGCAGAAGTGTCACTCTTAGATTTATCTTTACTTTTCTTTTCTTTGTTTTTTTTAAAACTCTTGAGCTTGAGATCCGGTTTTGTTGTATTTCTTTTTCTCACCATGAGTTAAACTATATATGTTGAGCAATGTGAAGTTTAATGAAAAGTAACGGTGCGGTGCTATTTGATGTCAACGATATATTTTTTCATATGCATTAATGTTATATATTTGTTTATTTGGATGCTCATCTTAGAAATAGATGAAAAATTATTAATGTTGAGGAATCCTTTAATAAATGGGCATCATGAAAAATATGGATAAAAAAGTAAATAAAAAATTTTGTCATTTAGTTACTTATGGGATAAAGAACTAAAATCATAGGAGAAAACATAAATCGTAAAGAAGTGCCTAGATTTTATCGCGAGACTTAGGAATTTGTTTCATAGCTATTTACTGCACCTATTATGTTGTTCTAAGTATACACCACTAGGTCACATTGTTGCCTCATATGTTAGATAGATCTTATCATACTAACTCACTAGGTGAAAATCATTGAATAGATAATTGCCTCAACATGTTTGAACATTGAATAGAGGAGCACATTTGTTTGAAGAATTCTCGACAAACCGAATATTTGTTAATTATGTGAGAAAACAAAAGTATAAAAATCCACATGACAACATTTACAACCCGAGTTGGCGTAATCATACAACTTTCTCATGGAGAAATAACCAAAATCAGTTAAAGCCTCAATCACCACAGATTCGACCTGGTTATTATGAACCTAATCATGTTGTGGATACACATGGAAACAACTAGTTGGAATCAATTCCGAGGTCTTTCATATAGAAAACAAAGAACCAATTTCAAGCTCAAATGTAAGTATAAAATTTTTGGAAAATGATATAGGGAAAATTGCTTCTGCTCTAAGTACAAGAACCATTGGAGCACTACCAAGCTCCATTGAATCACACCTTTGTCCCCAAAATTATTGAAACTTTCAAATTCATTTCCATGAAAAGTGGTAAAGAATATGAAGGACCAAGTTAACAAGTTCGAGATCATACTTAAAAGGTTAGAGCAAGAGATCCTTTCATGAGATGGAAGAGGAAGATCTTATAGATGAAAAAATAACCCCCTTGGTTGGGAAGGCAAGTAAATAAGGGCCGTAATATATGCAAAATAATGTGAAAACTTTTGACACGACACTTGCTAGTGTAGAATTGTCTCCTGACATGCCTGAAGTTAGCATAACAAGAAGATTTGTGCAAAAATGGCCACAAACACCTCTTTCTAAAATAATTAGAAAGGCCAAAGAAGAGAAAAAGATTTCTATTTATGGAGGTACTCAAGAAGCTTCACATCAACATACCATTGATAGAAGTCATACAAGAAATTCCAAAATACTCTAAGTTCGTGAAGGATGTGTTGACAAAAAAGAAAAGAGTTGTAAAGTTTCCCACTGTGGAATTAACTCAAGAATACAACCAATTTGTTCAAGAGAAACTGCTTCCAAAGTTGAAAGAGTCAGAAAGCTTCATCATCCCTTACAACATATGAAAAAACATTTTTTTCAAAGAGCCTTGTATGATTTAAGGGTAAGTATTAATCTCACGTCATCAGTACAACAAATAACGCTTTTCATGACGAAGCTTTCACCTCGAACAATAGAAAACTGAGGTATAAAGCCAAGACGCGCTATTTTTTATTATTTAAAAAAAATAAAAAGGCATACATTCCCTCGGTTTTTCATAACACCGAGGTGAAAAAATAACTCAGTACATGCTTCGATTCCCAACTATTGCAGTTTAAGATTTTATTTGTTTATAAGTGTAAACAAAATGTTCTAACCCTTCGGTTTTCTATTTAACCGGGGCATAAAATAATAATATTTTACTATAAAAGCACTCATTAAATAGATTTTACCATAATCCTTACTAATAAGAAGTCGCCCCAAAATCGCAAGCATCATTCTTTGGGATGGATTGCAAGAGAGAGAGAGAAAATCTTCAATGTTCTTCTATCTTGAGCAAAATATTTTTTCTGCCCTTACAATCTATCTAAGATAACGATGTTGATGTTGTCGTTGTTGTATTTTTGGAATAACCCTCATTTAAAGAAGGGAGCTCAACATTTGAAGAGTACTCAATTGATGGATTGCAAGTGTAGAAAATCATTCTTGCTTCAAGTTATACAAAGAATGGAGTTTAGCCAACAAAGAAAGGAGTTTAACCAACAAGGAATGAAGCTTAACCTTTGAACAAAAAAGGGAATGCAACTAAATCTGGATATCAACGAAGATATTCAGTAATAAGAACAAAGATTTGTTGTAAACAATTTATTTTAATATTCTGTGTAAATAATGTAATTTAAAAAAAATTGTTTCCCTCGGTTTTCATCATCACCGAGGTGTTTAATAATCATATTTTACTATAAAAACACTTCGCAAACAAATTTTACCCTAAGACTAACTTATATGTAGCTGCCCCAAAGAGAGGAAATATTCACCACCTTCCATTTGATCATGAGTTGTTACTACAGATCTCTGGGATGAATTGCAAATGCAGAAAATAAAATTTCTCATTGAGAAATAGATCTCTAGCATCTTGCATAGGATTTGGACATGGAAAATGAAATTTTGGTTAAGCAGATCACTAAGATGTCGGACACGATGTCGTGACACTTGATCTTTGCTTCACACAAGGATTAAGGAAGAACAGAAACAAACAGTAAAAAGAAAACAACACACAGAAACTGTTAACCCAGTTCGGTGATCAATAACACCTACGTCTGGGGGATACCAAGCCAAGAATGAAATCAACTAAGTAGAATTGGTTCTAAGCTAAACTCCAATGTTTACACCTTAGCACCTAGAAACCACCCTTCCTAGATTTCTACCTAAGACACTCCTAGGTATGAGACCCTTCTCAATTCACTTCCAATCACAGCAGTGACTGAAAATATTACAACTTAATAAACTGTCCTCCTCTGGTATTCACGCAATACAAGAGAGGCTCACACAAGTACAAAGCCTAGTACTCTATAACAACTGCAATAATCAGTGCATTCTAGGTCAAATCCATCCTATTTATATAGTAAAATAGAACTGGATTTGGGCTTCAAAAATGCAGCAATTTTGCTCCACAGAATCTGCGACCTATTCTTTTCTTCAATCCCAAGTTTCCGAAAATGTCTCCTTACTAGGAAACCGCATATTCCTTTTAGAACCAGAATCTCTGATTCCTCAATCTCAGATGCCACCTGGGATCAAAACATATTCCAATCACACCTGGAACAAACATACAGTTATTCGAAAACTGTAACAGACAAAGATGTCGAATCCTCCTGATAGGACATCTTGTCTAACATCTTAACCTGCAGTTAGTTTAACATGTCAGGACATCTTGTCCAACATCTTTCTGCAGTTAGTTTTACCAAAATTGATGCCAACCTCAAAGGCTTGGACTCATCAATCTCCCCCTTTGGCAGATTTTGGCTAAAACTAACTTTAATTGACCTGCAGAAGCATATCAGGGAGACCATCATCAGAATAGCAGCGGAAACACACCTTTGTCTCCCCCTCAACTAGTACCTCCTGCAAGAAGCACATAACTACTCCCCCTCAGTGGTTATTAGTAACCAGCAATGGTTAGTGATATTAGTATTTCTCCCCCTTTTTAGCCAGAATATGACAAAGGCAGAAGAACTAACTAAAAAACAATTAATCAGTTCATAGTAATTAAATTTCACACCCAACAAAAAAAAAATCCTGGGCATTCAACCCTTACACAACCAAAAACAAAACAAAGTAAAAGCATAAAAATAAAGGCGAGATCTTTGAGAGAATTTTAAGACAATCCTCTAAAACCAGATGGGAATACATATTCAGAAAAATGAATAGCATTCCCATAACCAGTGAACGGTTATGCTCCTTCAGATAGGAAAACTCCAAGCTTGCCTCTTAACACTTCAAACTGACTAGTGTCCAAAGCTTTAGTAAAAATGTTAGCGAGTTGATTTTCTGTGACAACATGCTCCAGAGTTATGATTTTGTCCTCCACAAGGTCTCGAATAAAGTGATGTCTGATGTCAATGTGTTTGGTTCGACTGTGCTGAATTGGATTCTTTGAAATATTGATTGCACTCAAGTTGTCACAGAAAAGGGTCATGACATTCGAAGTGACATTATATTCAGTCAGCATTTGCTTCATCCACATCATTTGAGAACAGTTGCTCCCTGCTGCAATATATTCAGCTTCAGCAGTAGACAAGGAGACACAATTTTGCTTTTTACTGAACCAGGAGATTAAATTATTCCCTAGAAAAAAACATCCACCAGAGGTGCTCTTTCTATCGTCTGCATTCCCAACCCAGACAGCATCACAGTATCCTATTAGTATAGAGTCAGAGCTGTGTGTGTAGAGTAGTCCATAGTCACATGTGCTATTTACATACTTCAGAATTCTCTTGACCTGATTAATATGGCTAACTTTGGGTTCAGCCTGATACCTCGCACAGACTCCTACTGCAAATGTTATATCAGGTCAGCTATCTGTTAGGTATAGAAGGCATTTGCTTCACTCTTGGGATCCATCTTTCTTCTCTGCTCGCGGTCTGCAAGGATGTAGCATTTGCTTCCGAAGACATGGAAGTATTTCACAGTTGGTTTTCTGCCTTTCCATAATTCATACAGTGTGACAGATGTTCCAGACCTGATAGTGACCCTTTTAAAGATGTAGCATGATGTGTTCATTCCTTCAGCCCAAAAGTGATAAGGAAGTTTCTTTGCATGCAGCATGACCCTTGCACACTCTTGAATTGTTCTATTCTTTCTCTCGACCACACCATTGTGTTGAGGAGTGATGGGTGAAGAGAATTCATGGTTGATTCCTTCTGAGGAGCAAAACTCATTAAACTTACTGTTCTCAAATTCCTTCCCATGATCACTTCTGATTCGAACAATCCCATTATCCTTTTCTTTTTGAAGTTTCTGACACAATCCTTTAAAAACTTCAAAAACTTCTGACTTCTCTTTAATAAAATGTACCCAAGTGTATCTAGAGGAATCGTCTACAATAACATATGCATACCTTTTTCCACCCAGGCTTTCAACTTGCATAGGTCCCATTAAGTCCATGTGGAGGAGCTCTAAGTTCCTTGAGGTGGTCTGATGTTGAAGCCTTTTATGCGACATTCTGGTTTGTTTGCCAATTTGTCATTCACCACATATCTTTCCTTCATCTATCTTCAAATTAGGAATTCCTCTGACATCCTCCTTGGATATGACTTCCTTCATTCCTTTCAAGTGCAAGTGACCAAGTTTCTGATGCCATATCTTCACTTCATCTTCCCTTGACACTAGGTAGGTGGGAGGGCACTTAATTTCATGAGGGGCCCATAAGTAACAATTGTCCTTAGATCTGGTACCTTTCATGATGAGTTCTTCTTTGTCGTTTATAACTAGGCACTCAGATTCAGAGAAGTTAACCTTAAGGCCTTGGTCACACAATTGGCTGATGCTTATTAGGTTTATTGTCAAACCTTTGACATACAAAACCATATCAAGGCTGGGCTGTCCATCATACTTTAACTTACCAACACCTTTTATCTCTCCTTTTGAGCCATCTCCAAAGGTGACATGGCCAGTGGGATGAGGTTTGATGTCAGCCAAGAACTTCTTCACACCAGTCATGTGTTTGGAGCAACCACTGTCAAAATACCAGTCTTCTTTGGCAGAGGCTCTCAGGGAGGTATGAGCTATAAAGGCTACAGTTTGACCCTTAGGGATCCACTTTTTCTTCCCTTTGGGAGCCTTCTTTCTTCTTCTGGAGCGTGTTGATGATTTAAGATATCCATTCAACTTATATCAGTGAGCCTTTATATGACCAAACTTCCAGCAGTAATAACACTGTTTATCCTGGTTTTGTTTTCCTGGAGAGATGTTCTGAGGCATTTGATGATGTTGGGACATCTTTCTTGACATCATGTGAGCTGAGTTCCCTCCAGTCCTATGTTCTTTGATCTCAACTTGATCATTATAGCCGAGACCCTTTTCCACTTTCGGTATTTCTCCCTGACATAAGAATTTCATCTAGCATATCTGAGCTATTGTTCATCATTCTTATGTACTTGGTCATGTTGTTAAGTTTGGAGTTTAACAATACCACTTTATCCTCCAGATCAGAGATCGTTTCCAAATGGTTCAGTCTCTCATCACAAAGTTGGGAAATAAGATTCTGGTGATCTTGTCCTAATTGATATAGTTCAGCAAAGTCATTAGGGTTAAGCGATCCGATGTCTGATTCCATGTCAGAATCATAAACTCCAGTCATAGCTGACACCTTTTTAGTAGACTCTCCATCGCTCGAGAAGTTCTCCTCAGACCACGAGGTGGATAGACCTTTTTTCTCCTTCTTGTGGAACGTGGGACACTCATCTCTTGTGTGTCCAAAATCTCCACACTCAAAGCACTGAATTCCCTTCCCTCGGTTGGGTTTCTTATCATAGCTGGGTCTTCTTCCAAAGTTTCTTGATCTATAGATGTCAGAATTCTGAGCCTTGACATTGGTCTTAGACTTCTCATCCAGTTTCTTTGCCAGTTGATGAAATTGTTTTTCAAGGAACCCTACAGCTTTAGACAAATCCTCATTGGTGTCACCTTCTTCTTGGTTGGTCACCAGGGCAAGACTTTTCTTCTTTTCATCCTTTTCACTGATAGCCATCTGAAAAGTTTGGAGTGATCCCATAAGCTCATCCACTTTCATAGTATTTAAGTCCCGAGCTTCTTCAATAGTTGTCACTTTCATATCAAACCTTTTGGGAAGAGACCTTAGAATTTTCTGAACCAACTTGGCTTCAGGAATTTTCTCTCCAAGGTCACTAGATGTTTTGCCAATATCAACGATATTCATATGAAAGTCATGTATACTTTCATCCTCTCTCATCCTCATATTTTCAAACTTAGCGGTGAGGAGCTGAAGTCTTGACGATTTAACATGAGAGGTACCCTCATCAGCAGTCTTCAGAATTTCCCAAGCATTCTTTGCAACAGTGCAGTTCTTGATGAGTCTGAAGATGTTCTTGTCCACACCATTGAACAACACATTCAAGGATTTGGAATTTCCTTGAGCAAGCTTATCATCTTCATCATCCCAGTCTTCTTCAGGTTTCAGCTCATCAGTGAGCTTCCCTTCTTTGTCTTTGATCTTTGGTGGATCCCACCCTTTGACCACAGACTTCCAAGCTTTACCATCAATGGACTTGATAAACGCCACCATGCGTACTTTCCAATATTCATAATTGGAACCATAAAGTATAGGTGGTCTATTCAGAATTCCCCCTTCTTTATCCATCGAACCAGAAAGTATCATCCCTGAATCTCACCCAGATACAGAGCAGGATGCCTGCTCTGATACTAATTGAAATTCTAGTTAAGCAGATCACTAAGATGTCGGACACGATGTCGTGACACTTGATCTCTGCTTCACACAAGGATTAAGGAAGAACAAAAATAAACAGCAGAAAGAAAACAACACACATAAATTGTTAACCCAGTTTGGTGATCAACAACACCTGTGTCTGGGGGCTACCAAGCCAGGAATGAAATCAACTAAGTAGAATTGGTTCTAAGCTAAACTCCAACGTTTACAACTTAGTACCTAGAAACTACCCTTCCTAGATTTCTACCTAAGACACTCCTAGGTATAAGACCCTTCTCAATTCCCTTCCAATCACAACAGTGACTGAAAATATTACAACTCAATAAACTGTCCTCCTCTGGTATTCACGTAATACAAGAGAGGCTCACACAAGTACAAAGCCTAGTACTCTATAATAGCTGCAATAATCAGTGCATTCTAGGTCAAATCCATCCTATTTATATAGCAAAATAGAACTGGATTTAGGCTTCAAAAACGCAGCAATTTAGCTCCACAGAATCTGCGACCTATTCTTTTCTTCAATCCCAAGTTTCCAAAAATGTCTCCTTACTAGGAAACCGCATATTCCTTTTAGAATCAGAATCTCTGATTCCTCAATCTCAGATTCCACCTAGGATCAAAACATATTCCAATCACACCTAGAACAAACATACAGTTATTCCAAAACTGTAACAGACAAAGATGTCAAATCCTCCTGATAGGACATCTTGTCTAACATCTTAACCTGCAGTTAGTTTAACATGTCAGGACATCTTGTCCAACATCTTTTTGCAGTTAGTTTTACCAAAATTGATGCCAACCTCAAAGGCTTGGACTCATCAGAAACTAAAAATTCTCATTGGAAACAAATTTATAATGTATTTTTTAATATTCTGTGTAAACAATGTAATTTTAAAAATTTTGCTTAATCCCCGCAGTTTTCTTCGTGACCGTTGGGATATTTAAGCGTTTTTTACTATATTCGACGCCCTTAAACAAATATTTGCCGTCCATTTTATGTTTATCAACGCTCAAGAATTTGCCATTAGTGATCCGCGTAAACCTAAGGGACACCCATTATAAAAGCATGTTGAATATTGAAAATCTAACCTATATGGAACATGGAGCGCATGAAACATAATGACGTTTGGAAAAGTTCTCTAAGATGGATTGCAAGAGCAGAAAATTACTTGGGTTTAAGGTTTGTGTTCCAGACTGGCCCAATGGCTAGGCATGGCCCAATCCACTTCTGCTCCCAGAACGACCCAATTGCCTAAGCCCTGCCAGTTAAGGGCAAAAGGAAGCATTATCTCCTCTGCCTCTCTGCTAAAGAAGGCTGGCCAGCTGACTTCCAGGATCAGCTGTCCTTTGTCACATTTCTGCCCGTCACACACGGTTCCACCATCCAGGAACAGTCACGATGCCCTTGCCCGTGACCACACCCTTGCTCGCAGCAACGGCTAGTTCCGAGCAAGTCTGCCCGTCTCAACGACTAGTTTTTGGCAATTACCTACTTTTGGGGAACGAATATCTCGCCCCGAAAATATGGACTAATAGCCATGCACTTGGGGCATTATAAAACCCCTCTCATTTGAGAGGGTCAGGTATTCTAAAATCATCTTAAGACATACTCACTTTGTATTTTCCTTTTCTTCTCCCGATTCTTACTTTAGCATCAGAGTGCCTTGCAGGTACACCCCCTCCTCATCCTTTGAACCCAGCATCGCAGACGAAGTCTCTGGCCCACTTCAGGTTCTGATCAACTGGAAAGATCAATTTATTTTCTTAAATACTTATTTGAGCACAAAATCTTATATTTGAATATTGATTTTATTTATCTAACCCTTATTTTGTTTTGCTTTAGAATCAAATGCATCCAATGCCTTGGAGAATATATTTGCACCAACGTTTGATCTTCACCCACCTAGGGAATTTAATTTTTATCTAGATCTATAGGGAATTTGATTTTTATTTTAATATTTAGTGTAAATAATGTAATATTTTGGGTAAACAATGTAATATTCGGGATAAATAGTGTAATATTCTGGGTAAACCATATAACGATTTTCTTTTAAAAAAAATAATCTTACCCCTCGATTTTATTTCTAGATCGAAAGATAAGATAAGCTAATTTTGAAAATAATAAAAGTGCAGCTGCAGGGGCTCAAACCCATATCCGTATAACTTTACCTCTCGGTTTTAATTTCACCGAGGTGATAAGTGCCGAGTTTTCATGTCGACCTTTGTTAACTCACTTCTTTAGTCGAGGTATTATGCAGTTCACCTCCGAGGTAGCGCTTTTTGTAGTAGTGCATTATCTCTCTTTAAAATGCCTAAGGTATTGGATAATTATGCAGAAGAAAAATATGAAATCAAAAGGGAAAGAAATTTTTATGGTCAAGAATGGAAAGAAATAGAAAAAAAGGATCACCAAGAAAGGTAGTAAAAGGAAAGGCTAGGAAGTTGCCACACCTAAACCTACTGCTCATGTTTTAAATCCTAGCGGGGCTATAGCAAATAAGGACACTTGCTTCTATTTATAGAATCACTTGTGTGGATTGCCAACTAAAAAGACCACTTAAGTGAACCGTACCTTATGGTGTACCGTATTTCACTTAAGCGTGCGGTACCTTATCATATTCCAAATTCTAGTTAAGTGCATCGAACCTTATGATATTCCATAATTATCTTAAGTACTTTGTACCTCATTGTGTTCCTTGTTTATTTTATCTCTTATCAATACGTTCTTATGTGTGTGACCCTGTAGGTTATTGTGACGTTGACCATTATATTAAATCACACATTTACTATAATAAATAATGAGCGAATATTTTGAAACACATCATTGCTACCCAAGTCACGAACACATCATGTGATATGACAACACCTTTTTGTGATAATGTTTCTGTGTACAATTTCACTTTTCCCCTCACGTCTATATTGAACACAAGGCATAGACTGTGTCACCCTCCTCTAGTTCAATATTGGGCCTTTAAACATTTATCCTGTTATGCGGGATGGAAAAGTTCCATCTAGGTCACTCATGTCCCTCAGCATGATTTGTGGAGTACCCATGAACTGTCTTTATGGTCATCCAGTAATTGAAAATGTTTGATCAGCAATAAAGTACTCGACTCCACATCTAGGGTCCATAGTGGTTACAGGTCGAAGGGTGGTATACACCACTATCACCATGAGAATAACTTATGACACTCTGCATAAAACTCTATATAGTCTTCTCATAGTGGGTCAATCCAGTATGAATATTACTCCTAATATTCGTACATAAGAATAATGTCCTTATGTTTAATGGAATCTCATGATTAAGTCACACTTCAGGTTTCATTAAACAGATTAACTATTCTAGGGACTTCGCTATTTTGGAAAAACAAACATAATAAAAAAATGTCTTTTAATTATTAATAAATAATTCGGTACAAATATCAAGTTCTAATAAACTTATTGGCCTTTAGGACTTACACTAATAATCTCCCACTAGCACTAGAGCCAATCAGTCATATCCTTAATACTCATATATCTAGTATGGTTATCATGCTTCTGCTATGCAAGGGGCTTTGTTAGTGGGTCAACGACATTGTCAAGTGTTGGTACTCTTCATATCTTCACATCTCATCTATCAATTATCTCTCGAATGAGGTGATATCGCCTAAGTATGTGTTTGAATCATTGGTGAAATCTAGGCTCCTTAGCTTGTACGATAGAACAATTATCATCACAATAAAGATTAATGTGATCCATAATGCCGGAGACTATGCCAAATTCACTAATGAACTTCTTTATCCAAACAACTTCCTTTGCTACATTTGAGGCAGAAATATACTTGGCCTTGGTTGTAGAATTATTGGGTGTATCCTACTTTGAACTTTTTTAGCTCACAACACCCCCATTTAAGAAAAACACATAACCATATTGTGATCTAAAGTCATCCTTATTTGTCTAGAAGCTAGCATAGATGTATCCAATTACAGCGAGATCTTACTGACCGCCATATATCAAGAATGAGTTTGTAGTCCTTCTCAGGTACTTAAGAATATTCTTGACAGCGACCCAATGAGCATCACTGGTATCATATTGGTACCTACTCGTTGTACTTAAAGCATACAAGACATTTGTTCGAGTAAATAACATGTCATACATGATAGATCATATTGCAGATGCATACGGAATCTTATTCATGTGATCCCTTTCTTCCTCAGTTGAAGGGGATTGTGTTTTTTATAAACACAAGTCATGTTGCATGGGTATGAATCCTTTCTTTGAATCTTGCATATTAAAGTGTCTCAGTACTTTGTCAATGTATGTACTCTGACTTAGGACAAGCAGTCTTTATGATATATCTTTATATATCATGATTCCTAATATATAGGTTGCTTCACCCGTGTCCTTAATGTCATCCTAATTCACAATAAAGCTCAACTACAGATACTTTAAAAATATCATCCTTATGTCTAATGGGATGTCATGATTAAGTCAGACTTAATATTTCATTAAAAATACTAGCTATTCTAGGGACTTTATTATTTTGGAAAAACAAACTTAATAAAGAAATTTCTTTTAATTATTAATAAATAATTTGATACAAGTGCTAAGTTCTAATAAAATTATTGTCTCTAGGGCTTACACCAACATTGTTGTGGTGTTAGAGCAAGTTCATGCAAGGATGATCATAAGCTTTGTCTCTAGGTGATTTTTAAGTAAATTGAATCACCTTTCTCAATCTTATGGCTACGATATTAATAGGAACTTCTTGGGCTTGGATCTTAGGACCCAAGAGAGCGGTTACTATGAAGACAAACTTGTATTGGTATAATGTTTTAATGAAGACAAAAGCTTATCAAAGACGGAAAAGGTTTCTTAATCAAGATCAAGTATCAAAGACCTCATAAATGATCAAGAATGCATAAGTCATTGGAAGTTATGGAACTGAAGGAAATTGATCATGATGTTAAGGCACTCAATTGAAATTCATTATGTATAAACTTTAGATGCTCAGAAAAAATTGCATCTCTTCATGTCTAAATTATCTAAGCTTTCATGCATCAATACCCTTCATGCCAAATCTTTTTAATGCAATTTTTCAACTTTCAAAGTAATGTAATCGGTTACACAAAACATGTAACAGATTATAGGATCGTTATGTTTGGTATTTTTGAAAATTGGCAGGCTTGTAACCGGTTACACAAATCATGTAACCGGTTACCTGTTGGTTATGTTTGAAAAATTGTAACGTTGCCAAGTGTGGTAATCGATTACACTTTTTATGTAACCAGTTACACACTGCATAAAAGTGATTTTTCATAAACAATTATCATTCCAAACCATTACAAACCATCATGAAACTTCTACAAACTTATGTATGTAATGAAAGAGGTTTCTTATGATGTATTTAAGGCAAGATACATCAGATTTTCAAACTACTTCTTTCTTTCAAATTTTACATACAATTCAAATCTTTTCTAAATGTTCATACATCGAAAAATCTTCAAACTTTTCTTCATAATCTTCCATATCATTGCAAAAGTTTCATTCGAATTTCTGAGCACTTAATGTTAATATATTGTTGAATTATACATTGAAATGGAAGATCAAACTTTCATTTTTTGAATTCTTCAAGAACCAA
Organism: Lathyrus tuberosus; assembly: GCA_022829125.1. Taxonomy (NCBI): domain Eukaryota; kingdom Viridiplantae; phylum Streptophyta; class Magnoliopsida; order Fabales; family Fabaceae; genus Lathyrus; species Lathyrus tuberosus. The sequence goes on from JALAZF010000040.1 coordinate 16,374,677, forward strand.
TCTTATTTAAATTATTCAAGTGTATTGTGAATTAATCACTAAAGTGTGTGGTGATTAATTTTTGTAAAAGAAAGTTGTGTACTTTCTAAAGTAGTGAAAAGGAAAGTGGTGTGCTTTCTTGTGTTTATATGATAAGAATGTTGTAATTGGTCTTAGTGTAAGAGTTGTTAGAAGAATCTCATCATAGTGGAAAATCCTTCAAGGTGTAAAAGGACTAGATGCACACTCAATTATAAGGGGAACTAGGACAATTACTCGTGTCATTTAAATTTTTATGCACTTTATATTTTATGTACTCATTATTCTAAGAACCATAAAAGCCATAAATTTCTTTATTTAAAATAAAAATTCAAAATGCTTTAATTAAGTAAGAAAAATCCAACAAATCTAATTCACTTAATCCTCTCATAATGCTCTCTATAGTTATGTTCTGGACTAGACCAATGGCTAGACATGGCCCGATTCGCTTCTACTCCAAAGCGGCCCCAATTGCCTAAGTCCAATCCACTAAGGGGCAAAAGTTACCTTTCTGCCCCTCCAACCGAGCAGGGACTGCGTCGTTCCTCCCCGGAAACGATGTCCGTTACGCACGGCTCATCCACTCCCCGAACAGCTATGGGCATGTGCCCGGAACTATGCCTATGCCCGACATAACAGCTAGTTTTGGGCACCCTGCCCGACATAACGGCTAGTTTGGGTAGTTACCTATTCTTCGAGAAAACGATTATTTCGCCTCGAAAAAAGGACCGTTGGCCACGCGCTGGGGGCTCTATATAAACCCTCTCGTTTGAGAGGGTCAGGTATCCAATATTCACCCTACGAACTAATACTTTGTACTTGCCCCTTTTCTCTGACCCTTTCTTACTTGAGCGTCGGAGTACCTTGCAGGTACACCCCCCTCATTTCCATACGACCAGCATCCCAGACGCACTTGGTGGCCCACTTCTACAGGATCTGATCCAGCCTTCATGATCAATGGCGCCATCTGTGAGAATCATTGTTCTCCCCATCTTTCTTTCCCAGAAATCGAAGATCAAAACAATTTTCAAAGATCATCATCATCATGGCCTCTCAAGATCGTGCCAAGGATGCTCTCCAAACCACCATCCTCCCCGTCAATAAATCTGACGTTGACGACCAACCATCTCTCCTCAGAGATGCCCGTTTTCTAAGGGACGGAGCCACTGCTTCTCCTTCCCTTACCCTCGCTGATCGCAACAACGACCAGTCCTCACTTGACGTCCATCCCGTTCCTGTTCAGCCCAACGCCGACCTGGCCGTGGCAGCCCTCCTGGAAGCGATCAACAAAACCAACACCCTGATCCTGCAGCAGAACAAGAGGATCGGGGCGTTAGAAGAGTCCAACCATCCAAGATCCCCTCCCCCGCGGAGGAGCCATCGACGATCAAGGAGCCCGCAGCCTCGGAGAGACATCGACCGAAGATTGCTCCAAGAGCCTGACCCCCGCGCTGCCCGAAAGCGTGACTAGATTTCCCCGCGTGACCAACACTCTCCTGGCCATAAGAGGACTCGGAGGAACGAGCATTCTCCCCCGGTCAAGTCTAAAGGCCGGTCCCGTTCACCTTCTCCCCGAAGGAACCGTTCACCTTCTCCTCGGAGGAACCGCTCTCCTTCTCCCTAGAGGAACCGCCGCCGCGAGCGTCCCCTTCGGTCCCCATCGTTACCAGTTCTAGCCTCGACGACGAGCCTCACGGCCCATTATCCTAGGAGATCTTGGCTACCCGTCTCCCCAAAGGCCTGGAGAAGCCCCCGTCACTGGGCACGTACGACGGGACCACTGACCCCGACGAGCACATCGAGAACATTGATGCATTACTGGACTACCGCAGCGTACGAAGCGCCATCAAATGCCGACTATTTCCTACCATACTCCGAAAGGGAGCGATGACATGGTACAAGCAACTGCCCGAGGAGTCCATTACCTCGTGGAGACAACTGGGCAGGATGTTCTCGCGGAATTTCACAACATCTCGCCGTCACCCCAAGACCGAGGCCTCCCTTGGGGCCATAATCCAAGGAAAAGACGATCCTCTCCGCACATATATCGAGAGGTTCAACAAGGAAGCAGAATAGGTCCCTACAACGGACGAAATGAAGAAATTTCTGCTCGAGCAAGGGCTCCGCCCGGGCTTTGAGTTTTCTAAAGCCATTGGCCTCGCACCACCGAGGAACTTAGACGCCCTCCTCCTCAAAGCCCAATCGCACATTCAGTACGAAGAGAAGGTTGCGGCCAGTAACGTCCGAGCATCACGCCATCAGGAGAAAGCTCGGACCTCCAGAGGAGAGGAAGCCTCGACATCTCGTCGGGGTGAACGGAGGCGCGAGGACCGTCCCTGGGACTCCCGCGACAGCAAGGGACCCTCTGGGCATTTCCATGACTACACCCCCTGACCGTCTCCAGGGAGAAAATATTGCCCGAATGTGCCAATTCGGAGTTCAAGCAGGCAGGGGTCCACTTCCCCAAACAACTGCCGGCCAGACCAAACGTGGACAAATCAAAATACTGTCGTTTCCACAAGAGTCACTACCATACTATAGATGACTGCATCCACCTGAAGGATGCCATTGAGATACTGATCAGGGACGGCCACCTGAAACAGTTCGTGAAGAAGAAGGACACTCCTCGGCGGGATGCCCAGGAGTCCAAGAAGGTAGAGGAGAAAGTACCCTCCTCAGAAGACGCCAACATACAGGTTGCTATGTCCATATCGCGACCTGAGGACTTTTACATCCCGGACGGGCTCAGCGCACCTGCTTATTTCGCGGCCCACAGCCCGTGGGAGACTTTTCCCTTCGCCATGGTCATCTCTGGCGGGGGCTTCAACAAAGTCACTGTGGGCTCCGTGAAATGCAAATTCGAGCATCTGATCAACACGAGCTCCAATAAAGTGACCACGCTTGATCAGGCCCAGAAGGGCTCCGTCCCTATCTCCTTCTACCGGGAAGAACTCCTCGGCGGATCCCCAAACTTGAGCATACCTTTGTTCGTCAGAGCCCGAATGGCGAACTTCGACGTTCACAGAATCCTCGTCGACCAGGGCAGCTCGGTCGACATCATGTACTCCCACCTGTTTTCAACACTTCAGCTGGACGAATCACACCTTACCCCCTATGTAGGGTCTGATTTACAGGGATTCAACGGATCAGTGACCAAGCCATGGGGCTACGTCGAACTGATCATAACCTTCAGATCAGCTGAGACGGCCAGATCTGTCAAGGTATAATTTCTGGTGATCGACTGCCCGTCGCTTTACCAGTGCATATTCGGAAGGCCAACTCTGGCCGAGTTGGTAGCAGTGCCTTCAACAGTCCACCTGAAGATGAAGTATTACACTTCAAGAGGGAGGGTCGCCACCCTCCACGGCGACATCGAAGCTGCACGACGGTGTTTTAAGGTAGCTACAAAAGGGCTCAACGCCATTGTGTCTAAGCCAAAAGCGTCGGGCAAGCCAGCATTGCCAAGCAGCTCCGAGGAGGCCAAGCCTCTTCCCCAGGTCGACTCCATCGACCTCGACAGTCGCTTCCAAGAAGAAGACCAGCAGGAGGAACGAGCAGCTTCAGCCAACCCATCCACATCGTCCAGCAGCAGCTCCCATCCGATGCGCCCAATCCCAGATGGCAACTTCGAGATCGTTCTGTTCGGCGACGACCCTCAGCGGGGAGTGAAGATTGGAGTAGACATGCCCGACATCACGAGGAAGTAGCTCAAAGCATGCCTCCATGAGAATGCCGACATCTTCGCATGGAGCGCCGAAATGCCCAGCTTGGATCCGTCCGTCGCCTGCCACCAGCTGACAATTGACCCGACCGTCTAGGTCGTAGCACAACATAGGAGAAAGCAGTCTCCGGAGAAAACGGAGGCTGCTGAAAAAGCTGTAAAGGACCTCCTCGAGGCCAAATTTATTTCGGAGGCCAAGTACACCACTTGGCTGTCCAACGTTGTACTAGTTAAAAAATCTAATGGAAAATGGTGCATGTGCGTTGATTACACCGATCTCAATAAGGCATGCCCGAAGGATGCCTACCCCCTCCCTAATATTGATAAACTTGTTGATAATTCTGCCGGTTTTAAACTTTTATCATTCATGGACGCCTACTCGGGCTATAATCAAATTCCAATGGCAATGGCCGACAAAAAATACACGACCGTCATGACCGAATCGGGCAACTATTACTACAACGTAATGCCCTTCGGCCTAAAGAACGCCGGAGCAACCTACCAAAGAATGATGAACAAAGTATTCCGGGGAGAAATCGGCGACATGCTCGAAGTCTACATGGACGACATGATCGTGAAATCCCACGAGGAAACTGATCATACTGCCCATTTGAGAAAGGTCTTCGAACAGTCCAGGAAATACAAAATGCGTTTTAACCCGGAGAAGTGCACGTTCGGTGTCCGAGCGGGCAAATTCCTCGGCTTCTACTTAACGGAACAAGGAATCGAAGCCAATCCCGATAAATTTCGAGCATTCTCCGAGTTTCCTACGCCCAAGTCCAAAAAATCCATCCAGTCCCTTAACAGGATGCTCGCGTCACTATCTCGTTTCGTGGCTAAGTCCGCCCAGCACGCCCTACCATTCTTCAAACTCCTCCGCAAAGAGGCAGCATTCGAATGGACCAAGGAGTGTGACAAGGCCTTTATCCATCTAAAACGAGCACTCTCAGAGCCACCGGTCCTCTCTCGCCTGGACAATGGCGAAACGTTGTACCTGTACCTCGCCGTAGCAACCAAAGCAGTGAGCGCGGCTCTCATCCGCGAGACACCTGACGGGCAGAAGCCCATATATTTCATGAGCAAAACGCTGCAAGGACCAGAGTTAAGATACCAACAGACAAAGAAAGTCGCACTGGCCCTCATCAACGCAGCCAGAAGATTAAGACACTACTTCCTAGCTCACACGATCGTGATTGGAACAGATCAACCAATAAAGCAGCTACTAGGACGACCAGACATGGCCGGTCGAATGCTCAAATGGTCGCTAGAACTGTCCGAATTTGACATTCAATCGAAAGCAGGAAAGCTCTCAAAGCCCAGGCTCTAGTAGACTTCGTCGCAGAAATGACGTTCGCAGACTCCCCCGCGAGCGAAGCACGCAAATGGACCATTTTTGTGGACGGTGCCTCCAGCTCGGCAGGAAACGGTGCAGGCATCATACTGGAAAGCAACGAAGGAATCATCGTTGAAGTATCACTCACCCTGTCCTTCCCAACCTCCAACAAACAGGCCGAATACGAAGCCTTCCTCGCTGGGCTACGCCTGGCCGAGGACCTGGGCGCATAAGAAGTCGTCATCTGCACAGACTCACAACTCGTGGCCCTCCAGGTCCGGGGAGAATATCAAGCCAAAAACGACAACCTGACTGAATACTTAGCCCTGGTCAAGAAGGAGATGACAAAGTTCACAACAGTGGAAGTGAAACATGTTCCCCACGAACATAACGTGCGAGCAGACGTGCTATCCAAACTAGCCGGCACAAAGAAGAAAGGCGGAAACAAATCCGTCATACAGGAAGTACTTCATCGACCCAGCATCGAGAAGGCCTCCTCGACACTCGACGTGCAGGTGATCAGCAACAACAACTGCTAGATGACCCCCGTCTACAACTATCTCACCAAAGACGAACTTTTGTCCGATCCAAAGGAGGCCAACACAGTCAAACGAAGAGCCTGCTCTTACGTCTTGGTCGAAAATAAACTCTACAGGCGGGGATTCTCCATTCCGCTGCTCAAATGTGTTGAGGAGGAAATGGTCGCGCACATCCTGCGCAAAATCCACGAGGGAATCAACGCTCAACATCTCGGCGGAAGATCCCTTGCACGAAAGGCTCTCCGAGCAGGATACTACTGGCCGACCATGCAAAACGACGCAAAAGAACAAGTGAAGAAATGCTATAAATGCCAACGACACTGGGACATGCACCTGGCTCCACCTAACGAGCTTAAGGCTATGTCCTCCCCGTGGCCATTCGCCTGGGGGGGCCTAGACATCCTAGGACCCTTCGTGGTAGGATCAAGTCAGAACAAATACCTAATAGTGGGCGTAGACTACTTCACAAAATGGATAGAAGCAGAGGCTCTAGCCAAGATAACTGCCATCAACATCCTGCATTTCTACAAACGAAACATCCTTGCACGTTTCAGCATCCCCTAAGCGATAGTAACGGAAAATGGGACGCAATTCACAGACAGGAAGTTCCAAGACTTCGTCGCCCAACTGGGCACGAAGCAACACTTCGCATCCATAAAGCACCCTCAAATAAATGGACAGACTGAAGCAGCCAACCAGTCATCCTTCGAGGCCTCAAGCGAAGGCTGGACGAAACAAAGAAGGCATGGGTCGAGGAACTGAACAGCGTACTGTGGGCATACCGCACAACTCCACACTCAACGACCGGGGAAACACCTTTCCGTCTAGCATACGGGACCAAGGCTGTAATCCTCTTCAAAGTTCACGTGCCCTCCAGGCGGACAGAGTCGCCCCTAGACGAGGAGATGAACGGCGAATCGTTGAGAGAAGAACTCGACCTCGTCGAGGAAATCCGAACCGGGGCAGCCCTCCGCAAAGCCTCACTAAAACAAAAAATTACCATCAAGCACAATGCCAAGGTGATACAACGAGAGTTCGACGTGGGAAGCCTTGTTCTAAGAAGAAACCACAAAGACTCTCGCGAAGGCAAACTAGCAGCCAACTGCGCAGGACCCTATCGCGTCCGAGCAAAAACGGAAAATGGGGCCTACTACCTAGAACATCTCACCGGGAAGAACTTGCTCGACCATGGAACGCTGAAAAGCTAAAACAATACTACAGCTAAATTCTCGGTTCGACCCGTCACGACGACGAACGTCAGCTACCGACCACTATACACGTCTAGGTACAAGCGTCACATACTAATAAAGCAGAACCCCGCTCAGTAACGAGCCGGGTAACTGCTCGACAGCGGTCCTTGATCGAGCATCGTTGTCGTCAAAGTACCATGACTGGCAGAACCCCAGCTCGCGATGGGACGTTCACGCCGCGAGCTCAAGGCTCAAACGCGACCTGAGCTCCGCACCCCCGCCAGGATATTCCCCGACCGTTCGACTAGTTCCCCTCACTGCCAAACACATCTACAACGAGCAATCCCCCTTAAATATTTGCACAAGTCAAATACTCCCAATCACGGGCAGACATACATTTATAACAAGCATGAGTACAACACTTAGCAAAAAATAAAAGCAAGTAAATTCATGCAGATAACAGAATCAAACACATAATAATTTAACATAATAAGTGGCCACAAGGACCACGATTGTACTGAGTTACATCAAACGGGGGCCATGCCCCCCAAAAAATAAATTACAAGCAATTACTCGGCACGCAGGCCGGATAGATTACAACAACATCAAAAACACAAACTCCTCACTCATCCACGTGCTCGGCAAGCTCGGGCTGAGGTCCCTGGTCCTCCGCTGGCTGATCCTCGTTATTCCCTTCAAGGAGAGCATCGGGCATAACGATCCGGCCATCCTCAACGTGCGCCAGATAGTGGGTACCCTCGACAGAAAAGTCAAGCTCAAGGTTCACCACCCGCAGTTAAGCCACGGCGTTCCTGAAAGACTCCTCCGCAACGGCAATACCATCATCCTCGGCCGTCAACAAATGGACAACCAGCTCGGATCTCGTCTTCAATCCCTTCACATCTTCCGGCTCATCGTCACCTGGGGCATTGGCCGCCCTCAGCCGCTGGACCACCTCCTCAGCAACTTTCTTCTCCGCCGCCAGCATGGAGTTCTCCTTCTTCAACCGAGCTACCTCCTCCTCGGCCTTCTTTCGAGCGTCATCGGCACCCTTGACGTCTTCCTTGAGGGACGCCATGGTAGCACGGGAAGCATTAAGTTCGGCCTCAGTTGCAAAGTCCCCTTCAGCATAAACGGCTGCCATCTCCAACATCCTGACCAAGGCAGAAGCGTCCTGAGCCACCAACGCCCTCTTGCTCGGGCGATCCATACTTTCCAAGCGAAGAGATTCTGCCCGGGGCCCGACCAAAGAGTTTTCCTTGAAAACCTCCTATCGAGGATACAAGGAGGAAGCTCGAACTTCCCTTTCTCATCCACCCGAGTGAGGTCCACAGCGTCGGTAACCCTTGGCCGCTTGGATCGACCGGTCAAGGGAAGAGGAGACCCCCGGGGAGCAAGAGTAGGAGAGGAAGATGTCCTCGTAGCGGACTGCGCCAGAGGAGGAACACGAGCGCCAGCAAACCGAGACTTCGAAGGAACTGCTCCGGCCTTGTTCCTCGCAAGAGCGTTCCTCACAACCCTGTCATGGGCCTGAGGTATCTCACCTGCACAAACAAAATACGAGCATGTTAGATACGAGGAAAAGAAATAGCACAAACAAATCTAAATAACCCTCTGACTCCCGTCCTCCTCGAAGACCAGATTACCCTTGCGCGTCCAGCACTCAGCAAGCCGGAAGGAGTTGACCCACTTCACCAGCACATCGTACGCCACAGCGTCCTGCCCGCGTAGTTCGCTCGGTTAGAGAACATAGCCACTGGGCCTCTTAGCGAAATGATCGGGCGCCCAATGGATAGGGAACTTATAGATTCTCCGCCCAATAAACTTCCCATCCTTGTCGCGCAGGTCATTCCCATCCTCGTCAACTTCGATCTCCTAGACGTATGTACTATCCTGGGCAGCTTCGGACAAGGGCTCGATGACATAATACCGCTCTTTGAACGTCCGTATCGACTCCGAGAATGGCTTAAACAACTTGCGGGGCTGCTTCAAAGACACCCAGACATACTTCCTCCCCGATAGTTGCCTTTGAAGATGGAAGATCGTGAAGAACAGAGGGAGAGTAGCCCCTATGGAGAGATGCTCGCATACCAGCTCGAACGCCCGGATGAAGGCCAACGAGTTAGGATGCAGTTGCGTGGGGGCCAATTTCAAATGCACGAACACTGACTTCTAAAAATCAGTGAATGGTAACCTCAGACCCAACTCCTTAAAAGCATATTCATACATCGTGAAACGGTCCCCGAAGTTCGTGCAGACCCGCTCACCCACGGAAGGGAAGTGCACCTTTCACTCTCCCTCCGGTCTAACCTCCGTAAAAACGTCCCCCAAATACTTCGCAAAAGTAGAGACGTGCTCAGCGGGTTCGGCCACCTCCCACTCCTCGGCGGAGTTCACGGCGACGTCCTCGTCCATGTCGTCCAACTCCTCTTCCTCCCCAACATCACTGGAGGAACTCGAAGCCGTCGAATTACTATTATCCTCGGAGCCTGTTTCTTCCTCGGACGTATCTATGATAACCTCTCTATCTGGCCCCGTCGCCATAACAATCACCTGAAAAGCAGAGAAGAAAGTGAATTCGACAACAAATCAAATCCACCCTTCCACCGCTAAGTCAAGTGAAAGGGCGCGCAAAGAGCTAAGGACAACATCCCCGACCTAAGCCCTAACATCAAAAGGAAAACCGAAACCTCCCCGCGAGGAGACGCTCGAAACAAACCATCCCCAAGCGAGGAGCTTCCTCGCACTTGTACCCAGATTCCGTTCGAAGCTTCGTCGGAAGTCGCAAAGCTCCACCGGAATCTGGGAGTGTTCTACCGAAAAATTCATCACCCACTCAGAAGAAAGACAGACACGACGGTTGCACATGCATAGCTGTCACGGCGACGCCATGAACCGCCCTCCTCGCTAGAACATACTAACACGTCCGGCGACATGTCAGAAGTGGAAAAATGGCACAACCACCGTCCACCACCAACAATCGCCGGAAATCCACCTATTTCGTCCTCTAAACCTAGCCCTAACCACATGCAATCTACCATTGACAACAAAAAGGAGTAAAACAAGCACAGGATCAGAAAATTTACTTGATTTAAGAAGATGAAAGTGGCTACTCGAAGCTTGGAGCGGTGATCGGAGTAAGCGGACGGTGGAAACGGGCAGGAATACTGAAGGAAACGAAGAGAAATCATAGCAAAAAATCCCAAATGGAACGATTTTCCCCTTTTTATACAAAGGGGCACATGCGAACACGCGCTCGTAGGCCATGATGGCTATCCACTAGCCATCATTGCCTAATAACTGCTACACAGAGCTCTAGGCACACGTGGCGTCCCAACGTTTCCAATTCTGTCTAACCATTAGTCTCCCCGAACACCGGGCAACAAGGTCACGACCACGAATCTCACGGACACCAGGGGTCACAAGCACATTGAGACAATCCTCCTCGTCTTCAAACGACGACTCCATGCTAGCTCCCCAGAGCAACGAACTGCCCTTAAGTCATCACTCCCATGCTCGGGAGCAACGACTTGGGGGGCTCCTGTTCTGGACTGGACCAATGGCTAGACATGGCCCAATCCGCTTCTACTCCAAAGCGGTCCCAATTGCCTAAGTCCAATCCACAAAGGGGCAAAAGTTACCTTTCTGCCCCTCCAACCGGGCAGGGACTGCATCGCTCCTCCCCGAAAACGATGTTCGTTACGCACGACTCATCCACTCCCCGAACAGCTATGGGCAGGTGCCCGGAACTATGTCTATGCCCGACATAACGGCTAGTTTTGGGCACCCTGCCCGACATAACGGCTAGTTTGGGTAGTTACCTATTCTTCGGGAAAACGATTATTTCGCCTCGAAAATAAGACCGTTGGCCACGCGTTGGGGGCTCTATATAAACCCTCTCGCTTGAGAGGGTCAGGTATCCAATATTCACCCTACGAACTAATACTTTGTACTTGCCCCTTTTCTCTGACCCTTTTTTACTTGAGCATCGGAGTACCTTGCAGGTACACCCCCCTCCTTTCCATACGACCAACATTCCAGACGCACTTGGTGGTCCAATTCTACAGGATCTGATCCAGCCTTCACGATCAAGTTACAATTACAGTATTCTATCTCTCAAAAGCGTGAGAAATAAAACAAGTATTTTCCCTATTATCTTTGAGAACATGGCTTCCTACTTTGACCGTTCTTCCCATACTGCCAAGTAAGGACACATTATTTCCCACATTTCATAAGTGGGTGAGTGATATTGCAAACAACAAGTGTACCCGTTTAAAGGTGCACATTATGATAAATGAGCAACTATGAGCCTTACTTTGGACGATGGATCTTAAACACCCTCCCAGGGTGAATTTTGTGTTATCTCCTATGAATCCTATGCAAATATATTAATTCATATAATATATTATATTTTATTATACAAAATTATTCTTTTAAGTGAATTATATAAAAAAACTTATTTAAAATTTAAATATAAAATTTTTAATTTAAGTAAACTAAAATAAATTAGATTGAATTACATAACTTTTTTTTGTATGAATCATATAGACCGATACAAATTATATATAGTTTTATTGTAAAATCGAATAATTTTTCATCTCAAAACCGATCCAAAATAATGCAAAAATACCCGTATATTACCAAACTATTGTGTAAGGTTCAATCCCTAGACACAACAGTATAACTTATTTATTACAACTTAAAAAAAAAAAAAACATTATTACTTTACTATCTCTCTAACAATAAGTTAACCTTCTCACCAAATTGCAAAATAATACAAAATAAGAAGATAAGAAATAGACCCATAGCAATAAATTCGTGACATTTATAACATCTACACAAAAAAATTATCCATCTCATATGAATAATATATTCAAAAGATTAAAAATAAACATATAACATAAATTTTCAAACATGGAAAATTTCATGCTTTCTTCCTCCTCTATCTATTTTACCAAGTGAAAATGTTCCACTAGAAAATGATCTCTTCATTGCAATTGGACTCTTAACACAATGCAACACCTTTCTTTTGTACCTTGACTTACTACTTTCTCCTCTTAATCTCTTTGATGAATCCATTGAACATCCTTCTTCACAAAAATCTTCATCTTCATTCATATTCAACACATCACCAATTGAATGATCCATAGAAATTGACCTACACACATCATCTCTAACTTCAATTATTCTTTCTCTTCCTTGCAAATTACATAAATCACTAAAAGCGCGCAACGAAAGCGCCTTCGAATCAACTCTACTATGATAATTCATCGTTGTTTCTTCCACAACTATTTGTTCATCTTCTGAAAATGTTTCATTTCTTAAAGGAAATTCAATAACCGTAGCTGGAACCGGAACCGGAACCGAAACATGTAGTGTTGAAGGATTCAAAGTGAATATGTTAGCGCGACATAGAGGACAAGAAGAGTTCGATTTGAGCCATGTGTCGATACAAGGAAGATGAAAAACATGGTTACACATTGGTAAAAGCCTAACACTTTCATCATCTTGAAACTCACTTAGACAAACGGAACAATCAGTGACAGCAAAAAAAACCGTTGCCTTTCCTGTATTTGAAAACCGCAATGGACTTAATCTGAACATCATCTAAGCCAAAAGTCGAAACTTGACAGTTTTCGCGGCGATTTTGCGTGAAATCCTCAACTGGGTCAGTGCTATTTCTTCTTGAGGATTCTCTGTTACCACAGTATTTGGATATTAGAGTATAGTAAGTTAGTAACAGAAAAGCCGTCGCTAAAATTCCCATGATAGCAATAACAAGAGGAGAGAAATACGGTTTTGAATCATCATCAGGATATTGAAACGTTGGTGGTGGTGGAGGAGGGTATATTATGTAGCACCATTGTGGACAGTACATGCTACAAAAGCCTTGAGAACAGTCCTTGCTGTTTAGGTAAGGAATCCATGTTGTTGGATAATCGGGTCGGGCCATGGAGACACTAGGTTAACAGGTTTCGAACCGCATCGCAGTTAAATACAAACAAGAGTTCAATATTGGTGTTGAAGATTATTTGTGGTAGAGAAAGGAGAATGAAGAGATGGCATAGATAAACTTGCAAGAAGGTTTGAAAGGAAAAGAAAACGTGAGAAAGAGGTAAGAGGCTTAGATGGAAAGCAAAACAAAGACAAGGGAAACGGGATCTATGATGGGAACAATTTAACTTTTCTTTTGGTTATTATAACTTTTTCTTTTTCTTTCATAGCTTTCTTTTTTTCTATAGTGTAGTTCATCTTTCTTTGCTAGAAATGTTTGTTGACTAGTTAATGAGGTGTGTGATAGTGTACTTGTGTTGGTTGAGAAATTTATTCACATGATCAATTATTTTTGCTTTTATTTTCTATATATATGAATTCGACTATGTTGCAAATTTTCTACTTTCATACAACAAACAATTATCAGAGATTTTGTTTGGTTGATTAGACGGTATAAATTTTAATTAGATATTTTTAATTTAAAAAATTGAAATCTATATAATATACTAAGACGTTCATAAGGCAAACAAACAAATATTTCGTTGATTATGAGACTCAGAGCCGTTTTTGAAGACGTGCAAGACGATTTATAATACAAAATCTCATATTTTTTTAAGATTAAGTTATTAAAAAGAAGCCTGTATATATTTCACACTTCATTTATGGTTAAATAGGTCTCATTAAATAATTTCACGACTCAATTGAAGGTAACTTCAGCATCTTACACAAACCTCTTAAAAGTTTAAGATGATTCTGATGGGGATCGACAAAAAAAGTATATGCGACAGGCAAGGAGTAGGTAAAACTTCAGCCAAGCACGAAGCATGTGATTGTTAGAAATATCGTTGAAGTCGGACGGATTCAGGACTGAATCGTGAATGATGTCATTTTCCTTAAAAGTTTTTCAAACACTCTATTGTATGTCTTAGAGTAGGAACACGGGGATACCCAGGATAATTAAACTTTTATCGAATTTGCGCAAGACCGACGAAAACTCGATTATGTAGCGAAGAGTGTTTGGAATTTTGTAGAAGAGGATACTCGGTTTTGTGATGTGATTTCTGAATTCTAAATGAGGTATTTAAAGGTCATGCATGTGTTGTTTCACAAGGTTTTGACCCGGTCTCGGAGCCGATGACGCCTGACGACACCAGCAAGGGGTTGTATGGAGGAGACAAGTGGCATAATGTTTGGGACCACCACACTTGTCCATGTGACACTATCCTCTTTTGTCCTTTTGTTGAGTTAATACTCATAACTCTTTATAAAGGTTTTTAAAGTGAGTGAAACTTTCTATGTGGGACTATTTACAATCATTTATTGACATTTACTCAATTCCACTTATTCTTGTCATTTTGTAACATACGCATGAAAATTTAATGTTATAAATTACAACAATCCCCCACTTGTTCTAATAATGACAAGACTAATTCCAAAAAAAGAGAAACAAAGAATGTTAATAGAGTTAAGTATCTTACGATTTGAACTTAACATTAGTAAGAGTAACGGAAAGTCTAATCTGAATGTTAGGTAGCCATGCTTTGAACCGTTATCCCCTGTGATTATACCAGCATTACCTTACACACACTCTTTAATGGTTCTTTGACTACATCACTCGCCTAACATTATTTATGGCCATGTGCTTTTCCTGTTTTCGTGAATTTTTTTATGAGAGAAACTTCAACTCTCACTTTGAGACGGCACCATCTCGAAATTCACATAGGTGAAGTTCATATTGTATACTTTTCCATGAGACACATGCCCTCGGTATTGAACTTCATTAAGAGTTTAAATAAAACTCAACCCTCTTTTTAAAGGTCAACATTATCACGAAATGTTCGAAAAATGTCCAAATCAATGACTTGTTGTTACCCATTGAATCTTGAGGTTAATGTTCTACCAACATAAGATTGGGTTGTCGTTGCTGTCGGAACTCTTACTAAAGGAGTTTCAACCCATGCTTCTTGAGGTTGTTTTTACTAAGTCTCTGGCCAGTGGCTTAGTAAATGGATCATCCAAATTATAGCTCGTTCAAATATAGGTGAGTGAAATTATTCCAGCTTTAATCAATTTTCTCACGAAAGTATGTCTAAGACCAATATGCCTAGACTTTCCATTACATACTTCACTGAATGCTCTTGCTAGGGTGGCTTGGCTATCACAGTGTATCAACACTTTTGAAACATTTTCTTTACCCAATGGGACTTTTAACAGAAGGTCTCTCAACCATTCTGCTTCTTGACCAGCAGAAGCAAGAGCCACAAACTCTGATTCTATGGTCCAATTGGAATATGCAAGCGGATGCATGTTTGTTTCTTGCTATTCCAAGAGATCGCACCTCCAGCTAATGTAAATATCCATCCAATTGTAGATTTATGATCTCCAACACTCGATATCCAACTTGCATCGGTATATTCTTCTAGTATGGCAGGAAACCTACCATAGTGAAGAACAAGATCTTTTGTTTTTAAGAGGTAACCAAAAATCTTGGTTATGGCCTTCCAATGTACACCATTTGGATTACTAGTAAATCTGCTCATCTTACTAACTGCAAATGCTATATTTTGTCTGGTGCATTGTATTAAATACATTAGACATCAAATTTCACTTGCATATTCCAATTGGGCTACAATTCTTCCATTGTTCTTTTGAAGTTTGACACTAGGATCAAATGAAGTGTTTTCTTCCTTAAAGTGCAGGTGTTTGAACTTATCCAACATTTTCTCAATATAATGTGATTGACTAAGTTCATAACCCCCACGATTTTGTTTTACTTTAATCCCTAAAATAGTGTTAACTAGCCCAAGATCTTTCATCTTGAATGTGGAAGTCAGAAATTTCTTTGTTTCTAAGACTTCATTCATCTCATTGCTAATGATCAACATATCATCAACATATATACACAAAAATATTACAATGTTTCCACGCACCTTTGTGTACAAACATTTATCACAAGAATTTGGAGTAAATCCATTTGAAAGTATGACAGGGTCAAACTTATGATGCAGTTGTTTTGGTGTCTGTTTTAAACCATATATGGATTTGACAAGTTTGCATACTTTTTGTTCATTTCCATGAAGCACGTAATCTTTTGGTTGTTCCATGTAGATTTCTTCATCGATATCTCCATATAAGAATGTTGTTTTAACATCCATTTGATGAACTATAAGATTATTCAAAGAGGCTAAGACGAACAATACTCTAATTGTTGTTGTTCTTGCCACTGATGCATATGTGTCAAAGTAATCAACACCCTCCTTTTATCTAAATCCTTTTGCTACTAATCTTGACTTATATGTGTTTAATGTACCATCACTATGATACTTCTTTTTAAACAACCATTTACATCCAATGGGCCTTGAACCCTTCGGAAGGTCGACAAGTTCCCATGTGTGGTTTGATGTAATCGAATCCAATTCGTCTTGGATAACATCTTTCCAAAAAGAAGAGTCCCTTGAAGCCATTTCTTCTATATAGGTTTTTGGATCATCTTCTAATTGGATAATAATAAGAATTTATGAACAACATTCTTGCAATTTCCTTCAACTAGATAAAAGAAAATGAGTTGAGAATTGATTTCATCTGGACCTATAACTTTAGCTTTTCAAGCTCTTTCGCTTACTCTAGGATCAGGTTGTATTTCAAGAATCCGCGAGATACTTTCGGGTTGTACTTCAATAATTCGTGGAGGGTTTTCATCACGATGTCCTTCACTCGTGGAAATATCATATTCTTTATCTTTTGTGATAAGATTTTAAAAAAACTCCACATCTCGGGATTCAACAATTACGTTAGACTCCAGATTTAAAAGTCTGTATGCTTTGTTGTGGGATGCATATCCTATGAAAGCACATTTGATTCCTCGAGGACCCGATTTTGTTCTTTTAGGATCCATATTCTTGTAATATGCCACACACCCCACACTCTAAAATAACCAATATTTGGTGATCTACCTTTCCATATCTCATATGGAGAAATACCGGTTAACTTTAAAGGAATCATATTCGTTATATGACATGTGGATAGTAATGTTTCACCCCACAAATTAAATGGCTACTCAGAATGCATTAACATAGCATTTATCATTTCTTGATATGTTCGATTTTTTCTCTCGGCTAGACCATTTTGTTGTGGTGTATGAGGCGCAGAACATTCATGTATAATGCCATATTCTTCACAATATGCATCAAATTCCATAGAAAAGTATTCACCGCCCTATCACTTCTAAGGACTTTGATACTTCTACCTAATTGATTTTCTACTTCCGCTTTAGAGATTTTAAAGGCATTAAAAGCACATCTTTATGCTTTAAAAGATATATGTGTGTGAACCTAGAGCAATCATCAATAGAGGTTATGAAATACCGGTTTCCTCCACGGGTTAGCATGCCATTAAATTCACACAAATCAGAGTGCACAAGATCAAGAAAATTTGATTTTCTTTCAACACTTTTAAAAGGTTTCTTGATCATCTTTGATTTGGCACATATTTCACATTTTTCAAAATCATGATTATTGCATGAGATCAATCAGAATTTAATTAGTCTTTTCATAGTACTAAAACCAATATGTGCTAATCTAGAATTCCATAAAGTAATAGATTCAAGCATATAAGCAAAATTAGAAATTTCATTAATAATATTATCATTAATACAAAGTTTGGTCATTCCCTCAGCGGAATATCCTTTTCTTATAAATGCATCATTACGGGTCAATATAAGTTTGCCTGATTCATATACATTTTTTATTCTCGGTTTACCCAATAGATCCCCACTAACAAAATTTCTAGTCATGTCGGGGACATGAAGCACATTAACAAGAGTGACGTTCTTTCCAGAAGTGAAGTTGAGTTCTACAGATCCGGTTCCAACAACTTTAGATTATACTTCATTTTCCATTTGTACTTACTGTCCATCAATTGCCTTTGGATATGTTTTAAAAGCAGCCTTGTCATAACAAACATGTACAGTAGCACGTGTGTCATACCACCATTCTTGCACTCTGCCTTTGATTGCCATTACTTCGATCACTGTAACGATTATTTCATCATTTGCATGAACTGCATTGACCTCATTTTTGGACTTGTTGTTCCTGCGATCTGGAGCATAGAGTCCGAGTTTTCCACATACAAAAGAGCCCGCTTTTCGAACCTTACGGACCGCCAAATTTTTTGAATTTGTTGTGTTCCCTTTTAGGTCCAAGATGACTCTTCATGCCATCATGTTTCCTTTGATTCCTCCACAATTCGAAGATGTTTCTGGATTTTCTCTAAAGACAAGTCCTCAGAATTGTGCAACAATTTCTTTCTATAGCCTTTCCATGAAGTTAGTAATTTTGCAATGATTGCACCAACTTGAAAGGTCTCAGGAATGTCTATTTTCACAGCCTTTATTTTATTTACGAGAACCTGTAACTTGTGCACTAGAGGAAGAATGAGCTTGGAATCTATGACTTTAAAATCTAAGTATTTAGAAATTAAAAGCGTATTCGCACCTTCTTCTTCGACCTTGAATTTAAATTCGAGTGCTTTCCAAATTTCTTTTGCAGACTGAGTATCACTATAGAGGTCGTAGAAATGATCAGATAGTGTATTCAAGATATGTCCACAACATAAGAATTCGTCCGCTTTACGTTTCTTTCGCTCCTTCTTGAGTTCATCAGAATCATCCTCGGTTGGTTCGTGAATTGGTGGTAAGTCAGGATCTAAGACATAGTGAACTTTCAGAGCGATCAGTAAGAATGTCATCTTATCTTGCCATCGAGTGTAGTTGGTTCCATAAAAGCGATCCAACTTAACAAGGTCCTAGTTCATAACTTTGATGCTTGAAACTACGTCGGAAGCCACTTGAATACTTTAAGACTGTTAGAAATATCGTTGAAGTCGAACAGATCCAGGACTGAATTGTGAATGATGTCATTTTCCTTAAAAGTATTTCAAGCACTCTCTTGTATGTCTTAGAGTCGGAACGCATGAATACCTAGGATAATTCAGCCTTTATCAAATTTGCACAAGACCGACAAAAACTTGATTATGTAGCGAAAAGTGTTTGGAATTTTGTAGAAGATGATACTCGATTTTGTGATGTGATTTCTGAATTCCAAATGAGGTATTTATAGGTCATGCACGTGTTGTTTCACAAGGTTACAACCGTTGATCAAACAACACCTTTTAACCAAAAGTTGTCATATTTTCAACCATTTCTTATGTTCATTATGCAGCAATTTTTCACGAAATGTTGCTTCTTTTCGAATTCAAAAATCAAACGCATGCATCGGCCAAAACGAGAGCAACAATGAGCCCGGCCGAAGGGGCGCCGCCTCATAATACCGCGAGCCTAAGTGCTCAAGTGCCGCCACTAGCGCCTCTACGCCCACGCCCTCGGACCCGATCCCGGAGCCATAGCCGGTGGTGACACCGGAGAAGGGTTGTATTGAGGAGACAAGTGACATAATATTTGGGACCACCACACTTGTCCATGTGGCATTTTATCCTCTTTTGTCCTTTTGTTGATTTAATGCCCATAACTCTTTATAAAGGCTTTTAAAGTGAGTGAAATTTTCTATGTGAGACTATTTCCAATCATTTATTGACATTTACTCACTTCCACTTATTCTTATCATTTGAGAACATACCCATTGAAATTTGATGTTTTAAATTACAACAGTGATCTCAGTCAACAACCTATCTTCCACCATTAAATCTGTACAACGTGTCAAGTTAATCGGGAGTGGGTTTTAGCCTATCACCTTGTATAAGCTTCACATATGCTACTTTCATATATCTTTTCACTCTCAAACTAAATTGCTTTTCAAACATTTGACTTATTTAAGCGTTGAAATGTTAACCTTGCACATCAACTTCGTTCTACCGTACCAAAAACACCAACCACTGTATTGCAAGATCCTCTTCATATCTCGTTTCCTATTCCTGATTTCTCCATAGAATATTATCCCATTCAAATATAACTATTATCAATGTGTATGCATAGGTGAATGCCAAAAATCTAGAATGCATTGAATGTCTTACATTAATTTTAAAATATTTATCTCGTTTCCTATTCCTGCTTTCACAATGACTGTTGTTTTAAAAAAATATTTGTTTTAAAATAATTGTTATTTTTTAATTGTATCGTTTAATTATTATTATGTACACTATTTTTAATACGTTAACAAAGTTAATTTAATAAAAGTGCAATGTTTTATAACTAACATTATTACAATTTTTTTTAAATCTATTTAAAAAACGATGGTCATTAACTCTTTGTAAAATTTTTCATTAATTGTTTGCAATGCTATGTGTGGAACTGATTTGGCCGTCAAGGTAGTTGTACCTGACATATAAGAAGTTAATTTATGCAAGAAATATAGTACTTTTTAGATTAAATGCATCACTTTGGTGTTGCAATGGGGAAATTCTCTATCCCAACTCAAATTTTTTAGTCTTTTATTCTGATCCTATTAGTTGCTTAAAGTAATTTGAGTTTGGTGGTAAATTTTTTTTGTTGTATTTTTTTGAGCATTATATTCGTTATTAATATCAATTACTTTTAGAAAAAAAAAAACTAGTAGGCATAAATTAAACAAAAACAAAAGTTGATAAATATTAGATAAAATTTGTTCATTTTTTTTACTGGAAAATTTGTTACTTGTGCCATGTGGTATCACAATGTTCACTGATAAAATAATTTGCATAAATTAATTTGGAATCTATCTATTTGTTGGGACACTTGTACTTTTGCTATTTAGTGATAAAATATGGCTATGGTGCTTTGTTGTCGCTTTCTCTTTTTTGTTTTGGGAATTTAGCATAACTATTTTTCTTTTATTCTACTTTGCATATATTCTCTCCCCACAATCCTAGCAGTTGGTATATTTCTCTTTAAGTTTGGGACTAACTTATGCGTAAAGAAATATTTCAATACTTAGGCTATAATAGGTGTTAGACTACTTTATACTTTGAGAAAACAATCATGACTAAATATAATTAAAAAAAGAATTGCTTTGTTACTTTGTATTGCATAACAAAAGAGTTTATACACCACAAACATTAATAATAAATTGATTATAATTATTAGGGTTAAATAAGTTTTAAGTCCCTATAAATATAGCGATTTTCAATTTTGATCTCTCTAAAATTTTTTATTAAGAATTGATCTTTATAAAATTTTCCGTCTCAATTATGAGTCTCTGACGTCAAATGGGGCTAACGGAAGCTGATGTGTCTGCCTTAGTGGATTAACTAATTTATTTATTTTGGATTATATTAAGTGATGTGGCATGATTTGTATGCTTTTGAAATAACACTTTTTTGATTTTCACTGTCTCTCTCTTCACTCTCACAAAACCAACACCATCAGCCATGACCAAACCAACACCATCATGCACTTTCACATTCCTTATCTCTCAAACACCATGACAAATCTCAACTTCTCCTCCTCCTCCTCCTCCACGGCTTTCGCCGCCGACTTCAACATCAACATGATCTATTCCCTTACTCTCTTCATCTTCCAAAACATCCAAATAATGTTTGAATGAATGATTCTCTCCTTAAATATGTCTGAAATCGGCTATCCATTATGTGCATGTTTGAATGAATGATTCTCATCTCTAGCATGATATTTGAAATCTTGCGCTGTGCAACTATATAGATTGATGATGTTTGACCACAATAGATTCAGTTTTATGTCCTGAATGCGTTGTGTTTATTACTACCCTTTTCAAATAATGTTTATAATTATTAGTCTGATTCCATTTTAATATATTTTGCATTGCTTCAATGAAAGTGAAAGTTTGTATTACAGTTAACTCTAGACATCATCTCAATTTAAGCATGAAAATGAAACTTGCAATTTATGATGCCACAAAACAATAGAAAAAAAAAACGAAATCGAAATGAACTTCTCATATCATATCTAGAAGTCTTAATGCATCAGTGATTCAAATATTATTGTATGAGGGATTTCATGGATACTAATGTTGTGATTATTTGGCTTTGCTTGTTTCAATCTACAGTTGTAAACCATGAAAGAAAAGTACTTGTCAGATCTGAATGAAATCTTCCAAAAAATTGCTATGAGATTTCAGCAGGTATGCTCACGATTCTTTGACTTACCAGTTATCAAAGCTGATATTGTTAATTCAGGGTTGAGAGTTACTAAGAACAAACGCTTTAACCACATGCTCAAATAGTTTGCCACTTAACCTATTTTTTGTACCCATTTACCTGCTAACCTGAAAGTGCATGATGGTGTTGGTTTGGTCATGGCTGATGGTGTTGGTTTTGTGAGAGTGAAGAGAGAGAAAGTGAAAATAAAAAAAGAAGTGTTATTTCAGAAGCATACAAATCATGCCACATCAGTTAATATAATCCAAAATAAATTAATTATTTAATTCATTAAGGCAAACACGTCAGCTTCCGTTAGCCCCATTTGATGTCAGGGACTCATAATTGAGACGAAAAATTTTATAGGGACCAATTCTTAATGAAAAATTTTAGAGGGACCAAAATTGAAAATCGTTATATTTATAGGGACTTAAAACTTATTTAACCCTAATTATTAATACGAGATATGGACAATTTAGAGTGATTGTCGAAAGAATGAATGAAACAACATCAATTGATCTAACACGAAAGATTTGAATGTAGTTAGTAACTTTAATATGGTTTTGTATGTGTTGAAGTCGGGTGACCAATGATAGGTTTCAAGTGTTATTCAAAAGAATCTGGTCACTTGAATTGATTCTCAAAAGTTTGTGAATTGAATCATAGTTGTTTTAAGACTTGCTTCAAGTTTATGTTTGTATAAATCGATTCATGTCTACATACGACTTTGACCGCAGATATGAATGAATCTGGAAACAATTTATATGATTCTGATAATTGTTTCCTTTGACTTGAATCAACTAGGCTAAAGATTCTTTATTTTTTTAGAATCAATTCAAGAGTTGAATCTTGTAAATCAAATCATTCTTGTTCCGAATCACATGAACTTTGAATATATTCATGTGAAATGAATATTGCATCTTAGAAATCGAGTCAAATTCATGTGATTTAAATCTTTAATGTGTAGGGGATTTTACTTAATATATCCAAATATAGGTTTATAGATAACCATTATTTGGTTCCATACATCAACAAATATATTTATATCATGATCTAGAACATGGTTATGAAGTACTTCACATGTGAAAGCGTGTTAAAGGGTTCGAATTGATGCAACAATGTCATGATATTCTAATCCCAAACCATTGAGGATGTAGATAGTGATATGAACGCGAAATAAAGTTTTTCCAGTTACAAATTCATTTGCAAGACTTTTGATAGATAAAAGGTGTTTATTGAAGGATTTATTGTCGTTCATACAACATTGAGTATGATTTTAAATAAATCTGATTTCGAGATCAAGAGGTGTTTCCATATTACACTTCAGTTGCAAACCACAAAGTTCTAGCATTAACATATGCAGTAAAATGTGATGGGTCGTCATGAGGGGGAAGCATACACATTGGGTCAAACACTCACCTAAAGGTCAAAGACTCACACAAACAAGTGAGAGAGACACCACATATTCACCTAAAACCTTAAGGTGATAGGTGTATGGGTTCTCTTACTTATAAAGTGCTTAACCTCCATTTTTCTAAGCAATGTGGGACTTAGAACTCACACTTATTTTTCCACACAACTCACACTTGTTTTCCAACAATCTCCCTCTCAAGTGTGAGTTCATCCACTATGCCCCCTCAAGCGGAAGCTCTTTCATCCACATGCATGTACCGCCGTTGAGAGACACCCTTATCTTGTCATGGGCACTTCAACGGAACACGTCTCCTAACCATCATGTCAGAAAAACTTTTGACACAAGGAGCCGGTCCCTTACTCGAACCAGGCTCTAATACCACTAATGGGTCATCATGAGGGGGAATCATACACATTGGGTCAAACACTCACCAAAAGGTCAAAGACTCACCCAAATAAGTGAGAGAGACACCACATATTCACCCAAAACCTTAATGTGATAGGTGTATGAGTCCTCTTACTTATAAAGTGCTTAACCTCCACTTTTCTAAGCAATGTGGGACTTAGAACTCACACTTATTTTTCCACACAACTCACACTTATTTCCCAATAATATAATGGTTGTGTGTTTTAATCATACTTAAAAGAAGAATGTTTATAATCAGTTGATCAATGATGAAACATTATTGTATTTCGAGATTAAGATAAAACAGATTCAATGACAATGATGGTTGATTGAGGTCATGTGGCACCATTAATTTCTCCCATGATTTGCATGCTTTGGATTAAGGTGCTAGTTTGGAATACTCATGCACAAATTTAGTTTGAGAAAGCTTGAACATGATTGTTTTCAGGGTCTGTCCAATGGGAGGCGATCCAAGCAGGGGTTTTAGACTTTTAAATTTTTGGGACAAAAAAGACCTTAAAAAATTTTATTTAGTTATAAGAAAGGCATCATATTTTTTGTCTTCGGTTCAACTCTTGGCAAACACAAATTTTTTTATTTTTAACATATTTTAAAGATCTTACTTTAAAAGTTGCTTTAGGTCTATAAAGAGGTTGAGTCGGCGCTAGTTAGTTCTATCATTCTATTAGAGAAATTGCTACCATGTCTAATGATCTTATATATCATCCTCAAAGGTAGTTCATAAGATGAAAGTGTCCAAATACATACATACATACATTTAAGAGCTCGAGAGTCTTAGCAAGGTAGAATTTCAATATTGATCACTTTCATACCTAACGTGGATCTTGGGTCTAATATTCACTATGTCGGCTCTAATATCATATGAAATATAAACCGCCTTTGATATTTTGTATAGCTTAACATTATATATATATATATATATATATATAGGAATGGTAAAAAAATTTGTACGCGCAGCCCGCAGATATCCGCGGATAAAATCCGTCACGGATATGGGGCAGATAGTTTAATGGATATCCATGGATAAAATAAATGGATATTTACATACCCGTTTGTTAATGGATATGAATACGGGTTTCATGATATCTGTGTCCGCGGATATCCATATCCGTTAATAAATTATAAAAATTAGTTAAATATCATTTGTTTATTATACCTTATCTCTTCAACTTCTAAAAAAATTAATCTAGTTATATTTCATTCTGTTTTTTTTTTTATTTTATTTGAAGAAAACCTTTCACATTTCATTCAAATTTTATTAGTCATTTCATATTTAAATTCTTTAATATTTCATATCTCACTTCAACATGATATCCTTTGTGTGTAAATAGAAAGACTAATAATTCGAGATAAAAAGAACTACAATAGACAATAAAACTCTTATTTAAAATATTTAACATTGTTACATTCACATTACTGAATGTAAATCCAGAAACTCTAATCAAACTAAAAAAAATACTTATGTCATTTCATTCAAATATGTTGACGATATGAGTTTGTTTAAAACATGTTTCAAGGACGGCTAAAATCAACGAATTGGAAAAAGTCAACAAAGCCAGAACTAGCAGGAAGAAGGTGTCTTCAAAAAGGGTGCCATGATAATAGGGTCCTTAAATATAAGAGGAGGAGCTGATCTCTCTAAGAGAAGGAGGATCAATAAGATCATTTCTTCAGGTAAAGCTGACATTTTTTTTCATTCAGGAGTCGAAATTGAAGTATGTAGGTGCTAGAATTATAAATAGTTTTTGGAACAACCCCGACATTGGCTGGTCCTTCAGTCAAGCCCAGGGGTTGTCTGGTGGGTTAATTACTATGTGGAGGGAACCTGTCGTCCAACCCCTCCTGTCTTTTCGCGGAAATGGTTTTCTGGGTTCTAAAATTTGCTGGAATAAGGAGATCTTTTATGTGGTAAACATATACGCAGCTTGTGATTCCAGTTCGAAGAGGACATTATGGAAGGATCTAATTGCCTTGAAAGATAAGTTTACTGATGGAATGTGGATTTTGGGAGGGGATTTCAATGCCATATCTCTAGCTTCCGAGAGAAAGAGCCGAGGAAATTCTTCGAGAAGGGGGGATATGCGGGATTTTGCTAAGTTCATCAGTGATAGTGGTCTGGTTGATTTGCCGGTCAGTGGTAATAGATTCTCGTGGTTTAGCGGAGATGGTTTATCTTTGAGCAGAATAGACAGGTTCTTAGTTGACAACTCGGTTATAAGTAAATGGGGCTTAATTGGTCAACAAATTGGGAAGAGGGAAGTGTCGGATCACTGCCCTATCTGGCTCCAAATCAAATTGGTAAATTGGGGACCGGAACCGTTCAAATCTTTCGATTGCTGGTTCGATCACCCGGGGTTTTTTGAATTCGTGAAAAAGGAATGGGAGGATATCAAAGTTGAAGGCAGAAGTGACTTTATCCTAAAGGAGAAATTTAAGCTTCTCAAAGTCAGGATAAGAGCCTGGAGTACCAAAGTGTTTGGCTGGCACGACTTAATGGTTGAGGAAAGTATCGAAGATATGAACAAGTTTGATGAAGCCCTCTCTAGTTATGAAGCTGAGGAGGTTGGCGATCTGGTTGCCCGGAGAGCAGAAACACAAAAACTCATTTGGAAGCACTTACACATTAAAGACATCATTCTCTCCCAAAATGCTAGAAATAATTGGCTGAGGGATGGAGACGGAAACACCGGGTTCTTTCATAACCAAATCAAAGGTAGGCTGAAAAGGAAATTTATTGGGATGGTGGAAACTGAAAACGGTAGAGTAGATTCTGTTAAAGAAGTGAAAGAGGCAGTTTGGAGATTTTTCAAGTCTAAGTTCTCTGAGTCTGATCAGACTCGCCCTATTCTTCCAGCCGGTTTCTTTAGGAGATTGTCAGAGGAAGAAGCCACTTCGTTGGAAGTTCCTTTTGAAGAATCGGAAATCCGGCAAGCGGTGTGGAGTTGTGATAGTTCTAAAAGTCCGGGTCCGGACGGTTTCAACTTCTTCTTTTTTAAAAAGTGATGGGATTTCTTAAAGAAGGATATAATCCAGTTCTTGAACGATTTTCACAAAAGAGCTTATTTTCCTAAAGCTATTTCTTCAGCCTTCATTACGTTGATCCCTAAGGTGGATATACCATTACGTTTGGGTGAATATAGGCCCATCAGTCTGGTTAGTGGCTTATACAAGATCCTGGCGAAAGTGTTGGCTAATAGACTGAAAAAAGTTATTGGTAGTTTGGTGGACAAAAGGCAATATGCTTTTATGCCAGGTAGGCAGATGTTGGAAGGTGTGGCGATTGCTAATGAGATAATGGATATGGAAAATAGAGACAACAAGGATTGCTTACTCTTCAAGGTGGATTTTGAGAAGGCCTATGATTGTGTGAATTGGAACTACATGAGACACATTTTCAGAGCTATGGGTTTCGATAGGTTGTGGAGCCATTGGATGGAAGCTTGTTTATTTAACTATCATCTCTCGATCCTGGTGAATGGCATCCCAACTAGAGATTTCAAAGCGGAAAGGGGCCTGTGGCAAGGAGACCCTTTCTCCCCTTTTATTTTTGTTCTCGCTACTGAAGGGTTAACCCAACTCTTGAGTCGTGCCTCTGCTATTGGCTCTTTTAAGGGTTTTGAGGTAGGGCCTAATCTTAGAGTGGATATCATACAGTTCGCCGATGATACGTTGATTTTTGGTGAAGGAAGTTGGCTTAACCTTTGGAGTATTAAAACGGTTCTACGAAGCTTCGAGCTTATATCGGGCCTAAAGATTAATTTTAATAAAAGTAGCATAATGGGTATAAATGTCAGTAACGATTTTCTTGAAACAGCCTCGCTCTTTCTCGCTTGTAAGGTTGGAACGACGCCTTTCCGCTTTTTGGGCATTCCTCTAGGAATCAATCCCAGAAGAGTCTCCTCGTGGAATTTCCTGGTAGAGATGTTTAAAAACAAACTCTGGGCGTGGAAAGGCAGAGTCCTCTCTATGGCTGGTAGGATAGCTTTGTTAAACTCTACACTGTCTAGTCTCCCTATTTTTTGGCTCTCCTTCTACAAAATGCCAAAGCAGGTCTTGAAGAAAATTGATGCTTTAAGGAGGAAATTTTTGTGGGGGGGCTTGGACTCCAAGGTTAAAATTCACTAGATCTCTTGGGAAAAAGTCTGCAGGTCGAAGGATAACGGAGGGTTGGGGATTATTGATTTAGAGGCCTTTAACTCTGCTTTGCTGTTGAAATGGAATTGGAAACTTCTGGAATATAGTCAGGATCTGTGGAAGGAGGTTATGAGAAGTAGATATGGTTTTGTCGAAGGCAAGGTGTTGACGGCCCACAATTCAAAACCTAAGAACTCCTCTTCTTTTTGGTGGAAGGATCTTCTCAAAACGGGAGATGTTTCTACTAACCATGTTTTCTCTTTTGTAGGATCTGTCAAGTTCTCTTTGGGGGATGGAAATCATATCCCGTTCTAGTGGGCGAATTGGAATGGTGAAGGCATTCTGGCCAAGAAGTTTGAAGTTCTGTACAATAGAAGCAAAGAAAAAGATGCTCTGATCTCCTTAATGGGTGCATACGACAACGGAAGTTGGAGATGGAACAATTTAGGAATCAATCCTCCCTTTACACAAGAGGAGACCATAATGCTGGAGACATTGAAGCAGGTTCTGTTTACGCATTGCCCTCGCGAAGGACTGCCAGATAGTGTTGGTTGGATGATGGGAAATTCTAACGAGTTCAGAGTCAGAGATGTGCATAAAGCTCTTAAAGCTAGGAAAGATTGATGGATTCTCGCCCGGCCCTGAGTAACCAATTCTCGCAAGTTTGGAAGCTCAACATTCCACCTAAATTTAAGACTTTTGGATGGCGGCTTTTGTGGAACAGATTACCGTCTAAGGAAAATTTGCTTAAGCGAGGTTTGACGTTTACCGATTCGCTTTGCTGTTTTTGCAATTTGGAGTCTGAAACTACTGTTCATCTCCTTTTCTCGTGCCCCTTTGCTGGCAAGGTATGAAATTGTATTGCTAATTGGTTAGATTGTGACTCCCTTTTCGAAGGTTGCTTCCAGTCTTTTTTCTCTTCCTGGTGTCGGCAGGGTTTGAGTGCCAATATGGCTAATCAATTAGGTTGTGGATGGATGGCGACAAGCTGGTGTTTATGGAAGGCGAGAAACACTTTTATTTTTAGTAACACTCCTATTAGCTTCAACAACATTTGTTGGGATATTAAACTTTTGGTTTGGAAATAGGCCTCCTTGAGAGTGAATTCTTCTCCTAACTCTAATTTTTTTGCTTTTCACTTGTACCCCATAGGAAAGTAATGCCTAGGTTGGAGTTTGGTTGGAATTTTTCTATTTTTAGCAGGTGTTGTTGTATTTTAGGAATACCTCTGGTTTCCTTCTTATGAATGAAATTCATTAGCTTTCCAAAAAAAAAAGGATGTTGCATTCAAATGATTGAATTTATGGACAACATTGACGCATAATATTCTCTAATAATAAATTGATTACAAGAGATATGAACAACATTAACGCAAAGCGGTCGTTTGATGATATTACAACAATATTGATTGATATAACACTAAATAAAAGTATTACAGTGAATATATATGATTTAACTATAGATTTGATCCTTATGTATAGTCTTATTTATAATTTTACCTGTCTTATATTCAAATTTACAATTTGTTCTCCATAGTTTTATTTCTAATGATGTGATAAGTGAGATGTTTTTGACATCTAAATTGATACTATATAAGTTTTATTAAGTGATCATTTACCTAATCAAGTTTTCCCATCAAATTTAATTACTATTGTAATATGAACTAATATCAATTTTAATGAAATCTAAATTTTCTTTAATAAAAATTTATAGAATTAAATCAATTCAATATACATGCTCAATATATTATGACATATATTTTATGCGCAATCAAAATTGTCATATAAATAGGTATAAAACTATAGAATCAATAAATTGATTTTAAGAGTACCTGAATGCATTGAGAAAAATTCATTTAACGGTAATCCTAGACTCAGAAGTTGATGCATTTTATGGTTCTTTCTCAACCTGTACTCCTTATGCCTTGAATCCTCTTCTGATGAAGAGAATAGATAATTTGCTTGTGTACGGTATATTGAGAACCATAGTCTATATATAATGTGATGGACAATTAGGATTTCCATTATTCTCAAATGAGTCATCCTGACATCTACTCATATTTGAGCTCATACCCATTCAATTAATTAATTAATTAATTAAATAATTTTTAAATAAAATCTAAATAGTCTTTTTAACATCATTTGATCACTTAATTATTTAAAGGCACTTTATTGATAAAATAGCAAATATAATAAATAAATATATTTGATCACACAATTATTCGAATACTTATATAATACTATATTATTAAAATATTACAATCATCGCCCACTTGGCCAATATATCTTAATAATTATATCATAATTGTTTAGGCGTGCATCCGAATGCTATTTATTTTTAGATTTCAACTTTACAATCTGGTCGACCTCATACATCAATAATGAGACCATAGCGATTTTCGTCACTAACGTATAACGTGACGGAACCCCGACGACCACCACATCAACGTACTTGATAACATAGATCGATATGGACGAGTGGTGTGGAAATTTCATGCAATGTGATCTCTAAATCATGCATATTTCCAACTGGTCCTACTAGAGTCTTTAGTGAGATGAAACTGAAGTTCCTTAGATGCAATTCAAAATTACAATATTTGCACATAACAAAAAAAAACTTGATCTTATTATAACAATATTACCTCATAAGTTTTTATTTCTGCAGAAAATTAAACATAACATAAAGTTTGTACCAAAATAAAACCAAAGCATAGAACATAGAAAATTAAGGAAAAAAATCCCATTAATCTAAGAAAATCTCAAAACCAAGACCCATATAAGCAACATGCCCATGAAAATCCTTAGGTGTTAAACCTTTGGTTAGTGGATCAGTTAACATTAAGTATGTCCCTATATGTTCTATCAAAATTTGTTTCTCCTGAACTCTTTCTTTCACAACAAGATACTTGACATCGATAAATTTCAATTTTGTAGAACTCATATTGTTGTTGGAGTAGAGCACAGTTGCACTATTTTCACAATAAACCTTCAAGGGCCTTTCAATGCCCCTAACAATGCGTAAGCTTGTGACAAAGTTCTGCAGCCAAATTGCATGATTTTATGCCTCAAAACAAGCCATGAACTCTGCTGCCATGGTGGAAGGAGCCACTAAAGTTTGTTTGGAAGACTTCTAGGAGACGGCTCCTCCAGCCAAGAGAAAGATGTAACCAGATGTGGAACGTCTGCTATTCTGGCATCCGGAAAAATCTGAGTCAGAATATCCAATGACCTCTAAGTTATCAGACTTTCGATAAGTGAGCACGGAATCTCTTATTCTCTTTAGGTAACGCATTACACGCTTTACTGCTATTCAGTGCTTCATACTAGGGTTGCTTAGATATCTTTCAAGAACTCCTACAATGAATGCTAAGTCGGGATGGGTGCAAACTTAAGCATACGTAAGACTTTCCACTGCTGAAGCATATGGAACCTTATGCATTTCTTGCTTTTCAAGATCCCTAGTGGGGCACTGTTTGAGACAAAACTTGTCTCCTTTAGCAATGGGTGTGTCTCCTGGCTTACTATCTTTCATGGACAATCTATCAAGAACTGTATCAATATAGCTCCTTTGTGATAATCCTAAAATACCTCGAGAACAGTCTCTAAGTATTTGAATTCCTAAGACATTGGAGGCATCCCCAAGATCTTTCTTCTCAAATTTATTTGTATGAAATCTCTTCGTTTCGTGCAATAAGCCTATATTGTTGCTTGCCAAAAGGATATCATCCACATATAATACCAAGAAAACGAATTTACTCCCACTGAAATTTTGGTATACATAGTTATCAACCAGATTAGCCTCAAAACCAAATGAGGATATTACTTGATGAAATTTGTAATACCATTGACAGGAATCCTGTTTAAGGACATAGATGGATTTCTTGAGTTTGCAAACCATAGACTTTGGGTATCCTGACACAAAGTTTTCTGGTTGCACCATATATATTGTCTCTTCAATGTTTCCATTTAGAAACGCAGTCTTTACATCCATCTGATGCAACTCTAAATCAAAATGAGCTACCAATGCCATCGTGATCCTGAGAGAGTCCTTTGAAGAAACTGGAGAGAAAGTCTTTATAATCAATTCCTTTCTTTTGAGTAAAGCCTTTTGCGACAAGATGAGCTTTATATCTCTCAATGTTACCCTTTGAATCCCTTTTGGTTTTAAATATCCATTTACAAACAATGGGTTTCTTTCTTTTAGGTAATTTAAAAAGTTCCTAAACATCATTGTCAGTCATCGACTTCATATCATCCTTCATAGCATCAACCCACTTAAGAGAGTTTGGACTCCGCATAGCTTGACTAAAGTTGATAAGATCTTCCTCAGTCAAACCAATGTCATCTTCACGTTCCTGAAGAAATATAACACAATCATCTGAAATTGCACTCTTCCTCTTTCTAGTGGATCTTCTTAATGGTGGCTCTTGAGGTTGTTGATTTTGAACTATAGGGGGTGCTTGAGGAAGAAACTCAGTATTCTTTTGTTCTTGAGGGATGTTAGGAATAACATCATTGTTTAGTTAAGGATCTGTTTCTGGAACAAAGATAGGTACAAAGACTTGATCATTGTGAGAAACAGTTTCTTTATCAAAGACAACACTCCTTATGCTTCCTTCCCCTCCAAACTCTACATCCTCAAGGAATTTTGCATTTCCCGTTTCAAAAATTGTTCTAGTGATGGGATTTTAAAACTTGCACCCGTAAGAGCGTTCAGCGTATCCAATAAAATAGCAGCTAACAGTCTTTGCATCCAACTTACCTTCATGAGGATTATAAGGCCTCGCTTTAGCTGGACATCCCCAAATGTGCAGGTGTCTAATGCTGAGCTTTTTCCATGTCCATAGCTCATAAGGGGTCTTAGCTACTACTTTACTAGGTACTCTATTAAGGATATAAAATGTGGTCTTTAATGCTTCTCCCCAAAATGACTCTGGAAGAGAAGAATGACTAATCATACTTCTTACCATATCCTTAAGAGTCTGGTTTCATCGTTCTGCAACTCCATTCATGCTGGGTTTTCCCGGCATTGTGTATTGCGGAACAATTTTGCACTCATCGAGGAAAAGCACAAAGGGCCCTAGACGTTGTTCCCCTGATCCATCATACCGACCATAGTATTCACCACCACGGTCGAATTTGACAGCTTTTGTTTTCTTTCCATGTTGAAGTTCGACTCCAACTTTGAACAACTTGAACACGTCCAAAGATTGAAATTTCTCTTGAATCAAATACAGGTAGCTATACCTCGAGTAATCATCTATGAACGTAATAAAATAATGTTGTCCATTCTAAGAACCTGTAGGGAAAGGACCACATATATCAGTATGAATTAGTTCTAAGACATCTTTCAACATGGAAATTCCTCTTGTTTGTCTGTTTACCCTTGATACATTGAATGCAGACTTGAAAGTCTAACAAATCCAGGGATCTAAGAATACCATCCGATATAAGCCTCTGAATTCTTTGTTTAGATATATGTCCTAATCGCTTATGCCATAAAGTGGCGGAATTCTGATTTAATTTTTGTTTTGTACCATGTGACTCTATTTGCATAATTTTGTTATAAGGACATTCAATATCAAGCATATAAAGATTATCATTCAAAGAACTGTAACCAACAACATTTGAATCATATGAGAGGCTAAATTTATTATTTCCAAACGAACAAGTATAACCTGATTTGTCCAAAATAGAAATAGAAATTAAATTTCGTCTAATAGAAGGTGCAACAAAAGTCTCAATCAAATCCAAATGAAAACCGGTCTTTAATAATCTAAAAGTCCCTATAGCCTCTACTGCAACTTTATTGCTATCGTCCACATAGATGAATCTTTCGGCATCACTTGGCAGACGACTCCACAAGTAACCCTGTATGGACATACTAATGTGAATAGTAGCACCATAATCTACCCACCAAGTATCCTTAGGTACAAAAACTAAATTAATTTCAGAACAAACAAAAGTGAGAAAAGTACCATTCTTGTCACGCCATGCGACATACTTAGAACACTTTTTCTTCATGTGTCCAGCCTTTTTGCAAAAGAAGCAGGTGGTCTCCTTAGGTTGTTCCTTTGCCTTCTTATTTTGAGAAAAATTTCTCGCAGGGTTCTTCCTTTTATTCTGAGAATTGGTGGCCAAGTGAGCACTTTCAGTCTTCTCTCTCTTTAGCATCTCTTCCTCTTGCACACAGTGAGATATGAGCTCATTGAGAGGCCATTTGTCCTTCTGAGTATTGTAACTCACTTTGAGTTGTCCTAAGTTTTCCAGAAGAGAGATCAAAACCAAGTGCACAATTAAATCCTCAGGAAGTTCTAACTTCGATGTCTTGAGTTTTGATGCGAGATTAGACATCTCCATGATGTACTCTCTTATGTTTCCTTTGCCTTTATAAACCATTGAAATGAGATTGGACAAGGTACTACTTGTCTCAGCCTTATCATTTTTAGCAAAGAATTGCTCCACAGTTTCGAGGAATTTCTTGGCACTTTCGCTCTCAGCAATTGAGCCCCTAATCATTACAGGTATGGATCTTTTGATCATCATAAGGTACATTCGGTTAGATCAGTCCCATTTTTCTATTTTAGTTTCATTCGGGTTCTCAGCAGTGGCGGTGAGACGCTCCTCCCTCAAAGATAAGTCTAAATCCATGCCTCCAAGAACAATCTTCACAGATTCTTTCCAAGACTTAAAGTTCATCCCACTCAGCATATGGATAGAGTTAATCTGAGACACAAAGTTTGGAGGGGTAGCAATGACAACTGGATTAATTGAAAAGAACAACAAACATACAATGACAGTAGTAGGCATGTCAAATAACCATATAGACATGCACAATATTCTTTATATTCAAATTAAATAAGACCTGGAGAAGATACCAAAAAAACACCATAAATTCTCAATCTTTGATTGCAAGAATTAACTGTAAGCGGTACTCTCACGTAATGGTCAAACATTAGTAATAAGTCCTGTCAGATAATGGATACCTTTGACATCAATCATTAGCCACATGGATAAACTTGATAATTACTACGTATTTACCATCACAGGTATGCAAATTTTCAGTCAAACTGTGTCTTTCTTTTGGCCGACCACAACAGTTCGCATGAAAAATTACATAATACATCTTTTGTAATTCTGATTGAATCAAATTTAAATAACAGATGTTACTTTTGCAACTTGTTATTTCAACTAATCCAATCAAAATTACTAGAAAATTTTAATTTAATAAATTAAATGGGAAGAACTTTAAAATTCACATAAACATTACATATACATGTAATGTTAAAATTGTATGTTTATCTTATTGCTTAATGATTGTGTTTATATCATGTACATATCGGTATAATAAACCGGTTGTACTTGAAGGGAAAAAAACATAATCAAAATGTTTATCTTATTGCTTAATGATTGTGTTTATATCATGTACATACCGGTATAATAAACCGGTTGTACTTGAAGGGAAAAAAACATAATCAAATAAACACATTTAATTGTGTTTAAAAATATGTAAATATATAAAAAAAAACATATAATGTAATATTACGGCAAAATAGGTTCACTGCATATGGGTGTCACTGGAAGTTAGAAATTAAACTAATAAAATAGCGTCATTGTTACACGACACAAATTCCATATCCAAATTCTCAGGCGGTACTGTTCTAGCAATATTAATTCACGCTTTAAAAAAAGTTAACCAGCTCTGATACCATTTGTTAGAATTAAATCAATTTAATATACATGCCCAACATACTATAACATTTATTTTATGCGGAATCAAAATAGTCATACAAACATATATAAAAGTATAGGATCGATATATTGATTTTAGGAGTACCTAGATCCATTGAGAAAAATTCATTTAACACTAAATCTTAAACCCAAAAGTTGATGACTTTTGTGATTTTTCTTTAACTGGTATTCCTTATGCCTTGGATTCTCCTCTGATGGTGAGAAGAGATAATTTGCTTGTGTACGGTATATTGAGAACCATAACCTATATATAGTGTGATAGTTAATTAGGGTTCTCATTATTTTCAAATGGGTCATCCTGACATCCACTCATATTTGAGCTCATATCCAATTACTTAATTAATTTATTCATTAATTAATTCTTAAATAAAATCTAAATAACTTTTTTAATATTATTCGATCACTTTATTATTTAAAGACACTTTATTGATAAAACTGCTAATATTATAAATAAATATATTTGATCATATAATTATAAAAATACTAATATAATTTTAAATTATTAAAATATTCCAACTCATAGATCTTCGATTCAATTGAGATATCACCTGAGTATCCTAAATGCCACACGTCAAAGTTAAGTCTCACAATTACATAATTTTTTTCTCCTAAAATCAATTATAGTTGTGACTTTTCGCCAAGCACTTCTCCAACCATTTATATTTTTCTTTCTTTCTTGATATCTAATAAGCCACGCCATTACAATATTGTTAGGTATGATATTTAATAAGAAGCCATTTGCCATTTGTAACAAAGGGGGCCATGATTGTAACAAAGGATGGGTCTAGTCATCTTGTAGTAACTACAATATGTCACCTTATCTTGTCTCTCACTTAAATACACTTAATTTTCAATACAATCAACCACATATATCTTCCGTCAAAAATCAACCACATATCACGTTAAAAAGGTTTACAATAAATACAACCTCAATTCAACAATATCATGAATTGAGTCCAAAAATAAAAAATAGCATATGTATAGTTAGTTTGAATGGATAAACTAGAATGGATATGTTTCGGAAAAAGCATAATAGTTTATACGAATTATGGAATCAAATTAAAATACAAGTTTGACAAGTTCTAAATGATATGCTCGATTAATAGTTTATACCACTTTTTCAAGAGATAATTTTGGAATCTAACTTTTAATTGCATCTTCCATAATAGAGTTGATCACTTCGATTTGGTAGTAATCTACTATGTCCTCATTATGTATTATTATTTTTTGACCATTTTTTAATACACTATCTGAGTTTCTTATACATCACGTGAAATTTCGTTTTTGTCCTCTGATTCCGGATGTGCACATCCGGACGCACCGTTTTTTAAAAAAACGCTTATGTGTTCCGGATGTACACATCTGAAAACATAGTATAGCTTTATTTTTTTAAATTCCGGAACTGCAAATCCGGAAAATAACATAACTTTATTTCTTTTAAAAAAAATCGGTTTTGTCGGTTAGTCGCATACGTTAATATATCATCGCAGGTTAATATACATTCGAATGAGGGGAGCGAGAAGGGATTAGATTTTCCGCCCATAGAAAACTTTGTTCTTCGTATCTCTTCAATAGAAAACTTTGTTCTTCGTATCTCTCCAATAGAAAACTTTGTTCTTCGTATCTCTCCAATAGAAAACTTTGTTGATCCTTTTTCTCCAGTGTAATCACTGCTCCTGTTATCTTTCTTTGTTGATCGTCCAACACTACAGATGAACTCAATATATTTCGGAGATAAACCCTTTTCGTTATTGAAAATAAGTAATGTGGTTGGTGCACCAGTAGCAGTAATGTCATCAGAAGTTATAACAAACTCTAGGGTTGGAGTCTCTCCGTCAATATAATGGTTGTCTTCGGCATTCTGATAAAGTTAGGACTCAATATATTTCGGAGATAAACCCTTTTCGTTATTGAGAGTAGTTACTAACTTACACGATACAAGAAAAGTGTTTGAATGCATAAATAACTCATTATTATTTACCATTTTGGTTTTCAGGGAGTGGCGTGTGGCTTTCTATAAATCAACTGGGTTTAAGCCTAAAAGGATTATATTTTCCAGGTTCGAAGATTGTAGGACAAATCAAGATCAATAGTAAAACATTACTTCTTTGACGTTATCCAAGATAAATGACATTGAAACAGTATAATATATACATATACATCAATATACATCAGTATGTATCATTTAGAAAAAACCAACGTGAACCTGTAAAATATAATCATTTTAGGCTTAAACCCAGTTGATTTATAGAAAGCCACACGCCACTGCCTGAATTATCATATCATGAGGAATACACAAATCTAACAAAATTATCTTATCATTCCAGCGGGCCGATTTCCCTTCTAAGGATCCACTGTTATTTTAAAGAGATCTTGAATTATCTCCTCGCAATGAACCTGAGCAGAAACAATTCCTCTGTATCTTGTGACCCAAAATCAGTCCATTGGTTCTGCAAGTGGTAATAGGAGTACCACCAACTTTGTGTCGACTCTGCTGCCATTTATCTTGGATAACGTCAAAGAAGTAATGTTTTACTGTTGATCGTTATTCTTTTAAAATACATATTATTATTATTTCTTAAAATAAATATATTATTATTATTATACCTTTTTAAGTTTCAGCCATTTTTCCGGATGTGCACATCTGGAATACGCGTAACTTGTCATTTCAGATTTGCACATCCGGAACAAGGCAACGTTTTTTAAAAAACGGTGTGTCCGGATGTACATATCTGGAACTGGGGGGCAAAAAAAAATTTTCACGTGGTGTATAAGAAACTTGGGTGGTGTATTAAGAAATGGTCTATTTTTTTAGTACTTGAGTACCTCATTGTGCACTTTCAGAATTAGTGTACTTCCTTTCAAATTGAAGTTACACATACTTCTTAGAATTAATGGGGTGTTTTATTTTCTTGTATATCTAATACCACAAAATCTATTAAAAAAATAAATTTATCTACCTTGACGTCCACTTCTTCTACAACTTCATAAGCACGTGTGATGGAATTATTTGTGAATTAAAGTGTCATCCTTGTGCCACAAACTATTATAATACCCAGTTTTTTATAAACGGGTAGAGACATCACACTTACACAGACATTAAGATCAGTAAGGACTTTTTAGAATGTTCTATCTCCAATTATACAACATATGGCGACACTTACAAGATCTTTGCACTCTATAGGCACTACAATGAAAAACGCCTTTTATTTCGGTTGAAAAAGAAGTCTTACCTCGGTTTAATGGTGAGGTAACGAAATACGTGTGTCACTTTACCTCTCGGTTTTAACACAACCAACGGGTAATGTGTAAAGGTCATGGGTTTGATCCTCAGGGAGATCCTTTTTAAAATTCTTAAATGACGAAAACACATTTTTATTGGTTTTGACATTCCACCGACATGGTATAACACCTTTAACCTCAGTTTTGACATTCAACCGATGGCTAAAATACAATTGCTTTTATTAAATCTAATGTGGGTTGCTTATTTCACTAAACCCTAACTGATTATATAACTTCTCAAAATTGGTTAGGAAAATAATTATATGAACAATTATGTTATATTTGAAGAACAACTTAGACTAATAAATTATTTTCGAGAATCCCGCAATTCATCATTCATCTCATACTCATTTATGGTTAAAATCTCTTCAATGTTTCAATTTTTTTATTCAACACGTCTGAAATTTTGTACCTCATGGGGACAGATGTCAAACACGATGTCATAAACAACTAGTTCGACAACATAAACCATAACCTTGACATATTAATAGTACAAGATGATGGAGCAGAAAAGCAATAAAAAACACAATAATTGTTTACCCAGTTTAATGCAAACAGTACCAACGTCTAAGGGGTTAGGTCCACAACCCAAGAAAGAAAATTTACTATTAGTAGTTTAGTACAATTAGTCTTACAGTCAACAACAAATTATATGCTATTCAATGCCTCTTCCTAACACTCTCCAATGACTTTCTATTTAGGAATCCCCCTAAACATGAGAAACTACTGTTGCGGTGAAAATAGGATAACAAGCTATTAATTAACCTGCATCATATTTCTTTTACAACCGACTTTGATTTATCCAAAGGAAAGATTCAAGGTCGTTAGAAAAACCTAAAGGGAAAAATCTAAGGTTCGGGGGTTGGTTACGCCTAGGGAAGGTATTAGCACCCTAAACGTCCGTAGTATTCTACGGGAACCTCTTGTTAATGTTATCTTATGTTTGCTAAAGGTTCTATGCTAAAGGTTGAAACCCTAGGGGTTAGTATCTAAGTATACTCGACAAAGCATCGCACTTTGCGCCTACGTATCCTCGGGAATAGAATCAGAGTATGCGTAGTTCTACTTCTACTGAATTATTGACTATGGTCAATATTCAGAGGGGAAATGAGTACAAGCTCATTGTAGAGTTTAAGAACTCTCTAAATCTAGTTGAAATGGACCTATGTTGAAGTTTAGTTAGTAAGGGAGGTGATAAATTCATTAGGATGAATATCACTAAGAGTTAAGGAACTCTCTCCTAAAGCTAGTTATGATTTCATGGCCCTTGATGAGGTCAAGAAACAAAGTTTCTCCTAAGAGGTTACTTAGGTTAAGATGGGGGCTATGACTTTAAGAGTCAACACTAATCACCTTCCTTTGGAATGGGGGAAAAACAGTTGATAATATGACAATAAATAAAGACATGATACAAGCTAAAACATTGATATAACATGAGGAGATAAAAGCAACAGAAGCATGAGGATGGCAATATATTTCATGGATAAGATGAGCATGATCACTAAAGACACATCAATATGTTTCAATCTTAAGGAAGACAAACATATAAAATACTCACAATGATATAGAGAATGATATTAAGGATGACATTTAAAGAAAAATAACATTCATATTAAAGTCAAGTATATGACAAATCAACATGGATATATTAGTTCAAGATTTAAACAAGCATTAGTGGAATAAACCCTTAAAAGGTCAAATAAAGATGATTCACAAATGATGTTAACAATTAATCCAAAATTGATAATCAATTGACAACACAATTAAGATTAACAATTAACAACACATAAGGTAATTTAAACTACATATGGATAATTAACATTTAGAAATTAACATTTAACCATACATTTAAAATACAAATTGACAATCTCAAAATTAAGACACAAGTTGATAGTTTAAAATTAACAACATAATTGAAAATAACAATTAATAACACAATTAGAATTAACAATACAATTCAAAATACAATTGATAATTTAAAATTAAAAGCTAACAAAACAATTAACAATTAAAAATATAATTAACAACTAGAAAATTCCTCACATATTAATTAATCAATCACAAAAATAATTAAGGAACAAAACTGAAATTAAATAAATATTAAGCAAAATAAATAAGATAAAGAGGTTTAAAATAAAAGATTTTGAAATGAAATAAAAAAGAAATATAATACGCAGGGGGGGTGTATAAGTAAATTCTGGTTAGTTAAAAAACAAGTGGAAATGAAATGGGCCAGAAGATAGGGGGTGTGGATAATAAAAGGCGCAAGGCCCAGGTTGGAGAAGGAAAGACATCAGGCGAAAAAAAAAGAAGCAAAAGGGTTGATCCAAGGATCGAACCCAGGCATGGCAAGTGAAAGGCGAGATATGTCCATGTGTGTGACCGTTGGGACGGCGTGTTTCATCCGTTCACTACATGCACCAATAAATATATAAGCTAAAACAATGACATGAAATTAATAGAATAAAAAATACGCATACATGCAGATGTGCATTGTGTTACATGTGATGTTAATTGGTCATAATATATTAATGCACTACAAGACAAAAACAAAACCACCCAATTATGATTATGCATGGAAGTGAGAACATGCAAAGACATAAAACAACATCGTGTTCCATACAAACCAAACACCAAATTCCCATTAAGCATAAACCTTCCAAAACACTATCAAACGACATGAAATAAAAACCCAAACTGGAGTATTTCAACTGTAGAGCATGGTGGAAACCTCATTTAAACAAGATAAAGGCTCTAAAATGAACGGGCACAAGGGAAAACCAAGGTCTGAGATTGAGAAACACATTTAGGAAAACGAAAGAAAAGTTTCTGTTTTAAAAAACTAACACATTAGTTCAGAACTTAAAAACCAACCCAAAATACACCCAACCACCACCTACTGAACTCAAACATGACATGAATAACAACACAAGTTGGCACTAAAACTGATTCAAAAACAACAACCAGCATCTTCATACTATCATCTCAATAATCTCAAAGCAAATGGACATAGCAGCAGACAAGGCATGATATTATAAGAACAAACTTATTCAAAAAAATATAGCACCTTATGATAACATGAGCAAACTTTAGACAACACAATAAACCAAATCATTATCTCAACATGCTAGCAAGAATTCAAAGGTGATCCATTATGATGACATGAACAAAATGAACATTCAGTCAAAGACTCTATCAAATTGGAAATAACATTGCACCAGTTGACATTCATTCAAGACAAACAAGCACATGATGAGTATCATTCTAAACTTTCTGTTACAACCAATAATGCAAGCCCTAGCAGTGCTACCATAAAAGCTACACAACTCACACATGTAAAACCATATTTGGTGTTCAAGATATTATTCCGAAATAATGTAGAAATAACATGTTAACATGCATATCATCTCAAATCATACAAAGTCATACATGACTAAACAAGCAGCATGC
Source organism: Lathyrus tuberosus (assembly GCA_022829125.1). Lineage (NCBI taxonomy): Eukaryota > Viridiplantae > Streptophyta > Magnoliopsida > Fabales > Fabaceae > Lathyrus > Lathyrus tuberosus. Next base: position 16,417,031 of record JALAZF010000040.1, read on the forward strand.
GTTCCAACACTATATTCCCACATGATAAACATCAAGGTTATTAAGTTCCTTATAGATCACAGTGAACATAGCTATTCATTTCAACATTATATTAACAGATTCCAAAATAAGCAAAACATGTATAACCCTTCGGGCAATCATGGAGAGGTTAAAGCTTCCAACACAAACTCAAACAGAAGTTCACAATGATATTCATGCCATACAACACAACATTTGAACATCATAAAAAATATTAACTACAACATATTTTTCCTAACATGTGAATAAGCATGGTAAGTATACTAAATGGGAGTTGAGAAACTTACCTAGTTTCCAAGCAAGTTGCAAGAGCTTCTTCTCCTTCCTAGCTAGCTCACGTGCTCCAAAGAAACAAATTTCAGAAAGGTTTTTAGTGTTGTTTTTGTTGGTCAAATAAAGTGGAGAAAGGCCCCTTTTATAGGGAGCTCAGCTGGTCCATGAGAGCAAAGAACCAACGTGCCAAGAGTTTGCCTTGAGGAGAAAAATCGTGGAAAGATTTGGGAGATGGCTGTTCTGATCACAAGGTTATGGAGCCACGTGAAGTTCTCTTTGATGCCACTAGGTCAGAAAAGTAGCATTGTTTTGGTTTGTGTCCTGTGGATTAATTAAGTACACGAGGGAAATGTTTGAGGTGGCTTGCAAAGATCAACAAGAAAGTACAAAAGCAAGAGCATGTGGCAGCGTGCTTTAGGGTAAAGTGAAGTTGGAAAAGGTATGTTGAGTGTCTGCAGAACGTACTTGGAGAGAGGGAAAGAAATTTCAAATTCCAAACTGAGGTAACTTGGTGTAAAAAAATCAGTTCGTATGGCCATATTCTACACATGATATTTCTCAACTTGGTGATCCAAATTTCATGCACTTGGGTGCTAATGAAAGTTCAAACATCATACTACAATGTTGATGTTGGAAAGTAGTTGAAATGATGCCTTGAATTGGTAGAAAAATGTCTCACAAGTCGTGTCCTCCAAACTGCCAAAAAGAACTTAGAAAAATTCTAAGTTATGGAAAATTGACAACTTCAAGTGCCCTTCTTTGAAAATTCATAACTTGGGAATGACTTACCCCCTTGAGATGTTCCACATATGGTTGGAAAGCTCTCATCATGCTCTACAACTTTCATTTGGGACTCAAGCCTTGAATCCAAATGGAAATGGGTGAAAAGTGGTGCCAAAGTTGAGAAAAAAGTGATGGAAAATGCTGAAAAATTTCTAAGTGTTGGTCAAAATATCTTGCAAGCTTCATAACTCAAAAACCAAGCATTTTTGGACAAAAAGTCATATGGAACAAATTGAAGATCTTGAAAAGAGCTTTCCAATGAGCTTTGAGTCACTCCAATTGGGTATGTGGTTTAGGAGTTATGGTCATTTCAAAATGTGCTATTAGGGGAAAAATCACACAAATGACACCTTTCTTGGTCAAAACCCTACTTCTCTTGCAAGAAACCTCATGAAACTTGATATGGATACTTTGAATACTTCATGAGACATTATACGATGATTATAACCATTGATACTTCATTTGAACCAAAATTCCAAAAGATTAGGGCTTCAGTCAAACCCTAATTTTGACTGTGAATGCACTGAGGTCAAATCTTGTAAACTTGCTTCTTCCTTCTCATCTAAAGGTCTTAGGAGACTCTTGAGGATGTTTATAAACCAATAGAATAAAGAATTAGGGTTTGGGAGTTCATCTTGATGAAACTCAAAGTCATTGACTGATAAGTGTCACAGAAACCCTAATTTGGAGGCACAATGAGGCTGAGGCTCAAACTTCTCTTGTTGAGGACCCAAAGATCTTGGATTCTTGTTGACTGATGTCTCTTGGATGTAGAGGACCTTAAGTGGCAAGTGAACCACACAAATCTTGACTTGGTAGAGCCAAATACTCAGTGATTTCTTTAGAGCAAACCCTAATTCCAAAGTCCTTGCACTGGAGGTCTTTTGTTGACTTGACTTGCTTCAAAACAACTTGTGGAGCTTCATGGTGATAGGTAAATATAATTTGAACACAAAGAAACAAACTACAAGATATGGGTTAGCTCACACAATGCAGGGATGCTCCTAAGATGCACAAAAGCTGGATGACATCTAAGGGTAAAAATTTAGGGTACAACAGTTGCCCCTATTTAAATAGCTTTACCAGATGGCACGAGGAACGGAGGTTCCAGAGGTATCAAGGTGAAAGGTATTTAAATATAGCAAACCAAAATTTTTGCCCTGAGATGGAATGCAAATGCTAAGGACAAGCGACGGACATGCAAATGCTGACATGCCATGAACTTCTAAAATGATGATATGATGCCAGGAATGCAAAAGATGCAGACATACCAGACACTAAGGACAACAAGAAGCAAACACATAAGAAAAGCTTCGTCGGGGAAAGACGAAAGCTAGTATCCACAAGAAAAAAACTCACTGGGGATACAGGCTAACCAACAAAGGAGACTCACTGGGGAGACTCCAAAGAAACACTGGGGAAAAACCAAGAAACACTCCACTGGGGAAAGATCCGGGGAGATAGACTACTGGGGACAAAACAAACCCACACTCTTCCTGGGCACGAAACCAGAAAAAAAAAACATGATCACTAGGGATCAGTCCAAAGGAGACAATCAACCAACCAAAGACTTCCTGGGGACTCAAACTGAAGAGTTCAAAATGGGATCTTCAAGAAAAGCCAGGAAGACAACGACAAACCCTGCACACCAGATAGGAGCCTTATAAGGTTGAAGAAATTGTTTCAAGAAGCTTAGCTTAAAGCAATTTCAGAAAAGAAACAAGATAAGGGTTCAATGTCCGACACGATTCGAACAAGAACAGTTTTAAAACAAAAGACAGTGCTTGACACGATTCAAACAAAGTCCCATTTCAAGTTCGACACGATTCGAACAAGAACGGTTTTAAAACAAAGGGTCAGTGTCCGACACGATTCGAACAAAGACTCTGTTCAGGTTTGACACGATTCAAACAAGAACAGAAAAGACAGTGCTTGACGCGATTCAAACAAAGTCCAAGTTCAAGTTTGACACGATTCAAACAAGAACACATAAGACAATGCTTGACACGATTCAAACAAAGTCCAAGTTCAAGTTTGACACGATTCAAACAAGAACACAAAAGACAATGCTTGACACGATTCAAACAAAGTCCAAGTTCAGGTTTGACATGATTCAAACAAGAACACGTAAGACATTGCTTGACGCGATTCAAACAAAGTCCAAGTTCAAGTTTGACACGATTCAAACAAGAACACATAAGACAATGCTTGACACGATTCAAACAAAGTCCAAGTTCAAGTTTGATACGATTCAAACAAGAACACATAAGACAATGCTTGACACGATTCAAACAAAGTCCAAGTTCAAGTTTGACACGATTCAAACGAGAACAGCTCTAAAAATCCTTTAAAGTTAAACTTCTTGGGGAACAGAAAAGGATTTTAAAGATTCAAATCTGGCGCGCAAAGGTTAAGACCGAACAAGCACGACACAAAGCAAATCGGGAATGTCTTTACTTCACTGGGGAAATAAAGACAGGCACAACAAAAGACCACAAGCAAAACAGAGCACAAAGAATGCAAAGATGCTAGGGTATGATGCATATGCTATGCTAAAAACGACGCGAACGACCCAAAACAGGGAAGAAGAAAAGATAACACAAGCCAACACCCTGGAACCCAAACATCAAGGATAACCGGAGCAATCTTCTCTTCGTGGAGATGGCAAATCCAAACCAAAGATACAGTACTACTACCTCTTCTTGCACAAATTTGATTCCATAGAGCATCTTAATTCCAGAGTAAAACTTAGTTTATCTTTGAGTTTTCTTAGGAATAGCAATATTTCCATTTTCAAAAATCAAGTGAAAATGACAAAGTTATTGTATTCAAAGACCAATAACAACTCCAGCGACTAAAACTCCAGTTGTAACAAAACTTGAGCTTCTCTGGGGATTCCTGCACAAAGAGCTGGGGTCAGGTACTTAAAGGTGAAAACTAAAGCATAAGCCTAGCTTAGACAAATGCTGGGCAGATTGGGAAAGTTCTTCTTTTTTATTGGGGAAATAAATCCATTTGTCAAAATCAGCTGATGTAGCAACTTGATGGGGAGCTAACAAAGTAATTATGCATTCCACTGGCATAACTACCATCTTCAAATCTCATCTGCCTCAGTCTAGACGGTCTATACGATAACAAGAGGATTTTATAGAAGAATTGGCATACAGGGTGTTTTAATATCTTCAAACTCTTGGAGAGATCTCGGCATAGCGGCCCCATATTAGGGGATGAATAATCAAAAGAATTTTACAGAAGAAATGAAATACCAGATACTTCAATGTCTTCCAACTTGAATAATCAAAAGAATTTTACGGAAGAAATGAAATAATCAGATGATTTAATACCTTCCAACTTGAATAATCAAAAGAATTTTACGGAAGACTTGAAAGACCAGATGCTTCAGTATCTTCCAACTTGAATAATCAAAAGAATTTTACGGAAGAAACGAAATACCCGATGATTCAATATCTTCCAACTTGAATAATCAAAAGAATTTTACGGAAGACTTGAAAGACCAGATGATTCAGTATCTTCTAACTTGAATAATCAAAAGAATTTTACGGAAGACTTGAAAGACCAGATGCTTCAGTATCTTCCAACTTGAATAATCAAAAGAATTTTACGGAAGACTTGAAAGACCAGATGCTTCAAAACCTCCCAACTTGAATAATCTTGACGTAGCTGTTTCTGTTTAGTTATACTCGAGATACTCAAACCGTAGCAGAAATTACCGGGGAACGGATTTGCCCCTGCTGATGGGTTACTAGACATAAGACGATCTTGAGAATATTTGCCCCCAACATTCTGAATTTGCAGAATTCTGCCTCTGATTTGTCAACTCACACTTGGTTGCCCCTGACTGAGTCAAAATTTCCTTTATCAAGTTCAATTCCTTGACTGACCACATTTGTTGGGATTCCTTGATATCGAATGGTATTGCAAACAAGTGTTGTTCATTAAAATTGGCAAAATTTAAATGCAAAGTTTAATGCAAAGTTTAATGCAAAGTTTGAAAACAAAGCTTTGATAAAAACGCACAGTGAAATGATTAAATAGTCAAAACAATGGATCTAGTCATTAAAGAAGTGACCAACACACGTGAGCAACAAAGATTATTAGGAGTCAGGTTACTCAACCTTGCTGTAGTATGCTTTTCAAAACAACCTTACCTTAATTAGGTCTTTTAGGGGTTGTAATGTGGTATGGTTCATGGTTTATGAAACAAAAGATAAAGGCTCAAATCCTACGCTCAGTTAACTCAAGATATACGTTCAACTCTCCAAAAATAGGAAGTCACTTGATTTGAAAGCTGACTGGCGCCTTATGTGAAGCGCTCGTGTTTGAATGCATAACCGAGTTAAACTGAGAACTACCCTGCCCCAAGGTTGAGATTTAAGGGTTTTTTGTGTAAGAAAGAAAACTCCTACTTCTAGGCTCGAAGGGTTAACGAGGGATAATTGAAACAATGCCTTACATCCTTGGCGAGGTTAATTTGAAGGTATACCACAACAATTATGAACATGAGGTTTTCATCATCCTCCCTAATCTTTGCTTAAACAAAAGTTTGAAAAAGGGGTGAAAAAGATGTAATTTTGAACACAAGAATAAATGAGTGAAACGAATGGACTTAACCAAAAGATGCATAAATATTTCATTAATGTTGCCAATTTAACGGTACAACAAAGCTCATAAGCAAATACCGATACAATAAAAGGAAATACAACTGAAATACAAAACACAGCCAACTTTGGCGAATCATTCCAAAGATCTTAGTTTCTGGGTCCAAACGGGGAAACGTTTTCACCCACAATCACTTGCTCTTTGTGGTATCGAACTTTGAGAGGTCTTGCAGGTCCTTTACCTTTTGCCTCGAAAGTTGAGGTACCGGCGTCTGAAGTACCTCCCTGAGGTTTCATATTCTTCAGCAGGCTCATCAGCTTCTCTTCAAATTCCTTGCATTCTTCAATGGGATGTCCGATAGTCCCAGTATGAAATTTGCATTCAGTCCTTGGGTGGTCTTCTTCGAAGATCAAGTCCCTGTCATGGATCAGCTCTTGCACAAAATATTCTAACGCTCGACAATTGTCCAAATCATGCCCTTCAGCTCCCTTATGGAATTCACAGGTTAGGTTGGGATCATACCAAGGTCCCTGGAAAGGTGTGAGAAGTCGTGGAGTTACTAGCTTGTTCTGCATCAACAGCGGGAAAAGTTTGCTTAACGGCACCGGGATAGGTTGGTGGTTAAATTTTCCTCTTTTGGAAGCACACTTCTTCTTATCTTGAGGAGAAACACATGTTGGAGACTGAAAACCCCTCTTCGTAAACACTTGACGAAGATTACGTTTGGATGCAGGAATAGGACCAGCGTTCAGCTAGCATGAGGCTTCTCCAAACACAAATTCTGGACACGAGATATCCTTAGGAGATGGCAAAGGATAGTTGATTTGAATGCCATGTTGTGAAAATGATAACATATTGGAGTCAAGCAGAGTCTGAACCTTGTCTTTGAGTGCTCTACAATCTTCAGTTGAATGCTTCTGTGCCCCGGCATGGTAGTCACAACGAATGTCGGTGTCAAGGCCTGACGGGTCTGGAAAAGACGTTGGATCTCCCTCTTCTGGCACTATCAATCCACTTTTGACCAAAACTGGCAACAGCTGACTGTATGTCATTGGCAATGGAGTGAAATTCCTCTCTGGCTTCCTTGGCCTCTGTCGCTCATGCTGATGTGGCACACGAGCGCTCTTGAAAGCTGGTTTGACGGGATGAATGTAATTCTCTTTTTTCAACAGAGTTTCCAGAACCCAATTCATCTGGCACTTGAGGATCCTAACCTCCTCTCCCATTTCCTTCTGGTATTCCACAATCCTCTCAATCGTTGTCAGCGTGACCTTCATAATTTCCAGAAACTGCTCCATTCCTCTTTGGAGCTCTCTCAATTCATGGTTGACTCTGTCCATTTCACAGTATCGTTCAGACATCTTTTGTCGAGTTTGGACTCGGGTGTCGGTGTTTGGAAAATCAAGGTGACGGGTTCTAAAGAGAACAAGACGACAATAAGACGCGGAAGAATGCATATGCGCATGCAAGGATGCAAAAATGATATGCAAAAATGCAGATGCAAACTAAACTATCAAGAAACCACAGATATTTACAAACATTATATACAAATGGAGCCTTTCTCAAAATAAATTTCTTCATTAAGATTGTCAACTGTTACAATAGGGTTAAAAAGGTAAAACGCTCCTAGACTGAAATGAGAAATACAACATTGATAAAAAAAACAGATGGCACTTCTAAAAGTTTGATCCACAGGATAATTCTTCTTCTCCATTAATCTTCCTTGTGAGTTCTTCAATGCGCTTCCTAGTCCTTTCCCTTTCGAAGAACAAATCAGCCATTGTTTCTGCCATTTTTTGCTTGGCTTTAGAGGGTGAATCATGTCGAGGGAATGACTTCCTTATCACTTGAACAATGTCACGGGACCACTGCAGATGGGTCTCAGAGACTTGGCATTCAGCCTTCCAGAGTTGTCTGTTGATATTACGCCATGCATACTCGAGTCTTCTTTTCATCTCAAATCCTTCATCTCTTTCGTAGTACATCTTGATCATATCCTCGTTTCTGGGAGGTTCTCTCTTCAAGTAGCCTAACAGGCGGCGGGCGAGAACAGGATTATAATTGATGCAACCATCCCTGCCTATCAAAGGCACATTAGGGCAGTCCCCACAGCTAACGATCATAGTAACCACTTCATCTGCCGGGTTATACCAATCGATGTTAGTGTGCTTTAACTTTATCAATTTCTTGGACCATAAATCACAGTCTGCAACTTCCCAGAAGGCAGGAGTTTTTGGTAGGTAGGAGGTGAACCACTTGTAGAAAAGGGTCGCACAACAGACAATTTGTCCATTACCTCTCAAATATCTGTACTGAACTGAGTGATAAACATCTGCAAGCAAAGTAGGGACCGGATTGTTGATGGCGAATATCTGAATGGCCTGGATATCCAAAAAAATTTTGTCACTCGGGAACAGGAACAAGCCATAGACCATTAAGGCAAAAGTTGATTCAAACAACGCCTCGTTTCCCCGATCTTTGAAATAAAGGGCCTTTGCCATCAGGAATAAGGCGGGGAGTCCAGGTCGTCCTCCTTTGATAGTAAAATTCTCTTGAATGTCTGATACTCTGATCTTCGTGACTCTGGAAATTTCTTTGACGGAAAGCATCATCCTGATTCCAGAGAAAATTGGAGCCTTCTTGACAGGAATTCCAATTAGAGCAAAAAATTCTTCCAAGGTTGGTGCCAACTAAAACTCAGGAAAAAGAAAACAGCGGTAATCGGGATGGTACAGTTGTACCAAGGTTTCCAGCAATCCTTCCCTTACTTGTAACTTCATTAGTGACAGGAGGTCTCCATATCTGTCAATAAAACCTGGCGGGTCTTCAATTTTCCTCCAATCTCTATCAATGGTTCAACATTAGGGATCAGGAAGGTAAAGGGCCAGTTTATCCTTTTGGTAGCGTCCATTGTCTACAAAGTCTAAAAAACAAAGTTAGCGTCTTGATAGTTTAGCAGAATGCAATGCAGCATGATGGGTGTAATTCAAGAGAACTCAGTATTGTATCCTTGCAAATTTTAAGGAACCTTTTTCTTAGAGGAAAACTCATTTTATTGATAATAAAGTTTTGAATTACAACATAAGACAATTACACCTTCAAAAACAAAAATAGAATATAAAATAAAGAAAACTAGGTCCTAAGCCATCAATCAATCTTCTCCCATCAATCTCATGGTGAGCTTCTGGTTCTCCTTCTGCAGCCTTTCGTTCTCAACAACGAGCTTGGCCAACTGCGACTTCCATGGTTCTGGTGGAGATGATGTGTTGGGAGAGAATAAGTCCTCTTGCATTTTCCTTCTTTTGACAGATTCTTCTTCCTTCCTCCTGAGATTCTTCTGTAATTCATTCATCTCAAAGTTAAGGATCTGGTACTTGTTCATCCAAGCATTCCTTTCTCGCTCTGCTTGAGCCAATCGAATCTTTAATTCATCTTTATTGCTAGTGAAGTAAAGAACAGGATCTCTGGGAGCTAGTGGGATAGGATCATGATGATCATATGGTATTTTCAACTCAACAACTCTCTTTTGCACCCATTGAGTGTAAGATTCTGAAGCCAAACACTCAGGTTCCCCCAAGGCCGAGATACCTCTGGTGTGAACATGTCGCCAAGTGTGAGCCATCTTTTCCTTAAGTACAGGGTCCTTATCCTCTTCAAAGAACAAACCTTCCAAGTAAATGTTATTAGGTTTAGCTCCCATAGAATAACCATGTTGACGACAAGCCAAGGCAGGATTGTAGCTTATGTCTCCTTTTGTGCTAAGAAGCGGTACATTAGCAAATCCTCTACAGCTAACAATCATATCCTTGCCTTTGAGCGAGGGGTGGTACCACTCAAGATCAGTGTTGGTGAGAGACATGATCTTCTCTAACCAAAGAAGTCCATCTTGGAGATCCCAAAAGGTCTTAGAACGGGGTAAATGGGAGATAAACCATCTATACAACAATGTGGCACAACATGTTACCATCCCTCCCTTATGAGCAGTCCTCAAGTGCACTGAGTGGTAGGCGTCTGCAAGTAGGGTTGGAACTGGATTTCCAATGATGAAGATCTTGATTGCATTCATATCAACAAAGTTCTCAATGTTGGGAAATAAGAATAACCCATAAATAAATAGGGCCATAACAGATTCAAAGTCCACCATATTCTTCATACTAGCATACTGACGGGTCTTCTCCATTAAAAACTTGGCAGGTAACCCAAAAAGTCCTCCCTTGACAACCAAGTTAGCTTTAACTTCTGAAAACTTGAGATGAGCTGCTTCTGCAATTTCCTTTTCTTTGGGCGTCCTTTCCAGACCAGAGTAAGGTAGGTTTGGAGTGATGGGAATACCAACTAGAATAGCATACTCCTCGAGCGTAGGCATTAACTGGTAATCTGGAAAAGTGAAACAATGATACACGGGGTCATAAAACTGTATGAGAGTAGGGAGCAATCCGTCTACCATCTTGATCTTCATCAGAGAGAAAATCTTCCCATACTTGTCTTAGAATGTTGGTAATTCATTGATTGGCTTACCCATATTCTTTAGATCTTCCAATTTTGGACTAATGAAGGTGTACTTCTTCGTTTTCCTTTTTTCAAAATCCATCCAATAAAAGTTGCAACACAAAACTGAGTTCCTTGAATACACAGTGCACATGATGCAAGAATGAATGCAACAAACACACATAGACAGGTAAGCACAAAGAACACAGAGCAACCTAGGTTGAAATTCGCGAGCACGAAGTCAAAGGTCTACCCACCCCAAAGGTGTGTACTATGGTTTTCACCTGCAAGACAAGGTTCTAAAAAGTTTCCAGAGTCGACAACCCATCTTTCGGATTTTATCGACTTTCCAATTGCTTGGTGATTAATAAAATTCTCAAGAGAGTCTCATCTGAATGTAGCATCGCGTAGCAACCATTTAGGATTGTTCCCTCACAGTCCTCGCACTACGTCCTAAACAGGCCAAGTGGGGTAAAGGGTAGCTATAGGTCATCAGTATCTCTGGCTCCTAGGTCGAAAGTAGTAACGCATTCACGATTGCTCGTTCAACATATACCACTTCCGAGAGGGCCTCAATTGAGTGTGGACTTCAAGTTCCCTCCTTTGGGATTTCTCCCTCGAAGTTCCCTTTACTATGTCCACGGTTCCTAAACATATGTGTTCTCTCAAGTCCGGGTTAGGACTTATCTCACTCACTGATATCATGTCAACCCAAACCAAACAGGATAATATCAAACATAGAACAGATATACAAGCATGCAAGCAGATATGACATACAGGCAATCATACAAGTAGATAAGCAAACATGAATAACATAAAACAAAGGTAGGCTTAACCCTCTTAGGAAAGGACCAGCAATAGGTCTAACTCTCCCCAGTGAAGTCGCCATTTCTGTTGCGGTGAAAATCGGATAACAAGCTATTAATTAACCTGCATCATATTTCTTTTACAACCGACTTTGATTTATCCAAAGGAAAGGTTCAAGATCGTTAGAAAAACCTAAAGGGAAAGATCTAAGGTTTGGGGGTTGGTTACGCCTAGGGAAGGTATTAGCACCCTAAACGTTCGTAGTATTCTACGGGAACCTCTTGTTAATGTTATCTTATGTTTGCTAAAGGTTCTATGCTAAAGGTTGAAACCCTAGGGGTTAGTATCTAAGTATACTCGACAAAGCATCGCACTTTGCGCCTACGTATCCTCGGGAATAGAATCAGAGTATGCGTAGTTCTACTTCTACTGAATTATTGACTATGGTCAATATTCAGAGGGGAAATGAGTACAAGCTCATTGTAGAGTTTAAGAACTCTCTAAATCTAGTTGAAATGGACCTATGTTGAAGTTTAGTTAGTAAGGGAGGTGATAAATTCATTAGGATGAATATCACTAAGAGTTAAGGAACTCTCTCCTAAAGCTAGTTATGATTTCATGGCCCTTGATGAGGTCAAGAAACAAAGTTTCTCCTAAGAGGTTACTTAGGTTAAGATGGGGGCTATGACTTTAAGAGTCAACACTAATCACCTTCCTTTGGAATGGGGGGAAAACAGTTGATAATATGACAATAAATAAAGACATGATACAAGCTAAAACATTGATATAACATGAGGAGATAAAAGCAACATAAGCATGAGGATGGCAATATGTTTCATGGATAAGATGAGCATGATCACTAAAGACACATCAATATGTTTCAATCTTAAGGAAGACAAACATATAGAATACTCACAATGATATAGAGAATGATATTAAGGATGACATTTAAAGAAAAATAACATTCATATTAAAGTCAAGTATATGACAAATCAACATGGATATATTAGTTCAAGATTTAAACAAGCATTAGTGGAATAAACCCTTAAAAGGTCAAATAAAGATGATTCACAAATGATGTTAACAATTAATCCTAAATTGATAATCAATTGACAACACAATTAAGATTAAGAATTAACAACACATAAGGTAATTTAAAATTTAACTACATATGGATAATTAACATTTAGAAATTAACATTTAACCATACATTTAAAATACAAATTGACAATCTCAAAATTAAGACACAAGTTGATAGTTTAAAATTAACAACATAATTGAAAATAACAATTAATAACACAATTAGAATTAACAATACAATTCAAAATACAATTGATAATTTAAAATTAAAAGCTAACAAAATAATTAACAATTAAAAATATAATTAACAACTAGAAAATTCCTCACATATTAATTAATCAATCACAAAAATAATTAAGGAACAAAACTGAAATTAAATAAATATTAAGCAAAATAAATAAGATAAAGAGGTTTAAAATAAAAGATTTTGAAATGAAATAAAAAAGAAATATAATACGCAGGGGGGGTGTATAAGTAAATTCTGGTTAGTTAAAAAACAAGTGGAAATGAAATGGCCCAGAAGATAGGGGGTGTGGATAATAAAAGGCGCAAGGCCCAGGTTGGAGAAGGAAAGGCATCAAGCGAAAAAAAAAAAGAAGCAAAAGGGTTGATCCAAGGATCGAACCCAGGTATGGCAAGTGAAAGGCGAGATATGTGCATGTGTGTGACCGTTGGGACGGCGTGTTTCATCCGTTCACTACATGCACCAATAAATATATAAGCTAAAACAATGACATGAAATTAATAGAATGAAAAACACGCATACATGCAGACGTGCATTGTGTTACATGTGATGTTAATTGGTCATAGTATATTAATGCACTACAAGACAAAAACAAAACCACCCAATTATGATTACGCATGGAAGTGAGAACATGCAAAGACATAAAACAACATCGTGTTCCATACAAACCAAACACCAAATTCCCATTAAGCATAAACCTTCCAAAACACTATCAAACGACATGAAATAAAAACCCAAACTGGAGTATTTCAACTGTAGAACATGGTGGAAACCTCATTTAAACAAGATAAAGGCTCTAAAATGAACGGGCACAAGGGCAAACCAAGGTCTGAGATTGAGAAACACATTTAGGAAAACGAAAGAAAAGTTTCTGTTTTAAAAAACTAACACATTAGTTCAGAACTTAAAAACCAATCCAAAATACACCCAACCACCACCTACTGAACTCAAACATGACATGAATAACAACACAAGTTGGCACTAAAAATGATTCAAAAACAATAGCCAGCATCTTCATACTATCATCTCAATAATCTCAAAGCAAGTGGACATAGCAGCAGACAAGGCATGATATTATAAGAACAAACTTATTCAAAAAAATATAGCACCTTATGATAACATGAGCAAACTTTAGACAACACAATAAACCAAATCATTATCTCAACATGCTAGCAAGAATTCAAAGGTGATCCATTATGATGACATGAACAAAATGAACATTCAGTCAAAGACTCTATCAAATAGGAAATAACATTGCACCAGTTGACATTCATTCAAGACAAACAAGCACATGATGAGTATCATTCTAAACTTTCAGTTACAACCAATAATGCAAGCCCTAGCAGTGCTACCATAAAAGCTACACAACTCACACATGTAAAACCATATTTGGTGTTCAAGATATTATTCCGAAATAATGTAGAAATAACATGTTAACATGCATAGCATCTCAAATTATACAAACTCATACATGACTAAACAAGCAGCATGCGTTCCAACACTATATTCCCACATGATAAACATCAAGGTTATTAAGTTCCTTATAGATCACAGTGAACATAGCTATTCATTTCAACATTATATTAACAGATTCCAAAAGAAGCAAAACATGTATAATCCTTCGGGCAATCATGGAGAGGTTAAAGCTTCCAACACAAACTCAAACAGAAGTTCACAATGATATTCATGCCATACAACACAACATTTGAACAGCATAGAAAATATTAACTACAACATATTTTTCCTAACATGTGAATAAGCATGGTAAGTATACTAAATGGGAGTTGAGAAACTTACCTAGTTTCCAAGCAAGTTGCAAGAGCTTCTTCTCCTTCCTAGATAGCTCACGTGCTCCAAAGAAACAAATTTCAGAAAGGTTTTTAGTGTTGTTTTTGTTGGTAAAATGAAGTGGAGAAAGGCCCCTTTTATAGGGAGCTCAGCTGGTCCATGAGAGCAAAGAACCAACGTGCCAAGAGTTTGCCTTGAGGAGAAAAATCGTGGAAAGATTTGGGAGATGGCTGTTCTGATCACAAGGTTATGGAGCCACATGAAGTTCTCTTTGATGCCACTAGGTCAGAAAAGTAGCATTGTTTTGGTTTGTGTCCTGTGGATTAATGAAGTACACGAGGGAAATGTTTGAGATGGCTTGCAAAGATCAACAAGAAAGTACAAAAGCAAGAGCATGTGGCAGCGTGCTTTAGGGTAAAGTGAAGTTGGAAAAGGTATGTTGAGTGTCTGCAGAACGTACTTGGAGAGAGGGAAAGAAATTTCAAATTCCAAACTGAGGTAACTTGGTGTAAAAAAATCAGTTCGTATGGCCATATTCTACACATGATATTTCTCAACTTGGTGATCCAAATTTCATGCTCTTGGGTGCTAATGAAAGTTCAAACATCATACTACAATGTTGATGTTGGAAAGTAGTTGAAATGATGCCTTGAATTGGTAGAAAAATGTCTCACAAGTCGTGTCCTCCAAACTGCCAAAAAGAACTTAGAAAAATTCTAAGTTATGGAAAATTGACAACTTCAAGTGCCCTTCTTTGAAAATTCATAACTTGGGAATGGCTTATCCCCTTGAGATGTTCCACATATGGTTGGAAAGCTCTCATCATGCTCTACAACTTTCATTTGGGACTCAAGCCTTGAATCCAAATGGAAATGGGTGAAAAGTGGTGCCAAAGTTGAGAAAAAAAGTGATGGAAAATGCTGAAAAATTTCTAAGTGTTGGTCAAAATATCTTGCAAGCTTCATAACTCAAAAACCAAGCATTTTTGGACAAAAAGTCATATGGAACAAATTGAAGATCTTGAAAAGAGCTTTCCAATGAGCTTTGAGCCACTCCAATTGGGTATGTGGTTTAGGAGTTATGGTCATTTCAAAATGTGCTATTAGGGGAAAAATCACACAAATGACACCTTTCTTGGTCAAAACCCTACTTCTCTTGCAAGAAACCTCATGAAACTTGATATGGATACTTTGAATACTTCATGAGACATTATATGATGATTATAACCATTGATACTTCATTTGAACCAAAATTCCAAAAGATTAGGGCTTCAGTCAAACCCTAATTTTGACTGTGAATGCACTGAGGTCAAATCTTGTAAACTTGCTTCTTCCTTCTCATCTAAAGGTCTTAGGAGACTCTTGAGGATGTTTATAAACCAATAGAATCAAGAATTAGGGTTAGGGAGTTCATCTTGATGAAACTCAAAGCCATTGACTGATAAGTGTCACAGAAACCCTAACTTGGAGGAATAATGAGGCTGAGGCTCAAACTTCTCTTGTTGAGGACCCAAAGATCTTGGATTCTTGTTGAATGATGTCTCTTGGATGTAGAGGACCTTAAGTGGCAAGTGAACCACACAAATCTTGACTTGGTAGAGCCAAATACTCAGTGATTTCTTCAGAGCAAACCCTAATTCCAAAGTCCTTGCACTGGAGGTCTTTTGTTGACTTGGCTTGCTTCAAAACAACTTGTGGAGCTTCATGGTGATAGGTAAACCTAATTTGAACACAAAGAAACAAACTACAAGATATGGGTTAGCTCACACAATGCAGGGATGCTCCTAAGATGCACAAAAGCTGGATGACATCTAAGGGTAAAAATTTAGGGTACAACACCTACTCACTATCTTCTCAATCACACAACTCGTGATTGGAGATTAGAACTGAATAATTAATGTTGAATACCACCACTCAGCTCTAGACAAACATTTTATGCCAAGTTACTGAAACGTAGAGGTGTACATAACAATGTTGAATTTACAACTCAACTAGACAAACCTACAAATATGCCAAGTCACTTAAACATAGTGTGGTGTACATAAAATAACAAGAACTCTTGTAAACCCTAGCACTCTAAAATCTTCAATTTGAATGCTTGCTCTCCAATGTAGGTTTGAGCTCCTTATATAGGATAATAACTCTGGGCTTTTCTCCTTGTATAATATCTTTAACTTTGTCCAGGATTAATGCATAATCTTTTGGATATTTGATTTGTTCCTTGAATATCTCCAACAATAAGATATGACTTGCTTTGTTACAAATTCAATTTTAAATCTCTTTAAATCTGATTTGATATTAACAGATGTCCAACAAAACATATAATCATATTGCTAAATAAATTCAATAACATATAATTGAATCTTCTCAAAACCACAAACCATCAGCATACTTTAATGTCTCTTTTCAAAACTGAGAATTCATCAAGGTTCCCAACCCTTTGACTTACGATAGACTCCCTTCTAATGTTACTCTAACGAACATACATGCTCTTTTAGTGATTAGGACATTATGAGTCTAAGTAATAACCTAACTCTTCCAACTAAAGGCTTGAGGGAAACGTTTTCGTGCCATAGCCTAACTCAAATCACTAGAACACAAGTAAATCCAAGAATAGGCACACACACTAGGGACACGTTAGGTAATGGACGAATGACTTGTGTATGTCTTCGAATTAGAAGACCTAAAGGTTGTCTAAGAAGACAATTGTTTTAGAGAATGTTCTAGAGCCTTAAAACCCTACACCCCTTTTCTATAAAAAGCGAACTTATGGTTTTAACTCAATAACAAACAATTATAAACCTTAAATCTAATACTCGTGACCTTCGTTGATTAGATCGAAAAAATGTTTGCATATACACCTACACCTCTGAGAGTTATAACAACTTATATCTTGTCACATTCAATCATACCAAAAATCTCAAGGTCCGGCCAAATCATAACTTTTAGTGTCATTCTTAGAAATTCTAATAACCTTTTATCAATCATAAGTTCGATTTTACATGTTTTTCAGACACACTCTTAATCGCACTTTACTAAAAAGCTAGTATAAAAATGTTTACACACATACTAATAAATAAGTGGTTCTTGAATACAACACAATCTTTGTATTATAATACAAGCAAGGCT
Organism: Lathyrus tuberosus; assembly: GCA_022829125.1. Classification (NCBI taxonomy): domain Eukaryota; kingdom Viridiplantae; phylum Streptophyta; class Magnoliopsida; order Fabales; family Fabaceae; genus Lathyrus; species Lathyrus tuberosus. The sequence continues at coordinate 16,434,260 of JALAZF010000040.1, forward strand.
TTATATCACAGCCATGTATTAATTTTTAAATTAAATTATATATAATCGTGTTTTTGTTGAAGTCCTAGAGGATTACAAGTCGATGATCAAATAAAGACATGGACTTCTTAAAAAATGCACGGTACAACTATAAACTCTTTTCAACCCATATAATTTTGGGTTTTTCAATACCATATGACTTACTTACACATCTCGATTAAATTTCAAAAATATTTCTAGATTCAAAATTTTAAAATATGGACACATTCAAAATACACAACAAATCCTGAAACACGCCAAATTAAATACTACCTCCGTCCCTAATTATAAGATCCTGTTGAGTTTTTTTTTTGTCCCTTTTTATAAGACTCTCTTCAACTTTCAAATTGTATTAATTACTTTTTTCCACACATATCCCTAATTATATTACATCTTTTTTTGCACTCTGTAATAAATACAGTTACATACACATTAACTATTTCTCTCTCCTAAGGATAAACTTGTAAAATTATACAAAATAGTCAATAAATTTAATACTCTAACCAACTTTCTTAATTCCCGTAATTTTCTCAACGGGGTCTTATATTTAGGGACGGAGGTAGTATTAAAAAAGAGTCTGGTTTCCGGACTCTAGACGTGCCACACCACATCACACCTAAAGTCAATCTCCCATGAAGTTCAAGGATTTGTGCTTATATAAAAGTTCGGATTCTTCCTTGATATTATTAATTAATCACAAACTTATCATGAATGCAACAAGAAATATTGTTCAGGAGTTTTTCCGGATTTTAAAATCCATAATACACCCTGTTGTCACAAGATCATGAGCAATTCCAAACAAGAGATGAATAAAAAAACAAACTAACATGAATTTTTGTTATCACATACACAAAATACGAACATTACATAGATGTTTGTTAAAATAAAGTTAGAGATGGTTGAGGATGTTTCAAAATATTTAGAGTATCATTGGTCGATCTCACCAATGTCGCATACACCTCGATTTGACCCTTTACTTCGTGGTGAAATGTACTCCACATAACTTTTAAATTTTCATCCATCTTCACCCCAAACTTGTTGAACTTAAAATTTTCTTCGTTATCAATTGAAGATGAACGATACTCGATCTTGACCACTCTTTGATTATCTGGGTATTGCAAGAGATTCTCCAGCGTGTATTGCAGTTTTACATAAGGGGTGCCCTGTATGACATTAAATTGAAGAGGGGGTCTCACGTCATTGAAGTAAACATATGCGATAAACCAATATTTTTACATTCTAGTGAGTTTTTATTAACAACATATGAGGCATAGTTATACAAGTTTTAGATAAATATGGACCACACAAAAGCAATCATATCTCAGGGGACATTTCGGAAATTGAAATCTGAATTCAACCAGGTACAAATAAGGGATTGTTCAGATATTGAAATCCGGATTAACCCTTTTGCGTATGAAATAACTCAAAAAAATAGAGTTTGTCGGGATATTAAAATCTAAATTCACCCATTACAGTAGCAAATAGTCAGTTTTACACAAAATTAGAATATGTTTTTAGCAGAGAAAATTATCTCCATTTTAAGTCCAAATTTTTATACAAGTAATGTTAGATATTCATTAAAACAAATCAAAATGTATCTGGATTACATCGTTGAAAATAACAATCAAACATTACATACAAAAAATGTGTTACCACCTAAATGCATTGTAGGGGGATGCTCTTAAGAACTCAGACGACATATAATCAGATGATCGACTAACTTGTAAAACAAAGTAGAGTTATGTATACCATAAATCACATTAAATGTCCATATATTATTCGCCTTGACTTGAGGTATCCACCTAACTTAAAAGGACACTTACATTTCCTTGTTGTGGTGTCATCAAGTTTTAACTTCCTAATAGGTTATTTATACTTGCCATTTTTTCATCTCATCATTACAAATACTTGTCTTTTATAAAAAACAAAATCTAACCTCCCGATTACATTGTCGAACTCTAATTTGGAAGCCTCCGTCCGAACTCATTAAAACATATGTTTATGTATAACAAACTCTTGTTTATTTGTAAATTATTTTTCAACATCTACATAGACATCACTCAATTTAACATCCACAAATATAGTAGCCTTAGAGATAACATTAGAATACACCATAACTACGACTAATCATAACGGAAGACTATTCAAATTCAACATTAAAACAGTCTGAATCTCAATTTTCGAATACAATGTAACAAAATTTGGATTTCAAAATCCATACGCAAAGTACATATTTCAGCAAAATAAATCAAGTGATCTCAAGCAATGATCAACGTAATACATGTATATTACCTGAAATTTAAACTTTATTTGCTTCTTTTGATGCCAAAATACAGAAGAATATTGTTATGAAGAAAAAATCTTGAATGAAAATGGAAGGAGATTTTATTAGGATATTTCAAAAACTGGTGTTATGATCATGCACATCATGAAGAGTGTGGTATACATGTAATGGGATAGCCACATTTGTTTTTCCACTTGAATTTTCGGAGATTGTAATCCACACTGCGTTTGAAAATTAAATTTCATAAAAATGATTATACGTCTTTAATTTAATAATTGTATATAATAGACGCATCTGAATTTTAAGTTACAGACGATACAAAAATATATTTTAGAATTTCTCTAGTGTACGATCATTAAGTGGGTGTACCCCCTTTAATTTAATAAAATTTTGAAGGAACCCATAGATAGATGATGAATAATGTGTCAGAGAATTGTAACGTGAAGCAGAGCATGCCCTTCAGGCCAGGGCATGGATATTCACCGTATATATCTTTGAAACGAATCATCCATATTTTCTCACCCATTTTTACAACTGAAAAAAATTGAGATTAACTATTATCTTCAAACTATTTTTTATTTTTTATTCAAAATTTTAATATTTTTAGTTGTTAATTAGAAGAAGATATTAAACTTTAGAATTGAGTAATGGAATGTATTTAAAAAATAAACAATAAAAATATAAGAAATTATTTTCATTATTTTTAATAATTCGTCACTCTTAACTAACCTTTCATCTTGTATTTATCACAAATATTCATTTTTAAAGTCTTACATCTTGCTATTACTTAATTCTAAAATGAATACACATTTTAGAATAAGAAAGCAGGACATATTTTCACAAATTAAGCAAATCATAATTATAGTTAATCTAGCATTAGTTGGAAGCAGGGCCGACTTTAGGGGTAGGCCACCAAGGCTACGCCTAGGGGCTCATTTAAAAAAATATAGTATATAGTTTTTATTAATTAATTTAATAAAAAAAAACTTTCTAAATTATTTTCTATATCAATTATATAATATCATTTGTTAAGAATTTTTAATAATAAAAGTAATATATAATAAATGTTGTATAATTGATTAATTTAAAAATTAAGTCAGTTTTAAGTTTATGAGATATTGTCTAGGTTAGTTATGATTTTACTTCAAAAAATAAATAAGGATCTTATTTTATTATCGTTTAAATATAATCAATATTTTTAAGCTCTTTTTAGCCTTAACTTAATTGTGAAACTTTTTGGTCCCAATTCAATAATCCATCTTGCACGTTCTTAAAAATAATATTAAAAGTCACACTTATAACTTAGATAAAAGAATCCTTAAAATTTAAGGGTTTTTTTAAAGAAGGTTAGTAATGTTTTTTCAATTATATATTTTTTAAATGATTAGTGGAGTGTTTTGATATGTTGATTTTATTATCAACTTAAAATAAAATATTAAATAAAATTGATCAGAATAATTTAATGATTTTACATTTTTAAGAAATCTAAAATTAAAATTAATTAATCTAAAATAAAAATATTTTTATTATAATAAATATTTATTTTAAATTTTTGTCTCAGGCCTCAAGATGTGTTGGGCCGGCCCTGGTCGGAATTTACCAATTAGTTAGTTATACTTAGTGTGATAGTATGGCCAAAAGAAGTTCATGTTGTAATTAATAAAGAAATTAATATATGATCATCAGTGTGTTTTAATAATAACAAGAAAATTTATAAGTTATGAGCATTCAATGTAATGTATGAGAAATAATCTCACGTAAAAAAAGTTTAATTCTCTCTTTCTACTCATTAAAAGTGTCTCACGCACTAACATATTGATATCTAGAGTTTGATTTGTTTTTTAATCGTGTTTTCAAGAATCACACGTCGGTGACCGTGTTTATGAGATTATGGGTTGTTAATTGTGTTTGCTACAAAGATGAATGATAATAGTGGAATTCTGAATTCTCTTCCAGTTCTTGACGGCAAGAATTGGATCCGATGGAGAAAATAGATGCAATTTTTGTTTGGCTTTCATGAAACCTTGGAACTGGTTACTAATGGCGTCGCTGAGCTTGCTAAGAACACAACTGTTATTCAAAGAGTCGCGAACAAGGAGGCCAATAAGAAAGACTACAAGGCTGGGTTTTATATTCAATTGGCGGTAGACGCAAACTTTGATTAGATTTCTCATGTTGAATCGGCGAAGGAAGCATGGGATATTCTTGTCAAGTATTACGAAGAAGCTGAGAAGGTTAAAGTTGTCAAATTGTAGACATTGTGAAGGCAGTATGAATTAATGTAGACCAGAGAAGAAGAAAAGATTGTCGGCTATGTCTCCAAGGTGGATAAGCTTGTTCTTCTCATGAAAGGTTGTGGTAAAACCCTAATAGATAAGATGATAGTTAAGAAGGTAATGTGTACATTGATCTCTCAATTTGATCACGTTGTCATTGCTATTCAAGAATCCAAAAATCTTGAAACATTGAAATTGGAAGATTTGGTTGGTTCGTTGGAGGCACGTGAGATGAGGATTTTCGAAAGGAAAGGTGTTTAAGATTTGATACAAGCTCTATAGGCTCATACATGGAAGAAACATGGTGCTCCCATCAAGTTCAAGGGCAAAAGAGACAAGACTCAGAGCAAGAAGTATTTGTCAAACCTTTAAAAGCATATGGTCCGTGATAGGGGTTCTGAATCCTCGAAGAGAGTAGAAGGAAACTCCTATTAAAAAGACAAAGAAGAGAAAAAAAAGCGTATAATGCTATAACTGTGAAAAATGGGGTCACTTGGCCAAGAATTATTGGTACAAGAAAGGCAAGAATGAAGGAGAAAACTTTGCACGTCAAGATTCAGATGATTCTGAAGACATGGTGGTTATGGATGCAATTGAAAATGAGCATGTCAACACCAAGATTTGGTTTCTCGACACAAGTTGTTCGAATCAAATGACTGGTAGAAAAGTGTGGTTAGCATATTTCGACGAGTCGAAGAAAATCAAGGTCAAATTTGCTGATAATAGCTCGTTGAAAGCAGAAGGTACTGGCAACATATTTATTCAAATGAGTAATAGAGCAAAATATATGATTAAATATGTACTGTATGTACCTGGAATGAAGTACAATATGCTAAGTGTTGGACAACTGGTCGAAAAAGGTTTCTCAGTGGACTACTCACTCATCGTGAGGAATGATCCAATCAAAGCAGTTACCGCAGATAAAGACATAATTAACAGAAATATAAATAAAGGGATAAAGAACCTAATTAAGCGAAAGGAAATACTGGAATTAAGAAATCGATCCAGATGCTCCAATGGAGACTTTAACAATATGCGGTAAAATAAGCGTGAAAATATAAACTTGAATGTAAAAACTGGATAAAACTCAAGACAACCTATGAGTTTTATATCAAATACTAAACATGAAAAGAATATCCTTAGTTCAATGTCAATTACAAACAATGAAGATCAGATCTAAGAAATCAAAAGCCTTTAAGCATATGGGATCGGGCCGAAAAAGGAAACAAATCAGGAGAAAACTCGTCTTCCTGTTACGGTCCGTAATAGCCATTACGGGTGGCAGTAACAAGGCTCTGGTTTTTGTATTGGCGTGCCTCTTGTGAAGGTTTGGGAGGCCATGCCTGTTACGGCCCATAATAGCCATTACGGGTGCCTGTAACATGCCCCTTGTCTTTGTATGGAGAAATTTCAACTCTTCGCCTTTTTTCGCGTTCTATCCACTTTTCGTCCTTCTTTTGCTTGGAATGTTTATTATGACCTAATAACAAAGGAAATACAATACCAAAGCGTAAAACATGGTAAAATGAAAGGAAAGAGAATGAAAACGGTAAAATATAAAGGAAAAATTACTACTAAAAATGATATAAAAACCACTTATCAGCAACTATTATTGACCAACCTTTAAATTAAGGTTCAATATGTCTAAAGCCCATTTTACTCGACTCAACATATAAAACAATTCACATGCTATGAGAAGGTAAACAATCTCTGATCTCCAATTTCACTTTACTCATTTTGAATATTGAATTGACTTGGGTGTTGGAATTCTAACCATGTCGTTTCACCTCGAGCCCCCGTGAAGGAGATCGGAACCACGATCTATAATCAACAAATTTTCATCTCTTATCATTTCTGGTTCCATCAAGAACTAGAATCTCCATTTCTAATTTCCAAACGGAACATGGTACATTTGCCACCTCTATTATGTAGTAAGCACTTCTTCCATTCCTAGTCGATGTGGACTAACCATTCACACTTGAATTCCAACAATAATTTACAGGTTCAAATATGAGTACTTACCTCTTAAATTGACTATAATTGGTTTAAATGTTGGATTTAAAAGATATGTGACTCATATTCCTAATGTATTAAGTGTAATTCTATGTGTTTTGAAGTACTTGTGGTTTTGATCATGATAAAAATAATAATGAGCATCATCAAAGGAAAAAAGATTGAAGTAAATCAAAAATCAACTATAGAAGGTTCCAATACTTGATAAAAATAAATTCAAATACTAATAACAAAATCAAAGAAACTGAAGTCTTCGAAAACTCACATGTGATCGTATGTTTTTGTTGTCTTAATCTTTTTAGATCACTAATGTGTAATAAGTGTGAGTTGATATCAAAGTACTAAAGTAAGACACACACATACACGCACACACACACACACACACACACATACACACACACAAGTACGCACGCACGCACGCAGGCACACATACCTAGAATATATTACACACTTTATTTTTTTAAAATGCTCTTAAAAATAAAATAATGGTTTTATGCTTACCGATTAAGAAGCATACCTAACCAATTAGGAAGCCAAAAATTTACTCTCTAATCAATTAGAATATATTTCTAATTTATTATGGGGAAAACTCGATACCTAATCAATTAGGAACCCCTTTGATCGATTAGGCTCCAAACATGACTAGTTTCTTTCCTAAATAGCTAGATGTAGTTGATTAGAGAATGACTCTGGCTCACTTTTATTTTCTTTTTTGGACAATTTTTTTTACATAAGGAGAACTTGTGTTCACTTTTGTGTAGTATAAGAAATATGATATTCTACTTTTCTCCCTTACTCGTTCTCTTTTTAGAAACATTGTATACACTTTATATTATTTTAATACCGATAAACTCATATTATGCTATAATTATAAATAAAGAGCTTCATTCTCTTGTAAATTTGATATTACCACAAATGTTGCAAGCTGAATCTGAGTGAAAATCTTGATGTAAGAAAGTAGTGAGATGATCCTATAATAAAAGCTAAAATTGATTGTGGAACTCTCAAAGAGACACTCTTGGGGACTGGAGTAGCTCTGGTGGTTTAAGGCTAAACAAATATAAATCTCGATATGCTCTTTCCTAAATTTTCTCTTTTACTTTCCTGAAATTTATCTTTATCTATCTTTTTAAAATCAATCTTTTTTTTGTAAAATACTTTCAAAAATCGTTTAACACGGTCCATTCTCTCTTGTGTTTGAAGTCACTTGATCACCAAATGGTATTAGAGTCTAACTCATATTGTAAAATAAATAGTCTCAAGAGGAGGAATGATGACTTCAAACTGTCATCCACAGTTTAATGGTAAAAGGTATATTCTATGAAAAACTAGAATGACAATTTTTCTTAAAACTTTTGATTTTGATGAGTGTGATTATATTAAAAATGACCCATTTTTTGCCACTCGTTTCATCAATAATGAAGTGGTGAATAAGTCTAGAAATATATGTGCCATAGAGAAAAAATAAAATGTGAAACACAACTTGAAAGTCAAGTACTTGATAACTAGTGCTTTAAGCACTAAATAGTATAAAATGTATTTAATTATAAAATTGCTAAGGAAATATGGGACACTTTTAAATTGTTCTATGAAGGTTCTACTGAGATCAAAAGGGATCGGATGAACACAATAGATGAAGAGTATGAGATATCTAAAAGTTCTAAAGGAAATCTTCAAGATTAGCTCTCTAATAGTTGTCTATCTAACTAAATTATTGGTTTGAAAACAAGTGTTTAAAGTCTAAAACAATTACGGTTTTAAAATCCAAGGATCCACATTCTAGAAGCATGGGTGCTATATTTGACAAATTGCAAGAAGTATTTCAAGAGTTAAAAGATTTCACGAAACTTAAAGAATAATAATCCTTGCCAGAAGATAAGATTCAAAATGACATAGAGGAAAACTAAATATCCAATAGATAAGAAATAAAAAATTTAGACTCATTTAATGAATAAGAACAAGAGGTTGAGAAAAACTTAAGTCTTATGACATACTACGAAGAAGATGAGGCAAGTAAAGTTAAAATCAAATTTACCTTCCATGAATTATATTCTATATGCAAGGATTTCAATAAAAAATTGTTTGATTAGAAAATACCATCACTACTTCTAAAAATAATATTATATCTTTGGAAAAGTAAAATTAAAAATAATCAAAGAAATAAATCAACTTAGAAATCATGTTGTTAATGTCATTTATATATCACATTCTTCTAAGAACGTGGACTCTAAATGTTTAAGTTTTAAACTTTTGGAAATTAGAATTGAAAAAATTTGCATGTAACCCTTAGTAAATTTAATAAAGGTAGAGATAATTTGAACATGATATTATCTAATCAAAGAGGAACTCATGATAAAGTTAGTATAGATTATCAATTTGAAAACAACACCAAAATTTTCAATAGTTTTTACCATGCTAAAAGAAAATTCAATCATAACATATTTAAGTGTAATTATATCTAGTAGGAATTACCACATTTCTCTTTAATGTTTAATGAAAATTCACGACTTAAAATGGACTTCAACTTTTTCTTCTTAATCCTCTAAGAGTAATATGTGCTATTTACAATTCTCTATCACAAGAGAATTAAAAAATATTTGGGTACCAAACGTTAAGAACTAAAAGTATATTGTAGATATGTTGTGAAACATTAGGGTCTAAAAAATGCAATAAAAGTAGTTGTCCAAAGTATTAATCAAAGGAGTTTAGTGAAATTTTATACTTTGCTCTAAAATGGGGAGATGACTCTTCTTATGACGAAATATTTAGAATGATATTCAGAAAGAAAAGCTCAGAAGAAACGAATAATCAATGTTCTTCACCTTAAAAGTTCAGAGAAATTCTAGAAAAGAGAAGGAAAAACACTTTCCAAAATATCAAAGGGAAAAAGGCTCTCTAATCACTATGTGGAGGTAAGGAGGATATAAGTCACTTGCTAAAAAAAAAAAGGAATCTTCCTTGTGTATTCCTAAAAAGTGCTAATTATTTCTCAATTTTTCATTAAATAATTTTTATGACTAATATTGTGTTTGAGTTTGTGCCAAAAATAATGGTTTTAGAAAATAACTAGTAGTAGACCCGTGCGTCCGCACGGGTAAGTTCATTCCTATAATAAACCATTCGATAAAAAATTTGAAAGTTTGTGGATTATTTTTAATACATCTTACATGTATTAACAATAAATGATAAAGTTTGAATTAAAAAATATCAAGAGTAGGTATTGATGCAGCATACATGTGCATCCGCACGGATAAATTTACCTAATATAATATAAAATATATTTAAATGAACATGTATATTTGAAAAGAAATACTTAAAAACAAATAGGTATTGTTATGGTAGTGACCTGTGAGAATTTGAACATGCCTTCAAACTTTTTACAAATACACGGGATACAAATAATTTTGTGATATTGTAATACCCCGTATTATTTAAATGCTCAATTGAATATCAGATGAGCTTTTGTGTACCCTATCTTTGGATAATTGGATTAATGAAATCCTCCGAGTGCTTTATGTATTGTCAATTAGGACCAATAGAACAACTGGTGAACTCTGAAGAGATCAATTATTTTATTAAAGAGACAGATCAATAATTATTAGTTCAAGAGAGGTTAATAAGGTAACTCTAATAATTGATCAATTAGTGTTAGATGACAAAATATCAATTGGAGATATTTTACTCTATTGGATTCATATTATATAATAAGTGTTATATATATATATACTTAAGAAATAGAAAGAAGAGAAAGAGAAAGTAAGAGAAGGAAGAGAAGAGGAGAAAGAAAGAAAAAGGGAAAAGAGAAGAGAAGAAGAAGTTCATGGAAGAAGAAGAGAAAACTTGGATCGTTGTTCATCATGTTCTTCAACCTCCTTTTCGATTATCAGGTGGGTTCTAGATATACACCTTAAGTTCTAGAAATTCTTGATGTTGAACTTAGGTTAGAGTTTGAGAGAAAATGAATAATTGTGTGGAATCGATGTTTCTAACGGATGAAACGTGAAATAAACTGCGTAATATAGTCGGGATATATGTGAATTTAATCGAAGATGCTTGTTGTTAACTTCCAACATGTTTTGGTTGAGATTGGATTGAAAATATATCATTAAAAACAGGTTTTTGAGCTTCTGATTCAGTGGTAATCGGTTACTCATTTTGAGGTAACCGGTTAAATGCAGGAAAATTTAGGGACTGAGGCGAAAAATGAACTAAGTAACCGGTTACTCATTTTGAGGTAACCGATTACCAAAATGTGTCTCTAACTCTCATTTTGATTCTGTTTTGAACAGTGCAGCTTGAGTAACCGGTTACTCATTTTGAGGTAACCGGTTACCACTGTTATGTTTGTGAAAAATGTTTGAAAATTCATATCTTTTGGATCGTAATTCCGATCGAGGCATGGTAATAGTCGTTGAAAAGCTCTGAAAATATCCTACGTGATAAAAGGGAAAATTATTGATTTCGATACCCGATTAAATGAATCGGAGGGAACCTAAGAATGGTGTTAACATTATGATTGAGTGAAAATAATGTTTATGTGATAAATGTTTACCTATATAAATTGTATTATGCCATATCTATCTAATTGTTGATGAGTATGAATGAGAGAAAACACATGTTTAAAATATGGAATAAGAAGAGTGAGGAATCCTTAACATGAAACTATAATGGAATCTAGTCATTTGACTATAAATTGATAGATAACCTAGATGGCGATGCTCGTGCATTCGATGTAAAAAGGTCCATCCTTGCCGAGTAATGGTCTAGGAGAGAGTGAAACACTAGTATGGAACATGTATGAACTCTTGTAATTATGAGAAAAAGGTGAATGAGCCTTAAGGCGAATGTGGCCTAGAATTGTTGAATACAATCACGGTTGTATGTGAAATCACGAAATCGTAACCATTTCCCCAACATGTGTCGTTTCATGAGTAACGAGCTCCTCTGGAATGAATGCACGATTTCTGGTTAGGTTTGATTCCCGACTATAGTACGAATGAAACCTATATGGTAAAGAGACTTATGACGGTGTATAGACCGTGTGAAGTGACGAATTAAGGTGATAATGTGTCCCTTAGTTCCGAATCCATCTCGTATGCCAAGAAATCTACGAGGATCCATGACACGTTCCGACTTCTAGACGTAGAAGAGGAAGGGAAAGGGTTATCGATAAGTGATAATTTTGATTTAACGGACTCATGAGCATGTTTCCATATAGTGTGAGATTGTGAACTCAATGTTATTTCCCTTCCCCTTAACTTGAGTTAGGATTTGGCTAGAACCCTGTAAAGCCAAGAGAATCCATAAGATAGGGAGCTCACTGAGATTAATATCTCACCCCATTATCGTTGTTATTTTTCAAGTTATTGTAGGTTTGATTTACAAGTGGAGCTATGCTTGGATGTTTCAAGAGAAGCTTAGCTTTAGTATTCCGCTGTGTAATTTCTAGTATACAATTGAGGATATTGTATATTGATCTTAGTTTTTATTATTTTGGCTAGTTTCCATATCTTGTACCATAGATTGTGTTTATGTTTTTAGAAATGGTCAAGTATGTGAATTACGCCATTAGGCACTTATGATGGTGTCAGCACCAAATAAAATGCTTGTATAGTATTATTCTAGGTATATATTATACAGGGCATTACAGTTGGTATCAGAGCAGATCGTGTCCTCGACCTAGCCTTGAAACATCATAAGTAAATCTATTCCTGCCTCTTAAGTGTGTCTTGCCAGCATGAATCTTAATATCATACTATGTAGTGTTGGGCCTGATCAACCTAATACTATGTATGTGATAGGTAGAATCATGGTTGAGCAACCACGAGGATTCCAAAGTGTTGTCGGAATTTGTGCTGTGAGGGTAGGCTCAAGCCAAGAGTTAGTAGTGAAGCGTTTTGGTCATCTCAGTTGAGGTCTTAGTAGGAGTTGTGATTTGGGTAGCATGGAATTAAAGAGTGGTATGTTGTTCAAGCAATCCTTTGGAATGGATGGAGTCTGAAAGTTAAGGATCTCTATCAGACGATTGGTCAAGGTATCGAGGAATCTGTAAAATCGCTAGTAGAGCTGGATTGACCACTAGTACGGATAAGGATTTCAAGTAATCTTATTTCGTGAAAAAGAAAGTTGTTTTGTGGAACGTATGACGTAAGGTCCGGAAGTGAGATAATTATTGGTGTTTCAGTTTCTAAGGTTGCTATGGTATCTTGAATGGACGAGAGTACCTTAGGGAGTGTGTTCGGAACAATATCTTCCAACTAGCTAAAAGTTGAGAGTTAAGGACGTTCGGCCTTATGGGAACCTAAAGTAGTAGAGAAGTGTGAAAAGGAACACAGAGATGTGTTTACATGCTTCAAGTGAAACAAAAATGTGTCGGATGAAGAGTAAGAGATAAGTCACGTATGCTCAGTATAAAGGGAGATCAGGTTCAGGATAATACATTAGGGTTTATGTCTTCGGTGATAGACCATTTTTGGAATTGCTAAATTACCCAAGGAACATTATAAGCTATTGTGTCGGAGAAAGAATGAGCTTTATTTAGTAACAGAGAGTGTAGTGATACGGACCGGAAGAAGTTGTGTTGAGAAATAGAGTAAGTACCTTGGATTCAAGGAAATTTTAGTATGGTAGTTTTGTATTTGGACCTAAGAGGATTATAATGGAGAGCGAAGTAAACGCAGTGTGGAAAACAGTATTAACAGTATGTTATGAAGAAGTGACAATGGAATATATTTTGGACGAGTGTGCAATAGAGTTTTTAAGGTGTTGATGAACCTATAGTTAAGGAAGTGTAATTAAGGATGATTCACTCCTGAGAACCCTAGTAGTAGGACGTGAAATGGGAAAAGTTACAGCTTGGTATTAAGGACAAGCGTAGTGGTAGCACCATGGTCACAAGTGTACATGATGGATTCTTATTCTTGAGACAAGTATGAAGGGACGTACCTTGTGGAACAGTGAGCATTGCGTCCTAAGAAGTAAGATTGCGGTAAACAAAGAGAAACAAATCAGGACTTATTACGGACTAAGTGTAAATCATGGGACGGTTTATACCAGAAGGGTTTTGTATATAGTTGATGAGAATTATCGGCTGCGAATCTTCCATTAAGTAATTTGGTAAGTGGAATGTGCAATGGATAGTGAAGGGCAAGAAATCCCGGTTAATGTGTATGAAGTGATGGAAAAGTTCTTCAAGAGGATGCATTGCCCCGATTTATTTTCAAGTATAGAGGAACTTTTGTATTTGTGAATGATTGGAATATTCAGAATCTACCTTTTTGTTGGACTAATAGCGTTGTTGTTTTATTTCTCACCAAGGAGTTCAAGTGAGAGAATAAGGTTGTATGCTTGATATGAGATGTTCATCGCTTTGTGGTACCGTTTAATGGTTATATGTTGGGTTTTGCTTGTGGACGGATTAAGTATGAATGGTTGTTAAAATCCTAGGATGCCGTCATTTTTGACTTCACGTTAGTGTAGTTGTATGAGTAGAAATGAACTATCCCGCTAAAGTTTTATTGGGTGTTGCGATAGAATTTGGAATTTATGCCTTGTCACTTGGTTGGATTGTGTCATCTGCATGTTTTAACTTTGTTCGGTATTACCTTGAGTGGATCATGGTTAGTGAATGTTATACAAGTTGAGAAGCCGCGAGTTGAGAATGATATCGTGAGTCAGTACGAGCCAGATTGATGGTTTTGAGTTATGATGACTTTTGAATTAAGAGAAACTGGTTTTTCAGCCGTTGTAGCAGTGTTAACCGATTAACACAATGTGGTTAACCGATTAACATGTGCCAAGATGAGGTTTTGTGCTGAATTTTGAGGAGTTAACCGATTAACCTCGGACAGTTAATCGATTAACGTGTGTAAATTGTGAAATCCCTTAGGAATTATCATCTTTGATTTGTTACCTTTCGTTACTCCGATTGGAGAGTGTCGTGTGAATGGAGAACTGGATTGCAAGTAAATGGAAGACGAAATTATGTATGGAAATCGGAACTTTTGGAAGGGTGTTACTTAGTCGATCATCTGTTTAGACGACAAGGGAGCTTGACTTTGGGGAAGTAATATTGAGAACCGTATTAAGTGTGGGAAAGTCTTAGATGTCTTGTTATCATTACTGTTGAGAGCCTTAAGGACGAAGTTAGATAATACTCACGAAGTATTGATCTTGTAAAGATCATTTCAGTATTTTTAATTATGGTGTTAGTAAGGTTCGAGCGGTTGGCCAGGGCTAGTAATTGTTATCTTCCGTGAGTTTATGGCATCAGACTTAGACCGTGAAAGTAGTACCAGATGTGTACAGTTGTACTTTATCCAGAGAGGAAATTTGAAGGTTATCATTCCAAGTAAGAGTGAGAATTGGGCGTTCCGAAGTTAAGCATGTAACTTGGATCGTATGTGGGACAGAACGATTAAGAGAAGTGGATTCAATTGAGAAGCGTGGTATGGACTTCGAAAGTGTGTGTGTATGTGGAATGTTGTATGTGAATTGATGAGTAGTATGGAAACTCACAATTGTGCTTTGGATGGGTTAAGTTTTGATAAGTGGTGACTTGCATATGATTGAAGCTTCGTGATGGTGTTACGTTGTTATTGATTAAGAGCTTGTGTCAACAAGAAACCTTGAGTAAGTAGGAAACCCGCAAGGAGAGTTGATATGGAATGTGGTAACTAGAAACGGAAGTTGTTATACTACTTTTGGATGAATTATTTCAAATTTGGAATGAATTTGGAGTTGTATATGTTATGGTTGTAACAGTGTAACTCCTGCACCTTATCGTCTGGAGAGTGTTGGGCCGATGTTTTAATATAGTGTGTCGACGAGAAAATTGTTCTACCATAAGACGTCAATAATTTTCTTGTGCCGCTGGTTAGTAAGAACCCCAGTGGATAAGTGTGTTTCTCCGCTGACTGTTAGCTACCTGGTTATGCTTAAGATTTTGTGGTGTTCTATTGTTAGAATTTGGGTTACGTAGTGGGAGATGACAGACGAAAGAGTTCAGTCAGAATAATAAGGAATTGAAGATTGTTACTTATAAGTATGGAAATAAGAAGATCTTGTTCTAAAGTGTGTTACCTTTTGGGTGTGATACGAAAGAAATAGAATATCGGGTTTAATGAGTACCATGTACAGCATCGGACCAGATGGAACTGGTAAAAGAAGTCGTTTGACTAATTATGAAGTGGTTTGAATGTTAAAGGATTTACGAAAGGATAGTTATCGGTAATTACATGAAGATAAGAAATCACTGAATTACCTTGCAAAGGTTTGATGAGTGTTTGTTATCCCAAACCGAGATAAGATATTATAGTTTTATTTTATGACTCGGTAGAAGAGTATAGAACAGTATTTTTCTTCGGAAGGTAAGAGGCGACCAAGTGTTTTAGTATGGGACAAACAGATGAATTATGGAAAAAGAAAAGTTTGAAGTTAACCAAATATTGGAATAAGAGTATAACTAAGGACACGAAGTTTGATAATTTGTGAAAATACGGATTTTGGTCTGCGAAGTCAAGATGGAATTTGGGTACGTCAGAATTTGAACGGAAGTAAAGTTGAGTGTGAAACTAAGACAATGATACAAGTTGTGGTTATTGTCGAGTAGAGGAAATTCGGGGGAGAATTTCAATTTAGGAGGGGAGGAGTGTAATACCCCGTATTATTTAAATGCTCAATTGGATATCAGATGAGATCATATGAGCTTTTGTGTACCTTATCTTTGGATAATTGGATTAATGGAATTCACTGAGTGCTCTATGTATTGTCAATTAGGACCAATAGAGCAACTAGTGAACTCTGAAGAGATCAATTATTTTATTAAAGAGACAGATCAATAATTATTAGTTCAAGAGAGGTTATTAAGGTAACTCTAATAATTGATAAATTGGTGTTAGATGACAAAATATCAATTGGAGATATTTTACTCTATTGTATTCATATTATATAATAAGTGCTATATATATATATATATATATATGTGAGAAATAGAAAGAAGAGAAAGAGATAGTAAGAGAAAGAAGAGAAGAGGAGAAAGAGAGTGATCTCGAGTATTCGATCAGATCCACGTACGCTGGTCATCAGATGGCAAGATGCTCGGACAGATGACGGTCGTCAGGCGGGCAGGATGTTCGGAATGTTGGTGAGGAGAAAAGGGGGTGTACCTGCAAGGCACTCCGACGCTCAAGTAAGAAAGGGTCAGAGAAAAGGGGCAAGTACAAAGTGTATTCTTAGGGTGAAAAATGTGATACCTGACCCTCTCAAGCGAGAGGGTTTATATAGAGCCCCCAGCGCGTGGCCAACGGATCTATTTTCGGGGCGAAATAGCTGTTTTCCCCAAAGAATAGGTAACTGCCCAAACTAGCCGTTATGCCGAGCAGGATGCTAGAAACTAGCCGTTATGTCGGGCATAGACGCAGTTCCGGGAACCTGCCCCTTGCTGTTCGGGCAGCGAGGAAGCCGTGCGTAACGGGCACCATAGCCGGGGAGGAGCGTTGCGTTCCTTGTCCGGCTGGAGGGGCAGACATGTCAATTTTGCCCCTCTGTGGATTGGGCTTAGGAAGTTTGGGCCGCTCTGGAGCAGAGGCGGATTATGCCAATTCTAGCCATTGGTCCAGTCCAGAACAGGAGCCCCCCAAGTCGTTGCTCCCGAGCATGGGAGTGATGACTTAAGGACTGCTCGTCGCTCAGGGGAGCTAACGCAGAGTTGTCGTTTGGAGACGAGGATGATTGTCTCGAGGTGCTCGTGGCCTCTGTGTTCGTGATGTTTGTGGTCGTGACCCTATTTCCCGGTATACGGGAAGATGAAGTGTCAGACAGAATGGAAGCGTTGGGTTGCCACGCGTGCATCGAGTCCTGCGTAGCAGTTAATAGGTAATTATGGCTAGTGGACAGTCATTATTGCCTACGGGAGCGTGTGTGCACGTGCCCCTCAGTATAAAAGGGGGAAGGTTATCCTATTTTGCACTTTTTCCCTTCTGATTTTTCTTCGTCGCCATCAGCGTTCTTGCCCGTCGCCGTCTACAGAGCAACCGACCACCGTGCTAAGTTTCGAGCAGTCTTTCTCTTTTACTTAAATCAAGTAAGTTCTCTAATTTCCAGCTTGTTTTACTTTCTCTCATTGTTAATGGTAGATTGCATGCGGCTAGGGTTAGTTTTAGGCGACAAAATAGGTAGGTTTCCGGCGAGTGTTGGTGGTGGGCGGCGGTTCTGCCCTTCTGCTGCATCAGGCATCTCGCCGGAGTAGGTAGCGCGTTTGGTGAACGTGGTGGTCCACGTCGTGGTTGCGAGTCGTGACCACCACGTCTTACCCTCTTTTGATGGATTGGTGACTTTTCCGGTAGAACGTTTCCAGATTCCGGTGGAGCTTTGCAGTTTTCGGCGGAGCTTCAAACGGAATCTAGGTACGAGCGCGGGGAGGTTGCTTGTAGGAAGATGGTATGTCTCGGGCATCTCCTCGCGGGGAGGTTTTTCTTTCTTCGTTTGATGTTAGGGCTTAGGCCGGGGACGTTGTCCTTAGCCTTCTGCGCGCCCTTTCACTTGACTTAGCAGCGGAAGGGTGGATTTGATTTCCTGTCGAATTCACTGTCTTTCTCTGCTTTTTCAGGTGATCGTAGTGGCGTTGGAGCCAGAGAGGGAAGTTATCCCAGTTACATCCGAGGAGGAAACTGTCTCCGAGGAGAGTAGCAGCGCAACGGCCTCGAGTTCTGCGTCTTCGAGCTCGACGGCGTCGAACTCCTCGAGCGAAGTCGAGGGGGAAACGAGCGAAGTTGAGGGGGAAGGAGAGGTGGACGTCATGGAGGAAGACGTTGAAGGATTCTGTCCGGACGAGTGGGAAGTGGCCGAGCCCTCCGAGCATATTTCCACGTTCGCGAGGTCTCTGGCGGACGTCTTTACCAAGGTGGGACCAGCGGGTGAATGGAGAGTGCTTTTTCCTAATTCGGACGAGCGGGTCTGCTCGAGCTTCGTGGACTGCTTCTCGATGTATGAATATGCTTTCAAGGAATTGGGGATGAGGTTGCCCTTCACTGACTTCCAGCGGTCGGTGTTTGTGCATCTGAAGTTGGCGCCTTCCCAACTCCATCCCAATTTGCTGGCCTTTATACGGGCTTTTGAGTTGGTGTGCGAGCACCTTGCTCTGGGGACCACCATTCCTCTATTCTTTGCTGTTTTCCACCTACTGCGGCAGCTGGCGGGGAAAAGGTACGGATGGGTCTCTTTGAAGCAGCCCAAAAAGTTGTTCAAGCCGTTCTCGGAGTCCATCCGAACGTTCAAGGGACGGTACTTCATCGTCGAGCCATTGTCTGAGGCTGCCCAGGACAGCGTGTACGTCTGGGAGGTAGAGGTGGATGAGAACGGAGAGGAGTTGCTCAATGAGGAGGGGAAGTATATCGGGGAGAGGTTGTACAAGTTCCCGATCCGCTGGACACCTAACCACTTCTTAAAGAAGCCCAGTGCCTATGTCTTCGAGCCGAGCGCTCTACGCGGGCAGGATGCCGTGTCTTATGAGACGCTGGTGAAGTGGGTCAACTCCTTCCAGCTCGCGAGCTGTTGGACGAGCAAGGGTAACCCCATCTTCGAGGAGGATGGTAGCCAGAGGGTCGAGCGCAGGTTTATCAACGTGAAGGCACTGCTGGAGTGCAAGACTCCCACGGATGCTGAGAAGCTGTTCGGTAGTCATAGTCACTTAGATTTTGTTTGTGTTATTTTCTTTCCCCGTAACTAACGTGCTTGTTTTCATTCGCGCAGGTGAGATGCCTCAAGCTCGTGATCGTGTGGTGAGGAACGCCATGGTGAGGGGTAAGGCTGGAGCGGCTCCTCCCAAGACCCGTCCTGCTGGTGGTGCTCGTGCTCTTCCTCTTGTTCAAACTGCGGCGGGGACCTCTGTTTCTCCCACCCCAGCTCCCCGGGACTCCCCACTGGCTCTGGCTGGGCGAGCGAAGCGGCAAAGGTCGTCGGGTGCCGTGGACCTGACTCAGGCGCCTGAGAAAGGGAAGTTTGAGCTCCCTCCTTGCGTCCTTGACAGGAGATTCTTTGAGGGTAACACTTTGGTCGTTCCGCGGGTAGAATCGCTCAACCTGGGAAGCATGGACCGAGCGAGCAAAAGGGCGCTGGTGGCCCAGGATGCTTCTACCATGGTGAGGATGCTAGAAATGACGGCCGTTTATGCGGAAGGGGACTCCGTGCTTGAGGCTGAACTCACTACTGCCCGGGCCTCCGAGGCGTCCCTAAAGGAAGAAGTCAAGGGTGCTCGTGAGGCTAGGAAGAAGGCCGAAGAGGAGGCGACCAAGCTGAAAGAGGAGGTTGCCAAGCTGAAGGCGGAGAAGAAGGTTGCCGAGGAGTTGAACAAGGAGCTGATGGCGGCCAGTGCCCCGAGTGCTGATGAACCGGACGAGATAAAAGTGTTGAAAACTAGGGATGAGCTGGTCGCCAGCATTCTGCAGGCCGAGGAAGACGGCATCATTGTGGCAGTGGAGTCCTTCGAAAGTTCCGTGGCCCAGTTGCGGGTGGTAAACCCTGGGCTCGACATTTCGACCAATGGTATCCACTACCTTGCGCGAGTGAAGGATGATCACATCGTCTTGCCCGCAGGCCTTGTTCTTGACACGCCCGAGGTTCAACCCGAGGAGGAGCAGAGACCCGAGCCGGAAACAGCCGAGCAAGCGGACGAATGAGGAGCTTTGGTTATTCTGATGTTGTTGTATTTTGTCCGGCCTGCGTGTCGTTGATTTATCTGTAATCTTTTGATTCTGGGGGGGGGGGGCATGGCCCCTTTTTTATGTAATATGCACAATCTTTGGCCCTTGTGGCCTTTTTATTTAATGCTCGGTTAATGTTATTTATACAATTTTTGTTGTACTTTACATTTTTGCTGTGCATGTATGACTGCCCGTCGAAGGGTGTGTCTGTTAGCGGAGTTTCCTTTTTGAAAGATAGCTCGCTGTGTTTGAATTTGCCAGTGCGGGGAACTGGTCGAATAGCCAGGGAAGGTCCTGGCGAGGTTGCGGATCTCAGGTCGCGATCGAGGCCTGAGGTCGCGGCGTGAACGTCCCATCGCGAGCTGGGGTTCTGCCAATCATGGTACTTGGGGCGAAGGCGGTGCTCGGTTGAGGACTGCCGACGAGCAGGGTTCTGACTCATTTATTTGAACGGGATTCTGCTTTGTGTGTATGCGTCGTTTGTACCTGGACGAGCATGATGACCGTTGGGTGGTCCTTTGATGCGAGGAAGCCTATGGCTACTTTAGCTGTAGTATTGCTTGAGCTTCTCAGCATTCCAAGGTCGAGGGAGTGCCTCCCCGTTAAGGTTTTCGAGGAAGTATGCACCATTTCCCGTTTTGGCGCGGACTCTGTATGGCCCTTCCCAGTTGGCTGCTAGTTTGCCTTCGCGAGAGTCCTTGTGGTTTCTTCGTAGGACGAGGATGCCCACATCGAACTCTCGTCGTAAGACTTTGGCGTTGTGCCTGATTGCTATCTTTTGCTCAAGAGATGCCTCGCGGAGGGCTGCTCCTGTTCGGATTTCCTCGACAAGGTCGAGATCTTCTCTTACCGCTTCGTTATTCATTTCCTCGTCAAGAGGTGATTCGGTCCTTCTGGACGGTACGTGGATTTCAATGGGTAAAACAACCTCCATGCCATATGCTAGGCGGAAAGGCGTTTCCCCGGTGGTGGACTGGGGAATAGTACGATATGCCCACAAGACGCTGTGGAGCTCCTCGACCCAGGCTTTCTTTGTTTTATCCAGTCTTTGCTTGAGGCCACGAAGAATGACGCGGTTGGCAGCTTCCGCCTGCCCGTTGGTCTGGGGGTGCTCTACAGAAGCGAAGTGTTGCTTTGTTCCGAGGTGGGCGACAAAGTCTTGGAACTTCTTGTCCGTGAATTGTGTTCCGTTGTCCGTGACGATTGCTTGGGGAATCCCAAAGCGGGCAAGGATATTCCGCTTGTAGAAGTGTAGAATGTTAAGTGTTGTTATCTTCGCTAAGGATTCTGCTTCTATCCATTTTGTGAAATAATCTACGCCCAGTATCAGGTATTTGTTTTGGCTGGACCCCGTCACGAAGGGTCCTAGGATGTCTAGGCCCCACCAGGCGAATGGCCACGGGGAGGTCAAGCTCTTCAGTTCGTTAGTTGGAGCTAGGTGCATATCCCCGTGCCGTTGGCATTTGTCGCATTTCTTCACATGCTCCTTGGCGTCTTGCTGCATGGTTGGCCAATAGTACCCTGCCCGGAGGGCCTTGCGGGCAAGGGACCTTCCTCCCAGGTGCTGGGCGTTAATGCCTTCGTGGATTTCTCGTAGTACGTGGGGGACAACCTCCTCCTCTATGCACTTGAGTAGTGGGATGGAGAAGCCCCTTCGGTAGAGTTTGTTTTCGAGGATGACGTACGAGCAAGCTCTTCGTTTGACGGTGCTGGCTTCCTTGGGGTCATCCGGAAGTTCGTCCCTGGTGAGGTAGTTGTACACGGGCGTCATCCAGCAGTCGCTGTCCCCGATCGCGTGCACGTGTAGGGTCGAGGACCCCTTATCGATGCTGGACCGGGGAAGTATCTCTTGGATGACTGACCTGTTTCCGCCTTTCCTCTTGGTGCTCGCTAGTTTGGACAAGACGTCTGCTCGTACATTGTGTTCGCGTGGAACATGTCTTACTTCTACCGTTCTGAATTTCGACATTTTCTCTTTGACGAGGGTGAGGTATTCAGAGAGACTGTCGTTTTTGGCCAGATACTCCCCGGATATTTGGTGGGCTACGAGCTGAGAGTCCGTGCAGATGATGATTTCTTCAGCCCCTAGGTCTTCGGCTAGGCGCAACCCGGCGAGGAAGGCTTCATACTCAGCCTGGTTGTTCGACGTGGGAAAGGACAATGTGAGAGAAGCCTCGACTATGGTCCCTTCGTCGTTCTCCAGAATTACTCCTGCCCCGCTGCCGCTCGAGCTGGATGCTCCGTCCACGTAGATGGTCCATCTGTTAGCTATGTGGGGCGAGGAGTCAGAGAAGGTTACTTCCACCACGAAATCGGCCAGGGCTTGTGCTTTAAGAGCTTTTCTGCTTTCATACCGGACGTCGAATTCGGACAGCTCCAACGACCACTTGAGCATTCGACCGGCCATGTCTGGCCGGCCCAGTAATTGCTTGATGGGCTGATCCGTCCTTACTACGATCGTGTGGGCCAAGAAGTAGTGTCTTAGTCGTCTGACAGCGTTGACGAGGGCCAATGCTACCTTCTCTATCTGCTGATATCGCAACTCCGCGTCCTGCAACGCTTTGCTCGTGAAGTATACTGGCTTTTGCCCGCCAGGATTCTCGCGAATGAGAACGGCGCTAACGACCTCGGCAGTGACGACGAGGTATAGGAACAAGACTTCCCCGGTATCTGGCCGTGATAACACGGGAGGTTTTGATAGAGTTTGCTTTAAGTGAAGGAGGGATGCCTCGTATTCTTCGGTCCATTCAAACGCAGCTTCTTTTCTCAAGAGCTTGAAGAAAGGAAGGGTGTGTTGGGCGGATTTTGCGACGAAGCGAGACAACGAGGTGAGTACCCCATTGAGGGACTGGATGTTCTTCTTAGACGTGGGCGTTGGGAACTCAGAGAATGCCTGACATTTATCGGGTTTAGCTTCTATTCCTCGTTCCGTTAGGTAGAAACCAAGGAATTTACCTGCCCGTACACCGAACGTGCACTTCTCTGGGTTAAAGCGCATTTGATACTTTCTTGCTTGCTCGAAAATTTTGCGAAGATGGGCGACATGGTCTAGTTCCTCGTGGGACTTGACGATCATGTCGTCCATGTATACCTCGAGCATGTCGCCTATTTGTCCTTGGAAGACTTTGTTCATCATTCGTTGGTACGTGGCGCCGGCGTTCTTCAGGCCGAAGGGCATTACGTTGTAGTAATAGTTGCCCGATTCGGTCATGAAGGCCGTGTAAGTTTTATCGCTCGCGGCCATTGGGATTTGGTTGTAGCCCGAGTAGGCGTCGAGGAACGATAAAAGTTTAAAACCTGCTGAGTTATCTACGAGCTTATCTATATTGGGGAGGGGGTAGGCGTCATTAGGACAGGCCTTATTAACATCGGTATAATCAACGCACATCCTCCATGTGCCATTATTTTTTCTTACAAGTACAACATTTGAGAGCCATGTAGTGTATTTGGCCTCAGAAATAAACCTAGCTTCTAGAAGGTCTTTGACAGCTTTCTCCGCGGCTTCCATCTTTTTCGGGGACTGTTTCCTTCTGCGCTGGGCAACGGCTTTGACGGCCGGATCAATTGTAAGCTGGTGGCAAGCGACGGAGGGGTCTAATCCTGGCATTTCAGCAGCGCTCCATGCGAACAAGTCTGCGTTCTCTTGGAGGCACGCTTTTAGTTGTCTCTTGGCCAGGTCGGGGAGGTCCGCTCCGATCTTCACTCCCCGTTGGGGGTCTTCTCCGAACAGAACGATCTCGAAGTCGCCATCTGGGATAGGACGTAGGAGATGGCCGCTGTTGTTGGACTGGCTTCCCGGAGTCGTCGGGTATTTGGCGTGATCTTCCTTGCTGAAACGGCTGTCCAAGTCGATAGATTCGACCCGGGGGAGCGGTTTTGGCTGTTCGGAGCTGCTGGGTAGAGGGGGACGACCAGAGGTCCTCGGCCTTACTGAGATGGTGCTTAGTCCTTTTGATGCTGCTTCAAAGCATCGACGGGCAGCTTCGATATCGCCGTGGAGGGTGGCGACCATCCCTTCAGAAGTGTAATACTTCATCTTGAGATGTACGGTGGAAGACACTGCAATCAACTTTGCCAGGGTTGGCCTTCCAAAAATGCACTGGTATAGCGCGGGCATTCGATTACCAGAAACTGTGCTTTGATTGCTCGGGTTGTCTTTCCTGAACCGAAGGTCACGATGAGCTCTACGTAACCTCGGGGCCTTGTCACTGCTCCGTTGAATCCCTGCAGGTCGGATCCAACGTATGGAGTAAGGTGAGAGTCGTCCAGCTGCAATGTTTCGAACAAGTGGTTGTACATGATATCAACTGAACTGCCCTGGTCCACGAGTATCCTTCGAACGTCGAAGTTCGCCATCCTTGCCCGGATGAGAAACGAGATGCTTGAGTTCGGTGCCCCGCCGAGGAGCTCCTCCTTGTAGAAGGAAATGGGATCCGACCCTTTGTGAATGGTATCCAGCGTGGTGACTTCGTTGGAGCTTTTGCTGATCAATTGATCGAATTTCCTCTTGACTGAACCGACCGTGATTTTGTTGAATCCACCACCAGAGATGACCATGGCTGACGGGAAGGCCTCCCACGGGCTGTGAGCACCGAGGAATGTGGAGGCGGGCATACTATCAGGGATGCGGAAGTCCTCTGGCCGAGTTACGGACATGGCGACCTGCACGTTGGTGTCATCCGAGGGCGGAGTCTCTTCTGCAACCTTCTTTCTCTCCTGGGTTTCTTGCCGGGGAGCTTCTTTCTTTTTCGCGAACTGCTTCAGGTGGCCGTCGCGAATGAGGATCTCTATGGCATATCTGAGGTGGATGCATTCTTCCGTCGTATGGCCGTGGCTCTTGTGGAAGCGGCAATACTTGGACTTGTCTACACCCGGCCTGGCCGGCAGCTGTTTGGGGAAACAGACTCCCGCCTGTTTGAACTCTGAGTTGGCACATTCAGACAAGATTTTCTCCCTCGAGGTAGTGAGGGGGGTATAGTCATGGAACCGCCCAGAAGGTCCCTTCTGTTCGCGTGCATCGCGAGGCCGATCGTCGCGTCTTTTATCTCCTCGACGGGATGTCGAGGGCTCTTCAGCTTCTGATGACCAGGCACCCTCTTGGTGTCGGGAGGCCCGGACAGAGTGGGCAGCAACCTTCTCCTCGTACTGTATATGCGACTGGGCTTGGTGGAGGAGGGCGTTGAGGTTCCTTGGTGGATCGAGGCCGATAGCTTTCGCGAAGTCTGAACCAGGACGTAGTCCCTGGTCGAGCAGGAATTTCTTCATCTCGTCGGTCGTCGGCACTTGGACGGCCTCCTTGTTGAATCGCTCAATGTAGTCCCGAAGAGGCTCATCTCTTCCCTGTACGACAGCTCCGAGGGACGCCTCAGTCTTTGGATGGCGTCGTGATGCGGTAAAGTGACGGGAGAAAATCCTCCCGAGCTGCCTCCAGGATGTGATGGATTCCTCTGGCAGCTGTTTGTACCAGGTCATTGCTCCCTTCCGGAGCGTGGTCGGGAACAGGCGGTATTTGATGGCTCCTCGTACCCCTCTGTAGTATAAAAGAGCATCTATGTTTTCTATGTCCTCGTCTGGGTCAGTGGTTCCATCGTAAGTCCCTAGAGACGGAGGCTTCTCTAATCCTTTAGGGAGGCGGGTGGCCAGGATCCTGCGGGACAACGGGCCGCGAGGCTCGTCGTCGCTGTCCGAACTTGAAGTTAACGGTGACCGTTGTATACGCTCGCGGCGGCGGTCTCTGCGAGGTGAGGGTGATCGTGGCCGGTCGCGAGGTCTGACCGGTGGAGAATTCCTGCTCTGCCTCGTTCTCTTGTGTCTTGGTGGTGACTGATCCCGCGGGGAGATCTGGTCGCGCTTACAAACGCGTTGTGGTTCAGGCTCACGCCTCGTCATACGGTCTTCCCCGTGTCTAGGTGGCGGGCTTCTTGATCTCTGGTGTTTTCTCTTGGGAGGAGAGGATCTTGGAAGAGATGCCTCCTCGAGAGCTCCTATCCTTTCTCCTTGCTGCAAGATAAGGAGGTTTGTGCGGTTGACAGCTTCCAAAAGGGCTGCAACGGCCAGGTCAGCGCTGGGAGGGCCAGGAATTGGTCGATCCTCCAACGGTAGCTGTTTGCCTCCTTGCTCGGTGGGAGGAGGAGTTGGAGATGCAGGGGCCCTGTCTCGAAGGAAACGGGGATCAGAAAGTAACGGAGATCTTCCGTCAACGTCCATCTTGTTAACGGGAACGGGGACTGTAATATCATCACCTTGTCCAGAGTTCTGAGCGGCCATAGGTGGGTGGATTAAAGAAAGTATGTTTTGATCTTTTAGTTCCCTAGGAGGAAAGAAAGAAGGGGAGAACAAGGAGTTCCCACAGACGGCGCCACTGATCTTGAGTATTCGATCAGATCCACGTACGCTGGTCGTCAGATGGCAAGATGCTCGACGGATGATGGTCGTCAGGCGGGCAGGATGTTCGGAATGTTGGTGAGGAGAAAATGGGGTGTACCTGCAAGGCACTCCGACGCTCAAGTAAGAAAGGGTCAGAGAAAAGGGGCAAGTACAAAGTGTATTCTTAGGGTGAAAAATGTGATACCTGACCCTCTCAAGCGAGAGGGTTTATATAGAGCCCCCAGCGCGTGGCCAACGGTCCTATTTTCGGGGCGAAATAGCCGTTTTCCCCAAAGAATAGGTAACTGCCCAAACTAGCCGTTATGCCGAGCAGGATGCTAGAAACTAGCCGTTATGTCGGGCATAGACGCAGTTCCGGGAACCTGCCCCTTGCTGTTCGGGCAGCGAGGAAGTCGTGCGTAACGGGCACTATAGCCGGGGAGGAGCGTTGCGTTCCTTGTCCGACTGGAGGGGCAGACATGTCAATTTTGCCCCTCTGTGGATTGGGCTTAGGCAGTTTGGGCCGCTCTGGAGCAGAGGCGGATTGGGCCAATTCTAGCCATTGGTCCAGTCCAGAACAGAGAGAAAAAGGGAAAAGAGAAGAGAAGAAGAAGTTCATGGAAGAAGAAGAGAAAACTTGGATCGTTGTTCATCATCTTCTTCAACCTCCTCTTCGATTATCAGGTGGGTTCTAGATAGACACCTTAAGTTCTAGAAATTCTTGATGTTGAACTTAGGTTAGAGTTTGAGAGAAAATGAATAATTGTGTGGAATCGATGTTTCTAACGGATGAAAGGTGAAATAAACTGCGTAAAATAATCGGGATATATGTGAATTTAATCGATGATGCTTGTTGTTAAGTTCCAACATGTTTTGGTTGAGATTGGATTAAAAATATATCATTAAAAACAGGTTTTTGAGCTTCTGATTCACTGGTTATCGGTTACTCATTTTGAGGTAACTGGTTACATGCAGGAAAATTTAGGGACTGACGTGAAAAATGAACTAAGTAACCGGTTACTCATTTTGAGGTAACCGGTTACCAAAATGTGTCTCTAACTCTCATTTTGATTTTGTTTTGAACAGTACAGCTTGAGTAACCGGTTACTCACTTTGAGGTAACCGGTTACCACTGTTATGATTTGTGAAAAATGTTTGAAATTTCATATCTTTTGGATCGTAATTTCGATCGAGGCATGGTAATAGTCGTTGGAAAGTTCTAAAAATATCCTACGCGATAAAAGGGAAAAATATTGATTTCGATACCCAATTAAATGAATCGGATGGAACCCAAGAATGGCGTTAACATTATGATTGAGTGAAAATAATGTTTATGTGATAAATGTTTACCTATATAAATTGTGTTATGCCATATCTATCTAATTGTTGATGAGTATGAATGAGAGAAAATGCATGTTTAAAATATGTAATAGGAAGAGTGAGGAATCCTTAACATGAAACTATAGTGGAATCTAGTAATGTGACTAGAAATTGATAGATAACCTAGATGGCGATGCTCGTGCATTCGATGTAAAAAGGTGCATCCTTGCCGAGTAATGGTCTAGGAGAGAGTGAAACACTAGTATGGAACATGTATGAACTCTTGTAATTATGAGAAAAAGGTGAATGAGCCTTAAGGCAAATGTGGCCTAGAATTGTTGAATACAATCACGGTTGTATGTGAAATCATGAAATCGTAACCATTTCCCCAACATGTGTCGTTTCATGAGTAACGAGCTCCTCTGGAATGAATGCACGATTTCTTGGTAGGTTTGATTCTCGATTATAGTACAAATGAAACCTATATGGTAAAGAGACTTGTGACGCTGTACGGACCGTGTGAAGTGACGAATTAAGGTGATAATGTGTCCCTTAGTTTCGAATCTATCTCGTATGCCAAGAAATCTACGAGGATCCATGACTCGTTCCAACTTCTAGACGTAGAAGAGGACGGGAAAAAGGGGTGCCTTGATAGGGTTGTCGATAAGTGATAATTTTGAGTTAACGGACTCTTTAGCATGTTTTCATATAGTGTGAGATTGTGAACTCAAGGTTATTTCCCTTCCCCTTGACTTGAGTTAGGATTTGGCTAGAACCCTGTAAAGCCGAGAGATTCCATAAGATAGGGAACTCTCTGAGATTAATATCTCACCCCATTATCGTTGTTATTTTTCAGGTTATTGCAGGTTTGATTTACAAGTGGAGCTATGCTTGGATGTTTCAAGAGAAGCTTAACTTTAGTATTCTGCTGTGTAATTTGTAGTATACAATTGAGGATATTGTATATTGATCTTAGTTTTTATTGTTTTGGCTAGTTTCCATATCTTTTACCATAAATTGTGTTTATTTTTATTCAAATGGTCAAGTATGTGAATTACGCCATTAAGCACTTATGATGGTGTCAGTACCAAATAAAATGCTTGTATAGTATTATTCTAGGTATATATTATACATAGCATTACAGATATAGAATTGTACTGGAATGCATATTGATCGCAATATTTATGCATGACTTTGTTGTTTTAATCTAACAGGTTGTGTTTCGTATTACTTCATAAAATATTTCACACCTAACTAAACAATATTTATGCATCTTTTATTTCCTGAATTTAACTGATTGTGTCCTGTATCAAATTATGAAATATTGCAATGTCATTTTCAATGCTACAGATAAATGAAAATTAATACAAAAGTATATGTATAAAACTATATATCACATGAATTGTATGATCATAGTATCGTTATTGAAAGATATATGTATCACAAAAGTATATATCAAAAGAATATATATCATATTATATATCACAAAAGTATATGTATAAAAGAATTTGCTATTTGAAAAATATATATAATCATATTATTGTTATTCAACTATTCATATATGTTAAAATAGAATCACTATTGCTTTGACATTCACAAAATTTACACTAAAGCCAACTATGTATCTCCCTTGTAGACCAAAAATGGTGTTGGAGATGGCTTCTTACTACATGGATAAACCAAACTCATATCTATAAAACTAATTTCTTGAAAAGATGTATATGAAAGAAACTAAACAAAATGGCCCTCATAATAAAATATGTAACTATAGCTCATAGAACCATCTTGGATATATTTTGACAACCAGTTTATTGAATAATCTTGAAGAAATTAATCAATTAAAAAACAAAAAAAATTGCAACATAAAAAAGAGTTATCAGTACAAACAAAACATGAGCGGGACCATAATAGGAATTCTGGATAAATTCATAGAGTTGTTGTAGAAGTTTGGCATACAAAGTTCATGAGCGGAACCATACAAAGTTCAAATTAAAACGATAACTTCTATTTTTTTCCTATCAATATAACTAAAGTATTTCAAATACTATGATAGTTATTTATGTCTAGTTGTATAGTTTATAAAATTAATCTTATTAATTATTATTGGATTCTCTTTATTATAAGTATAAAATTGAAAATAATAAGTTATGAATGATAGATATGGTATCACTATTATTCGAATGTTTATTTTAGAAAAATCAATTGTTTGAAAACACTATCAGCACAAACAACTTCTACTTAAACCTTTTTTCAAATATTTTAGTTTTTATAATCATACACAATTAATATGAAAAAATAAAAAAAAATAAAAAAAATCATTAATTTAAACTTTATGTATAAACGTAGTTGTAGCTACTAACTTAAATATACTATAAGACTGTATTTAATATTTTTTATTAGAATATATTTAGAACATTATTTGAAATATTTTACTACAAATATAAAATTTGTTTAAAATGTTTAAGTTTCAATTATTTATTGTATCTTTCTAACATGATTATCTATTTACAGGATGCAAGTAAAATCACCCTTGTCAAAACACCTTTCCCCTGTGTGTTCTAAATCATGAATCCCGTATTAACAAAAAGACAAAGAAAAGAAACATGAATCAACTATTAAAATCAGGATTTAAAACTTGTCAATTGTGGTACTAAAATGAAACAATCAAAATCAAATTTTCCTTAAACAAAAAATAAGATTTCTCTCTAAAAATACTCTTTTTATCTATATATAAGCAAGAAATGTTAAAATATATTTGCTAGATTTTAAATATCATTGAATCTAAAATGACGGTGTAGATTGATATATTAACTCTTAAAATCTTGCCAAACAAAGGCCACTTTACTAATATATGCCTTTCTCCCTTCCCTGTATATAAACAGGAAAACATGGCAAAATTAATGCATGTAGCTTGAACTATTCAACTAAATTGAAAGTAAATTAAATACTAAGAAAATGGTAGTAAGACGACTCACTATCTTTGAGAAGGATATACAGCAGCAGTAGCCCAATGTGAAGAAAAAATAAAGTATGATTTGCTTATTCATATAACTATAATGATCATAAGATCATAGAATAGTCGGATTTGCTGTTTAAAAAATAAAGTTTGAAACTAACCTCCCATTTCCTGGGCCTGAATTCTGGGCACTGGGCACTGATCATACTTGGTATGTCAAGACTTCCCCCATTTCCAACAGATAAGCAGGAGAAAAGTCGTCTTTCATAGAAATTCAGAAGTTCCATACTTAACCCACAAAACACTAACCGTTGAACTAATTCGAATACGGCCTGCAGCTGGAATAGTACGGACAATACATATTAACAATGATCCTTCATCAAGTAGAGTAGTCTCTGAAACTTTAGGAATGGTTGTTGAAGTTGTCTGCTCAGTAGAGGCCAATGCTCTAGACAAGACCGTCATTTGATAGTGTCACTGGATTCTGCTCATGTGGACAGAAAATTGTTATGGCATTTACCAATACAGTGACAAAACATGTCTATGGCATCTTACATCAAAAGTGAAAGGCATGTATTGCAACAATCTATCACATTTTACATCAAAGTGAAAGGCGCTGATTAAACAAAGTACAAGGGAATTGAAAGGAAAAAGGTAAACCACCTAATAATATAAGGACAATGTTTAATGTTTGAAGAACTGGGACAAAAAATTATTAATAGGGCTAATGCTGCTATTTGTATCCATATAAATACAAATATATTAATTAACATCCAGCTACCATAACTTTCAAGCACTGGGCATATGCAATAAAAGTAGTTGTCCAAAGCATTAATCAAAGGAGTTTAGTGAATTTATATACTTTGCTCTAAAATGGAGAGATGATTCTTCTTATGACAAAATATTTAGAATGATATTCAGAAAGAAAGCTCAGAAGAAACATATAATCAATGTTCCTCACCTTAAAAGTTCAGAGAAATTCCAAAAAAAAGAAGGAAAAACACTTTCCAAAATATCAAAGGGAAAAAGGCTCTCTAAATCACTATGTGGAGGTAAGGAGGAGGTAAGTCACTTGCTAAAAAAAATAATAAGGAATCTTCCTCGTGTATTCCTAAAAAGTGCTAATTATTTCTCAATTTTTCATCAAATATTTTTTATCACTAATACTGTGTATGAGTTTGTGCCAAAAATAATGGTTTTAGAAAATAAAGAGTGATGCAAAAAGAAATCTGACCCAAGACCAAAACAAGACCATAAGGCATAAGGAAGTTTGTTAATTTCCTTCTAATCAACTAGACCATTGATTCAATTGATTAGAACTTTTAAAATTTCAAATTTTGTTCCCTATAATCAATTGTCACTCTATCTAGTAGAATTGAAAACATGCACCATTTTCAATAGCCTGTGACTTTTAGTCAATTGCATTAAAGCTCATAACTGATTAGGGAAGGATTTAATTATTTAGAAAATTTCTCTAAAAGGTACTTTCTCTTTCCGTGTTCATTCATCTCTTAAATCTTCCCCCTCTCTCTTGTTTGTTGTTTGTTTTTCTTTGCTAGTTGATTTGTGATTTCCTATAATCATCAATGGAATCTAAAATATTAATATCACCTGGTTCATCTTCAACAAACTTTGAGTCTGATTAATTATCAACATCAATTCAAGAAAATTATTTAAATAATTACTTCATCAACCACTCTGTTCTCAAACCTCACCATGTTTGATGAAAGTTACTTTGGGATTTTGAATTTTTGATGCATTCAACTAAGATGGCCTTAAAGATCTCATATCCGAAACTGGGAAACATTTTATATGCAAATCTTAGT
The DNA here is from genome assembly GCA_022829125.1 of Lathyrus tuberosus. NCBI lineage: Eukaryota > Viridiplantae > Streptophyta > Magnoliopsida > Fabales > Fabaceae > Lathyrus > Lathyrus tuberosus. The sequence continues at coordinate 16,467,019 of JALAZF010000040.1, forward strand.
TACATAGATGGGGTTATCACATATGAGGTATGTAAAATCCCAATTTCTCTCTCCATTGATGGTGTTGGGGAAATTGTTGGTTTGTCCTCCGATGGGTCTCCCTACTTCTATGATGCTCTGAGTGACTTGGATACTTTCATTCTTCACTCTACTATTCAGTCGCTTGTTTCTAATATAATGGAATATCATAGGGTCCCCTCACAGTGGAATATATGAATGTGACCTGCCTTCCCATTTTATATGTGATCACCCATGTGCTTGTCCTGAGAAAATTTAACCACAAGAAACTGTTGAGAGCTAGTGTTGTGGTTACTTGGCTCCTAGATAATAACATCAAGACCAATTAATCTAGTGGGGTAATTCAACATATGTTAGATTTTAGAAAGAGTAGTAATTGTTTTCCATATAGGGATCTAATCATAAATATTAAGTTTTATGTCAGAGTCAGTCATGAAAAGGAAGAGTGTCACTCAAGCTCTTAAAAGATTAACAAAACTACTCTTTGTTAAAAACGTACCTATTGATCAAGATCCATAGGCTCCGTAGAAACCATAGCCTAAAATTTAGATTATTTTGATTTTGAGATGTCTCAACCTCCTTTAACATAAGCTCTCCTGGAAATCATCATAACTAGCATTCAAGATAACAACATGATACTTACTCGAATGTCTTCCAAAGTTGAATTCATCATTGAACACTTAGAAAGCATTGGAGTTCCACTTCCTCCTTGGTTTTTAGCAGACGACGATGATGATGGCGCTAATTAGTAACCATCTTCTTATGTTTTTGTGTTTATATTTGTTTTCTTTCTTTGTAATCAAATTTGATTATTTATGAAGGTTTTTTTTTTTCGCTTACCTCTTCTCAATATGCTTTGTTCTAAGTGTTGTGTATTTGTTTATCTTTTTCTTATTTATCCCCATTTTTCAATAATGCTAAAGGGAGAAAGTATACTCTTAGTTGGAGTAGAGTATACTCGTTTTATCTTTGAGGGGGAGTAAACCACTAAAATATTTTTACTTAAAAATCACCTTGAGTTACACCTTGAGGGGTAGAATATGGTTATATGTGATGTGTAGGTAACTGTGGTTTGAAGATGAAAAAAAGAATTAAGTAAAATAAGCATGAGCATCATCAAGGAAGAAAAAGATTCAAGTAAATGAATGTTTTTGATAAACACTTTTGGTTAATCTCCCTGAGGCGAGCAGATGAGATCACAAACGTACTGTATTTAGGGTAATATTTGTTGTCTGTCTTTTCTTCCCTCGGTGGGTAGCCTTTTTTATACTCATCTTCAATCTCAAAGATAATTAAGAAGTGTCTCCTCAAATTCCATGTTTAATGATAGCCATAACGTTCGTCACTTTCATTACTATCATGTAACGTCTTCTTGGTAATTTTTTGTAACTCTCGTGAGACCTTGAAGCTACCCCATAACCTTTACGCCAATCCGTACATGTCGTCTACCAACACGTCTCTGATAACCCTAAAGCCCGTGCTCATACTTGCTTTATCCATGGAAACTCGGATCTTGTCATTCTCTGTAAGTACTCGGCATACTGTGTCTTCATACTCAGCCTTAGTGACTTATAACTCGACTTCGGGAATTCCTGGATGTACAATGAATATGCAAAACTATAAGGTTCTTGCGCAAAAAAAGTCAAATGATAAGAAAAACATCAAAGAAACTGAATTCTTGGAAAGCTCACATGTGATCCTATGTTTTATCTTGTTTAATGTTTTGTCATTAATGTGTAATAAGTGTGAGTAGCTCTTAAAGTACTAAAGTAATGTGCACAGGCACACATACTTAAATTATTTAAAAAACTTATTTTGTCTTAAAATGTTCTTAAAAAACTAACTTTTATCCTATGTTAATTGATTAGAACACATGTTTAATCGATTATGGAGCAAACTCACCCCTTAATCGATTAGGAACCTTTTAATCGATTAGCCTCCGAACCTGACTAGTTTATTTTTTAAATAGATAGGTATAGTTGATTAGTGTAGTAGACTAGCCAACTGGAGAGCGACTCCACCAAGTTTTTCTTTATTTATTTGGCCATAATTTTTCCTATATAAGGAGAACTTTGAAGGTACAAGAAACACAAGGGGGTAGAATTGGGTTTCTGGATTTAAAAATTTTGTTACCCAATATTTCAAACAACAAGAAAAATGATAAAGATAAGAACACAAGTATTTTTATCCAGGTTCGCTGTTAACGAAGCTACGTCCAATCCACATGCCTTATTGATTTTTCCCTTAATCAAATTAAAGTGTATCAAATAAAATAATATAAAGTGTAAAGACCAACTATCTAAGAATTATTGATAATTCTAATTATACCCTAGTATCTCAAGGAAAAAAACTCAAATACTAATTGTTAATGATCTCTTGAGTATTCAGACTAACACTAGTAACTCAAGGAAATTAACAACTACTAATTTAACAGGTTTTTGTGTTTACAAGATATTTCAAATAAGAAGATACACAAGTTTAAACCAAGTATACACTTAACAAGAATATTCAATGAGTTTTTCTTCTAAGTGTAAGTGTGAGAAATATTTATTCTATATTTTTCTATACATGTATCCTGAGTGTAAGCGTTGATGATTTTTCAGTGCATGTGTATATCTTTAAATCTTCAAAGACCTCTTTATATAAAAGCAAATAAATATGTTGGGAGGTGAAGATGGTACATCCTCTTCGTGATTATTGTATGAAGGTCACTTCATATGCAACAATTGAGTGACGCTTGCAGCAGAGAGTTGGTGATGATGGGACGTGAGAAGATTTTTTAGTATTACTTTACAATAAAATTTGATTTGCTTTTGTACTTCTACCACTTTAATCAAATTTGACATTTTGATTCAAATCTTCTAGTCAGAGGCTTCTTATGCAAGTGGATTAAAGCTTGAGTAGATATTGCAGTCTATCTTCAGAACTTGGTGAGACTTCAGAATCTTTGGAGTACTGAGTTCTGAGACTTTTACAAACTTGTAGTCAGAGCTTTTATTAGAGTTTGTCTGGATGATTTATATTTATAAACATCAACTTGATACTTCAGAGTTGTCTTGATTATACACACGCTTTTATCCTTTGGTTCAGACTCTGGACATCTTCTAAGTCAGAGTCTGTTTTGATTTTTCTGCACACTCAACAAAATAGTTAAAATACAAAATTGTTCTTTACACTTTGCTATCATTAAAACTTAAGGATAGTTGTAGAACCGAACTTGTTCCAACAAACTTGCATTCAATTTTGTACAATATAAGAAATACAATAATTTACTCTTCGTTTTTACTCACTCTCTTTTTAGAATTAATTTGATACACTTTATATTATTTTAGTGATGGGATAGAGAAATAGTTAAGTAAGAGTTGTATAATTGTAGTCTTAATCACATCATGATGTAACTATAAATCAATAACTTCATTCACTTGTAGCATTGATAATGCTATAAAGGTTTCATGTTGAATTTGTTTAAAAGCTCGGTGAAAGAAGGTTGTGAGTTGATCGTGTGATAAACGCTCAAGTTGATAATGGAACTCTTAAGGGGAAACTTTTGGGGACTAGAGTAGGCCGCGTTGTTTAAAGTTGAACCAATATAAATCTCGTTGTGCTGTGTTCAAACTCTTATCTTTTATTTTCTTGCAATTTAGCTTATGAATTTAAATAACTGCTTTCTGAAGATGGGACTAATATTTTAGTGTTGATCAAGTCTCGTGATGTGAATGACTCTTACTTGAGGCATTTTTTTTTAAATTATAGTGTGAGTGATTAATCTCATATTAACTAGAAATGAAGAAAATGTTGAATATATAAGAGAGATGACTCATATAACTAATAACTTAAGTTTTTGGGTTGATATAAAGTGTCAATATCTCTTATGGATTCTAAAAATTTATCTCAATGCTACTAAACAATCCTTGGACTCCCTAACACTATAATGCCAATCCCTTGTATTGCAATGTTTTCTCCATTTCCCAATTTGATTTTTGAACCATTAGTTTTATTAATATCTTTGAAAATACATCAATCATAAGTCATATAGTTTTTTAAACCATTATAAATCGAACTATCTTTTGAAAATTTTATTGGTTGTAAAATATAACATTGCAAGTAAAGTTCCTTTTTTGTTGATCCACAACAACTATGTTAACATCTTCTTGTTTGTGAGTGAGGCTTGAATACTATCTCCATAATTCCTAATTGACCTTACTTGTAACATTTTTTGATAAGCATCCGCCAACATCTTTTTTTGTCGGTGATTAGTTTTCTTGCAACAAGAACATGATGGCTTTTTTTTTTTGTCAATTGTAAAATATTATGAGTCTCGTAGAGAGAGAAGATCTACCTTTTCTCTAGATGCAAATTCCTTTTTTCTTCTTTTTACCATTAGCGGTCATGGAAGATTGGAAACGAGTTCAAAGCAAGAGGAGTGGTAACACGAAACATGGTTTTTAGGATAATGCAGGTCAAGGTTTGGCAAAGGTGTAACACCCCAAAATTTGCCCTCTCATCTCCTTAACCTTTTTTGGCTTATGCTTCATTTCATTTGCATCGTCAGTGGCAATATCAAAGGGCAAGTTTCAATGTTCTAATGTGGCTTGGAACAAATGGCAACAAGCGATTCCACAAGTTTCCCTCCATTTGGCGCCAAGAATTTGAATTTTTGAAGGTGGTAATCGATTACCACATAGGAGTAATCGATTATCCTGGGCGAATTTTGCCCAGTTTGCTCATTTTTCAGCACTGCAGAATTTGGTTCCAAATGGTGGTCATGTGATTTCCTTGTGCATCAGTTAGAATGATCTAGAATTACTTCATTTTTACAATTTAATTGCATTTCCCTCCAAAATTCAAACACTCCCATTCCTAATTCTACTCCTAATTTCCATTCCTCTCACTAACCCACACTCCAAACCACATTTGAATTCCTAACCTAGGGGTTATTTAAATCAAATTGCTTCAAACCTCACTCATTCATTCTCATTCACTCTCATTTACACCATAATTTTCAGAATTTGCTCTCCATTCTCTCTCAATTTTTTTTCACTCCCTATCTTCATCTTCAACCTCACTCCAAAGCTCTTCCATAAGAGTTAACAAATTCTTCATTGGAATTTGTTAATCCTTGAGCTAAAGCCTCTCATTACCATTCCTTTACTTGATTCCATTGTTGATTTTCGTTTGGATCTAGATCTTGAATTTTGGAAGTGATTATTTGAATTTATTTTGAAGCATTTCTAGCTTATTGCATAGGTTTCAAGCTTTTCTTGCAAGGAGCTTTTGGATCTCTGGCTTTCTAGCTTAGATTCATTGATTGCAGCTGAACAACACTTACATAAGCAATTCTCGGCTTTGTAGGTTGGTTAAATTCATATCTAAACTCGTTCTAGCTTATGTTTAGCTTTTACAATGCCGATCATTAATTTGATGTTGTGGATCTGTTCAATGATTGTTTTGATCTTTGATTTGGTTGTTTGGTTGCTGCAATTGATGTTTAATGACTGTGATTTAATGTAATTTTCGTGCACAATTGAATATGTATGCATATGGTTGATTGAATTGGAGAATTGCTGCTGAAAAGTGCTTCTGAAATGGTTTTTTTTGCCACTGGCTCAGTGGTAATCGATTACCACATATGGATAATCGATTACCCTGCCCTTTCCACGTGTATTTTTGCAAGTTTTCAAAGGGTAATCGATTACCAGGATGAGGTAATTGATGACCACTGGGACAAATTGCACTTTTCTTACACTTTCATGCTTGTTTGAGTTCCTTTTCATCTCTAAACTTCGTAGATTGATATGATGTTGATTTATGGATTATTCTTGAGCTGTTTCACCTTACATGATGGTTTGGATGCGATTCTTCGACACGCGACTTTTGGTTTCCGTAACGCATGTGCATGATTCTTTTGTTTTGCATTCTTGATGTGATGATCATGTTGCATAATCCTTTGTGCCACTATGATTGCTTGTTCTTGATGTTTGCATTGCTGGATATATGATTCATGTTCATGTTTGCTTTTGATTCCATGATTGCGCGTTCGTTTCAAGCGATTAATTGTTGATTTGTTGAATTGTCCGTGACACTTTGGGAGAATGTTCAAGTATGCAATGTCTTTGATTTCGTTCATGCTTAATCGCTTTGTGCTTAATCTGTATATGCATGTGAAGCATTCATTTTTACATGGTGGATGTGCATGTTTACAAGTCATGTGTTTCCGTTTAGATGTGAAGGCATGTTTGTGTGGGTTTATTTTGATACATGACTGTGCTTGAGTATATGACATGTTCATCATTGATTGATCAACCTTAGATGCATACTTGATATTGTGTTGTTACATGATTGTGCATGATTGATGCCTTTCCATATGCATTTATCTTGATGCATTACTGCCTGAGCCTGTACACCTGCTGTTTTGGAGTTTCACATGCTGTTAATTGTGCACCCATTCTGTTTGCTGCCTTTTACACCTGTTTCTGCATGAAAACATGTGCTGTTAAAAGTTGTCTTGCTTGTATGCTGGATTTTATCGCTATTCTGAGATGGAGCGCTGTTGTAGCTGCTGTTTTTAGTTTTTTCTTCTTGGTTTTTGTTTGCTTTTGCATGTTCCTTTAGGATTCCCTAGTCCAATTTAATTTTTGATTGAGCTTGGAGTAGGATAGACATTAGGATATAATCCATGCATGATAACAATTAAGATAGTCCCTTTTAAACCTTAACCTTAAGTCTATCTCTTTGCATGCAAACATTAGGTAGAGTTCCATTTCTATTTCAACTTTAGGACCATTGTGCATGACAACATTAGGAGTCAGTTTCCCTTAGTTGTTTTTCTTTTCAACCTTTGAGTCCTCTTTCTTCTCATCTCATAACAAATCAAAACACTTAATAAATACAACGAGTATTGTGCGCCACGAGGCTTAAGTACATGCGAAATGAAGAATGAGGGGCCTCCCTTCACTTTTCTAAAGTGTTTAGCATACGTCCCGTTTAAGGGTGACCATGCGACACATTCGCTCCTATGTCATAGACTTTAGTGCAATACGAGTTCCAAACTATTTTAATTCACTTATGTCTAAAAAACACAAACCAGATGCAAATCTTTTTATCCTTCAGGACGGGTCTCAAATCATTTTCAAAAGAGAGCACGTTATTTCCGTTCTACCGCAAACAAACATCGACCCTAACTGCTGGAACGCGAACTTTACGTCCCTCATAAAAAACACTTAACCAATTTGTGGTTTCTTAGGCCGAACTATGGCCACTCTGATTTCTCATTCCTGTTGAGAATACGTAGGCACAAGACGGCGAAGTCTTGGTGAGCACTCTTCCCTCTTTTTCGACTCGTTGGTCAAACTACGACTGCTCTGACTTCCTCTTTCTTGTCCGATTGAGCATACATAGGCACAAGACGACGATGTCTTGGCGAGTTACCTTCCCCCTTCACCCGTAGTCCTCCGAACTACGTTGACTCTGACTTTCCCATTGCATGAGGGAATACGTAGGCCTAGGACGACAAAGTCCTATCGAGTATCCTTTTTTCCGTTTCTGTTTAGCAGTAGAGCTTTAGATAACACACCATTTGATTATACAACAAGCGTGGATCCTGTTGAGTACAACGGACGCGAGGGGGTGCTAATACCTTCCTCTCACATAACCGACTCTCGAACCCGGACTATGGTTGCGATGACCATGTCTTTCCCTTTTTGAGGTTTTCTTCGATCGTTTCTTTTCCCTTCTTCGGGAAAAATTACGTTCAGTGGCGACTCTTCTGTTTTTCCGCCGGTTGTTTTTCGCAGTTGCGACAGCTGGCGACTCTGCTGGGGACTCTGGTTCCCTATGCGAGTCAATCCTAGCGCTTGACTGTTTCTTTTTCTTTGGGTGTTTACTTATGTGCATTATTTGATGAATGTTATTGTATTTTACCACATTTATTGCATTTGATTATGGTTATCATGTTGCTCTACTGCTGTTGTGCTGTTGGGTGGTTTGTTCCATGAGAGATAAGCCCAATACCCAGGCTTGAGTATACACTTAGGATTAGAGTGGAAAGTAATGTGGATTGCGTGGCATTTGGCCATGGTTAGTTGACACGAAAAATCCACATTCAGACGAGGTTTTCTTTGGAGATGTTCTATCCTGCGCGTTGGGGCAGACGATAGGATGTTGACTTAGAGATCTTATGACTATTGACACCGTTCAACGGAAGTCAGTTGAGGCCTCCTTGATTGATGATGATGCCAAACCAGAGATGGTGAACGTATCATCATTTCTCGACCTGAGAGTCCATGATACTGAGGACCTGCTAGGATTACTCTGTCCAAGACTAGAACCCACATGTGAGAGGGATGGGTTTTTTAGGAAACCTTGACTTTCAACCAACCCAGTTTTCTAGTTTTCTTATCGGTGTGGACTTATCAACCTGGTATTCTGATTATTCCGGTATTCTAGTGTTTTCTTCAGAGCGGACTTTTGAACCTATTCGGCCAGCAACACATCAGTTATTCAGAATATGTGGAAGCTTTGATCCCATGTCTTTTGCATTGCATAGCATAAACATCTCTGCATCATTCTGCATATCATTCTCATTCCACCTTTGTCCATGACCAGCCTGTTAATTCCCTGGTGCTCGTGTTGAACAAGTGGTGGTTGTTGAAAGATGACAAAGTGTTTAAAGCAAGATCAAGCAGTGTCAAGAAGTAAAGTCAAGTTGGAAGCTGTTGGTAGATATGTCAGGGGACAACCTCCAGAATGTTGATCCCCCACTAGGTTTTACTATGACGACCAACCCTTTGTATAGTTTTATGCCTGATGATGATCCTCGATAAGTGAACAATCTTACTTAAGCTCAGTCTGTGCAGATTTCTGTTGAGAATCGGGATTTACATGAACAACCTGTTGTCCAAGGTGGACGTTCCTCTTCTCTTGATACTACGGACTATCAGAGTCTTGCATTCTCTATGCCGAATTCCCAGAGGGAGGTCCCGATGATGAAGACCAAGGACCCGAGAGCTCTTGAGTTTGCTGAAAGATATCGTGTATTGGATGAGAAACTCAAAGCCTTGAAAGTTCAGGATACTTTTGGTCTCGACGCTTCAGACATGTGTCTGGTACCCGGCCTAGTGTTACCTCCAAGTTTCAAAGTACCGAGGTTTGAGAAGTACAAGGAGGATAGTTGCCTAAGCCACATTTGGTGATGTTTTGCAGAAGAATGACTTCGTATGGTCACAACGATAAGCTAATGATTCACTGTTTTCAGGACAGCCTGAGTGTGGCATCTTTAAGTTGGTACATGCAGTTAGAGAGTGGCCACATCCAATCATGGAGGGACTTAGCCAGAGCTTTTCTGAAAAATTATGAATACAATCTTGACATGGCTCCTAGTCGCATGCAGTTGCAAGGCTTGTCTCAAGAGAACAATGAATCCTTCAGAGGGTATGCTCAGAGATGGAGAAAATTGGCTTCCAGAGTGCAACCACCGTGTTGCACCCTAAAATTTGCCCTCCTTACTTTATTACTAACTGGCTTATGTTTCATTTCATTTTTTGCATTATCATGTATACATATCATTAGCATGGGGTCAAGGTGCCTGAGGCAGTTCAGGAAAGTCCTATCTGGTCTACTACATCATCAAGAGTTCACAGGTGGCAAGAGAGCTCAGGTGGATCATCCTCTCCTAACCAGTGCATGAATTAGGGTTTTGAAATTCTTGGGTTTATTGCTCCAATGGCAAGCTCCTTGGGTTTTTATCACCACTAAATGGCATATCTTATCTTTGTTGGAGAGGATACACATCATATTCAGAGGAATTTGGATTTGGAGACTGTGCTATTTCCTCCTAGACCGAGGGTACCAAAACTAGGGTTTGCTACAAAGTCATTTTATTTCTGATTTTTTTGGGCAAGACTTAGGGATGGCAACGGGTCGGGTGCGGGTTTCACACTACCCAAACCCGCACCCGAAATCACCACCCGAACCCGAACCCGAACCCAAAAGCTATTCGGGTGGCAAAATAACACCCACGCCCATACCCGTTGGGTTCGGGTTTTTCCACCCAAACCCGAACCCGTAACAAAAACACACTATATATATATATATATATATATATATATGTATATATATATATATATATATATATATATATATATATATATATTCCAACATATATCGTTTTCATTTTAATTATTGTTTATTCCAACTTTTCATTTATGTTTATTCCAACAAGTTCTAAACCATACATATTTATTTATTATCCACCCAAATCAAATCCATATATCATATTTGTTGACCATGTAGCAGTATATAGTATGTACGTAACAGTGGTGATCAATTGGTTGCAGAACCATACAGCATGGCATTCGTGACTAACATTAAATTTTATTCCCTTATTTATTGTATGGAACGAACTATGTTTTATTATTTGAAGAATACAATTTCTATCTCCCTGGCACTTATTATTCATAAATATAAAAAAATAAAAAAAAAATATATATATATAGCGGGTGTGGTTTCGGGTTTCGGGCGCGGGTTTCACACTACCCAAACCCGCACCCGAAATATCGGGTGGCACCCGAACCCGAACCCGAACCCGAACCCAGTCAACTCGGGTTTTCACCCGTTGATTCGGGTTCGGGTGCGGGTGGGCCCCGCGGGTTTGGGTCTGCCTGCCATCCCTAACAAGACTTGATTCCATGGTATTCCTTGGGTCCCTAAGTATCTAGGAATGGAAGATTGACCATCAGTTTGGTTCAGAAGAGGTTCAATTGGCCAATGGACTGGGAATCAGTTGAATTTGGGGAAAAGTCAACAGTGAAAGGAGAAAAGTCAACTGTGAAATTTTGAGGTTCTCTTCAGGGATTTTAAGGTCTCACACCCTCATATGGTCTCCAGGGGTCAAATTTCATACATATTTATCAGGAATCAGGAGTTGGTACAAAGTTTCCAAATTTGGAAAGTGACCTATAATGAAAAGTTTCCATTTTTGGTAAGTTTCTACACTACTTTCAACCTGACTTTACACCATCAAGGAAGCTATAGATGAATTTTTCTCCAACATGAAAGTTGAAGGTCTTTTTCTCCTCTTTCCAACAAGTACTAGTGGGTCTCTATATCATTTATGAAACTAAACTTATGGTCAAAAGGAGGCAAAGTGGGTTTTAGGGTTTTTCATGGTGCCATTTTCACAACTTTGGGCATAATGACCTATAATCAATTCCATTGCTTCATGCCACACTCCAATATTAAAAGACATTCCTTGAGGATTATTTTGGGCCCAAGAATGAAGTAGTTCCATGGTGTGTCCTTCACTTATTCTCCATTGTTCAAAATTCCTAAATTATTAAAAAAAGTCATGAATCAAAAAAGTTTCAAGGCCCAAATGTCATTGTGGTGTAATTAGAAATTCACATATGAGTGGTCCATCATGGATTTTTTAAATATCCATGCATGGAAGAGGTATATTTTTCAATTATTCAACATTATGTGAAATTCCAAAATAATTCAAAAAATCATTAAAAAAGGAATTTGCCCAAGCCCAATTCATGATCAGCAAAAAACCCTAGAGTATTTAAGTTGATCCATGCACTGGCTAGGGGAGGTTACACGTGATATTTGGAGGATTGGAGCATTTGAACCCTAAAGCTTTATTTCAACCAAACTCACGATCCACAAGGAGTTTCTTCAAAGTTATTCCACAAACCTTTTCCTGGTGATCCATAGAGTAAAGATCAACCATCATTCGCAGCTAAAAGCAAGGGTCAGGAGTGCATAGCTTCAGGTTGGTCACTATTTTCATGATCATAAAACTCCATTTTTGAATATGCATAATGATTTATGATTGTTGTTGATAATTCTGATCTATTTATTTTTGATTTTGGACGTGTGAATGGGTTGTATTATGAGTTTAAAGTTTTGAACCCTAACTTTCTTTCCTTCGTGACCACGATCCGAGGGCTACCAATGCGCCACCTATTTTTTCCTTTTATTTTTTTGCTGATTTTAATTACTAATCAGGTGCACATTACCCCACGACAATTACCATGCTCCTCCAATCACTTTTTTTATTTGGTTTACTTTTTATATTGGTTGACTAATCATGGACCACTGGATGGATCAAACGAACCATAGACTGCCACCGCATTAAAAAGCCACACGCACGGCACATGGGGGGAGCACGGTAAGCTCCCCAGATTTTTTGTTTTTTTTCTGGATAATTGGGTGGGCTGGGTTGCTATACGCGCCCCCCACTCGTCAGCCCAATCTCATTTCCTTTGTATTTTCCTTACTGATCACACCCCCCAGTCTTTTTTTATTTTTTTACTTTCAGATGGGCAAAACGCATTGGGCTGCTATTCGCACCCTCCACCTTCAGCCCATTTAACATTTCCACTTCATTTTCTCACTAAACGCACCCCCAGCATCTTATTTCATTTTTATTTCATTTAATTTATCATTTTCACATTTTAATTATTAAAATTACCTAATTGCATTTTAAAATCATCATAAAATTCATACATCATTTTTATCATCTTATAAAATTTTCACCAATTTTATTTTTTATTTGATTTTATTTTTCATCATTTAAATTAACTATTTCATTCATCTTCTTTTTGCATTACACATCTCATGCATACACAATTTGTTTATTTTATTTCTCCTCATCTAAAAAGTATTTTTAATCCGTTCTTTTTACATTTGTTCACTAACATCCTAAATTGCATAAAAGTATTTTTCTTTCATTTTTAAATTTATTTCATATTGCATTTAGGTCCTTCCCTTTGGAATTGGATCCTATTCCTCACTTGAATTTTGTATGATTAATTGAATGACTAACACTTTGAATCTTTGCAAGGATTTTTAGTATGTTGTTTGCCTATGGCTGAGGAACTTTGATGTTTAATTTGGAAATTTTAGGAGTCATTTTTCTAATTATCTGATTTGCTTTCACTTGATATTTTCTTGCAGGCGCATCTTTGACCTTGTATGATTATCTGTTTGAAAAGGCACTTGTGCCATTTGCTTTGGGGTTGCTCCTTTGATTTCTGAATTCATGTTTGGATTATTATCATTGTTGTTTGCCATTGTTTGATTTTCATTCACCTCATTTCTCTTACCTATGTTTGTTTCTCACTAATCTTTTATGCAGGGATTAAGGTAAGTTCTTTAAGGGTGGAAAAGTATCCCTCTTCACCCTTATCCTTTCTTTTTCTCCTATCTTCTTCCTTTAGGATTTAGGTTGTCGTCAAACCTCATTAACCGTAGGTCACCCATGCATGATAACTTTAGGATTCATAGTCCCCCCTTAGAGTTACCCTTGTGTCTTCTCTCTTCTCATCTCAAAATGTCTTTAAAACACTTAATAATAATAAGGTGTATTGCGCACGAGCCTTAAGTGTGGGGAATGAGAAATGAGGGGCTTCCTCTCATCTCTCTAGAGTGCTTAGCGAGCGTCCTGTCTTGGGATGATGCGTTAAGTATTCACCTCTGTGCCCTAGACTTTGGTGCAATGCAACTTAGGAACAAACTTAAGCCACTTCTGTCCTAAAAAACACAAACCAACTTCAAACCTTTTTGTCCTTCGGGATTTCCAAACTTAAAGGCTATTTTCAAAAAGGGCACGTTACTTTCCGTCTGAGACGCAAACAGGCATCGACCCTAACTGCCGGACGCGAACTTAACGTCGCCCATAAAAAACACAAAAAGAACTTGGTCCGAACTACGTTGACTCTGAATTCCCCATTGCACAAAGGGGGTACGTAGGCCTAGGACGTCGACGTCCTACCGAGTCGGTCTTTGTCTTCCCCTCTTCGTCTTAGTACAGCCCTAGATGATAGTATAACTCACCCTTAGATTAGACAACAAGCGTGGATCCCATCGAGTACGATGGACGCGTGGGGTGCTAGCACCTTCCCCTCGCGTAACCGACTCCCGAACCCAGGTTATGGTTGCGATGACCATTCCTTTCCCTCTTCCTCAGGTTTATGCGGTGTTCCCTTTCCCTCTCTTGGGATAAATTTACACGGCTGGCGACTCTGTTTTCCGCGCCACAATCGCGTTTGTACCTGGATGAAAATCCTGGGAGCGACAGCTGGCGACTCTGCTGGGGACTCTGGTTGACCTAAGCTGGTCCATCCCTAAGCGAGTCAATCCTAGCGCTTGCCTGTCTTTGTTCTCTTTGGGTGTTTTGTTTTTATTTTGCTTTATGTGTTGTATTTTATTTTTATTTTTACCGCATTTTCTGCATTTCATTTTTTATTACTGTCATGCTGCTGCTGTGCTGGCTGTTCTTTGTTTTGCAGGTTGGGTGGGGCTGAGAGCTAAGCCCAATACCAAGGCTTAAGAATACCCTAGGACTAGAGTGGAAAGTAGTGGGACCTACGTGCCCGCTTTGTACGTTTGTGTGTTCACGAAATTCACAACCAGACGAGGCTATCTTGGGACGCATTCTAACGTGTGTGTCTTGCGCATGTTGGGGTGTTGATCTAGAGAGCTGTCGACTCTGGTGACCGATCATTGAGGACCTTAGTGGAAACATCCCTCTTTAGTGGTGACAGTGGCAGACCACACCCTGTGGCAAACCCATTCGCACCCGAGGGCCCACTTTGGAACTCGCATAGGATGGCCCTTATGTTTTAAAGAGAATCAGTGGAGGCACTCCTCGATTGACTTTAGTACTGTACCCCGAGGGATGAATGTACTATTGTTTCTCGACCTCAGTGCCAAAGCTGAGGACCTTCCGCTTTGGAGAATCAGTTGAGGCCTCCTCAATTGATGATGATACCAAACCAGAAATGGTGAACGTATCATCATTTCTCGACCTGAGAGCCCGGGATACTGAACATCCTAGTACCTACATGTGAGAGGGGATGGGCGTTTGCAGGTTTGCAGGTAACCGAGACCTTCAACCTACCTTGTTTTCCGGATTTCACATCAATGTCTGATTATTTGAGTTCCTCAGTGGTTCAGAATTATAGTTTTCTGGGTTGTGGTTCTCGTTCAGCTAACAGCACAGCACATCCAGCAGTGTGCCTTGACCCCATGTGTGCATTTGCGTCATCATTTTGCATCCTAACATGTTTATTCATTTGCAGGGTTGCATCCTAACCTTGATTCTGGTTTCTGAAGACTATCGAGGATGAGTACTGAGAAGAAAAAGAATACCATAGGATACAAGTTCCCGTCACTTATTCTGGATCATGTTCACAAGGTTGTTTCTATGGCAGAACCTGGGGAATCGACACTTGTGGACTTTGATGACATGCCTAGTTCTCTTTCTCTCTATTGTATTAGGATCACCACCAGGCTTGTTGGCTGGGATCCATGATTATTGTCTTCAGACTTATTATCTCGAGCTGTGATCGTTGACATCTGGTTTTCCTCTGGTTTTCTTAATATATGAGCAGAAGTTCCGTTCTATCTTGTTGTTAAACCGGAATCAAGGGGTGGATCGCCCTGTGAATTTTCAAGCATGTCCATTTGCATTTGCATATTCATAACCATTTTGCATAATCATTTTGCATAACAGGTGTTTATCTCCGGTCTTCTTATCTTGTTACCATCTCAGAATTGCAGAGTTGATCATGGAGCGAGTTCAAGCTGAGTTGAGGGATGTACGGAGCCAAATGGGCCAGTTTATGGGGAAGATGCAAACCTTGGTTCAAGAGCAGAAAGTGCTGAAGGAAGAGGTCAACCAACTGAAGACTCAGATGAGTCTGGTTATGGAGGTCGTGAGAGGTGTGCTAAGCAAGGATAATACTCTCATGCCTGAAGCTGCGGATGGAATTGTCTCTCCCCCGTTGTTCAAGAGATCCCTCCCTAAGGGTGAGCAGATTGCCACTGTGACAGTCCCGGCTGTACCTCAACAACAACAGAATCGTGCTCCACGCCAGCCACAATTTACGCCTAAGCAGAATAGACATTTTGAGACTCCACCTGTGCCATATTCTCAGTTATTCCAGCATCTTCTTCAGTTGCAATTGGTACGGAAAAGGACTTTGGCTCCTCCCTCTGGTATTCCCCCACCAGGTTATGATGCAAGAGCCCACTGTGATTTTCACTCTGGCACGCCGGGGCATAATGTGGAAGATTGTAGGGCATTTCAGCATGCTTTCCAAGATCTGATAGATTCGAGGAAAATTGAATTCACACCGAGCGGCGTAAGCATACAAGGTGGTCCCACTCTAGCTGTTGAAAAGGAAGTGGGTATCCCCGTTGCTTCTCCCAAAGCCACATCAAGTCAGGGGCATTTCTTGTAGTCCTTGGTCTTAGAATCCCCACATCCGCAAACGCTGCCTACGCCTCGACTAAGTCTGAAGAGAAAAGTGCCTGAAAGGGTTATGCGCTCGAATCAGGGTCAATAAGAGAACTGCTCTGGAAAGAGACCACAAAGATCACGAAGGCCTGAGAGAAGGTTTGATCCACTCCCTGTTCCTCACAGCCAGGTTCTTACCCGTCTACTTGAAAGTTCTTTGGTTCAACTAAAGGATGCCAAGCCTGTCCCCGACCCTATTCCTCCTGATTATGATCTGGATGCCAGATGTGAATATCACTCAGACACTCTGGGTCATTCAATGGAAAACTGCAACGAGTTCAAGCACAAGGTGCAAGACCTGGTAGACTCAGAGGTCATTGTATTTACTGAAGATGATATGTACATCAATGGAAGCCTCCTTTCTCAAATGAACACTCAGTCTGCAAGTACGTCCAGACAGAATTAAGCTTCCTCAGCAATGGCAATCTTTAGCTTCTTTACTATATTTTCATTTGTAGTTTTTCATTTCTTGTTAAAGCATCGTATGCATGTAAGACTTGTTTGTTTTTTAATGATGATATTAATGCAATGAGTATGTTTTCCTTGAAGTAATCTATTCGTGTTCACTCTTAAATGTTTATATGCACTGCAATACCAATTTTTTTTGTTCAGAACTCTTGAGGGGGGATGATGAGTCGAAAATGCAGAATCTCTGGTCGTATGTTCAAGGATAGAACCCTGTTGAGGATGTACAGGCATTGTTTCAAATCCCTAAACACCGGAGATATAAGGGAGATAGACCCTCGTTAACCCCTTCGAGCCTTGAAGTAGGAGCTTCTTTCATACAAAAAAACCCTCATACTTAACCCAGGGGCAGGGTAGGCGTCAGTTAGTTTGACCGAGCGTTCAGATTTCAAAGAGAGTGTGCATCCGAGGAACCATTACCTTCTTTCCCGCCATCGAGAGGTCAAGAGATGTGAAACCACAATGGTTATCCTTCATCAATCAAGGAGTGAGGCAGTCACAACCCTTTCAAGCAAGTAAGACAACCAGTGTCACACGTTTCGTTCAAAAAGAGGAATAAAAAAAAAAGAGAAAGCCCGCTAAGTCGAAACTTGAAAACAAGCGACTTAGGCAAAAGTTAGGGCATCCCGCTGGACTTAAAAATCGAGAAGCTCAAAAGAGTCAGTCCAGGCAAAAATTAGGGATCAAAAAGCGAAAGAAAATATCAAAAGAAAAATCCTCGAGTAGAACAAAGTCGTGTGACTACAGACACAAAAGACAAAAAGGGGTGACTGTTACTCCAAAACCTCATTGGGTGTCAAACCATTAGTGGCATAGGTTCCTTAAAGATCATAAACCTTTTGAGAGATGAGCGTTTGGGTCAGATTAACTGAACATAGGACTGGAGAACATCACGAAGAGTGGGTGGGCACCGATAAATTTTGAGCCATAAATATTTTTTCTGAAACCGTGAACCAGACCACGTTACAACCCTTAAAAGTCCTAATTGAAACAGGGTTTATTCCGAAAGCGTACTTCAACAGGATAGCGTTCCTGACTCCTATGAGTTGTGATAATAAGACTTGTTGGTATTGTATGTGCCCATTGTTTTACCATTCAAAAATCAAGGTCGCATCCCAGCAAGTGATTCGTTCACAAGGCTTTGCGACACATTTTCATAAAAAACTTCAAGGTCAACATGAATGTTGCATTAGGATTACCATTCTCATAAATAATTTGTTCTGTTTGCATACATATGCCTAAACATCAGTGGCAGCTTACACAGTGAACGTCAGTCAAGAAGCTTGATCCTGCCAAGTTGGGACGCTTGGAAATTCCGAAGGACAATCATATCGAAGGGCATGCTGCCAAGAGACTCAGTGTAGAGTGGTCTCCCCAGTAAGTCGTGTTAAGATGTAGCCAATCTGGGGCAGTCACGTCGAGAAAGCTCTCCAAAATTCTGTTATTCTGGGGCATTCATTCTGGGATCAGGGGCAAAGTCACTTCAAAGCCCATAGTGGGGCAGACCACCTCTAGAGCATGGGAGATCGTCCACTCCTGAAAATGGTTAATTGAAAACGCCTCCTCAAGGTTCAAAATACTAAAGCAGAGTATTGTCAAGTCATTACGATTCCCTTCGAGGTAATGTACGTCGTGGATTATAAAGACTGGGGCAGTTATGTCGAGATATGATAAATCTCTCCAAGAGTTTGAAGACCCTGGGGCAGTGCGAACGCCCGATCTTTTGTAAAATCCTCTTAAGATGATGTCTTCCATTAGACCTGGCGGTCTGGGGCAAGTGAAAAGTTCAAAGAGTCGCTTATGTCCATAAAGACAAGTCAGGTTGCAGGGCAACAGATTGTACATCCCCAGCAGTTGGCTCCCCCCAGCATTGAGATTGCTCCTTCCCCAGCAGGATAAACTTTCCTCAGCAGAGCAGACCTTCCCCAGCAGGAGACTTGGGAAGCATTTTCTCCGGATCAAGACGTTATTTCCCCACAGAATCAGGGTGTCCACTGCCCCAGCCAGTCAGGAAGCGTGCTCTCGCCGACGATGTCATATTCTAATCCCCAGCAAGGTGAGAGTAAAGTCATTCTCCCCGCCAGCAGACTAAGATCAGCAGTATCCCCAAGCAGGCTGGTATCATAGACTATTTTCCCCAGCAGGTTTTGAACCAATTGGATATTAGCAATTTTTTCGGTTCTGTTATTGGCGTTCATTCTCAACTCCCCCAGCAGAGGAGAACTCTCAGGTTTTGGATGTTACCTTCAGTGAAAGACAAGTGGGGTCCCCGGTAGTTCTTTTATGATTTCATCCCCAACAAAAGTTATCAATCCGAAGAGTCGATCAGTATGACACTTCTCAACAGAGTTCCTAGATTGAGAGGGCAATTTATTTTTGTCATCCCCAGCTGAATCAATCTTTTCTCTCCGGCATTTATTTTGCTGGAGGGACCCTTTTTGCATATCATAAGCATTTGCATTGCATCCTCAAGCACGTAGCATTTCCATCTAGTATGGAGCATCACACCATTATTCAAACATTTGCATTCGAAGCATAAGCCAGGTTTGGTATTTTCTTTGCCCGTTCTCTTTCTCAGCAGAGATGGTATAACTCAGGAGATTTTGGAGGGGTGTGTTCCTCATACCGGTGCTCCCCGGCAGAGTCTTTTATTTAGACTTATCCATTCCCCCAGCGAGATTAATCCCCGGTAAAAGTTGCTTTACACCTTTTGACACCCGTCCATGTACCTTTCCGATACCCGTCCGTATTGAACCTTTTTACACCCGTCCGTGTACCTTTCTGATACCCGTCCGTATTGTACCTTTTTGCACCCGTCCGTCTACCTTTCCGATACCCGTCCGTATTGTACCTTATACACCCATCCGTGTACCCTTTTGATACCCGTCCGTATTGAACCTTTTTACACCCGTCCGTGTACCCTTTTGATACCCGTCCGTATTTAACCTTTTTACACCCGTCCGTGTACCCTTTTGATACCCGTCCGTATTGAACCTTTTTACACCCGTCCGTGTACCCTTTTGATACCCGTCCGTATTGAACCTTTTTACACCCGTCCGTGTACCCTTTTGATACTCGTCCGTATTGAACCTTTTTACACTCGTCCGTGTACCCTTTTGATACCCGTTCGTATTGAACCTTTTTACACCCGTCCGTGTACCCTTTTGATACCCGTCCGTATTGAACCTTTTTACACCCGTCCGTGTACCCTTTTGATACCCGTCCGTATTGAACCTTTTTACACCCGTCCGTGTACCCTTTTGATACCCGTCCGTATTGAACCTTTTTACACCCGTCCGTGTACCCTTTTGATACCCGTCCGTATTGTACCTTTTTACACCCGTCCGTGTACCTTTCCGATACCCGTCTGTTTTGAACCTTTTTACACCCGTCCGTGTACCTTTTTCGATACCCGTCCGTATTGAACCTTTTCACACCCGTCCGTGTACCTTTTCGATACACGTCCGTATTGAACCTTTTTACACCCGTCCGTGTACCTTTCTGATACCCGTCCGTATTGTACCTTTTTGCACCCGTCCGTGTACCTTTCCGATACCCGTCCGTATTAATCCTTTTACACCCGTCCGTGTACCTTTCCGATACCCGTACGTAGTAATCCTTTTACACCCGTCCGTGTACCTTTTCGATACCCGTCCGTATTGAACCTTTTTACACCCGTCCGTGTACCTTTCCGATACCCGTCCGTATTAATCCTTTTACACCCGTCCGTGTACCGTTTCGATACCCGTCCGTATTAAATCCTTTTACACCCGTCCGGGTACCCTTTTGATACTCGTCCGTATTAATCCTTTTACACCCGTCCGTATTTGATATTCTGGATTCCTTGACACCCGTTAGTGTTCATCCCCGGCATAGTTAACACTCGTTTGTGTTTATTTCGTGACTTTCCAATACCTTGGTTTTCAACACTCGTGCGTGTTGGGATAAGTGCGGCATTTATTGTTCGTTCCCCAGTGAGTCGTCCCTCTTCTGTTGGTCGCAAATTTCCGGATTCTTTGGTATTCAATCTCCGTGTATCCCGATTGTCTGAAAACCGTTGCTATCACACCCTCAGGACCAAGTTGATTGAATAGGGGCAGCTGTTGCACCCTAAAATTTGCCCTCCTTACTTTATTACTAACTGGCTTATGTTTCATTTCATTTTTTGCATTATCATGTATACATATCATTAGCATGGGGTCAAGGTGCCTGAGGTAGTTCAGGAAAGTCCTATCTGGTCTACTACATCATCAAGAGTTCACAGGTGGCAAGAGAGCTCAGGTGGATCATCCTCTCCTAACCAGTGCATGAATTAGGGTTTTGAAATTCTTGGGTTTATTGCTCCAATGGGCAAGCTCCTAGGGTTTTTATCACCACTAAATGGCATATCTTATCTTTGTTGGAGAGGATACACATCATATTCAGAGGAATTTGGATTTGGAGACTGTGTTATTTCCTCCTAGACTGAGGGTACCAAAACTAGGGTTTGCTACAAAGTCAGTTTATTTCTGATTTTTTTGGGCAAGACTTGATTCCATGGTATTCCTTGGGTCCCTAAGTATCTAGGAATGGAAGATTGACCATCAGTTTGGTTCAGAAGAGGTTCAATTGGCCAATGGACTGGGAATCAGTTGAATTTGGGGAAAAGTCAACAGTGAAAGGAGAAAAGTCAACTGTGAAATTTTGAGGTTCTCTTCAGGGATTTTAAGTTCTCATACCCTCATATGGTCTCCAGGGGTCAAATTTCATACATATTTATCAGGAATCAGGAGTTGGTACAAAGTTTCCAAATTTGGAAAGTGACCTATAATGAAAAGTTTCCATTTTTGGTAAGTTCTACACTACTTTCAACCTGACTTTACACCATCAAGGAAGCTTCAGATGAATTTTTCTCCAACATGAAAGTTGAAGGTCTTTTTCTCCTCTTTCTAACAAGTACTAGTGGGTCTCCATATCATTTATGAAACTCAACATATGGTCAAAAGGAGGCAAAGTGGGTTTTAGGGTTTTTCATGGTGCCATTTTCACAACTTTGGGCATAATGACCTATAATCAATTACATTGCTTCATGCCACACTCCAATATTAAAAGACATTCCTTGAGGATTATTTTGGGCCCAAGAATGAAGTAGTTCCATGGTGTGTTCTTCACTTATTCTCCATTGTTCAAACTTCCTAAATTATTAAAAAAAGTCATGAATCAAAAAAGTTTCAAGGCCCAAATGTCATTGTGGTGTAATTAGCAATTCACATATGAGTGGTCCATCATGGATTTTTTAAATATCCATGCATGGAAGAGGTATATTTTTCAATTATTCAACATTATGTGAAATTCCAAAATAATTCAAAAAATCATTAAAAAAGGAATTTGCCCAAGCCCAATTCATGATCAGCAAAAAACCCTAGAGTATTTAAGTTCATCCATGCACTGGCTAGGGGAGGTTACACGTGATATTTGGAGGATTGGAGAATTTGAACCCTAAAGCTTTATTTCAACCAAACTCACGATCCACAAGGAGTTTCTTCAAATTTCTTCCACAAACCTTTTCCTGGTGATCCATAGAGTAAAGATCAACCATCATTCGCAGCTAAAAGCAAGGGTCAGGAGTGCATAGCTTCAGGTTGGTCACTTTTTTCATGATCATAAAACTCCACTTTTGAATATGCATAATGATCTATAATTGTTGCTGATAATTCTGATCTATTTATTTTTGATTTTGGACGTGTGAATGGGTTGTATTATGAGTTTAAAGTTTTGAACCCTAACTTTCTTTCCTTCGATTCTCATTATGTGCTGATCTTTTGCAAATTTTGATTGGATATTTGAGATCCTGACGAAATTCTGGTCAGAATGGTATACCCCTTTGCATTTTCTGAAAAAATTTAAGTTGCAGGTGGTGGTCGGAGCTAGGGCTCCGGCGAAGGTGGCGGTGGCGACGGGTTCAGTCCGGCAGGGTGGCTGGAGGTAGGAGAGACAATCGTGACCGTCCATGGTCACGATCCGAGGGCTACCAATGCGCCACCTATTTTTTCCTTTTATTTTTTTTTGCTGATTTTAATTACTAATCAGGTGCACATTACCCCACGACAATTACCATGCTCCTCCAATCACATTTTTTATTTGGTTTACTTTTTATATTGGTTGACTAATCATGGACCACTGGATGGATCAAACGAACCATAGACTGCCACCGCATTAAAAAGCCACACGCACGACACATGGGGGGAGCACGGTAAGCTCCCCAGATTTTTTGTTTTTTTTTCTGGATAATTGGGTGGGCTGGGTTGCTATACGCGCCCCCCACTCGTCAGCCCAATCTCATTTCCTTTGTATTTTCCTTACTGATCACACCCCCCAGTCTTTTTTTATTTTTTTACTTTCAGATGGGCAAAACGCATTGGGCTGCTATTCGCACCCTCCACCTTCAGCCCATTTAACATTTCCAGTTCATTTTCTCACTAAACGCACCCCCAACATCTTATTTCATTTTTATTTCATTTAATTTATCATTTTCACATTTTAATTATTAAAATTACCTAATTGCATTTTAAAATCATCATAAAATTCATACATCATTTTTATCATCTTATAAAATTTTCACCAATTTTATTTTTTATTTTATTTTATTTTTCATCATTTAAATTAACTATTTCATTCATCTTCTTTTTGCATTACACATCTCATGCATACATAATTTGTTTATTTTATTTCTCCTCATCTAAAAAGTATTTTTAATCCGTTCTTTTTGCATTTGTTCACTAACATCCTAAATTGCATAAAAGTATTTTTCTTTCATTTTTAAATTTATTTCATATTGCATTTAGGTCCTTCCCTTTGGCATTGGATCCTATTCCTCACTTGAATTTTGTATGATTAATTGAATGACTAACACTTTGAATCTTTGCAGGGATTTTTAGTATGTTGTTTGCCTCTGGCTGAGGAACTTTGATGTTTAATTTGGGAATTTTAGGAGTCATTTTTCTAATTATCTGATTTGGTTTCACTTGAGATTTTCTTGCAGGCGCATCTTTGACCTTGTATGATTATCTGTTTGAAAAGGCACTTGTGCCATTTGCTTTGGGGTTGCTCCTTTGATTTCTGAATTCATGTTTGGATTATTATCATTGTTGTTTGCCATTGTTTGATTTTCATTCACCTCATTTCTCTTACCTATGTTTGTTTCTCACTAATCTTTTATGCAGGGATTAAGGTAGGTTCTTTAAGGGTGGAAAAGTATCCCTCTTCACCCTTATCCTTTCTTTCTCTCCTATCTTCTTCCTTTAGGATTTAGGTTGTCGTCAAACCTCATTAACCGTAGGTCACCCATGCATGATAACTTTAGGATTCATAGTCCCCCCTTAGAGTTACCCTTGTGTCTTCTCTCTTCTCATCTCAAAATGTCTTTAAAACACTTAATAATAATAAGGTGTATTGCGCACGAGCCTTAAGTGTGGGGAATGAGAAATGAGGGGCTTCCTCTCATCTCTCTAGAGTGCTTAGCGAGTGTCCTGTCTTGGGACGATGCGTTAAGTATTCGCCTCTGTGCCCTAGACTTTGGTGCAATGCAACTTAGGAACAAACTTAAGCCACTTCTGTCCTAAAAAACACAAACCAACTTCAAACCTTTTTGTCCTTCGGGATTTCCAAACTTAAAGGCATCGACCCTAACTGCCAGACACGAACTTAATGTCGCCCATAAAAAACACAAAAAGAACTTGGTCCGAACTACGTTGACTCTGAATTCCCCATTTCACAAAGGGGGTACGTAGGCCTAGGACGTCGACGTCCTACCGAGTCGGTCTTTGTCTTCCCCTCTTCGTCTTAGTACAGCCCTAGATGATAGTATAACTCACCCTTAGATTAGACAACAAGCGTGGATCCCATCGAGTACGATGGACGCGTGGGGTGCTAGCACCTTCCCCTCGCGTAACCGACTCCCGAACCCAGGTTATGGTTGCGATGACCATTCCTTTCCCTCTTCCTCAGGTTTATGCGGTGTTCCCTTTCCCTCTCTTGGGATAAATTTACACGGCTGGCGACTCTATTTTCTGCGCCACTCTCGCGTTTGTACCTGGATGAAAATCCTGGGAGCGACACACCGCTTCTAGATAGAGAATTGGTTGACCTATTCATGGATACTTTGCAAGGACCGTACCTGGATAAAATGATTGGTAGTGGGACATCGAACTTCTCTGATCTGGTGATAACTGGGAACGCATTGAGAGTGGCTTAAAAAGTGGAAAAATTCAGGATGTCTTAAGCAGTCAGGCTAGTGAAATTGAGTCCTTCGGCAGTTCCCAAGAGGAAAATGAGGATGAAATCAATGCAGTCATGGTAGATGTTGAGTATTCTCAGGTTGCATCGGTAAAATCTTTTGGTTCTTCATCTTCTCAGCCATCATCATTGCCTAGGGCACCATGCCATAGACCTTGGGTCGCTCCTCATGCAAATCAATGAGCCCATGGTCGAGGTTATCAGAATCAGCGCCAAAATTAGAATAGGCCTCGAAACAACTTGGAAAGAAGGAATGCTCATTTTCATCCAGTTCCTATGTCGTACAATTAACTTCTCCCCCATCTAGTTCGAAACTCATTGGTGGTTCCCAAGACTCTAAAGCCTGTTCCAGAGCCATACCCTCCAGGGTACAATCCTCATGTGCAGTGTGGATATCATGGAGGATCCATGGGGCACTCAACTGAAGATTGTAAAGTTTTCCAAGCCAAAGTACAACAGCTGATTGATAAAGGGTGTATATCCTTTCCAGAAGGAAATTTAGTTGTGCATGTCAACCTCTCATCTATTTGAGCTCGAAGACTTCAAGGGACATCTCCTAAAGCCAGTGGTCCAGACAAGAAGACATCCTCAGAGCTGGCGATCCTTGGGCACTTTTATCATTTGCATTTATAGTTTCTTTCCTGTTATTTGCTATTTGTTTTTAAACATTGTTGTTTCGAATGGTAATATTAATGAAGTGATTATGCATTTTCTAAATCAATTATGTCGCATTCGCTCATTTTTCTCATTTGTTGCAAAGCACAGACACATACACCTCTTGCTCTCTTCACTTTATCACTGTTGTTTTAGCAAAGATTGGAGGGAGGATGACGAAAACTGAATACCCATATTTGTTGATCGTATGCTTTCAGATAAAATCCCGTTGATGATGTACATACATTGTTTGAAATCTCCCAAACACCGGGGAGATAAGGAGTTAGTCCCTAGTTAGCCACTTCGAGCTTAGAAGTAGGAGTTTCCTTCGGATTTTCAAACCCTCACATCTTAACCTGGGGTGGGGTAGTTGTCATTTAATTTGACCAAGTGTTCAAATTTAAAAAGGAGTGTCCCATTCGGGGATCAATCACCTTTCTTTCCTCACTCATTAGGAGGTCACAGGACATGAAACCACAATGGTTATCCCTCACCGCGAAGAGCGAGGAAGTCATAACCCTTTTGGAGTAATCAAGACAGCCAGTGTCACATGACTTATTTCAAAGAAAAAAAAGAGAAAAGAAAGCCTGCTAAGTCGAAAACTTGAAACCAAGTGACTTAGGCAAAAATTAGGGCATCCCGCAGGACATCAAAATCGAAAAATTCAAAAAAATCAGCCCAGGCAAAAGTTATGGAACAAAAAAAATGAAGGAATAAAAAGCGAAAGAAATGATCAAAAGGAAAATCCTCGAGAAAGAACAAGTCATGTGACTTCAGACACCAAAGATAAGAGGGGTGACTGTCACTTCGAAAAACTTGTGGAATCCTTAACCATCACTCATACCATTCAATAAACTTTTTGAAAGGTGAGCACTTGTGCCAAGTTAGCTAAACGTAGGACTGAAGATCATCACGAAAAAGGGGTGGGTAATAGTGAAACTTTGAGCTTTTCATCCTTTGTTTCTGTAACCGTGAACCAGACTATGATTCAACCCTTAAAAGACCTAATTGAGGCGGGGTTTATTCTGAGGGCATACTACAGCAAGGTTGCGTAAACTGACTCCTAGAAGATTTGTTAATCTTCTTCTTACCATATCTTTCACTAGCTAAATCAGCACTGCATCTTGACCAAAGGTCCATTCATCACACACTATCACGTTATTCTAATAATGATTGATTTTTCAGAATCTGCATGAGAATTGCATTAAAATTTCCATTTGTGAACGAACAGGTTTAATTGCAAGTTAGTAATTAACATTGAGGAAATTCCAACAGGGAGTAATTAAAGAGGACTGGATTATTCAATATATCTGATCAGAATCAAGTGTATCTTGTAGCCTTATGCATCTAGGGCATTGACATCCAATGAGTATGGAATCAGTCAATCTGAAGTAAATCCCCCAAGCATCAGTTGATTATGGGACAAGTCATTTGAGAATCGGTGGATCAGAAGTGAATCATCTCTAGACTCTACCAATCAGGGGCAGGCCACCCAATGGTTCTTTGATTTGAGGATGAATCCCTCCAGTGTTCAATTAGTACAAGTTGTGTCGCTTCAACCCTCATTTTAGGGCAAGCCATCTCGAGATCATCTCATGGCAAGCTACTTTCAATTTCCTTTCCAGGTGAACCTTTCCGAGGACTGGACTGGGGCAAGTTGAATTACACTAGGGCAGAACCTATCATTGCTTTCAGAGCTACTCAAGCAAGTTCTATTTCATCAGCAACTGTTGAGTTCAAGACGAGTGTCGGAGAATCATGCCATCAAATAACCTTAGCCTTTTGAAGAAGATTGCTATAAAGGACCTCTCTTCCATTGTTGGGAATCTTCATATCCTTGTATTTTATCATTGGGTTTCATCCCACAGGCTGTTCCTGTCATCTATCAAAAACTTTGTAACTTAAATCACTTCGCAACCAGTTCCCGTCTGGCCAGCCCTTCATCAAATACCAGTTCCCGCTTGGTACAAGTCAGCTTTTAAACCAATTCCCGTCAGGTCACCCATTCTTAAACTAGTTTCCGTCTTGTAAGCACCATTTCAAAGTCCAGTTCTCATCTAGCAAACCATAAAATCAGTTCCCTTATGATACCAAAAACAAAAGTCAGTTCTCATCTGACAACTTAACTTTTTGCCACCAGTTCTTGTCTGGCAGTCTACCCTTTTAACACCAGCTCTCGTCTGGTAGTTCACCTTCAAAGTCCACTTTTGTTGGCAACCAAGAATAAAATCCCTAAAAAATTCCAACCACCATCAATCTGGTCCCATGCCTAAACCAAAAGCCCAATCATACTTGGCATGCATAAACCAAAATCCCAACCGTACTTGGCACAATCATTCCCAGAGGATCACATATCCTCACATCCCCCAGCATGAGGCTAGTTTGACCTCTCTTCTCCCCAGTAGAGTTGCTCTCCCCGATAGAGATTATCGAAGTTTTATCATCCTCAGCAGAGCATACTCTCTCCAGCAGGAGTTCAGAAGATTGTTCTCCCCAACCAGGTTTGGGATTTGTTTATTACTCCCCAGCGAGTATTCAGAAGTTGGCTACCCTAGATAGAATAGAGTTGGTTGGCATCTCATGGTAGAGATTTTATATTCCCCACAGAGTCTTGGTATCTACTTTTCTCATCAGGTCAGGAAGTGTAATTTCGCCAGCAACAGTGTGCTTTTATCCCCAGCAGGGTAAGGTTAAAGACATTTCCCTAGCAGCATGTTATGTTCAATGATATTCCCCGGCAGGTTTGGTATTATTGACTTCAATCCCTAAGCAGAGTTTGGTATTGATTCTCCCGACAGGTAGATCAACAGTGGTTGGCATCCCCGACAGATTCTAAGTCCAATTGTTATTGACACTTTTTCGCATAAGATCTTTGGGTTTTATCTTCAGCAGGTGTTATTCATGATTCCCAACGTAGGGGAAGTTTTGTTTGGGTTTTATATTCAGTGGAGGTTATAGTTAGGAAGGTCGTTCGGTTTATCTTCCTCAGCAGAGTTTATTTTCGGGTTTCTCAGCACTTCTCTCGTTGGAGTGTCTTTTGCATAGCATAAGCATTTTTGCATTGCATCCTCAAAAATGCGTAGCATTTCCATTTCGTATGGAGCATTACGCCATAGAAAAATTCAAACATATACATTCGAAGCATAAGCCAGGTTTGATATTATCTTTGCCCGACGTTTCTCAACAGAAAAAGGCATATCTCAGGAGATTCAATCTTACTGTATCCCCAGTGAAGTTGACGATGAATTCGTTCATCATGCTTGTACTCCCCTGTAGAGTTATCTGTTTAGGCTTATCTTTTCCCCAGCGGAGTCATCTTCGTGGATCTGTTGATTCTACTACCTTTGATTATGAGCCCGCCTGTGGTTGGCCTACCTTTGTGTTTGGATGTGAGTTCGCCTATTTGCCGGCCTTCCTTTTGAAAATCCATCTTGTGATGGTAACCTCTGGTTATTAGTCCGTCTGTTTGTCGGCTTACCTTTGTGTTTGGATGTGAGTCCGTCTGTTTTCTGACCTTCCTTTTGAAAATCTATCTTGTAATGGTAACCTCTGGTTGTGAGTCCGCCTGTTTGTCGGCTTACCTTTGTGTTTGTATGTGAGTCCGCCTGTTTGCCGAACTTCTTTTTGAAAATCCATCTTGTGATGGTAACCTCTGGTTGTGAGTCCGCCTGTTTGTCGACTTACCTTTGTGCTTGGATGTGCGTCTGCCTGTTTGTCGACCTTCCTTTTGAAAATCCATCTTGTGATGGTAACCTCTGGTTGTGAATCCGCCTGTTTGTCGGCTTACCTTTGTGTTTGGATGTGAGTCCGCCTGTTTTCCAGCCTTCCTTTTGAAAATCCATCTTGTGATGGTAACCTCTGGTTGTGAGTCTGCTTGTTTGTCAGCTTACTTTTGTGTTTGGATGTGAGTCCACCTATTTGTCGGCCTTCCTTTTGAAAATCTGTCTTGTGATGGTAACCTCTGGTTGTGAGTCCTCTTGTGGCCGGCCTACCTTTGTGTTTGGATGTGAGTCCACCTGTTTGCCGTCCTTCCTTTTCAAAATTCATCTTGTGATGGTAACCTCTGGTTGTGAGTCTGCCTGTGGTCGGCCTACCATTGTGTTTGGATGTGAGTCCGCGTGTTTGCCGGCCTTCCTTTTGAAAATCCATCTTGTGATGGTAACCTCTGGTTGTGAGTCCGTCTTTTAGTCAGCATTCCTTTTCTTGCGATGATGTGAGACCGCCTCTGGCCAGCATTCATCTGCTATCCTTTGTTTGGTTGTGAGTCCGCCTTTTAGTCGACATTCCTTTTCTTGCGATGATGTGAGACCGCCTTTGGCCGGTATTCATCTTCTATCCTTTGTTTGGGTTGTGAGTCCGCCTGTTAGCCGGCATCCCTTTTCTTGCGATGATGTGAGACCGCCTCTGGCCGACATTCATCTGCTACCCTTTATTTTGTTGTGAGTCCGCCTTTTAGCCGGCTTTCCATTTCTTGTTAGATATGAGTTCGCCTCCGGCCGACATTCTTCTTAGATTTGCCTTCGACGTTTGTGAGTCCGCCTGTGGCCGAAATTCTTTTTTCCATCCTTTATCGTGTATCTCTCCACAGTTTGAAAATTTCCGGGTTCTTTTGGTATTCGATCTCCGTGTACCCTGAATGTATGAAAGCCATTGCTATCACTCTTTCAGGTCCAAGTAGATTGAATAGGGGCAGCTGTAACACCCCAAAATTTGCCCTCTCATCTCCTTAAACTTTTTTGGCTTATGCTTCATTTCATTTGCATCGTCAGTTTGCATTTGCATGGTTCTCTAGGACGTGAGATCAAGGTGTTTTCCAGCAGCTCAGGGTGTCATTGGTTCCGGGGTCACTTTAGCAGCATTCAGAGCTTAACAGATAGCTTTCAAAGTCATTTCAAGCATTTATTTTTCTCACTGGATGATTTGGTTATCAGAGGCCCCGGCAGTTATCTTTGCTCAGCGATTCGGCACTGGACAGTATTTTTTCAGCGGGATATTTTGAGTGCGGAAAGTAGTACACAGCATATTTCAGGCATGGTTCAGAGGAAATATCAAAGGACAAGTTTCAAAGGTCTAATGTGGCTCAGAACAAATGGAAACAGGCGATTCCACAAGTTTCCCTCCATTTGGCGCCAAGAATATGAAATTTTGAAGGTGGTAATCGATTACCACATAGGAGTAATCGATTACCCTGGGCAAATTTTGCCCAGTCTGCTCATTTTTCAGCATTGCAGAATTTGGTTCCAAATGGAGGTCATGTGATTTCTTTGTGCATCAGTTAGAATGATCTAGAATTACTTCATTTTCACAATTTAATTGCATTTCCCTCCAAAATTCAAACACTCACATTCCTAATTCCACTCCTAATTTTCATTCCTCTCACTAACCCACACTCCAAACCACATTTGAACTCATAACCTAGGGGTTATTTAAATCAAATTGCTCCAAACCTCACTCATTCATTCTCATTCACTCTCATTTTCCCCATATTTTTTCAGAGTTTGCTCTCCATTCTCTCTCAATTTTTTTTCACTCTCCATCTTCATCTTCAACCTCACTCCAAAGCTCTGTCATAAGAGTTAGCAAATTCTTCATTGGAATTTGTTAATCCTTGAGCTAAAGCCTCTCATTACCATTCCTTTACTTGATTCCATTGTTGATTTTCGTTTGGATCTAGATCTGGAATTTTGGAAGTGATTATTTGAATTCATTTTGAAGCATTTCTAGCTTATTGCTTAGATTTCCAGCTTTTCTTGCAAGGAGCTTTTAGATCTCTGGCTTTCTAGCTTGGATTCATCGATTGTGTAACACCCCAATTTAAATTATTTGATCGTTGTGTTATCTTCCGTTGCTTGGCCTTGTTAAGGGTGTGTGTGGTTGAGCGCGTAGGTGTGGAGTCCTTAGTGGGACGGGTAGATTGGAGGTGTCGGGAGTAATTTTGGGGTATGAGTGGTAATAGTAGTATTATTATTATTAATATTATCCTTATTATTATTAATATTATTACTAGTATTATTATAATTATTATGTGAATGACATTACTAGTAATATTATTATTTTATTAAATTAAAAATCTGATTTAATTAAATGGATAATGGGCTTGTAGAGAAAAATAAGGACATTTTAGTAATTAAATAGAAATTAGTGAGGGTTAGGGAGGAGGGTTAATCATAATCAGAATTTTCACATAGAGAAGGGCTAGGGAGAGGAAGAACAAAGAAGAATTAGGGCTTTGAAGAATCAATTTTCGCAGGAATTTTCTGAGTAATTTCGAGGTAAGGGGGGAGAATATACTTCAATATTGGTGGTATGATCATGAGAGGGTAGTGGGGAGTCCTTAACCCCGTAGGAATTCATATGAATCTATGCTATTTTATGAATCTGTTGTGCATAAATGAATCTGCGATGAAAATTGTGTGAATCGAATTGTTGTGATTCTGAATTTTGTGATATCTTGATGTTGTTGTTGTTGTATGTATGTAATTGTTGCAGAACTGGTTTTTGTGCAGGTTGAGGGAACAAAATTAGATCTAAGACCTGTAATTTTGAGTAGTAATGATAGGTGAAAGATGTAAGATGAAAGATGGGGCCTAAAATTGATGTAGAAACGAGTTTAGGACTGAATTGGAGTGGAAAAGTAAGGATCCCGTAGCAGAACATGGACTGGTGTGGAGAAATCTAGTTCGCGTAACAGATCTGGTCATACGCGTATCAGGTAGGTCAATACGCATATGGAGGTGGTCAATACGCGTATGGAGGTGGTCAATACGCGTATGGGAGGGCCAAAAGGAGGCTTGGCACGACCCTCTGCCCGTACGCGTACAGTACGAGTATGGAAGGTTGGGCATTACGCGTACTGGGGGAGGCATTACGCATAATGGTGTAGGGCATTGGGGCATTACGCGTATGGTCTGGGTGAGCAAGCTGGCAATACGCGTATGGCACAGGGCAATACGCGTATTGCTAGCGGGAGTGCATAATTTTGCCGTTTCGCAATTTCTTTCCCGTTTTCGCGTACGAAGTGATTTCTTTTGGTTTGAGAGGTTGGGGATAGATGCCAGGAGCTGAGAAATGTGTAATTGGTGATGAAAATAATTTAGTTAGTAGTTTTTAGTGAATTGATTAGTAATTAGCTAATTAGTGGACGAGTGCCTTGTGAGGCGTGCAGAATGTGTTGCGTGGCACTGCTTGTGTGAGGTACGAGCTGTCTTGGGATAACAGAGGTAATTCTTGGTGAATTACGGCGAGTGTATGACTCACCTGAGATCAATGAGGATCGTGTATTTTGCTTGATGATAGTCTCTTGTGCATAATTTGTGTGTGATGATGTTGTGTTACAGGTGAGGTAATTCCAGTGTGAATTACGGTAAGCGTATGGCTTACGTGTGATCAGGAGGATCGTGAAGATGTATGATTGTTGTCATACATGTGTGTTGTATGCATTTTTACTGTCATGCATTCATGATGTCGGTGGTGATGAATCATTGCTCAGGAGGAGTGTATGTGATTCATCTAAACTCCAATGTGGAGTGTGGTGGAGATAAATCATTGCCAAGTAGGGGTGTATGTGATTTATCCGGGTTCGATTGAATGAACCATGGTGATATTGGTACCACATGCATTGTGTCGATGTTTTGAGTCACATTGCATTATTATGTGTTTGGTGAAATTTGAATGAAAATGACGAGTATGTCGTGATGGTGTGTTTCTGATATATGATTATGTGAGTACTACCTTTAGCATGTATTATACACCTTTATTTATTGAATGTGGTTCTCACCCCTTTGTTGTTTGTTGCGTCTGTGCTTCTTCGGAAGTACAGATAATCCAGGTACTTGAGTGTGCATGGAGTGCGTGTTGCTTGATCAAGTCTTAGGAGTCGCTCTGATACGTAACACGGGATTTTGGGAGTTTTCGTCATTTATTATTTTTTTATTGATTTGTTGCGTATCATTCTTTATTTGAAATTTTGGTGGACCACGATTTATGTGGATTTTTGGTGATGTTGGCAAATTGCCGTATTTTGAATAAAACAATTATTTCCGCTGCTTATTAATGAAAAAGGAGTTTTGTCGTTGGTTTTAATAATGTAGCATCCTACTGTTTGGTTGTAACTCTGATTATTTTCGTGATATTTACTTATTTTGTAAAATGGGAAAGTGGGGTGTTATAGATTGCAACTTAACAACACTTACCAAAGCAATTCTCGGCTTTGTAGGTTGGTTAAATTCAGATCTAAACTCGTTCTACCTTATTTTCAGCTTTTACAATGTAGATCATTAATTTGATGTTGTGGATCTGTTCATTGATTGTTTTGATCTTTGATTTGGTTGTTTGGTTGCTGCAATTGATGTTTAATGGCTGTGATTTAATGTAATTTTTGTGCACAATGGAATATGTATGCATATGGTTGATTGAATTGGAGAATTACTGCTGAAAAGTGCTTCTGAAATGGTTTTTTTCACTGTCTCAAGGGTAATCGATTACCACATATGGGTAACCGATTAGCTTGCCCTTTCCACGTGTATTTTTGCATGTTTTCAAAGGGTAATCGATTACCAGGATGAGGTAATCGATTACTACTGGGACAAATTGCCTTTTTCTTGAATTTTCAAGCTTGTTTGAGTTCCTTTTCATCTCTAAACTTTATGGATTGATATGATGTTAATTTGTGGATTATTCTTGAGCTGTTTCACCTCACATGATTGTTTGAATGCGATTCTTCGACACACGACTTTTGGTTTCCGTAACGCATGTGCATGATTCTTTTGTTTTGCATTCTTGAAGTGATGATCATTTTGCATAATCCTTTGTGCCACCGTGATTGCTTGTTCTTGATGTTTTCATTGCTGGATATATGATTCATGTTCATGTTTTCTTTCGATTACATGATTGCCCGTTCGTTTCAAGCGATTAATTGTTGATTTGTTGAATTATCCGTGACACTTTTGGAAAATGTTCAAGTATGCAATGTCTTTAATTTCGTTCATGCTTAATCTCTTTGTGCTTAATCTATATATGAATGTGAAGCATTCATTTTTACATGGTGGTTGTGCATGTTTACAAGTCATGTGTTTCCGTTTAGATGTGAAGACATATTTGTGTGCGTTTCTTTTGATACATGACTGTGCTTGAGTATATGACATGTTCATCATTGATTGATCAACCTTAGATGCATACTTGATATTGTGTTATTACATGATTGTGCATGATTGATGCCTTTCCATATGCATTTGTCTTGATGCATTGCTGCCTGAGCTTGTACACCTGCTGTTTTAGAGTTTCACATGCTGTTAATTGTGCATCCATTCTATTTGATGCCTTTTACACCTGTTTCTGCATGAAAACATGTGCTGTTAAAAGTTGTCTTGCTTGTATGCTAGATTTTATCGCTATTCTGAGCTGGAGCGTTGTTGTAGCTGCTGTTTTTAGTTTTTTCTTCTTGGTTTTTGTTTGCTTTTGCATGTTCCTTTAGGATTCCCTAGTCCAATTTAATTTTTGATTAAGCTTGGAGTAGGATAGACATTAGGATCTAATCCATGCATGATAACAATTAAGATAGTCCCTTTTAAACCTTAACCTTAAATCTATCTCTTTGCATGCTAACATTAGGTAGAGTTACCTTTCTATCTCAACTTTAGGACCATTGTGCATGACAACATTAGGAGTCAGTTTCCCTTAGTTGTTTTTCTTTTCAACCTTTGAGTCCTCTTTCTTCTCATCTCATAACAAATCAAAACACTTAATAAATACAACGAGTATTGTGGGCCACTAGGCTTAAGTACATGGGAAATGAAGAATGAGGGGTCTCCCTTCACTTTTCTAAAGTGTTTAGCATACGTCCCGTTTAGGGGTGACCATGCGACTCATTCGCTCCTATGTCATAGACTTTAGTGCAATACGAGTTCCAAACTAACTTAATTCACTTATGTCTAAAAAACACAAACCAAATGCAAATCTTTTTATCCTTCAGGATGGTCTC
Source organism: Lathyrus tuberosus (assembly GCA_022829125.1). Taxonomy (NCBI): domain Eukaryota; kingdom Viridiplantae; phylum Streptophyta; class Magnoliopsida; order Fabales; family Fabaceae; genus Lathyrus; species Lathyrus tuberosus. Next base: position 16,502,712 of record JALAZF010000040.1, read on the forward strand.
AAATAATTTTCAAAAGAGAGCACGTTATTTCCGTTCTACCACAAACAGGCATCGACCCTAACTACTGGAACGCGAACTTAACATCGCTCATAAAAAACACATAACCAATCAGTGGTTTTGTAGGCCGAGCTATGACTACTCTGATTTCTCATTCCCGTTGAGAATACGTAGGCACAAGACGACGAAGTCTTGGCGAGCACTCTTCCCTCTTTTTCGACTCGTAGGTCGAACTATGATTGCTCTGACTTCCTCTTTCTTGTCCGATTGAGGATACGTAGGCACAAGACGACGATGTCTTGGCGAGAAACCTTCCCCCTTCACCCGTAGTCCTCCGAACTACATTGACTCTGACTTTCCCATTGCACGAGGGAATACTTAGGCCTAGGACGGCAAAGTACTATCGTTTCTCCTTTTTTTCCGTTTCTGTTTAGCAGTAGAGCTTTAGATAACACACCCTTTGATTAGACAACAAGCGTGGATCCCGTTGAGCATAACAGACACGAGGGGGTGCTAATACCTTCCTCTCGCATAACCGACTCCCAAACTCGGACTATGGTTGCGATAACCATGTCTTTCCCTTTTTGAGGTTTTCTTCGATCGTTTCCTTTCCCTTCGTCGGGATAAATAATGTTCGGTGGCGACTCTTCTGTTTGTCCGCCGGTTGTTTTTTGCAGTTGCGACAAAAGGGTAGTGGTAAGGAGAAAGAATGTCAAAGAACGACTTTATTTTTCACATCATTTCCTGAAGAATTTACGGTTAGGGATATGTATGACGAATTCAAGAGATTTGAATAATTCGATGAAGTGATTATCCCATCAAAGAGAGACATTTAGGGTCGTAGGTATGGTTTTGTGTAGTTTTTTAACGTGCAAAATGAAAGTGTCTTGGCAACCAAATTATATAACATCTTTCTTGGTGAGCAGAAGATATTTATCAACCTTATTAGCTTTCAAAGAAGATTCATAAATGTAGTCCAAAGGAGGAATAGAGTTGGTAATATGAGTAAACCACATGAGCAGGTTCAAGGGAGCTTTCAATCCAAGGAAATCCATGGAAGGGAAGTCAAAGGTTCTAGATCCCATGCAGACGTGCTTAAGAACAAGGGCAATACCATGCAGAAAAACTCAGTATATGTCAAAAGGTCTTTTAGTTCTGTTCATGTGAGGTCCTCATTACCTTTCCTGCAATTCGACATTGAAGAAAATGAAGATTTGAGCAAACTTCAGAAAACTTATGTGGGGAAAGCAGATATTATATGATCAACTTATAATATGCAAGAAACTTTTAATACGGATGTATATTTCGCGATCAACGTCACTCCTCTAAGAGTGAACCTCTGCCTATTAGATGAAATGGAAGAATGAGAGATTGTAGAACTGTTAATTTATGGAGTAGATTGGTTAAAATAGTAGTTCAAGGAGGTTAAGTTGTGGAAACCGAAGGATGTTGACAAGAAAATATTAGCTTGGATAAGATTCCATGGTATTCCTGGCCATGATTGGAATAGTTCTTTTTCAAATTTATTTCCAAACCTTTAGGAACATTTGTTTGTCATGAAGATCCTACTATGGAGAAGAATAAAATGGATGTGGCAAGATTGCTTATCCTATTAGTTGTTATGTTACCATTAATAAAGTTCTTAACTAATGGCGGATCTTAGTGCAAGCTGATAGGGGCCACTGCACCCCTCAAAATTTCAAATATTTTTCTTTAATACTTACAACCTCTATTTTTTTTATTATAAGTCATTTTTTACTTTTCACACATATTAAGAAATGTAATAATTGTAACATAGAAAAGAGAAATTATGAAAAGTTTTACAAAATTGTCCTTATTAATTGTATTGAAAAGACAAATTTACATAATTGAAATGAGATAGACTAATAAATATTTAAGGGTATAATAGAAAAAAATAACATTAATGATTTATTGGTATTATAAAATGACTTATATTGTGGTATCACACTACGCCAAACAAGACTTTAGACAACGTTTTTTTAGGCCTTAGACAGCGCTTAAAAGCGCTGCCTAAGCCAGCGCTGGCGTAGGTAAAGACAACGCTTTTTATTTACGAAAAAGCGCTCTCTAAAGTATACATTAGAGGGCGTTTTTTCAACAAAAAGCGTTGTCTAAAGGCCACCTTTAGACAACGCTTTTTTTAAGCGCTGTCTAAAGTATACCTATAATTTTAATTATCAATTTTTCTATACCTTTAGAGGGCGCTTTTTCAATAAAAAGCGCTGTCTAAAGGCCCCCTTTAGACAGCGCTTATAAAAGCGCTGTCTAATGTATGCCTATAATTTTAGTTATGAATTTTTCTATGCCTTTAGAGGGCGCTTTTTAGGAAAAGCGCTTTCTGTTGTGAACAATAGACAACGCTTTTTCTAGAAAGCGTTGTCTTTTCTCTACGTATAATTTTAATGATTTTTTTAAAAATCCCATTTTAACCATTTTTTTATGCAGAAACCTGTATAATTCAAGCCATTTCAATAAACCTGTATATTTCACATTTCCATTAACAATTTATAGTATGGTTCATTAACCATTTCCACTAATCCCATAAATCACATAAACCACATAAACCATTTCCATTATAATTCAAGTCATTTACATTAACCATTCACAAAACTATACAATTACATTCCAAAATCACATAAATAACATAAACCATTCACAAAACTATACAATCCCATAAAATAAACCATTCACAAAACTATACATTCACATAATCCCATTATCCTATACCTTATATGACTTTTTTTCCAATAAGGTATTCGCACAATTCCTCCTTAATTTCTTACAATTTATCCTTCGTGTAATGAGAACACGCGTATTCATCAAAGTACTACATAACAAAACAAAAATACCCGCAGTCTATGCCATTACGCTGACGAGGGCACTACACATAGATAAACAAATAAGAATTAATATATAGTTGTTTTGTGTTATCAAGTAGTATCACTAATAAGCAACATTGTGAAAATTAATATAACTTCTGAGCTTCATTTTCATCATGTGTCTCGTGTGTGTCGTCATGGTCACTAGCCATTTCACCTGTAAGAAAGAAAAAAATAAAAATTAAATGACAAATATAAAAATCCATAATCCATAATCCATTGAATGATATAAGCTATATATAACATGACAACTAATTAATATTATTAAATGATATAAGCTATAATTTTATAACTAGTACCTTTTTCACTAACGTCTCGTTCTTTTCTTTGTTGGAATATGTTCTACCCGTCTCTTAACAACACGGACGGTTGGATTGATCCAAATACCCTCATTATGATCATTTCTTGTATATGATTCATTCGCTATAATATTTTCATCTTGATCATTTCTAGTAAATGATTCAATATCAACATCAATATCACCTTGATCTCCAATGTTTTCATCAATTACTTTGTTAGATAAAAGCACTATAGACCATTTTGTACTTGTCGGATAAGTGACATAGAACACTTGTTTAGCTTGAGAGGCTAGAATAAAAGGCTCATCTTTGTACCTCACCCTATTAAGATCCACTTGCAAAAATCCTGACTTATCCATTCGTACGCCATTATTATTTTCAACCCACTTGCAACGAAATATAGGAATCTGAAACTTCTCATAATCAAACACCCAAATGCGCTCGATAACCCCAAAATATGACCGATTTGCAAATTTGGGGTTTAAATCTTTCACACTTGAAATGTGCATTGCTTCAGCTACCACGGTGACACCACTATTTTGCATAGTACTTTTATCATCTTGTTCTTTGGTATAAAATGTGTATCCATTAATTGCGTATGCCCTATAAGAAAACACAACCAAACTGAACCGCGTCAACCCGACTCCCAAAACAACAACCCAAGCAAGGACATCTCATTCGACTGGGGTCTTTGGCGTGCGCAATAGCAAACTTAACGAATTCTGATACCCCATTCTCGTACTCTTTCGACAATCGACTTGAAGACATCCATTTCTTATCCATAGTTATACTAATTAAACTAAACAAAAACAAAAATAAAAAATATTTACCTGCAGGGATGTAAACAACTTTTAGACCCACACAGTGTCCAGATATGTTAGAATTACCAAGATCCCCCTGTACACGTATCATAAAATGAAATATCATTAATTGACCAATTATGAGTCATAACTTGATAAGTGGCAACATGTAATCACAAATAAGCAACATACTTAACAACAAGCATACTTAAACAAGTAATCATCATATCACAAAGATAGTCATCAAAGCAATTATTGAGCAAGATAAACATCTCATGCAAAGACAAATACTTTCTTTGACCATGCAATACAATAACTATCATAACTCCACTTTCATGGCTCTATATATCATAACTCCATCAATACAATAACTATCAATATTACAATAACTATCATACTTTCTTTAATCTAGAATATAGAAACAACAACTAATGAAAATAGAAACAACATGTTCAATATTAGTCATTCTAAACATGTTCAAAAATAAACATCTCAAAACTTTATAACTATGGTCATTACCCATATCAACACTACACACAAAATAAGTCAGAAGTATGTAACTAAATAATACACAAAATGGGAGTATGACGCAGGAACTCCGAACCACCTCAACAACACCTGTACTACGACGGCAAAATGGTAGATAGTGACCAGAATGAAAACAGAACAAAAATCGTACGATGAAAACAAGAATGAAAACAAGAATGAAAACAAGAATGAAAACAAGAATGAAAAGCGTACCTTTTCTTCGTTTCGTCTTCTTCTTCACGAAAGAAATGGCGAATGAACAACCAAACTGACGGAAATACGTGAACGACGACAATGACGAACAACGACGGCAATGGAACGACGACAATGGCGAACAACGATGGCAATGGAACGACGACAATGACGAACAACGACGGCAATGGAACGACGACAATGACGAACAACGACGGCAATGGTTTCAGTAGAGAAGAACGATAGCAAGGGTTTCAGTATAGAAGAACGGTCGAGAGAAGAAAATGAAAAGAAATGTCTGAAAATGATTAGAAATTGTTTTATATTTTAATTCATAAATGACTTTAGACGGCGCTTTTAAAAAGCGCTTTCTTAAGTGCTACCTATAACAGCGCTTTTCTCAGAAAGCGCTTTCTAAGGTGAGGAGACTTTAAAACCTATAGCAGCGCTTTTGCAAAAGTGCTGTCTAAAGTGATGCCTATAGCAGCGCTTTACTAAAAGCGCTTTCTAAGGTGACTTCCATTTTGGTCATTTAACTGCGCTTTTAAAAAGCGCTTTCTAAGGTTAACCTTTAGATAGCGCTTTTATAAAAGCGCTGTCTAAAGTAATTCCTATAGCAGCGCTTTACAAAAAGCACTTTCTAAGGTGGCTTCTATTTTGGGAATTTAACAGCGCTTTTAAAAAGCGCTTTCTAAAGGCTGTCTTTTATAGCGCTTTTTTTAAGCGAAATTTTTTAAAGACTTATAGCAGCACTTTGTCCAAAAAGCGCTGTCTTTTTTGCGCTGTCTTTGTCCAATTTTGGCGTAGTGTCATTTTATTGCAAAACGACTTATAATAAAAAATTGAAGTAGTATATTACTATTGGACACTAACCATCCTCTAGGTGTCTTTTTAGCTTTTCCATGTTTCTTTAATCATTATATTGACGCAGACACTAATCTGTATAAAAATTTGCAGACTTTTTGAATTTTTGAATTATTGTTATTCTTGATAAACTCTCATAATTAAAAATTGCATGTTGATTCATTAATGTTGCAAAAGCAGATGACTTATCACTAAAGCTGAAGTGAAAACTATGTAAATGCTTCGAATTCAAAATAGTGAGTGTATATATATATATATATATATATATATATATATATATATATATATATTGGCCCAATCAAACTAGAGGCATATTTTTAGTTTAAAATTGACCAAAATAAAAAAAATACAATTATAATAATTAAAATGACACATCAAAAATATAATTATATATTAATAAAAAAAATTAATTAGAACTATTTTGACTTTGATCAATCTCATTTTTTTAATGTATTGGTTTTTATCATAGTATTTTTTTTTTTAAATATTTACTGCTCCTCTTAATATTTTAGTCAAGATCCGCCACTGTTCTTAACATTAAAATCAATGGGATTTCATTTAGAATTAATTTATTAGAAGATTCCTTGGTGTCTAAAATTTCTGGCATTATTAGGAAGCAAGCTTTATCTTTGGAGTCAACGGAGTCAGAGGATGAAAAAGGCTTAGAGGGTTGGACCGGAGAGAAAGTGGTATAGGTATAGGGTGAAGACATTGAGTATGTGGAAGTTCCAAATTCGAGGCTTGATGTGACAGAAGGGTGGCGAATAGGAGGGGAGAGATAGAGTCATCAGGGGAAAAGGATTGGTACACTAAAAAGAAGTCAAACCATGATGTGATATGGTTTTTTAATAGGATGGTAGAGGTCAAAGCTGGAACAGGTAAATCTTGTAAGGAAAAAATGTTGACATATACTATCTCCGGTCCTTTTTATAAGAAACATTTCACCTTTTTATATTCATTAAATAATTAACGTATCTGATTTATAATGCAGACCAGATACATTCATTATTTAATGAATCTAAAAAGGTGAAGTGTTCCTTACAAAAAGGACCGGAGGGAGTATTAAATAAAGACGAAGGGTAATAATTGGATGTAGTGAAGAGTAATAATCGATTTTTGTCAAAATAAAATATGAAAATGTCTTCAAAAATATGGAAGAAGGCATTTTTGTTTGGCGTCAAAGGTTTAGAAGATGATAGAGTTCACATTGAAGAAATCAAAAGATTGGAAATGAAGGATAAATAAGGAGCAATATAGAAGGTGTTGGAGAAATTTCCAAAATATTAAATTAATAAATAATAATGACTAAATTGATTTTATGAATATTTTTAATCATAAATAATGGCCAAAATGTTGCAATTGTCTATAATAGAACCAGAGACCCTATAATGACTGGGTGCGTGGTCAAAAGGTGCAACCACAACTTTTCATGAAAAGGTTTGTTGCTATTAATATACAATGGTTCACGAATGGTTATGTTGGAATCAAATGAAACATTGTTTCCCCACATCAATCGGTACAAGCTTTCTTATAAATAGAGATATTTGTTAGCCATAAAAGATACACAAAAAATTGTTTGTTTCAAGTGCCAAAAATTATATCTAAGTCATTCTTTTATTTTTCTAGTGCATGAGAATAAATGAGAGAACTTTATTCTGTAAAATATCCTTGATCGATATGCTTAATGTGAATGTGCAATTCATATTAAGGTTTCCAAAGTATCCTGAAGGGGATTTTCCGGATTACCCATTTGCATCCAATTTGCCTAAATTGGTGGGGGCGAATCGAACCTAAAGCTTAGTGTAAACACACGTTTTGAAAATTATTTTGTGCAACTTTCATCATAACATCTTCATCTTTTTCTTACTCAAATTTTGCAGCAACCCCCAACCCAAGATCTAACAATCTTTAGGTTCGAATTTCGATTTTCAATTTTGATTCATACTATATTTATAATTAGTGTTAAAGTATGCAATTTTAAAGAAGATGGTAATAACTTTCAATGACGGTGAAAGGTACACAGTTAATTCATATAATTTTTAAAATTATGAAATCTTGATTTAAGACTCTTTTTGTTTTTGGCTAATTTGTGACTACAATGGAGAAATGAACATTCATGCTTTCTTATTCATCAATATGGTGAAAGGTAGACAATCATATTAAATAAATATGTCATTTGTATGATGTTTTAAATTCATGTAAAATATGTTGAAATAATATTTTTTTTGTTAAGTTTAACTTGTGGAATGAATTTATATATGCATGATTTATAAATTATTCAAGTATGTGAATTTGCATAATTAAGAATATGTTTGGTTTATGGTGTATACTTGAATATAAAATAGATGTTAAATATTATTTTTGGTGTAAGTAATTTGTTTTAGTTAATAATGTATTAATTTTGGATAATATGATTGGGTGAAAAAAATCATGAATTTGAATGTATGGTGCATGTATTGGTAACATGAATTGATGTAATTAAAATGTTAGAAATATCAAGGACATGTTTAAATTGCATTTCAGTGTTCAAGAGTTTATTATTAAATTTAAAATGATTTATCTCATATTATACATGTATCATAATATGAAAGTATTATTTCTTTTTCATCTTGATATTAAAAGCAAATTTAGTATATTTTAGATTATTGTAATTTGACAAATATTTATGGAGAAAAGTTATAGAAAATGTTAATGATGTGAATTCATTGTTTACTTTGTATTGTGATTTTTATTTGGATATAGCATAGAACATTGTTAAATATGAAACATGAATTTATCACATAAAACTTGTTATGCATATTAATTATGCAAGAAAATTGTTTATTTTAAACGAATAGAAATGAATTCTATGGTGTTGTATTTATATGGAGTTTATGAATTACATGTTTGAATTCACTTCAAGAAATAAAAGTTAGTCATGACAAATTTGTTTGATCGTGGTTATCGATTGCTATAAATGTTTAATGTATTAAATATATTTCGGATATATTTAAGTGGAAGTAAAACTTCAAATTAAAAAAGGTTAGCAAATAAAGAATGACATAAAATTTGTGTATATGACAAAATGAATGACAAAAGTGTCATGATGATAGTTGTAGCGTGCGATTTTTTGTCGGTGACGCGACCACCTTATCGCCATTGGTTGGAATTGGGTGCCACTTTCTGATTTCTTATTTATCCTATGAAGCTGGAAAGGAAAGGGAAGCTATCTAAAACTAACCTTGCACGCAAATGTTTTCTTTAACAAATGCTAAGAGATTGGGGAGTCCGGGGTCAGGTTATACAATAGGGAGTTGTCAATTACCCATCCTATATATGGTTATCCATAGATCGTTAGCAATTTCTACAGTTTTCTACTTACTGGTGTTTATCTGCTGTAAATGGGAAAGTTTCTCCTTTGGGAATGTTTGAGAGAGAGTTTTTGTTGATGTCGGGGTTTCCGATGTTTTTGGTAAGGTACTGGACCTAAAGTTTTTTATTGGTGTGCTCGCTAAGATTACGCAATCTTATGCCTACGTATTCCTGTTAAAGAAAACAGGGAAATTAGAGCAATCGTAGTTCCTCATATTCTATAGAAGGAATAAGATGTTTGGTGATTTGTTCAAATCCTAAGATTGAAGCTAAAGGAGTATTTGTGTCTTGTTCAAAGCCCAAGATTGAAGCTAAAATGTTTTTTGTGTCTTATTCAAAGCCCAAGATTGAAGCTAAAAGGCTTGACTGAGAGAGAATTTGTCATCTCTAAGGGAGATATCTTATCTGTTTATCAAAGTTGTTGGGTAACTGTTTATACAGGAGAATTACTTTAACTGGGATGTAAGAATCCAGCAATGCCATAATTTCCTTTATAGGGGATTTGTTCTGAAGGAGGAAACTTTAACTCAGTGTAAAGCAATGCCATTTTTCCTTAGGAGTCTTTCAGGCTAAAAGTGGGACATTGGCTTAGATGTAAATAATCCAGAGGCTTACCACTTACAGCAATTAGATGAAAGAAAGGGTTTTACCAGGATAAGAGATGGACTACAGCTTGGATATTTGAATCAACAAGTGTGCCACTTACAACAGTTATCTGGAATTAGGTTTGTTTGATTTTCTGTTTTGATGCGTGATTGTACAGAGAAATGTCTTCCTACAGAGAGATTTTTGATTTCCTCTGAGGGGATGTTGGTTTTTGTGTGCCTTGATCAAAGCCCAAGGTTTAAGCTAAAAAGTTGACTCTACTAGGGAGCTTTATTTCTGTCTTGTACAAAGCCCAAGATTGAGGCTGAAAAGAGACTGACTCTTTTGAGGAGATCATTATACAAAGCCTAAGAGGAGGCCGGACATTTGACTTTTTCCGGGGAAATATTTTATCTATCTTGTACAAAGCTCAAGATTGAGGCTAAAGGTTTTGACTCTACTGGGGAGAGGATTTATTTGTCTTGTACAAAGCCCAAGATTGAGGCTACAGAGGATTAACTACACTGGGGAAGTCTTATTAGTGGGATATTGACTCTGCTCAAGGAGATCATTATACAAAGCCTAAGAGGAGGCTAAAAGGATTTAACTCCTTTGGAGAGAGTTTATATGTGTCTTGTCACAACCCAAGATTGAGGCTAAAAAGGATTTGACTGACTCAGTTGAAGATATTTATAGGTGTCTTGTACAAAGCCCAAGATTAAGGCTAAAAGGCTGAGGGAAAATCATTATACAAAGCCTAAGAGGAGGTTGGTTGGGAAATTTCTTATATAAAGCCTAAGAGGAGGCTAACTTCTGCTGAGGATTATTGAGATCCAGAGACAGGTCCAAATTAGGGAATCAACTCTTGCTGAGGAATGAAGAAGAGTTGAAATATCAGATGCCTTGAGGTTCTGATAAAAGGTTTATTGATAGCATTTTGACCCTAGCTGGGGAAATTAAAGTGAGATTTTAAGGATTGAGTTTTGAAACCTATGAAGGTTTTAACTCTGCTAGTGATTGATGAAATGATCAGGGTTTTTTCCTGTGTTTTTTTAGGAAACTCGAGGGTTTCTGGAAATCCAAAAGGAGGTGACACTGTCCAAGTCTATTGGTATAAAGAGGTTTACTCTTAACTGGAGGATGATCTTTGTATGATGCCCAAGAGGTGGCTGAGACTGTCTAAGTCTGCTTATATGAAGCCCAAGAGGAGGCTGGTGTTTTAAGGGATGAGTGTCAACCCTAAATTGGTCTGATGTTTTAAGATTCTGACTCTCTGGAGAATTGAACTATCAAAGGATGACTAAGTTCTGTCCTATACCTATAGGAGGTCTTTTGGGTCCTTGTACTAAGCCCAAGAGGAGGCATGAGAACTTCTAAGAAGCCTGAGGGTCCTTGTACAAAGCCCAAGAGGAGGCTGGGGATGCTTTTAGGAAGCCTGTGGGTCCAAACCTAAGAAAAGTTCAAGAAAGGTTTCACTGGGAATAATCCTCTCTTTAGTGAACAATTATAGGGTTTGAAGAAATTCAAGAGAGGTTTCACCGGGAATTAATCCTCTCTGGGGGAAATGAATTTCTTGGACAAATTTCTAGTTGTGATAGTCTTGAGAAAAGTTTCACCGGGAATAATGCCTTTCTCTGTTCCATATTGAATAAGCCCAAGAGGAGACAAGACTGTATCTGGAATTTCCTATGGGGAACTAGTTTTGTCTGTGTTGAAAGAGTGACCACTGGTTTTATCTAATCCTAGACCTAATTGTCGGGGAAAACTCTAAGCAGATATACAGGCATATTTATATGAAATATATAAACAAGTATGTTTGAAGAGTGTAGTAGGACTTACTGGTGAGCAAACTTCCAGCATTACAAACAAGTATATATAAACAAGTATGTAAAAGAAAGCTGTTAAAACTTACAGGGGAGCAAGCTTCCATTGTTACAACCGTATGATTAGTTATTCAAAAAATTAAATAAAGTTGTGATAAAAACTATGGATTTGAATCTAAATCGCAAGGGAAAGTTGTTTTGAAAAGAAAATTGGGGCTTATACTCAAGGAGAGGCCCAAATGATTTTGTTTAAAAGGCGACGATCACGTCGTAGTTTTGAAAACTGTACTGGGACTTATACAATGTTTGAGGCCCAATTTTATTTATGTACAAAGAGGGTTGGGTCTTACACTCTATTAGAGGCCCAAAGTGTTTACTTGAAAGAAAAATGGATGAGGCTTATAGCTCAAGGCGAGGCCCAGATGAAAATGTTTTGAATACAGCGATCGCGCCGATATTTTTTACGTACTGGGACTTATACAATGACTAAGGCCCAAAAAGGTTTTTATTTACAAATGGATGGGTCTTACACTCTATTAGAGGCCCAAAATGTATTTTAAGAAAAGAGAATGGGACTTATAACTCAGGGAGAGACCCAGATGAAAATGTTTTGAATACAGCGATCGCGACGAGATTTTTTACGTACTGAGACTTATACAATGACTGAGGGCCAAAAAGGTTTTTATTTACAAAGGGATGGGTCTTACACTTTATTAGAGGCCCAAAGTGTATTTGAAGAAAAGATAATGGGACTTATAACTCAGGGAGAGGCTCACTGAAAGACAGTCCGCACCGTCGTTTTAAGAATCTTAGAGGGACTTATACAATGACTGAGGCCCAAAAAGGTTTTCTATACAACAAGGGATGAAACTTACACTCTATTAGAGGCCCAAAGTGTGTATTTGAAGTTTGAAAAATCAAAATTTAGAGAAAACCCTAATTTTGAATTTAAAAGATATAATTTTCAAAGGAAATTAAAAAAAAATGATATAAAATACCAAATATATTCAAAAACAAGTTGTACACTTTGAAAAATATTTTGAAAAATCATGTTTAATCACATGAAAGTTTGAAATTCATTTGGAATAAAAAATCAAAGTGAGAATTTCATTTTAAAATGTTTAAAAACAAATAAAATGAAATAAATTACAAAAATTCTAACTCTATTAAATAAATAATATAAATTGGATTTTTTGTAAAATAAAATAATTTAACATTTTTGTGACTTTTTAAAAAAAATAACCAATCAAAAATGATAAAAAAATGAGAGAGAAATTAATTTTTGAAATCAATTAAATAAAATATCAAAAATTCAAAAATTCAAATAATTTGAATTATGGCGCCAACGGTCAAGGGAAGAACACGCGCGACCCTGTTTTTGTAGATTTGCATTTTCTCACTTTTCTCTCTGATTACTCAATGGTTTTGCACGATTCAAACATCAATCTTGCTCGTTTTTGAACAAGGATCACAACTATATAGATTAATTGCATTTATATTAAGTATGGAGTGAGAAATCAAAGGATAACATCAAGAACCCTAGTTTCAGCATGAACACAATGAAATTCCATACACGATTGATTCATGACAATTGATTGAGGGTTATCACTCTATATACATGCAGGAACAAGATGGTAACTTAAAATTTTATTTATGATGCATGGAATATGGAGTTTGAAGGCTTCAGGCTTACCTCTTGCAGCTGGTGATCAAGCTTGATGATGGAGATGTTACAGATGTGTTCCAATGATTTGGACAGCTTCCTTAGGTGCCAAGGAATGTGTTTGAATGCTTAGAGTGGATTGAAATGAGCTAGAACTTTATGTGGCACCTCAACTGCAAATCTGCTAGAAGCTTGTGCAAATGGGGTACTACTTTTGGATTCTGATGTTCCAGATGTTGTTTTAGTGTTTAGATCACCTACATATGATGTATGTGAGGTGTTTGCATCATTGGTTTGATCAGAAATATTCTCAAATGCAAAACCCGATAGTGACTTGCAAGAGAAGGTGTTTTTTGGAGTGAAAGAGAGAGTTTGAGGAAAAAATCAGTTTGGGTGCTTTGATGTACTCAAACTGATCACAAATAAGCTCTATTTATAGTAGAACAAGTTTGTTTTACAAGCAATAGTGAATGGCAACTGGTACAGGTCTGTGGCCAATGGTTGCATAAAGGAATTCTAGTTTTCCATGATCATTGACTTGAGATTAGAGAACAGGCCTATGGTCTTCTGTTGCAGGGATAAGGCTTGACTCATTCAGTGATTAAAGACTCAGTCCATGCCACCTCAATGCACCTCTTGAATGCCTTGAAACAAAATTGGAGTTTTTGGATTTGGAACATTGAATTCCACATGCCAAAAGGGCTGGTGTCTTGACTTGCAAGGCTTGTGGATCAGAGGTACTTGCTTGGATAAGATCCTCATATATTTTCAGAAGTGTGACAAGGCTTAAGGTTGCACAATTTGGCCAGCTCGAGCAAAAGTGCACAAAACTGCCTTGTACATGACAGTTGGAAAGTGTCATTTTTGGAGGATTATATCTCCTTGCTCAAAAAGAGTTATACATGATACAATCCATATGTGATCATGGTTTGTCTTGAAACTATTTAAATCCAACTAAAAAATCCTCATGAACATTGATGTTCAAAGCTGAAAACTCAGGCAGTTTTCACTAAGTGTTTAATCTTTATTTTTTTACCACTTTGATCCATCCATAACTACAAATCTATGAAGAATTGGAGTTTAAGGTAGTTTAAGCTTTTGTAGAATCTAGGAAGACCTACAAATCAGGCTTTGGATAACTCAAAATGGCTATTTGGATCAAAAGTTATGGTCCTTGGAAGTTGGCACCAAAACCATTCAAATTTAGTAACTTAGAAAAATTTTCAATTTTTCAAGATTACCCCTTTTACAAGTTATCACGATTTCTTGATCAATTCTTGTTCAAATGACATTATAGATCACATTTTATGAAAATATGAGTCATAAGGTTCATTTTTTCCAAAAAAAGTCATGTTTTGACTTTTGGCTCCGGAGCGGCTCGGCGTGGAGAAACCCTAATTCCTGACTTTTGAGGAATGCATTCTCTGAGGGTGTTTTAACTTTGCAAAGGGACTCCTAGGGTTATCTTGAGCATATTGAGTCATATTGTGAATCCTTGGCGCAATCCCCTATGAAAATTTCCCTCTGGAGGCCTTAGTCGATAAAAACCCTAGTTTGGTGACATCGGGTGTTTAGAGGCTCGAACCACTTGAAATGTGGCAACTTTGTGCTTGGTTCTTGATATAGGAGTCCTCTTGATACCTTATCTGTGTTTGAGAGGTTAGACAAGTTGAAGATCATGTCAATTCTTGATTAATCCTTTGTCTAAATGTTCTGAGAGGGCTCAAAACACTAATTATTGGTTATCGTGAAAACTCAACAATCCTTGAGGAGACTGATGAGGCATGATGTTACATCCATATTGTGGTGGTGATTCTCACAATGATGGGAAATCTTGGTGGTCAAAATTTGGGGTATGACAGATGCCCCTATTTAACCTTTTTAGACCCGAAGGTGGGAATGGCGAAGATATTCGGACATTCAGGGTGCAAGAGGATTAAATATCGGAATACCCGAAATTTTGACTGTGGTTATGAATGGCAGTTTGCTCATGCATCTTCTTTTGCTAAGCAATGTTACTTAGAAAAGGGTAAAACTTCCCCTCGATCCTGGTCTTTAGCCACATAATTGGTCTCAGTTTCTGAAATAAACTTCCCCTCGATCCTGGTCTTCGCCCACAGAACTGGTCTCAGTTTTTGAAATAAACTTCCCCTCGATCCTGTTCTTCAGCCACGGAACTGGTCTCAGTTTCTGAAATAAACTTCCCCACGATCATGGTCTTCAGCCACAGAATTGGTCTCAGTTTCTGAAATAAACTTCCCCTCGATCCTGGTCTTCAGCCACGAAACTGGTCTCAGTTTCTTCTTGTCGAGTTCTTTCCTTGACAAAGGATGCTATTTGCAACGGTCTTCATCAAACTTCTCGCCGAGTTTTACTAGGGAGATGCCATCTGATGGAAAAAGTTTTGATGCCAGACTTGCTGGGGGTACCCATTTATCTGAGTTGTAGACGTGTGCAAACTTCTCTGTTGGAGATGCCATTTGTTGACTCTAATGGGGAAAACGAGTCTCTTGAAAGACCGTTTTCTTCTTAGGGATATTACATCATAATTTTCTTCGAGATCTTCTCGGAGAAATGCCATGTGATGTGATCCAATTTTGAGGTGCTGATGAGTTCATTAACATCGACTTTCTTTGGGAGAAAAACTGATGTATTGCTGAGAGTCTTTGGTTGAGAAGCTTTCTCTGGAGATTTTCCTTAATCCGAGAAAGCAAAGATATCATCTTCAATGGTGAAGAATGACGTTCCAAAGGTGTCAGTTGAATGTCTTCTTGCCTTTCAGAGGTTCAAATTATCAAAGTAGGCGAGGACCGGTCCCAAATCCAGAAATAAACCGGGGGAGAGATTGCTTAGACGATTCATTTCCTGACGAGGAAAGTACTTAAACCAAGATTTTGTCTTATCCGACGCAGAAAGGACAACTGACAACTTGATTGACAAAAGGACTTTATCATTTGGGTGATCCCATAGAGTATTTACAAAGTTTAGAAAATGATAATTTAAGGGAAAGGGGCTACATTGAAACATAACGACCTTTATCCTTCTACCAACTTCAAATTCTGGACATCCTGAGTTTCTGTCGAAGATGACCTTGACTGGAAGTTTTTTGACGAATAGTGTCACCGCTGAGGATTTAACCTTGTCGGACGTAGTTACTTGCCATTAATCATTAACTTTTTCCTGGATTGGATTTTGAGATTTCCAATCCATCGGGATGATTTTTTTTTGCTTATGTCTCTAATTTTTGCCTGGACCGCCCTTTCGAGTTTTCATTCCACCGAGACATTTTTTTTCTCTTTTTTATTTATTTATGGAAAGTATTTCTTGACTACGTCAACATTCGGGGGGTAGGCAAATTCCTCTCCATCCATGGTTGCGAGTCTTAAGGCGCCGCCTGAGAAGGCTTTCTTGACCACATATGGGCCATCGTAATTCGGAGTCCAGTTGCCTCGGGAATCAGTGAGGAATGGTTGTAACTTTTTTAGCACAAGGTCTTCTTTCCTGAAGACACGGGGTCGAACCTTTTTGTCGAACTCCTTCTTCATTCTTTGCTAATATAACTGACCATGGCATAGAGCCGTTATTCGCTTTTCTTCGATCAGATTCAGTTCATCGTGTCTACTTTGACACCATTCGGCTTCTGTTAGCTTAACTTCCATCAATACCCGGATTGATGGGATCTCTACTTCTATGGGAAGCACTGCCTCCATGCCATATACTAGAGAGAAAGGGGTTGCCCCTGTTGAAGTGCAGACAGATGTGCGATAACCGTGAAGAGCAAAAGGCACCATTTCGTGCCAGTCTTTGTAGGTTACAACCATCTTTTGAACGATCTTCTTGATGTACTTGTTAGCCGCTTCTACCGCTCCGTTCATCTTAGGTCGGTAGGGAGATGAGTTATGGTGTTCGATCTTGAACTCAGCGCACAACTCTTTCATCATCTTATTGTTCAGGTTTGATCCATTATCCGTAATGATCTGGCTCAGAACACCATAACGGCAAATGATATTTTTTTTATAAATCGGACCACGACTTGTCGGGTTACATTGGCGTATGACGCTGCTTCAACCTATTTGGTGAAGTAGTCAATGACTACCAGAATGAACCGATGCCTGTTTGAAGCCTTGCGTTCGATCATGCCAATCACGTCGATTCCCCATATAGAAAATGACCATGGGGAAGAAAGAACTTTCAGATGCGTTGGCGGTACATGGATCTTGTCTGCGTATATCTGACACTTGTGACATTTCCTCATGTACTGGTAGCAATCGAATTCCAGGGTCAACCAATAATATCCTGCTCTCAGAATTTTTCTCGCCATTGTGTGTCCGTTGGCATGAGTGCCAAAGGATCCTTCGTGAATTTCTTTCATCAGCATGTTTGCTTCTGGTCTGTCTAAGCATCGGAGCAAGACCATGTCGAAGTTTCTCTTATAGAGTGTATCACCGCTCAGGAAGAAGTTGCCTGCCAGTCTTTTGATGGTCTTCCTGTCTTTTCTTGATGCCCCAGGTGGGTACTTTTGTTTCTGAAGGAAGCATTTGATATCGTGATACCAAGGTTTGTCGTCTAAGATTGCTTCGATCGCGGAGATGTAAGCGGGCCGTTCTAGGCGCATTATGTCAAGCTTAGGTACGTTGTTCCATTGACCTACACTAATCATGGAAAAGAAAGTGGCTAGTGCATCAGCCATGTGATTTTTTTCACGAGGGATATGATGAAACTCGATTCTGTTAAAGAAAGGTAACAAACTTCTCGCGTAATCTTTGTAAGGAATCAGTCCTGATTGATACGTGTTCCAATCTCCTTTGATCTGGTTGATAACCAGGGCTGAGTCGCCATACACATCCAAGTTCTTAATCCTCAAGTCAATCGCTTCTTCGAGATCCATGATACAAGCTTTGTATTCGGCCTCGTTGTTTGTGCACTTGAATGTCAGTCTGGCAGTGAAAGGAATGTGGGTACCCTAAGGTGTTACGATGATTGCTCCAATTCCGTTTCCGTAATTGTTGACAGCTCCGTCAAAGGTTAGTCCCCATTGGGAACTTGGTTATGGCCCTTCACTGGGTAGTAGTTCATCGCAATCTTTGATTTTCAAGTACATGACATCTTCGTCTGGGAAGTCAAATCCGACTGATTCCTGGTCGTCAATCGGTTGATGAGCCAAGTGATCGGCTAAAATACTTCCTTTGACGGCTTTTTGAGCATGGTACTCGATGTCGTATTCTGATAACAACATCTGCCAATGGGAAATCCTTCCCGTGAGAGCAGGTTTTTCAAAAACGTACTTGATTGGGTCCATTTCAGAGATTAACCAAGTAGTGTGACAAATCATGTACTGGCAAAGACGTTTGGCTGCCCAAGCCAGAGCGCAACAAGTTTTCTCGAGCATAGTGTATCGAGTTTCACAGTCTGAAATTTCTTGCTTAGGTAGTAAATGGCAGACTATTTTCTTTTGGTTTCATCTTGTTGGCCGAGTACACAACCTATAGAGTCTTCCAAGACTGTTAGGTAGATGATCAATAGTCTTCCCTCTACTGGAGGAGACAGAATCAATGGGTTCGACAGATACTCTTTGATACCGTCGAAAGCTTTTTGACAATCTTCTGTCCATACACAGTTTTGATTCTTTTTTAGTAGTTTGAAGATTGGCGCGCATGTCGCAGTCATGAGGGATATGAACCTTGAGATATAATTCAGACGTCCCAAAAATCCCCTGACCTGTTTTTCAGTCCTTGGTGAAGGCATTTCTTGAATGGCCTTGACCTTGTCAGGATCGACCTCAATTCCTTTCTGGCTGACGATGAACCCTAAGAGTTTTCCTGAGCGGACACCAAACGTGCATTTGCTAGGATTCAAGCGGAGTTTATACTTCCTCAGACGCTCGAATAAATTTGACAAGTGTGTCACATGCTCTTCTTCTGTTTTAGATTTGGCAATCATGTCATCGACGTACACTTCGATTTCTTAATGCATCATGTCGTGAAACAGAGTTGTCATAGCCCTTTGATAGGTTTCCCCGACATTCTTCAAACTGAACGACATTTCCTTGTAACAAAAGGTGCCCCATGGGAGTAATGAATGAAGTTTTCTCCATATCTTCTAGCGCCATTTTGATTTGATTATTGCCCGAGTATCCATCCATGAAGGAGAAGACTTTGAACTTTGTTGTACTGTCTACCAGCATGTCAATGTGTGGGAGGGGGAAGTCGTCTTTTGGACTTGCCCTATTTAGATCCCTGTAGTCTACATACATTCTGACTTTTCCGTCCTTTTTCAAAACTGACACTATGTTAGCTAGCCATTGAGGATATTATGAGGTGGCGAGGAAACCTGCGTCGATCAGTTTCTCCACTTCCTCCTTGATTTTGATAGCCATATTCGGGTGAGTCCATCTCAGCCTTTGTTTTACCGGAGGACATTCGGTCTTTAGCGGTAAATGATGTTCCACGATGCTGGTATCCAACCCTGGCATGTCCTGATAGAACCAAGCAAATACATCGGGAAACTCTTTGAGAAGTTTTATCAAGCTTTCTTTGACAGTCGGACTGAGTAGTGCCCCAATCTTAACTTCTTTCTTTTCTTCCTCTGATCCCAAATTGACCATTTCCAACGGCTCTTTGTGAGGCTCAATGGACCTTTCCTCTTGCCTGAGTAGTCGGGAGATCTCTTCCGGAATTTCTGCGTCCTCTTTTTCTTCAGCTTCAAATACCGGGAATTCAAAGTTGGGAGAAGGCATTGGATCGTGTGATTCAACGGGGTTTAAAACAAGCAATATGCATGACGTGATGATTCGTTTTTTTAGAAGAGATAGAGAGCATGCAAGAGTGTGTGCAGTGTATTTTCTGAAAAATGCTTGTTATTATTTTGGGTTGTTTTAGGATTACCATTTTCTGAAAAACAAAAAGTGAAAACAGCAATAAATGCGGGAATGACAGAACGATGTTATTTATTTATGATTTTTCGATTCTTGAAATACAGCCCTATAAAATAAAACTTTGTCGCTTTAGGCGAAGCGAAGAGGAACATTTACAGAAAAGTGTGCCCTATAAAAACATCTGTTTCACCTGGGCAGGGTGAAAGGTTAAAACAAAGATGGCAATTACTTAGACTTATGAACAACTTTCGGGACATCGACAACAACCCATTGGTGACGAACTCCTCGGTGAATCACAAAGTCTGATACCTTATTTCTTGGTTTGTCCTCAGAAATGACACTGATTTCTGGCGGAGCAGGATCGTTGGAGTCTTCCTCCCATGCAGAGTTATCATAAACAAACTCTCATGTTGCATATTCCCTAATGTTTTCACTCTCAAGAGGATCTCCCCATCCAGTTTGCTGGATGTCCTCGCATCTGATGCGAGAGCTTTCAGGAGCGGTGTACTTGACTAAGAAGTCGTACTTGCCACTCGGCTATCCTATGGTGTCCCATACTTCTGTGGGGCTAGAGGAGTCATCCTTCTCAATGACGTTGACCTCAGGAAAAACGTAGTTGATGAACTCTTGTCCCGCAACCTTTGCAGATTCATTGTTGTGTTGGATATCTTTGAAATATCCTGAGTAATGATCCCATAACTCGGTGGGGACGTGTGTATTCTTTTCAATATTACTCAGCTGATAAGCATCGTTGGGATGACTCTTTTTCCCCAAGTTTTCTGTGTACGTCCTCAAGATAGGCAAGTCATCCAGAGGATCATAATAGTTTAGGTCAAAGTTGCTCTTCATTAGATCATCTTCTAATGAGTTAGGTGGAGCACAACATCCCTCAAGATCACAATCTCCATAGATCATCCGAATGTCTGATCTTGGTATATATCTCGGGCCCTGCTTGGGAAAACAGAATGGCATGTGCATTTCTTCCTGAGACATATAACTGTTGTCGTTGAGATAAGAATTCCATTCCTTGTTCGTATCGGAGGAGTCACTCTTGTTGATGGTGTGTACTTCTTGAGACACTGGGTGGAGGAAGCCTCCACTGTGGAAGAAGTCCTGAATGGGAAGAAAACTTTCGTCTTTAGTAGTCTGGGTACAGGTTGAAGAAAAACCAAGACCTTTCTTTGTCTTGTTATCAGTAGGAATTACGAGCTATCCCCATCCTTTTATGTCGTCACTCTTGATCACTTCGAGAGCATCTTTGTATGAGGAAATCGACGTCCCTCTTTTTGATCGATTCTCATTGCTCACCGAGAGTGCTTGAAACTGAGTTCCAACAACCTCCACGGGTTCTACACGGGAGAATAATGATAAGTTGCTCACTATTAAGGCCTTTTCTCCACATACTGTGACTAACTTATCATTCTTGACAAACTTCAGCTTCTGGTGAAGTGTCGAAGTGACTGCCCCAGCTTCGTGTATCCAAGGTCTTCCTAATAAACAGCTGTATGCTGCCCGGATGTCCATGACCTAGAAAGTGACTTGGAAAGTGTGAGGACCGATGGTTATGGGAAGATCGACTTTGCCGATAATTGTTTTTCTGGATCCGTCAAAGGCTTTGACGATGATCTCGCTACCTCTCATTGGAGCTCCTTGAAATGATAGTCGCATCAGAGTTGATTTAGGAATTACATTCAAAGTTGATCCTGTGTCTACCAGTACGCTGGCTTGAGCATCGTCCTGACAGTTGACTGTAATGTTAAGCGCCATGTTATGATTTTTTCCTTCTTCCGTCAGTTCTTCATCACTGAATCCTAAGTTGTTGCAGGAAGTGATGTTGGAAATGATGCTGTCAAATTGCCTTACCGTCACATCTTGTTCTACAAAAGCTTGCTCTAATATTTTTTGCAGAGCTTCCCTGTGAGCCTCGGAACTAAGCAGGAGAGATAGCACAGAGATTATCGATGGAGTTTGCAACAATTGGTCTACAATGTTGTACTCGCTTTTCTGGATGAGCTTCAGCATCTCATCGCTATTTTTTACCAGTTCTGGATTACTAGATTGACTGACTGGTTGTTTAGTAACTTCTGTTTGAGGTTCCTTCTCTTTGGTAGGTTCTCCAACTCCTCGGTTGAAGATCTGACCGCTCCGTGTTACTCGACTGATGTCGCCAATGTTTACGACGGAGGGTAATGGAGTTTCCTTTCCATTTTCGATGGTTGTTGCACCGTACTTGTAAGGGATAGCGTTTTCTGATTTGTACGGTATTGGACCTGGCAAGTAGATAACCACGAGAGCTTTTTGATTTCTCTGACCGTTATAGGCAACCTCAATTAGTTCATGGTTGGGAACTTTTCTACTATCAAGAGGAATTCTTGATTCGTCGAGTAGAGGTATTTTGGCGCAAACATCTTTGGTCCTCCCATGATCGGAGATTATGACAAAATCTTTGCTTTGATCAGGGAGATAGTCTTGTATCACATTGATCGACCCAGAACTTGGACATGGTCGAATCTCTTTTTGGTCCAACTGATTTTGATGAGCCGCTCGTACGAGGTAACATCTTTGCTTGTTCTCTGAGCAAACTCTACAGCGCTCGTAGTTGTGGGGTGGCATCCGACCACACCCAGTTTGTACGCAGTGCATCTTTACTAGATCTGTTTCCATCGAGCGGACATCCTGACTTTGATACCTACCAGGATTCTTGTCAGTTATACTAATCTGTTGTGTAGCTTCATCCAAGTAGATTAGAAGCCACCAGTGGTCCAACAAGTGTTGAAGCGTTATTTGGACAAGCGCATACCCTTGGTCATCTTCAAGGCATTGTTCACAGTCCAGATAATCACGTGAAGCCAGAAAGCTGAGCCTGACTTCCTTAGCGTGTAATTCTACCGGACTGGTAATCATCAAGCGTATGTCAAATATCTGAACCATATTGACTTGATGGTTATTTCTCTCATAGTAGTCTTGGATCCATCCGAGATCCATCTGACGTTGGAGGGCCTCTTGTACAAAAGAGCAACCCTGATTGCTTATTGAGCAGATCGGACAAGAATTGTAATCGTGCCGTGGCAGATTATGGTATTGACTTTGCCTAGAATGCATCGCCACCAAATTGACGTTCATCGCGAGAATGTTGCGGTTCTAAACAATGTTGGGATGTGCATGGGCCATGTTGACTTCACGGATTCGGTGATCCTGAATCCAGCCCAGATCCATTTGTTCTTGTAGAGCTGATTGCACTATGGAACACCCCTGGTTATTCTTTGATTAGATATCACACTGGTGATAATTGTGAGATGGTACATGACCGTACCTGCTCTGTCTGCAATGCATCCTGACCAGATTGGTTCATAATAGGAGTACATCACGAATTTGATAACCGCGGCTAAATTCTTCCTCTATTAAATTTACCGCAGTCTTTTCATATTGCGGCAATGGGTTCGTCTGAACATTTGGATTAGTATCTTTGAAAGATAGGATCCCGCTCCTAACAAACTTCTGTACATCAGACTTGAAACTGAGACAATTCTCAATGTTGTTCCCCGATCCTCCTTGATGGTAAGGGTAAGTTTGATCCGTTTTGAAACAGAAAGACGGATTTTCCGATACTGTAAGAGGAGACCTGGTTTGGACGTGCCCCTTGGCCAGTAAGAGTGGAAATAGTTCTGCATACAACATTAGTATAGGGTCAAACCCTGGTGGTCGTGTCGTACGATTCTTATTGTTGTACTGTGGACGAGCCTGTTGAAGAGGCTGTTGTGTCCTTTCTGATACTGTTGTTGATTTGGTTTGCTCTGAGCAACCTAAGGTTGATAAGTCTGAGCCGGCGCTGGGTTAATAGCGGGAGTTATTGCCGCTACAGGTTGATATCTTCGCCTTTGCTTTCCCAGAGAGATATTACCAATGTCTTGCTCTTTTTTCTTTTGGAAAGTACTACTGTATCTTTTAGTACTGCTAGATGGCTCTGTATTTTTTATCAATCGTCCTTCTCAGACAGCTTCTTCAAGGCATACTCCCATGTTGACCATTTCAGTGAAGTCACTGGGCACACTTGCAACCATTCGGTCGTAATAGAATGAGCTTAAGGTTTTCAAGAAGATCTTTGTCATCTCTTTTTCCTCAAGAGGGGGATATATCTGGGCAGCAATTTTCTCGCCATCTCTGAGCATATTCTTTGAAAGATTCTCTGTCCTTCTGCAACATTGCTCTGAGTTGATCTCTATCTGGTGCCATGTCCAAAATGTATTATACTGCTGAGCGAAGGTTGTGCCAAGATCTTTGAAAGTACTGATCTTGGTGCGGTTTAAACCCTTGTACCATTTGAGTGCGGCACCGGTTAAACTGTCTTAGAAGTAATGGATCAGTAGCTGTTGATTTTCTGTCTGAGTTGACATTTTTCGAGCGTACATCACCAAATGACTTTGAGGGCAAGAGTTGCCTTTGTATTTTTCAAAGTTAGGCACCTTAAATTTGTGCAGGATCTTTACATTAGGGACCAAACAGAGGTCTGCGGCATCCTTTCTGAATAAGTCTTGATCGCGAATGGCATGCAGTTCCTTCTGCATTTCCAAGAATTGTTCATGGAACTCATTCATTCTTTCGTACATGTCTTCCTTTCCACCAGACATTACTTGTGGAATCTGTCCTTCTGGGATAGTGTGTACCACTGGTTGTGGTATAGACATTACAGCGGTGATTCTTGGCGCTTCAGTGTCCTAAAGTTTGTAACCTTCAGGAGTTGCTGTTGTAAACCTTGCGTCTTCATTTTCCCGAAGTTTGTAACCTTCAGGTTCTGTGGTTCTTGCTGCAGTTTCTTGGTCCTCAGTGACCGGTGGAATATATCCTTCATGTACAAAGTTAAAAGGCATGCCCCAGGGGCGACCTTTAGGCATGTTGTACCGAGGATGATTCTCATGCATTTCTATAATGGGCGTAGATGTAACCTCTGAGATCACAGTCCTTTGTTGTTGTTTCTAAGCTGCTGCCATGGATTGCATGTCACTATGAAGTTTTTCCAAACTTTCCTTTAGAGCGTCGACTTCTTATCTCAGCTCTCTGTTCTCTCCCTCGAGATCGTCCATTTTCTTTTGTCGATTGGCTCGAGTATTGTATGAGTGAGACAATTTGACTCTAGAATCGCGACACATACGTGAGACTCGAAGATAAGAAGAACGCTTTATGTGAGGATGATGTATGATATGCAAAGACATATTTTTAGTTTTTAATAAAAAAGGAACTTCAACAAATAGATTACAAATATCGTACAGTGAAGGGTGGAGACCCTGTTTATTGAATTCGAAAGATTGCAGTATGTTACAGAGAAAAGTATAGTATTTTACAAAGTGCTGTAAAAGGAAATGTCTAAGTTCATGGATCCTGAGTCCTTTCTAAAGAGAGCTCAGATGTTGGTTTTAGTATTTTCCTTTTCTTTGACCGGGGTTCTTCATTCGTTGTCGGGTTGTCAGTCCTTTGCCAAGTGAAAGAAGCGAGCAGATTTCTTCGTTCTTCCTGACTTTCTACAACATGTTGCTCTAATATCTTAATCAGGGCATCCTTTTCCTTTAATAGTTCCTGAATCTTGGTACACTCCACGTTGAGGATTCAATACTTGTTTTTCCAAGAGCTCTTTTCACGTTGAACTTTGTTGAGAGCTACTTGAAGTTTTTCCGCATCAGACATGAAATAAAGGACCGATTCCTTTAATGGAAAAACTTCTTGGCGAGGGTAAGACATCCTCAGCTTGATGGCTCTAGTTTGCACCCAGTGGAGATAAGGTTCCATGAAGGTACAGTTTGGTCTTCCTAGAGACTCTCTTCCTTTCCTGTGAATATGTTGCCAGGCATGCACTATTTCCTTCTTTAGTGCCCTGTCATTTTCCCCTTCCTTGAAGAAAAGACCTTCCAGATGAACATTGGGATATTCTTCATCGGGTATCCGAGTTGACGGCGAACTAAAATTGGATGATAGTTAATTCCTCCTTTAGTTCCAATGAGGGGTATGTTAGGGAAATTTCCACATCTGTCAATGATCTCTATCCCTTCGTAAATCCTATTATACCAATCTATGTCAGAGTTGGTAAAGGACATAATCCTTTGTGACCAACGTAGAGTACACTTGTGATCCCAAAAAGTAGCAGACTTGGGTAAATGGGAAATGAACCATTTGTAGAGTAAGGGTACACAGCATGTGATCATTCCTCTGCTGTACAAATTCCTTAAATGTACAGAATGATAAGCATCTGCGAGCAAGGTTGGTACGGGGTTTCCAATCAGAAATATCTTAACAGCATTGGTATCAATGAAGTTGTCGATGTTGGGAAAGAGTAAAAACCCAGATGTGAGGAGGACAAAGATATCTTCGAAAGCAGTGATGTTTCCTATACTGGCAAAGTATAGAGCTTTCTCTATTAGGAATTTAGCTGGTAAACCCGGGATTCCTCCTTTGGTGGTCATGTGAGTCCTAACTTCTGACTCGTCCAAAGAGATTGCTCCTGCAATGACCTAATTCTTTGGAATTTCTTCCAGTCCAGAAAACGCAGCTTGATCAGTGATAGGTAAATCAATCAGATGAGAGTACTACTCCAGTTTTGATGCCAGTTGGTAATCCGGAAATGTGAAGCAATGATAAACCGGATCGTAGAACTGGATCAGCGTAGACAGGATTCCTTCAACTACGGGGACCCTTAACAGAGATAACAACCCTCCATGCTTAGCTCTGAAAGCATCAGGGTTAGTAATCATCCTTGCCAACCTCCTTAAATCCTCTAGTTTTGGAGCCTTGAAGGTGTACTTGTGCGTCTTTCTTCTACCGAAATCCATAACGCAATCTCTCTGATATTTGCAATCATTGTTTTAGTTTATTTTGAAAAAAGGAAGAAATGTTTCTTTGTTTAAGAGTTTTTTAGATGAATGCATGAATGCAACACACAAAAACATTGAAAAAACATGGGTTCAAGGGTTCAACGTCATGAGCATGGAGTCATGGCTCTACCCATCCCCAAAGGTTGTACTATTTTGGTCAATTTTTGTACCTGTAGAACGGGTTCCAGGTTCCCAAAATCATTGACCCCTCTAGTGAGCCTTTCCAGGATTCGCCATGTACCTACTTACAAGACTTACTGCATATGCTATGTCAGGTCTAGTACAAACCATAACATGTATCAAAGAACCCACTATATTGGCATATGGAATGCTATTCATATAGGCACTTTTGACATTAGTTTTGGGACACTGATCTATACTCAGCTTGAATTGAGGGTTTGTCAGAGTCACAACAGGCTTTGAATTTGACATACCAAACTTTTTGAGAATCTTCCGTAGGTATGTCTCTTGAGATAAGCATAATTTTGACTGCTTTCTATCTCTTCGGATGTCAATCCCATGAATCCTGGACACAACTCCCAGATCGTTCATTTCGAACTCCTTATAGAGTTCAGCCTTCACCTTTATCACATCTTTGACATTGTTGTTTGCAATTAGAATATCATCCACATAAAGAAACAAAATAAAAAATGAATTACCAGGTCGAAATCTAAAGTAAATACAGTGGTCGAACTGGCTTCTAATTGTAACGTTCTATTTATGTCGGTGACGCGACCACCTTATCGCCATTGGTTTTTCCTCACCGCAATGGTAGGGATTGGGTGCTACTTTCTGATTTCTTATTTATCCTATGAAGCTGGAAAGGAAAGGGAAGCTATCTTAAACTAACCTTGCACGCAAATGTTTTCTTTAACAAATGCTTAAGAGATTAGGGGGTCCGGGGTCAGGTTATACAATGGGGAGTTGTCAATTACCCATCCTATATGTGGTTATCCACAGATCGTTAGCAATTATACTGTTTTCTATTTACTGGTGTTTGTCTGTTGATTGGGAAAGTTTCTCCTTTGGGAGGGTTTGAGAGAGAGAGAGAGTTTTTGTTGATTTCTGGCTTTTCGATGTTTTTAGTAAGGTACTGGACCTAGGGTTTTTGATTAGGGTGTGAAGGTACTAGACCTAAAGTTTTGGATTTGTGTGCTCGCTAAGATTTCGCAATCTTATGCCTATGTATTCCCGTAATGATAACATGGAAATCAGAGCAATCGCAGTTCCCTCCTATTTTATTGGAGGAAAGATATGTTTGGTGTCTTGTTCAAAGCCTAAGATTGAAGCTAGATGAGTATTTATGTCTTATTCAAAGCCCAAGATTGAAGCTAAAGATTTGACGAGAGAGAATTTGTCATCTCTAAAGGAGATATCTCATCTGTTCATCACAACTGTTAGGTGACTGATTATAAAGGAGGATTACTTTAACTGGGATGTGTGAATCCAACAATGCCATAATTTCCTTTATGGGGACTTATCCTGAAGGAGAAAACTTTAACTCAGTGTTGAGCAATGCCATTTTTCCTTAGGAATCTTTCATGCTAAGAGAGGGACAGTGGCGTGGATGTTTGTAATCCAGAGGCATGCCGCTTACAGCAATTAGATGAAAGAGGTTTACCAGGATAAGAGATGGACCACAGCTTGGATATTTGAAACAACAAGTGTGCCACTTATATCAATTATCTGGAATTAGGGTTTGTTTTAAATGTCTATGTGATGTAAAGAGAAATATACTCCTCCAGAGAGGTTTTTGATTTCCTCTGAGGGGATTTTTGTTTTGTATGTGCCTTGATCAAAGCCCAAGGTTGAAGCTGAAAAGTTGACTCTATTAGGGAGTTTTATATTTGTCTTGTACAAAGCCCAAGATTGAGGCTGGAAAGAGACCGACTCTTTTGGGGAATATCATTTATATAAAGCCTAAGAGGAGGCTGTACATTGACTCTTGGGGAATGGTTTTATCTGTCTTGTACAAAGCCCAAGATTGAGGTGAAAAAGCCTTATTGACTCCACTGGGGATATATTTGGGGTGTCTTGTACAAAGCCCAAGATTAAGGCTGAAAAGATGATTGACTCAACAAAAGAGTATTTTTGTCTTGTACAAAGCCCAAGATTGAGGCTGAAAGAGAATTGACTCAACAAGAGAGTATTTTTTGTCTTGTACAAAGCCCAAGATTGAGGCTGAAAGAGAATTGACTCAACAAGAGAGTAAAGAAAGATCTTTATACAAAGCCTAAGAGGAGGCTAAAAAGTGATTGACTCTGCTTTAGGGAGATTGAGGCTAAAAGAACTGACTTAACAAGAGAGTGTTTTTTTCTGCCTTGTACAAAGCCCAAGATTGAGTCTGAAAGAACTGACTCTATTGAGGAAAATCATTATACAAAGCCTAAGAGGAGGCTGAAAAAGGTTGACTTAACAAGAGAGTGTTTTTAGGTGATTTACTCAACAAGAGAGTGCTAAAAGGTGATTGACTCAACAAGAGAGTGTTGAAAGGTGATTGACTCAACAAAAGAGTGCTGAAAGGGGACGAGGAAGAAGAAAGAATCATTATACAAAGCCTAAGAGAAGGCTGGCTGAGGAATTTATTATACAAAGCCTAAGAGGAGGCTATCTTCTGCTGAGGATTATTGAGATCCAGAGGCAGGTCCAAAGTGGGGAATCAACTCTTGCTAAGGATTACAGAAGAGTTGAGGTATCAGATGCCTTGAGGTTCTGATTTTGGATAGTGTTATATTGATGATAAGCTCACCCTTAGCTGGGGAAGTTTAGGATGAAAGATTGAGTTTTAGAACCTATGGGGGTTTTAACTCTACGGGAGATTGATCAAATAACCAGGGTTTCTCCTGTGTTTGTAGAGAGCTTGAAGATTTCTTTGAGATCCAAGAGGAGATTAGACTGTCCAAGTCTACTGGTATGAAAGAGTTTATCTTTGTATGATGCCCAAGAGGAGGCTGATGCTTTAAGGGATGAGAATCAACCCTAAATTGGTCTGAGGTTTTGAATCTTTGGAAAGACTGCTCTAACAAAGGATGACTAAGTTCTGTCCTATACCTTTAAAAGGTCTCAGATCCTTGTACTAAGCCCAAGAGGAGGCATGAGAACTTCTAAGAAGCCTGAGGGTCGTTGTACAAAGCCCAAGAGGAGGTTGGGGATGCTTTTAGGAAGCCTGTGGGTCCAAACCTAAGAAAAATTCAAGAAAGGTTTCACCGAGAATTAATCCTTTAGTGAACAGTTCTAGGGTTTGAAGAAATTCTAGAGAGGTTTCACCGGGAATTAATCCTTTATGGGGAAGTGAATTTCTTTGACAATTTTCTAATATTGACAGTCTGAGAAAAGTTTCTCCTGGAATAATTCCTTTCTCTTTGTTCCATATTGTATAAGCGCAGGAGGAGGCAAGACTGTATCTGGAATTCCTATGGGGAACTAGTTTTGACTATGTTAAAAGAGTGACCACTGGTTTGATCTAGTCCTAAACCTCATTGTCGGGGAAAACTCTAAGCAAGATATACAGGTATATATATATATATATATATATATATATACAAATATATAGACAAGTATGTAAAAGAGGGTAGGAGGACTTACAGGTGAGCAAGCTTCCACCACAAACAAATATATATATATATATATGTGCAAGTATGTAAAAGAAAGCTGTTTAAAACTTACAGGTGAATAAGCTTCCATTGTAACAACTGTATGGTTAGTTGTTCAAGAAATTAAAGAAGGTTTTGATAACAACTATAAGTTTGAACCTAAATCAAAAGGGAAAGTTGTTTTGAAAAGCTTGGGGCTTATACTCAAGGAGAGGCCCAAAGTATTATTTTTGTACAAGAGATGGGGCTTACAACTCAAGGAGAGGCCCAAAGTTTATTTTATGTACAAAGGGGGTTGGGTCTTACACTCTATTAGAGTCCCAAAAGTGTTTGAAAAAGAAAAGAAATGAGACTTACAACACAAGGGTAGGCCCAGAGAAAGACAGTGATCGTACGGTCATTTTGAAAATCGTGTCGGGACTTATACAATGTTTGAGGCCCAAAAGTGGTTTGTATTTACAAAAGGATGGGTCTTACACTCTATTAGAAGCCCAAAATTATTTATGTACAAAAGAAGGTTGGATCTTACACTCTATTAGAGGCCCAAAATATGTTAAAAGAAAAGAGAATGGGACTTACAAGACGAGGGGAGGCCCAGTTGAAAATTGTTTTAAAATTGGCGATCGTGCCGAGATTTTATCGGGACTTATACAATGACTGAGGCCCAAAAAGGTATTTATTTACAAAAAGGGTTGGGACTTACACTCTATTAGAGGCCCAAAAGTGTTTATGAAATGTTTGAAAAAGATCAAAATCAAAGAAACCCTAATTTCATTTCCAAAAGTAATTTTTCAAAGAAAATTAATTAAAAATGATAAAAACACCAAATAAGTTTAAATAAGCCACTTGTGATTTTTGGTTAAGGTTTGAAAAATGATGTTTTAATCACAAGATGACTTAAAACTCATTTGGGTTTTGAAAAGATCAAGAGAAAAGAAATATTTTCAAATGTTAATAAACAAAGGGTTAATAGTCATTTACCCCCTTGCAATATAGGCGACTTTTGATTTACCCCCCTTTAAAAATATAATTTTGGATTACCCCCCTGAAATTTTAAAATTCTAAGTCTTTTTCCCCCTAGGTAGAAAAATTACCCCCCTGAAAAATATTTTTTTTATTTACCCCCTTGGTTTTTACACGCTTAGGGGGGTACCCCAAAATTTCAGGGGGGTAATCCAAAATTTTTTTTAAAGGGGGGTAAATCAAAACTCGCCAATATTGCAGGGGGTAAATGACTATTAACCCAAAAACAAATAAAATAAGTTCTTTATAAAAATATTAAATATATAAAATAAATAATATTTTTTTGTGAAATTCTTGTAGAATAAAATATTTTATCATTTTTGTAAATTTTCAGAAAAAGAATTAATCAAAAGTGATAAAAAATGAGTGAGAAATTAATTTTTAAAGTTATTAAAGAATTATGAAGAAAAGTGAAAGAAAATAAGTGATAAAGAATTAGGAATGGTCCCCCCAAGGCTTGAACTCATGCCCTTAGGGTGGAGAGTTTAAAATTCTACCATCTGAACCATGTGCGTGGGCTGAAAGAGGATGGCAACAATGAATAATATGTGATAAACCTTTTTGAAAATAGTTAAAAAAATAAAACCAAAAGGTCTGGGGCAAGGGGGATTCGAACCCCAGACCTCTCGCTCGCTATACACACATAAATACTAGTGTTTCCACTAGGGCGCAATGCCAATTCAAACATAATATGGCAAGTGTATAATATATATAAAAACTAGTTGATTTTCTGAAGAATGGCGCCATGGCCATCTTCTTCCTTGGGCAAGCTACGTGAAGCCTCCTATCTCACTCATTTCTCAACCAATTCACACGATGTAAAGATGAAAATCATGTGTTTTAAAACAAGGAACACAATGGCAATATTCAATTTTGTTTAAATTAAGTGAATCAACAGTTAACATGGTAAAATCAGATGAACCCTAAAATTTGCAAGAGCTATGTGAAATCCTATACATGAATCATAAACATCAATTAATTGAGGGTTAATGATCTATAAACATTCAGAAACACAATGGTAATTTGAAAACATGTTTATGATGCATGATTCATTGAGTTTGAAAGTTTAAGGTTTACCTCTTGCAGCTGGTGATCGAGCTTAATGATGGAGGTGTTACAGATGTGTTCCAATGATCTGGACAGCTTCCTTAGGTGCCAAGGAGTGTGTTTGAATGCTTAGAGTGGATTGAAATGAGCAAGAACTTGATGTGGCACCTCAACTGCAACTCTGTCATAAACTTGAGCAATTGGCTGGTGACTTTGTGAATTTGATGTTCCAAATGTTGTTTTAGTGTTTAGATCAGCTACATATGATGTTTATGAGGTGTTGGTATGATTGGTTTGGTTGGAATCACTCTCAATTTCAAAAACCGATAGTGACTTGAGTTAGAAGGAAAATTTGGAGTGAAAGAGAGATTTTGAGTAAAGCATCAGTTTGGGTGCTTTGGTGTACTTAAACTGATCACAAATGAGCTCTATTTATAGTAGAGCAAGTTTGTTTTGGCTGCAATAGTGAATGACAACTGCAGCAGGTCTGTGGCAAATGGTGATCCAATGGAATCTCAAGTCTCCTCTAGCCATTGACTTGAGGTTAAAGCACAGACTATGAGTCTTCTGTGGCAGGGATAAGGCTTGACTGAACTTGGATAACATTGTCTTGGTGAAGAGTGATGTTCCAGAGGTGTCTATTGAATGTCTTCTTGCCTTTCAGAGGTTCAAGTTATCAAAGATGGTCGAGGACAGGCTCCAATCCAAAAATAAAATGGGGGAGCAATTGCTCAGACGATACATTTCCTAACGAGGAAAGAACTTAAACCGGGATTTTGTCTTATCCGACACGGAAAGGACAACTGACAACTTGATTGACAATAGGACTTTATCACTTGGGGAATGAGTATGACCAGAGTGACATTAATGCAATATGAATATGAATATGAATCAATAATGCATGATGTATATATGTTTATGCTGACAAAACTGACGCGACATACAGACTAATGGATGAACACGAATGGATACTCGGCCATTATAGGGGATAACAAGTATCATTGGTTCAAAATAGCAATCCTACCTTGCTTAGGAGAGGCGGTCCCCGTGGGGAGGAGAGAATCGTCAATCGGTCTTAAGAGCTACGAACTCTGCCGAGGATATCAGATGGGATATTTGCATCTGACACAGTTGATCCTTCATTCAGGTGCACTGGTTTAGAAGGAGTACTTTGATTCTGCACTTTGAGGTTTAATCACCTCTGGAGAAACGATCGATGTTCTTTTCGATGTTCATCAGTCAAAAAGAATTGCCATCTTTATTTTAAAAGCAGAAAATAAATTTGGCAAGTAAATTCATTTTTGTTTTATTTCAAAAATCGTTGATCATGTTAAAATGTCATTCTGTAAAGCTAAAACAAATGAGAATTGCAAACAAAAGCATTAGGGCTCAAATTTTATTGATAGGATGGAAATCAGCCAAGCGCGTGATCCCATAGAGTATTTACAAAGTTTAGAAAATGGTAATTTACGGGAAAAGGGGCGACATTGAAACATAACGACCGTTATCCTTCTACCAACTTTGAATTCTGGACATCCTGAGCTTCTGTCGAAGATGATCTTGACTGGAAGTTTTTCGACGGATGGTATTACCGCTGGGGATTTAACCTTGTCGGACATAGTTACTTGCCATGAATCCCTAATTTTTGCCTGGATTGTACTTTGAGATTTCCAATCCATCAGATGATTTTTGCTTATGTCTTTAATTTTTGCCTGGACCGCCCTTTCGGGTTTTCAATCCACCGAGACATTTTTTTATATTTTTTTTTTTATTTAGGCGAAGTATTTCTTGACTACATCAACATTCGTGGGGTAGGAAAATTCCTCTCCATCCATGGTTGCGAGTCTCAAGGCACCACTTGAGAAAGCTTTCTTGACCACATAGGGGGCGTCATAATTCGGAGTCCATTTGCCCCGGGAGTCAGTGAGAAATGATTGTATCTTCTTGAGCACGAGGTGTCCTTTTCTGAAGACACGGGGTCGGACCTTCTTGTCGAACGCTTTCTTCATTCTTTGATGATACAACTGACTATGGCATAAAGCCGTTATTCACTTTTCTTCGATTAGGTTTAGTTCATCGTGTCGACTTTGACACCATTCGGCTTCTGTTAGCTTAGCTTCCATCAATACCCGGATTGATGGGATCTCTACTTCTATGGGGAGCACTGCCCCTGTTAAAGTGCGGACAGATGTGCGATAACCGTGAAGAGCAAAGGGTAGCATCTCGTGCCAATATTTGTAGGTTACAACCATCTTTTGAATGATCTTCTTAATATTCTTGTTAGCCGCTTCTACTGCTCCATTCATCTTAGCCTGGTAGGGAGATGAGTTATGGTGTTCAATTTTGAACTCACCACACAACTCTTTCATCATCTTGTTGTTCAAGTTAGATCCATTGTCAGTAATGATCTGGCTTGGAACACTATAACGGTAGATGAGATTATTTTTGATAAAGCGGACTACCACTTGTCGGGTTACATTGGCGTATGACGCTGCTTCGACCCACTTGGTGAAGTAGTTAATGGCTACTAGGATGAACCAATGTCCGTTTGAAGCCTTGGGTTCGATCATGCCAATCATGTCAATTCCCCATATGGAAAAAGGCCATGGAGAATAAAGAACTTTGAGATGCGTTGGCGGTACATGGATCTTGTCTGCGTATATCTGACACTTGTGACACTTCCTCATGTACTTATAGCAATCGGATTCCATTGTCAACCAATAGTACCATGCTCTCAGAATTTTTCTCGCCATTGTATGTCCATTGGCATGAGTGCCAAAGGTTCCTTCGTGAATTTCTTTTATCAGCATGTTTGCTTCTGGTCTGTCTACACATCGAAGCAAGACCATGTCAAAGTTTCTCTTATAGAGTGTATCACCGCTCAGGAAAAAATTGTCTGCCAATCTTCTGAGGGTTTTCCTGTCTTTTCTTGATACCCCAGGCGGGTACTCTTGTTTTTGAAGGAAGCATTTGATATCATGATACCAAGGCATGTCGTCTATGACTACTTCGATCGTGAAGATGTAAGCGAGCCTTTCTAGGCGCATTATGTCAATCTTAGGTACATCGTTCCATTTACCTACACTAATCATGGAAGAAAGAGTGGCTAGTGCATCAGCCATGTGATTTTCTTCACGAGGAATGTGATGAAAATCGATTCTGTTGAAGAATGGTAACAACCTTCTCACGTAGTCTTTGTAATGAATCAGTCCTGATTGGTATGTGTTCCAATCTCCTTTGATCTAATTGATGACCAGGGCTAAGTCTCCATACACATCCAAGTTCTTTATCCTTAAGTCAATTTCTTCTTCGAGACCCATGATACAAGCTTCGTATTCGGCCTCATTGTTTGTGCAATTAAATGTTAGTCTGGAAGTGAAAGGAATGTGGGTACCCTGAGGTGTTATGATGATTGCCCCAATTCTGTTTCCGTAGATGTTGACAGCCCTGTCAAAAATTAATCCCCATTGGGAACCTGGTTTTGGATCTTCACTGGGTAGCGGTTCATCGTAATATTTCATTTTCAAGTACATGACATCTTCGTCTGGGAAGTCAAATCCCACTGATTCCTGATCGTTAATCGGTTGATGAGCCAAATGATAGGCTAAAATGCTTCCTTTGATGGCTTTCTGAGCATGGTACTCTATGTCATATTCTGATAACAACATCTGCCAACGGGCAATCCTTCCGGTGAGAGCAGGCTTTTCAAAGACGTACTTGATCGGATCCATTTCAGAGATTAACCAAGTAGTGTGACAAATCATGTACTGGCGAAGACGTTTGGTTGCCCAAGCCAAAGCACAACAAGTTTTCTCGAGCATAATGTACCGAGTTTCACAGTCAGTGAATTTTTTGCTCAAATAGTAGATGGCAGACTCTTTTCTTTTGGTTTCGTCTTGTTGGCCAAGTACACAACCCAAAGAATCTTCAAAGACTGTTAGGTAGATGATCAGTGGTCTTCCTTCCACTGGAGGTGACAAAATTAGTGGATTCAACAGATATTATTTGATACTATCGAAGACTTTTTGGCAATCTTCCGTCCATACACAGTCTTGATTCTTTCTGAGCAGTTTAAATATTGGCGCGCATGTCGCGGTCATGAGGGATATGAATCTGGAAATGTAATCCAGACGTCCCAAAAATCCTCGGACTTGTCTTTCAGTCTTTGGCGAAGACATTTCTTGAATGGCCTTGACCTTGTCAGGATCAACCTCAATTCCTTTGTGGCTGACGATGAACCCTAAAAGTTTTCCTGGGCGGACACCAAATGTGCATTTATTGGGATTCAAGCGGAGTTTGTACTTTCTCAGACGCTCGAATAACTTTGACAGGTGTGTAACATGCTCCTCTTCTGTTTTAGATCTAGCAATCATATCATCGACATATACTTTGATTTCTTTATGCATCATGTCGTGAAACAGAGTCGTCATGGCCCTTTGATAGGTTGCCCCGACGATCTTCAAACTGAACGGCATTACCTTATAACAAAAGGTGCCCCATGGGGTGATGAATGAAGTTTTCTCCATATCTTTTGGCGCCATTTTGATTTGATTATAGCCCGAGAATCCATCCATGAAGGAGAAGACTTCAAACTTTGTTGTACTGTCTACCAGCATGTCTATGTGTGGCAGGGGGAAGTCATCCTTTGGACTTGCTTTGTTCAGATCCCTGTAGTCTACGCACATTCTGACTTTTTCGTCCTTTTTTGGAACTGGCACTATGTTGGCTAGCCATTGAGGATAGTCTGAGGTGGCGAGGAATCCTTCGTCTATCTGTTTCTGCACTTCCTCCTTGATCTTGATAGCCATATCCGGGTGAGTCCGTCTTAGCCTTTGCTTTACCAGCGGACATTCTGACTTAAACGGTAGATGATGTTCCACGATGCTGGTATCCAACCCTGGCATGTCCTGATAGGACCAAGCAAATACATCAGGAAACTCTTTGAGAAGTCTTATCAAACTTTCTTTGATAGTCTGACTGAGCAGTGCCCCAATTTTGACTTCTTTCTTTTCTTGTTCTGACCCCAAATTGACCGTTTCCAACGGCTCTTTGTGAGGTTTAATAGACCTTTCCTCTTGTCTGAGTAGTCGGGAGATTTATTCTGGAATTTCTTCGTCCTCTTCTTCTTCAGCTTCAAATACTGGGAATTCAAAGTTGGGAGAAGGCATTGGGTCGTATGTTTTAATGGGGTTTAAAAATAGCAATCTGCATGATGTGATGATTTGTTTTTTAGAAGAGATTGAGAGAATACAAGAGTGTGTGTAGTGTATTTTCTGAAAAATGCTTGTTTTTACTTTTTTTTGGGCTGTTTTAGGATTACCATTTTTTGAAAAACGAAAAGTAAAAATAACAATCAATGCGGGAATGACAGAACAACGTTATTTTATTTATGATTTTGTCGATTCTTGAAATACAGCCTTATAAAACAAAACTATGTCGCTTTGGGCTAAGCGAAGAGGGACATCTACATAAAAGTGAGCCCTATAAAAACACCTGTTTCACCTGGGCAGGGTGAAAGGTTAAAACAAATATGGTAATTACTTAGACTTATGGACGACTTTCGGGACATCAACAACAACCCATTGGCGGCGAACTCCTCGGTGAATCAAAAAGTCTAGTACCTTCTTTCTTGGTTTGTCCTTAGAAATGACACTGATTTCTGGCAGAACAGGATCATTGGAGTCTTCCTCCCATGCAGAGTTGTCGTAAACGAACTCTTCTGTTGTAGCTTCCTTAGTGTTTTTATTCTCATGCGGATCTCCTCATCCAGTTGGCTGGATGTCCTCGTATCTGATGCGAGAGCTTTCAGGAGCGGTGTACTTGACCAAGAAGTCGTACTTACCACTCGGATGTCCTAAGGTGTCCCATGCTTCTGTGGGACTGGAAGAGTCATCTTTCTCAATGACGTTGACCTCAGGAAAGGCATAGTTGATGAACTCTTGTCCTACAATCTTTGCAGATTCATCATTGTGCTGGATATCTTTCG
Organism: Lathyrus tuberosus; assembly: GCA_022829125.1. Lineage (NCBI taxonomy): Eukaryota > Viridiplantae > Streptophyta > Magnoliopsida > Fabales > Fabaceae > Lathyrus > Lathyrus tuberosus. The sequence continues at coordinate 16,541,097 of JALAZF010000040.1, forward strand.
AATGTCCTGGGTAATAATCCCATGATTTGGTGGGGACGCAGGTATTCTTTTCAATATTGCTCAGCTGATAAGCGTGGTTTGGCTGACTCTTTTTCCCCGAGTCTTCTGGGTACAGCTGCCAGATAGGCAAGTCATCCAGTGGGTCATAATAGTCATAGTCGAAGTTGTCTTTCATCGGATCATCTTCTAATGAGTTTGGTGGAGCACGACATCCCTCAGGATCACAAACTCCATACATCATCTTTACGTCTGATCTTGGTATATATCTCGGACTCTGCGTAGGAAAGCAAAATGGCGTATGTGCCTCTCCCCGAGACATATAACCGTCCTCATTGAGATATGACTTCTACTCTTCATCTTTATCGAAGGAGTCGCTCTTGTTGATGGTTTGTACTTCTTGAGACATTGGGTGGAGGAAGCCTCCACTACGGAAGAAGTCCTGAACGGGATGAACACTCTCATCTTTCTTGGGAGTCTGAGTACAAGTTGAGGAGAAACCAAGACCTTTCTTTGTCTTGTTATCTGTAGGAATTATGAGCCGTCCCCATCCTTTTGTGTCGTTACTCTCGATTGCTTTGAGAGCATCTTTGTATGAGGAGATCGATGTCCCTCTATCTGATCGGTTCTCATTGCTTACTGACAGTGCTTGAAACTGAGTTCCAACAACCTCCTCGGGTTCTACACAGGATAATGATGATAAGTTGCTTACGATTAAGGCCCGCTCTCCACAGACTGTGACTAACTTGTCATTCTTGACGAACATCAGCTTCTGGTGAAGTGTCGAAGTGATTGTCCCAGCCTCGTGTATCCAAGGTCTTCCTAATAAACAGTTGTAGGCTGCCCGAATGTCCATGACCTGGAAAGTGACTTGGAAAGTGTGAGGGCCGATGGTTATGGGAAGATCAACTTCGCCAATAACTGTTTTTCTGGACCCGTCAAAGGGTTTGACGATGACCTCGCTGCCTCTCATCGGGGCTCCTTAAAATGATAGTCGTATCATAGTAGATTTTGGCATAACATTCAGGGATTATCCCGTGTCTACCAGTACGCTGGCTAGAGCATCGTCCTGGCAATTGACTGTAATGTTAAGAGCCGTGTTGTGATTTTTTCCTTCTTCTGGCAGTTCTTCATCACTGAATCCTAAATTGTTGCAGGAAGTGATGTTGGAAATGATGTTGTCAAACTGTTTTACCGACACATCTTGTTCTACGAAGCTTGGTCCAAGACTTTCTGCAGAGCTTCCCTGTGAGCTTCGGAACTAAGCAGGAGAGATATCATAGAGATTTTATATGGAGTTTTCAACATTTGGTCCATAATGTTGTACTCACTTCTCTGGATGAGCTTCAGTATCTCATCGATGTTCTTTGTAAGTTCTGGGTTCACTGGACTGGCCGATTTGTTGAGTAGGAACTTTTGTTTAAGGTTCCTTTTCTTAGGCAGGTTCTCCCACTCATCTGTTGAAGATTCGGTCGCTCCGTGTTACTCGACTGATGTCGGCAATGTTTACGACGGAGGGTAATGGAGTTTCCTTTCCATTTTCGATGGTTGTTTCACCGTACTTGTAAGGGATAGCCTTTTCTGATTCGTACGGTATCAGACTGGCAAGTAGATAACTACAGGATTTTTTTTATTTTTCTGACCGTCATAGGCTATTTCAATCAGTTCATGGTTGAGAACTTTTCTACTATCCAGAGAAATTTTTGATTCATCGAGTAAAGGTATTATAACGCAAACGTCTTTGGTCCTCCCATGATCAGATATTATGACAACGTCTTTGCTTTGATCAAGGAAATAGTCTGGTATCCCATTGGTCGACCCAAAACTTGAACATGGTCGAATCTCTTTGTGGTCCAACTGATTTTGAATATCCTCCAGTGCATCTTTACTAGATTTGTTTCCATCGAACGAACATCCTGACTTTGATGCCTATCAGGATTCTCGTCAGTTATACTGATCTATTGTGTAGCTTCATCCAAGTATATTGGAAGACACAGTGGTCCAACAAGTGTTGAAGTGTTCTTTGGATAAGTACACATCCTTGATCGTCTTCACGGAATTGTTCACAGTTTTGATAATCATGTGAAGCCAGAAAGTCGAGCATGACTTGCTTAACATGTAATTCTACCAGACTGATATTCATCAAGCGTATGCCAAAAATCTGAATCATATTGACTTGATGTTTATTTCTCTCCTGATAGTCCTAGATCCATCCGAGATCCATCTGACGCTGGAGGGCCTCTTGTACAAAAGAGAATCCCTGATTGCTTATTGAGTAGATCGGACAGGTATTGTAATCGTGTCGTGGCAGATTATGATATTGACTTTTCCTTGAGTACATCGCCACTAAGTTAACGTTCATTGTGCGGACGTCATGGTTCTGAACAATATTGGGATGCGCATGTGCCATGTTGACTTCCCGGATTCGGTGGTCTTAGATCCAACCCAGATTCATTTGTTTTTGTATAGTTGATTGCACTACGGAACACCCCTGATTATTCTTTGAGCAGATATGACACTGGTGATAATTGTGAGGTGGTACATGACCGTACTCGCTCTGTCTATAATGCATCCTGACCAGATTGGTTCCTAATAGGTGTACATCATGAATTTGATAATTGCGGCTAACCTCTTCCTCTATCAAATTTACTGTAGTCTTTTCATGTTGAGGCAGCGGGTTCGTCTGAATGTTTGGATTAGTATCTTTGAAGGATAAGACCTCGTTCCTGAAAGGTTTCTGCACATCATACTTTAAACTGATACAGTTCTCAATGTTGTTCCCCGGTCCTCCTTGATGGTAAGGGCAAGTTTGATCTGCTTTGAACCAAAAAGGCAGATTTTCCGATACTGTAAGAGGAGACCTGGTTTAGACGTGCCCCTTGACCAGTAGTAGTGGAAATAGTTCTGCGTACAACATCGGTATAGGGTCAAACCCTGGTGGTCGTGTCGTACGATTGTTGTTATTGTACTGTGGACGAGCCTGTTGAAGAGGTTGTTGTGTCCTTTACTGATACTGTTGTTGACTTGGTTGGCTCGGAGCAACCTGAGGTTGATAAGTCGGAGCTGGCGCAGGGTTGATAGCAGGAGGTACTGCTACTACTGGTTGATACCTTCGCCTTTGCTTTCCGAGAGGGATATTACCTATATCTTGCTCTTTTTCTTTTGGAAAGCACTACCGTATCTTTTGGTACTACTTGATGGTTCCGTATTTTTGACCAAATGTCCTTCTCGGACTGCTTCCTCAAGGCGCACTCCCATGTTCACCATTTCAGTAAAGCCACTGGGCGCACTGGCAACCATTCGGTCGTAATAGAAGGAGATCAAGGTTTTCAAAAAGATCTTGGTCATCTCATTTTCCTCAAGAGGGGGACAGATCTGAGCGGCAGTTCCACGCCATCTCTAAGCATATTCCTTAAAAGTTTCCATGCCTCTTTGCGACATTGCTCTGAGTTGATTTCTGTCTGGTGCCATGTCCAGGTTATACTTATACTGCTGAATGAAGGCAGTGCCGAGATCTCTGAAAGTATTGATCTTGGTGCGGTTTAAACCCATGTACCATTTGAGTGCATCACTGTCATACCCCAAATTTTGACCACTAAGATTTCCCATAATTGCGTAAATCATTACCACAATATGGATGAACCATCATGCCTCATCAGTCTCCCCAAAGATGGGTGAGCATTTACCACAAACAAGGATTAGGGTTTCAAGCCCTCTCTGAGTGCTTAGACAAAGGATCAATCAAGGAATGACATGATCTTCAACTTGTCTAACCTCTCTAACATCCATAAAGAATCAAGAGGACTCCCACATCAAGAATCAAGCACAAGATTGCAGCATTCTGAGTGGATCAAGCCTCAAGATCGCCAGTGTCACCAAATTAGGATTTTGGTCAACCAAGGCCTCCAGATGAAAATTTTCATATGGGCATGAGCCATTGCTTCAAAGCACAACCTAAGATACTCCATGGGACCTCATGGACCCAATCATCAAGTCAATTTAGCCTCAAGGGATGCATTCACAAAAAATTAGGAATTAGGGTTTCTTGACCTAATTCACCCCTAAGTTGACTTTTGGGACAAAACATGAGCCAAGACCTCAAGACATTATTTGAGGCTCTCCAATACACCACATTGATCCATTTGCAACAATGGATTGATCCAAGAAGCCTGATCCACAAGTTTCACTTTCATCTGAACCACAATTAGGGTTTTGAAGAAAAAGTTAACTGTACCTTTGACTTTTGACTAAGACATGCTCCCAAACCTTGGGACATGATTCAATACACCCTATGTCACCTATGGAATCTATATATTAAGTTTTATTTAGGTCAAGGACTTGATTTCATAGAGGATCGCACTATTTGGAATTCATTTGGTAAAAAGTCAACTATGCATAAAAGTCAACTTTGACTTTTTGAGATTTTTCATAATTATGGTTCCTTGACCCTAAAATGATGTTAATGTGTGATTGGAATCATCATTCATCAAGAAAAATCAAAGAAAGTGGGATAACTTGTAAAAGGGGTAACCATAAAAACTTAGAATTTTCTTAAGTTATGGAACAAAGTGGCTAGGGTACCAACTTCCAAGGATCATAACTTGAGATTCAAGCAACCATTTTGGCTGATCCAAAGATGGATTTGTAGCTCTCATGACATACTTTAAAAGTGTCAACTACACCTCATTCCAATTCCTCATGGATTTTAAGTTATGGAGTGATCAAAATGGCTGAAAACATGAAATGTCACTTTTTCCAACACTTAGTGAAATTTTCATTAAGTTAGAATTTGTCTTGCTTTTTTTCCAAATGTAGGGGGATTTTTCACTTGGATCCAAAAAGTCTCAAGACAAAATATGATCACACATGTGTTGTATCACATGAGAGCTTTCCAAAATGGCCAAGAACTCCATCAAATTCCATCTGAGCTAAGAGTTGTGAAATGGCAATATGCCTTGCTGCAACTGTCATAATAAGGCAGATTTAAGCATTTTACTCGATTTGATCAAATTTTGCAAATGACAAACAAGTTTATCCATTTGAACACCTCAGGGGGAGACTAAGGAGGAACCAACACTGATCCATACGCCTCCCAAGTCTTTGGAACTATAAGTAGCATGCCAAACCTAAAAAGCCTAAAAGGGGGACAAGACTCCAATTTTGTTTTAGAGCATTCAATGGGTGCACCAAGGTGGCATGAACTGAGCCATTTCCAACTGAATGATCAAGGATAAGCTCTGAACCAAAGACACACAGGCCTGTGCTCTAACCTCTAGTCAATGGCTAGAGGAGACTTAAGATTCCAAAGTGATGCAATTGTACAATAAGCTGCTGTAGTTGCCATTTACTATTGCTTGCAAAACAAACTTGCTCTACTATAAATAGAGCTCATTTGTGCTCAGTTTGAGTACACCAAAGCATTACAACACTTGCTTTCCTCAAAATCCCTTTCTCTAGGCAAAAATACCTTCTTTAGCAAGGTAACTCTGAGTTTTTGAGCTAGAAAGCATTTCCATCACAGATCATGATCCAAACACATCCAATATGTCATATCTAAGCTGTCCAAACTGTCACAAGTGACCTATTACACCAAAATCACAAAGTCCCCTCTCAAAACCTCAAAATTGGACTTTTTTGCACTTTTCAAGCCATGTCTTGATTCAGTCACTTTCAAAACCAGATAAGACCTCCAACACACTCCAAATATCATCCTTGAACTGTCTCAAATGGTTCCACACATCTGGAACACCATTTGAGAGAGTTGCCATATTGGTCACTTTTGCCCCTTTTGCAAGAAAGAGCTCAAACTTGTTCCTGAGGATTCCAGTTGGTTCCAACCACTCTAAAAGCTCCTAAGGGGTCATTTAAGGGTGTCCAAAGCATCAAATTGTTTCTGGAACTAAGCACTTGACAGATTTCCCAAAAAGCTTCTAAAGAGGTAAGCATCACAACTTGAACTTTTTAAAATATGCATTTCTTTGGAGTCCACTGATCATGCACATCTTATACATGTTATATATGTTGTGTTTGAACCAATTCATCATGTAATTCATGCCTGTAACAAGAGGTAGCATGGAAAATGCAAATCATGGCCTATTTCAAAACCACTATCGGGTTTTTCAATAGGAGCCTCATCTGAAAAAACCACCACCACCATTGGATTCCTTGTGAAATTCTAGGAAGGATAGACCTAAATTTTGTCCCAATCCATGGAGAAATGAGAAAGTTACAAGATTCACGTTTTTTTGCCAAAATCTTGCCTTGCCTTGCCTTGGCCAGGCCAAAAAACAAGGCAACCCTCATATATCCATGGGGTGGTTTTGATACACGGATGTATCACCACCCCAGTGGTAGAGGGCGCGCGCTGCACACAAGAGGTCTGGGGTTCGAATCCCCCTCAGCCCAGATCCTCTTTTTATCACTTTTTCCACTTTTTTTTATTATTTTTCATGTTATTTTTAAATTATTTGGGAAATTAATAACTCTCTCAATTTTAATTATTTTTTATTGGTTCTTTTTGCAAAAAATCACAAAAATGTTAAAATATTTTTTTCCACAAAAAAAATCAGATTTATATTAATTATTTAATATAGTTGATTTTTTTGTAAATAAATTCATTTTTATTGTTTTTAAACCTTTTAAAAATGAATATCCACCTTGAAAAATCAAGACCAAATGAGTTTTAATTCATCTTGTGATTAAAACATCATTTTTCAAATCTAAACCAAAAATCACAAGTTGTTTATTCAAGCTTATTTGGTATTTTATCATTATTTATTGATTTTCTTTAAGAATTTACTTTTAAAAATGATGAAATTAGGGTTTCTTTGATTTTCACCGTCACAAATCTTTTTCAAACACTCATGAGCCTCTAATAGAGTGTAAGACCCAATCCCTCTTTGAAACCAAAACTTTTTGGACCTCAGTCATTGTATAAGACCCACTGTGTTTTCAAAAACCTCGGCGCGATCGCCGTTTTCAAACAAAACCTTGGGCCTCTCTTGGGTTGTAAGCCCCATCACTTGTACAAAAATACTTTTGGGCCTCTAATAGAGTTTAAGACCTAATCCCCATGTAAATAAACCATTGTGGGCCTCACACATTATATAAGTCCCTCTGTACATTTTCAAAATACGGCGCAATCGTCGCCTTTTTAACGAAAATCATCTGGGCTTCTCCTTGAGCTATAAGACCCATCTTCATTCATTTCCAAACTCTTTGGGCCTCTAGCAGAGTGTAAGACCCAATCCCCTTTTAACCAAGACTTTTGGGCCTCAGTCATTTTATAAGTCCCGATACAAAACAACAGTGCCCTCACTGTTAAAATTTTGGATCGTTCTCTGAACTGTAAGCCCCGATCTCTGTTCAAAGTATTCTATCCTATGATTTTGAATCCAAATGTATAGTTGCTATCAAAACTTTCTTTAATTTCTTTGTTGACCAACTAACAAATTAAACAGCATGGAAGCTCTACAACGGGTAAGTGTTTATCCGCTTTCTTTTATATGCTTTCATATATATATAACTGTATTATGGGAAGCTGCATATGGTTAGTCTTCTTTCATTCTTTTAAATGCTTTCATATACATAACTGTATTGTGGGAAGCTGCGCATGGTTAGTCTTCTTTCATACTCCTTTAAATACTCGTCATATATCAACTGTATATATACTAGTATAGTTATTTAGAGTTTTCCCTGGCAACTATGTCTAGAACTAGGTAAAGCCCTGTTGGTCACTCTTTAAATACAAATAAAACAAGATCCCCATAGGATTTCCAGATATAGTCTTCCCTTCTCTTAGGGTTAATCATTATGGAACAAAGAGAAAGGCAGTATTCTCGGTGAACCTTTTCTCAGACTGTTACCCTTAGAAATTGTCAAAGAAATTCTACTCCCCAGAGTTGACCTATTCTTCGTGAATAGCATCTCTTGAGTTTCTTCCAAATACTCGAACTTTCCTAGAATGATCTATTCTCTGTAAATTGCATTTCTTGAACTTCTCTTGGTTTAGGGACCTGCAGGATTCCTAAAACCATCCCCGCCTCCTCTTGGGCGTTGTACAAGGACCCTTCGGCTTCTTAGAAGTTCTCATGCCTTATCTTGGGATTAATACAAGGACCCCAATGACCTCTTAAAGGTATAAGACAGAACCTAGTCATCCTTTGATAGAGCAGTCTTTTCAGTGTCAAAAAACTCCGGCCATTTTAGGGTTGATTCTCATCCCTTAGATGCCTGTGCCTCCTCTTGGGCATAATACAAAAGATAAAACTCCGGACTTGGATAATCTAATCCCTTTGAGTCTCAAAGACATTCTCATGGTCCTTCTAAACATAGGAAGAAACCCTAATTATTCTGGACTAATCTCCAGCAGAAACCCGGCCTCTCTCATGAGGGTTCTCCCACTCGGACCCGCCTAAGGATCTCAATAATCCTCGGCAGTAAGTTAGCCTCCTCTTGGGCTCTGTACAAATGATTCTCCCCAGCGGAGCTAACCTTTTTAGACTCTCTTGTTAAGTCACTCACTTTTCAAGACTCTCTATTTGAGTCAATCTCCTTTTAGCCTCAATCTCGGGCTTCGTACGAGACAGAAAAACACTCTCTTGTTGAGTATAAAAGACTCTATTGTTGAGTCCAACCCCTTTTAGCCTCCCTCTCGGGCTTCGTACGAGACACTAAATCACTCTCTTGTTGAGTATAAAAGACTCTCTTGTTGAGTCAAACCCTTTCAGCCTCAATCTTGGGCTTTGTACAAGACAGATAGAACATTTTCCCTGGAAAAGCCAAACTTTCAGCCTCCTCTTAGGCTTTGTATAAAGAAAATTCCCCAGCCGAGTCAATTAACCTTTTAGCATCAACCTTGCGCTTTGATCAAGGCACCCAAAAATCAACAATCCCTCTTTAGAGATGACAAATTCTCTCTAATAAACTTTAGCTTCAATCTTGGGCTTTGAACAAGACACCAAAACACCTTTTTCCTCCCATAGAATAGGAGGAACTACGATTGCTCTGATTTCCCTGTTTCATTAAACGGGAATACGTAGGCATAAGATTGCGAAATCTTAGTGAGCATACTAATAAAAAAACCTAGGTCCAGTACCGTCATACCTCAATCAAAGAAAAAAAAACCAAATTCAGCACCTTATCAAAAGCCTCAAGACACCCTATTCTCAAGCGAAATAAACCTAAGATAGACCCCCCTATTTTGATAGCATATGTAAACCAACAGTCATCTGTTTAAACTCAGTATGCAAGCAGGGTTAATTGGAGACATATATTTCCCTTCCTAATCAGCTTCACAGGATAAAAAATGAATCGAACTGTAGTACCAAAGCGATAGTGATTCGAAACCACAAAAATTGCGCTACAGAAAAATGGCGACCACAGTGGGAGGCATTCTTTCTTACAGTCTTAGGTGGAAAACCTTGAGTACCACAGAAATGGCGACTCTGCTAGGAAGTCATTGTCTGTTTGGATCATAGGATTATAGAGGTCTAGGATGTTAAGACAAATATATATACTGCTTTTCTTAATTGATATCCGTGTTTATTTTTCTACTAATGGGAATGCGTGTGATGTCGCACGTGGAAAGATTGAGTATACACCTAAGATAGGGGATGGCACTATACGGGTAATCTTACGGGGAGTGAATCCCAGATAAGAGGTCCCGGTCGACCATCGAATCAGTGGAGATGCCCTTTGCGGATTCAATGCCTATACGACTTCGGTTGTTGAAGGCAGATTGTTCCATTGGGTTATCCGAGAAGCGGAGGATTTTAGTAGACTGAAACCATTTTGTGGTGCGGAAGCTATCGGAAATAGTTGTCACGCGATACTACCCTCATTTGAGATTACTCTAAGATACATCAGCTCGCTCGGATTGCGGCCTGCCGTTGTTATCCCAAGAGGGGTCAATGATTTTGCGGACAGGTACAAAAATCACCAGTGAAACCTTTGGGGATGGGTAGAGCCTTGACTTCATGACACCGACCCTTTGACCCCATGTTTTTTCTATGTTTTTGTGTGCTGCATTCATGCATTCATTTCATTAAAAAACATTAATCAAGAAAATCTTCTCTTCTAGTCTCTCTTTTTCAAATTAAACTAAGATAATGATTGCAAATATCGGAGAAAAGGACTGCGTCATGGATTTTGGTAGAAGGAAAATTCACAAGTACACCTTCAAGGTTCCAAAACTAGAGGATTTAAGAGGTTTGGCAAGGATGATCACCAACCCTGATGCTTTCAGAGCTAAGTATGGAGGACTGTTGTCTCTATTAAAGATCCATGTAATTGAGGGAATACTTGCTACGCTCATTCAGTTCTACGATCCAGTTTATCACTGTTTCACATTCCCGGATTATCAACTAGCACCAACGCTGGAGGAGTACTCTCACTTGACTGATTTACCAATCACTGACCAAGCTCCCTTTTCTGGACTGGAAGAAATTCCAAAGGATCTACACATTGCAAGAGAAATTTATTTGGATGAGTCGGAAGTTAGGACTCACATGACCACTAAGGATGGAATCCAGGGTTTGTCAGCCAAGTTTTTGATAAAAAAGGCTCTATACTTCGCCAGTATAGGGAACGCGACTGCTTTCGAGAGCATCTTTATCTTACTCACCTACGGGTTATTTCTGTTTCCCAACATTGATAGTTTCGTTGATATCAATACCATTAAGATTTTTAAAATCGGAACGTACCAACCTTGCTCGCAGATGCTTATCATTCTGTACACTTAAGGAATTTGTACAATGGGGGAATCATCACATGCTGTGTACCCTTACTATACAAATGGTTCACTTCCCATTTACCCAAGTCTACTGCTTTTTGGGATCAAAAGAATACTTTACATTGCTCGCAGAGAATCATGTCTCTTACCAACTCTGACATCGATTGGTACAATCGAATCTATGACGGGATCAGAATCATTGACCGTTGTGAAAATTTCCATAATGTACCCCTCGTAGGAATTAAAGGTGGAATCAATTATCATCCAGTTTTAGTTCGTCGTCAATTCGGATACCCGATGAGGCATGTCCCACGTAATGCTCATCTGGAAGGTCTTTTCTTCAAGGAAGGAGAAAATGACAGGGCACTAAAGACAGAAATAGTGCATGCTTGGAAACATGTTCACAGGAAAGGAAGAGAGTCTCTAGGAAAACTGGACTGTATCTCTGTGGAGCCTTATCTCCATTGGGTACATACTAGAGCTCTCAAATTGAGGATGCCTTACCCTTGTCAAGAAGTCCTTCCGTTAAGGGAATCTGCCCATTACTTTATGTCTGATACGGAAAAACTTCAGGTTACTCTCAACAGAGTTCAACAGGAGAAGAAGTCTTGGAAGAACAAGTACCGTATTCTCAATGTGGAGTGTAAGAAACTACATCAACTGTTAAAAGAAAAGGATGCTCTGATTGAGATTTTAGAGCAACATGCTGTAGAGAACCAAGATGACCAAAGGAATTTGCTCGCTCCTTTCACTTGGCAAAGGAATGACAACCCGACAACGGCTCAAGAGCTCCGGTCAAAGAAGAGGAAAGTACCAGAACCAGCATCTGAGCTCTCCTCAGAGAGGACTCAGGATCCATAGGTTTAGATTTCCTTTTATAGCACTTTGTAATCTACTGTATTTCCATTTCCGCAATCTTTGAATTCAATAAAACGGGGTCTTCCCCACTGTTTGATATTTGAAATCCAATTGTCGAAGTTTATTTTGATTAAAAAAAGGGGTTAATTAATATAATCATTGCATATCATTCATCATTCTCACATAGCACATTCTTCTTCCCTACGAATCTCACGTTTATGTCTCGATTCTAGAGTCAAACTGTCTCATTCATACAATACTCGGGCCAATCGACAAAAGAAAATGGATGATATTGAGGAAGAGAACAAAGGGTTGAGAGAAGAAATCGACACTCTGAAAGAAGATTTGAGAAAGCTTCACAATGACATGCAATCTCTGGCAGCAGCCCAGATGCAATGACAACGGACTGTGATCTCAGAGATCACATCGACGCCCATAGTAGAAAAGTATGAGCCTCGATATAACATGCCAAAAGATCGTCCCTGGGGCATGCCACTCAACTATATCCCAGAAGGATATATTCCGCCGATCATGGAAGATCCGGAAACCGCAGCAGGAGCCGCTGGGCCTTAAGGTTACAAACTTCGGGAAAGCGAAGATGCTAGGGGCATGACGACAACTCCTGAAGGTTACAAACTTCGGGAAGCACCAAGAGTCACCTCTATAATGACAATACCACCACCCGTGGTACACACTATTCTAGAAGGACAGATTCCACAGATACCTTCTGGTGGAAACAAAAGTATGTTCGACAGAATGAATGAGTTCTAGGAACAGTTCCTGGAAATGCAGAAGGAACTGCAAGCCATTCGCGGTCAGGATTTATTTGGAAAGGACGCCCCAGACCTTTGTTTGGTCCCCAATGTGAAAGTTCCGCTCAAATTCAAGGTACCAGAATTTGAGAAATACAAGGGTAACTCTTGCCCTCAGAGTCATTTGGTTATGTACGCTCGGAGGATGTCAACTCAGACAAAGAACCAGGAGCTACTGATCCACTATTTCCAAGATAGTTTAACCGGTGCCGCACTCAAATGGTACACGGGTCTAAACCGCACTAAGATCGGCACTTTCAGAGATCTTGGCGCTTCCTTCGTTCAACAATATAAGTATAACCTGGACATGGCACCAGACAGACATCAACTCAGAGCCATGTCACAGAAGGACAAGGAAACCTTTAAGGAATATGCTCAGAGATGGCGTGAAATTGTCGCTCAGATTTGTCCACCTCTTGAGGAAAAAGAGATGAAAAAGATCTTCTTAAAAACATTGAGCTCATTTTACTATGACAGAATGGTCGCTAGTGCGCCCAGTGACTTCACTGAAATGGTCGGCATGGGAGTTCGCCTCGAGGAGGCAGTCCGAGAAGGACATCTGGTTAAAGATGTCGGATCGATAAGCAGTACCAAAAGATACGGTAGTGCTTTCCCTAAGAAAAAAGAGAAAGATATTGGCAATATCTCTCTCGGAAAGCAAAGGCGACGGTATCAACCAGTAGCAGCTGTAACTCTTGCTATTAACCCAACACCTATTCCTACAGTTGCTCAGAGCCAACCGATTCAACAACAATATCAGCAAAGGACACAACAGCCTCTTCAGCAGGCTCGTCCTCAGTACAATAACAACCGTACAACACGACCACCAGGGTTTAACCCTATACCAATGTTGTACGCAGAACTGTTTCCATTACTACTGGTCAAATGACACGTCCAAACCAGGTCTCCTCTTACAGTACCGGAAAGTCCGCGTTTTTGGTTCAAGGCGGGTCAGACTTGCCCTTACCATCAAGGAGGGCCAGGGCATAATATAGAAAACTATCTCAGCTTCAAATCCGATGTGCAGAAGCTTGTTAGAAGCGGGGTATTATTCTTCAAGGATACAAATCCTAATGTTCTCACGAACCTGTTGCCTCAACACGAGAAAGCTATAATCAATTTGATAGAGGGAGAGTCTAACCACAACTATCAAATTCATGATGTACTCTTATTAAGGACTAACCTGGTCAAGATGCATTGCCGACAGAGTGGATACAGTCATGTGCCGCCTCATAACTATCACCAGTGTGATATCTGCTCTAAGAACAATCAAGGATGTTCTGTGGTGCAGGCAGCTCTACAGGAACAGTTGGATCTCGGATGGATCCAGGATCACCAAATTCATGAGGTCAACATGACTTATTCGAATTCGAACATCATTCAGAATCACGACATTATAGCAATGAATGTCAACTTGGTGGCGATGCACTTAAGGCAAAGCCAATATCATGATCTGCCACAACACGATTATGATTCCTGTCTGACATGCTCGTTAAATAAACAGGGATGCTATTTCGTACAAGAGGCCCTCCAGTGTCAGATGGATATTGGATGGATTCAGGATTACCACGATAGAAATCAGTATCAAGTGAATATGATTCAAGTCTTCGATATTCGCTTGATGAATACCAGCTTGGTGGAGTTACACACTACACAAGTCCATCTCGATTTTCTGACTTCGCATAATTATCATAACTGTAAAGTAAGTCGTGGGAATAATCAAGGATGTGCCCTTGTTTAGAGAACTTTACAACACTTGTTAAACCACTGGTGGCTTCCGATCTATATGGACGAAGACACACCACAAGTCAGCATGACTAATGGAAACCCCAATAGGTATCAAAGTCAGTATGTCCGATCAATGGAGAGAGACCTAGTGAGGTTACACTGCATTCAAAGCGGGCGTGGCCAGATGCCACCACATAACTATGAACGCTGTAGAATTTGCTCGAAAGATAATCAAGGATGTTACCTCGTGCGAGCAGCCCTTCAAGGTCAGTTGGACCACAAAGAGATTCGACCGTGTCCAAGTTCTGGGTCAACCAACTGGACTCTAGACTATTTATGTGGTCAAGTCGAGGACGTCATAGTACTCTCTGATCATAAGAGTGCCAAGGATGTTTGTGCCATCATCCTTCTACTTGACGAATCGAAAGTTCCTAACCAGGAACTGATTGAAATTACTTACAATGGTCAGAAAAATCAGAAGGCTCCTGTAGTTATCTATCTACCGGGACCACTACCGTATGAATGAGCTAAGGCTATCTCTTACAAATACCATCGAATAACAATTGAGAATGGAAAGGAAACTCCATTACCCTCCGTCGTGAATATTACAGACATCAGTCGAGTAACACGGAGTGGTCGAATCTTCAATCGAGGAGTTGGAGAATCCAACAAAGAAAAGGAACCTCAAACGGAAAATCCTGATCAACTAGTCGGTCAATCCAATGATCCCGACCTTTCAAAGAACAACGATGAGATGCTGAAGCTCATCCAAAAGAGTGAATACAACATTAATGATCAACTGTTGCAAGCTCCTTCAAAAATCTCTGTGTTATCTCTTTTACTCAGCTCCGAAGCTCACAGGGAGGCTTTACATAAAGTCTTAGAGCAAGCCTTTGTGGAACAAGATGTAACAATAAGACAATTCGATAACATCGTTTCCAATATCACTTCCTGCAACAATTTAGGGTTTAGTGACGAGGAACTGCCAGAAGAAGGCAAAAGTCATAACATGGCGCTCAATATTACAGTCAACTGCCAGGACGATGCTTTGGCCAGCGTACTGGTAGACACTAGATCAGCTCTAAACGTGACGCCGAAGTCCACATTAATGTGACTATCATTCAAAGGATCCCCGATGAGGGGCAGTGAGGTCATCGTCAAAGCATTTGACGGATCCCGGAAAACAGTTATCGGCGAAGTCAACCTTCCCAGAACTATCGGTCCTCACACTTTCCTAGTCACTTTCCAGGTCATGGACGTCCGGGCAGCATACAGCTGTTAATTAGGAAGACCTTGGATACACCAGGCTGGGGCAGTCACTTCGACACTGCACCAGAAGCTGAAGTTCATCAAGAACGACCAACTAGTCACAGTCTGCGGAGACCAAGCCTTGATTGTGAGTAACCTATCATCATCTACTTGTGTAGAACCAGAGGAGGTGATTGGAACCCAGTTCCAAGCACTTTCGGTGAGCAATGGCAATCAATCAGAAAAAGGAACCTCGATTTCCTCATACAAAGATGCTCTAGAGGCAGTCAAAGGTAACAATGCCAAAGGATGGGGGCAGCTTGTCCTCCCTACTGATAACAAAACAAAGAAGGGTCTTGGTTTTTCCGCAACCTGTACCCAGACTGCTACTAACGATGAAAGTCTTCATCCCATTCAGAACTTCTTCCACAGTGGAGGTTTCCTTCACCCGGTGCCTCAAGAAGTCCATACCATCAACGAGGGTGACTCTTCCGAAACGGATGAAGAATGGAAGTCCTATCTTAACGAGGACGGTTATATGTCTCAGGAAGAGGTTCCTACACCATTTTGCTATCCTGCACAGAGTCCGAGATTTATACCAAGGTCAGATGTCAAATGATATACGGAGATTGTGATCCAGAAGGATGCCGTGCTCCACTAGATTCATTAGAGGAGGACACTCTGATGAAAGACAACTTTGACCGCGACTACTATGGCCCAATGGACGGCCTGCCTATGTGGCAGCCATACCCAGGAGACTTAGGGCAAGAGAATCAGCCGAACGATGCATATCAACTGAGCATCATCGAAAAGAATACCTGCGTCCCCACCATGACATGGGATCAACACTCAGGGCATTCGGAAAATATCCAGTACGACGATGAATTGGCAAAGCTTTTCGGACTAGAGTTCATCAACTATGCTTTTCCGGAGGTCAACGTCATCGAGAAGGATGACTCCTCCAGTTCCAAAGAAGTGTGGGACACCTTAGGACAACCAAGCGGAAGGTTTGACTACTTGGTCAAGTACACCACTCCTGAGAGCTCTCGTATCAGGCTCGAAGACATCCAACCGACTGGATGGGGAGATCCACCTGAGAGTACAAATACTATGCAAGATACAACATAAGAGTTCGTCTACGACAACTCTGCCTGGGAAACAGATTCCAACGATTCTGCTCCACCAAAAATTAGCATTATTTCTGAAGACAAACCAATTAAGAAGGTACCAGACTTTGTGATTCACCGAGGAGTTCTCCGCCAATGGGTTGTTGTCAACGTTTCGAAAGTCGTTCATAAGTCGAAGTAATTGCCATCTTTATCTTAACCTTTCACCTTGCCCAGGTGAAACGGATGTTTTGATAGGGCTCACTTTCTGTAAATATACCTCTTCGCTTTGCCCAAAGCAACAAAGTTTTGTTTTATAGGGCTGTAGTTTCAAGAATCGACAATATCATAAATAAAATAACGTCGTTCTGTAATTTCCGCATTTATTGCTGTTTTTTCTTTTCGCTTTTTTCAGAAAATGGTAATCCTAAAAAACAACTCAATAATAAAAACAAGCAGTTTTCCAAAGAAAAACATTGCACACACTCTTGCATTCTCTCTATCTCTTCTAAAAACAATCATCACGTCATGCAGATTGCTTGTTTTAAACCCCTTTGAAACATACGGTCCAATGCCTTCTCCCAACTTTGAATTCCCGATATTTAAGGCTGAAGAAGAAGATGACGAAGAAATTCCAGAGGAGATATCCCGATTACTCAGACAAGAGGAAAGGTCCATTGAACCTCACAAAGAGCCATTGGAAATGGTCAACTTAGGTTCGGAAGAAGAGAGCAAAGAAATCAAGATTGGGGCACTCTCAGTCCAACTGTCAAAGAAAGTTTGATAAGGCTTCTCAAAGAATTTCCTGATGTATTCGCTTGGTCCTATCAGGACATGCCAGGGTTAGATACCAGCATCGTGGAGCATCATTTACCGTTAAGATTGGAATATCCGCCAGTAAAGCAAAGGTTGAGAAGAGCTCACCCAGACATGGCCATCAAAATCAAAGAGGAAGTACAGAAACAGATTGACGCGGGTTTCCTCGCCACACATTGACATGCTGGTAGACAGTACAGCAAAATTCAAAGTATTCTCCTTCATGGATGGATTCTCGGGCTATAATCAGATAAAAATGGTGCTGAAAGACATGGAGAAAACTTCCTTCATCACCCCATGAGGTACCTTTTGTTACAAGGTAATGTCGTTCGGTTTAAAGAACGTCAGGGAAACCTATCAACGGGCAATGACTACTCCTTTTCATGACACGATACATAAAGAAATCGAAGTGTATGTTGATGATATGATTGTAAAATATAAAACGGAAGAGGAGCATGTGACCCACCTGTCAAAACTGTTCGAGCGGCTGAGAAAGTACAAACTCCGCTTGAATCCTAATAAGTGCACATTCGGTGTCCGTTCAGGGAAACTCTTAGGGTTCATCGTCATCCAAAAAGCAATTGAGGTTGATCCTGACAAGGTCAAGGCCATTTAAGAAATGCCTTCTCCAAAGACTGAAAAACAAGTCAGGGGATTCCTGGGACGTTTGAACTATATTTCCAGATTTATATTCCTTATGACCGTGACATGCGCGCCAATTTTCAAATTACTCAAAAAGAATCAGGACTGTGTTTGGACAGAAGACTGCCAAATCGCCTTTGACGGTATCAAGGAATACCTGTTGAGCCCACCAATTCTATCACCTCTAGTGGAAGGGAGACCACTGATCATTTACTTAACAGTCTTGGAAGACTCGATGGGTTGTGTTCTTGGTCAACAAGACGAAACCAAAAGGAAAGAGTCTGCCATCTACTATCTGAGCAAGAAATTCACCGACTGCGAGACTCGGTACACTATGCTTGAGAAAACTTGCTGTGCTCTAGCTTGGGCAGCCAAACATCTTCTCCAGTACATGATTCGTCACACTACATGGTTAATCTCAGAAATGGATCCAATCAAGTATGTCTTTGAAAAACCTGCTCTCACGGGAAGGATTGCCTGTTGGCAGATGTTGTTATCAGAATATGAGATATAATAGCACACTCAGAAAGCCGTTAAAGAAAGTATTTTAGTCGATCATTTGGCTCATCAATCAATTTACGATCAGGAATCAATCGGGTTTGACTTCCCAGACGAAGATGTCATGTATCTAAGAGTGAAAGATTGCGATGAGCCATTACCCAGTGAAGGGCCAGAACCAGGTTCCCAATGGGGACTTATCTTTGACGGGGCTGTAAATCATTATGGAAACAAAATTGGGGCAATCATCATAACACCTTAAGGTACCCACATTCCTTTCACTGCCAGACTGGCATTCAAGTGTACAAACAACGAGGTCGAATACAAAGCTTGTATCAGGGGTCTCGAGGAAGCGATCGACTTAAGGATCAAAAACATGGATGTATATGGCAACTCAGCCCTGGTTATCTATCATATCAAAGGAAATTGGAACACATACCAATCAAGACTGATTCCTTACAAAGACTACGCAAGAAGGTTGTGCATTAGCCACTCTCTCTTCCATGATTAGTGTAGGTCAATGGAACGACCTACCTAAGATTGACATAATGCGCCTTGAGAGGCCCGCCTACATCTTCACGATTGATGCAGTCATAGACGAAAAACCTTGGTATCACGATATCAAATGCTTCCTTCAGAAATAAGAGTACCCACCTGGGGCATCCAGAAAGGACTGAAAGACCCTCAGAAGGTTAGCAGGCAGCTTCTTCCTGAGCAGTGATACTCTCTATAAGAGGAACTTTGACATGGTCTTTCTCTGATGCGTAGACATACCAGAAGCAGACGCACTGATGAAAGAAATTCATGAAGGATCCTTTGGCACTCATGCCAACGGACACACAATGGCGAGAAAAATTCTAAGAGCAGGGTACTATTGGTTGATATTGGAATCCGACTGCTACAAATACATGAGGAGGTGTCACAAGTGTCAGATATACTCCGACAAAATCCATGTACCGCCAACACATCTCAAAGTTCTTTCTTCCCCATGGCCTTTTTCCATATGGGGAATCGACATGATTGGTAGGATCGAACCCAAGGCTTCAAACGGACATCGGTTCATCCTGGTAGCCATTGATTACTTCACCAAGTGGGTCGAAGCAGCGTCGTACGCCAATGTAACCCGACAAGTGGTGGTCCAATTTATCAAAAACAATCTCATCTGCCGTTATGGTGTTCCTAGCCAGATCATTACTGATAATGGATCGAACTTGAACAACAAGATGATGAAAGAGTTGTGCGCTGAGTTCAAAATCGAACACCATAACTCATCTCCCTACCGACCCAAGATGAACGGAGCGGTAGAAGCGGCTAACAAGAACATCAAGAGGATTGTTCAGAAGATGGTCGTAACCTACAAAGACTGGCACGCGATGCTACCCTTTGCTCTTCACGGTTATCGTACATCTGTCCGCACTTCAACAGGGGCAACCCCTTTCTCTCTAGTATATCGCATGGAGGCAGTGCTCCCCATAGAAGTAGAGATCCCATCAATTCGGGTATTGATGGAAGCTAAGCTAACAGAGGCTGAATGGTGTCAAAGTCGGCACGACGAACTGAATCTGATCAAAGAAAAACGAATAACGGCTCTATGCCATGGTCAGTTGTATCAACAAAGAATGAAAAAGGCATTTGACAAAAAGGTCCGACCTCGCGTCTTCAGGAAAGGAGACCTCGTGCTCAAAAGGATACAATCATTTCTCACTGATTCCCGTGGCAAGTGGACTCCGGATTATAACGGCCCCTATGTGGTCAAGAAAGCTTTCTCAGGCGGTGCCTTAAGACTTGCAACTATGGATGGAGAGGAATTTGCCTACCCCACAAATGTTGATGTAGTCAAGAAATACTTCGCCTAAACTAAAAAAAAAAGTCTCGGTGGATTGAAAACCCGAAAGGGCGGTCCAGGCAAAAATTAGAGACATAATAAAAAATCATCCCGATGGATTGGAAATCTCAAAAGTACAATTCAGGCAAAAGTTAGGGATAATGGCAAGTAACTACGTCCAATAAAGGGGCGAGTCCCTCAGCAGTAGTTACACCATCCATCGAAAGAAAACTCCAGTCAAGGTCATCTTCGACGGAAGCTCAAGATGCCCGGAATTCAAAGTTGGTAGAAGGATAGCGGTCGTTATGGTTCAATTTAGGCTTTTTCCCTTAAATTACCATTTTCTAACTTTGTAAATACTCCACTGAATCATGCGTTTGGTTGATTTCCCTCCTATCAATAAAATTTGAGCCCTAGTGCTTTTGTTTGCAATTCTTATTTGTTTTAGCTTTACAAAATGACATTTCAAACGTGATTAACGATTCTTGAAATAAAACAAAAACGAATTTACTTGTTAAAATTTTTTTGCTTTTAAAATAAAGATGGCAATTTCTTTTAACTGTTGAACATCGAAAGAACATTGATCGTTTCTCCAGAAATAATTGAACCTTAAAGTGCAGAATCAAAGTACTCCTTCTTAACCAGTACGCCTGGACGAAGGATCAATTATGTCAGAGACCATGTTTCATCTGACACCCCCCGGCAGAGTTCTTATCTCTTAAGCCCGACCGACGGTGTTCCCCACTGGAACTTTTTCTCCTAAGCAAGGCAGAATTGCTATCTTGAACAAATGATACTTCTTTGTCCCCTGCAGTGGCCGAGTATCCAGTCGTGTTCACCCACTAGTCTGTATGTCGTGTCAGTTTTGTCAGCATAAACATACATACATCATGCATTATTAATTTGCATTCATAATCATATTGCATCACTATCACTCTGGTCGGTATTATCCCCAAGTGATAAAAGTCCTCTCAATCGAGTTGTCAGGTCTTCCCTCGTCTGGAAATGTTGCGTCTGAACAATCCCTCCTCCAGTTTATTTCTGGATTAGAGCCTATCCTCGACCACTTTGATAACTTGAACCTCTAAAATACAAGAAAACTGTCGACAAACGTCATTCTTCGCCATCGAAGATGATATCTTTGCTTTCCCGGATTAAGGAAAATCCCCAGAGAAAGCCTCTTAATCAGAGATTCGGAAATACAACTGTTTTTCTCCAGAAAAATCGCTGACGAAAAGGTCATCAGCACCTCAAAATAGAGTACATCGCATGGCATTTCTCCGAGAAGATCTCGAGAAAGGTATGATGTAATATCCCCAAGCAGGAAACAGTCTCTCAAGAGACTCGTTTTCCCCGATAGAGTCGATAAATGGCATCTCCAATGGAGAAGTTTGTACATCTATACAACTCGGACGAATGGGTTTCCCAACAAGTCTGACATGAAAACCTTTTTCCGTCAAATGGCATCTCCCCAGGAAAATTCGGCGAGAAGTTTGAGGAAAACCGCTACGAATAGCGTTCCTTGTCAAGAAAGTTTATTGACAACAGAAACTAAGACCAGTTCCTTGGTAGGAAACCAGGATCGAGGGGAAGTTTATATTAGAAACTGAGACCAGTTCCTTGGTAGGAAACCAGGATCGAGGGGAAGTTTATTTTAGAAACTGAGACTAGTTCCTTGGTAGGAAACCAGGATCGAGGGGAAGTTTATTTCAGAAACTGAGAGCAGTTCCTTGGTAGGAAACTAGGATCGATGGGAGTTTTACATCAAAAACTGAGACCAATTCCTTGGTAGGAAACCAGGATCGAGGGGAAGTTTATTTAAGAAAATTGAGACCAGTTCCTTGGTAGGAAACCAGGATCGAGGGGAAGTTTACCTTTTCTAAGCATCATTGCTTAGTGAAAGAAGATGGATGAGCAAACTGCCATTCATAACCACCGTCAAAATTTCGCGTATTCCGATATTTAATCATCATGCACCCCGAATGCCTGAATACCTTCGCCATTCACACCTTCGGGTCCAAGAAGATTAAAGAGGGGAATCTGTCATACCCCAAATTTTGACCACTAAGATTTCCCATCATTGTGTAAATCATTACCACAATATGGATGA
This sequence comes from Lathyrus tuberosus, assembly GCA_022829125.1. NCBI lineage: Eukaryota > Viridiplantae > Streptophyta > Magnoliopsida > Fabales > Fabaceae > Lathyrus > Lathyrus tuberosus. The sequence continues at coordinate 16,563,469 of JALAZF010000040.1, forward strand.
ACCATCATGCCTCATCAGTCTCCCCAAAGATGGGTGAGCATTTACCACAAACAAGGATTAGGGTTTCAAGCCCTCTCTGAGTGCTTAGACAAATGATCAATCAAGGAATGACATGATCTTCAACTTGTCTAACCTCTCCAACATCCATAAAGAATCAAGAGGACTCCCACATCAAGAATCAAGCACATGGTTGCAGCATTCTGAGTGGATCAAGCCTCAAGATTGCCAGTGTCACCAAATTAGGGTTTTGGTCGACCAAGGCCTCCAGATGAAAATTTTCATCTGGGCATGAGCCATTGCTTCAAAGCATAACCTAAGATACACCATGGGACCTCATGGACCCAATCATCAAGTCAATTTAGCCTCAAGGGATGCATTCACAAAAAATCAGGAATTAGGGTTTCTTGACCTAATTCACCCCTAAGTTGACTTTTGGGACAAAACATGAGCCAAGACCTCAAGACATGATTTGAGGCTCTCCAATACACCACATCGATCCATTTGTAACAATGGATTGATCCAAGAAGCTTGATCCACAAGTTTCAATTCCATATGAACCACAATTAGGGTTTTGAAGAAAAAGTCAACTGTACCTTTGACTTTTGACCAAGACATGCTCCCAAACCTTGGGACATGATTCAATACACCCTATGTCACCTATGGAATCCATCTATTAAGTTTGATTTAGGCCAAGGACTTGATTTCATAGAGGATCGCACAGTTTGACTTCATTTGGTAAAAAGTCAACTGTGCACAACAGTCAACTTTGACTTTTTGAGAATTTTCATAATTATGGTTCCTTGACCCTAAAATGATGTTAATGTGTGATTGGAATCATCATTCATCAAGAAAAAATCAAAGAAAGTGGGATAACTTGTAAAAGGGGTAACCATAAAAACTTAGAATTTTTCTAAGTTATGGAACAAAATGGCTAGGGTACCAACTTCCAAGGATCATAACTTGAGATCCAAGCAACCATTTTGGCTGATCCAAAGATGGATTTGTAGCTCTCATGGCATACTTTAAAAGTGTCAACTACACCTCATTCCAATTCCTCATAGATTTTAAGTTATGAAGTGATCAAAATGGTTGAAAACATGAAATGTCACCTTTTCCAACACTTAGTGAAATTTTCACTAAGTCAGAATTTGTCTTGCTTTTTTTTCCAAATGTAGGGGGATTTTTCACTTGGATCCAAAAAGTCTCAAGACAAACTATGATCACACATGTGTTGTATCACACGAGAGCTTTCTAAAATGGCCAAGAACTCCATCAAATTCCATTTGAGCTAAGAGTTGTGACAATGCAATATGCCTTGCTGCAACTGTCATAACAAGGCAGATTTGAGCATTTTGCTCGATTTGATCAAATTTTGCAAATGACAAACAAGTTTATCCATTTGAACACCTCAGGGGGAGACCAAGGAGGAACCAACACTGATCCATAAGCCTCCCAAGTCTTTGGAACTATAAGTAGCATGCCAAACCTAAAAAGCCTAAAAGGGGGACAAGACTCCAATTTTGTTTTGGAGCATTCAATGGGTGCACCAAGGTGGCATGAACTGAGCTATTTCCAACTGAATGAGTCAAGGATAAGCTCTGAACCAAAGACACATAGGTCTGTGCTCTAACCTCTAGTCAATGGCTAGAGGAGACTTAAGATTCCAAAGTGATGTAATTGGACAATGAGTTGCTGCAGTTGCCATTCACTATTGCTTGCAAAACAAACTTGCTCTACTATAAATAGAGCTCATTTGTGCTCAGTTTGAGTACACCAAAGCACTACAACACTTGCTTTCCTCAAAATCCCTTTCTCTAGGCAAAAATACCTTCTTTAGCAAGGTAACTCTGAGTTTTTGGGTTAGAGAGCATTTCCATCACAGCTCATGATCTAAACACATCCAATATGTCATATCTAAGCTGTCCAAACTCTCACAAGTGACCTGTAACACCAAAATCACAAAGTCCCCCCTCAAAACCTCAAAATTGGATTTTTTTGCACTTTTCAAGCCATGTCTTGATTCAGTCACTTTCAAAACCAGATAAGACCTCCAACACACTTCAAATATCATCCTTGAACTGTCCCAAATGGTTCCACACATCTGGAACACCATTTGAGAGAGTTGCCATATTGGTCACTTTTGCCCCTTTTGCAAGAAAGAGCTCAAACTTGTTCCTGAGGATTCCAATTGGTTCCAACCATTCTAAAAGCTCCTAAGGGGTCATTTAAGGGTGTCCAAAGCATCAAATTGTTTCTGGAACAAAGCACTTGACAGATTGCCCAAAAAGCTCCTAAAGAGGTAAGCATCACAACTTGAACTCTTTAAAATATGCATTTCTTTGAAGTCCACTGATCATGCATATCTTATACATGTTATATATGTTGTGTTTGAACCAATTCATCATGTAATTCATGCCTGTAACAAGAGGTAGCATGGAAAATGCAAATCATAGCCTATTTCAAAACCACTATCGGGGTTTTCAATAGGAGCCTCATCTAAAAAAACCACCCCCGCCATTGGATTCCTTGTGAAATTCTAGGCAGGATAGACCTAAATTTTGTCCCACTCCATGGAGAAATGAGAAAGTTAGAAGCTTCACATTTTTGGCCAAAATTTTGCCTTGTCTTGCCTTGGCCAGGCCAAAAACAATGCAACCCTTATATATCCATGGGGTGGTTTTGATACACGGATGTATCACCACCCCAGTGGTAGAGGGCGCGCGCTGCACACAAGAGGTCTGGGGTTCGAATCCCCCTCGCCCCAGATCCTCTTTTTATTACTTTTTCCACTTTTTTATTAATTTTCATGTTATTTTTAAATAATTTGGGAAATTAATAACTCTCTCAATTTTAATTATTTTTTATTGGTTCTTTTTGCAAAAAAATCACAAAAATGTTAAACTATTTTATTCCACAAAAAAATCAGATTTATATTAATTATTTAATATAGTTGATTTTTTTGTAAATAAATTCATTTTTATTATTTTTAAACCTTTTAAAAATGAATATCCACCTTGAAAAATCAAGACCAAATGAGTTTTAATTCATCTTGTAATTAAAACATCATTTTTCAAATCTTAACCAAAAATCACAAGTTGTTTATTAAAGCTTATTTGGTATTTTATCATTATTTATTGATTTTCTTTAAGAATTTACTTTTAAAAATGATGAAATTAGGGTTTCTTTGATTTTCACACTCACAAATCTTTTTCAAACACTCATGGGCCTCTAATAGAGTGTAAGACCCAATCACTCTTTGAAACCAAAACTTTTTGGGCCTTAGTCATTGTATAAGACCCACTATGTTTTCAAAAACCTCGGTGCGATCGCCGTTTTCAAACAAAACTTTGGGCCTCTCTTGGGTTGTAAGCCCCATCACTTGTACAAAAACACTTTTGGGCCTCTAATTGAGTATAAGACCCAATCCCCGTGTAAATAAACCATTGTGGGCCTCACACATTGTATAAGTCCCTCTGTACATTTTCAAAATACGGCGCAATCGTCGCCTTTTTAACAAAAATCATCTGGGCTTCTCCTTGAGCTATAAGACCCATCTTCATTCATTTCCAAACTCTTTGGGCCTCTAGCAGAGTGTAAGACCCAATCCTCTTTTAACCAAGACTTTTGGGCCTCAGTCATTGTATAAGTCCCGATACAAAACAACAGTGCCCTCACTGTTAAAATTTTGGGCCTTTCCCTGAACTGTAAGCCCCGATCTCTGTTCAAAGTATTCTATCAAAACTTTCTTTAATTTCTTTGTTGAACAACTAACAAAACAACATGGAAGCTCTACAACGGGTAAGTGTTTATCCGCTTTCTTTTATATGCTTTCATATATATAACTGTATTGTGGGAAGCTGCGCATGGTTAGTCTTCTTTCATTCTTTTAAATACTTTCATATACATAACTGTATTGTGGGAAGCTGCGCATGGTTAGTCTTCTTTCATACTCCTTTATATACTCGTCATATTTCAACTGTATATATACTAGTATAGTTATTTAGAGTTTTCCCCGACAACTACGTCTAGAACTAGGTAAAGCCCTGTTGGTCACTCTTTAAATACAAACAAAACTAGATTCCCATAGGATTTCTAGATACAGTCTTCCCTTCTCTTGGGGTTAATCAATATGGAACAAAGAGAAAGGCAGTATTCTCGGTGAACCTTTTCTCAGACTGTCACCCTTAGAAATTGTCAAAGAAATTCTACTCCCCAGAGTTGATCTATTCTCCGTGAATAGCATCTCTTGAGTTTCTTCCAAATACTCGAACTTTCCCGGAATGATCTCTTCTCTGTGAATTGCATTTCTTGAACTTCTCTTGGTTTGGGGACCTGCGGGCTTCCTAAAAGCATCCCCGCCTCCTCTTGGGTGTTATACAAGGACCATTCGGATTCTTAGAAGTTCTCATGCCTTCTCTTGGGCTTAATACAAGGACCCTAACGACCTCTTAATGGTATAAGACAGAACTTAGTCATCCTTTGATAGAGCAGTCTTTCCAGTGTCAAAAAACTCCGCCCATTTTAGGGTTGATTCTCATCCCTTAGATGCTTGTGCCTCCTCTTGGGCATAATACAAAAGATAAAACTCCGGACTTGGATAGTCTAATCCCCTTGAGTCTCAAAGACATTCTCAAGTTCCTTCTAAACATAGGAAGAAACCCTAATTATTCTGGACCAATCTCCAGCAGAAACTCGGCCTCTCTCATGAGGGTTCTCCTACTCGGACCCGCCTAAGGATCTCAATAATCCTCGGCAGTAAGTTAGCCACCTCTTGGGCTCTGTACAAATGATTCTCCCCAGTGGAGCTAACCTTTTCAGACTCTTTTGTTGAGTCACTCACTTTTCAAGACTCTCTTGTTGAGTCAATCTCCTTTTAGCCTCAATCTCGGCCTTCGTACGAGACAGCAAAACACTCTCTTGTTGAGTATAAAAGACACTCTTGTTGAGTCCATCCCCTTTTAGCCTCCCTCTCGGGCTTTGCACGAGACACTAAATCACTCTCTTATTGAGTCAAACCCTTTCAGCCTCAATCTTGGGCTTTGTACAAGACAGATAGAACATTTTCCCCAGAAAAACCAAACTTTCAGCCTCCTCTTAGGCTTTGTATAAAGAAAATCCCCCAGCCGGGTCAATTAACCTTTTAGCGTCAACCTTGCGCTTTGATCAAGGCACCCAAAAATCAACAACCCCTCTTTAGAGATGACAAATTCTCTCTAATAAACTTTAGCTTCAATCTTGGGCTTTGAACAAGACACCAAAACACCTTTTTCCTCACATAGAATAGGAGGAACTATGATTGCTCTGATTTCCCTGTTTCGTTAAACGGGAATACGTAGGCATAAGATTGCGAAATCTTAGCGAGCATACTAATAAAAAAACCTAGGTCCAGTACCGTCATACCTCAATCAAAGAAAAAAAAACAAATTCAGCACCTTATCAAAAGCCTCAAGACACCCTATTCTCAAGCGAATTAAACCTAAGACAGACCCCCTATTTTGATAGCATCTGTAAACCAACAGTCATCTGTTTAAACTCAGTATGCAGCAAGGTTAAACGGACACATCTATTTCCCTTCCTTAATCAGCTTCACAGGATAAAAACTGAATCGAACTGTAGTACCAAAGCGATAGTGATTCGAAACCACAAAAATTGCGCTACAGGCACCGGTTAAACTGTCTTGGAAATAATGGATCAGCAGCTGTTGATTTTCTGTCTGAGTTGACATCTTTTGAGCGTACATCACCAAATGACTTTGAGGGAAAGAGTTGCCCTTATATTTTTTAAAGTCAGGCACCTTGAATTTGTGCGGTATTTTTACGTTAGGGACTAGACAAAGGTCTGCGGCGTCCTTTCCGAATAAATCCTGACCGCGAATGGCATGCAGTTCCTTCTGCTTCTCCAGGAATTGCTCCTGGAACTCATTCATTATTACGTACATGTCTTCGTTTCCACCAGAAATTACTTATGGAATCTGTCCTTCCGGGACAGTGTGTACCACTGGTTGTGGTATAGTCATTACGGCGGTGACTCTTGGTGCTTCCATGCCCCGAAGTTTGTAACCTTCAGGAATTGCTGTCATAACTCTTGCGTCTTCATTTTCCCGAAGTTTGTAACCTTCAGGCCCAATGGTTGTTGCTGCAGTTTCTGGGTCTTCAGTGACCGGCAGGATGTATCCTTCAGGGACAAAGTTGATAGGCATGCCCCAGGGGCGACCTTTACGCATATTGTACCGAGGATCATATGTCTCCACTACGGGCGTAGATGTGATATCTGAGATCACAGTCCTTTGTTGTTGTCTCTGAGCTGCTACTAGGGATTGTATGTCATTGTGATGTTTTTCCAAACTTTCCTTTAGAGCGTCGTCTTCTTCTCTCAGCTCTCTGTTCTCTTCCTTGAGATCGTCCATTTTCTTTTTCCGATTGGCCCGAGTATTGTATGAGTGTGACAGTTTCACTCTAGAATCGCGACGTATACGTGAGATTGGAAGATAAGAAGACGCGTTATGTGAAAATGATGAATGATATGCAAAGTTATATATTTTTTTTAATAAAAAAAACTTCAACAAATAGATTGCAAATATCATACAGTAAAGGGTGAAGACCCTGTTTTATTGAATTCGAAAGATTGCAGAAATGGAAAAGTACAGTATTTTACAAAGTGCTATAAGGAAAATGGCTAAGCTTATGGATCCTGAGTCCTTTCTGAAGAGAGCTCAAATGCTAGTTCTGGTATTTTCCTTTTCTTTGACCGAGGCTCTTTAGCCGTTGTCGGGTTGTCAGTCTTTTGCCAAGTGAATGGAGCGAACAAATTTCTTCGGTCTTCTTGATTTTCTATAACATACTGCTCTAGTATCTTAATTAGAGCATCCTTTTCCTTTAACAGTTCCTGAATCTTGGTACACTCCACGTTGAGGATTCGGTACTTTTTTTTCCAAGAGCTCTTCTAACGTTGAACTTTGTTGAGAGCTACCTGGAGTTTTTCCGTCTTAGACATGAAATACAGGACATATTCCTTTAACGAAAAAACTTCTTGCCGAGGGTAAGGCATCCTCAGCTTGAGAACTCTAGTTTGCACCTAGTGGAGATAAGGTTCCATGGAGGTACAACTTGGTCTTCCTAGAGACTCTCTTCCTTTCTTGTGAACATGTTGCCAGGCATGCACTATTTCCTTTTTTAGTGCCCTGTCATTTTCCCCTTCCTTGAAGAAAAGACCTTCCAGATGAGCATTATGCGGGATATGCCTCATCGGGTATCCGAGTTGACGGCGAGCTAAAATTGGATGATAGTTGATTCCTCCTTTAGTTCCAATGAGGGGTACGTAAGGGAAATTTCCACAACTGTCGATGATCTCTATTCCCTCATAAATACTATCATACCAATCTATATCAGAGTTGGTAAGAGGCATGATCCTTTGCGACCAACGTAGAGTACTCTTGTGATCCCAAAAAGTAGCAGACTTGGGTAAATGGGAAATGAACCATTTGTAAAGCAAGGGTACACAACATGTGATCATTCCTCCACTGTACAGATTCCTTAAGTGCACATAATGATAAGTATCTGCAAGCAGGGTTGGTACGGGGTTTCCAATCAGAAATATCTTAACAACGTTGGTATCAACGAAGTTGTCAATGTTGGGAAAGAGGAATAACCCGTATGTGAGTAGGACAAAGATATCTTCGAAAGCAGTTACATTTCCTATACTGGCAAAGTATAGAGCTTTCTCCACCAAAAACTTGGCTGGTAAACCTTGGATCCCTCCCTTGGTGGTCATATGAGTCCTAACTTTTGACTCTTACAAAGAGATGGCTCTTGCGATGACCTGATCATTTGGAATTTCTTCTAGTCCAGAAAAGGGAGTTTGTTCGATGATAGGTAGATCAGTCAGATGAGAGTACTCTTCTAACGTTGGTGCCAGTTAGTAATCAGGGAATGTGAAGCAGTGATAAACTGGATCGTAGAACTAAATTAACGTAGACAGAATTCCTTCAACTACATGAACCCTTAGCAGAGACAACAGCCCTCCGTGCTTAGCTCTGAAAGCATCAGGGTTGGTGATCATCCTTGCCAACACCCTTAAATCCTCTAGTTTTAGAGCCTTGAAGGTGTACTTATGCGTCTTTCTTCTACCGAAATCCATAACGCAATCTCTCTCTCTGATATTTGCAATTATTATTTTAGTTTAAATTGAAAAAGAAGAGAGAAGAGAAAAGAGAAGATTTTTTTCGTTGTTTAAGAGTTTTTTAAATGAATGCATGAATGCAACATATAAAAACATTGAAAAAACATGGGTTCAAGGGTTCAACGTCACAAGCATGGAGTCATGGCTCTACCCATCCCCAAAGGTTGTATTCTGGTCAATTTTTGTACCTGTAGAACGGATCCTAAGGTTACCAAAATCATTGACCCCCCTAGGGATATCAACAGCAAGCTGGTTCACCCGAGTGAGCTGTAGCATCCTAGGGTAATCTCATTTGAGTGTAGTATCGCGTATCAACTATTCCCGATAGTCACCGCACTACCAAGTGGTCATAAGGTTAATGCCTACTAAATCCTCAGGTTCACAGGTGCCGCACTAGGAAAACTCTGGTTTCACAACAATCGGTTGTTCAACAGGCAGAATCCCACGGGCCCTCGCCTGATTTGGTGGTCTACCAGGATTGTTTATTCGGGATTCACTCCCTATTAGTCCACCCGTCTATGCCACCCCTTATCTTAGGTTTCTCCCAAACTTTCCAGATGCGTATCAATCGCATTCCCATTGACAGAAAAATAAACACGGATATCAAGTAGGAAAAGCAGTAAATATATATATAGTATATAGTATGATTGCTAACAACCTAGACCTCTTAGGAATTCTAATCCTAGTCCTAGAATACCTCTCCCCAGCAGAGTCGCCATTTTTCTGTAGCGTGCGATTTATGTCGGTGACGCGACCGCCTTATCGCCATTGGTTTTTCCTCACCGCAATGGTAGGGATTGGGTACTACTTTCTGATTTCTTATTTATCCTATGAAGCTGGAAAGAAAAGGGGAGCTATCTTAAACTAACCTTGCACGCAAATGTTTTCTTTAACAAATGCTTAAGAGATTGGGGGTCCGGGGTCAGGTTATACAATGGGGAGTAGTCAATTACCCATCCTATATGTGGTTATGCACAGATCGTTAGCAATTATACTGTTTTCTATTTACTGGTGTTTATCTGTTGATTGGGAAAGTTTCTCCTTTGAGAGGGTTTGAGAGAGAGAGAGAGAGAGAGAGAGATTTTTTGTTAATTTCGGGCTTTCCGATGTTTTTGGTAAGGTACTGGACCTAGGGTTTTTGATTAGGGTGTGAAGGTACTGGACCTAAAGTTTTGGATTGGTGTGCTCGCTAAGATTTCGCAATCTTATGCCTACGTATTCCCGTAATGATAACAGGGAAATCAGAGCAATCGTAGTTCCCTCCTATTCTATGGGAGGAAATATATGTTTGGTGTCTTGTTCAAAGCCCAAGAATGAAGCTAAAGATTTGACGAGAGAAAATTTGTCATCTCTAAAGGAGATATCTCCTCTGTTCATCACAACTATTGGGTGACTGATTATAAAGGAGGATTACTTTAACTGGGATGTGTGAATCCAGCAATGCCATAATTTCCTTTATGGGGACTTATCCTGAAGGAGAAAACTTTAACTCAGTGTTGAGCAATGTCATTTTACCTTAGGAATCTTTCATGCTAAGAGAGGGACATTTGTAACGCCCCAAATAATTATAACATTTATTTATTAAATTATTATGATTATGCGGTGTTTTGGTGCTTTGTGATGACTTTGTGACGTTGATGAATTATGTGATTTGTGGGGTATCCTTGGGTTAAGGGAACTTTGAGGCCTTAGATGTAATATATTAATTAGATTATTTTATTAATAATAGTATTGAAATAATTTGAATAATTAAATTATTATTTAGATTACTATTATTATTATTAATGTTAATTAAATAATTAAGAGACCATTAAGGGTAATACGGTAATGTGGAGGGGATTAGTGGAGGATAACATGGTAAACAGAGATTAAGGCCCCAAAACCCTTAAGTTTAACAAAAGAGAAAAGTAGAGATTTTGAGATCAGAATTTTTCAACCCTAAGGAGTGATTGGAGATCTGAGGAAAGGAGGCTAGATTGAGGAATTGACCGTAGAACCCCGGAAAATGAAGAATCTCTGTTGGAATTTCGAGGTATGGGGGGTAATCCGGGTTAATGTGTTTGATTCGGGTTTAAGGTAGTGGTAGTCATGTGTTTTTTTTCGTTTTCTGATAATTTCATGTGGATCTGTGATGAATCTGTCATGTATTTTTGTGATCTGATGTGTGTGATTATTGTGATGATTCTGGAGCAAATTGTTGTATTTTAATGATTGAATCATTTTTGATGTTGTGACGAACTTTGGGTAACCAGATCTGTAAACTAAACCTGATAATAACTAAATTCAGACTTAGTAATTAAGGGTAATTGATGTAGATGATGAAGTAGGATGAATAACTTAGATCTAGGATGAATCGAAGATGATTTGAGGCTATTTCTGGTAGATTGAAGGTGCTGGGAAGAGGGATTTTGCGTTCAGATGCGAAATCTGAGTTTTTGGAGGAGTCTCTGGTGATACGCGTAATGGGGAAGGCAATACGCGTAATAGAGAAGGCAATACGCATAATGGGCAAGGCAATACGCGTAATGGGGACACTCCCAAGGTGATACGCGTACCGTACGCACCTGTCCCCAAGGGCTGACACGTCCCTCTGCTGATATGCGTACCATACGTGTAGGGAAGTTGGGCAATACGCGTAGCGTAAGGCCATTCGCGTACGAGAGACTGAGGAAGAAATGGAATACGCGTAAGGGGTGATGCATTACGCGTAAGGAGATCTGAAGGAGAATTGAGGGGAAGAGCCTCTCTGCTGATACGCGTATTAAAGAGGGCAATACGCGTAAGGGTCTGCGTGGAATTTGAGCCATACGCGTATCAGGGTGGTCAATACGCGTATGGGCAGGGGCATGGGAAAATTTTCCCGTTTTTGCGATTTCTGTCCCGATTTCTCTTGTAAGGAGGTTTCTTTGAGACGTAGGGCTATGATGAGATAATATGACACTAGTAATCTAGTAATTACGATGAATAGAATAAAAATCGGGGATTTTATGTGATGAACCAACTATGACGTATTGTGAGTTAGAATGATGAATTTTGATGAGTGCGACATTGGTGTGATGTTATGATGTTTGTTTGATGAGGAATTCATGAATGATGATGCAACCATGACGATTTTATGACGATGGTTATTATGATGATTTTGCATCATGCATTCATGGCATAGTCGGACTTCGGTCCATTTTGGTGGCTTCAGTCCCATTGTGTGGATTGAAGTGTTTTATGACGTGCTCCGGTTCTTGTGTAGAATCGAACCTATTGGTGGGGATCTTTGGAGGGTGATGGCCTAGTGTCCATCGATTATGACAATGTTGGTACCACATGCATGAGTCTGACGTTGCATTGCATACTATGTGGCATTGCATTACATTGATGTTATTGATGTGTTTTTATGTTGTGTGTGATTGATGATGATGCTACTTGTGCTTTATCTTTTACGCATATCTTATATATTGATTTCATGATTACTCACCCTGCCTGTTTGAATGTTTCCTCCACGTGGGTAACGTGTAGGTGATCAAGTTTAGCTCCTTGGCGCATGAAGATTTAGTTTTGAAGCATTTTTTATTTCTCCGTCGATTTAGAGGGTCTTTCTCTGATATGTAACATCGGGTCGGGACGTTTGAGTCAAACGATTTTGTTATTTTGTTTTTGTGGACATGATGTTTTTCATTAGTTTTATTTGAGAAGTTTTGAATTATAAAAGTGTTTAGTTTTAAACTTGATTTTCCGTTGCGTGGTGTTTAAGTAAATTGAGATGGAAAAACCCGTGTGACGGGACAGTTGAATGTTTTGATGATTCTTGACGATATGTGATACCCTTTTTGGGATGTTACTCTGATTATTTTGACGTGTTACTCGTGATGTTTTGTTGGGTAGAAAAAGGGTGTTACATTAGTGGTATCAGAGCAGGTCGGTCCTTCCGGCCAGGTTTTTAGGTGATGCCAGTCCCCTGTCAGTTGACGAGTGTGTATACACTGTCGATGTTTTGTTTCTTCTAACCTTGTTGGTGGTGTGCAGGATGGCTAGAAGAAATGACTGTGTTATTGCTGATGCTTTGAAATCAGTTGCTAATGTGGTGGCGCAACACAATTCGAATGGTGGAATTCCAGATGAGTTTCGTGCTTTGGGGGAGTTCAAGAGGAACAATCCACCGACTTTTGTGGGTACTCATGACCCAGCAAGTGCACACAAGTGGCTGAAGGAAATTGAGAAGATCTTCTGGGTGATGGGGTGTACTAATGCGCAGCAAGTTTAGTTTGGGACGCATATGCTGAAAGAAAAGGCCGAGGACTGGTGGGATAACACCCGTCAGAGACTGGAAGATGTTGGCACTGTGATAACCTGGGCTGTGTTTAAGCAGGAGTTTCTGGGCAAGTATTTTTCAGAGGATGCTCGTAGCAAGAGAGAGGTGGAATTCCTTGAGCTGAAGCAAGGAGACATGACTGTGGCAGAGTATGCTGGTAAAGTTCTGTCCTCACTACAACCGTGCTGATGCTGAGATGTCCAAGTGTCTCAAGTTCGAGAATGGGCTGAGACCAAAGATCAAGCAGGGTATTGGATACCAACAGATTCGCAGGTTTGCTGAGCTGATGGATAAGAGTAGGATCTATGACGAGGATATCTGAGCTCGATCTGCTCACTACAAGCAGTTGAGTGAGAAGAAGGAGCAGTATAAGGGTAAACCTTATACGACTTCAGCTGACAAAGGGAAGCAGAAGGCTTCAGAGGGGAAAAAGACAAGTGGGGGAACATCTCCCACTTCTGGAAAGTGTTATAAGTGTGGCGAGCAAGGCCACCGTGCTGATTGTGACACAATCTATACCCTAAAGCTATTAAAGCGATAAAGAAAATTCTAAATTTTATCAGAGTATAATTAAAACATGTACGGCATAGACTGGAGACGCCACAACAATTTGAAACAAACATACAACACCTGCTCATACAGATATGCAACAATTCAGGTAATATTATACCCACAATTCAGAAACAGAATATAAGCGGAAAATCCGTAACTGAATATCAACATATATATATATATATCATGAAAGTTTGTTATACATCAAGTCATACATGTACAATTCGAAAGATACATATACATAATACAAAATAATCACAAACGACCACCCTAACTACCCGGTGTCACATATCAGAGCCGACCGACAAAAGAATGAAGACGCAAAGCTTCACAAAAAGACCTCTAGCAACTCTAATCTGCAATGCCTCATAGAGCATTATAAAACAGCAGAAGGGTGAGAAAAACAATCATATTACAGTTGCATATAATTATATATTAACACAGAAATACACAGGTAAAACTTTCTCACCACAAATGCACCACAATCAAATACAACACCACTCAGTACAATTCTCAAGTATCAAATACCCATACACCTCAATCATACACAATACACTCATCATCAATACAATTTCACATGTTTCATCTCATCAATCACATTCACAATTCTATGCACAATTAATCCATGATTTATGCAAATGCACAGAGACCGACACAACGACTCTATGCACATGCCATGCGGTACCGACTTCCAATATTTCTCATCACTAGTTCACTCAGGAACTCTGCTGGAATCATCGCTCGTTACTGAGGATCACTCAAGTAACACCCCGTCGGGCCTATGATGTTCCCTGTCGCTTTAGGTCCTCTTGGTATAAGGCGCACGACGTTTATGGATTGCTTTAGGTCCTCTCGGTATAAGGCGCACAATCCGATCGGTCACACCCCACATGGGCACACGATCGTCGATAACCATCGCTTTAAGTCCTCTTATTTTTAAGGCGCACGATATATCAAATCGCTTTAGGTCCTCTTATTTTTAAGGCTCACGATGTTATAGCCGATTCCCTCTGGAATCAATCCGTCACTCAGGACGTCACAACAATGCATATCATGATGCTTGGTATATAATGACTCATGACATTTAATATGCACACATATACCCATTCCATAATCATGCATATATCATCAAATACCACACATAGCATTTCCTTGCCCTTAGGCCACAAATCATCATTTCAACATATATCACGTACATTTTCATCACACAACAGCACACAAGTCATGCAACATCCATATTAACAGCACATTGCACATTACACATCAAATTCACACAATTAAACGGCAAAAGTCGACAACAAAAACAATACATTTTCTAATTCCCAACATAATTTAATCGGCCAACAATCTCAAAACCATCATCATAAGAAAGTACATTTCACAAGCTTTCTAACGCATTAAACCACGCCTCAAACCGAACCACAGATCAAAAGTTACAAAGAAAACAAATTGGGAAAAACTACTACATTCGCAGTGCGAAGCTCCTAGCGAGTCCTTCGCTACTCCATTCGCAGTGCGAATGTCCCAGCGAACCAAGGCAGAAGGTAAAATATCCTAGAAAATTCCCACTGTTCGCAGTGCGAACGTCCCAGCGAATGCTCGCTACCCCCTTCGCAGTGCGAACCCTCCAGCGAACAGTGGTAGAAGCAAAAATAATACAACGTTCGCAGTGCGAACATCACGCGAATGCTCGCCACCCATTCGCTAGCCATTCGCAGTGTTAACCTGCGATTTCAGCAAAACCCAGCAGCGCACCAGTTCATCCAAAAATCATATTTTCTCAAACCAAACATTTCCAAACCAACATATAACAATCAGAACCTATTCTAATCATGATAACAAGTATTCCAATACGTTTACACCGATTTTCAACCGGAAAACCATCGATTTTTCATCATATCTCTCATTTCAACCTAGAACTCAAAGCTATGGAAAGACAAGAAAACATCCAAGCAAACACATACATAATCATACACAAACATAGTATAATCGAGTTTCGCACCCTTACCCGATTTAATCGTGTTCTAGAAAGTCGGTTGATTGATTCCCAAGTTTTCCAAATTCTCTCTTTTCTTCTCTTCTCCTTTTCTTTTCTTCTTCTCTTCTTTTTCTTTCTCTTACTATTTTCTCTCTTTCTATCTATTATATTCTAACTTAACAAAATAAATCAAAATGCCCAAATTACCCCTACACCCAAATATCTCGCAAATGTTCCCAAAACGCGATAAAATATATTCACGACGAAAAATAACATATTTTCACATAAAAGTCAGAAATAAAATAATATAATAATAAAATACTCAAAACGACTCAAATAGATAAAACGGCAAAACTGACAAAACTGACCGGGGCGTTACAACTCTCCCCCACTTAGAAATTTTCGTCCTCGAAAATCTTACCTGAGACGAACAACTCTGGATACGACTCCCGCATCCGACTCTCTAACTCCCAAGTCAAATTGCCCTCAGCAGCGCCTCCCCACGCCATATTCACAAGTACAATATCCTTGCCCCGCAACCTCTTCAACTCGCGATCCAAAATACTCACCGGCAAAGCTTCAATAGTAAGGTTCTCCCTTACCTCAACCTCATCCATCGGAATCACATGCGACGGATCCGGAACATACTTCTGAAGCTGTGAAACATGGAACACATCATGCAAATTCGACAGACTCGGCGGCAACGCCGCCCTATAAGCCATAGCACCCACTCTCGCAGATATCTGGTAAGGACCAATAAATCGAGAAGTAAATTTCTTCGATTTCAATGCACGACCAACACCTGTTACCGGCGTAACCCTTAGAGATACATGATCGCCCTCTTGGAACTCAAGATCCTTTCTTCTCCGATCATGATAACTCTTTTGTCTGCTCTGAAAAGCCTTCATTTTCTCACGAATAAACTTCACTTTTTCCGTAGTCTGCTGCACCAACTCCGGTCCAACCACCGTTCTCTCACCAGATTCGTGCCAACACAACGTTGTTCGACATCTTCGTCCATATAATGCTTCAAACGGTGCCATTCCAATACTCGAATGAAAACTGTTATTATACGTGAATTCAATCAACACAAGATAACTATCCCACACACCACCTTGTTCAAGAACACACGCTCGCAACAAATCTTCCAAAGACTGAATCGTTCTCTCCGTCTGCACATCCGTCTGCGGATGATAAGCCGAACTCAACCTCAATTTAGAACCCAATGCCTTCTGTAAACTTTCCCAAAATCTCGAGGTAAATCTAGGATCTCGATCCGAAACAATACTTAACGGAACTCCATGCAACTTCACAATCACACTGATGTAAATCTCAGCTAACCGCTCCAAAGAAAAACTGATGTCAATCGGAATGAAATGAGCCGATTTAGTCAGCCTATCAACAACCACCTAAAAAGCATTATGCCCTCGCTGAGTATTCGGTAACCCCGTTACAAAATCCATAGAAATGCTATCCCATTTCCATTCCGGAATATCCAACGGTTGCAACAAACCACTCGGTCTCTGATGTTCCACTTTCGACTTCTGGCACGTCAAACAAGCATACACAAACTGAGCCACATCTCTTTTCAATCCAGACCACCAGAAAATCTTCTTCAAATCTTGGTACATCTTGTTCGCTCCCGGATGTATACTCAAATTACTCCGGTGTCCTTCTTCCAAAATCATCCGTTTCAACTCCGAATCGTCCGGAATACAAATTCGCCCACGGAACCTTAACACACCATTAACATCCACTTAAAAATCACTACTCGCCTCGTTTCCGCCAACCAACATCAAATCCACTAATTTCACGTCCAACTTCTGCTTCTCGCTTACCGTCATCAGAAAATCATTCGTAACCTTCAACATACCCAGCCTCACACTATCCGACGACACTTCACATACCAAACTCAAATCTCTAAACGATTCCAAAAGCTCCCACTCCTTAACCATTAAAGCAAACATATGCAAAGATTTCCGGCTCAATGCATCGGCTACCACATTAGCTTTACCAGGATGGTAATTCAAGCCAAAGTCGTAGTCCTTCAGAAATTCCAACCATCTTCGTTGCCTCATATTCAATTCCTTCTGATCAAACAGATATTTCAAACTCTTGTGGTCACTAAAGACTTCAAACCTCGCACCAAAAAGATAATGCCTCCAAATTTTCAACACAAAAACCATAGCCGCTAACTCCAAGTCATGCGTAGGGTAATTCTTCTCATGCACTCTCAACTGCCTCGAGGCATACGCCACGACCTTACCGTCTTGCATCAGCACACCACCTAGACTAATCAAAGACGCATCACAATACACCACAACGGTTCATTAGGATTCGGCAAAATCAAAATCGGAGCTGTCGTCAATCTTCTCTTCAGCTTATTTATAACTTTCCTCACACCGAATATCCCAAATGAACGCTTGCCCTTTACAAGTCAACTGGGTCAAAGGAAGTGCTAGTTTAGAAAAACCTTCAATAAACCTTCGATAATAACCGGACAAACCCAAAAAGCTTCGAATTTCAGTAACAGATCTCGGAGCCTCCCATTGTAGAACTGCTTCTACTTTAGATGGATCCACAGAAATACCATTACCTGAAATTACGTGTCCAAGAAAACTCACTTCGGACAACCAAAATTCACAATTAGACAATTTGGCAAAAAGCTTCTTTTCCTTCAAAACCTACAAAACAATACGCAAATGCTCACGTGCTCCTCCCGAGACTTAGAATAAATCAGAATGTCGTCAATAAACACAACAACAAATCGATCCAAATGCTCGTGAAAAATACGATTCATGTACTCCATAATCACACCTGGCGCATTAGAAACCCCGAACGGCATCACAAAATATTTATAATGACCGTAACGTGTCCTAAAAGCCGTCTTCTGAATATCTTCCTCTTTCACCCTAATCTGATGATACCCTGATCTCAAATCAATCTTACTGAACACACAAGCACCAACCAACTGATCCATCAGATCATCAATTCTCGGAAGAGGATACTTATTCTTAATCTTCACCTTATTCAACTGGCGATAATCAATACACAACCGCATACTTCCATCTTTCTTTTTCACTAATAAAACTGGAGCACCCCAAGGAGAAACACCTGGCCTCACAAACCTCTTTTCCAACAACTCATTCAATTGCTTCTTCAACTCTACCAACTCAGACGCCGACATACGATAAGGTGCCATAGAAACAGGTCTAGTACCAGGAACTAGATCTATAGAAAACTCCACCTCTCTCTCTGGCAGCAAGTCCGAAATATCCTCACGAAACACTTCAGAAAAATCACACACAACCGGAAACACATCAAGTGAAACTTGACTATCCATAGTCAACGACGCAAATAACCCAAACAACTGAGCTTCCTCCACCAAAAGTCTCTTCAACTCTTTGGTAGATAAGAAACTCGAGTCTTCTTCTTCATCAAGAGAAGGAAACCTTACCAACTTATGATAGCAATCAATATGAACCCGATTGAATTGCAACAAATTCATTCCCAAGACCACATCTAACCCTTCCAACGGCAAACACACTAAGTCCATCTCAAAGTCTTTACCATAAATGGTCAAAGGACAACTTAAACAAACCAAAGAAGTAGTTACTGACCCCATTGCCGGAGTATCAATAACCATCTTACCATCCATCAAAGACAACACAAGATTCAAACACTTCGCGCACTCAGACGAAATAAATGAATGAGTCGCTCCAGTATCAATAATAGCAACTAAAGGCGTACTATTAATAAAACAAGTACCTCAGATCAGACGATCTGCACTTGAAGTCTGAGTCCCTGCCAATGAAAATACCTTCCCACTCGTTGGAGCTTGCTTCGGTTTCTGACACTTCGTACTAATATGACCAGGTTCACCACAGTTGAAACACTTCACCACATTCTTCCGTTTACAATCAGCTATGACATGTCCGACACCTCCACAATTAGAACACTTTCTCACATCTTTCCTGCACTCAAACTGACGATGCCCCAACTCACCACACTTAAAACATCTCGGAGAATTAGACATACCTCCTCCTCCTGACCTTCGATCAAAAGTACCCCTTTGCTTACCCTTATCCGTTGGTGTTACATACGGACCACTACGAAACTGTTGCTTCCCTTTCCTGTCACTCACACTCTTGTAGTGAGTAGAACGAGCCCTACTATCCTCTTCATAAATCCTACAACATTCCACTAAATCAGAAAACCTTCTTATCCTTTGATAACCGATTGCCTGCTTAATCTCAGGACGCAATCTGCTCATACTTCACACACTTAGAAAACTCTGCAGTCGCTTCAGCATAATGAGGATAAAATTGCACAAGTTCCACAAACTTAGCAGTATAATCAACAACAGACATACTACCTTGTTTCAGTTCCAAGAACTCAATTTCCTTCTTTCCTCTAACATCCTCGGGAAAATACTTCCTCAGAAACTCCTGGCAAAATAATTCCCAAGTAACTTCTTCATCCCCAACTTCCAACACCTGACGAGTACTAACCCACCAATCATCAGCTTCTTCCTGTAACATGTGAGTTCCCAGTCTCACCTTACTGTCCTCAGCACAATCCATAACTCGGAAAATCCTTTCAATCTCTTTCAACCAAATCTGTGCACCATCAGGATCATATCTTCCTTTGAAGACAGACGGTTTGTTCTTCCTGAACTCATCATTACCAGCAGCATTAGGTGCACCCTGCACAGCACGAGCCATTGCTTGCATCGCAGCAGCCAAAGCAGCATCATTCCTACCAGCCATATTCTGTTCATTTCCAATAATAGAAACTATGGTTAAAGAAACAGCTCACTCCAAACACCAAGACCGACAAGGACTGACTCAAACTGACACGGACTGGCACGGACTAACACGAACAAACACGAACTGGCTCTGATACCACTTTTTGTGACACCCCCAATCTATACCCCAAAGCTATTAAAGCGATAAAGAAAATTCTAAATTTTATCAGAGTATAATTAAAACATGTACGACATAGACTGGAGACGCCACAACAATTTGAAACAAACATACAACACCTGATCATACAGATATGCAACAATTCAGGTAGTATTATACCCACAATTCAGAAACAGAATATAAGCGGAAAATCTGTAACTGTATATCAACATATATATATATATATATATCATGAAAGTTTGTCATACATCAAGTCATACATGTACAATTCGAAAGATACATATACATAATACAAAGTAATCACAAACGGCCACCCTAACTACCCGGTGTCACATATCAGAGCCGACCGACAAAAGAATGAAGACGCAAAGCTTCACAAAAAGACCTCCAGCAACTCTAATCTGCAATGCCTCATAGAGCATTATAAAACAGCAGAAGGGTGAGAAAAACAATCATATTACAGTTGCATATAATTATATATTAACACAGAAATACACAGGTAAAACATTCTCACCAAAAATGCACCACAATCAAATACAACACCACACAGTACAATTCTCAAGTATCAAATACCCATACACCTCAATCATACACAATACACTCATCATCAATACAATTTCACATGTTTCATCTCATCAATCACATTCACAATTCTATGCACAATTAATCCATGATTTATGCAAATGCACAGAGACCGACACAACGACTCTATGCACATGCCATATGGTACCGACTTCCAATATTTCTCATCACTAGTTCACTCAGGAACTCTGCTGGAATCATCGCTCGTTACTGAGGATCACTCAAGTAACACCCCGTCGGGCCTACGATGTTCCCCGTCGCTTTAGGTCCTCTTGGTATAAGGCGCACGACGTTTATGGATTGCTTTAGGTCCTCTTGGTATAAGGCACACAATTCGATCGCTCACACCCCACATGGGCACATGATCGTCTATAACCATCACTTTAGGTCCTCTTATTTTTAAGGCGCACGATATATCAAATCGCTTTAGGTCCTCTTATTTTTAAGGCGCACGATGTTATAGCAGATTCCCTCTGGAATTAATCCGTCACTCAGGACGTCACAACAATGCATATCATGATGCTTGGTATATAATGACTCATGACATTTAATATGCACACATATACCCATTCCATAATCATGCATATATCATCAAATACCACACATAGCATTTCCTTGCCCTTAGGCCACAAATCATCATTTCAACATATATCACGTGCATTTTCATCACACAACTACACACAAGTCATGCAACATCCATATTAACAGCATATTGCACATTACACATCAAATTCACACAATTAAACGGCAAAAGTCGACAACAAAAACAACACATTTTCTAATTCCCGACATAATTTAATCGGCCAACAATCTCAAAACCATCATCATAAGAAAGTACATTTCACAAGATTTCTAACGCATCAAACCACGCCTCAAACCGAACCACAGATCAAAAGTTACAAAGAAAACAAATTGGGAAAAACTGCTACATTCGCAGTGCGAAGCTCCTAGCGAGTCCTTCGCTACTCCATTCGCAGTGCGAATGTCCCAGCGAACCAAGGTAGAAGCAAAAATAGCCTAGAAAATTCCCACCGTTCGCAGTGCGAACGTCCCAACGAATGCTCGCTACCCCCTTCGCAGTGTGAACCCTCCCGCGAACAGTGGCAGAAGCAAAAATAATACAACGTTCGCAGTGCGAACATCACGCGAACGCTCGCCACCCATTCGCTGGCCATTCGCAGTGCGAACCTGCGATTTCAGCAAAACCCAGCAGCGCACCAGTTCATCCTAAAATCATATTTTCTCAAACCAAACATTTCCAAACCAACATATAACAATCAGAACCTATTCTAATCATGATAACAAGTATTCCAATACGTTTACACCGATTTTCAACCGGAAAACCATCGATTTTTCATCATATCTCTCATTTCAACCTAGAACTCAAAGCTATGGAAAGACAAGAAAACATCCAAGCAAACACATACATAATCATACACAAACATAGTATAATCGAGTTTCGCACCCTTACCCGATTTAATCGTGTTCTAGAAAGTCGGTTGATTGATTCCCAAGTTTTCCAAATTCTCTCTTTTCTTCTCTTCTCCTTTTCTTTTCTTCTTCTCTTCTTTTTCTTTCTTATTATTTTCTCTCTTCCTATCTATTATATTCTAACTTAACAAAATAAATCAAAATGCCCAAATTACCCCTACACTCAAATATCTCGCAAATGTTCCCAAAACGCGATAAAATATTTTCACGACGAAAAATAACATATTTTCACATAAAAGTCAGAAATAAAATAATATAATAATAAAATACTCAAAACGACTCAAATAGATACAACGACAAAACTGACAAAGCTGACCGGGGCGTTACACTGATGTGTGCACCAATAATGTGGTGTGGTGCTACAGATGTGGTAAGAAGGGACAAAGAGCTACTGACTGCAAGGACGATGGTCCAGCCTATTTAAACTATGGTGAGAAAGGTCATATCAGTACTCAATGTTCGAAGCCGAAGAAGACTGCGATTGTTGCTCAGACCAGTGGCAGAGTGTTTGCTTTGAGTGGTGCAGAAGTGCCAGAGAAGGACAACCTGATTCGAGGTACTTGCTTTATTAATAATATCGAGTTGGTTGCTATTATTGATACTGGTGCTACTCATTCTTTTATCTCGCTTGAATGTGCTAATAGATTGGATTTGAAGTTATCTGATATGAATAGTAATATGGTAATAGAAACACCAGTTAATGGTTCGGTTACTACTACCTTTATGTGTTTGAGATGTCCTGTGCCGATTTTTTAGAAGAGTTTTGTGATGGATTTGGTCTGCTTACCCTTACACCAAATCGATGTAATCTTTGGAATGAACTGGTTGGAGTTCAACCGTGTTCATATCAATTGTTATAACAAGACGGTAGAGTTTCTTGAGTTTGGTGATGGTGGAGAGTTGATGTTCTTGTCTGCTAAGCAAGTGGACGAACTTCGAGAAGACGAAGCCTTGGTGTTTGCAATGTTTGCATCGTTGCAGATTGATCGTGAAGCTGCAGGTGTGGAGTTACCTGTTGTCTGTGAATTTCCCGAGGTGTTTCCAGACGACATCAGTGATTTTCCTCCAGAGCGGGAGGTAGAGTTTGCAGTGGACTTAATACCAGGTACGAGTCCAGTGTCGATGGCTCCTTATCGGATGTCCGCTTCTGAGTTAAGTGAATTGAAGAAACAATTGGAAGAGCTGCTTGAGAAGAGGTTTGTTCGACCAAGTGTTTCTCTGTGGGGTGCTCCTATGCTGTTAGTGAAGAAGAAGGATGGAAGTATGAGGTTGTGTGTTGATTATTGGCAGTTGAATAAAGTGACTATCAAGAATAAGTATCCACTACCAAGAATCGACAATTTGATGGATCAGTTAGTAGGCGCTTGTGTGTTTAGCAAGATTGATTTGAGATCGGGTTATCATCAGATTCGAGTTAAGCCTGATGATATTCCGAAGACAACATTCAGGACGAGGTATGGACACTATGAATACACTGTAATGCCGTTTGGTGTATCTAATGCACCTGGTGTGTTCATGGAGTACATGAATCGGATTTTTCATGAGTATTTGGATAAGTTTATGGTGGTGTTCATCAACGATATCTTGATATATTCTAAATCGGAAGAAGAGCATGCTGAGCATTTGAGGACTATGTTGCAAGTATTAAAAGAGAAGAAGTTGTATGGAAAGCTGTCGAAGTGTGAGTTCTGGTTGAAGGAAGTGAGTTTCCTTGTCCATGTGATTTCCAGTGGTGGAATTGTTGTTGATCCTTCGAAGATTGATGTTGTATTATAGTGGGAGACTCCAAAGTCTGCTACTGAGATACGAAGTTTTCTGGGATTGGCGGGTTATTACCGCAAGTTTATTGAGGGCTTTTCTAAGTTGGGATTACCTTTGACTCAGTTGACTTGAACGGGTCAAGCTTTTGTGTGGGATGTAGCTTGTGAAGAGAGTTTCGTGGAATTGAAGAATAGGCTGACTACTGCTCCAGTGTTAATTTTGCCTAATCCGAATGAATCTTTTGTAGTGTATTGTGATGCGTCGAAGATGGGTCTTGGTGGAGTATTGGTGCAGAATGGTCAAGTTGTTGCCTATGCTTCGAGACAATTGCGAGTTTATGAGAGGAATTATCCTACACATGACTTGGAATTGGCCGCTGTGGTGTTTGTGTTGAAGATTTGGAGACATTATCTGTTTGGCTCCAAGTTTGAAGTGTTCAGTGATCATAAAAGTCTGAAGTATCTGTTTAATCAGAAAGAGTTGAATATGAGGCAGAGAAGGTGGTTGGAATTGTTGAAGGATTATGACTTCGATCTGAATTACCATCCTGGTAAAGCAAATGTAGTGGCTGATGCATTAAGCAGAAAGTCATTGCATATGTCAATGCTTATGGTGAAAGAGTTAGAGTTACTTGAACAATTCTGAGATTTGAGTTTGGTGTGTGAAGCGACTCCTGACAGCGTGAAGTTAGGAATACTGAAGTTGACTAGTGGTATTCTGGAAGAGATCAGAGTGGGACAACAATCTGACTTGAAGTTAGTGGACCAGTTGACTTTGATCAACCAAGGTAACGGAGGAGAATTCCGAATTGATGAGAATGGTGTGATGATGTTTAGAGACAAGGTGTGTGTCCCAGATGTTCCAGACATTAAGAAGAGAATTCTTAAGGAACGACACCGAAGTAGGATGAGTATTCATCCTGGTGCTACGAAGATGTACCATGATTTGAAAAAGTTATTTTGGTGGCCAGGTATGAAGAAGGATGTTGCGGAGTTTGTCTATGCGTGTTTGACTTATCAGAAGTCGAAGATTGAGCATCAAAAGCCTTTAGGTGTGATGCAGCCATTGAGAATTCCAGAATGGAAGTGGGATAGTATCTCCATGGATTTTGTGGTGGGATTGCCGAAGACTGCTAAGGGAAATGATTCCATTTGGGTGATTGTGGTTAGATTAACTAAATCGGCTCATTTCTTGCCGATGAAGATTAATCATTCTATGTAGAAGTTAGCCAAGATGTACATTGCGGAGATTGTGAATTTGCATAGGATACCTTCAAGTATTGTGTCAGATAGGGATCCGAGATTTACATCGATGTTCTGGAAGAGTTTGCAAGATGCGTTGGGTACTAAGTTGAGGATGAGTTCTGCCTATCATCTGCAGACGGACGGTCGGACAGAAAGGACTATCCAATCTTTAGAGGATTTGCTGAGGGCTTGTGTGTTGGATCATGGAGGATCTTGGGATAGCCATTTACCGTTGATTGAGTTCATGTACAACAATAGTTTTCATGCTAGTATTGGAATGGCACCCTATGAGGCTTTGTATGGGAGAAGGTGTAGGACTCCATTGTGTTGGTATGAGTCAGGCGAGAGTGTTGTACTCGGACCTGAAATTGTGCAAGAGATGACTGAGAAGATTAAGATGATCCAAGAAAGGATGAAAGCTTCAAAAAGTCGTTAGAAGAGTTACCATGATAGGAGGAGGAAAGCACTTGATTTCCAAGAGGGAGATCACGTGTTTTTGAGGGTGACGCCAATCACTGGTGTGGGTCGAGCCTTGAAGTCTAGGAAGCTCACTCCATGTTTTGTTGGTCTGTACCAAATATTGTAGAGGATAGGAGAGGTAGCCTATCGGTTACTTTACCACCGACACTTGCGAATTTACACGACGTGTTCCATGTGTCTCAGTTGAGGAAGTACATTCTAGATCCGTCGCATGTGATTCAGATGGATGATGTACAAGTGAGGGATAATCTGATTGTGGAAGCATTGCCTGTGCAGATTGATGGTCGTGAAATGAAGCAATTGTGGGGTAAAGACATAGCCTTGGTGAAAGTGTTGTGGGGTGGACCAGCTGGTGAAAGTTGGACTTGGGAACGTGAAGATCAGATGAAGGAGTCGTATCCGACTCTGTTTCCTTCAGGTAATTTTCGAGGGTGAAAATTCTGTAAGTGGGGGAGGGTTGTAATGCCCCAAATAATTATAATATTTATTTATTAAATTAGTATGATTATGCGGTGTTTTGGTGCTTTGTGATGACTTTGTGACGTTGATGAATTATGTGATTTGTGGGGTATCCTTGGGTTAAGGGAACTTTAAGGCCTTAGATGTAATAGATTATTTAGATTATTATTATTATTATTATTGTTAATTAAATAACTAAGAGACCATTAAGGGTAATACAGTAATGTGGAGGGGATTAGTGGAGGATAACATGGTAAACAGAGATTAAGGCCCCAAAACCCTTAAGTTTAACAAAAGAGAAAAGTAGGGATTTTGAGATCAGAATTTTTCAACCCTAAGGAGTGATTGGAGATCTGAGAAGAGGAGGCTAGATTGAGGAATCAATCGTAGAACCCCAGAAAATGAAGAATCTCTACTGGAATTTCGAGGTATGGGGGTAATCTGGGTTAATGTGTTTGATATGGGTTTAAGGTAGAGGTAGTCATGTGTTTTTTTCGTTTTCTGATAATTTCGTGTGGATCCGTGATGAATCTGTCATGTATTTTCGTGATCTGATGTGTGTGATTTTTGTGATGATTCTGGAGCAAATTGTTATATTTTAATGATTGAACGATTGTTGATGCTGTGACAAACTTTGGGTAACCAGATCTGTAAACCGAACCTGATAATAACTAAATTCAGACTTAGTAATTAAGGGTAATTGATGTAGATGATGAAGTAGGATGAATAACTTAGACCTAGGATGAATCGAAGATGATTTGAGGCTGTTTCTGGTAGATCGAAGGTGCTGGGAAGAGGGATTTTGCGTTCAGATGCAAAATCTGAGTTTTTGGAGGAGTCTCTCGTGATACACGTAATGGGGAAGGCAATACGCGTAATGGAGAAGGCAATACCCGTAATGGGCAAGGCAATACGCGTAATGGGGACACTCCCAAGGTGATACACGTACCGTAGGCACCTGTCCCCAAGGGCTGACACGAACCCCTGCTGATACGCGTACCATACGCGTATGGAAGTTGGGCAATACGCATAGCATAAGGCCATACGCGTATGGGAGACTGAGGAAGAAATGGAATAATCGTAAGGGGTGATGCATTACGCGTAAGGAGATCTGAAGGAGAATTGAGGGGAAGAGCCTCTCTGTTGATACACTTATTGAAGAGGGAAATACGCGTAAGGGTGGGCGTGGAATTTGAGCCATACGCGTATCAGGGTGGTCAATATGCGTATGGGCAGGGGCATGGGCAGATTTTCCCGTTTTTGTGATTTCTGTCCCGATTTCGCTTGTAACGAGGTTTCTTTGAGACGTAGGGCTATGATGAGATAATATGACACTAGTAATCTAGTAATGACGATGAATAGAATAAAAATTGGGGATTTTATTTGATGAACCAACTATGACGTATTGTGAGTTATAATGATGAATTTTGATGAGTGCGACATTGGTGTGATGTTATGATGTTTGTTTGATGAGGAATTCATGAATGATGATGCAACCATGAAGATTTTATGACGATGTTTATTATGACGATTTTGGATCATGCATTCATGGCATAGTCGGACTTCGGTCCATTTTGGTGGCTTTAATCCCATTGTGTGGATTGAAGTGTTTTATGACGTGCTCCGGTTCTTGTGTAGAATCGATCTTATTGGTGGGGATCTTTGGAGTGTGATGGCCCAGTGTCCATCGATTATGACAATGTTGGTACCACATGCATGAGTCCGACGTTGCATTGCATACTATGTGGCATTGCATTACATTGATGTTATTGATGTGTTTTGATGTTGTGTGTGATTGATAATGATGCTACTTGTGCTTTATCTTTTACGCATATCTTATATATTGATTTAGTGATTACTCACCCTGCCTGTTTGAATGTTGCCTCCACGTAGGTAATGTGCAGGTGATCAGGTTTAGCTCCTTGGCACATGAAGATTTAGTTTTGAAGCATTTTTTATATCTCTGTCGATTTAGAGGGTCTTGCTCTGATATGTAACATCGGGTCGGGACGTTTGAGTCGAACGATTTCATTCTTTTATTTTTGTGGACATGATGTTTTTCATGAGTTTTATTTGAGAAGTTTTGAATTATAAAAGTGTTTAGTTTTAAACTTGATTTTCTCCTGCGTGGTGTTTAAGTAAATTGAGATGGAAAAACCCGTGTGACGGGACAGGTGAATGGTTTGATGATTCTTGACGATATGTGATGCGCTTTTTGGGATGTTACTCTGATTATTTTGACGTGTTACTCGTGATGTTTTGTTGGATAGAAAAAGTATGTTACAACAGTGGCATGGATGTTTGTAATCCAGAGGCTTGCCGCTTACAACAATTAGATGAAAGAGGTTTACCAGTATAAGAGATGGACCACAGCTTGGACATTTAAATCAACAAGTGTGCCACTTATAGCAGTTATCTAGAATTAGGGTTTGTTTTGAATGTATGTGTGATGTACAGAGAAATATCCTCCTTCAAAGAGGTTTTTGATTTCCTCTGAGGGGATTTTGGTTTTTGTATGTGCCTTGATCAAAGCCCAAGGTTGAAGCTGAAAGGTTGACTCTATTAGGGAGTTTAATATTTGTCTTGTACAAAGCCCAAGATTGAGGCTGGAAAGAGACAGACTCTTTTGGGGAATATCATTTATATAAAGCCTAAGAGGAGGCTGGACATTGACTCTTGGGGAAGGGTTTTATCTGTCTTGTACAAAACCCAAGATTGAGGCGAAAAAGTCTTATTGACTCCACTGGGGATATATTTGGGGTGTCTTGTACAAAGCTCAAGATTGAGGCTGAAAAGATGATTGACTCAACAAAAGAGTATTTTTGTCTTGTACAAAGCCCAAGATTGAGGCTGAAAGAGAATTGACTCAACAAGAGAGTGTTTTTTGTCTTGTATAAAGCCCAAGATTGAGGCTGAAAGAGAATTGACTCAACAAGAGAGTAAAGAAATATCTTTATACAAAGGCTAAGAAGAGGCTAAAAAGTGATTGACTCTGCTTTAGCGATATTAATTTACAAAGCCTAAAAGAAGGCTGGGAGGAATTGACTCTGTTGGAGAGAGTTTATATATGTCTTGCACAAAGCCCAAGATTGAGGCTGAAGGGAGATGATTGACTTAGCTGAGAATATTTCAGGTGTCTTGTACAAATCCCAAGATTGAGGATAAAAGAACTAACTCAACAAGAGAGTGTTTTTTTCTGTCTTGTACAAAGCCCAAGATTGAGGTTGAAAGAACTGACTCAACAAGAGAGTGTTTTTAGGTGATTGACTCAACAAGAGAGTCTTGAAAGGTGATTGACTCAACAAGAGAGTGCTGAAAGGTGATTGACTCAACAAGAGAGTGCTGAAAGGGGATGAGGAAGAAGAAAGAATCATTATGCAAAGCCTAAGAGGAGGTTGGCTGAGGAATTTCTTATACAAAGCCTAAGAGGAGGCTATCTTCTACTGAGGATTATTGAGATCCAGAGGCAGGTCCAAAGTGGGGAATCAACTCTTGCTGAGGATTACAGAAGAGTTGAGGTATAAGATGCCTTGAGGTTCTAATTTTGGATAGTGTTATATTGATGATATGCTGACCCTTAGCTATGGAAGTTTAGGATGAAAGATTAAGTTTTAGAATCTATGGGGGTTTTAACTCTACTGGAGATTGATCAAATGACCAGGGTTTCTCCTGTGTTTGTAGAGAGCTTGAAGATTTCTTTGAGATCCAAGAGGAGCTTAGACTGTCCAAGTCTACTGGTATGAAAGAGTTTATCTTTGTATGATGCCCAAGAGGAGGCTGATGCTTTAAGGGATGAGAATCAACCCTAAATTGGTCTGAGGTTTTGACTCTTTGGAAAGACTGCTCTAACAAAGGATGACTAAGTTCTGTCCTATACCTTTAAGAGGTCTCGGGTCCTTGTACTAAGCCCAAGAGGAGGCATGAGAACTTCTAAGAAGCCTGAGGGTCCTTGTATAAAGCCCAAGAGGAGGCTGGGGATGCTTTTAGGAAGTCTGTAGGTCCAAACCTAAGAAAAATTCAAGAAAGGTTTCACCGAGAATTAATCCTTTAGTGAACAGTTCTAGGGTTTGAAGAAATTCAAGAGAGGTTTCACCGAGAATTAATCCTCTCTGGGGAAGTTAATTTCTTTGACAATTTTCTAATAGTGACAGTCTGAGAAAAGTTTCACCTGGAATAATGCATTTCTCTTTGTTCCATATTGTATAAGCCCAAGAGGAGGCAAGACTGTATCTGGAATTCCTATGGGGAACTAGTTTTGACTGTGTTAAAAGAGTGACCACTGGTTTGATCTAGTCCTAGACCTCATTGTCGGGGAAAACTCTAAGCAAGATATACATATATATATATATATATAGACAAGTATGTAAAAGAGGATAGGAGGACTTACAGGGGAGCAGGCTTCCAGCACAAACAAATATATATATATATATATATATATATATATATATATATATGCAAGTATGTAAAAGAAAGCTGTTTAAAACTTACAGGTGAGCAAGCTTCCATTGTAGCAGCTGTATGGTTAGTTGTTCAAGAAATTAAAGAAAGTTTTGATAACAACTATGAGTTTGAACCTAAATCAAAAGGGAAAGTTGCTTTGAAAAGCTTGGGGCTTATACTCAAGGAGAGGCCCAAAGTATTATTTTTGTACAAGAGATGGGGCTTACAACTCAAAAAGAGGCCCAAAGTTTATTTTATGTACAAAGGGGGGTTGGGTCTTACACTCTATTAGAGGCCCAAAAGTGTTTAAAAAAGAAAAGAAATGGGACTTACAACACAAGGGTAGGCCCAGAGAAAGGCAGTGATCGTACTGTAGTTTTGAAAATCGTGTCGGGACTTATACAATGTCTGAGGCCCAAAAGTGGTTTGTATTTACAAAAGGATGGGTCTTACACTCTATTAGAAGCCCAAAATTATTTATGTACAAAAGAAGGTTGGGTCTTACACGCTATTAGAGGCCCAAAATATGTTAAAAGAAAAGAGAATGGGACTTACAACACGAGGGGAGGCCCAGTTGAAAATTGTTTTAAAATTGGCGATCGCGCCGAGATTTTATCGGGACTTATACAATGACTGAGGCCCAAAAAGGTATTTATTTACAAAAAGGGTTGGGACTTACACTTTATTAGAGGCCCAAAAGTGTTTATGAAATGTTTGAAATAGATCAAAATCAAAGAAACCCTAATTTCATTTCCAAAAGTAATTTTTCAAAGAAAATTAATTAAAAATGATAAAAACACCAAATAAGTTTAAATAAACCACTTGTGATTTTTTGTTAAGGTTTGAAAAATGATGTTTTAATCACAAGATGACTTAAAACTCATTTGGGTTTTGAAAAGATCAAGAGAAAAGAAATATTTTCAAATGTTAAAACACAAATAAAATAAGTTCTTTATGAAAATATTAAATATATAAAATAAATAATATTCTTTGTGAAATTCTTGTAGAATAAAATATTTTATCATTTTTGTGAATTTTCAGAAAAAGAATCAATCAAAAGTGATAAAAAAAAGAGTGAGAAATTAATTTTTAAAATAAAGAATTGTGAAGAAAAGTGAAAGAAAATAAGTGATAAAAAATTAGGAATGGTCTCCCCAAGGCTTGAACTCACGCCCTTGGGGTGGAGAGTTTAAAATTCTACCATCTGAGCCATGTGTGTGGACTGAAAGAGGATGGCAACAATGAATAATATGTGATAAACCCTTTTGAAAATAGTTAAAAAAATAAAACCAAAAGGTTTGGGGCGAGGGGGATTGGAACCCCAGACCTCTCGCTCGCTACACACACACACACACACAAATACTAGTGTTTCCACTAGGGCGTGATGTCAATTCAAACATAATATGGCAAGTTGTAACACCCCCAATCTATACCCCCAAGCTATTAAAGCGATAACAATTAATCAGAGTATAATTAAAATTCACGGCATAGACCGAGGGGTCACATCAATTTGAAACAAACATACAACAACTTGCTCATATAATATGCAACATTCAGGTAGCACATAACAAAGGAACTGAGTTCCTACAACCCACAATTCAATTACAGAATAAAAGCGGAAAATCCGTAACTGAATATCGAGTGTATATATATATATATCATAAGAAGTTTGTCTTCCATATACAACATCATACATGTAAAATCTCAAAAGAAACATATACATATACACACAAATCACCAATGGTCTCCCTAACTACCCGATGTCACATATCAGAGCCGACCGACAAAAGAATGAAGACGTAAGCTTCACAAAAAGACCTCCAGCAATCTAATCTGCAATGCCTCATAGAGCATTATAAAACAGAAGAAGGGTGAGAAACACAATCATAATATAATTGCATATAATTATGTAATAACACACGATTGCACAAACATAATATTCTCACTACACTATACGCTATAAATCAGGTACAAACCAACACAATGAATTTTCTCACATACCGGTCGCAAAAGCATATCAATTGTACACAATTCAATTATCACCCACATGTATATTCATGTATCAACTCACCACTTTCATTCACAATTCCACACATAATCAAACCATTCATGATTTATGCAGATGCAAGAGACCGACACAACGACTCTATGCATATGCACATGCGGGTACCGACTTCCATCAATTCTCAACACCAGTTCACTCAGGAACTATTGGAACCATAGCTCGTTACTTAATGTAACTCCCCGTCGGGCATACGATGTTCCCTGTCGCTTTCAGTCCTCTTATTTTTTTTAAGGCTCACGATGTTATAGCGGATTCCCTCTGGAACCGATTCGTCGCTCACACCCACTAGGGCACACGACATCACAAGAATGCACATCATGATGCTCAGCATACATTGACTCATGACATTCAAATGCACACATATACACATTCCATAATCATGCATATATCAACAAATACCACACATTGCATTTTCTTGCCCTTAGGCAACAATTCATCATCGCAACATATATCACATGCATATTCATTTCACAACAGCACACAAGTCATACAATTCATATCACAAGCATGTTGCATAATAACACGCCAAATGCACATCATTAAAAAGGTAAAAGTCAACAAACAACACATTCCAAATTCCCGACATAATTAAATCGGCTAACAATCTTGAAACCATTAATATAAGAAAGAACACACCAAAAGTTCTCCAACGCATCAAACTTCGCCTCAAACCGACTAGCAGATCAAAAGTTATAAAGAAAATAAATAGGGAAAAACTGTCACATTCACAGTGCGAAGCTCCTAGCGAGTCCTTCGCTTCTTCATTCGCAGTTCGAATGTCCCAGCAAACAGTGGCAGAAGCAAAATAGCCTAGAAAATTCCCAACGTTCGCAGTGCGAACCCCCAGTGAATGCTCGCTACCCCATTCGCAATGCGAATCCTCCAGCGAACAGTGGCAGAATGAAAAATAATACAACGTTCGCAGTGCGAACCTCACGCGAACGCTCGCCACCCATTCGCTGGCCATTCGCAGTGCGAACCTGCGATTTCAGCAAAACCCAGCAGCGCACCAGATCACCCAAAAATGATATTTTCTCAAACAAAACATTTCCAAACCAACATATAGAAATCAAAACTTAACTCATTCATGGTAACAAGTATTCTACTACGTTTACACCGATTTCCAACCGCGAAAACATCGATTTCTCTCTATCGACCTAGAATCGAAAACTATGAAAACACAACAAACAATCCAATACACACATACATAATCATACACAAGCATAGCATAATCGAGTTTCGCACCCTTACCCGATTAAATAGCGTGTAGAAAAGTCGGTTGATCGATTCTTAGATTTTCCAAGTTTTCTCTCTATCTCCTTTTCTTTCTCCTTTCTTTCTTCCTCTTTTTCTTCTCTTCTTTTTCCTTCCTTTCTATTTTCTCTCGTTCTATTTCTATTTCTATGAAAAATATAATATCTACCCAAACAAAAGACCAAAATACCCCTACACTCAAACATCTCGCAAACGCTCCCAAAACGCGATAAAATATAATCTCGATGAAAAATAACATATTTTCAACTAAAAGTCAGAAATAAAATAATATAATAATAAAATAATCAAAACGACTCAATTAAATAAAAATACTAAAACTGGGGCGTTACACAAGTGTATAATATATATCAAAACTAGTTGATTTTCTGAAGAATGGCGCCATGGCCATCTTCTTCCTTGGGCAAGCTACGTGAAGCCACCTATCTCACTCATTTCTCAACCAATTCATAGACGTAAAGATGAAAATCGTGCGTTATTAAACAACGAACACAATGGCAATATTCAATTTTGTTTAAATTAAGTGAATCAACAGTTAACATGGTAAAATCAGATGAACCCTAAAATTTGCAAGAGCTATGTGAAATCCTATACATGAATCATAAACATCAATTAATTGAGGGTTAATGATCTACAAACTTTCAGAAATACAATGGTAATTTGAAAACATGTTTATGATGCATGATTCATTGAGTTTGAAAGTTTAAGGTTTACCTCTTGCAGCTGGTGATCGAGCTTAATGATGGAGGTGTTACAGATGTGTTCCAATGATATGGACAACTTCCTTAGGTGCCAAGGAGTGTGTTTGAATGCTTAGAGTGGATTGAAATGAGCTGGAACTTGATGTGGCACCTCAATTGCAACTCTGTCAAGAACTTGGGCAATTAGCTGGTGACTTTGTGAATTTGATGTTCCAGATGTTGTTTTAGTGTTTAGATCACCTACATATGACGTTTATGAGGTGTTGGTATGATTGGTTTGGTTGGAATCACTCTCAATTTCAAAAACCGATAGTGACTTGTGTTAGAAAGTAAATTTGGAGTCAAAGAGAGATTTTGAGTAAAGCATCAGTTTGGTTGCTTTGGTGTACTTAAACTGATCACAAATGAGCTCTATTTATAGTAGAGCAAGTTTTTTTGGCTGCAATAGTGAATGGAAACTGCAGCAGGTCTGTGGCAAATGTTGATCCAATGGAATCTCAAGTCTCCTCTAGCCATTGACTTGAGGTTAGAGCACAGACTATGAGTCTTATGTGGCAGGGATAAGGCTTAAATGAACTTGGATAACATTGTCTTGATGAATGCCACCTCTATGCATCAGTTAAATGCTTTGAAACAAAATTAACCATTTGAAGCATCTTGAATTTTAGGGGTGTCCTGCTTAAACATAGATCCATGGACTTGTGAGGCTTGTGGATTAGTGTTTGTCCCTTGGTTGTTCCCCCTTGAGGTGTGCAGATGGATAACTATGCTTGTTATTGCACAAAAAAATCAACCAATGACCTATAATCTGATTTGTGAAAAATCAGTTTTGGAGGACAACTTCTCATGGATGTATCTCTTAGCTCAAGTTGAATTAGAATGACTTCTTTTACTTTTTGAAAAGCTTAAATGATGTACTAAAACAGTGAGGTTTAGAGTTTTCATTGATTCATCTTGGATCAATGTGAAAAGTGCCTTGGAAGTTTGATGTTTCATGCTGAAATTACAAGGCAGAATTTTCACTAAGTGTTTTTGACATATTTTGGTTTTTTTCACCACTTTGATTCACTCCTAACTAAAAATCCATGAAGAATTTGAGTTAGATGTAGTTGAAGCTTTTGTAGAATGTAGGAAGACCTACAAATCAGGCTTTGGATCACCCAAAATGGCTACCTAGATCAAAAGTTATGATCCTTGAAAGTTGGCACCAAAACCATTCAAATTTAGTAACTTAGAAAAATTTTCAATTTTTCATGATTACCCCTTTTACAAGTTATCTTGGTTTCTTGATCAATTCTTGTTCAAATGACATTATAAATCATATTTTATGAAAATATGAGTCATAAGGATCATTTTTGCCAAAAAAGTCATGTTTTGACTTTTGGCTCCGGAGCAGTTCGACGCGTAAAAAACCCTAATTCATGACTTTTGGGGAATGCATCCCCTGAGGGTAATTTAGCTTTGCAAATGGATTCTTAGGGTTATTTTGAGCATGTTGAGTCACATGTTGAAGTCTTGGCTCATCCTCTTGTGAAAATCTCACTATGGAGGTCCCAGTCGTCCAAAACTCTAATTTGGAGACATTAGGTGTTTCGAGGCTCAAACCACTTGGAATGTGGCAACGTTTGTGCTTGATTTTTTATGTGAAGATCCTCTTGATCCTTTTTGGATGTTTTAAGAGGTTATACAAGTTGAAGATCATGTCATTTCTTGATTGATCTTTTGTCTAAATGTTCTGGGAGGGCTCAAAACCCTAATTCTTGATTGTGGTGGATGCTCAACTATCTTTGGGAGATTGGTGAGGCATGATGATACATCCATATTGTGGTAATGATCTTCACAATGATGGGAAATCTTGGTGGTCAAAATTTGGGGTATGACACTAATGAAACTTATACGTGCCATGAACTTGTCGAATCTCCTATTCCATTGTCTAAGAGATTTTTTCAGTCCATATAAAGATCTTTTCGGCTTGCACACATAATTTTCCTTCCCTTATTCGACATACCCTTCAGGTTGCCTCATCAGAATTGTTTCATCCAGATCACCATACAAGAATGCAGTCTTCACATCCATCTGTTCCAGTTCAAGGTCGAGCTGTACCACCGTGGCAAGCAACATTTGAATGTACCCGTGCTTCACAACAGGAGAGAACACATCATTGAAGTCAACACTTTATTTCTGAGTGAAACCCCTAGCGACCAATCTTGCCTTGTATCTCTTCGACGCCACTCCTTTAATTCCTTCTTTAACTTTGAAATCCACTTAAAACTGACTAACCTGGCTCCATCAGGTTTCTTGATCAGTTCCCAGGTGTTGTTATCATGAAGAGATTTCATATCATCATCCATTTCCTTCAGCCATTCAGTCTTATTTTGACTCCTCATAACTTCCTTATAGTCTCTAGGTTCTTCATTTAGAACCTTACTTGCAGAGATTAAGGCATAAGCTATATGATCTCCATTCCTAAGTCTCTGAGGTGGCTTGATGACTCTCCTCAACCTATATCTTGACTATAGGTAGTCATCGACAGTTTCTTCAACTTCCTTAGTATCTTTTGCTTCTTCTTCGACTTCATCTGGGATATGCAATTCAGCATCAACATGCTCCACCTCAACAGGAATTTCTCCATGTTCCAGCTCTTGGCCAGTATCATCAGTTTTTTTGAAAGCCATCTCAACTTCATTGGAAACTACATCTCGACTGGTAATACACCTCCCATGACCTAGCGCTAGGCACCATAACCTATAAGCTTTGACTCCTTCAGGGTATCCCATGAACATGCATTTCAGAGCTCTAGGATCGACCTTGTCTTGCCTAATGTGAGCATAGGCCACGCAACCAAATACTCTCAATTTGTCGAGATCTGGTAGATGTCCCTGCTAAACTTCTTCAGGTGTCTTCATATCAACGTAGTCGAAGGACATCTGTTTATCAGATATGTTGCTGTCGAAATAGCCTCAGCCCAAAACATCTTCTTTAACCCAATACTAGTCAACATACATCTAACTCTTTCCAAAATAGTTCGATTAAACCTTTCCGCCAAACCATTTTGTTGTGGATTACCTACAATAGTTTTGTGCCTTACAATACCTGAGGCTGCACAAAAGTTGTCGAATGCCTCATTGCAAAATTCAAGGTCATTGTCGGTTCTCAACCTCTTTGAAATTCTGGCAATGTAGATAGCAGATGTCCTAACACATGTCACGACATTGTTCTGCATGAACATTTAAACTCAGAGGCACAACAGCAGACTGATACCTCTAATATCAGAACTGCAGAATCGCAGATGTTACGACATCTGATCCAACATGTTAATCAAGATTGAGCTGAAAATAGCAGAATGATAAACAACACAGAATATGATGACCCAGTTCGGTACAACTCACCTACATCTGGGGGATACCAATCCAGGAAGAAGAAATCACTATCAGTAGTATAGTTTTATGTAAACAACATTAGGTTTACAGAAAGCACCCACGCTAACCTATCACTACCCAATGAAGTCTTTATCATTAGAAGTTACATCTAATTGATAAGAGAAACTCATCTCACTCCCTAAATCACAACCTGTGATTATGTAACAGTTAATAAATGTATCTACCCTATTGAAAGACACCCCTTCTAATACAAAGTACAGTCAAACAACCTTGACTAACAAGTTAACTTGGATTTGCTTAAAAGCTTCATCCAAGAACACTACACGATTCATTGCCTACGGGCTTCTGAATCTGTACAAGTATCTATGTCTACCACACTGCATCAAATCGATACAGAGGGAGACTTACAAGAGAAACCTACAAATCTCTAAACCTAAACCCTAATTTAAAAAATAGGATTCCTAAGTCTATGTCGTCCTCTCTCTCTCTCTCTTTTCTGCCTAGGTCTTGGTCTTCTTTTATAGTGTTCTGCTTTGTTGGGCTTCATATCTTTGATCCTTGATCCACTACCAATCGCGCCTTGAATCTTGGAACAGATTTGAAATAAGCCTGATGTGATAGTCATGATGTCGAATCTTAATGCTGTAACATTTCAATCGACATCTTCAGTCTGGGTCTGAAACCTTCATGTTGGAACATTTTTCCCAACATTATGTTTTACCAAAATTTAGTCAAACTCTTGGAGCTTTCAATCTCCCCCTTTTGACAAATTTTGGCTAAAACATCCTTCATCCTGATGGTGCATGTAATGGAAAAATACTTGAAGCAAGTGCTAAGGAAAAGGGAGAAGATAATTTGGAGTTACCCTCTTCATTTCCTTGTGACATCGAGTACATAGAGAATGTAACTCAGATCACAAAACACAACTTGCTTTCTAACTCTGATCATAAAACATAACTCCCCAAGATGTTATAGAACGTTGAAACATCCTTTGGAACATTTTTTCATACCACCAGCACAAATGCACATACACCTCTTAGCAGTAGTAAGTCATTCTCCCCCTTTTTAGCCAAAAGTTGACAACAATGACCCATGCAGACCCATACCCATATTGTTCTTTCCCAAAGACGGATAAAACCCATTTTCTCTCAACTTAATAGGAAGAGATTTTACACTTCAAGCATCACAACTCTCCTTAAATAACGAAGAATTTATGTGGACAGAGCCAATCCAAAAGACTAGTCAAAGAGTGCAATAACTGCTGATCAGGTTAGTTTCAAAAGATTCCACCTTTTCTGACTTGCCCTCGAAACCACTTCTGAACAGTGTCCTAATACCTAACCTGATTTTGTCAGGCTTATGGTCCCCACAGATAGGACTTTCTTAATTCAGATTTAGCACCCTTGATTACAGTAGAATTTGTTCGATTACCCTTTCATTAGTAGAAAACTAATTTCTTCCAGACATCAACAGAATTTCCCAAGATACTTGTACCACTTCTAATTTAATCCATTGACACCCAATGATAGAATCAAACGTCCTGATAAGTTCACCCATAACTCATATCAGTAGGGAAATGTCACGACATCTCGTCAGACATATCAACCTCACCTGAGGAAATCTATCACAAACTACTTGAAACCACAAACAATCTTGACAGCCAGTCTGCACCATTGCAGCTATATATCTGAAACAGAGATCTAACTCCCCCTGTCGTAGACAACCAGTGCTCCTTTGCCAGAAGAACACCCTAAATGAATGGAAAACATAAGGCATGTCTTCATGTTTTCAAGAGCGTACCCTCAGTTCAACACACTTGCTGAACGCACTCACATACTGCTTGACCCTCAAGCACACCATGTACCACACCAGTACATAAATCAGATAGAAGTTCTCCCCCTATCTTTCTCAACAGATGCTTCTTCATCAAGAACCACCCAAAGCCGCTACATGATATCCCATGAAAACTTCATGATCATATAGTGTGTGAATACCCAGAACGCATCCGTGTACCACAACCAACAAACTCTTGGATTGAGATCAAAGCTCCATTGATCCCTCTCGTCCAGAAACCACACAAACTCCTCCTGAATTCTTATGTATGAATCTCCTTGTTCCCTGAGATACAACCCAATTGAATCAGAATGCTTCACATTCCTCAAAGAGACGCACAGGGCCCCTTAGTTTGCTAGCTCACCCAGACATCCAAGACAATCCTTTACCCATCATTCTCCTGTATGATAAGATAAATACTTCTAGGACAAGATGTGAGTGTCAAGTTCCACACTCAGAACTTAGTATCCTACTCCAAGGATAACCAACCCAAAAATGTTCTAACTTCAGTTAGGACATCCTTCACACATCATAGACACCACACACCATGGTTCTTGATATGTGTAGCGAGTGATTTTTGGATGTGGTTGCGAAGCACAATCGCTCTAGTACTACAGTTCGATTCATTTTTTATCCTATTAAAGCTGATGAAGGAAGGGAAATAGATGTCTCAAATTAACCCTGCTTGCATACTGAGATTAAACAGTCAAAACTGTTGGTTTACAGATGCTACAAAAATTCGGGGTTTGTCCTAGGTTATTTTGTTGACGAGGGGTGCTTTAGGCTATTGGTTAAGATTTTAGGACGGATATATATGAAAGTATGGGATTTTGGGTTTTTGTTTAGTGTGCTCGCTAAGATTTTTCTTTCAATCTTATGCCTACGTATTCCCGTTTACCGAAACAGGGAAATCAGAGCGTTCGTAGTTCCTCCTATTCTATGGGAGGAAATGGGTGTTTTGGTGTCTTGTTCAAAGCCTAAGACGTGAAGCGAAAGGTGGTTTGTATCTTGTTCAAAGCCCAAGATGTAAAGATGAAGGGTTTATTTGTATCTTGTTCGAAGCCCAAGATGTGAAGCTAAAAGTGTTGACCTTAGAGAGAATTTGTCATCTCTAAAGAGGGGTTTGTCTGTTACGACTGTTTATAAAGGAGAATTACTTTAACCGGGATTTGTGAATCCGGCAATGCCATAATTTCCTTTATAGGGGATTTCAACCTGAAGGAGAAGACTTTAACTCAGTGTAGAGTAATGCCATCTTTCCTTAGGAATTTCTCATACTAAAAGAGGGACATTGGCATGGATGTAGATGATCCAGAGGCTTGCCGCTTACAGCAGTTAGATGGAGGGGAAGGAGTTGTTGATGTTTGTGTACTGTGAACGAGGCACAACTTTGATGCTAAAAGGTTAATTGGATCAACCAGTGGTTTTCTTGTACAAAGCCTAAGAGAAGGCTATTATGTGTCTCGTACAAAGCCCGAGAGAGAGGCTAAAAGGTTTTTTGACTCAACGATAGA
Organism: Lathyrus tuberosus; assembly: GCA_022829125.1. NCBI lineage: Eukaryota > Viridiplantae > Streptophyta > Magnoliopsida > Fabales > Fabaceae > Lathyrus > Lathyrus tuberosus. The sequence goes on from JALAZF010000040.1 coordinate 16,604,627, forward strand.
GTCTTTTGGTATCTCGTATAAAGCCCGTGATGGAGGCTATTTGACTCAACAAGAGAGTTTTTTGTATCTCGTACGAAGCCCGAGATGGAGGCTAAAATTTGTTTGGCTTAATAAGAACCTTTTTGTATCTCGTATAAAGCCCGAGATGGAGGCGAAAGGGGTGATTGACTCAACGAGGGAGTCTCTTATATGTCTCGTACTAAGCCGGAGAGAGAGGCTAAATGTTGTTTGACTCCGCTGGGGAGAATCATTGTACAAAGCCCAAGAGAGAGGCTATTGTAATTGGAGAAGGATCATTATACAAAGCCTAAGAGGAGGCTATGGTTACTGTTTCAATTGAGTGACAGGTCCAGTATGCTGATTTAAAGAGAAAATCAGTTCTTATATGAGCAACACTGTAATCGAGGATTTGATTCGAGGATCCGGGTTATTCCTGTTCTTTAAGGAAGTGGGAAATCCGAAGGGTATTGAGACTGTCCGAGTCTGTGGGGTTTCTTTCTATTTAACGAAGGGGTCACTTGAGAATGTCTTTGAGACTCAAGGAGATTAGACTGTCCAAGTCTAGAGTGTCATATTTTGTACTGCGCTTTGAGAAACAGTAGTAGACTCTATGAAAGGACTGTTCTATGTAGATGACTAATTTCTGTTCCTATATCTCTAGGAGGTCGTCGGGACAATTTGTATGAAGCCCAAGAGGAGGCTGGAAACTTTTAAGAAGCCGACGGGTCCTTGTACGATGCCCAAGAGGAGGCTATCATTCTCGGAAGAAGAGATCATTATACGAAGCCTAAGAGGAGGCTGTGAATACTTCTAAGAAGCCGGCGGGTCCTTGTACTAAGCCCAAGAGGAGGCTAGGGTTGCTTTTAGGAAGCCTGAGGGTCCCCAAACCCCGAGAAATTCAAGGCAAGCTATTCACAAGGAATAGATCAAGTCAGTAAAGTTCGAGAATTTGGAAGAAACTCAAAGATGCCATTCACGGAGAATACATTCATCTCTGGGAATAGAGTTTCTTGACAATTCCTAATGAGGACAGCCGAAGAGAAGACTGTATTTGGTGATCCTATTGGGGATATAGTTGTCTATTTCTACGAATAAACGAAACGGCGTCACCTAGTTCTAGACGTAGTGGCCGGGGAAACTCAAAATATCTATACTATTATTACACAGTTTATATGAGTTTATGAAAGAAGACTTACAGTGAAACAGCCCCACAATACAGTTATATGTATATGAAAGCGGTAAATGAAAGCATATAACCACTTACTCGGTTGTAGAGCTTCCATGTTGTTTGGTTAGTTGTTCAATAAAGAAAGATTGAAAACAACAGTATATTCAAAATCAAAGGAGAAAGTGCTTTGAAAAAGAAATATTTGGGGCTTACAGCTCAAGGAGAGGCCCAGGGTTTTATCAGTGAGCGCACTGTTTGAATTTGTACAGAGGGACTTATACAAGTGACTGAGGTCCAAAAATTATTTTCTGTACAAAGGGATGGGTCTTACACTCTCTCAAGAGGCCCAAAAAGCTTTAAAGAAAAAGAGTAGGGCTTATAACACGAGGGTAGGCCCAGATGATTTTTCCGTTTAAAAATGGCGATCGCGCCGAGGTTTTCTTTTAACGCAGAGGGACTTATACAATAAGTGAGGCCCAAAATGTTTTGGTTAAAATGGGATTGGGTCTTACACTCTATTAGAGGCCCAAAAAGTTTTAAATGGGTCTTATAGCTCGAGGAGAGGCCCAAAAGGTTATTTTTCAAAAGGCGACGATCGCGCCGTTTGTTTTTTACGCTATCGGGACTTACACAATACACTGAGGCCCAAAAATGGTTTGGTCAAAGAAGGATTGGGTCTTACACTCTATTAGAGGCCCATGAGTGTTTGACAATGATTTGTTTGAGTGAAAATCAAAGAAACCCTAATTTTATTCTTTAAAAGTAAATATTTAAAGAAAATCAATGAAAAATACCAAATAGGTTTGAATAAACCACTTGTGATTTTTGTTTAAGGTTTGAAAAATGAGGTATAAATCACAAGAGATATTAAAACTCATTTGGTCTTGATTTTTCAAGATGAATATTCATTTTAAAATGTTTAAAAACAAATAAAAAATGAATTTATTCACAAAAATACTAATTATATTAAATAAATAATTTAAATTCAATTTTTTTGTGGAATAAAATATTTCAACATTTTTGTGATTTTTTGCAAAAAGAACCAATAAAAAATAATTAAAATTGAAAGAGTTATTAATTTTCCAATTAATTAATAAACCATGAAAATATTGGAAAAAATGACAAAATGTGAAAAAACACAAAATGGCATGGGTGGGGTTTGAACCCAAGACCTCAAGGTTACAAGGCGCGCACCTTACCACTGGGGTGGTGATACATCCATTGTTTGAAACAAAACAACAAATATACAAGGCATGACTTGGTTTTAGGCCTGGCCCAAGGCAAGTTTTGGCAAGTTTTGGCTCAGAAACGTGAAGGTCATAACTTTCTCAATTCTTAATGGTTTGAGACAAAATTTATATGCATCTGGACCAGAATTTCGTAAGGAATCCAATGGTGGTGGTAGTTTTTTCAGATCACACTCCCTCCTCAAAACCCGATAGTGGTTTTGAAAATGACCTATAAATGCATTTTCTATGCTACAACTTGGTACAAGCATGGATTACATGGTGAATTGACTCAAACACAACATATACAACATGTATGAGATGTTTATGATCAATGGACTTCAGAGCATTGCATGTTTGAAAGATTCCAAGTTGTGAGGCTTACCTCTTTTTTGAGATTTTGGAGCTTTTGTGCAATCTGTCAAACCTCTTGTTCCAGAAATGATTTGATGCTTTAGACACACTCAAATGATCCCTTAGAAGCTTTTAGGATGATTGGAATTGACTGGTACCTGCAAAAACACAAACAGTCCCTTTCTTGCAAAAGGGGTTAAAAGTGACCAAAATAGCAACTCTCTCAAATGGTGTTCCAGATGAGGGGAACCATTTGGGACAGTTCAAGGATGATATTTGGAGTGTGTTTGAGGTTTTATCTGGTTTGGAAAGTGACTGAATCAAGACATGGCTTGAAAAATGCAAACAAAGCCTATTTTGAGGTTTTGAGAGGTTACTTTATGATTTTGTGATTACAGGTCACTTGTGATAGTTTGCACAGCTTACATATGATATATATATGAGGTATGTGTGTGATTGATTGTGATGAAAAAGCTCTCAAGCTCAAAAACTCAAAGTTGCCTTGCTAAAGAAGGCATTTTTGCCAAGAGAAAGAGGTTTTGAGGAAAGCATCTGTTTGATGGCTTTGGTGTACTCAAACTGAGCACAAATGAGCTATATTTATAGTAGAGCAAGTTTGTTTTGGGATCCACAGTGAATGGCAACTGCAGCAGGTGTTTGTTCAATGTTGGCCAATGGAAATTCAAGTCTCCTCTAGCCATTGACTAGAGGTTAGGGCACATGGCTGTGGTTCCCTTGGTCTTGGATAAGTCTTGACTGAATTCAGTTGCAAATGGCTCAATCCATGCCACCTTGATGCTTCCATTGAATGCTCCAATCCAAAATTGGAGTCTTGTCCCTATTTTGGCCATTCTAGGTTCAACATGTTATTTCTTGTTCTAAAGACTTTGGAGGCTTGGCTCAGTGATTGTCCCCTTTAGATTCAATCCTCAGAGGTGTCCAAGTGGATAGGAGCATTTGGATTTGGCTGATTTTGGCAAATCGAGCAAAAATGCAAATTCTGCCTTGCCTTGGCAGATTTCAGCAAGGCAACTTTCCAATGTCATATCTCATGACTCAAATTGAATTTGATAATGTTCTTGGTCATTTTGGAAAGCCCTTACATGATACAACAACTGTTTGAACATATTTGTTTTTTATCTCTTTTGAATCCAAGTGAAAAATCCCCCTACATTTGGCAAAAAGTAAGGTAAAATCTGACTTAGTGAAATTTTCACTAAGTGTTGGAACAAAGTGACTTTTCTTGATTTTGATCACTCCATAACTCAAAATCCATGAGGAGTTGGAATTAGGTCTAGTTGAAGTTTTTGTAGAGGGCAATGAGATCTACAAATCAAGCCTTGGATGGGAGAAAATGGCTTTGTGATTTAGGAGTTATGACCCTCCAAAGTTAGTACCCTAGCCACTTTATTTTTAACTTAGAAAATTTTCTAAGTTTTTATGGTTACCCCTTTTACAAGTTACCCAACTTTTCTTGATTTTTCTTGATGAATGATGATTCAAATCATACATTAACATGATTTTAGGGTTAAAAATCCATTTTGGTGAAAAATCTCAAAAAGTCAAAGTTGACTTTTGTGCACAGTTGACTTTTTATCAGATGAATTCCAAACTGTGTAATTCTTCAGGAAATCATGTCCTTGACCTAAATCAAACTTGATGGACGTGTTCCATGGGTGTCATAGGGTATATTGATGCATGTCATAGGGCTTGGGAGCATGTCCTGATCAAAAGTCAAAGTTACAGTTGACTTTTTTCTTAAAACCCTAACTGTGGTGCAGATGAAATTGAGACTTGTTGCTCAAGCTTCTTGGATTAATCCATTGTTGCAAATGGATCAATATAGTTCATTAGAGACCCTCAAACCCTCTCTTGAGGTCTTGGCTCATGATTTGCCCTAAAAGTCAACTTAGGGGTGAATTAGGTCAAGAAACCCTAATTCCTGATTTTTGATGAATGCATCCCCTGAGGCAAAATTGACTTGATGATTGGGTCCATGAGGTTCCATGGAGTATATTAGGTTAGGTTTTGGATCATTGGCTTATGCCCAGATGAAAAATTTCCATCTGGAGGCCCTGGTCGACCAAAACCCTAATTTGGTGACACTGTCGATCTTGAGACTTAATCCACCTAGAAGGGAGCAGCCTTGTGCTTAATCCTTGAAGTGGGAGTCCTTTTGATCCATTGTGGATGTTTGGGAGGTTAGAAAAGTTGAAGATCATGTCATTCCTTGATTGATCCTTTGTCTAAGCACTCAGAGAGGGCTTGAAACCCTAATTCTTGATTGTAGTGAATGCTCACCCATCTTTGGGGAGACTGATGAAGTATGATGGTTCCTCCATATTGTGATGATGATTTTCACAATGATGGGAAATCTTAGTGGTCAAAATTTGGGGTATGACAGATGCCCCTATTTAATCTTCTTGGACACGAAGGTGTGAATGACGAAGGTATTCGGGCATTCGGGGTGCAAGAGGATTAAATATCGGAATACCCGAAATTTTGATGGTGGTTTTGAATGGTAGCTTACGCATTCATCTTCTTTAGCTAAGCAATGATGCTTAGAAAAGGTAAACTTCCCCTCGATCCTGGTCTTCAGCCAAGGAACTGGTCTCAGTTTCTAAAATAAACTTCCCCTCGATCCTGGTTTCCTACCAAGGAACTGGTCTTAGTTTCTGATGTAAACTTCCCCTCGATCCTGGTTTCCTACAGAGGAACTGGTCTTAGTTTCTATTGTCAATAAACTTTACTGACAAGGGACGCTATGTGTAGCGGTTTTCCTCAAACTTCTCGCCGAATTTTCCTGGGGAGATGCCATTTGAGTGGAAAAAGTTTTGTGCCAGACTCGCTGGGAGGACCCAGTCGTCTGAGTTGTAGAGGTGTACAAACTTATCTGTTGGAGATGCCATTTATTGACTCTACTTGGGGAATGCGAGTCCCTTGAGAGACTGCATTCGCTTGGGGTCTTTACATCATACCTTTCTCGGAGATCTTCTTGGAGAAATGCCATATGATGTGATCCAATTTTGAGGTGCCGATGACCTTTTCATCTGTGGGTTTTTCGGAGAAAAACTGCCGTACTGCCGAATCTCCAATTTAGGAGGCTTTCTCTCGGGATTTTCTTTAATCCGGGAAAACAAGGATATCATCTTCAATGGCGAAGAGTGATGTTAACTGAGGGCTCTCTGGTCTTTCAGAGGTTCAAGTTATCAAAGTGGTCGAGGACCCAACTCTGATCCATAACTAAACTGGAAGAGAGATATTGTTCAGACGCAGCATTTCCTGACGAGGAAAAAACAGACAACTCGATTGAGAAAATTGTTATCACTAGGGGACAAGACCGACTAGAGTGATAGTGATGCAATATGAAATGTGAATGTAAATCAATAATGCATGATGCATGTATGTTTATGCCGACAAAACTGACGCGACATACAAACTAACAGGTGAACACGACTGGATACTCGGCCATCGCGGGGCGAAGAAGTACCGCTGGTTCAAGATAGCAATTCCGCCTTGCTTAGGGGAGATAGTCCCTGTTGGGAGCTGAGTTGGTCGGGCTTAGGAGATGAGAACTCGGTCGAGGCGTGTCAGACGAAACAAGGTCTCTGACACAGTTGATCCCTTCATTCAGGCGTACTGGTTTAGAAGGAGTACTTTGATTCTGCACTTTGAAGTTCGCTTACTTCTGGAGAAGCGGTCGATGTTCTTCTGATGTTTAACAGTTAAAAGAAATTTGCATCTTTAATTTAAAAGCAGAAAAATTTTTAACAAGTAAATTCATTTTTGTTTTATTTCAAGAATCGCTAACAACGTCATTCTGTAAAGCTAAAACAAATAAGAATTACAAACAAAAGCATAAGGGCTCAAATTTTATTGATAAGATGGAGATCAGCCAAACGCGTGATTCCAAAGAGTATTTACAAAGTTAGAAAATGGTAATTTACAGGGAAAAGGGATACGTTGAAACATAACGACCACTATCCTTCTACCAACTTTGAATTCGGGACATCCTGAGCTTCTGTCGAAGATGACCTTGACTGGAGTTTTCTGGCGGATGATGTAACTGCTGCTGCTGAGGGACTTGCCTCTGTTGAACATAGTTACTTGCCATTATCCCTAATTTTTTCCTGGATTGTACTATGACGTTTCCAATCCACCGGGATGATTTTTTTCTTTTTATGTCTCTAACTTTTTCCTGGACCGCCCTTTCGGGTTCTCAATCCACCGAGACATTTTTTTTTTTAGTTTAGGCGAAGTATTTCTTGACTACATCAACATTCGTGGGGTAGGAAAATTCCTCTCCGTCCATGGTTGCAAGTCTCAAGGCGCCGCCTGAGAAAGCTTTCGTGACCACATAAGGGCCATCATAATTCGGAGTCCATTTACCTCGCGAATCAGTGAGAAATGACTGGATCTTCTTGAGCACGAGGTCTCCTTTTCTGAAAACACGAGGTCGGACCTTTTTGTCAAACGCCCTCTTCATTTTCTGTTGATACAATTGACCATGGCATAGTGCCGTGATTCGCTTCTCCTCGATCAGATTCAATTCGTCGTGTCGGCTTTGACACCATTCAACTTCGGTGAGCTTAGCTTCCATCAATACTCGGATTGACGGGATCTCTACTTCTATGGGGAGCACTGCTTCCATGCCATACACTAGAGAGAAAGGGGTTGCCCCTGTTGAAATGCGGACAGATGTGCGATAACCGCGAAGAGCAAAGGGTAGCATCTCGTGCCATTCTTTGTAGGTTACAACCATCTTTTGAACGATCTTCTTGATGTTCTTGTTAGCCGCTTCTACCGCCCCGTTCATATTGGGTCGGTAGGGAGATGAGTTATGGTGTTCGATCTTGAACTCAGCGCACAACTCCTTCATCATCTTGTTATTCAAGTTAGATCCATTATCAGTAATGATCTGGCTCGGAACACCATAACGGCAGATGATATTGTTTTTGATAAATCGGACCACCACTTGTCGGGTTACATTGGCGAATGACGCTTCTTCGACCCACTTAGTGAAGTAATCAACGACCACCAGGATGAACCGATGTCCGTTTGAAGCCTTGGGCTCAATCATGCCAATCATGTCGATTCCCCATATGGAAAATGGCCATGGGGAAGAGAGAACTTTGAGATGTGATGGCGGTACATGAATTTTGTCGGAGTATATCTGACACTTGTGACACCTCCTCATGTACTTGTAGCAGTCGGATTCCATTGTCAACCATTAGTACCCCGCTCTTAGAATTTTTCTCGCCATTGTGTGTCCGTTGGAATGAGTGCCAAAGGATCCTTCATTAATTTCTTTCATAAGCATGTCTGCTTCTGGTCTGTCTACGCATCGGAGCAAGACCATGTCAAAATTTCTCTTATAGAGAGTGTCACCGCTCAGGAAGAAGTTTCCAGCCAATCTTCTGAGGGTTTTCCTATCTTTCCTGGATGCCCCGGGTGGGTACTTTTGTTTCTGAAGGAAGCATTTGATATCGTGATACCAAGGTTTGTCGTCTATGACTGCTTCAATCGTGAAGATATAAGCGGGCCTTTCAAGGCGCATTATGTCGATCTTAGGTAGGTCGTTCCATTGACCTACACTAATCATGGAAGAGAGAGTGGCTAATGCATCAGCCATGTGATTCTCCTCACGAGGGATGTGATGAAACTCGACTCTGTTAAAGAAGGGTAACAACCTTCTTGCATAGTCTTTGTAAGGAATCAATCCTGATTGGTATGTGTTCCAATCTCCTTTTATCTGATTGATAACCAGAGCTGAGTCGCCATATACGTCCAAGTTTTTGATCCTTAAATCAATTGCTTCTTCGAGACCCATGATACAAGCTTCGTATTCGGCCTCGTTGTTCGTACATTTGAACATAAGTCTGGCGGTGAAAGGAATGTGGGTACCCTGAGGGGTAACAATTATTGCCCCAATTCCGTTTCCATAATGATTAACTGCTCCGTCAAAGATTAGTCCCCATTGGGAACCTGGTTCTGGCCCTTCACTGGGTAACGGTTCATCGCAATCTTTCATTTTTAGATACATGACATCTTCGTCTGGGAAGTCAAACCCGATTGATTCCTGATCGTCAATCGGTTGATGAGCCAAATGATCGGCTAAAATACTTCCTTTAACGGCTTTCTGAGCGTGGTACTCTATGTCATATTCTGATAACAACATCTACCAACGAGCAATTCTTCCCGTGAGAGCAGGCTTTTCGAAGACGTACTTGATTGGATCCATTTCTGAGATTAACCAAGTAGTATGACAAATCATGTATTGGCGGAGACGTTTGGCTGCCTAAGCCAAAGCGCAACAAGTTTTCTCAAGCATCGTGTACTGAGTTTCGCAGTCGGTGAATTTTTTGCTTAAATAGTAGATGGCAGACTCTTTCCATTTGGTTTCGTCTTGTTGGCCAAGTACACATCCCATTGAGTCCTCTAGGACTGTGAGGTAAATGATCAGTGGTCTTCCTTCCACTAGAGGTGATAGAATCGGAGGATTCAACAGATATTCCTTGATACTGTCGAAGGCGGTTTGACAATCTTCTGTCCAAACGCAATCCTGGTTCTTTTTTAGTAATTTGAAAATCGGCGCACACGTGGCGGTCATAAGGAATATGAACCTGGAGATGTAGTTCAAACGTCCCAGGAATCCCCTGACTTGTTTTTCAGTTTTCAGAGAAGGCATTTCTTGAATGGCCTTGACCTTGTCAGGATCAACCTCAATTCCTTTCTGGTTGACGATGAACCCTAGTAGTTTCCCTGAACGGACACCGAAGGTACACTTGTTGGGATTCAAGCGGAGCTTGAATTTTCTTAGACGTTCGAACAATTTCGACAGGTGGGTCACATGCTCCTCTTCTGTCTTAGATTTTGCAATCATGTCATCGACATATACCTCTATCTCTTTGTGTATCATGTCATGAAAAAGAGTAGTCATGGGCCTTCGATAGGTTGCCCCGGCATTCTTCAAACCGAACGGCATTACCTTGTAACTAAAGGTACCCCATGGGGTAATGAATAAAGTTTTCTCCAGGTCTTTCGGTGCCATTTTGATCTGGTTATAGCCCGAGAATCCATCCTTGAAGGAGAAAATTTTGAACTTTGCTGTGCTGTCTACCAGCATGTCAATGTGTGGTAAAGGAAAGTCGTCCTTTGGACTAGCCTTGTTTAGATCCCTGTAGTCGACACACATTCTGACCTTTCCGTCCTTTTTGAGAACGAGTACGATGTTGGCTAACCATTGAGGATATTCAGATGTGGCGAGGAAACCTGCGTCAATCTGTTTCTGTACTTCCTCTTTGATTTTGATGGCCATGTCCGGGTGAGTCCGTCTCAACCTTTGCTTTACTGGCGGACATTCCGATCTCAACGGTAAGTGATGTTCCACGATGCTGGTATCCAACCCTGGCATATCCTGATAGGACCAAGCGAATACATCGGGAAATTCTTTGAGAAGCTTTATCAAACTCTCTTTGGCAGTTGGACTGAGCAATGCCCCAATCCTGATTTCTTTTCTCTCTTTTTCTGAATCCAAGTTTACCGTTTCCAACGGCTCTTTGTGAGGTTCAATGGAACTTTCCTCTTGTCTGAGTAGTCGAGAGATCTCTTCTGGAATTTTGTCATCATTTTCTTCTTCAGCCTCGAATACCGGGAACTCAAAGTTGGGAGAAGGCATCGGATCGTATGTTTCAACGGGGTTTAAAACAAGCAATCTGCATGACGTGATGATTCGTGTTTAGAAGAGATAGAGAAAATGCAAGTGTGTGCAGTGTTTTGTTTTATTACTGCTTGTTTTTATTTGAATTGTTTTTTAGGATTACCATTTTCTGAGAAAGCAAAAAGAGAAAACAACAATTAATGCAAAAATTACAGAACGACGTTATTTTATTAATGAACAAGTCGAATCTTGAAACTACAACCCTATAAAACAAAACTATGTCGCTTTGGGCAAAGCGAAGAGGGAAAATTTACAGAAAGTGAGCCCTATCAAAACATCCGTTTCACCTGGGCAGGGTGAAAGGTTAAAGATGGCAATTACTTTGACTGATGAACGATCTTCGGAACCTTGACGGCAACCCATTGGCAGCGAACTCCTCGGTGAATCACAAAGTCTGGCACCTTCCTTGATTTGTCTTCAGAAATGACGTTGATTTCTGGTGGAGCGGGATCATTGGAATCTGTCTCCCAAGCAGAATTGTCGTAGGAGAATTCCTCTGTTTCATTTTGCATAGCATTTGTGCTCTCCACTGTATCTCCCCATCTAGTAGGCTGGATATCTTCGAGCCTGATACGAGAGCTTTCGGGAGCGGTGTACTTGACCATATAGTCAAATTTTCCACTCGGTTGTCCCAAGGTGTCCCACACTTCTTTCGAACTGGAGGAGTCATCTCTCTCGATGACGTTAACCTCAGGAAAAGCATAGTTGATGAATTCAAGTCCTGCAAACGTTGCAAATTCATCTTCTTGTTGAGTAGTTTCTGAATGACCTGAGTGTTGATCCCATGACATGGTCGGGACACAGGTATTCTGTTAAAAAATGGTCAGCTGATTTTCATTGTTCGGCTGACTCTCTTGCCCCAAGTTTCCTGGGTAAGGCTGCCACATTGGCAGACCATCCATTGGGCCATAGTAATTGTGGTCAAAGTTGTCTTTCATCGGAGTGTCTTCCTCTAATGAATTTGGCGGAGCACGGCATCCTTCCGGATCACAATCTCCATAGATCATTTCGACGTATGACCTTGGTATAAATCTCGGACTCTGTGTAGGAAAGCAAAATGGTGTAGGCACCTCTTCCTGAGACATATAACCATCCTCATTAAGATAGGACTTCCATTCTTCATCTGTGTCAGAGGGATCTTCCTCATTGATAGCATGTACTGCCTGAGACACTGGGTGAAGAAAACCTCCACTGTGGAAGAAGTTTTGAATGGGATGAAGACTTTCATCGTTGGCAACTGTCTGGGTACAGGTTGCAGAAAAACCAAAACTCTTCTTTGTTTTATTATCAATAGGAATGACAAGCTGTCCCCATCCTGTTGTATCGGTACTCTCGACCGCTTTGATAGCATCTTTGTATGAGGAAATCGAGGTTCCTCCTTTGAACTGATTGTTCTTGCTTATCGACAGTGCTTGGAACTGAGTTCCAATAACCTCCTCGGGTTCTATACCAGTAGACGATGACAAGTTGCTTACAAGTAAGGCTTGTTCCCCGCAGACTGTGACAAGTTGATCGTTCTTGACGAACTTTAGCTTTTGGTGGAGGGTCGAAGTGACCACTCCAGCCTGATGTATCCAAGGTCTTCCTAATAAACAACTGTACGTTGCCCGAATGTCCATGACCTGGAAAGTGACTTGGAAAGTGTGAGGACCGATAGTTATGGGAAGATCAACTTCGCCGATAACTGTTTTTCTAGATCCGTCGAACGCTTTGACGACGACCTCGCTGATTCTCATCGGAGGGCCTTTGAATGATAATTGCATCAAAGTGGACTTCGGCATAACATTCAGGGCTGACCCTGTGTCTACCAGTACGCTGGCTAAAGCATCGTCCTGGCAGTTAACTGTGAGTCACCAATCTGTGGTTTCATTCCAAATTAACGGCGTTTTGACCTATGATCCTAGTGACGTCAAGGTTTCCACCTAGGGGACAAAAAAGAACAAGATCCCTAAAGAGACATAATGGTTTCCCCAGCAGAGTCGCCATTTTTCTGTAGCGAGTGATTTTTGGATGTGGTTGCGAAGCACGATCGCTCTAGTACTACAGTTCGATTCATTTTTTATCCCATTAAAGCTGATGAAGGAAGGGAAATAGACGTCTCCAATTAACCCAGCTTGCATACTGAGATTAAACAGTCAAAACTGTTGGTTTACAGATGCTACAAAAATTCGGGGTTTGTCCTAGGTTATTTTGTTGACAAGGGGTGCTTTAGGCTATTGGTTAAGATGTTAGGACGGATATATATGAAAGTATGGGATTTTGGGTTTTTGTTTAGTGTGCTCGCTAAGATTTTTCTTTCAATCTTATGCCTACGTATTCCCGTTTACCGAAACAGGGAAATCAGAGCGTTCGTAGTTCCTCCTATTCTATGGGAGGAAATGGGTGTTTTGGTGTCTTGTTCAAAGCCCAAGACGTGAAGCGAAAGGTGGTTTGTATCTTGTTCAAAGTCCAAGATGTGAAGCTGAAGGGTTTATTTGTATCTTGTTCGAAGCCCAAGATGTGAAGCTAAAAGTGTTGACCTTAGAGAGAATTTGTCATCTCTAAAGAGGGGTTTGTTTGTTACGACTGTTTATAAAGGAGAATTACTTTAACCGGGATTTGTGAATCCGGCAATGCCATAATTTCCTTTATAGGGGATTTCAACCTGAAGGAGAAGACTTTAACTCAGTGTAGAGTAATGCCATCTTTCCTTAGGAATTTCTCATCCTAAAAGAGGGACATTGGCATGGATGTAGATGATCCAGAGGCTTGCCGCTTACAGCAGTTAGATGGAGGGGAAGGAGTTATTGATGTTTGTGTACTGTGAACGAGGCACATCTTTGATGCTAAAAGGTTAATTGGATCAACCAGTGGTTTTCTTATACAAAGCCTAAGAGAAGGCTATTATGTGTCTCGTACAAAGCCCGAGAGAGAGGCTAAAAGGTTTTTTGACTCGACGATAGAGTCTTTTGGTATCTCGTATAAAGCCCGAGATGGAGGCTATTTGACTCAACAAGAGAGTTTTTTGTATCTCGTACGAAGCCCGAGATGGAGGCTAAAATTTGTTTGGCTTAATAAGAACCTTTTTGTATCTCGTATAAAGCCCGAGATGGAGGCGAAAGGGGTGATTGACTCAACGAGGGAGTCTCTTATGTGTCTCGTACTAAGCCCGAGAGAGAGGCTAAACGTTGTTTGACTCCGCTGGGGAGAATCATTGTACAAAGCCCAAGAGAAAGGCTATTGCAACTGGAGAAGGATCATTATACAAAGCCTAAGAGGAGGCTATGGTTACTGTTTCAATTGAGTGACAGGTCCAGTATGCTGATTTAAAGAGAAAATCAGCTCTTATATGAGCAACACTGTACTCGAGGATTTGATTCGAGGATCCGGGTTATTCCTGTTCTTTAAGGAAGTGGGAAATCCGAAGGGTATTGAGACTGTCCGAGTCTGCGGGTTTTCTTTCTATTTAACGAATGGGTCACTTGAGAATGTCTTTGAGACTCAAGGAGATTAGACTGTCCAAGTCTAGAGTGTCATCTTTTGTACTGCGCTTTGAGAAACAGTAGTAGACTCTATGAAAGGATTGTTCTATGCAGATGACTAATTTCTGTTTCTATACCTCTAAGAGGTCGTCGGGACAATTTGTATGAAGCCCAAAAGGAGGATGGAAACTTTTAAGAAGCCGACGGGTCCTTGTACGATGCCCAAGAGGAGGCTATCATTCCCGGAGGAAGAGATCATTATACAAAGCCTAAGAGGAGGCTATGAATACTTCTAAGAAGCCGGCGGGTCCTTCTACTAAGCCCAAGAGGAGGCTAGGGTTGCTTTTAGGAAGCCTGTGGGTCCCCAAACCCCGAGAAATTCAAGGCAAGCTATTCACAAGGAATAGATCAAGTCAGGAAAGTTCGAGAATTTGGAAGAAACTCAAAGATGCCATTCATGGAGAATACATTCATCTCTAGGAATAGAGTTTCTTGACAATTCCTAATGAGGACAGCCGAAGAGAAGACTGTATCTGGTGATCCTATTGGGGATCTAGTTGTCTATTTCTACGAATAAACGAAACGGCGTCACCTAGTTCTAGACGTAATGGTCGGGGAAACTCGAAATATCTATACTATTATTACACATTTTATATGAGTTTATGAAAGAAGACTTACAGTGAAACAGCCCCACAATACAGTTATATGTATATGAAAGCGGTAAATGAAAGCATATAACCACTTACTCGGTTGTAGAGCTTCCATGCTGTTTGGTTAGTTGTTCAACAAAGAAAGATTGAAAACAACAGTATATTCAAAATCAAAGGAGAAAGTGCTTTGAAAAAGAAAGATTTGGGGCTTACAGCTCAAGGAGAGGCCCAGGGTTTTCTCAGTGAGCGCACTGTTTGAATTTGTACAGAGGGACTTATACAAGTGACTGAGGCCCAAAAATTGTTTTCTGTACAAAGGGATGGGTCTTACACTCTCTCAAGAGGCCCAAAAAGTTTTAAAGAAAAAGAGTGGGGCTTATAACACGAGGGTAGGCCCAGATGATTTTTTCGTTTAAAAATGGCGATCACTCCGAGGTTTTCTTTTAACGCAGAGGGACTTATACAATAAGTGAGGCCCAAAATGTTTTGGTTAAAAGGGGATTAGATTTTACACTCTATTAGAGGCCCAAAAAGTTTTAAATGGGTCATATAGCTCGAGGAGAGGCCCAAAAGGTTATTTTTCAAAAGGCGACGATCGCGCCGTTTGTTTTTGACGGTATCGGGACTTACACAATACACTAAAGCCCAAAAATGGTTTGGTCAAAGAAGGATTGGGTCTTACACTCTATTAGAGGCCCATGAGTGTTTGACAATGATTTGTTTGAGTGAAAATCAAAGAAACCCTAATTTTATTCTTTAAAAGTAAATATTTAAAGAAAATCAATGAAAAATACCAAATAGGTTTGAATAAACCACTTGTGATTTTTGTTTAAGGTTTTAAAAATGAGGTATAAATCACAAGAGATATTAAAACTCATTTGGTCTTGATTTTTCAAGATGAATATTCATTTTAAAATGTTTAAAAACAAATAAAAAATGAATTTATTCACAAAAATACTAATTATATTAAATAAATAATATAAATTCAATTTTTTTGTGGAATAAAATATTTCAACATTTTGTGATTTTTTACAAAAAGAACCAATAAAAAATAATTAAAATTGAAAGAGTTATTAATTTTCCAATTAATTAATAAACCATGAAAATATTGGAAAAAATGGCAAAATGTGAAAAAACACAAAATGGCATGGGTGGGGTTTGAACCCAAGACCTCAAGGTTACAAGGCGCGCCTTACCACTGGGGTGGTGATACATCCATTGTTTGAAACAAAACAACAAATATACAAGGCATGACTTGGTTTTAGGCCTGTCCCAAGGCAAGTTTTGGCTCAGAAACGTGAAGGTCATAACTTTCTCAATTCTTAATGGTTTGAGACAAAATTTATATGCATCTGGACCAGAATTTCATAAGGAATCCAATGGTGGTGGTAGTTTTTTCAGATCATACTCCCTCCTCAAAACCCGATAGTGGTTTTGAAAATGACCTATAAATGCATTTTCTATGCTACAACTTGGTACAAGCATGGATTACATGGTGAATTGACTCAAACACAACATATACAACATGTATGAGATGTTTATGATCAATGGACTTCAAAGCATTGCATGTTTGAAAGATTCCAAGTTGTGAGGCTTACCTCTTTTTTGAGATTTTGGAGCTTTTGTGCAATCTGTCAAACCTCTTGTTCCAGAAATGATTTGATGCTTTAGACACACTCAAATGATCCCTTAGAAGCTTTTAGGATGATTTGAATTGACTGGTACCTGTAAAAACACAAACAGTCCCTTTCTTGCAAAAGGGGTTAAAATTGACCAAAATAGCAACTCTCTCAAATGGTGTTCCAGATGAGGGGAACCATTTGGGACAGTTCAAGGATGATATTTGGAGTGTGTTTGAGGTTTTATCTGGTTTGGAAAGTGACTGAATCAAGACATGGCTTGAAAAATGCAAACAAAGCCTATTTTGAGGTTTTGAGAGGTGACTTTGTGATTTTGTGATTACAGGTCACTTGTGATAGTTTGCACAGCTTACATATGATATATATATGAGGTGTGTGTGTGATTGATTGTGATGAAAAAGCTCTCAAGCTCAAAAACTCAAAGATGCCTTGCTAAAGAAGGCATTTTTGCCAAGAGAAAGAGGTTTTGAGGAAAGCATCTGTTTGATGGCTTTGGTGTACTCAAACTGAGCACAAATGAGCTTTATTTATAGTAGAGCAAGTTTGTTTTGGGATCCATAATGAATGGCAACTGCAGCAGGTGTTTGTTCAATGTTGGCCAATGGAAATCCAAGTCTCCTCTAGCCATTGACTAGAGGTTAGGGCACAGGGCTGTGGTTCCCTTGGTCTTGGATAAGTCTTGACTGAATTCAGTTGCAAATGGCTCAGTCCATGCCACCTTGATGCTTCCATTGAATGTTCCAATCCAAAATTGGAGTCTTGTCCCTATTTTGGCCATTCTAGGTTCAACATGCTATTTCTTGTTCCAAAGACTTTGGAGGCTTGGCTCAGTGATTGTCCCCTTTAGATTCAATCCTCAGAGGTGTCCAAGTGGATAGGAGCATTTGGATTTGGCTGATTCTAGCAAATCGAGCAAAAATGTAAATTCTGCCTTGCCTTGGGAGATTTCAGCAAGGCAACTTTCCAATGTCATATCTCATGACTCAAATTGAATTTGATAATGTTCTTGGTCATTTTGGAAAGCCCTTACATGATACAACAACTGTTTGAACATATTTGGTTTTGATCTCTTTTGAATCCAAGTGAAAAATCCTCCTACATTTGGCAAAAAGTAAGGTAAAATCTGACTTAGTGAAATTTTCACTAAGTGTTGGAACAAAGTGACTTTTCTTGATTTTGATCACTCCATAACTCAATATCCATGAGGAGTTGGAATTAGGTCTAGTTGAAGTTTTTGTAGAGGGCAATGAGATCTACAAATCAAGCCTTGGATGGGAGAAAATGACTTTGTGGTTTAGGAGTTATGACCCTCCAAAGTTAGTACCCTAGCCACTTTATTTTTAACTTAGAAAATTTTCTAAGTTTTTATGGTTACCCCTTTTACAAGTTACCCAACTTTTCTTGATTTTTCTTGATGAATGATGATTCAAATCATACATTAACATAATTTTAGGGTTAAAAATCCATTTTGGTGAAAAATCTCAAAAAGTCAAAGTTGACTTTTGTGCACAGTTGACTTTTTATCAGATGAATTCTAAACTGTGCAATTCTTCAAGATATCATGTCCTTGACCTAAATCAAACTTGATGGACGTGTTCCATGGGTGTCATAGGGTATATTGATGCATGTCATAGGGCTTGGGAGCATGTCCTGATCAAAAGTCAAAGTTACAGTTGACTTTTTTCTTAAAACCCTAACTGTGGTGCAGATGAAATTGAGACTTGTTGCTCAAGCTTCTTGGATTAATCCATTGTTGTAAATGGATCAATATAGTTCATTAGAGACCCTCAAACCCTCTCTTGAGGTCTTGGCTCATGATTTGCCCTAAAAGTCAACTTAGGGGTGAATTAGGTCAAGAAACCCTAATTCCTGATTTTTGATGAATGCATCCCCTGAGGCAAAATTGACTTGATGATTGGGTCCATGAGGTTCCATGGAGTATATTAGGTTAGGTTTTGGATCATTGGCTTGTGTCCAGATGAAAAATTTCCATCTGGAGGCCCTGGTCGACCAAAACCCTAATTTGGTGACACTGTCGATCTTGAGACTTAATCCACTTAGAAGGGAGCAGCCTTGTGCTTAATCCTTGAAGTGGGAGTCCTTTTGATCCATTGTGGATGTTTGAGAGGTTAGACAAGTTGAAGATCATGTCATTCCTTGATTGATCCTTTGTCTAAGCACTCAGAGAGGGCTTGAAACCCTAATTCTTGATTGTAGTGAATACTCACCCATCTTTGGGGAGACTGATGAAGTATGATGGTTCCTCCATATTGTGATGATGATTTTCACAATGATGGGAAATCTTAGTGGTCAAAATTTGGGGTATGACAATATGCTCCACCACTGAACTTACTATCTGCATAGTAATCCAAACTGAAGATCTTCAAACAACACTGCGCCACCAGCTTGAACAAAGAGAACTTCAGAAACCTGGATAGAAGTAAACTCTCATCCACCAAAAGAAGGTAATCCTCCATAAACTAAGAACTTCTGCCACAAGCTCCAATATGAACCAGATCCTCCTTACGTTTTCAACCAACTACCCTTCTGCCCAAGAGTAATTAGTTCCAAGCACCCTGCTTGAATGTATACTATGAAACCAACCAAATGCCACCTTTTGATTGATCTCACTCTTCTTCAGAACTCCTACAAGATACACTGATCCACCAATGAAATATGATCTTCAAGTCACATGAACTACTTGCTCCATAGAAAGACATCTTGGATCCATCAAGCCTCTTAGACATGTAACATCTTCCCATCCACAGTTCCCGCAAACTGCATGAGATAGACCATTTTGAAGCATCCATTATTTCCATTCTCCTGTAGATCACCTTATCTTAAGTTGATGTGCCACATCACCAGCTGAGATCCTGCTGTTAAGCTAGATGTCATAACATTTTGATACGACATCCAACTGCTAAATTCAACACCTCCTTCTGCCACTTAGAAGAACCTCCTCCTTATTATAGAACAAGAGTTCCATGCTCTCATAGACTTGATTCAGCAACCAAGTTTGAGTAGATAACCTTCATCCTGCTTTGAAACTCCAAAGCCTTCACACCTGCCTTGTCTGAGTCTTCAGAAGATAAAGTAATCCTAGACTACACCATAGCCATACCAAAGAATGCCACTTTCCTTAGTAGAGCAGTCTGTAGAAAGTCAGAGAAAACTGCCACTTAACCTTGACCTTCAAGCTGAGCAAGATCCCATCCTCCCAAGTACCTAGATCATAAATAAACTGATCCAAGTTGTGCCATCACTAGCACTCCATTCCTCCTAGATCAGAAATAAACTGATCAAAGAAGTAACCATCAAGATTATGATGTCTTCATCTTCATCTACAACAGCACCAAAGTCTAGACCAGTTTCTTGCCAGAAAACTCTCCAGAGACCACGTGCTTCTGTCATACTAGACTGAAACCTATTCTTAGGTCAACACCCAAGACTAAAACAGATGCTAAAGTGTATGCAGTATCCCTCCCATGTTTCTGCACAAACTCTGATGATGAGATATTCCAACATCTTGTTGAACATCTACAATCTTGACTTTCAAGAATAATCAATTAAATACTTGTGAATTCCACAAATAGCAATTGATCTTAAATCCTTGTCCAATCACTCTTCTTCACTGTTGTAGCTAAGCTCCACCAGATCACTTTATGAACACTTATCAAGTATTCAATCTTTTGCAAGTATCTTCTTTGACACAAATAGTTGAGATACCAAGGCTGCCACCCTTGACTCAAGTAACTAAGATTCTCTCTAAACGAACCTTATTTACCTCAAAGATTCTAAGACCTCCAATCAGATTGGATCCACCGTTAGGGTTAAGAGAGATGAATCCTTCCTTGCTGTTTTGGATGGTGAAAATAAATCACCTCCACTTTCTTCAGATTGTGTTTCATAGAAACACATTCTAGTCAGAAGAATAACTAGAATACTCCAGATGCACGACTGAGACGCCTTTATGAGTGGACTTGAGAGAATTCTCAAGTATCTTTGACAACCTAGCCGATCAATAATTTATCAAACTCCCAGAGCACGAACTTGATAAACTCAAACTTAACTCCTCTCCTCTTCAGCTGACTTCACACTGTACCATAGAACCACGCTTCCAAGTACCAAGTCATCATAATAGACATCTTCTAACAACTCCCTTCATTCCATCGCTCCCGACTTTGGAATAAAAGAATGCAAATATCTTCACATAAATAGGCCGACAATTGAGACCTTCCACCATCTGTCTTCAATAACAACTCCAGAATCCCATAATTCTAGAGCTCTTCCATCAGAAACATATGCAGCGGAACCACCAAGGAACAAATTCAACTTGCCCTAATAAGATGTCAGAACATCATATAAGACACTCCAACAAGAGAACTAGCTACTTCTCATGCAGTTGTTGTAGAACTTCCTCAGTAACATGAACAACCTCTGGGTTGTTACCTTCGATCCAGAACATCCATCCCATCCATTAATACCCTTGAGTATGTCTGAGTTGATTGATCTGATCTTCAAAACTTCTCCTTGTTTAAACGCCAAAAAGTATCTCCCAAAGATCTCATCCAGAAATAGACAGAATGCCTGCTCTGATACCAATTAAAATTCTGGCAATGCAGACAGCAGATGTCCTAACACATGTCACGACATTGTTCTGCATGAACATTTAAACTCAGAGGCACAACAACAGACTGATACTTTGAATATCAGAACTGCAGAATCACAGATGTTACGACATCTGATCTAACATGTTAATCAAGACTGAACTGAAAATAGCAGAATGATAAACAACACAGAATATGATGACCCAGTTCAGTGCAACTCACCTACATCTGGGGGATACCAATCCAGGAAGAAGAAATCACTATCAGTAGTATAATTTTATGTAAACAACCTCAGGTTTACAGAAAGCTCCCACGTTAACCTATCACTACCCATTGAAGTCTTTATCGTTAGAAGTTACATCGAATTGATAAGAGAAACCCATCTCACTTCCTAAATCACAACCTGTGATTATCTAACAGTTAATAATTGTATCTACCCTATTGAAAGAAAGCCCTTCCAATACAAAGTTTAGTCAAACAACCTTGACTAACAAGTTAACTTGGATTTGGTTAAAAGCTTCATCCAAGAACACTACATGATTCATTACCTACGGGCTTCTGAATCTGTACAAGTATCTATGTCTACCATACTGCATCAAATCGATACAGAGGGAGACTTACAAGAGAAACCTACGACTCTCAAAACCTAAACCCTACTTTACAAAATAGGATTCCTAAGTCTATGTCGTCTTCTCTCTCTTTTCTGCCTTGGTCTTGGTCTTCTTTTATAGTCTTCTGCTTTGTTGGGCTTCATATCTTTGATCCTTGATCCACTGCCAATCGCGCCTTGAATCTTGGAACACATTTGAAACAAGCCTGCTGTGATAGTCATGATGTCGAATCTTCATGTTGTGACATTTCACTCGACATCTTCAGTCTGGGTCTGAAACCTTCATGTTGGAACATCTTTCCCAACATTATGTTTTATCAAAATTTAGTCAAACTTTTGGAGCTTTCACTCTTGACCTTTCTGCCAGTCTGATTTTCGACCAGAGTCTTCCAACTTTGGAAATTCTCAAAAGTTTCATCCTTAGTCTTCTGGATGGATACCCATAACTTTTTGGAATAATCATCAACTATGGATAAAAAATACCTTGCTCCTGAATGTGATGTACACCTTGCAGGCCCCCAAAGAGCAGCATGGATGTAATCAAGGGATCCATGTGTTTTTTATTTGCCTTTGTTGAACTTCACTCTACAAGATTTTCCAAGTACACAGGGTTCACAAAACTCTGTTTTTCGACTTTGTCTCCACCAAGCAGATTTTGTTTCCCTAGTTCGACCAGACCCTTTTCACTGACATGGCCCAATCTCATGTGCCAAATTTCTGTCTTCGACAAAGGTTTTGTGGATACAACATTTGTCGAACCACTTACAACTTTAGCCTCAAGGATATACAAGCCTTGTTTCTTCACGCCTCTCAAGACTTCCTTCAACCCCTTCATGACTCTTAGGATACTTTTCTCTCCTTGAAAAAACATATCCTTTCTTGTCGAATTCACCAAGAGAAATCAAATTTCTCTTTAAATCAGGTACGTACTTGACTTCAGTCAATAACCTTATTGACTCATCATAGAGCTTGAATCTCACAGATCCAATACCGGTAATTTTGCAAGCTTTGTTGTTTCCCAGCAGCACTAATCCACCATCTTGATCACATAGCTCCTCGAACAGGTCTTTGTTTGGAGTCATGTGTCAAGTGAAACCTAAATCTATAATCCACTCCTTTCTTGAGTCGCCGCTTGAAACCACAAGAACATCAGATGAGTCGAAATTATCTTGAACAATGGTTTCGTTGCCATTATCCTTACCTCCGTGATCTTTTAGGCGTTCAGGGCACACTTTTTTTGTGTGACCCTCCTTCTTACAATGGTAGCATTGAATACCAGATGTATCACCACTATAAGACTTCTGTTGACTTTTACCTTTCTTCTTGTCGAACTTTCCATACTTTCGCAAAAATTTTCCCTTAATGGTCAAACCTTCACCAACCGTCGAAGGTTTATGCTCCTTTCATTCGTTCAAGTCCTTAGAATACAAGGCTGATTAAACTGCTTCAAAGCTCAGGGACTCCCTTCCATACAAGAGAGTTTCTTTGAAGTGAGCATGTGTTTTAGGCAAAGCGCACAACAGTAACAGCGCTTGATCTTCATCATCGATCTTCACATCAAAATTTTCAATATCAAGAATCAGGTTGTTGAACATATCCAACTACTCAACCAACACTTTGTCTTCACTCATCTTGAATGAACACAAAGCTTGCTTCAGGTAGAGTCGATTCACTAGCGATTTGGTCATGTGCAAACTTTCAAGTTTCAACCATAACCCTGATGTCGTAGTCTCCTTTGATACCTGTCGGAGAACCTTATCACCAAGGCTCAACAATATTGCGATGTGGGCTTTCTTTATCATGGTCTTCTTTTCAGTTTCTGTTAACGCAGTGTTCATGACTGCCTCTCCCTTCAACGCTTCCAAACAACCCTGTTGAACTAGTAGGGCTTTCATCTTCAAGCGCCACAGACTGAAATCATTCACTCCAGTAAACTTTTCAATCTCATACTTTGTTGACGGCATCTCATCCACGCTCACCGCACCAATTTGTTGTGAAAAACGATGCCTTGAAAACAAAAGTATAACTGGTTTCTTTAATAACAGGAAAAACAATAAGAACACAAAGAAATTGGTTACAACTGCTATTCTTTACTTTCTCTTTAAATCAGATTACAAGTACTCAAGAATAACAAATAACTCTCTCACCCTAATTAGGATTTTCCACACTTATAATGAGAGACTAGTATGCTATTTATAATAAAATCTAACATACTAAACTAATGGGCTTTTTAACAATTACCCATTACAAGCTAACTTAGGGTACAAGCTAACTTAAACAATTGGACATAACAAACAAGTCCAATTCGACAACTACATACTAAAACATATTTCGACTACAACATGTAGGTCTTCGACAACAGCATGTGAGCAAATTTCGACGGCATGCTAAACCTCAGTCAACAATACTAGTTTCGATCCAATATCTCACAATATATATATATATATATATATAAAGTTTCATCAAATCGGTTGCATAGTTTAATTTATGCAAAATTGATGAAAATGATAGTATAAGTATAATATATTATCAAATCTATCAGATCAACTCTAAATCAAAGATAAAAATTATTTTTTTGTGTGGTTTCGGAGATGCATCTCTGACTTCTGTCTAGTATAAATACGAAGATGCACCTCTGAAACAGTATATGTCAAAAAGGGTGTTGCATTGAGGAATACATAGAATTATTTTGGAGATACAACTCTAAAATAAAATTTAAAAAAAATATATGATGAGTCTCAGTTAGGACGAGATAAATACATATTTAAAATTAGAAAGACAATTTCACATTTTCATAGAATATTTTCTAATGAGATTAACAATTTATTTTTATTTTTATCTATGTAGAGAGACCAAACAATCGATGCCTTAATAACAAGACCCACTTTTAAATAGTTATATGACCGACAAAATTAATGAGTTGTTTCTAGATTAAAGTATATAACTACTCAAGGTTCTTTGGAAGATATATGAAGAAACTAACTTAGATGCTACAAAGGCATCGAGCATGTGGGGTTCTTTGGAAGATATATGAAGAAACCAACTTAGATGCTACAAAGGTATATATCAAAATCTCAATAATTAATTAAATCATCATATCATTAACTTACTATAGAAGTTTTCATGGTATATATCCTAGAAAACTAACAAAACCATTTGGAATGAAATTTTCAAAATGGCTTTGAGCAACAATATTATAGGAATCATAAACTTCATTGCAGTGCTCCTCTCAATCCCTATCATAGGTGCGGGCATTTGGCTAACAACTTTACAAGCAGAATCGTGTGTCAAAATCCTACAATGGCCACTGATCATTTTAGGGATACTAATTTTCATTGTTGCTTTGGTAGGCTTGGTTGGAGCCTTTTGGAGGATACCAATGCTGCTTATATTCTACCTTATTGCAATGATTGTGCTCATTGTATTGCTGGTTTCTTTGGTGATTTTTGTTTATTTTGTCACACTTAGAGGACATGGAAATATTGAACCTAATAGGTCATATTTGGAGTATCGTGTGGATGATTTTTCAATTTGGCTAAGAAGAAGGGTTAGAAGTTCACATAAGTGGGATGGAATAAAGAGGTGTCTTAGTTCATCAAGTATTTGTGCTGAGTTGAATCAAAGCTATCGGTTGCCTCAAGATTTCTTTAATGCACACCTATCACCCTTGCAGGTAAATTTCCTAGATCATTAGTTGTAGAAAATAACACAATCATAAATATTTAAATGCTGTAAATACTTTTGTTATAATTGTTGATTTAATTTTCTTTTTATCTTGTTCCATTAAACCAACTCATTTGATCCCTAAAATAGAGATATAAATAGATCACACCCGAAGTATATAGTTTGGCATATTTAAATTTGATATAATTTGACCTGTTTAATACAAAAAATTAGGTTTAAGATTTTAAAAAATCTATTTGATTAAATAGGTTAGTTATTAAAATAATTTACCAAACTTGATAAGTCAGCCTAATATATATATATATATATATATATATATATATATATATATATATATATATATATATATATATATATATATATATATATATATATATATATATATATATATATATATATATATATAATAGAAAATAGATTAAATAATATAAAAAGTTGTGTAGTCTATTTAAAATTTGAAAATAACTATTTCTAAATAGTTTACACGATTTTTTATAGTCTTAATGTGAAACAGAGTTCTAAATAATCTTAAGGTCTTATCAAATTTTTAAAAAGGTTAGAGAAAAAATTATATAATAGGCTATAGGGTGAGTATTAAAAATTTATTGTAAGTCAAAAAAACAACCACTAATTATTAATTAATCAAAGAACTCTGATTTCTTGCCAAAAGAGAAAGTTATTACATATTCTTTTCCCACAAAACATGTTATTCCTCATCAACCCTTTATTCCTTTTGCTTTTTAATTTCAATTCCATCTTAGTACTTCATAACTCATGCAGTCAGGGTGTTGCAAACCACCAACAAAATGTGGCTACACATTTGTGAACCCAACTTATTGGATTAGTCCAATCAACAATGGTGAAGACATGGATTGCATGAAATGGAGCAATGATCAAACAC
The DNA here is from genome assembly GCA_022829125.1 of Lathyrus tuberosus. NCBI lineage: Eukaryota > Viridiplantae > Streptophyta > Magnoliopsida > Fabales > Fabaceae > Lathyrus > Lathyrus tuberosus. Next base: position 16,630,648 of record JALAZF010000040.1, read on the forward strand.
AACTTTGCTACAATTGTGACTCATGCAAAGCTGGTTTATTAGCAACACTTAGGAAAGATTGGAGAAAAGCTAATGTGATTTTGATTGTTACATTGGTTGGTTTAATTGTTGTGTATTTGTTTGGGTTTTTTGCTTTTAGAAATGCCAAAACTGAGGAGCTTTTTCGCAAATACAAGCAAGGATACACATGAAATTAATAGATTGTTTTTTTTTTATTTGTTGAAATTCTTGGAGATTAGATTATCAGCATGAGGATGAATGGTGAAATGGGATCATTTTGCTGTCTTAATTATGAGAATTTGTAGTGAAAAAATATATATGAAATTGATGTACTACAATGTATGTGTTTGTCTTGTATTGTTAAATCATTTTTCATGAATACACCAAAGAACTTTTACGCATAAGTCGGTTTGTTATAGATTTAAACAAATCAATAGTTTTTTTTTTTGTATTTTTGAAAAATAATCTTATAAAACCAAAATTTAAAATATACAGAATTATTTAAAATTCCTTTTTTATAAATTAAAAAGTTAATTTTAAATACAAAAACATAAAAATATATTACTAAAAATTAAAACATATTCAAAATCTTCAAATTATAAAAATATATATCTCAAAAATTATTTTTATAAGAATTATTTAAAGTAATTTTAAATTTAAGTGATTATTTTTTATAAATTTTGATATACAACAAAGTCATAATAATAGTATGAAATATCTAAATAATATTTTATTAAAAATTATTTAAATTAACTTTTATTTAAAACTTTTAAGAAAAATTCTTTGTAAATATAAATATGTGTGTGTGTGTGTTACCGAATCAGATTAGGACAACCAATCCATATTATGGATCCAAGATCATTGCATCAAGAATATCATAACAACCAAATTTAGCTATTTAACTATTTTATAGTTATGGTGCTAGTGTTTGACTATTTTATAGTTATGAGCATTTCCTTCATGAGTCATTTGTAGTGAATTAAAAATGGACTTGACAGTTTCTCTATCTATTATTTTCTCATACTTAGTATAAGAAATAACATTCAGCAGTATAGTTCTTGCCTTGTGATGATTCTTGTAATCTTTCTTTTGTTGATTAGTCATAGCATTTCTTGACACTTTTACTCCTGCAGCATCAACTTGGTGAGTGTGGCCATCAACTACAAGATTTCAAAGATCTACGTCGTAGCCAAGAAAGAAAATTTCAATTCTATCTTTTCAGTAGTCTAACTTTTCACCATCAAAGATTGGTGGTTTGGCACTGTAATGATCTTTCTCTTCTGGAGTAGGATTAGCGGCAGCCATGATGTCTCACACAAATACGGGATCGGTACTGAACACGGTGAAGTGTTGATAAAACTTTTATCACAATCAGAACCGGAGCTATGATGCCAATTGAAGGTGTGAGAAAAACACAAGAAATGAGGGGTTTGAATTGGGTTTTTAAAAATGAAAGCTTTTTATGAAACTCAAACAGAAATCACAAAGAAACTAAACAAGAGAGAAAGACACACGATATATCCTGGTTTACTTGAAAACTATCAAGCTAATCCAGTCCACCCACCAAGGTTATTTTGCCTTATACCCAAGGACTTAATCCAATATAATCAACTGATTACAATCTGCAATAGTAACCGCTGGTGACTAACCACCACAAAGACTAGCTGTCTAAGTCTTCTTAAGGATTCTGACCTAACTGATCCCATAAGAAATTACAAATAACAGTTTGTGAAAGATAAATGTTTACAATGAAATGCTTCTACTCAAGCAGATATAAACACAATGAATATCTTAAAAAGACTTAAAGAAAATTTGCACACAGTATGAATTTTCCGTTGTTGTGTTGTGGTTCTTCGCTATTTTCTTCAAGTTATCAAGTCCTTATATAGCCAATAAAAGATCCGTTGGAGGGCAGATCAGGAATATCCTTGAGTGAGTTGGTGACTTGAAAGAATGTTGTTACGTAGGGATGAAAATCGTAAAGTTTTGATCTTATATTCTGTACATTAGAGGCTTCTGGATAGAGATGTTTGAAGCACGAGTAGAAGAGTTGATCATTGGGTCTTCAGAGTCTTAAATCTTCAGAGTCTTCAGAACTTGTTCACCAAAACCTTGTCTTCAGAATCTTTAGCACTTAGTCTTCAGAACCCTTAGTCTTCATAAACTTAAGTCTTCATATTCTTAAGAACTTTGTTCAGTAGAACCTTATCTTCAGAGTCTTTAGCACTTAGTCTTCAGAAACTTAAGTCTTCAGAGTCTTCAGAACTTAGTTCAGCAGAACCTTGTCTTCCGAGTCTTTAGCACTTAGTCTTCAGAAACTTAAGTCTTCAGAAAAGAACAACTTCAGAAGCTAGAAAGCCTTCAGAATTAAATCATCAGAGTCACGCTCAAAGGCAGAATCCAATAGAGCATTAATTGCAGCAGCAACATATTGTCTTCTTAGAATCTTTCTGAATGTGAGTAGGTACAGAAGCAGACTTGCTTCTTTGGCGCAAAAGCAACTTTTGTCATACCAGAATGATGTTGCATATAGTCTCTATCAGAGTCAGAACTTGTTTGTTGAAACTTCAAAATAACAAACCGTTAGAGTACCAAAATTGTTTTCACACAAATACTACCTTGTTATTATCAAAACTTAGAGATAACCAGCAGAATCAAATCTTGTTCTAACAGATTAGGCAAACGGATATTGACAGAGAATTCTTTTTGGATGACTGCGAGGTCAGAGATGTTGTAGACGCCATGATTAGGGAGGTACTGCAGTACATGGGGAAGCGTAGGGTATAAGGGGGCCCGAGTCTGTCTTTACAGTATTTTTATTATAGAAACACTATTATCGGTTGTATTTTATTATGACTTCATTTTGTAATATATATATATATATATATATATATATATATATATATATATATATATATATATATATATATATATATATATAGGGAGGAGATCATTTGACACCGGTGTCAAAATATTAACTTTTGACACCAAATCCTACCCCTTTATTATTTTTCATTCAATGGCTAAGATAAATTCCCTTAAAAAACTCATGTGTTAGTTTTAAGTGAATATATCTTAACCTTTGAATTAATAATAATAAACGATTAGGATTTGGTGTCAAGGTTAATATTTTGACACCGGAGTCAAATGATTCCGTCTCAAATATATATATATATATATATATATATATATATATATATATATATATATATATATATATATATATATATATATAATCGGTTGTATGGTTTAATTTATACAAAATTGATAAAAATGATAGTATAGCTATAATATATCATCAAATTCATTAGACCATCTCTAAATCAAAGTAAAAAAACTACTGTCTGGTGTAACTCTAGAGATGCATCTCCGAATTCTGTCTGATATGAATACAAAGATGGGCCTCCGAAACAATTTATGTAAAAAAAAAAGGCATTGCATTGAGGAATGCATGAGGTGCACATGCAGTTGTTTCGGAGATGTAACTCTAGAATAGATTATTTTTGGGTTAAATATACAAAACCCCCCTGCAATGTTAGCGAATTTTGTTTTACCCCCCTCCCTGCCTTTAGGCAACGGTTTTTTCAAAAAAACCGTTGCCAAAACCTACCTTTGGCAACAGTGGGGGGGTAAAGCAAAATTCGCTAACATTGCAGGGGGGTTTTGTATACTTTACCCATTATTTTTTTAAATATAGAATGGGTCTCAGTTATGACGTATTTCAGTAAGATAAATTGTGGGTCTGAAGATATATCTATTGGAAAAATAACAAAAAATACAAATTTCTACGGACACGGAAGCGTACCCACTAAAAGAAAAAGAATCAAATTATTCCAACAAAAACTCATAAAATCATAATTCAACTTGTAGTTTTACAAGGACAAAATTCCAAACCCTCTCATACAATTGCAATTTTAAGGAGAAAATTGCAAACTCTCGCTCAATTGCAATTTTTGGACAGAAAAATTGCAAATTCTCACTCAATTGCATTTTTTTTTACAGAAAAAATGCAAAACCTCGCTCAATTGTAATTTTTTGACGGAAAAATTACAAATCTTCGCTCAATTGCTATTTTTTAACGGAAAAATTACAAATCCTCTCTCAATAGCAATTTTTGAACGGAAAAATTGCAAATTTTTTCAATAAACTATTTTTTAACGGAAAAATAGGAAACCTTTTCAACAGCCTATTTTTGAACGAATAAATAGAAAAAACCTCTCTAAACACGCAACTACCAAAATCTCTAATACACCCAAAAGACTACCTTTTATTGTTGTGCGAAAAACTAAAACTAACTATTTATATTTATATTAATATTTAAATTTTATTTTTTTCTACTACCTGATGTATGACTTGGATGAATATAATATTTAACCCAACAACATTGTTCAAAATTAGAAAGACAATTTCAAATTTTCATAAGATATTTTTCTATCTTTGGATGAGATTAAGATGTTTTTCTACCTTTGGATGAGATTAACAATTTATTTTTATTTTTATCTATGTAGGGAGACCAAACAATCTATGCCTTAATAAAAAGACCCCTTTTTTACATAGTTATATGACCGACAAAATTAATGAGTTGTTTCTAGATTAAATACAGAACTGCTCAATGTTCTTTGGAAGATATATGAAGAAACTAACTTAGATGCTGCAAAGGTATCGAGCATGTGGGTTCTTTGGAAGATACATGAAGAAACCAACTTAGACGCTACAAAGGTATATATCTAAATCTCAATAATTATTTAAATCATCATATTATTAACTTGCTATAGAAGCTTTCATGGTATATATCCTAGATAACTAACAAACTCATTTGGAATGAAATTTACAAAATGGTATTGAGCAACAATGTCATAGGAATCATAAACTTCATAGCAGTACTCCTCTCAATCCCTATCATAGGTGCTGGCATTTGGCTAACAACTTTACAAGCAGAATCATGCGTCAACATCCTACAATGGCCAGTGATCATTTTAGGGATACTAATTTTCATTGTTGCTATGGTAGGCTTTGTTGGAGCCTTTTGGAGGATACCAATGCTGCTTATATTCTACCCTATTGCAATGATTGTGCTCATTGTATTGTTGGTTTCTTTGGTGATTTTTGTTTATGTTGTCACACTTAGAGGACATGGAAATATTGAACCTAATAGGTCATATTTGGAGTATCGTGTGGATGATTTTTCAATTTGGCTAAGAAGAAGGGTTAGAAGTTCACATAAGTGGGATGGAATAAAGAGGTGTCTTAGTTCTTCAAGTATTTGTGCTGAGTTGAATCAAAGTTATCGGTTGCCTCAAGATTTTTTTAATGCACACCTATCATCCTTGCAGGTAAATTCTTTAGATCATTGATTATAGAAAATAACACCTTCATATATATTTAAATGTTTTAAATTCTTATGTTATAATTGTCCTTTATCTTGTCTAGTTAAAGTGGCTCATTTGGTCCCTCTATAGATACATTATAGAGGTGGCAAAACGGATCCGCCCATCAAATTTATCTATTTTATCCATATTTTAATGCGGAATGAGTCAGGAATTTAGGTTTGCACCCTCTAATCTGTTCGCTCTGCCTCCATCTTGTACTTTTGCAAGCTCGGACATCAACAATTTTTGTTGTTGCAATTTTTAGTCTCTAGAGATACAATGTCTATATGTATGCCCCGTATTGTCTTCATTTTTTCGCGGGACGGATCAAAATTTTAGGACTAATTCTACTAAATTAAAATAAGTTCTCTTTATCTTATAGTAATACATTTGTTAAATTCCCTTTTTATTACATTACTTGTTCATTAAGTAAATTATTCTTAAAGCAACTACTAATTATTAAGAGAATTTCTTTAACACACCGCATAAGTTTCTTAGGCATCTTGTGTGCTTACAAAAATATCCCTCTGTTCCGGATGTGCAAATCAGAACGCACATTTTCTTTGCATTTTTCAGTTTTTTTCGGATGTGCACATCCGGTAAAAGTTCGCATTTGCAAATACGGAATAAAATCAGATGCAGAATACCAAAACACCAACAATGTTTCTCACATTCATAACATAAAATCGGGATTACATTCAGAAATTCGGCATTACATCGACAAAAATTTAAATATTACAAGATCAATAGCCCGGTGGACGTTTGCACATCTCTAAGATGTCATCGACCGTTCTTCGAATTTTGACGGTCGCCTCGAACTCGAGCGAGAATTGTTCTTCGTAACCGAAAAAAGTTTGCCACATCGCTCTAACATTCTCTTGATTCTTGAGCTCAACAATGCTGTAAGCGACGTTCCCTTCATTGTCAAGCGAAGGTGAACGATACTCAAGCTTCGCAACCTTCCATTTGTCTCGGTAAGGTAGGAGATGTTCGATCTCTTCAATGATCTCGTCTGATACCGAATGTTATACACTTGCTTTATATTTGCTACATTGTTGGGTTCCTTCCGTTTCAACGTGGCAAGTATATTTTTCGGTTGGACAAGATTCAAGGTCATGTCGACAATACATGTCTTCTCTTCCGACTTGAGCCGACATACACTAGGATGGTCGTGAAACTTTGAGCACAATTCGTGATTAAGTATACCACAACGAACACTAAATCTCCATTTTTTGAAAGCTAAAATGTAACCACGAATCTTAAAAGGGCACTCACATTTTTTACTACCGGTGTCGTCTTTTTTCAACTTCCATAGAGGAACCTGATATTTACCGCTTCTTTCGCACACCAAAATTACAAAAGCGTTTCTTCTTTCCGAACCATTATCCGATCTTCCGATATTCACACCGAAACCAAGGCCAATAGCCGTCCTACGAATATATGCGAGCATGTTATCACGATCATCAAACTCTTGCTTTGTTATTAAAGTCACCGCTGACATCAACCGACTTTACGATAATCCCTTCAACTTTCGGAGAAATCGTCGAAACTAATTCTTTTGAGATGTTATCGGGGTGCACCATCTCTATTTATAAACAATAATAGAACAATAAATATATATAACTAAAACCTATTAAAAATTGCTGAAAATTAAAATTAATAAGTTCTAGGCATTTTTCCGGATGTGCACATCCGAACAAGTTCATGCTCAATACGTATCGGATTTACACATCCAGAAGCAGCGTAACTTGTTTTTTTTTTCAAAAAGTAGATTGATAATGTGAGCAATGTAGTGGATGAAGTTGAATATTTACCTGAAATTCAATCTTCTCTTGCTCCCTTTGATTTGTTGCACCAAAAAGTTGGAGTTTTTGAGTGATAAATGGTATTGATGAAGTAGGGTTTTTTAGGTTGGTGAGGGTGAGTGTGGAAGAAGAAAGGTTGAGAATGAGAAGAATGGGGGGAGTGATCATGCAGGTTCAAATATATCAACAAATCTTCTGGATTTGCATATACGGAGATCTTCCGCATATGCACATCCGGGACAAATATTTTTTTTTAACGCCATGGTGGATTCTAATTTGCACATCCCAAATCAAGAGGTATAAGTGAAATTTCGCGCGGTGTCTAAGAAACTTATGGGGTGTATTAAGAAATTCTTATTAATTAATCAAAAACTCTGATTTCTTGCCAAAAGAGAAAGGTATTACATATTCTTTTCCCACAAAACATGTTATTCCTCATTAACCCTTTATTCCTTTTGCTTTTTAATTTCAATTCCATCTTTGTACTTCATATCTCATGCAGTCAGGGTGTTGCAAACCACCAACAAAATGTGGTTACACATTTGTGAACCCAACTTATTGGATTAGTCCAATCAACAATGGTGAAGACATGGATTGCATGAAATGGAGCAATGATCAAACACAACTTTGCTACAATTGTGACTCATGCAAAGCTGGTTTATTAGCAACACTTAGGAAAGATTGGAGAAAAGCCAATGTGATTTTGATTGTTACATTGGCTGGTTTAATTGTTGTGTATTTGTTTGGGTGTTTTGCTTTTAGAAATGCCAAAACTGAGGAGCTTTTTCGCAAATACAAGCAAGGATACACTTGAAATTAATAGATTGATTTTTTTTATTTGTTGAAATTCTTGGAGATTAGATTATCAGCATGAGGATGAATGGTGAAATGGGATCATTTTGCTGTCTTAATTATGAGAATTTGTAGTGAAAAAATATATATGAAATTAATGTACTACAATGTATGTGTTTGTCTTGTATTGTTAAATCATTTTTCATGAATTCACCAAAGAACTTTTACGCATAAGTCGGTTTGTTATAGATTTAAACAAATTAATAATTTTTTTCTTTGTATTTTGAAAAATGATCTTATGAAACCAAAATTTTAAATATAAAGACTCATTTAAATTCATTTTTTTTATAAATTAAAAAGTTAATTTTAACATTCAAAAACATAAAAATATATTACTAAAAATTAAAACATATTCAAAATCTTCAAATTATAAAAATATATATCTTTCAAAAATCATTTTTATAAAAATTATTTAAAGTAATTTTAAATTTAAGTGATTATTTTTATAAATTTTGATATACACCAAAGTCATAATAATAATACGATGAAATATCTAAATAATATTTTATGAAAAATTATTTAAATTAACTTTTTATTTAAAATTTTTAAGAAAAATTCTTTGTAAATATTTTTTTTAAAAACAAATGTTTATAGTTAAAATTTTTACCTCCACCGATGTGAACTTCGCTATCTTTTCCTTCACCAAGATCAAGTATTCGGATAGGTTGTCGTTCTTGGCCTGATTCTCTCCCCGAACTTGGAGGGCCATTAGTTGAGAATCCGTGCAGATAACGACTTCCTCGGCTCCCAGGTCTTCGGCGAGGCGTAGACCTGCGAGGAAGGCCTCATACTCTGCCCGATTGTTGGCTTCGATTCCTCGTTCTGTTAGGTAGAATCCGAGGAACTTGCCTGCCCGTACCCCGAACGTGCATTTCTCCGGATTGAAGCGCATTCTGTACTTCCTGGCTCGCTCGAAGACCTTCTTTAGATGGAGGGTATGATCGGATTCCTCGTGGGATTTCACGATCATGTCGTCCATGTAGACTTCGAGCATATCCCTGATCTCTCCTTAGAAGACTTTGTTCATCATTCTTTGGTAGGTAGCGCCAGCTTTTTCAAGCCGAAGGGCATTACGTTGTAGTAGTAGTTGCCTGATTCAGTCATGAAAGTTGTGTACCTTTTATCGCTTTTGACCATGGGTATTTGGTTGTAGCCCAAATACGCATCCATGAAAGACATCAATTTAAAACCAGCTGAATTATCAACTAATTATTTTTATGTTGGGGAGGGATATGCGTCTTTAAGGCAGGCCCTATTAAGATCGGTATAGTCAACACACATTCGCCATTTTCCATTTGATTCCGTTACAAGTACAACATTGGAAAGCCAAGTAGTGTACTTGGCCTCCGAGATGAATTTTCCTCTATGAGGTCTTTTACAGCTTGTTCGGAAACCTCCATTTTCTCCAGAGACTACTTTCGCCTACGTTGAGCTACTGCCCTAACGGCGTGGTCGATGGTGAGTTGGTGGTAGGCCACCTCAGGATCTAGCCCGGGCATCTCTGAGGCGCTCTATGCGAACATATCTACATTCTCCCAGAGACAGGCTTTCAGTTGCTTCCTCGCTAAGTTTGGGAGGCCGGTCCCAATCTTCACTCCTTTCTGGAGGTCTTCACCGAGCAGGACTAGTTCGAACTTGCCATTCGGGATTGGTCGCGTCAAATGTGAGGTCTCGCCACTGCTGGCCAATGTGGAAGGGTTGCTCGAGCTTGGTTGGATCTCTTTCCCCTTCCTGTTCTGGTCCCTCTGGTCGTCCTCGGAGAAACGGCTGTCGAGGTCGATGGAGTCGACGCGGGGCAGCGGCTTCGCCTCTTCGGAGCTGCAGGGCAGAGCAGGCTTTCTCTGAGTCTTTGGCCTGGCGGCGATTGTGTTGGGCCCTTTTGAGGCTGCCTTGAAACATATTCTCGCTGCTTCGATGTCTCCGTGCATGGTGGCAACGAGCCCCTTGGAAGTATAATACTTCATCTTCAGGTGCACGGTTGAAGGCACGAGTACCAATTCGGCCAGAGTTGGCCGTCCAAAGATGCATATGTAGAGGGATGGGCAGTCGATGACTAGGAATTGGTCGTCTCTACTACCCCGAAAGTGACGATCATCTCCACGTACCCTCGCGGCTTCGTGACTGACTCGTTAAAGCCTTGTAGATCAGAGCCTACGTAGGGCGTCAGGTGTGTCTCGTCCAATTGAAGGGTGGTGAATAGTTGGGAATACATGATGTCGACCGAGCTGCCCTGGTCGACCAAGATCCGTCGCACATCAAAGTTGGCCATTTGCGCTCTTACGAGCAGAGGTATGTTGGAGTTGGGAGCTCTGCCGAGGAGTTCTTTGCGGTAGAAGGTGATGGGAACCGACTCTCCCCAGACCTTATCAAGTATAGAACTCCGGTTCGAGCTTGTGTTCATGAGATGCTCGAACTTCTTCTTGACGGATCCCACAGACACCTTGTTGAATCCCCCTTCCGAGATGACCATGGCAGAGGGGAAGGTTTCCCATGGTCTGTCTGCAGCGAAGTAAGGAGGGATGTCGAGCCCCTCTAGGACGTAGAAGTCTTACGTGTAACACCCTTTTCTACCCCACGAATAATCACGGAAAAATATACAATTTATCAGAGTAAAACATCAGAACCACCTCAAATGGTGCACATTTCTCAAAACTCAAAATAACACATTTGCTCCGTAAACAATGGGTTTTCATCAAATAACTCAAAAAGCCTTCATATGGCAGCAGAACTCAATAATATCAAAATAAAAAGGTTTTCAATAAAAGCCATCAAAATAGGCAGCAGATACACTATAACCACAAACACTCAAAAAGGATTTTAAGAATAAAACCATATCATCAAATAACAATAAAATAACGAAAATCAACATGGTTCGACTCGACGACCCAACCCGATGTTACACTATCAGAGCAAGACCCTCTACATCGACCAAAAGCAAATAAACTTCAAAAGTCCTCGAAGGCATCCACAGCTAAACCTGATCACCTGCACGTTACCCACGTGGAGGCAACATTCAAACAGGCAGGGTGAGTAATCACAATTCATTATAATCAATATAAAAATAAGATATACATAAAATGGCGTCATCATCATATACAACATCTTCAGGGTCGTCACAAGGAAAACATCAAGAATCATAACATCATAAAATACATCAATTCCAATTAAATGCAATGTACAACAAGACTCATGCATGTCGTACCAATCGTCATAATCGATGGACACAAGGCCATCACCCCTACAAAGATCCCCGTCAATAGGATCAATTCCGCATAGGAACCGGAGCACGTCATAATTACCTCATATCCGCACAATGGGAATGAAGTATCATCACAGAGTATGCATGTGAATGCATGATACACAACGTCAATAATCATAATCATCAAATAAACATCATCATGTGCATCATCATTCATCAACCAAATTATGTCATCATATATTCGTCAATTAATCACCAAAACATCATTTCATAATCATCAGTAACATCATGGTAAATCATTATAAAAATTACAGCGTCAAAACATCAAAACAGCACAGCAACACAAACAAAATTTCGCGAAGGGCAGACGTTCACTGCACAGTTTGCTGTGCGAACAAGCTCGCTAAGACATTCACTTTGTTATTAAAGTCACCGCTGACTTCAACCGACTTTACGATAATGCCTTCAACTTTCGGAGAAATCGTCGAAACTAATTCTTTTGAGATGTTATCGGGGTGCACCATATCTATTTATAAACAATAATAGAACAATAAATATATATAACTAAAACCTATTAAAAATTGCTGAAAATTAAAATTAATAAGTTCTAGGCATTTTTCCGGATGTGCACATCCGAACAAGTTCATGCTCAATACGTATCGGATTTACACATCCGGAAGCCGCGTAACTTGTTTTTTTTTTCAAAAAGTAGATTGATAATGTGAGCAATGTAGTGGATGAAGTTGAATATTTACCTGAAATTCAATCTTCTCTTGCTCCCTTTGATTTGTTGCACCAAAAAATTGGAGTTTTTGAGTGAGAAATGGTATTGATGAAGTAGGGTTTTTTAGGTTGGTGAGGGTGAGTGTGGAAGAAGAAAGGTTGAGAATGAGAAGAATGGGGGGAGTGATCATGCAGGTTCAAATATATCAACAAATCTTCTGGATTTGCATATACCGAGATCTTCCGCATATGCACATCCGGGACAAATATTTTTTTTTAATGCCATGGTGGATTCTAATTTGCACATCCCAAATCAAGAGGTATAAATGAAATTTCGCGCGGTGTCTAAGAAACTTATGGGGTGTATTAAGAAATTCTTATTAATTAATCAAAAACTCTTATTTCTTGCCAAAAGAGAAAGGTATTACATATTCTTTTCCCACAAAACATGTTATTCCTCATTAACCCTTTATTCCTTTTGCTTTTTAATTTCAATTCCATCTTTGTACTTCATATCTCATGCAGTCAGAGTGTTGCAAACCACCAACAAAATGTGGTTACACATTTGTGAACCCAACTTATTGGATTAGTCCAATCAACAATGGTGAAGACATGGATTGCATGAAATGGAGCAATGATCAAACACACCTTTGCTACAATTGTGACTCATGCAAAGCTGGTTTATTAGCAACACTTAGGAAAGATTGGAGAAAAGCCAATGTGATTTTGATTGTTACATTGGCTGGTTACATTGTTGTGTATTTGTTTGGGTGTTTTGCTTTTAGAAATGCCAAAACTGAGGAGCTTTTTCGCAAATACAAGCAAGGATACACTTGAAATTAATAGATTGATTTTTTTTATTTGTTGAAATTCTTGGAGATTAGATTATCAGCATGAAGATGAATGGTGAAATGGGATCATTTTGCTGTCTTAATTATGAGAATTTGTATTGAAAAAATATATATGAAATTAATGTACTACAATGTATGTGTTTGTCTTGTATTGTTAAATCATTTTTCATGAATTCACCAAAGAACTTTTACGCATAAGTCGGTTTGTTATAGATTTAAACAAATTAATAATTTTTTTCTTTGTATTTTGAAAAATGATCTTATGAAACCAAAATTTTAAATATAAAGACTCATTTAAATTCATTTTTTTTATAAATTAAAAAGTTAATTTTAACATTCAAAAACATAAAAATATATTACTAAAAATTAAAACATATTCAAAATCTTCAAATTATAAAAATATATATCTCAAAAATCATTTTTATAAAAATTATTTAAAGTAATTTTAAATTTAAGTGATTATTTTTATAAATTTTGATATACAACAAAGTCATAATAATAATAATACGATGAAATATCTAAATAATATTTTATGAAAAATTATTTAAATTAACTTTTTATTTAAAATTTTTAAGAAAAATTCTTTGTAAATATTTTTTTTAAAAACAAATGTTTATAGTTAAAATTTTTACCTCCACCGATGTGAACTTCGCCATCTTTTCCTTCACCAAGATCAAGTATTCGGATAGGTTGTCGTTCTTGGCCTGATTCTCTCCCCGAACTTGGAGGGCCATTAGTTTAGAATCCGTGCAGATAACGACTTCCTCGGCTCCCAGGTCTTCGGCGAGGCGTAGACCTGCGAGGAAGGCCTCATACTCTGCCCGATTGTTGGCTTCGATTCCTCGTTCTGTTAGGTAGAATCCGAGGAACTTGCCTTCCTGTACCCCGAATGTGCATTTCTTCGGATTGAAGCGCATTCTGTACTTCCTGGCTCGCTCGAAGACCTTCTTTAGATGGAGGGTATGATCGGATTCCTCGTGGGATTTCACGATCATGTCGTCCATGTAGACTTCGAGCATATCCCTAATCTCTCCTTAGAAGACTTTGTTCATCATTCTTTGGTAGGTAGCGCCAGCTTTTTCAAGCCGAAGGGCATTACGTTGTAGTAGTAGTTGCCTGATTCAGTCATGAAAGTTGTGTACCTTTTATCGCTTTTGGCCATGGGTATTTGGTTGTAGCCCAAATACGCATCCATGAAAGACATCAATTTAAAACCAGCTGAATTATCAACTAATTATTTTTATGTTGGGGAGGGATATGCGTCTTTAAGGCAGGCCCTATTAAGATCGGTATAGTCAACACACATTCGCCATTTTCCATTTGATTTCGTTACAAGTACAACATTGGAAAGCCAAGTAGTGTACTTGGCCTCCGAGATGAATTTTCCTCTATGAGGTCTTTTACAGCTTGTTCGGAAACCTCCATTTTCTCCAGAGACTACTTTCGCCTACGTTGAGCTACTGCCCTAACGGCGTGGTCGATGGTGAGTTAGTGGTAGGCCACCTCAGGATCTAGCCCGCTCTATGCGAACATATCTACATTCTTCCAGAGACAGGCTTTCAGTTGCTTCCTCGCTAAGTTTGGGAGGCCGGTCCCAATCTTCACTCCTTTCTGGAGGTCTTCACCGAGCAGGACTAGTTCGAACTTGCCATTCGGGATTGGTCGCGTCAAATGTGAGGTCTCGCCACTGCTGGCCAATGTGGAAGGGTTGCTCGAGCTTGGTTGGATCTCTTTCCCCTTCCTGTTCTGGTCCCTCTGGTCGTCCTCGGAGAAACGGCTGTCGAGGTCGATGGAGTCGACGCGGGGCAGCGGCTTCGCCTCTTCGGAGCTGTAGGGCAGAGCATGCTTTCTCTGAGTCTTTGGCCTGGCGGCGATTGTGTTGGGCCCTTTTGAGGCTGCCTTGAAACATATTTTCGCTGCTTCGATGTCTCCGTGCATGGTGGCAACGAGCCCCTTGGAAGTATAATACTTCATCTTCAGGTGCACGGTTGAAGGCACGAGTACCAATTCGGCCAGAGTTGGCCGTCCAAAGATGCATATGTAGAGGGATGGGCAGTCGATGACTAGGAATTGGTCGTCTCTACTACCCCGAAAGTGACGATCATCTCCACGTACCCTCGCGGCTTCGTGACTGACTCGTTAAAGCCTTGTAGATCAGAGCCTACGTAGGGCGTCAGGTGTGTCTCGTCCAATTGAAAGGTGGTGAATAGTTGGGAATACATGATGTCGACCGAGCTTCCCTGGTCGACCAAGATCCGTCGCACATCAAAGTTGGCCATTTGCGCTCTTACGAGCAGAGGTATGTTGGAGTTGGGAGCTCTGCCGAGGAGTTCTTTGCGGTAGAAGGTGATGGGAACCGACTCTCCCCAGACTTTATCAAGTATAGAACTCCGGTTCGAGCTTGTGTTCATGAGATGCTCAAACTTCTTCTTGACGGATCCCACAGACACCTTGTTGAATCCCCCTCCCGAGATGACCATGGCAGAGGGGAAGGTTTCCCATGGTCTGTCTGCAGCGAAGTAAGGAGGGATGTCGAGCCCCTCTGGGACGTAGAAGTCTTACGTGTAACACCCTTTTCTACCCCACGAATAGTCACGGAAAAATATACAATTTATCAGAGTAAAACATCAGAACCACCTCAAATGGTGCACATTTCTCAAAACTCAAAATAACACATTTGCTCCGTAAACAACGGGTTTTCATCAAATAACTCAAAAAGCCTTCATATGGCAGCAGAACTCAATAATATCAAAATAAAAAGGTTTTCAATAAAAGCCATCAAAATAGGCAGCAGATCCACCATAACCACAAACACTCAAAAAGGATTTTAAGAATAAAACCATATCATCAAATAACAATAAAATAACGAAAATCAACATGGTTCGACTCGACGACCCAACCCGATGTTACACTATCAGAGCAAGACCCTCTACATCGACCAAAAGCAAATAAACTTCAAAAGTCCTCGAAGGCATCCACAGCTAAACCTGATCACCTGCACGTTACCCACGTGGAGGCAACATTCAAACAGGCAGGGTGAGTAATCACAATTCATTATAATCAATATAAAAATAAGATATACAAAAAATGGCGTCATCATCATATACAACATCTTCAGGGTCGTCACAAGGAAAACATCAAGAATCATAACATCATAAAATACATCAATTCCAATTAAATGCAATGTACAACAAGACTCATGCATGTCGTACCAATCGTCATAATCGATGGACACAAGGCCATCACCCCTCCAAAGATCCCCGTCAATAGGATCAATTCCGCATAGGAACCGGAGCACGTCATAATTACCTCATATCCGCACAATGGGAATGAGGTATCATCACAGAGTATGCATGTGAATGCATGATACACAACGTCAATAATCATAATCATCAAATAAACATCATCATGTGCATCATCATTCATCAACCAAATTATGTCATCATATATTCGTCAATTAATCACCAATACATCATTTCATAATCATCAGTAACATCATGGTAAATCATTATAAAAATTACAGCGTCAAAACATCAAAACAGCACAGCAACACAAACAAAATTTCGCGAAGGGCAGACGTTCGCTGCACAGTTTGCTGTGCGAACAAGCTCGCTAAGACATTCGCTTTGCGAGCTCCAGCGACTCCTACAATTCCCTCACAGAAACTCCATCTGTCATCCATGCTACTGCATTCGCTGTGTGAACCCATTCGCTGGGCGATTCGCTTTGAAAACTAAGAGTCCTCTCCAATCCCAGTCCAGTATCCCAAAAACACAATCGGCGCGTATTCGCTGCGCTGCTCGCTTTGTAAGTCTTGGAGAATGTTCGTCGTGCGAAGGATTTGTTCGCTTTGCGAACCTGCGATTACAGCAAATCGCTGCTACGCACCAGTAGTACCACAACTCAAAAAGTCCCTACGATTTCATCCCCAATTAACTCAAAAACATCCCTACGGCATTCCTAATGCATCACGGAAATTAAAGGCACGAAACCTACGTATATTAGGTCAATTCGGAACACTACGGGAAACCTTAAATCCCCTAAACCTTCAAAACTCTCAAGCTTCCCATAAACCCCATAAATCCCTTCTCATACAAGATCCCACATATCATCAAAGAAGGTTTTTCCCCAAAGGCTTGTTTTTACTCGAATCAATTCAACCCTTAATAATCCATCATTGATCCTCAGAAATACCTCTAAATCATCAATAACTCATAAACCCTTCAAAAACCCCAAAAACCCCAAAATCCACTTTAAACACATCACTTCCTATATTGAAAAAAATGAAAGGAAATACTCCTCATACATTAGATTGTCGATTCGAAGCTTTCTCTCTGAGCCCTTGGAAATCTTCTCGTATTCCTCGCCTTTTCCTTTTTCCTCAGAGCTCTCACTTCTTTTCACGTTCCAACCAAAAATGAACCCTATTCTCAAATCCTCCTTTATATTCAACCTAACTCTTGGGCCTCAAAATTGGGCTTTCTCCATAATGTCCTCACTAATCCTCCTCAAAAGTCCATCTTACCCTTAATTCCTCTAATATTATTTAAAATAAATAATAATACAATATTTTCCAGAATATATACTATTATTTAATTAAATAACTAAAATTCCACAAAATTATCGACATCAACACGAACCACCAAAACTCACAGAAATTCACGAATATAATATTTAAATAAATTAAATAAATATTCTTACGAAATTTGGGGTGTTACAACTTATTAGTTCTCTTGTATTAGGATTGGCTTAATTTTTGTAAAACAAATAAGAGCAGCAATATTGTATTAGAGAATAGGATGTATAAACTTGCTAAGAAGAACAGGTACAACAAGATGTCCTTTTTGAAGTGCCAGAACATGTTGTGTTGAAGTTATTCAACAACTGGAACAACATGTCGAAGAAGATGTCCTATGAGGGAGCATTCGACATCGCGCCTGCTGAGCTGGAATTTATGAGATTCAGCTATGTTTTGAATTGTGCAAAATATTTAAGAGAAAATGATGCATTCTATGTGGCGCATATTTGAAGGTTTAGAAGATTCAATCAGATATCAAGACTTTCTAAATATGGAGACATATTAGGAAATATTAGATTGAAGTCCTATTTTGTAGCAGAAGTTTCTGCTGATTTGTAACAGCTATTAAAGTTGTGATTGAAGGCCCAAATCCAGTTGGGTACATGTTATAAATAGAAGGGTTTGTAACCTTGGAGGTGACGGCTCAAGATGTAGAAGTCTAGGGTTCTGTCTAGGTAAACCTCCCGACTTGTGGGAAGCTTACCCGTATTCCTCAAAACCTGTAGGTAAGAGGCAGTACGTTATTGTTCTTGGAGGAAGCTTTTAAGTAACTCTGAGTTGTGTCTTGGAAGGGTGTCTTCCTTGCTGAATTATTGTATAGGTTAAGAGTCGTTGATGCAGTGGCGGGTTGTCAACTGCTAGACATCATTGCGATGATTGGGAGTGAGAATGGTTTCTCATATCTAGAGAGGATCTAGGTAGAAGGGTCATCCGGTGGTGATTAAGTGAGAAGCTGTAAACGGGGAGTTTAGCTTTGAATTGATACTGCTGATAGTGGACTTCATCCCTGGCTTGGTAGCCCCCAGAGTAGGTGTGTTAGACCGAACTGGGTTAACAATTCTGTGCGTCTTGCTCTTTTCTTTTCAGTACCATGATTATTGCAATATACCTTGCCCTTTGTGATATGTCAGACCAGATGTCGAACGGCATGTTCTAAGACATCTGAATTCTGCACATGTACCAGAATTTCAATTGGTATCAGAGCAGGTCATTCTGTTCTGTATCTGGATGAGATCCAAGGGAAGATACTTTCTGGTTCATGGTCAAGGTAGAAGCTTTCTACTGAAAAGTTATTTGAACTTGGAGTAGTTCATATAGGTGTGAGAATGGTCCCTAGTAGTGGAGGATGGACTGTTTGTGACAGGCAGTGGCATATGCTGAAGGCTTGGAGGTTTGATTGAAAAGCTGCAGTGTTGTGGTTTCGTTAGGTTTGATTTTTTTCAAACCTGTGGTATTGTGGTGTCACCTGGACTATGATGCTAGGGGTGATATGTGACACCTGAAGGTTTTGAGGAGTTTTTGTTTCGATCCGCTGTGTATCAATTGAGGAGGTTATTCTTCTCTGAATATATACATTATGGTGATGGGATATATGCAAAACTGCTTCAACTTACTTTGTCAATGATACTTGAAGATTTTTGTTCAAGTCCACTCATAAAGGCATTGTTAAGTGAAGTTGTAAGAAAGAAAAGTTATTTACTTTTGCCTCTATTCTTAAAAGGGCTAATCTCCAGTCTTTGATCTCTTGATGTGTTCATTGGAATGATGTCTTATCTTGTGTTAGAACATCACGTTAGAATTGTGCTTAATTCTGCTATCTGAAGGAATGGCATAACAGATGCTCTGGGTGCTAAACTAATGTGAGTTGATCACATGAGTTTGGAACCTACTCCTGATCTGGAAGAGGAGGTATCTGGGTGGTTTTGTCTAAGAAGGTTCTGGCCCTGGAACTTATCTTAGATGTGTGAGTTGGTTAAGGTGTGATCAACATGTTATTTACTCCTGAGGTCAGTTTATTTCTGGTCCTTGCTGCGGGAGTGGAGAACCTGAGATTTCAAGAAGTATTCTCGCTTGCAGACTTCTTGGACATGAAGGTCAAAGATCAAAGAGGCATGATTTTTTTGGAGTATCATCTGAAGAATCGTGTGAAGCTAGACTGTGTGTGATTCAATCATAGCCTGTGCTGCTGTTAAAGGTGATTAATTACAGAATACTACTCACATGCTTCTGTGATGTGATGGGTTATGATGGTTGGTTCTAGTCCCGAGGCTTAAAGGGGAAGGTTGGAGATTCTGTTTTGGAATGTGGTGTTTTTCTTAGTGCAGCTGGATTCTGTTCATGATGTCAAGACTGATGTCTTAACATCTGTTGGCAAAACATTGTGTTCAGAAAGTTATGGTGGTTGTCTCCTGAGATCACAAGCCGCTACCTGATTTATGTACTGGTCAAGCCGTAGGTGAATGTGTTCAGCAAGTGTGTTGAACAGAGGGTGCGCTCTTGAAGACATGAAGATGAGTCTCATGTTCTCCATTCATTTAAGGTATTCTTCCTGGAAAGAAGTACTGGTGGTCTTAGATAGAGAGAAGTTGATCAGATTGGGATCATGTGAGTATTTGTACGAGTAATGATTGTGGTCAACTTGTGAGTTGAACAAAGAGTGAGCTCTTGAAGACATGAAGATGCGTCTTATGTTTTCCATTCTTCAAGGTATGAAGAATCACATGTTATTCTTGATAGGGGAGAGTGTTACAATTATATGCAGCTGGACGTGTGATGTTAAGGGGGAGATTGATAATTCTGTTGCTTTTGGTGTTGACACTGTTTTTGAAGCAAATCAGGAATTTGCATACATGAGGATTAAGTGTGTTGTGATGTGATCCTTATTGGTTTTGGAAAGTTTAATGGAACAGAATTTAAACAGAAATTTTATTGCACTGGTGAAAGCATACAAGATTAGAAAAAGCAACAAACAAAAAGTCTAAAGATTATCCCAACCCCCCGAATCTAGAAAAGTTTTCCAATCTTCGTCCCATTCATCATCAGAAGCTTGAAGTTGCACTTAGTTTTTCTTGATGGTCTTCATCCTTGTTTCTGATGTCTTTCGTGTTCGTGTTGCTCCTGATGATGCTCCAGCTGTGGACAGTGTTGTGTCATTCAACTTCTGAGGATCTGGCTTTTTGTCCTCCTGCATGTGTCTCTTTGCTGCATTCTTGTTAGACTGACTCATGATTCTTTCCTTGGTATGCTGATAGGGGCAAGGAGGTTTGTTATTTATAATGGATAAAAAGTCATCGTTTGTATCGCCTGACCAGTCAAAATAGTCTTTGGTGTGGGAATCTGTCCTTCTTGGGAAATTGTTCTTTCTTGGCACATTGGATACCAGAACTTCGTGTTTGGTGCCTTGGTAGAGGTTGTCCTAGTAGGATGAGCCTAGGTCTTGTCTGATTGTCTGATGAGTTTGTTTTTGGTATAATTGCTGGTGCTGGTTGTGATCAAGTGATGTGTCCTTTTGTCTCTTGCTGATGTTCTACACTTTGCTACAACATTTATTTGTAGTGTACCATACTTATGGAGTTGGAAGAAGCAGCATTATCGTCTGAAGTGGCAGTTCTGACATAATGTGGATTAGAATGGGCAGATTCTAATCTTGATGGTAAGTAGTTCTGGAAATACATGGCTACTTTCATGTTGAAGACTCTATTAGGGTGTTATAAGGTTGTTGCCAGGAGGTTTCTTCTAATACAAGCAAAAGGTGGTGGCAGTCCTTATCTTGTGTCGCAAGACATTTGTTTGAAATTTCAAATCAAGTAGGCTTTTGTTTATTGGACTTGGCAGACCTTGTATCTAAAATCCCCATGGTGAGGTCTTGCTCAACTTTTACCAGAATGTGGCATTACTGGAGTAATATCATAAAAGGCATTGAATGTTAGGGCTGTTATCTATAGCCTATTGCAGCATGTGTGTTGGTCAAGTTTGTGCTGTGTAATGTCAAACATCATGATGGGACATATCATAGCTGTGTGGAGTTAATGCCTATGCAGGAGAAGTCTGAAAAGCAGAATTGTTGTATCTGGGTGACCCTACTTTTTCTCTGCTGTTTTTGAAGGAATCCAAGAAAATATGCTTGGAATGTATAAATCTCTGAGGAGTCTTGGGTTGGTAAATTTGTGAACAAGCAGACAAACTATTTTGGTAAGATGTCAGAACAGCACTCAAGACATGTTTCCCTGAGCCAAACAAAGGAATATTCTAGACTGTGCATCCAGCCACGCGTAAGAAGGGAGCCTAGTAAATGCTGATTGGCCATGCAGGACTGGTCTAAGAGCTATTAAAGGCGTTCAAAGTCAGTTTGGACGGTGCACCTTGAATTAAGTTACAGGCTTTCCATTCTCAATTAACATTCTCTTTGACCAAGAATTAAAGATCGTTAATATCTAAGAAACTGCTCTGCTATTTGGAGAGGCTTCTCCTATCCTCTACCATCAGGTCAGGGTTGTTCTCATAAAAACTATGGGTTTTGTTCGGGTCTGGGTTAGTTGTGCCTGGGTTTGGTTTTGTGATGGCCTCCTTTGTCAATTTTTGGCCAAAAAGGGGGAGAAAGGGACTATTGCTCAGAGGTTCAGACAGGAGTTTGTGATTGCATGTGTTGTCCAAACATGTCAAATCAAATGTCAAATGTCTATCATATTTTTGTGACCTGTGATCTGAGTTATGAACACAGTTGTGATCTGTGTTCTGAGTTACCAGGAGTGGTGGAGGGTTTGGTCTTAAGTTTCCTCTTATGCCCTTCAAAGAGCAATTAAGAGTTCTCTTATGCCACCATTGGTCTTCGGGTTAAGAAGAGGTTCCTGGATTGAGGGGGAGTACAAGCTGTCTTCTGCTATCTTCTTCCTCGTGTGCATCAACAAACTTCAGGACCTTCCTTCCTTTTATCCTGAAGATTGATGTTCGTTGGTGCTGATGCAGTGGAGTCCTTCAGAGTGCTGCAAAGAAGATGTCAAACAAAGATGGTGAGACATTATTTTCAACACGAAGATCTGTTGTTGTGTGCTGTAGACTCTAAACACTATCCTGTTGGCTGTATTTTTATATTGCGGTAAACTTCTGGTTTATAATTGTTTTTAGATTATTTGTTTTAGCCAAAATTTGCCAAAGGGGGAGATTGTTAGTTCTCTTGTATTAGGATTGGCTTAATTTTTGTAAAACAAATAAGAGCAGCAATATTGTATTAGAGAATAGGATGTATAAACTTGCTAAGAAGAACAGGTACAACAAGATGTCCTTTTTGAAGTGCCAGAACATGTTGTGTTGAAGTTATTCAACAACTGGAACAACATATCGAAGAAGATGTCCTATGAGGGAGCATTCGACATCGCGCCTGCTGAGCTAGAATTTATGAGATTCAGCTATGTTTTGAATTGTGCAAAATATTTAAGAGAAAATTATGCATTCTATGTGGCGCATATTTGAAGGTTTAGAAGATTCAATCATATATCAAGACTTTCTAAATATGGAGACATATTAGGAAATATTAGATTGAAGTCCTATTTTGTAGCAGAAGTTTCTACTGATTTGTAACAGCTATTAAAGCTGTGATTGAAGGCCCAAATCCAGTTGGGTACATGTTATAAATAGAAGGGTTTGTAAACTTGTAGGTGACGGCTCAAGATGTAGAAGTCTAGGGTTCTGTCTAGGTAAACCTCCCGACTTGTGGGAAGGTTACCTGTATTCCTCAAAACCTATAGGTAAGAGGCAGTACGTTATTGTTCTTGGAGGAAGCTTTTAAGTAACTCTGAGTTGTGTCTTGGAAGGGTGTCTTCCTTGCTGAATTGTTGTATAGGTTAAGAGTCGTTGATGCAGTGGCGGGTTGTCAACTGCTAGACATCATTGCGATGATTGGGAGTGAGAAGGGTTTCTCATATCTAGAGAGGATCTAGGTAGAAGGGTCATTAAGTGGTGATTAAGTGAGAAGCTGTAAACGGGGAGTTTAGCTTTGAATTGATACTACTGATAGTGGACTTCATCCCTGGCTTGGTAGCCCCCAGAATAGGTGTGTTAGACCGAACTGGGTTAACAATTCTGTGCGTCTTGCTCTTTTCTTTTCAGTACCATGATTATTGCAATATACCTTGCCCTTTGTGATCATGTCAGACCAGATGTCGAACGGCATGTTCTAGGACATCTGAATTCTGCACATGTACCAGAATTTCACAACTCTCCCCCACTTAAAGAATTTTCGCCCTCGAAAATTACCTCAAGGAAATAGAGTCGGGTACGACTCCCTCATCTGATCTTCACCTTCACCAAAGCTATGTCTTTACCCTGCAGTTGCTTCATCTCTCGACCATCAACCCGCACAGGTAATGCTTCCATTGTCAAGTTATCCCTCACTTGCACATCATCCATCTTAATCACATGCGACGGATCTGGAATGTACTTTCTCAACTGAGACACGTGGAATATGTCATGCAAATTCGCAAGTGACGGTAGTAAAGCAATTCGATAGGCTACCTTTCCTATCCTCTACAAGATTTGATATGGACCAACAAAACGTGGCGTGAGCTTCCTAGACTTCAAAGCTCGACCCACACTAGTCACTGGCGTCACCCTCAAAAACACGTGATCTCCCTCTCGGAATTCAAGTGTCTTCCTTCTCCTATCATGGTAACTCTTCTGACGACTCTGCGAAGCTTTCATTCTTTCTTGTACCATCTTAATCTTCTCAGTCGTCTCTTTCATAATTTCAGGTCCGAGTACAACAATCTCGCCCGATTCATACCAACACAACAGAGTCCTACACCTTCTCCCATACAAAGCTTCATAGGGCGTCATTCCAATACTAACATGAAAACTATTATTGTACGTGAACTCAATCAGCGGTAAATGGCTATCCCACGATCCTCTGTGAACCAAAACACATGCTCTCAATATATCCTCTAAAGATTGGATAGTCCTTTCTGTCCGACCGTCCGTTTGCGAATGATAGGAAGAACTCATCCTCAACTTAGTACCCGAAGCCTCTTGCAAACTCTTCCAGAACCTCGATGTGAATCTCAGATCTCTATCCGACACAATACTCGAAGGTATCCCATACAACTTCACAATCTCCTCAATGTACATTTCGGCTAACTTCTGCGTAGAATGATTAATCTTCATCGGCAAGAAATGAGCCGATTTAGTTAATCTATCCACGATCACCCAAATTGAATCATTTCCCTTAACAGTACTCGGCAATCCCAACACAAAATCCATGGAAATACTATCCCATTTCCACTCTGGAATATTCAACGGCTGCATCATACCTAAAGGCTTTTGATGCTCAATCTTCGACTTCTAACAAGTCAAACACGCATAAACAAACTCTGCGATATCCTTCTTCATACCCGGCCACCAAAACAACTTCTTCAGATCCTGATACATCTTCGTAGCACCGGGATGAATACTCAACCTACTTCAGTGTACTTCTTCTAGAATACTCCTCTTAATATCTAAAACATCTGGGACCCACACCCTGTCTCTGAACATCATTACGCCCTTCTCGTCAATCCGAAATTCACCTCCGTTACCTTGGTTAATCAAAGTCAATTGGTCAACCAACTTCAAGTCAGATTGCTATCCCACTCTGATTTCTTCTAGAATACCACTAGTCAATTTCAATATTCCCAACTTCACACTATCAGAGGTATTTTCACATACCAAGCTCAAATCTCAAAATTGCTCAATGAGTTCCAATTCTTTCACCATAAGCATCGACATATGCAATGACTTTCTCCTCAATGCATCGGCCACCACATTTTCTTTGCCTGGATGATAACTCAAATCAAAATCCTTCAACAGCTCTAACCACCTCCTCTGCCTCATATTCAATTCCTTCTAATCAAATAAGTACTTCAGACTTTTATGATCACTGAACACTTCAAATTTAGAGCCAAACAGATAATGTCTCCAAATCTTCAACACAAACACCACAGCGACCAATTCCAAGTCATGCGTAGGATAATTCCTCTCATAAACTCGCAATTGTCTCAAAGCATAGGCAACAGCTTGTCCATTCTGCATCAATACTTCACCAAGACCCATCTTCGACGCGTCATAATACACTACAAAAGATTTGCTCGGATTAGGCAAAATCAACACTGGAGCGGTCGTCAACCTCTTCTTTAATTCCACAAAACTCTCTTCACAAGCTACATCCCACACAAAAGCTTGGCCCTTTCGAGTCAACTGAGTCAACGGTAATGGCAACTTAGAAAAGCCTTCAATAAACTTGCGATAATACCCCGCCAATCCCAGAAAACTTCGTATCTCGGTAGCAGACTTCGGAGTCTCCCACTGTAATACAACATCAATCTTAGAAGGATCAACAACAATTCCACCACTTGAAATCACATGGCCAAGAAAGCTCACTTCCTTCAACCAAAACTCGCACTTGGACAGCTTTGCATACAACTTCTTCTCTTTCAATACTTGCACACAGTTCTCAGATGCTCGGCATGTTCTTCTTCAGATCTAGAATATATAAAGATATCATCGATAAAAACCACCACAAACTTATCCAAATACTCATGGAAAATCCGATTCATGTACTCCATGAACACACCAGGTGCATTGGATACACCAAATGGCATCACAGTATATTCATAGTGACTATACCTCGTCCGGAAAGCTGTCTTCGGAATATCATCAGGCTTAACACAAATCTGATGATAACCAGACCTCAAATCAATCTTGCTAAACACACAGGCACCTACTAACTGATCCATCAAATCGTCGATTCTCAGGTGCGGATACTTATTCTTGATAGTCACCTTATTCAACTGCCAATAATCAACACACAACCTCATGCTACCATCTTTCTTCTTCACTAACAGCACAGGAGCACCCCACGGAGAAACACTTGGTCGAACAAACCTCTTCTCAAGCAATTCTTCCAGTTGTTTCTTCAATTCACTTAACTCAGAAGCTGACATCTGATAAGGAGCCATCGACATTGGACTCGTACCTGGTATTAAGTCAACTGCAAACTCCACTTCACGCTCTAGAGGCAAATCACTGATGTCATCTGGAAACACATATGGAAATTCACACACAACAGGTAAGTCGACACTTGCAACTTCACAATTAATTTGCAACGATGCAAACATCGCAAACACCAAGGATTCGTCTTCCAGAAGTTTGTCTACTTGCTTAGCAGATAAGAGCATCAACTCCCCACTATCATCAATTTCATGAAACTCTACAGTCTTGTTATAACAATTGATATGAACACGGTTAAACTCCAACCAGATCATTCCAAAGATCACGTTAATTTGGTGCAAGGGTAGGCACACCAAATCCATCACAAAGCTCTTCTCAAAAACCGTCACTGGACATCTCAAACATACAAGGGTAGTAGTAACAGAACCATTAGCTGGAGTTTCTATTACCATATTCCCATTCATATCAGATAACTTCAAACCCAGTCTATTAGCGCATTCAAGCAAGATAAAAGAATGAGTAGCACCAGTATCAATAATAGCAATTAACTCGGTATTATTAATAAAACAAGTACCTCGAATCAGGTTGTCCTTCTCTGGCGCCTCTGCACTAGTCAAAGCAAACACTCTGCCACTAGTCTGAGCAGCAGTCACAGTCTTCTTTGGCTTCTGACATTGAATACTGATATGACCTTTCTCACCACAATTGAAACAGGTTGGACCATCGTCCTTGCAGTCAGTAGCTCTATGTCCCTTCTTACCACATATATAGCACCTCACCACATTATTGGTACACACATCAGCTCGGTGGCCTTGCTCGCCACACTTATGACACTTTCCAGAAGCGGGAGCTGCTCCCCCACTTGTCTTTTTCCCATCTGAAACCTTCTGCTTCCCTTTGTTAGCTGAAGTCGTATAAGGCTTACCCCTATACTGCCCTTTCTTCTCACTCAACTGCTTGTAGTGAGCAGATCGAGCTCGGCTATCCTCATCGTAGATTCTGCTCTTGTTAACCAACTCAGCATACCTACGGATCTGCTGATACCCAATACCCTGCTTAATCTCTGGTCTCAGCCCATTCTCGAACTTGAGACACTTGGACATCTCAGCATCAACATGGTTGTAGTGCGGACAGAACTTTACCAGTTCCTCTAAATTCGCAGCATACTCCGCCACAGTCATATCTCCTTGCTTCAGCTCAAGGAATTCCACTTCTCTTTTGCCACGAGCATCCTCTGGAAAATACTTCCCCAGAAACTCCTGCTTGAACACAGCCCAGGTTATCACAGTGCCAACATCTACGAGTCTCTGACGGGTGTTATCCCACCAATCCCCAGCCTCTTCTTCCAGCATATGCGTTCTAAACTGAACCTGTTGCTCATCAGTACACCCCATTACCCGGAAAATCTTCTCAATCGCCTTCAGCCACTTGTGTGCACTTGCTGGATCATACGTACCCGCAAAGTCGGTGGATTATTCCTCTGAAACTATCCCAAAGCACAAAACTCATCTGGAACTCCACCATTCGGATTGAGTTGCGCCACCACATTTGCGACTGATTCCAAAGCATCAGCAATCGCACGATCATTTCTTCCAAACATCCCGCATACCACCAATAAGGTTAGAAGAACTAAAACATCGACAGTGTACACACACTCGTCGACTAAGAGGGACTAGCATCAAGTAAAAACATGGCCGGACGGACCGACCTGCTCTGATACTACTAATGTAACACCCTTTTCTACCCCACGAATAATCACTGCAAAATATACAATTTATCAGAGTAAAACATCATAACCACCTCAAAGGGTGCACATTTCTCAAAACTCAAAATAACACATTTCCTCCGTAAACAACTGGTTTTCATAAAATAACTCAAAAATCCTTCATATGGCAGCGGAACTCAATAATATCAAAATAAAAAGTTTTCAATAAAAGCCATCAAAATAGGCAGCAGATCCACCATAACCACAAACACTCAAAAAGGTTTTTAAGAATAAAACCATATCATCAAATAACAATAAAATAACGAAAATCAACATGGTTCGACTCGACGACCCAACCCGATGTTACACTATCAGAGCAAGACCCTCTACATCGACCAAAAGCAAATAAACTTCAAAAGTCCTCGAAGGCATCCACAGCTAAGCCTGATCACCTGCATGTTACCCACGTGGAGGCAACATTCAAACAGGCAGGGTGAGTAATCATAATTCATTATAATCAATATAAAAATAAGATATACATAAAATGGTGTCATCATCATATACAACATCTTCAGGGTCGTCACAAGGAAAACATCAAGAATCATAACATCATAAAATACAGTAATTCCAATTAAATGCAATGCACAACAAGACTCATGCAAGTGGTACCAATCATCATAATCGATGGACACTAGGTCATCACCCCTCCAAAGATCCCCGTTAATAGGATCGATTCCACATAGGAACCGGAGCACGTCATAATTACCTCATATCCGCACAATAGGAATGAAGTATCGTCAAAGAGTATGCATATGATTGCATGATACACAACGTCAATAATCATCATCATCAAATAAACATCATCATATGCATCATCATTCATCAACTCTCATACAAATCATGTCATCATATATTCGTCAATTAATCACCAAAACATCATCTCATAATC
This sequence comes from Lathyrus tuberosus, assembly GCA_022829125.1. Classification (NCBI taxonomy): domain Eukaryota; kingdom Viridiplantae; phylum Streptophyta; class Magnoliopsida; order Fabales; family Fabaceae; genus Lathyrus; species Lathyrus tuberosus. Next base: position 16,659,656 of record JALAZF010000040.1, read on the forward strand.
ATCAGTAACATCATAGTAAATCATCATAAAAACCAAAGCGTCAAAACATCAAAACAGCACAGCAACACAAACAAAATTTCGCGAACAGCAGACGTTCGCTGCACAGTTCGTTGTGCGAACAAGCTCGCTAGGAGGTTCGCTTTGCGAGCTCTAGTGAGTCCCACAATTCCCTCACAGAAACACCAGAAACTCCATCTGTCATCCACGTTACTGCATTCGATGTGCGAACCCATTCGCTGGGCGATTCGCTTTGCGAACTAAGAGTCCTCTCCAATCCCAGTCCAGTATCCCAAAAACACAATCATCGCGCATTCGCTGCGCTGCTCGCTTTGCGAGTCTTGGCGAATATTCGTCGTGCGAAGGATTGGTTCGCTTTGCAAACCTGCGATTACAGCAAATCACTGCTACGCACCAGTAGTAACACAACTCCAAAAGTCCCTACGATTTCATCCCCAATTAACCCAAAAACATCCCTACGACATTCCTAATGCATCACGAAAATTAAAGGCACGAAACCTACGTCTATTAGGTCAATTCGGAACACTACGGGAAACCTTAAATCCCCTAAACCTTCAAAACTCTCAAGCTTCCCATAAACCCCATATATCCCTTTCTCATACAAGATCCCACATATCATCAAAAAAGGTTTTGCCCCGAAGGCTTGTTTTTACCCGAATCAATTCAACCCTTAATAATCCATCATCGATCCTCAGAAATACCTCTAAATCATCAATAACTCATAAACCCTTCAAAAACCCCAAAATCCACTTTAAACACATCACTTCCTATATTGAAAACAATGAAAGGCAATACTCCCCATACCTTAGATTGTTGATTCAAAGCTTTCTCTCTGAGCCCTTGGAAACCTTCTCGTATTCCTCGCCTTTTCCTTTTTCCTCAGAGCTCTCACTTCTTTTCACGTTCCAACCAAAAATGAACCCTATTCTCAAATCCTCATTTAAATTCAACCTAACTCTTGGGCCTCAAAATTGGGCTTTCTCCATAATACCCTCACTAATCCTCCTCAAAAGTCCATCTTACCCTTAATTCCTCTAATATTATTTAAAATAAATAATAATAATACAATATTTTCCATAATGTAGCACCCTAAATTTTGACCAGGGAGTTGTTACTATCTTTGGATTCTTGTGCTACCAGAGGGTGTCATTTAGGTGGCATTGGGCTTCTGGGATTGTCTTCTTTAGGCCCACATTTTTTCGAGATAAAAGTTTTAGTTTAATTAATTATTTAAAAATTAGGATTTTATTTTAGAATTAGTATTTTTAAATTATTTTGGGGAATTTGTTTTGAGTTATTTTTGGAGGTTTATTTTTAGGATTATTAGAATTACTTAATTGGGTTTAAGTTCAAGCATATTAGGATTAACCTATTTTAGAAGTTTTTTTATTGTATTTTAGAATTTAAGTATGTATTAGTAGGGATAAATTGTTATTAGGATCCACTAAAACTGATTTTATATTTCATTCATTTTTGTTTCTTTTTGATAATTTTTATTTATTTTATTATCGTCTTTTATTTTATTAAAGGGTTTTTATTAACTAAGGTGGTTAGGGATATTTAATTGTTAATTAAGAGATGAACTGACCTATTGTGGTCTTTAGTTTCTACTAAGTTCTTTTTGTGATTGTTGTTTTGGATATTATTTAGGGGTCACTTATTATTTTTTTATTATTCTTTTTATTTCTCGGTCAAATGGGTTGACCCAATTAGGCTTTCTCCTTCCCCAAGTTCTAACCCTAATTGAGCGTGGAATTGGGATCATATCAGATCAAAGCAGAAACAAATCATCTTCATTAATTTTCCAAGTCAAATTGTTTCAATTTACAATCAGATCAAGGATTACAAATAGAAACCCTAATCCTAAAAGTTACAATAAAATCAGAAAGAGGCAAATCGGATTAAATCACTTAAACAATACATCAAAACTTCCTAAAAATAAACTTAATGTAATAAATCTTAACCCTAAATCTTAAGTCTATAAAAGAAAAAAAGGGAAATAGAGGAAGAGGGTTGGATTCCGAGAGAGAGAGACGGCCGCGAACCTCCAAATCTTTTGCACCTGCAAAAATCAGAGAGGGAGATTAGAAAAGAAAACAAAGATAGTAGGATAATACAACGAGAATCACTGCACGGAAGGTAAAATCTAAACACTTATCTCTCGTTTGGTTGTCTCGTGCGTTTTGGTTACGATTTAGTGTGGATTATTGGGTTTTTGGGTTTTGTTAGGGTTAGGGTTCGTAGAACCCAGTTAGGGTTCTTAGGTTTAGGTTAGGGTTCATGGGGAATTAAGGTTTATTCGCGTAGGGTTCTTACGAACCCTGAAGAAGATGGGGATTTCTGGGTAGGTTTAGGTTTAAGGTTCTTAGTGGATGAAGTTTCCAGTTGATTGTCAACCGGAATTCTGGGTTTTACGGTGTTTGGTGAAGCGTTGCACGGTGGTCGGACGGCTCACCGGCAACGGAATTTTAGAGAGAAGTCAGAGTAGTTTAGAGATAGAGAGAGAAGGAGAAGCGAAGAGAGAAAAAGAGAGGGGAGAAATGAGAGGGCTCTGAGAGAAGCCAGTGATATATACCCTCCTCCGTATGCCTTTCGATCCTCGCCAAATGGCGTTTTGGGATCCAACGGATGGCTGAATTTCCAGTCAACCATGAGGTCCAGTATGTTATCCTTACCATGAGCCTGCGTGGACTTTCAATCAGAGTCGTCCCTTTGGCTTACTGTATGATCAACGGACGACGATAGCTGCAAGGAGATCCCTCCGATCTGCATCCAACGTCCGGGAGAGAGTCAAAGTCAGACTCTCTCCACCATGGACTTTTTCTTTAGACCTGGGTTTTAGTAATTGGGCCTTGCGCCCAGATTACTAATGACACCCTCCATTCCGGCCCATTTGCTTGTTCAGAAAGAAATTACACCCCCGGTTTTTTTATTAAACTTTTCATTTTAATTTAGTTAAATAATTGGGTTTTAAATGTTAATTAGGGTATTAGTTTTTTTTAGATAATTAAATTAATGACTTAATTTAATTATTTAATTAGGGTTTTAATTTTGTTTATGTAATTAAATTAATAACTTAATGTAATTAGTTGATTAAGTTTTTTGTTAGGGTTTAGGTTTTTCTTGATTAAAATAATAACTTATTTTAATTATATAATTGGGTTTTAATTAAGGGTTTCTCTTTAATTAAATCAATAGTTAATTTAAATTTTTGGGGGTTAATTATTGTCTTTTTTCATAAATGGGAATTTAGGGTTAATTTAATCAATTAAGTTGATAACTCAATTTAATTGTTCATTTAGGTTTCATTAGGGTTTTTTATCAATTAAATTAATAAACTTAATTTAATTGTTTATATGGGTTAAATTTTCTTTTTTAATTTAGGGTTTCTATCAAATTAAATTAATAACTTAATTTAATTGTTGGATTGGGTGGATTTTCTTTTAACTTAGGTTTTTGGTTTTATCAAATTAAATTAATAATTTAATTTAATTGATTATTTAGATTTTTATTTAGGGTTTTGAAATAATGAATTTAATTGTGTAATTTAACAAATATCAGTTTTGTTTAAGATGTTTATTCTTAAAATGGGGTTTTACAAAATTCTTTGGAATTTAGGGATTATATGGTTTTTAAATAAGGGATATAAGGGGTTCTTAAGGATTTAAGCTTTTGGAATAAAGCTCTTGGTCCGAGAGCCTAAATAAGGGATGGGATTTAGGGATAGCACTCTTCGGTTCCAAGAGTATAAATATAGGCCAAGGGATAAGGGATTTTAATGGATAGAACTCTCCATCCGAGAGTATAAACAATGGATAAGGGATATAACTCTCCATCTGAGAGTATAAACAATGGATAAGGGATAGAACTCTTCATACGAGAGTATAAACAATGGATAAGGGATAGAACTCTCCATCTGAGAGTATAAACAATGGGTAAGGGTTAGAACTCTCCATCCGAGAGTATAAACAATGGATAAGGGATAGAACTCTCCATCCGAGAGTATAAACAATGGGTAAGGGATATAACTCTCCATCCGAGTGTATAAACAATGGATAAGGGATAGAACTCTCCATCCGAGAGTATAAACAATGGATAAGGGATAAAACTCTTCCTCCGAGAGTATAAATAAACGGATCGGGATTTAAGGGATAGAACTCCTTATCTAGGAGTATAAATAATAGATTAAGGGATAGAACTCCTTATCTAGGAGTATAAATAATAGATTTAAGGGATAGAACTCCTTATCTAGGAGTATAAATATAGATTAAGGGATATCACTCCTTATCTAGGAGTATAAATATAGATTAAGGGATAGAACTCCTTATCTAGGAGTATAAATATAGATAAAGGGATAGAACTCCTTACCTAGGAGTATAAACAATAGATGTGGGGATAAAACTCTTTATCCAAGAGTATAAATAGTGGATTAAGGTTAGGAATAGGATTAGGGGGTAGGAATAGGGAAGGTGAACTACGGTTACTCTGATCCTTCAAAATTGAAGGTACGTAGGCATAGGGTTATAAACCCAAGCGAGTACAATAATAAAAAACTTAGGTTTCTTTTGTAAATAAATCATTTAGACGAACAAACAAGCATACCCTAAAATCTAAGGAGGATCCCATTGGGTACAATGGAGGTGAGGGGTGCCTAACACCTTCCTCTCACTTAACTGACTCCCAAACCTTAGGAATCTCTGCCATTGGGATTAAGGATTTTTAGGTTTATCATTATTTTCCTTAAAAAAATATGGTGGCGACTCGAATATTTTTGCCGGCCGCGACAGTTGGCGACTCTACTGGGGACGCCTCCCTAAAGAGAGTCCCTCCTAACCTTAGGTTTTAGGGTCCTTGTTTGTTTTTGGTGTTTATTGTTTTTTTTTTTATTATGATTTATTTTATGTTTAATTTGTTTTTAGTTATTACATTTGTCTATTATTTTTTTATTTTTGTCATCATGCATTGGATTAGGGCAAATGATGTGTGAAGCTAAAGCCCAAGCTTGAAGTACAACCCTAGATTAAGACGTGGAACATAAATGTTTTTGAAGGGGATGTGACATCCCCAACAATTCATTGATGCCACACTCAGAATAGATCCTTCCAAAGGTGTCCTCATGAAAGGGCTAGCCCCTAACGTAGAGGATGATTTGGATGTGGTCCGAGACTCTGAGAACTTTTAGCCTACCCCTTGCCAACTCATGGAGACCCTATGTATTCAACCCTCAATGGTTGTTACTAGGGTCCTGCCCAGATGAGGCTTATCCCAAAGGATTACCATAGGAAGATTTGCTCCTTCTCATGGTAAAACAAGGGTATAGTCTGTACATTATAGGGTCGTTATGTTGTCAAAACTTTACATCCTACATGTGAGGGAATTGGGTAGACAAGACATAGATCTAACCTATTATAGGGAGCCTACCTAGTTAGGGTCATGCTTGCATTTTCACCTTACCCTAACCCAAAAAACATTTAACCAAAGAACAAAGTGTCCATGTCATCATGCATTAAAAAACTTTTTTTGCATATATGCATTTTTGTGGGGAATTTCAAGATGTGTTGTGGGAATATGGGAAAGATTGATTCAAATAAAAGGGCTACCCTACGCATCATAATGCTAAGTGCTGATTTACAAAGTCTCAAAGGCCTTTAAGACTTAATGCCAAATCTGCTCAAGGGATGGTTATACACAAGCATGGAAGGATCCTTGATCTCTTAGGGACTCCTAGAAAGGTAGAGGCCATAACTACTCTTGCACAATCCTCCTTTATGTTACTTCCCCTTCAAGGATTTTCAACTAGCTCTTACGCTATACTTGGATTTACAAGGAGAGAAAAAACTTACAAGGGGTATGGGGGCAAAAAAAATTAATAAAAAGGAAAAAGAGGGGTCAAGCCTAAGGACTTAGATGTACCGGTTCAGGACCTATTATCTCACCACAGGGAGGATAGGGAAATGCAAGGGTACTTGGAGGAGTGTAAAGCATTTGAAGAAGGCATTGGGGGCATCTATGTAGTTTACGCCTTCTTAAGTTCAGGATTTTCCATTTTTGGGATCGTTATGGGTTATGCCCGAGGAACTATTGTTATAAGTTTGGAAGTCATTTTGGATTTGGGATTGGCTAATGGATTTGGATTTTACATTCTATGGGTATGGGTTTCATCCTTTGGATATATTCATCTCTAACTACAGTGGATTTTGGAATTCCCCCCAATTAAATTTTTAAAATTATTTAGCATACATCATGCATATTCATACATTCATCATCAACATGCATTCAAAATAAGGAAAAGGGAATAAAAAAATCATTTTCTTTTACAAACTTTGTCTCAGAGTCGTTGAGCATAACAACCTGACTTCCCGGCCTCGCACTCGAACGTACCAAAGGAAAGCTATGGATCAGATGGAGAAGGATCTGGTCACTCTAAGAGGAGAAATGGATACCGTTAAGGAGAACGTGGAAGAAATGAAAAGCCAGATTGATCAACTGACACTTGCCGTCCAGAATTTGATAGCCAAAAGAACCAAGTCAAGCCATCAAAGGAAGGTTCCTACTCCTACCTCCCATGTTGAAGACAATAACCCCCTACTAGGGTTTGTCCATGATCTGGAACGTGAGGAGACTGAAACTGCTAAGCACAAAACTGTTGACCAACCTCTCGAGGGAACCGTCTCTCCACCTATTTCCAATGGGGCACCTCGTACTACTTACAGACCTACTCCACGTGAGAACTACGCATACGAGGGTGAAAATCTGAGACAAGTAGACCTCGAAAATAAAAGAACCACTGCTAGGGAAAGGATAGGGATTGACGATAAGTATAAAGCACTTGAGGAAAGGTTGAAGGTCATGGAGGGATTCAATATTTTTGGAGTGGATGCCTTGGAAATGTGTCTGGTGCCCGACGTGGTCGTGCCTCCTAAGTTTAAGGCACCTAACTTCGAGATGTATAAAGGAGTTAGTTGTCCCAAAACTCACATCCGGATGTTTTCCCGAAAGATGGGGGCTCACGCTAAAAATGAAAAGCTGATGATGCATGTTTTCCAAGACAGCCTTAGTGGGGCATCCTTGGATTGGTACATGCAACTGGAAAGGACTCACATCAAGAACTGGGAGGATCTGGAAAGTGCCTTTATAAGGCAATACCAATATAATGTAGACATGGCTCCTAATCGCATACAATTACAAAACATGTCTCAAAAAGGGAATGAATCTTTTAAGGAGTATGCCCAGAGATTGAGGGAGCTAGCCTGACGTGTGCAACCTCCATTGTGGGAAAGCGAGCTAGTAGATACATTCATGGGAACTCTGCAAGGAATATACTATGAAAGGATGGTTGGGGCAGTCTCAACGGGATTCACTGACTTGGTTATCATTGGAGAGAGGATTGAGAACGGTTTAAAGACAAGAAAGATTGGGCAGTCCTCCTCCGACCAACATAACAATAAGGGGTATCCCGAGAACAACTCAAAGAAAAATGATGTCAGTGTTGTAGACCCTGAAGGACCAAAACTGGAAGATCATGCATTACTGGGGCACATTGGGGCAACAGTCAGCACCACTGAAGGGATGGAAGATGAATTCCTTATTAATAAAGGAGACACAGCAAACGGGGGCAAACAGTGGGAGGTACCTGAAGAGAAGGATTTGTTTGGGCTGGGTTACAAACAGGCTAATAAAGGATTAGAAGATGATTTCCATGGTGCGGGATTTGGAATTTGGGATCATGTGGCCTTAATGGAAGAGGAAGAAAAGAATGCCTAACTCCGACAATTGGAGAGCTAATGGGATTTCTGAGATGATTTTTGTTTCGAAGTAATTTACTTTTTCCTTAAAATAATAATAAGTCCCTTGCTATGCCCAAGGCAAGTGGACAAAGCTTTGTAGGGCCACCTTTTATTTCATGGGATTATTTCTATCAATAAAATTGCATTTTGTTTTCAATCAAGATCTTTTTCTTTCATTTTCTGTTTGTTCAAAATGGCAATATACCTTCTTTCAATATTTTCATTTCTAGCACTTCTTTCCAAAAGAGATAATAAAAAATCTTCCTCGTGCAAATTTAAAAATGAACCTATTAAAAATTACACCGCTATAATCTCGAATGACTTCGGATTACCGATTAACCAACCGGAAGAGGGTGATGAGGACGAGTGTGAGCTTCCCGAAGAGTTAGCCAGACTGTTGAGGCAAGAGGACAAGGAAATATGACCTCATCAGGAACCAGTGGATGTGATCAATCTGGGAACTGAGGAAGATAGGAAAGAGGTCAAAGTCGTGCTTCTCCGGATAAGGATATAAAGGAAAGACGGATCGAGCTATTGCAAGGACACTCTGACGTGTTTGCATGGTCATACCAAGATACGCCAGGACTTGATGCAAGCATCGTCGAGCACAAACCGCTACTCAAACTAAAATGCACGACAATCAAGCAAAAGCTGAGGAAGACTAGATTAGATATGATCCTCCAGACCAGGGAAGAAGTCAAGTAGCAATTCGACTTTTTGTCGCAAGGTAACACCTGTTGGGCTAAAGAACGTAGGAGTAACTTATCAAAGGACTATGGTAATATGGGGCATAAGGAGATAGAGGTTCATATGGATGATATGATTACCAAGTCGCAAAAGGAAGAAGATCACATAACTAACTTGGAAAAGTTGTTGGATCAGTTAAGGAAATTCAAGTTACGACTAAGGCCCACAAGGTGTACCTATGGAACCAGATCTGGAAAATATCAGGGTCCATGGTTAGTCAAAAGGGAATAAAGGACAAAATGAAAGCCGCTTATATTGGTGCTACCAGTCCCAAGGAGACCACTCATAATATACTTAACAATACTTGAGAATCTAATGGATTGTGAAACTTCGGACTCCTATGAAGGACCTGGACCTGGAGCTCGACGGAAACTTCTATTTGCATAAGGATATGGGCTTCAAAGAGGGGCTATCAATTGGGGTGAAAGTTCATCGTCTAGGATCTTAAAGGAAGCTAAACTGGATAAGGCAGAATGAGTGCAAACTAGGCTCGATCAGCTAAACCTCGTATAAGGGAAACGTGTGGCTACAGGCAGTTATACCCACGGGGAATTAAGAGAGCGTTTGACAAGGAAATTCATCCTCGCCTACGCGAAGAGGGAGACTTGGGGTTAAGGAAAATATTACCCATCCATAAAGACCACTACGTCAAATGGACCCCACCCTATGAAGGGCCGTATGTCGTGAAGAGTGCCTCCTCTGGCGGAGCACTAATGTTAATAACCGTGGATGGAGCGGATTTACCGCGACCGGTGAACTCCGATTTGGTCAAAAATACTATGCCTAGAAAAAGAGGATAAAAGCCCGCTAAGTCGAAAACCCTAAAGGGCGACTTAGGCAATAATTAGGGCATCCCGGTGGATTGAAAACTCAGAAGAGCAATCCAGGCAAAAATTAGGGACTTGGATAAAAATGATACCCGACAAGTCGAAAACCCTAAAGGGCGGCTTAGTCAAAAAAATGGTATATCATCCCGGTGGACTAAGACTCTAAAAAGAGCGGTCCAGGCAAAAGTTAGGGATATCCAAAAGGCATATGACTGAAAACACTCAAGTTACCCCGTAACAGGAATTCAGAAGGGGACGATAATTCCAGCCGTCATCTTCAGAAGCGAAGTGTCGTGATCTTGGAGTCATAAGGATATTAGTTGGTGTTAAGTTTAATAGGGACATAAATAAATTTGTTTTCTTATTGCCATTTTACATCTTTTCCTGATTTACGGTAATATCTCCTTATGAGAATTACCCTCCTTACTTATCATTGCCCATTTTCAGGCCAATTCTCAATAAATTTGTTTTTTAAATATATTTCTTTGCCTCCTAAGTCATTCTGCTTGATTACAAGGTGTCGATTAATTGTGAAATAATGCGTTGAAATATCGGGTATAAATAAAAGCTTTGAAAAGGGAAAATGGATTTTACTTCGGTTTTTGGAATCATCAAAGGGATCATATTCTTCCAAAGCAGGATATAGGGTCTATGCACTGACAGGAATATACGTTACAATCTAACCAACATGGGAGGTTATTTAACAGCATGTTAAACAGGAATCAAGGATATCATGGGTTACTACAATTATCAAAGTTTCAAGGGTCAGGGAGTCAAGGCATTATGGGAAAGTATTATTTCAGACAAACGCATGCATTGCATATCATAAAAGAGGTATTAGCCCAAGTCATGCATCAATCATGTCGCTAAGCTCTAGGATCTAACATGCACTCGTATACGCAAACATGCATACATGCATAGGGTTCATAATTACCCTTAGGGATTTAATCTTCAACCATGTCATTGAAGCTTTGCTTTGATAGAGGTTTTTATAGGATTATCATCCAGCAGTGAGTAGGTCTTCATCTCTCGCATCCCCAACTTAGCACCATGGCCTTCCTAAGGGATAGGTTTCATCAAATATCTAAGGGTTTCTATCTAGGGTTCTATTAAGGGTTATCTAGGGTTCCATTAAGGGTTTTTTTCAAGGGCTTCATTAGGGTTTTCATTAGATTTTTATTAGAGGGATTATATCCAGGGTTCCATTTAAAAGGGGTTCCATCAAGGGGATTTTCATTGGATCGTTATCCAGCAAGGGTTCACTAGGGTTTTACCGAGAGGTTTCAACGAAGTGGTATTACCAAGGGATTTTACCAAAGGACTCTTATTCAAGGGGTTCAATCAGATATTTCACTACCGGATTATTGCTAAGGACCTTAGGATAATCGGCGTGGTATCTATCTGACCATGCGGTCAAAATTAGGGTCCTTTTCTTATTTAATCGTCTCCTCCTCAGAAGGAGGAAGGCTCGTCGACATCATCCTTCTGGATCGAAGACGATTAAATAGGGGCAGCTGTAGCACCCTAAATTTTGACCAGGGAGTTGTTACTATCTTTGGATTCTTGTGCTACCAGAGGGTGTCATTTAGGTGGCATTGGGCTTCTGGGATTGTCTTCTTTAGGCCCACTTTTTTTAGAGATAAAATTTTAGTTTAATTAATTATTTAAAAATTAGGATTTTATTTTAGAATTAGTATTTTTAAATTATTTTGGGGAATTTGTTTTGAGTTATTTTTGGAGGTTTATTTTTAGGATTATTAGAATTACTTAATTGGGTTTAAGTTCAAGCATATTAGGATTAACCTATTTTAGAAGTTTTTTATTGTATTTTAGAATTTAAGTATGTATTAGTAGGGATAAATTGTTATTAGGATCCACTAAAACTGATTTTATATTTCATTCCTTTTTTTTTATTTTTCATAATTTTTATTTATTTTATTATCGTCTTTTATTTTATTAAAGGGTTTTTATTAATTAAGGTGGTTAGGGATATTTAATTGTTAATTAAGAGATGAACTGACCTATTGTGGTCTTTAGTTTCTACTAAGTTCTTTTTGTGATTGTTGTTTTGGATATTATTTAGGGGTCACTTATTATTTTTTTATTATTCTTTTTATTTCTCGGTCAAATGGGTTGACCCAATTAGGCTTTCTCCTTCCCCAAGTTCTAACCCTAATTGAGCGTGGAATTGGGATCATATCAGATCAAAGCAGAAACAAATCATCTTCATTAATTTTCCAAGTCAAATTGTTTCAATTTACAATCAGATCAAGGATTACAAATAGAAACCCTAATCCTAAAAGTTACAACAAAATCTGAAAGAGGAAAATCGGATTAAATCACTTAAACAATACATCAAAACTTCCTAAAAATAAACTTAATGTAATAAATCCTAACCCTAAATCTTAAGTCTATAAAAGAAAAAAAGGGAAATAGAGGAAGAGGGTTGGATTCCGAGAGAGAGAGACGGCTGCGAACCTCTAAATCTTTTGCACCTGCGAAAATCAGAGAGGGAGATTAGAAAAGGAAACGGAGATAGTAGGATAATACAACGAGAATCACTGTACGGAAGGTAAAATCTAAACACTTAGCTCTCGTTTGGTTGTCTCGTGCGTTTTGGTTACGATTTGGTGTGGATTATTGGGTTTCTGGGTTTTGTTAGGGTTAGGGTTCGTAGAACCCAGTTAGGGTTCTTAGGTTTAGGTTAGGGTTCATGGGGTCCATTTGCTTGTTCAGAAAGAAATTACACCCCCGGTTTTTTTATTAAACTTTTCATTTTAATTTAGTTAAATAATTGGGTTTTAAACGTTAATTAGGGTATTAGTTTTTTTAGATAATTAAATTAATGACTTAATTTAATTATTTAATTAGGGTTTCAATTTTCTTTATGTAATTAAATTAATAACTCAATGTAATTAGTTGATTAATTTTTTTGTTAGGGTTTAGGTTTTTCTTGATTAAAATGATAACTTATTTTAATTATATAATTGGGTTTTAATTAAGGGTTTCTCTTTAATTAAATCAATAGTTAATTTAAATATTTTGGGGGTTAATTATTGTCTTTTTTCATAAATGGGAATTTAGGGTTAATTTAATCAATTAAGTTGATAACTTAATTTAATTGTTCATTTAGGTTTCATTAGGGTTTTTTATCAATTAAATTAATAAACTTAATTTAATTGTTTATATGGGTTAAATTTTCTTTTTTAATTTAGGGTTTCTATCAAATTAAATTAATAACTTAATTTAATTGTTGGATTGGGTGGATTTTCTTTTAACTTATGTTTTTGATTTTATCAAATTAAATTAATAATTTAATTTAATTGATTATTTAGATTTTTATTTAGGGTTTTGAAATAATGAATTTAATTGTGTAATTTAACAAATATCAGTTTTGTTTAAGATATTTATTCTTAAAATGGGGTTTTACAAAATTCTTTGGAATTTAGGGATTCTATGGTTTTTAAATAAGGGATATAAGGGGTTCTTAAGGATTTAAGCTTTTGGGATAAAGCTCTTGGTCCGAGAGCCTAAATAAGGGAAGGGATTTAGGGATAGCACTCTTTGGTTCCAAGAGTATAAATATAGGCCAAGGGATAAGGTATTTTAAGGGATAGAACTCTCCATCCGAGAGTATAAACAATGGATAAGGGATAGAACTCCCCATCCGAGAGTATAAACAATGGATAAGGGATAGAACTCTCCATCTGAGAGTATAAACAATGGATAAGGAATAGAACTCTCCATCTGAGAGTATAAACAATGGATAAGGGATAGAACTCTCCATCCGAGAGTATAAACAATGGATAAGGGATAGAACTCTCCATCCGAGAGTATAAACAATGGATAAGGGATAAAACTCTTCCTCCGAGAGTATAAATAAACGGATCGGGATTTAAGGGATAGAACTCCTCATCTAGGAGTATAAATAATAGATTAAGGGATAGAACTCCTTATCTAGGAGTATACATAATAGATTTAAGGGATAGAACTCCTTGTCTAGGAGTATAAATATAGATTAAGGGATAAAACTCCTTATCTAGGAGTATAAATATAGATTAAGGGATAGAACTCCTTATCTAGGAGTATAAATATAGATAAAGGGATAGAACTCCTTATCTAGGAGTATAAACAATAGATGTGGGGATAAAACTCTTTATCCAAGAGTATAAATAGTAGATTAAGGTTAGGAATAGGATTAGGGGGTAGGAATAGGGGAGATGAACTACGGTTACTCTGATCCTTCAAAATTGAAGGTACGTAGGCATAGGGTTGTAAACCCTAGCGAGTACAATAATTAAAAACTTAGGTTTCTTTTGTAAATAAATCATATAGACGAACAAACAAGCATACCCTAAAATCTAAGGAGGATCCCATTGGGTACAATGGAGGTGGGGGGTGCCTAACACCTTTCCCTCACTTAACTGAATCCCGAACCTTAGGAATCTCTGCCCTTGGGATTAAGGATTTTTAGATTTATCATTATTTTCCTTAAAAAAAATATGGTGGCGACTCGAATATTTTTTCCGGTCGCGACACATAATATATACTATTATTTAATTTGTTAGTTCTTGTTATTGGCTAGAATTTTGGTAAAACAACGTTGTTGTTGAAGATGTCATATGTCTGATTTCTTAACTTGAGTTACTAACATTAAGTTTGTTAGGGTTGCAGTTTTGTGTACTGATGTCATAAACGATGTCTTAACATCAGTTGACAGAACATCAGAACATCAGTCTGTTGTGTTTTGTTTGGGCTGCATGTATCAGTTTGTTTTGAGAGATCTGGTGGAGAGATTTCAGGCGAACATCTTGGTTAAGATATATTCTGTTGCAATCAGATATGGAGTAGATCTTGTTTCTGCTTTAGGGCTGAAAGATATGAAAATATTTGAAGATAAAATCTGTTTTTAAATTCAAATCAAATCAGATATTTTAGGAAGATTTGATTGAAGATCTAATTTATAGGAGAATCTTTTGCAGATTTGTAGCAGCTGATATGTTGTGATTTGAAGCCCAAATCCAGTTGGGTTTAGGTTATAAATAGAAGCATTGTAACCTAGAAAAATAGGCCAGCCATCATGTAAATTATAAGGGTTGTGTTGGTCGATGAACCACCCGGTTTGTGGGATGGTCATCGTGTTTATCTCGAAGCCTGTAGGTAAGAGATGTATTGTTCTTCGAGGAAGCTGTTAAGCAACTCTAAGTATTGTTCTTAGTCATGTGTGTCATGTCTAGGTATTGTCATTGAAGTGTGTCTTCTACTTTTCTGTGATTGAAGAGTTGTTGGAAACCAAGCTGTTGATGCAGTGGCTGAGGTGTTAACTGCTAGACATCATTGCGATGATTGGAAGTGAGATGGAGTCTCTTATCTAGGGTGGACTTAGGTAGAAGGGTCATTGGGTAGTGATTAAGTAAGTAGATCATCAATGGGTGTGTTGATTGTAGGGTCTATGAATTGATACTGCTAATAGTGGACTTTCTTCCTGGCTTGGTTTGCCCCGAGATGTAGGTTGTTAGACCGAACTGGGTGAACAAATTCTGTGTGTTGTTTATGCTTTTTCCTGTTACTATTGTTGCCTTGTTCATACAACAGATATTGATGTTATGACATCTCACTTGACATCACATATCTGATACCAGAATTTCAATTGGTATCAGAACAGGCATCCTGTTCTGTTTCTGGGTGAGATCTGAGGGGGATACTTTCTGGTTCATGGTAGAGGAAGAATGATGTTATACTGAAAAGTTGTTTGAATGTGATAGGTTCATATTGGTGTTTTAATGGTCCCTAGAAGTGGAGGATGGACTATTCATGATAGCTGGTACTTATAGGCAGAAAATGATGTATGGTGGATGTGTGCTTGGTATGTTTGATTGTGGTTCCCCAGTATTTCATGCAAAGGCTGTTTCAGCCAATATTAGCCAAAGTGGAAGAATGGTGTATTTTTTGTTGCAGAGCTTCAGTTCATGATGTCAAGTCTGCTGTCCTAACATGTGACTACAGAACTGGAGAACATTCAGTTCAGAATGTTGTGTTTGGTTTGTTACCGTTTGGTTACAATTCTTTGGGTTTTCCTGATGAGAGATTCCTGGCGAAAATCATGGTGGAGATTTTATTTATTTTCAACCTATGCTGACCTGTTGCACCTGGAGTGTGGTGTTTGTGCAATAGTTATTAAGGTTTTCCTGAAGGTTGTTGAGGGGTTTTCTTTATCTGTGTTCCGCTGCATATGTTTTTGTCAGAAAACTCCTGGTGGTTTTGTGTTGAGGCCGCAACACTCTGAAGGTGTATCACATGGTGTTGTGATACTTGAGGATAATATTAACTGACTTATTAAAGTGAGCAAAGATACTTGAGGTTTGACCCAAGTCCACTCATAAAGGCATTTTCAATAAGTTTGTTGATGAGAGATCAGAAGGATGCAATTTATTTTTGCTCTCTTCTCTGAAAGACCGTCCACAGGTATATATTGAAGGATCCCTTGGTACTGTTCTTGAATGATGTTCTACCAGTTGTTGGGACATCAAACCAGCAGAGTGTTGACATTGCAGTTGCTTAGGGGCTAAACAAATGTGTATTTATCACATCTGTCTGGAACCTACTCCTGGCTTGCATAGAGGAGGTGTAATAACCTAACTGGTTGACTGGTGTTGGAATGTCATCCAAACCATCTAGGATGAGCAGTTATGTTTGGATCAAGGAGGAGTTGGTGGGACCAAAATATTATGTTATCTGCATGAGAAGCTGGATAGTTATGCGGTGTCCTCACATAATGGAACATCTTTTTGTAAGGATTGAAGAGCATCCTTGTAGATTGAAGTGTTGGGAGAAGCATATTTGTCTATGCTGTTTGTGATGACCAGTCAATGGTTTCTCTTCTTTAGGTGCAGAAGGATGGCATCCAACATCTCAAAGACAGACAGGAGGTCTGAACATTAGTAGTTTGAAGATTCTTGAGATGTAGAGTATGCAGGTTCCTGATTGTGTGTATGTTCTGGGTTTGAAGGTTGATCAGCTACTGATGGTCAATCCTCTTGTGTTCCTTGCAAGAGATGTGTGTGGATTACTATGGTTGTCGTCTCCAAAGTCATAGTAGATGTTTAATGTGATTTACTATGGTTGTTGATGTCAGAACTGATGTTGAAACATCATTTCAGTTCTTTGTTTTCTCAGCCAAAGAAAGTTAGTTGTGCTCATGGTGGAGTATCAGGTCAAGCCACTTACCTAATCTGAAGTGATCAGTGGTGTGGATTAATAAAAGAGGGATCAGCTAGTGCCACAAGTGTGCAGGAAAAGAATGTCAGACCAAATGTCGTACCTTGTGTGAGAAGGTTACCTTATCTCATATGATAAATACCTTGACAGGAGTTGAGTATTTGTATGCTTTTGATAAGGATGTGCATCTAACCGATAGTGAATACTCTGACGGGAGCTGAGCGTTTATCTAAGATGTTGTGCATTCAACTAATGACAAAATACATTGACGGGAGACTATGTATATGTCTGATGTAAAAGTGCAGGACTACTGAAGTGTTGAGAATTTACTTTTCTCTATGTGGCTGTTTATTTCTCTTCATGGTGTGTTGGTGTGTGACGACCTGAATTAGCTGCTGAAGGTGTGATCCTTGGAGATCATCCTGGGTTCAAGGAACTCTGTGTTGATGTCCTACATGATATTGAAACAATCATGGTGGTTAAAATAAGCTTGGGATTATAAAGATGAGATTGTGTGTTCTATAGTGTATTTAGAGGTGGCATTTTTTTGTATGGGTATGGGGTAGTCTTGGACTACTTATTTTCTGAAGATTCAGATGTGGCAGATTTGAAGTCTTTGGTGTTTCTAAGCAGGATGGAGGTTGTCTACTCAAACTTGATTGTTGAGTCAAGTCTATGAGAGCATGGAAATCTGTTTCTGCAAAGGGAGGAGGTTCTTCTGAGTGGCAGAAGGAAGAGCTGAGTTCAACAGTTGGATGTCATAATGTTCTGACATCTAGCTTAACATCAGAAGTCTCAGCTGGTGATGTGGCACATCAGCTTATGATAGGGTGATCTACAGGAATGAACAATAGGATGT
The DNA here is from genome assembly GCA_022829125.1 of Lathyrus tuberosus. Taxonomy (NCBI): domain Eukaryota; kingdom Viridiplantae; phylum Streptophyta; class Magnoliopsida; order Fabales; family Fabaceae; genus Lathyrus; species Lathyrus tuberosus. The sequence goes on from JALAZF010000040.1 coordinate 16,677,112, forward strand.
TTCAAAAAGATAGTTCTCATGGCAGTTTGCGGGAGCTGCAGGAAGGAGAAGATGTTACATGACCATGGCTTAGGGAGTCTAAGTGTGTTTGCTATTGAGAAATTGGAACATGTGACTTGAAGATCAAGTTTCCTTGGTGGATCAGGATATCTTTGTGAGAATTCTGACAAACGTGAAAAAGGTCAAAATGTGGCATTTGGTTGTTTTCATATGAGGATTCATGAAAGAGGTGATCAAACTGTGGCATTTGGTTGATCTTAGAAGTGGATTCGAAGAATCATGGTGATGATGTCTTGGTGTGTGGCAGATGTTCTAACTTGTGTTGGGACATTATCTGGTTGGATATCCTTGGTAAAGGATGATTATGCTCTGGTTCAGAAGCGTGGTGCCTACATTATGCCTAAGGAGCGTCTACATAGTCATGCGGGAGAATGATGAAGTAGAAGGTTTGCCTTGGATGGAGAGTGTAGAGAAGATTGAAGTAGATCAGGTATTGATTGATTGGAAGGCTGAAGATGAAGAGTATGATAAGGAATGACTGCCTTTGGAGAGTTGGGGGATCTATGTGACTTTGAATTCTTATCTAACAGTTTGTTTGAAGGAGGATGGTGATTCTTATGTTCCTCATGAATAGCCTAATGGTAACTTCATGTGGAGTTGGATGCTCAAGCATTATTGTCAGAAGAGGTGTTTCTGACTATGTGGATTAGAATTTGGAGATTCTGAGCTTGTTTGTAGTAGTATGTTCTGGCAAAGCATGACTACTAATTTTTGAATGTAATGGCAGAGGAATTGTGTCATATGATGTGATCTGATCAGAATTTTTTTTTAAAGTGATGTTCTTTCTTCTGCTGCAAGTATCTCTTGAAGAGATTGGATCTAAGTAAAGCTTTTAAGTAAGCTGAGAATTCGTGGGGTCTGTATGAGCATGAAGATGTTCATGTGCTTGAACTGAGGAGTAGTGTTTTTGTTTCTGTTGTGTGCCTCAGGGGGAGTAAAGTGGTGTTTTGTTTGATGTTTATGATGTCAGATCAGATGTCATGACTTTATGTCATGTGTGTACTACTGCTTAGGAAGAGTAGTTACATTTTTGTTGCTGAACTTGTGCAACTATTTAGGGGGAGCATGATAGTTTTTCATGCGTGATTGCTACTGCTGAAAAGTTGTGGAACTCCTTACTGTGTCTGGGAAAATTTATTTTTCTCTGCAGTTTTTTTTTATGAACTCTGTAGGGGTCTTGGTTGATGGGAGATGTCACACTTGTCTTGGTGTGTGTTATTAATTCAAAGTAAGAGGACTTTAATTAGAGTGTAGTGGAAGGCAGTGTGTTTGTGCTTCAGAACTTGTGGGTGATTCGGTGGTGGTTCTTGTTAAATGTACTAGTGTTGTTTGAGGATCAAGCATTATGTGAATGCGTTCAGCAGGTGTGTTGAACAGAGGGTGCGCTCTTGAAGACATGAAGATGAGTCTTATGTTTTCCATTCATTTAAGGTGTTCTTCTTGCAAAGGAGCATTGGGTATCTTAGATAGAGGGAGTTGAACTTTTGTTGTTGAAGTAGAGCAGTTGTTTATCAAGATTGTTTGTGGCTCTGGTGAGGTTGTTATGTCAGACAAGATGTCGTGACATTGTGTTACTGGTGAAGTTCATGGCTGAAGATGGAAATACTGAGGAAGCTGGTGAAGACCATACCTCTAGTGAGAGGACTGTTGATAATGAAGGTCATGATTCTGGGTCTGCTACTGGTACTGGAAAGAGAGTGGATGGTGATTGTTGCTGATGTTCTTTGGCTTTCTTTTTGTTCTTTTGGTTGGATGATTCAGAGTTTGCTTTTGAAAATTTTGGTGCTTGGTCTGCTTTAATGTACTCTTTACTCTATGGATTTGTTATGGACAGTTCTTAGTGAAGTTTGGCCAATTATGGCTAAAAAGGGGGGAGAGTTACCTTGTTGTTTGTTGTGGTTCTTGTTTTGAGGGGGAGTGTGTAGTTTGTGCAGCTGTTGTGCTGTTTGAGTTTGTTTTTGGTGCAGCTGTTGGATGTTAGTAGTTGTTTGGAGTTTGGTGTTTATCCGCTACAAGTTTTTCTGATGTTGGCTGAGATTGTTTTAGCCAAAATTAGCCAAAGGGGGAGATTGTTAGTTCTTGTTATTGGCTAGAATTATGGTAAAACAATGTTGTTGTTGAAGATGTCATATGTCTGATGTCTTAACTTGAGTTACTAACATTAAGTTTGTTAGGGTTGCAGTTTTGTGTACTGATGTCGAAAACGATGTCTTGACATCAGTTGACAGAACATCAGAACATCAGTCTGTTGTGTTTTGTTAGGGCTGCGTGTATCAGTTTGTTTTGAGAGATCTGGTGGAGAGATTGCAGGCGAACATCTTGGTTAAGATATATTCTGTTGCAATCAGATATGGAGCAAATCTTGTTGCTGCTTTAGGGCTGAAAGATATGAAAATATTTGAAGATAAAATCTGTTTTTAAATTCAAATCAAATCAGATATTTTAGGAAGATTTGATTGAAGATCTAATTTGTAGGAGAATCTTTTGCAGATTTGTAGCAGCTGATATGTTGTGATTTGAAGCCCAAATCCAGTTGGGTTTAGGTTATAAATAGAAGCATTGTAACCTAGAAAAATAGGCCAGCCATCATGTAAATTATAAGGGCTGCGTTGGTCGATGAACCACCCGGTTTGTGGGATGGTCATCGTGTTTATCTCGAAGCCTTTAGGTAAGAGATGTATTGTTCTTGGAGGAAGCTGTTAAGCAACTCTAAGTATTGTTCTTAGTCATGCGTGTCATGTCTAGGTATTGTCATTGAAGTGTGTCTTCTACTTTTCTGTGATTGAAGAGTTGTTGGAAACCAAGCTGTTGATGCAGTGGATGAGGTGTTGACTGCTAGACATCATTGCGATGATTGGAAGTGAGATGGAGTCTCTTATCTAGGGTGGACTTAGGTAGAAGGGTCATTGAGTAGTGATTAAGTTAGTAGATTATCAACGGGTGTGTTGATTGTAGGGTCTATGAATTGATACTGCTAATAGTGGACTTCCTTCTTGGCTTGGTATGCCCCAGATGTAGGTTGTTAGACCGAACTGGATGAACAAATTATGTGTGTTGTTTAAGCTTTTTCCTGTTACTATTGTTGCCTTGTTCATACAACAGATATTGATGTTGTGACATCTCACTTGACATCACATATCTGATACCAGAATTTCATAATTAAATAACTAAAATTCCACAAAATTATCGACATCAACACGAACCACACAAATTCACTGAAATTCACGAATATAATATTTAAATAAATTAAATAAATATTCTTACGAAATTTGGGGTGTTACATTCCGGCTGTGAGATACTCATGGCGACTTGAAGACTAGTCTCGTCCGAGGAAGGCACCTCATCTTCGACCTTCTTTGACTCCTGGGCATCCTGCCCAGGAGCGTCCTTCTTCTTGGTGGATTATTTCAGGTTCCCGTCCCTCGTTAAGATCCCAGTTGCATCATTCAGATGGATGCAGTCGTTAGTCATATGGTCGTGGCTCTTTTGGAACCGGCAATACTTCGTCTTATCTTTGTTAGACTTGGCCGGTATCTGTTTCGTGAAACGGACCCCTGCTTGCCGGAACTTCGAGTTTGCATAATCGGAGAGAATCTTCTCGCGCTAGACGGTCAGCGAAGTGTATTCGTGAAAACGGCCAGAAGGCCCTTTATGGTCTCGAGACTCTCGTGGGCGGTCGTCCCGTCTTTTCTCTGCTCCCCGACGAGATGTTGAGGGGTCGTCGTGCTTAAAGGACTTGACACTCTCTTGGTGCCTCGAGTCCCGGGCGGTGTTCGCAGCTTCCTTTTCTTTGTACTGGATATACGCCTGCACCTTGAGGAGGACGGTGTCCAGTGTCACTAGAGTCTCAATGCCAACCGCCTTGGCAAAGTCGCTGCGGGGACGAAGTCCTTGCTCGAGCAATTACTTCTTTATATCATCGGTCGTGGAGACCTGGACAACTTCTTTGTTGAACCTTTCGCTATAGGCTCGAAGAGGTTCTTCTTTCCCTTGAATGATGGCCTCAAGGGAGGGTTCTGTCTTTGGGTGGCGACGAGAGGCCGTGAAATGCCTGGAGAACATCCTCCCCAATTGCCTCCAAGATGTGATGGATTCAAAGGGGAGGCTTTTGTACCATGACATCGCTCTCATCCTCAGCGTGGTCGGGAATAATCTGTATTTGACGGCGCCTCTGATGCTGCGGTAATCGAGCAAGGCATCAATGTTCTCGATGTGCTCATCGGGATTTGTAGTGCCATCGTACGTGCCCAGGGATAGAGGTTTCTCCAGCCCTTTGGGTAGACGTGTGACCATGATTTCTTGGGAAAACGGGTACTCCGTCCAGGGGGTGGATGGTGGTCTTGGTGGGGATTAGGAGTTCGTGCTCGGCCCTTGAATCTGGGCGGAGGCGAATGCTGATGCTCTGTATGTAGATCCCTTCTGGCTGTCTTGGCCCCCGGGGATTGCTGGCTCCAGGGAAAAGTATGGTCGCGCTTTCTTGCTACCAAAGAGTCTGGCTCCGCTGTCACTCGGTGGTCTCTTGCTCGTCTAGAAGAAGGACTCTGAGATCTCCGACGCTCTCTCCTCGGTGGGGGAGATCTTGGTCGGCGGGCTTCTTCTAAGGATCCAATTCTTATGTTCTGCTGGAGGATAAGAAGATTTGTCTTGTTGAGGGCCTCGAGTAGGGCTGCCATGGCCGGATCGACGTTGGGAAGAACTGGGACGGGCTGATAGTCCTCGGAGGGCTGGACCTCAACGTTGTCAGTGCGATCGGGTGAGGGAGACGCAGTGGTTCCATCTCCCTATTGATGGACGTCGCTCCCAACAAAAGAGGTGACTCCGTCAGCGTCTGTCTTGCTGACGGGGAGGACGACAGCGTTACGAGCATCGTGGACATTGTCCTGGCTGGCTATGATCGGAATCTTGACAGAACTGTTTTGGTCTTGGATTTACGAGAAAAGAATGACAGGGAGAACAGAGTTTCCCACATACGGCGCCATTGATCTTACTGGCTGATCAGAACCTGAAGTGGCCCAGAGACTTCGTCTGCGATGCTTGGTTTCAAAGATGAGGAGATGGTGTACCTGCAAGGCACTCAGATGCTAAAGTAAGAATCAGGAGAAGAGAAGGCAAGTACAAAGCGAGTATGTCTTAGGATGATTTAGAATACCTGACCCTCTCAAATGATAGGGTTTTTATAATGCCCCCAGCGCTTGGCCATTGGTCCCTATTTTCGGGGCGAGATATTCTCTCCTAAAGAATAGGTAACTACCATAAACTAGCCATTGGGATGGGCAGAGGTGCTCAGAACTAGCCGTTGCCGCGGGCACGAGCGTCGTGACTATTTCTGGATGGTCGAAGCGTGCGTGACGGGCAAAAATGTGACGAAGGGTAGCTGATCCTGGGGGTCAGCTGGCCAACCTTCCTCAGCAAAAGGGCAGAGGAGAGAATGCTTCCTTTTTCCCTTAACTGGCAGGGCTTAGGCTATTGGGTCGTTCTGGGAGCAGAAGTGGATTGAGTCATGCCTAGCCATTGGGCCAGTCCGGAACAGTTCTCTTCAAGATTTTCTTTCTTGTTTTATTTATAATCCATTGTTTTTCGATACTCCATTTTTTGGGTTTTCTTTTGTACCTTAACCAATTTAGAATGCCTTCCCACAACTGGTTTGTCGTGTTACACTCAAAGAAATGTGATCTAAGTTTTCAACCTGCTCACAAAAAGGTATATTTTCCATCAGTTGTTATACCATCGTCCCATAAGTGCAAGCCAAAACATAAAGTTTACCCTTGGTCTAGTATAATTGTTAAGTAGAATGTTCTTCAAAGTTACTTGGTCTTTTTCACCTCTCAATTCTATATACATAATGGGAGTTTGATACTTGTGATTTTGTAGAACAACTTCCCAATGTTTTGTCCTTCCTACTCTATCTCTAGTTTTCAATATGCTCTTCAAAATCTAAGAGCATTGTTGATTTAGTTACAAGGTCATGCATCTTATCCTTTTATGTAATAAGTGTCGATCCATTTTATCCACAAATTATCAGCTTTACTCTCGATATTCCAAAGCACCTTCCCCGTCATTTCTTAGTTCCACTCAACTAATGATGTAATGTTGAGGCCTCTAGGAGTTTTAGGACTACAGACTACATCCCAAGCTACCAAAGCTTTTTTGGTTTTGTCCTCCTTACCAATATAAAGAAAAGTTCTTCAAATACTCTCTATTTTTTAAAGACTTTCTTAGGGATGGAGGATACCTGCATCCAATAGCCAACAACAACAAATAACACACTATGTATCAATTGATATCTGCCAGCATAGCTTAGCAGTCTTGCAGACCAATGTTGGATTTTTGCCACCATTCTATCAATGAGAGGTCTGCAGTGATTAATTGTTAATTTTCTACTGTCCATGGGAACTCCCAGGTATTTGAAGGGAAGGTTACCAGGTGTAAAGTTAGTGTATTCAATAAATTTTCCCTTCTCTTCACTTGAAACTCCCCTAAAGTAGACATTGCATTTTGCATGATTAGCGTTTAGACCTGTTGCTGCTGAGAAATCTTGAAAAGCTCTCATCGTGATTTGCACAGAAATTGAGTCTCCTCTAGTGAGAAGTATTAAGTCATTTGCAAAACATTTGTTAGTTATTCGTAATATCTTACATTTAGAGTGAAAATTGAAATCTGAAACTCTTTGCAGCTTTCTCAAAACTCTATGCATATATTCCATGATTAAAACAAACAACCGATGGGATATGCGATCCCCTTGTCTCAATCCTTTCTTTTTCTTCATATACGTGTTATGCTGCCCATTAATACTATACTTATAGAAACAGTTGTGACATTGAGCATTAATATCCAATTGATGAATTTTGGAGGAAAATTCATCTTTTCGATGATTTCTTCCAGAGCGTGCCATTCCATTGTGTCATAAGTTTTTTGTAGGTCCATTTGGATGACACACCTAGGGGATATACTTCTTCTATTATACCATATGTCGTGCCCCAAATTTTGTTCACCCCTTCATATGTTTTCTAGTGCCACTTTATTTCGAATAAATGAAATAGCACAATTGATAGAAGAGCATGTGTAAGGAGTTAAAAAAGGGGAAGGTCTTGAGTTTGAATCCCGCTTTCCTAACTTTTAGAGTTTTCTCTTTTTTTTTTTTATGTTTTTTACCCTCTTTTACATTATTTTATAATTTAAAATTACACCTTTTTATTTTTTATTTATTATTTTTGTTTTTTTAATAATTAATTTATTATTATTATTATTATAATATTAATTTTTCATGTATTTTAGTATAAAAATCAAGGAAAATCAATATAAAATAAAAAAAAATCAGTCTTTTGATTATTACCTTTATTACACTTATTTTCATTATTATTATTTATCAAATTATTAAAATAAAATATTTAATTATTGTTACATTTCACAAAGTCATGAATCCATCTAGATTCATAGGCATGCCCTTTAAGAAATAGATAAAATCAGGTTAAATAAAATCATTTTAAAAAAAGACAAATTTCATTCAATTTTTTTACCTAATTTTCATCTATAAATAACACGTGTTTTTACACTTTTTCCATCCACAATTTACCAAATCTAGTATCATAAAGTTGTTGCCATTCACATTGAAGAATAATAACATCAAAACTCTAAAAAGCCTCCATCATCAACTGATTAACAAAGATTGAATGGGGGAAAAGGAAAACGCGAAGAACGTCAAGAAAATAAGGGAGGAGGCAACAACTTACTGGAATGAGGGAGTAAGAACAAGAAAATGGGTGTGGTTGTACTCATTAAGTAAGGGAGTAAGAATAAGAAAATGGTGCTGCAAGGTGGATTTTTTTTCAATGGTTACAGTGTCTCTGGGAAAGAGAGACATCAATATTCACTTTTTGTTTAAATAGTATTCGATTTACATATTTAGCCTTTGTGAACACATGTTACAGTAAGAGCCTCCCGCCTACTTCAGTTTTTTCTTTAAATTTGTTTATTTAAAAATGATAATTTTTAAGTTAGTTTGTTCTATTGGGCCTTACATCTTTGTTACTGTTTGCACCCCAAATCTAACTTTCATCTAACTTTTTGATTGCTAGTTGAACCCTTTCATAAATCTAAACAATAAAAGTAATAAAATAAAAATAATTAAATATTCAAAAATATAAAAAGAACACAAATAAATAAGTAAGTGTTTTCTATTTTAATTAGTAATTAGAATTATTATTTAGGTTTAGATAATTAATAGAATATAATTAGGATTATTTAAGTTTAATAATTTAATAATTAGTTTAATAAAAATACCAAAAAAAAAATTAATATTGATTAATTAGCATAATTGTAGGCCAAGTGATATTAGGATTAGCTTTAGGATAATTCTAGAGTTTTGATTAGTCTAAAATAACTGGTTTAATTGAAATTAGTAATTAGAATTAATATGATTAAAAATATAATATTAATCTTTTTCTTTTAACTTGTTTGATTTTATTATTTAACTACAGTAATCATATATATATATATATATATATATATATATATATATATATATATATATATATATATATATATATATATATATATATATATATATATATATATATATATATATATATATATATAGCTTAAATAGTGTTTTCGTCCCTGTAAGTTAGCGAGTTTTTGGTTTTCGTCCCTGTAATTTTTTTTGTTGATTTTAGTCCCTATATCTTACGTTTTGCCTACTGTTTAGTCCCTAAAGGCAAAATCCGAAGGTTTCCTGCGGATTTTCCTTCAGATTTTCCTGCAGATTTTGGTTTTAAGGACTAAAACGAACGCGAATGTGAAATATAGGGACTAAAACCAAAAAAAGTAAATTACAAGGACGAAAACCAAAAACACGCTAACTTACAGGGAAGAAAACACTATTTAAACATATATATATATATATGACATTTAATCTATTTTCTTAAATCAAAATAATCATAATATTTTTTGCAACTAAAATCAATCTAACACACTCAAAGCTTAAGTCCTCTGTCCTTGTGCAAAAGAGACATTTTCAAGTCAAACATTTCTCTTTCCCCGATGCGTTGAGAACTTTTTTTCAAATTTAGAAACAACAAACGTTTTCTAGACGAACTACAGTGCTATGATCCTTCAATAAACTTGAGGGTACGTAGGCATAGAGTTGTAACACTATGGCGAGTACAATAACAAAAACATATTTTCTTTGTCCTCTATTTATTAATTAATTTTTTTCTCTTAATAATAAGATAATTCTTTGCAAATAAATAAATTAATCAATTAATAGATAGCATACAAACATCCTTCATGCAAAAATAGCTAACTCTAGAACTAGAGAAGGTTCTCGTGCGTTGAGTACAACAAAGGTGAGGGGTGCCTAACACATTTCTCTCACTTAATCGACTCTCAAACCCTAGTGTCTCACCCTTAACATTGGGTTTTATCATTTTTCCCATATTTCTTAGGAATGAATAAAATATGATGGCGACTCTGTAATTTTCCAGCCACGACACCCTTTAAGCAAATCTTGAGCTATGATAATATTGTCAAGGATAACTTTTCCAGAAAAAAAAGCTAATTGGCTCTCATCTACTACTTCATTAATTACTCTTCTCAATCTAGTAGTAGTCATGATTTTTAATAAAATTTTGTATATTATTGTGCAGAAAGTGATAGGTCTTATGTCCATCATTGTTGTTGCATTGGGAGATTTTGGTATTAAGGTTACTAGGGCACAATTAATAGTTAAGTACATTCTATCTCTATCAAAGAACTCATGAATAGCATTTTTTTAATATTTGACTTAATCACACTCGAAGCAGTCTTTAAAAACTTTGCATTGTAACCATCAATACCTGGGGCTTTTGTGTCACCTATCCCCTAAAAGACCTCCCTGATTTCTTTGTCAATGACTGTTTGTTCCAACTTTCCTTTATGCAGATCCTTTAGTTGGGGCCCCTGTCTAAGAGCCTATATACCCAACTGCAATCTCCTTTAGGAAGTATTGCCAACTAAGTCTCCATAGAACATTAAGATTTCTTCTTAAATCTCTTTTGGATATGTTATTGGCTGCCTATTTTTGTCCTCCAATTTGTATATTCGAGTTTGCTTCCTCTTACCTCTTAAATTGGCATGCAAATAAGCATTATTTTTGTCACCAGCTTGCAACCAGTTTATATTTTCTTTTTATATCACCATCTTCTCCTCTAGCTCTGTAGCTTTGATTATCTCCTCTAACAAATGCTTAATCCTTTCAATAATCTCTGGTTAAATAAGCCATGAGTCAACTCTTGTTCTACCTGTTCCAGGAGGATTCAATTCTCTTGAATTTTCTGCACACCCAGTAGTTTGTTTGATCAAATTCTTCATCAGAGGTTGCAGTCGTTGAAGTTTTTTCCAGACCACATACATTGGTTTTCCTAGCAACTCCATATTCCAGCTATTTGCAACAATACACATATATTCAGGCTTTTCCACAATGCAATTCAAAACTTAAAGTGTGGTTTGTACCTATTTTTTTCTATATTGTGGCATTTGTTCACCCTTATAGAGGCATGGTCAAATATGTGTGTGTTTAGAATTTCCACCTCACACTCTAGAAATTGGACATGCCATTCTTTGTTGGAGATGACTATGTGAATCCTAGAATATATGATACCTCTTGTATTGTATGACTAATTAAAGTGATTTCCATTATATTCATGCTCATATAACCATATGTCTTCCATCATTTCTTCTAAATCTGCAAACTCTGCTTCTTGAACTGAATTCCCTCCAATTATATCCCCTATTTTGAGCACATTGTTGAAGTCTCCCATTATGATCCACGGTCCATTGAGTGCCCTAGCCCAATCCTTAATATCTATGCACATCTTTCTTTTGTTTTGCACCTGACATTCTTTATAAATATTTATTAACAAAAATATGTAAAATTATAAAAAAAAAAATTTAATAAAGGAACAATTAAACAAATGATTCTAATATTTTAAATAAAATGATATTATGATATATTGTATAAGTTTCTGGTTAAATTGAATACAACATTGTTGATTGCAAAAATGTTCACTTTCAACAAATAAACTCAAAAGATTAATCTAAAACTTAAGTTACATCATATTGGTCCCCCTACTTTGATGTTTTTCAACTTTTAATTCCTCCATTTTAAAAACCAACTTTTTGGTCCCAGAACTTTACATCACTTGGGATATTGATGGTCCCCCTCCAATGTTGCATATGTGGCAATGATGATTGGGACAAAAAAATTGATTTTTATGAGTTGGCAATGATGACTATGAATATTTATTATTTAATATTTTTTTAATTAATTAATTAATTAATAATTTTATTTAATTATTTTAGAATATTATTTGAAAATTATTTATTAATACAAATTTTAATATTTAAAAAAAATAATTTTGGGCTTTAAGTTAAGTCCAATTTCTTCAGCCCACAATGGTACATGTTGATAGGTTTATTTCACATATATAAACACTAATGTTTACTTCCTTCGTCTCATAATAAGTGTCTTATTTGAGCTTTGCGCGGTTCTTAAGAAAATGATTAGATGTGCGTAACATCAGTTTTTTTGGTGACGCGACCACCTACCGCATTATTTCGTGCTACTTTCTGATTTATGAATTTATCCTATGAAGCTTAAAAGGAAGGGGAAGATATCTTAAACTAACCCTGCACGCAAGTGTTTTCTTTAACAAATGCTAAGAGATCGGGGATCGGGGTTTGGGTGCGCAAAGGAGAGCTATTAACATCTAGAGTATCTCTAGTTGTCCATAGGAACCTCTATTTGCGGGTATTTTCTACTGCTTGAAATGCTTTCTTAAGTCTATCTACTGTTGATTGGGAAAGTTTCTCCTTTGAGAGGACTGAGAGAATGTTTTGTTGTTTTTGGGTTTTCTATTGTTTTGGGGAAGGTACTGGACCTAAGATTTTTGATTTGTGTGCTCGCTAAGATTTTGCAATCTTATGCCTACGTATTCCCGTAAAGATATTTGGGAAATCAGAGCAATCGTAGTTCCTCATATTCTATGGGAGAAAAATTTGGTGTCTTGTTCAAAGCTCAAGATTAAAGCTAGCAGAGTATTTGTATCTTGTTCAAAGCCCAAGGTTGAAGCTAAAATTGTCTGAGAGAGATAATTTGTCATCTCTAAAGGGAAATATCTCACCTATTCATCACAAAATGTCAGGTAATTGGTTATTAGGGAAATTACTTTAACTGGGATGTGTGGAATCCAACAATGCCATAATTTCCTTTATAAGAGAGATGTCATAAAGAAAGAAGCTTTAACTCAATGTAGAGTAATGCCACTTTTTCCTTGATGAATCTTTCATGCTAAGAAAGGGACATTGGCTTGGATGTATGGAATCCAGAGGCTTGCCACTTATAGCTGTTAGATGAAAGAGAAATTTTAACCATGATAAATAAATGACTTCAGCTTGGATTTTTAATCAACAAGTGTGCCACTTACATCAACTATCTGGAAAAAGGTTTTGATTGTTTGTTTTTGATATGTGATGTATAGAGGAAATATCTTCCTACAGAGAGGACTCAGGGTCTCATCTGTGGGGATGTTGGTTTTTGTGTGCCTTGATCAAAGCCCGAGGTTGAAGCTAAAAGAAACTGACTCCGCTAGGGAGGGTTTTATTTGAGTATCTTGTTTGAAGCCCAAGATGAGGAAGCTGAAGAGTTTGAGTATAGCTTTAAAAAAGACTGACTAAATTGTGGAGTATGATGTTTGTCTTGTACAAAGCCTAAAATTAAGGCTGACTAGGAAAATCCTTATATGAAGCCTAAGAGGAGGCTGACTCTTGCTGAGGATTATTGAAATCCATGAGGAGGTCTAAACTATGTTGAGGAATCCAAAGAGAAACTAACTCTTGCTGGTGATTTAAGCAGAGTTGATTTATCAGATGCCATGAGGCTCTGATTCTTTTGATGATTTATTGATGTCAATCTGACCCTGGCTGGGGATTTCTAAGATGAAAGTTAAGTCTTGTTGGGGGGTCAGGGGGGATTTAAAGATGAGTTTGAAAACCTTATAGGTTTTAACTCTTTTGGGAATTGATGTATTGGTAAAAATGATCAGGATCTATCCTATACTTTTAGGAAGCCTGTGGGTACTTGTACTAAGCTCAAGAGGAGGCTATGAGGTTGAGATTTTCTAAGCTTAACTTGTATGAAGCCCAAGAGGAGGCTGAGGCTACCCAAGTCTCTTAAGAAGAGGTAGACTCTGGTTTGAGAGAGATCTTTGTATGATGCCCAAGAGGAGGCTAAGGGTTCTAGTGATGAAGACCAAATCTTGACTTATTGGAATTTCTAGAGTTTTTGACTTTCCTAAGGATTGAACTAGTAGAGATGACTAAATTATATCCTATGCTTTTAGGAAACCTTTGGGTCCTTGTACTAAGCCCAAGAGGAGGTTGGGATGCTTCTAGGAAGCCTGATGGTCCCAGTACTAAGCCCAAGAGGAGGTTGTGGGGAACTTCTAAGAAGCCTGTGGGTCCAAGCCTAAGAAAAGTTCAAGAAAGGTTTCACCGAGAATAATCCTTTCTTTGTTGAACAGCTCCAAGGTTTGAAGAAATTCAAAAGATGTTTCACCGGGAATTAATCCTCTCTTGGGAAATGAATTTCTTTTATATGTTTCTAAGTTCTAACAGTCCTAAGAAAAGTTTCACCGGGAATAATGCCTTTCTTTGTTCCATAATGAATAAAGCCCAAGAGGAGGCAGACTGTATTGGAGAAGTTTCCTATGAGGGAACTAGTTATTAAACTAAGTTATGAGTATCCTACTATTTGACCTAAAGGGTAAACTGAGGATGATCTAACTGCTGGGGAAACTCTAGATAGGTGTGCACAAACATATACAAATAAGTGAATTAACATATATATATATATATATATATATATATATATATATATATATATATATATATATATATATATATATATACAGGTATGCATTGATTTGGAAAGACGTTGGGTCTTATACTCTATTTAGAGGCCCAAGTGTTTTGTGATTGGTTGTATTGACTACAACTGTATGATTAGGGTTTTGAGAAATTGAAGAAAATTTTGAGAAAACTTTGATTTTTATTTTGAATTAAAAGGAAAGTTGTTGTTATTTGAAAAGAAAGGAAAGTTTGGGGCTTATAACTCAAAGAGAGGCCCAAGTGGTCTAAGAGCAGTTTCACCATGCATAATGCTCCTCTTAGTACCAGTTTAAAACAGACAGATGATTTTGAAAACAGAGGTGTCGGGCTTATAACTCAAGGAGAGGCCCATGGGGGTTGTTTATTATTTAAAACAAAGTTTATGTACAAAAGATTGAGGCTTATACTCAAGGAGAAGCCCAAATGACTTATTTTGAAAACAGCGATTGCAATGCGATATCGAAACACGTTGCGAGACTTATACTATAGCAAAGGCTCAAAAATTATTTATGTACAAAGAGGTTGGGTCTCATACTCTAATAGAGGCCCAAAATGTTTATTGAAAGGAAGAAAAGTGGGGCTTATACTCAAGGAGAGGCCCAGATAAAAACAGTGAACACACCACTATTTTTAAAAATCGCACTGGGACTTATACTATGACAGAGGCCCAAGATTTTATTTACCAAGGGGTTGGGTCTTACACACTATTAGATACCCAAAATGTTTGTTGAAATGAAGTTTGAAAGATTGAATTTTAAAGGAAACCCGGATTCCTAATTTTTTTGTATTTTTAAAAGAAAAATCAATTAAAAATGATAAAAAAAAATCAAATAAATCCAATAAACATGTTGTGAATTATGTTTAGGGTTTGAAAAATAAGGTGTTATTCACATAATGATTTAAAATCCAATTGGTTTTGAAAAATCAAGAATTTTTTTTTATTTAAAATGTTTAAAAACAAATTAAGAGAAAATTCTTAAAAATATTTAAAAATATGTCAAATAAAATATTTTTTTTGTGATTTTTGGTGAATAAAATATTGTATTGTGTGCGTGATTTATGTCCAAAAAATCATTTTCAAATAATTAAAAATGATTGACAAAAATAATTATTTAAAATAAATATAAAAAAATGTCAAAAATATGAAAATATGACAAAAAAGTGAAAAATGGCATGGGTGGGTGTTGAACCCTCACCCTCTAGCCAATAACACTTTGAAAACACACGCTGTTACCGTTGGGGTGGTGATACATCCGTGTATCAAAGCCACCCCATGAATACATAAGGGTAATATGCTTCCTGGCCTGGCCAAGGCGCCTTGGCATGGCCCTTGCCAAAGGTTGGCCAGATTTTTGACCTCTTGCAAGAAGGTCATAACTTCTTCATCTCTCCATGAAAATGGATGAAATAAAGATGGATCCTATCTAGAATGTCATGAGGAATCCAATGGTGGTCTTGGAATTTTCTAAAAAATGCCTACATTTTATAACCCGATAGTGGTTTCAAAATAGGTCAAAATTTGCAAGTTTTATGCTACAATTCATACAAGGAATAATAGCATGGTGAATTGGTTCAAACACAACACATATGATATGTATGACACGTTCATGATCAATGAATATCAAAGCAATGCATACTTCACAAAGTTTAAGTTGTTATGCACTTACCTCTTGAAGCTCCACTAGCTATCTTTCAAGATGGTTGTTCCAGAAGTAATCCAATGCTTTGGACACTCTTGATAGACCCCTTAGAAGCTTTTAGGGTGATCAAAATCAATTGGAAAGCTCTGGAACAGAAATTGGCTCTTTCTTGCAAAAGTGGCAAAAGTGACCAAAATGATAACTCCCTCAATTAGTGTTACAGTTGAGGGACATTTGTTGGAACAACTTAGGGGTGATATTTGGAGAGTGTTTGAGGTTTTGTTTGGCTTTGAAAGTGATTGGATCAAGACATAGCTTGAAAAATGCAGAAAAGTCAAATTTTGAGGTTTTGATGGTTGACTTTCTGATTTTGGTGTTGTGATTTGAAGATGAAGGTTTTAACACCTCCAAGGGATGATTTGTTAAGTGTTTGGATGGTTGCTTGAGTGATTCAAGCTCTGGTTTTGAGAATTCCAAGTTTGATCCTTGAAACTTGAAATTTGGAGCAAGAGAAAGGAAGTGAGAAAACAAGGCTTTGGTATTGTTTTGGTGTGTTGAAATAAGTCATAAATGACCTCTATTTATAGTAGAGGAAGCTTTTTTGAAGGAATAGTAAATGGAGGTTGGATCACTCTATTATCCAATGGATATGCCCATGTATCATGCTTTGAATGCTAAGGTACCAAGTCTCCTCTTAGTCATTGACTTGAGCTGATCTTTGCAGCTTTAGGTCTTCGGATTTTTGAACCAATCTTGACTCAAATGGACTGTGATGAACTGATACATGCCACCTCTATGTATCCTTTCAATGCTTCATGACAAAATTGAAGTTTTTGGTTTTGAAACTTGAATGCCACATGCCAAAGGGATAATGTCTTGACTTGCAAGGCTCTATGATGTTGTAGCTCTGCAGATAACAGGTGCATTGCATCTTAGAAACTTGTCTTGCATGGTGACAAGGCTTGCCAAGTCATAAAAATGACAAAACCAAGTTGTGTTGTGAAATCTGTCTTGTAAAACCAGGATGAAAATTGCTATTTTGTAAGGCTTATAACTTCTTGCTCAAATTGAATCATGGGAGGCTCTTGTACTTTTTAAAAAGCCCGCATATCAGACTTCAACTTTGATGTTTGCATCTGGTCTTGGTTCACCTTGGATCATGATGAAAAATCCCTCCAATGTTGGGCAAAACATGAGACAGATTCTGCCTAAAATTTTTCTAAGTGTCAAGAAAAAGTTTATTTCTTAATTTTTGTGATTTTGATCAATCCATAACTTAAAATCCATGAAGATTTGGAATGTGGTGTAGTTGACAATATTGTAGTATGTAGTGAGAGCTTTCATTTGAGCTTTGGATGAGAGAAAATGGTTACTTGGATCACAAGTTATGGTCTTGCAAAGTTGGGTAAAAATAACTTTTTTTCCATAACTTAGTGAAATTTTAAGTTTCTTAAGGTTGTCCCTTTTGCAAGTAACCTCACTTTTATTGATTTTTCTTGATGGATGATGATCCAAATCATAAGTTGACAGTGTTCTTGGCTTAAAGAGGCCATATTTGTCAAAAAAATCTCAAAAGTCAAATTTGGTTTTGATCACAGTTGACTTTTTATCAGAAGAATTTCAAACTTTGTGATCCTTTATGAAATCAAGGCCTTGGGATAAATTGAACCTAATGGATGGATTCCCTAGGTGTTTTAGAGTGTTTTGATTCATGTCCCAAGGTTTGGGATCATGTTTTGGTAAAAAGTCAAAGGTATGGTTGACTTTTTCTCAAAAACCCTAGTTTGTGGTCCAGATGAATTTGAATCCTTGCATTGCTTGTGAACTAAGTTCTTTGAATCAATTCAATCTAGTTAATGGATTAATATTATGTATTTGAGGTTTTCAAAACATTCCTTGAGGTCTTGGCTCATTCCTTGCTCCAAAAGTCAACTTAGGGGTGAATTAGGTCAAGAAAACCCTAATTCCTGATTTTTGATGAATGCATCCCCTGAGGTTATTTTGAACTCATGATTGAACTTATGATGTCCCTTTGAGCTTCTTGAATCATATATTGAAGTATTGGCTCATGCCCAGATGAAAATTTCTCTCTGGAGGCGTTGGTCGACCAAAACCCTAATTTAGTGACATTGGTGATCTTGAGGCTTGATCAATTTGAAATGTTGCATTCTTATGCTTGATTCTTTATGTGGGATACCTCTTGATACTTCAAGGATGTTTGAGAGGCTTGTCAAGTTAAAGATCATGTCAATTCTTGATTGATCCTTTGCCTGAATGCTCTGAGAAGGCTCAAAAAACCCTAATCCTTGGTTGAAGTGAATACTCAACAATACTTGAGAGGATTGATGGGGTATGAAAGTACATACATATTGTGAGGATGATTTGCACAATGATGTAAAGTCTTGTAGTCAAAATTTAGGGTATGAAAATGTATTGATTTTAATGATAAAGTTAGTATCTTTTACTAAAATACCATTATTAATTATAGTTAGTGGAGTAGTTGAAAAGCATGAAAGTTAATAAATAGGGGTATAGTAGTAGGAAAAAAATAAATATTGTATTGGTATTCTAAAGAGACGTTTATTTTGAAACATAGAAAAAGTTCAAATGAGACACTTTTTATGAGACAGAGGGAGTATTATTGAAAAAACAATGTGGGACTTCAACTATATTTCTCCCAACATTTTCTGCATCATTATCTTTCTCTCTCATTGTAACCATGTAATACCCCGTATTTTATAAACGCTCTGGATAATATTAGTTGAGATCAGTTGAGATCCATTGTACTCTGAGTATTTTATCTGATAAGATAATTAAAGCAACTGATGAACTCAGAGCTGATCAGATTAATATTATCTAACTCTAAGGTTTTATTAATTGGTGCATTTGAGATAATTTGGACATTTAGTAGTATTACTAAATTGATGATGTTTCTCTATATATTTTTTCCTTTTCCCTCATTTGCAAAAGATAGTAACATTGGAGAGAGAAAGTAGAGAGAAAGAAGAAGAAAGGAAAGAAAAAGAGAGAAAAGGAAAGAAGAGAAAATCCAAGAGTTCAAGATCAAGAATCATCATCTCATCTTCATCAATTCATCTCAGCTTCTTCATCATCATCTTCTAATCCAGGTGGGTTCTAGATAGAGACTTTAGAGTATAATTTCTTGAGGTTTTAAGAGTTAGGTTGGATTTTGGGGAAAAAATGGGGTTTTTGTAAAATCAAAGAATCTAACGGTTGAAGTGTGTTATAAATTATGTAGCATGATCCAAATATGTGTAGAACCATCTATTGATAATTGTTATGAAGTTTGGATTGGTTTGATTTGGTTGAAATTTTAGGGTTTTGTGTAGAAACTATGTGTAAATGTTGGAAATTTATGTTTTATGAAGTTTGTTGGATTAACCATGTTAGAATCATGATAGTATACCTCTATTGGTTGTTGGGTATGATGTTGAGGATGAATGGAGGGTTTTGGAGGTTATTGTCAAGGATTTATTTTTCTGCATAACGCAGAGCGCGGGTATCCGCGCTTAGCGCGGCCTGGAGAATTTTCACCCCTTCCAGGCAGCGAGGAGCGTGCTTAGCACGGGTGCTGTCTGCTTAGCGCGACCTAGAACAAAAATAAAAATATTTTCGAAAATCCATATCTTTTGACTCGGGTGTCCGATTTAAGCATTCTTTACATCGATGTGAAGCTAGGAAAGAGTTCTATGCTATGGGAAGTAAAAATATTATTTATGAGATGGAAATTATTTGATTGTGGTAATTAATCGGAGTTTTGTGGTTTATGGAAAATATAACTTTTGAAAATTTAAAAGCTTCAAGTGGTGAGCTAGTGAGGAAACCTAAGATCAATGGAACAACCTAGAGTGTAACTAGGTCTTGATAGAGGTTTAGAGGATAATGCTTATGCATCAGTACTAGAAGTGTATCCTTGATAAGTAGTTATTAGTGGAGGCTCGAGGATGGATCTTGTGATCTCCTCCGAGTCAAACGTGTGTTTCCCCTAATAAATATTAGTGACCCGTGTCGAGATCCTCTTGTGTGGGATGGCCGGGGAAAGTATTTATTAGTGTTATCCCTTAATAAATACTAGTGACCCGTGTCGAGATCCTCTTGTGTGGGATGGCCGGGGAAAGTATTTATTAAGTAAGTAACCGTGACCCGTGTCGAGATCCTCTTGTATGGGATGGCCAGGGAAAGTTGCTTAGTGGGTGGTATTAGTGACCCGTGTCGAGATCCTCTGGTGTGGGATGGCCGAGGAAAGTACCATTGGTAGATAATTAGTGACCCGTGTCAAGATCTCCTTGTGTGGGATGACCGGGGAAAGTTATCTACGTTAGGGATCCGTGACCCGTGTTTAATCTCCTTGAGCGGGATGGCCGGGGAAAGATTCCTCAGCTAGTGGGCCTTTTGTGTATTATGTGATGGTTTCTCTAGTCAGATATGGTTGAACTCAAGGTCTAGTTCCTTTTCCCCCGACTTGAGTTAGGTTTTGATTAGAACCTTATAAAGCCGAGAGAATCCATAAGATAGAGAACTCACTGAGATTTGATGTATCTCACCCCACTATTGTTGAATATTTCAGGTACTTCAGGTTCTGCGAAGGGTAAGGATAAGGCCGTGTGATTATCCTTACTAGTCTGATGGTTTTGCCTCCGCTGTGGAGTTTTTTTTGAGATCGTTGTCGATCTAGTTCTTAGTATTTATCTTTGGAACATCTTGTATATATATTTATGCCATAGTTTTTTTTGTATTAGGCTTTTTGGGCATGTATATGTATAATGTGTTTCCTAGGGACTTATTGGTATTTCAGTACCAAACGTGGATTTCATGTATAATATATGCTTTGATGTATGTATTTATATATGGGCGTTATAGTTGGTATCAGAGCTGGTCGTATCCTCGACCTAGCCATGAAATAGACTAAGTATTTCTTTCCGTTTCATATGCGTGGTGTCGCCATCGGTCTTATGTGTTATATTTATGGTATTGAGCCTGATCAACTTAATCCTATTTGTATGACATTTAGGAACATGGCTGACGAGCGCAAAAACACTCGTGGTAGGCCCCAAACCACTCCGGCAGGGACGAATCCGCCAGGCGGCGATGGGAATGCTCCTCTGTATCAGTTTATGCAACAGATGCAGCAGCAACAAAATCAGTTTATGCAGCAAATGGTTCAACAATTAAATGGAGGTCTGTATCCTCAGGTGGTTGTTCCGGAAGCGGTATGTGGGACTTTCTGGGATTTCTTCCACATGAATCCTTCGGAATTTCATGGCGGATTAGATCCTGTAAAGGCTCACGAATGGATTGCGGGTATGGAAAGGATTTTCTTGGTAGTGCATTGTACCGAGGAGAATAAAGTGGTTTTTGCTTCGCATTTGTTGAAGGGTCCTGCCATGAGGTGGTGGGAGAGTGCGTCGGCTCTTATGACTATTCAGGGTGTGCCCAAGTCTGGGAACAATTCAAGGTAACTTTCATGGAGAAATATTTTTCTATCTCCTTGAGGACTCATAAAGAGTTTGAATTTCAACAATTAAGGCAGCGTGGTATGACTGTGGCCAGTTATGCTGAAAAGTTTAAGGACATGGCTGCTTATTCTAGGCAGGCTATCTATGCTCCGGATGAACGGTGGAAAATAGATCAGTTTCTATTTGGACTAAAGGCGGAAATCTCGCATAGTGTATCTCAGAGGGAGTTCACTACTTATGCAGAAGTTCTAAGACAATGCTATGTGGCGGAGCATGGTTTGAAGAAAGTGAAAGCTGAAGGGGTTGCAAGTAGAGTGAATCAGGGTGACCGTGGAAGAGTGAGTCAACAATTTGGTCCTAGAACACAAGATTTCAAGGGAAAGCAAGTTGCTAGACCTAATGTTATTCCTTTGTGTAGGTTGTGCAACAAACGTCATTTCGGGAAGTGTGCAGATGGGAGTGTTAGGTGTTATCATTGTAATGAATTGGGACATATGGCTAGAATGTGTCCTCAGAATAGAAACCAAGTACAAGGACGGAATACCGGAAGGGTTTATACCTTGGATGCAAGGATAGACGACCGTTGATGTGTGAAAACTGTGTTTTGTCTGTGAACGATAGAGTTTTTCAGATTGACCTTATCTGTTTACCACTTAAGAAAGTTGATGTCGTTTTGGGGATGGATTGGTTTTCTGCTAATTCGGTGTTTATCAGGTGTGAGGAAAAGCTGATCATCATTCCATCTGTCGAGGCTACCCCGAAGGATGTGTTAACAACGATTTTAGAAGGTACGGTGGGAATGATAAATTTCTTGTTTGAGAAGGAGAAATCTATTTTACTGGTTCTTACTAAGGAGGGGAGTATTGAGCAGCAAGTGCTGAGTATCCCAATAGTTTGTGAGTTTCCCAAAGTTTTTCCTGAGGACGTTACTTCTCTTCCTCCGGAGAGAGAAGTTGAGTTCTCTATTGACCTGGTACCAGGAACGGCTCCTATATTCGTTTCTCCTTATCGGATGGCACCACTTGAATTGAGAGAATTAAAGGACCAATTAGAGGATTTGATGGCTAAGCACTTTGTTAGACCTAGTGTTTCACCGTGGGGAGCTCCAGTCTTGTTGGTAAAGAAGAAAGATGGTGGGATGCGTCTGTGTATTGATTATTGTAAGTTGAACAAAGTCACCATTAAGAACAAGTACCCCTTACCCAGGATAGACGACCTGTTAGATCAATTGAAAGGAGACTGTGTGTTCTTAAAGATTTATTTACGGTCAGGTTATCATCAGATCCGATTGAAGAGTTCTGATGTGCCTAAGACTGCATTTAGAACCCGTTACGGCCATTACAAATTCTTAGTGATGCCTTTCGGTGTGACTAATGCTCCAGCTGTTTTTATGGATTACATGAACCGAATATTTCAAGCTTACTTGGACCAATTTGTCATGATCTTTATTGACGACATTCTTATTTATTCTCGTACTCCACAAGAGCACGGAGAACATCTGAGAATGGTCTTATCGGTATTGCAAGAGAAGCAACTTTTTGCTAAGTTAAGCAAGTGTGAGTTTTGGATGTCGGAAGTTAATTTTCTTGGACATGTTATATCTCAAGGTGGTGTGGTAGTAGATCCATCGAAGGTAGAAGCAGTGATTAATTGGGAGAGACCGAGGAATGCTTCAGAAGTTAGAAGTTTCTTGGGATTTGCAGGTTACTATAGAAGGTTCATTAAAGGTTTTTCTCAATTGGCCTTACCAATGACGAAACTTACTCGAAAAGATTTTGCTTATGAGTGGGATTCGAGTTGCGAACAAAGTTTTATGAAATTGAAGGAAAGTTTAACGACTGCTCCTGTGTTAATCATTCCTGATCCTAACAACTCTTACGAAGTATTTTGCGATGCTTCTAAGATGGGACTAGGAGGTGTTCTGATGCAAGGCGGTCAAGTGGTAGCTTATGCTTCTCGACAATTGAAAGTTCATGAGAAGAATTATCCAACTCATGATTTGGAACTAGCAGCAGTTGTGTTTGTACCGAAGGTGTGGCGTCATTATTTGTATGGTGTACATTTTGAAATGTTCAGTGACCATAAGAGTTTGAAATATTTATTTGACCAAAAGGAGTTGAATATGCGACAAAGAAGGTGGATGGAGTACTTAAAGGATTATGACTTAGAATTAAAGTATCATCCAGGAAAAGCGAATAAAGTAGCAGATGCATTAAGTCGGAAAATGGTTCATAGTGCCGAATTAATGATTTTGGAGCATGCTTTGTTGGAAAAGTTTAGAGATCTTAATCTTCAATTTGTATGGACTCCGAACGGTGTAATTATGGGAAACTTGAATGTCAATTCTACTCTAAGAGTTGAGATTCAACAAGAACAAAGTTTAGAGGATAAGTTTCAAGAGCTGTTACTTCAACCGGGTTTTACACGAGCAGCGGATGGGATTGTTCTGTTTAACTAAAGGATTTATGTTCCGAATGACGAGGTATTGAAAAGAATGATTTTAGATGAAGCTCATAAAGGTACTTTTACGATACATCCTGGATCTGCAAAGATGTATCAGGAACTAAAGAAGGATTATTGGTGGTCCGGGATGAAAAAGGATATTGTGGTGTATGTGTCAGAATGTGTGGTGTGCCAACAGGTGAAGATTGAACACCAAAGACCGGGCGGTCTGTTACAACCTTTAGATATTCCAGTTTGGAAGTGGGATAGTATTTCTATGGACTTTGCAGTAGGTTTACCCCGTACGCAAGGTGGTTATGATTCTATGTGGGTGATTGTGGATCGACTAACGAAATCTGCGCATTTCTTAGCCGCGAAGACTACTTACAAGGCAAGTCATCTTGCAAGGTTGTTTATTGCTGAAATTGTGAGATTGCACGAAGTTCCCTCTAGCATTGTGTCTGATAGAGATCCAAAGTTTACTTCGAGGTTTTGGAAGGTTTTTCAACAAGCTATGGGTACGAAGTTGCGGTTGAGCACGTCGAATCATCCTCAGACGAATGGTCAGACTGAGCGAACAATACAAACGATGGAAGATATGTTAAGAGCTTGTGTGCTAGAAAGTAGAGGAAATTGGAAGGAACTTTTACCGTTGATTGAGTTTTCTTATAATAATAGTTACCATACGAGCATCGGTATGGCTCCTTACGAAGCACTGTATGGGAGAAGATGTAGAACACCTTTGTGTTGGGCGGAGGTTGGTGAAGATAGAATTTTGGGACCCGAAATTATTCAAGAGACTACGGAAAAGATTCGAATGATCCGTGAGAAAGTTAAACAAGCGCAAGATAATCAGAAAAGTTACGCGGATAGTCGTAGGAGACCTTTAGAATTTGAGGAAGGTGGCCATGTGTTTTTGAAAGTTACCCCGAGATTGAGATTGAAAGGACCATTTAAATCACGCAAGTTAAGTCTGAGATACATGGGACCGTATCAGATCTTAGAAAGGATCGGAGAAGTGGCTTACAGATTGGCCTTACCGCCCTCTCTGTCAGGAATGCATGATATTTTTCATGTGCCTCAACTTCGGAAGTTTATTCCTGATCCTCTTCAGCCAGTGTAACACCCATATATAACAACATACATCAAAGCATATATATTATACATGAATCCAAGTATTTGCTACTGAAATACCATAAGTTCCTAGTTAACACATTATATACATTAAATGCCCTAAATACAAAGTCCAAAGTCTATGGCATAACATATATAAGATGTCCCAAAAAGCACTAAGAACTAGATCAATACAATGATCTCAAAATAAAATGCCATAGCGGAAGCCAGGCCATCTCAAAAGCTACGATCCGTAAGGAAAAGTCAAACCACTTTATCCTTACCCTTCGCTGAACCTGCAGTACCTGTGATGTAAACAACAACAGTGGGGTGAGATACATCAAATCTCAGTGAGTTCGCTATCTTATAGTCCTCTCGGCTTTACAAGGGTCTAACATCCTAACTCAAGTCAAAAGGGAAAGGAAAAGACTTTGAGTACACACACGCCATATAAGCATTCACACTCGTGAGCCTGTTAACTCACTCTAGTACCAAAGTAAATCCTGAGCCTGTTAACTCAAGACTCTCGCTAATCAATAACCGTACCAAAGCATCCCCTGTTCCCGTCCTCTTCTACGTCTAGAAGACGACCCGACTCATGGATCCTCGTATTTACTTGGCATACGAATTGGATTCGGGATCATCGGCCTGTTAACCGTGAACCGTCACTTCTCATGGCCTATTAACCATCACAAGTCTCTTAACCCGTAGGCTCCAATCGTACTGTACGCGGGAATCAAACCTGCCAAGTAATTGTGCATACGTTTCAGAGGAGGTGCTCGAGTCTCATGAAACTACACCGCAAGATCAATCGGTTATGATTTCTAGACACATGCCTCGGCCTCTTTTGCACGAGCGTTGTCACCATGTCATTACACACTTTCGAAATCATTTACGGTAATGTTCCTAACTCTACCTATTCATATTTTAACATGCATACATATTCCAACATGTTTAACAATAATAACATAGGCATGTAATCATTAATCACACAATGGAACACCAAAATTCAACATACCACAATTTATACCAATTTACAGTTCCCTCCGATTCATTTAATTGGGCAATAAATAGGTATTTCTCACTGCCATTAGCTAGAATATGTTCCTAGCTTCACAACGATACCAAGAATACGCAAAACGGATAAACGAGTCAAAAGTTATGCAAGAAACAATATGGGTGTTCTGCTATGTTCGCATTGCGAAGAAGCCAGCGAAATGCTCGCTACTTCATTCGCAGTGCGAAGCGTCCAGCGAACGCCTAGCCAACACTTGTTCGCTGCCCCATTCGCAGTGCGAACGCTGGAAAACCAAGGCAGTAGCAAAAACAACGTAAGGTTCACAGTGCGAACCACTGGCGAACGTTCGCTACTTCATTCGCAGTGCGAAGCTGCCAGTGAGTCCACGATTTCCCCTTCGCTGGGGGATTCGCAGTGCGAATTTGGGAAATGGAAAAGTTCATCAGCATAACAGCAGATCTCCCATGGTTCCAAAACCCCACCAAAACATATCCAAACATCCCACAATCAAACATAAACGATTCTACACTCATATAACTCATACTACTCAGTTTATAATACATTTCAACCGTTAATTTTCAAGATTTTACAATTAATCCAATTTCCTTACAATTCTAACCTAGTCCTAGAATCCAAGAAAAATCTAAAACAAAAGCTTCTATCTAGAACCCACCTTGAATAGATGAAGATGGTGAAGATTTGAAGATGATTGGATAAAGCTTTGATGATGTTCTTGATGATTTTGATCTTGAACTCTTTTCCTCTTTTTCTCTTCCTTTCCTTCTCTTTTCTTTCTCTTCACTTCTTTCTATCTTTTCCCCCCTTTGCTTCTAAAGAGGAAAATGAGAGGAAAAGGAAAAGATATAGTAAACATCATCAATTAACAACACTACTAATTGTCCAAAAAGTCTCTAAAGTCCAAATATTTAAATATCTCAGAGTCAGATAATATTAATTGGATTTACTCTAAGTTCAACGGTTACCCTAATTATCTTTGCAGATAATTTCTCAGAGCACACTGGGACTCAGTTGATCACAACTAATATTATCCAGAGTAAAAGAATTTACAGGGTATTACATCCTCCCCCCCTTAAATAGAAATTTGCCCACGAATTTAAAACAATTACCTGAAAAGATGAGGATAAACCTCCCGCATCTCCGATTCCAATTCCCAAGTGGCATCACCCGGATGCGTCTTATCCCACTGGACCTTAACAAGAGGAATCTCTTTACTCCTTAACACTTTAGTTTCTCTTCCGGTGATACGACTCGGTTGAGGCTCAAAGGTCAAACATGCTTCTATCCCTATTGTATCTAGTAAAATTGGCTGAAGAGGATCTGGGACAAATTTCCGAAGCTGAGACACATGAAAAACGTCATGCATCTCCGACAGAGAAGGCGGTAAGGCCAATCTGTAAGCCACTTCACCAATTCTTTCCAAAATCTGATATGGTCCCACATATCTCGGACTTAACTTCCGCGATTTAAATGGTCCTATCAACCTCAATCTCAGAGTAACTTTCAAAAACACGTGATCGCCTTCTTCAAATTCTAAAGGTCTTCTTCGGTTATCCACATAACTCTTCTGACGATCTTGGGCTTGTTTGATCTTATCACGGATCATCTTAATTTTCTCTGTAGTTTCGTGAATGATCTCGGGTCCCAACATTCTATCTTCCCCAACTTCTGCCCAACACAACGGTGTCCTACACTTCCTTCCATACAACGCCTCATAAGGTGTCATACCAATACTTGCATGATAACTGTTATTATAAGAGAACTCAATCAACGTCAAAAGTTCTATCCAATTCCCTCCACTTTCAAGTACACAAGCTCTCAATATGTCTTCCAAGGTTTGTATTGTCCGTTCCGTCTGACCATCCGTCTGCGGATGATTCGAGGTACTCAAACACAACTTCGTTCCCATCGCTTGCTGAAAAGCTCTCCAAAATCTCGAAGTAAATTTTTGGATCTCTATCCGAAACGATACTAGTAGGAATACCATGCAATCTCACTATCTCCGAAATGAACAACCTTGCGAGATGACTCGCCTTATAAGTAGTCTTTACAGCCAAGAAATGAGCAGACTTCGTTAACCGATCTACTATTACCCAAATCGAATCATAACCACCTTGCGCACGGGGGTAAACCCCACCGCGAAAGTCCATCGAAATACTATCCCATTTCCACACCGGAATTTCCAAAGGTTGCAACAAGCCACCCGGCCTTTGGTGCTCGATCTTCACTTGTTGACTACACTGCACATTCCGACACATATACCGCAATATCTCTTTTCATCCCGGACCACCAATAGTCTCTCTTTAGATCTTGGTACATTTTTGAAGATCCCGGATGGATAGTAAAAGCACCCTTATGCGATTCATCCAAAATCCTCCGTTTTAACTCCGCGTTATCCGGAACACAAATCCTTCAGTTGAATACAATAACTCCGACGGTAGCTCGCACAAAACCCGGTTGCATTAACACTTGTAAATTCTCATCTAACCCTTGCTCTTGTTGAATTTCTTCTCGAAGAGTATAAGTGATATTCAAATTTCGCATAATCACACAATTAGGAGTCTAATTGAATTGAAGATTTAGATCTCTAAACTTTTCCATTAAGTCATACTCTAACATCATCAAGTCGGCACTGTGCAACACTTTCCTGCTTAAAGCGTCTGCCACACCTTATTCGCTTTACCCGGATGGTATCTTAGTTCCAAGTCATAATCTTTCAAATATTCCATCCACCTCCTTTGACGCATGCTCAACTCCTTCATCATGTTCTTAATGGTTTCTTGGAAAAACTTTGTGTTCTACTGGGTTGCAAACATTAACGTGGCGCTTTAGTAGGGATGGTTGAAGGTATTAGGTCCCAAATCGTTTTTCCTTTAAACAATATTGGTGTTTATATATATCACAATTACCACAAATATTGTATTCTTATGGACTGAAAATATTCTTAAGTGACTTGGGTCTAAAGCCCATAAATTTTAGTTTAAAGTTTCTATTAATAAATTCTCAAATAATTAATTCCATATAATTAATTTATTATGTAAAACTATTTATTAATTAAAATTAATTGTGTAAAAATATATTAAATAATAAAATCATCATTGTCATGTCATTAAAATTAATTTTTTTATCCTAATCATTTGCGCCACATATGCAAAATTGGAGGAGGGGTCATGGAAATCCCAAGGGAAGTAAAGTTTAGGGACCAAAAATCTGATTTTTAAAATGGAAGGATTAAATGTTATAAAACATCAAACTAGGGGGATTAAAAATACATTTAAGCCATTATTTTTTTATAAATATTTTTTTTTTTATCATTTTTCGTTTGATATGTTACAAGTTGATATATTTTATGAATTTTTTTTCATAGAATACATTTAATGTTTCCATGTTGTTGATATATTACTCTTTTATTTTGCCTCATCTTCCCCCTTGAACATACTGAAGTGACTAAAACTATTTTTGTAGGTAATATGCTCTTTATTTGTATTAAGAAATATTGTACTGAAGTTTACTATTTTTTTTCAGGTTGTTCTTTTAGAATCCCGGGATAGAGTTGATGGTAGGATTCACACTAATTAGTCATTTGGTATTCCTGTTGACCTTGGTGCATCATGGTAAAAATTATAATCTTTTTTGTTCTGATTTGTTTTTTCATGTTGTGCAACAATTTTGGTTAGCATTGCAAGTGACTGACTATGATTCAGATTGCATGGAGTTTGTAATGAGAATTCTTTGGCTCTGCTGATTGGGAGGCTGGGACTACCTCTTTTTACAAACTATGCACTCTTTGATATGGATTGAAATGAAGTTCCACAAGAGTTGGTCAGTAATCTTTGAATGATATATCGTCATAATCATCTTTCAGGACACAAAACTATCGACTGTGTGCAAAGAGTATTTGACTGGTGTTTAGCGCCATTGACTGTCGTGTTCGATTTTGTAATAACTTTTGTACTTATAACCAATTCACTCATGTAATTATGTATAACAGTTAAGAACCACCAAGTGAACATATAGTGGCTAAGTCTACTTAGAGTTAATGATTCATATTCAATTTTATGATTCCATTTTTCTGTTAAACATAATGCAAAACAATTTTATTACCTGCATAATTATATGTTCATAATGATGAAGCACATGAAATGACGGGATTATCCAACAATTTCATAAAGTTTTTAAAGTAGGAGTTATTTTTAAAATTATAGTGATGTAGCTGATGCATCATAAATTTTAATAAGTATGTATATTTTTGTAGCTGATGCAACATATAATTCAAAAACGATAAAAATAAAGGGTGTTATTCAAAATATTTTTTTATTTATTCTCAACTCATAAAAAGTGTGCATATTTTTATGATTCAAATTTAAAAAAAAAAAAAAAAAATATATATATATATATATAATATATATATATATATATATATATATATATATATATAATATATATATATATATATATATATATATATATAAAGCTTATAAATTTATCAAATATACTCTATATTTATTAAATATAATAGGATAAGCAAGAGTAATCTTGTCAGGCTTCAGTGTCGTATTGGTTCATATGTTGGTATAGTGTTAGCACATCTGTTATATACTAACTCTCTCTGAATGAAAAGTTGTTTCAATGACGTACTAGTTCATATACTGGCAGTGATATGGTGTGTTCTTATCAGTCATATTAGTACTAACTCTCTGTAAATGAAAAGAATAAAATATTTTAAATGATAGGATAGGTGTTTGTCACATCTCTCATGATCAACTGCCAAAACTAATTTTTTTAAGATGAATTCATAAATGTGTATTCCTACGAGGTGACTTTTGTGAAATGTTGGGTGGTTAGTTCAAATTATTATTGTCGAAACATAAATAATAGTTTTATTTAAATATTTTTAGAAACTGGAACAACTATACTATTGAGTCAAATATTTATATAAATATTATGAAAACCAAAAATAATATTTTTATTCAAATATATTTATAAATAATGTCAAAAAGAAATAATATTTATATACGGGTAAAGTTACATTTATTGTTGAATAAAATATTTTTTATATACGAAAACAAATACTATTGTTATAAACGAGACCAATTTTATTACTAATTCAAATATTGAATTATAGAAATTTATCGTCCATTGTAATCTCTTATAACATAATTGTCTTATTTGTTAAAAAAACTTAAACGATTAATTTATCTAATACAAGTTTCAATCGTTTTTGTTAATCATATTATTATTGATAATATTGTTTACCTTTCATCTTCTACATCTATTACTATTTTAACTTAAATTTACTATTATTCTTAAGTTTTTTCTATGTTCAACTTTCAATTTTTATGATAGTGTGCAAATAAATGCACGTCCAATACCATATCCCACCCAAAAGATTGTCTACCCTGACTGATAATAAATTTTTATATACGGGAACAACTTTACTATTGATTCAAATATTTTTATAAATAGTGTCAAAATAAATTTTTTATTTATATACGAGAAAAAATATATTGTTGATTAAAATATTTTTATATAGAGGAAAAAATCTATTATTATAAACGGGAACAATTTTATTATTGATTCAAATATTTTTATAAATATTGTCAAAATAAAAATAATATTTTTATTCAAATATTATTATATACGGGAACAGCTTTACTATGGATTCAAATATTTTAATAAATAGTGTCATAACAAATTTAATATTTATATACGGAATAAAATACATTGTTGACTAAAATATTTTTATATACGAAAAGTGTGTATTCTAACAAATAGTATTTTTATCTAACACAATTAATTATTAATTTTATTTAATTTCAATCTAACTTTAGTTTCATTTGTTTTTGGTCTACCTATTAATTAATATTTTTTGTTTAATACCTCTGGTCCTTTTTATAAGGAACATTTCACCTTTTTTAGATTCATTAAATAATTAATGTATCTGGTCTATAATGCATACCAGATACATTAATTATTTAATAAATCTAAAAAGGTGAACTGTTCCTTATAAAAAGGACCGGAGTATTTTCAATCATCATTGCATTATTTAAATTTATATCAATAATTAAATTAATTCCTTATTTTACAACCCACAACAATTTCTTATACTTACCAATACAAATTTTTGATTTCAATCATATCTATTTTTATAATTTTATCATTTTTTTCAAATTGATTAACAACAATGCATCCATAACATAAAATTCTCGAACAGACATGCCCGTGGGAACGCACAGGTTAGTTACTAGTTTATAAAAAAAAATTATTCAGTGTATAAATACAATGAACAATATTAGGTGTAAGTATTGAATGTAAAAGGTGGTGTAATACCCCGTAAATTATTTTACTCTGGATAATATTAGTAGTAATCAACTGGGTTCCGGGTTACTCTGAGAATTTATTGGATAAAATAATTAGAGTAATCTGGCGAACTCAGAACTGATCAGATTAATATTATTTAACTCTGAGGTTTTATTATTGGCACAATTGAAATAATTTGGACATTTAGTAGTAGTACTAAATTAATGGTATTTTCTTTATATCTTTCCTTTCCTCTCATTTTCCAAGTTAGTAACAATTGAGAGAGAGAAAGTAGAGAGAAGGAAGAGCAAAGGAAAGGAAAAGGGAAAAGGCTTGGAATTTGAAGAGAAAGCTTGAATCATCATCTCCTATTCATCAAACCTCTTCCAATATTCTTCATCATCATCTATTCAAGGTGGGTTGTAGCTAGATACTTTAGTTCTAGGATTTCTTGAGTTCTAATGTTAGGTTTGGTTTTGAGAGAAAATGAATAATTTTGCTAAATCCATGAAATTAACGGTTGGATATCGATATAAATTGTGTAGTATGATCAATCTGTGTCTAGAAACATCTATAGATCATTATATTGAGGTTGGTATTGATTGGAATGATTTTGAATGAAAATGGGTTTTTTGGAAAATGTTAGGTTTTGTGTAGAAACTTTGTGGGATTGTTGGAAATTGTGTGTTTTGATGTTTATTTGTTGAAGTATGATGGAATCATGATCATAAACCCGTACTTGCTGATTTGGTATGGATTGGGGGTTTGGAATTTTCTGCTGTCAAAAGATGTTTTTTTCTGAAAATCACAAAGTGCGCTTAGCGCGCAGATGCCCGCTTAGCGCGGTATGCGGAATTTTCAACCTCTCAAACCCGAGAGCAACGCGCTCAGCGCGGAAGGGTGCGCGCTTAGCGCGACCTAGGATAAAAAAAAAGAAAAATGATTATTTTCTAAAATCCGTAACTTTCGACTTGGTTACCCGATTTAAGTGTTCTTAGTACCGATGGAGAGCTAAGAAAATATTCGACCTAGTGAAAGTGAAAATATTAGTTTTGATGCCCGATTAAATGAATCGGATGGAACCGGAATCAGTGTGAATTGTGATATGTTGTTTTATGTGTTCTATTATATTGTTAACTAATTATTTCCCTACTTCTCTTGCTGTTAATGTGATTGTGGGTGTTTGCATGCTAAAATATGAAATAGGTAGAGTGAGGAATATCACCATTGAATTATGTTGGAACCTAGTAACGACTAGGAAAATTGTTGAACAATGTGGCGACGACGCTCGGGCATGAGAGGCCGAGGCGTGCGTCTATTACCTAATGGTATAGGAAAGAATACGACTATGGTTGTATGTGAAAGTACGAAATCGTAACCATTATTCTATTGTGCCATTTCATGAGTAACGAGCTCCTCTGAGATGAATGCCCGATTTCTTGGTAGGTTTGATTCCCAATGTTATAGTACGAATGGAGCCTACGGGTAAAGAGACTTGTGACGGTGTACAGGCCGTGTGAAGTGACGATTTAAGGTGATGACATGTCCCTTATTTCCGAATCCATTTCGTATGCCAAGAAATCTACGAGGGTCCATGACTCGTCTCTACTTCTAGACTTAGAAGAGGACGGGAGAAAGGGGATGCCTTGACAGGGTTAACGATAGTGACACTTTCGAGTTAGCGGACTCGGTAACGTGGGTCCATATAGTGTGTGTGAGTACTCAAAGTCATTTTCCCTTCCCTTTTGACTTGAGTTAGGCTTAGTAGAACCTTTCAAAGCCAAGAGGACTTATAAGATAGCGACTCACTGAGATTTGATGTATCTCACCCCACGTTGTTGTTTACATCACAGGTACCACAGGTTCGGCGAAGGGTAAGGACAAGGTTGTTTGACTCTTCCTTATAGATCATGGTTTTGTGTGGCAAGGCTTTCGTTGTGAATATTTTTTTGAGATCATAATTTGATCTAGTTCTTAGTATTTATCTGTGGAACATCTTGTATATATATTATGCCATAGTTTCTTGTATTAGGTGTTTTGGGCATGTATATGTATAATGTGTTTACTAGGAACTTGTATATTTCAGTACTAAATGTATTTTTCATGTATAATATATGCTTTGATGTATGTATTGATATATGGGCTTTACAGTTGGTATCAGAGCAGGTCGTATCCTCGACCTAGCCATGAAATAGTATAAGTATTTCTTTCCGTTTCATATGCGTGGTGTCGCCATTGGTCATATGTGTTATATTTATGGTATTGAGCATGATCAACTTAATCATATCTGTATGTTAGGAACACGGCCGACGGGCGCAGAAACAACTGAGGTAGACCGAGAACCACTCCAGCTGGGACAAATCCGCCGGGCGACGAAGGGAATGCCCCTTTGTATCAATTCATGCAACAGATGCAGCAGCAGCAAAATCAGTTTGTGCAACAAATGGTACAGCAAATGGCTGGTGGTCTGAATCCTCTAGTGGTTATTCCCTAAGCTGCAGGGGGAACCTTTAGGGATTTCCTTCGTATGAATCCTCTAGAGTTTCAGGGAGGGTTAGATCCGGTAAAGGCTCATGAATGGATATCCGGTATGGAGCGGAGTTTCTTGATAGTTCAGTGCAGTGAGGAAAATAAGGTGGTCTTCATTTCTCACTTGTTAAAGGGTCCTGCCATGAGATGGTGGGAGAGCGCTTCAGCCTTAATGACAATTCAATAGGTACCGAAAGTATGGGAGCAGTTTAAGATAAATTTTATGGAGAAGTATTTTCCAAGTTCTTTAAGGTCTCAGAAGGAATTCGAGTTTCAACAGTTGAGACAAGGTAACTTGACCGTGGCTTCTTATGCGAAAAAGTTCGAGGTTATGGCTGCTTACTCTAGGCAGGCCATGTACGCTCCTGACGAGAGGTGGAATATTTATCAGTTTCTTTTTGGTTTGAGGGCTGAAATTTCACATAGTGTGTCTCAGAGGGAGTTCACTAGCTATGCCGAATTGTTAAGCCAGTGCTACGTGGCAGAACATAGCTTGAAGAAGGTACAAGCAGAAGGAGAATTGAGTAGGTCAAACCAAGGAGATCGTGGAAGATCGAATCAACAATTTAGACCAAGACAACAAGTTTTTAAGGGGAAACAAGTTCAGAGTTCCAGGACTAGTACACCTCTGGTGTGCCGTACTTGTGGAAGGATGCACTTTGGTAGATGTCGCTTCGAAGGAGTGGAGTGTCATCGGTGTCATAAAGTGGTCCATATGGCGAAGGATTGTCCTCAGAGTAGAAATCAGATGCAAGAAAAGAATACCGGCCGAGTATATACCTTGGATGCGAGGAAAGCAAAGGGTGACAACTCTTTGATTGCTGGTACGTGTTTCGTAAATGGACATCCTTGTTTTGTGTTATTTGATTGTGGAGCTACACACTCTTTTGTATCAATGCAATGTGTAAAGCGACTTGGGTTGCAAGCGGTTCCGTTGTCTCCACCCATGGTGGTTACTACTGCCATGGATGAAATGGTTGAAACACCTTTAACGTGTGAAAATTGTGTTTTATCTGTGGATGGAAGAGTTTTCCAGATTGATCTGATTTGTTTACCGCTTAAGAAAGTGAATTTTGTTTTGGGAATGGGTTGGCTTTCAGCTAATTCGTTATTTATCGGATGTGAAGTAAAGCTAATCAAGGCTACTCCGAAGGATGTGTTGACTACTATTTTAGAAGGTACGGTTGGAATGATAACTTTCTTGTTTAAGGAGGAAAAATCTGTTCTTTTGATTCTCACTAAGGAGGAGAGTAGTAACCTTCAAGTTTTGAGTATTCCGGTAGTTTGTGAGTTTCCGGAAGTTTTCCCCGAGGATGTCACTTCTCTTCCTCCGGAGAGGGAAGTGGAATTCTCTATTGACCAGATACCGGGAACGACTCCAATATCCGTTTCTCCATATCAGATGGCACCGCTTGAGTTAAGAGAATTAAAGGATCAGTTGGAAGAGTTGTTGGATAAGCATTTCGTCCGACCCAGTGCTTCGCCCTGGGGAGCTCCAGTTTTGTTAGTAAAGAAGAAGGATGGTGGAATGCGGTTGTGTATTGATTACCATCAGTTGAATAAGGTCACCATCAAGAATAAATACCCATTACCAAGGATAGACGATTTGTTAGATCAATTGAAAGGAGCCTGTGTGTTCTTGAAGATTGATTTACGGTCGGGTTATCATCAGATTCGTGTGAAGAGTTCGTGTAACACCCATATATAAAACTCATACATCAAAGCATAAATATTATATATAGATCCAAGTGTTTGGTACTGAAACACATAAGCTCCTAGTTAACACATTGTATACAAATAAATGCCCTAAAGTGCATAGTACAAAAACCTAAGGCATATTATACACAAGATGTTCAAAATGATAAAAACTAAGAACTAGATCAACAATGATCTCAAAATAAACTCCGCTACGGAAGCTAGCCATCAACAAGCAAAGAAAAGATCACACGACCTTATCCTTACACTTCTCGGAACCTGAAGTACCTGAAATACATCAACAACGTGGGGTGAGATACATCAAATCTCAGTGAGTTCCTATCTTATAGATTCTCTCGGATGAATGGGTTCTAATAATCCTAACTCAAGTCCGAGAAAGGGAAAGGACTTAGAGTTCACACACTTGAAATTCTCACACTATATGAAAATATGACATGAGTTCATTAACTCACAACATCACTAATCGATAACCATACCAAGGTATTTCCTGTTCCCGCCCGCTCCTACGCCTAGAAGGTGATCCGAGTCATAAATCCTTGTAATCTACTTGACATACGTATGGATTCGGGTTCTACGGGCCATTAACCGTTATGAACCGTCACTTCACATGGGCCATTAACCGTCACAAGCATACGCTCCATGGGCGCCATTTATACAATATGGGGAATCAAACCTGCCAAGTAGTTGTGCATCCATTTCAGAGGAGTCTGAGACTCATGAAACTACACTCGAGCCAAACCGGTTACGATTACATGATCACAACAAATAAAACGATTGTATTCGACAATCACAAGGCTATAACGCCTTAAGGCCTCTCAACCAAGCAAAACCACAAAGTCAACCACATGTTCCATACTAGTGTCTCACTCTTCCTATACCGTCCAAAAAGGCACACGTCTCGGCTTCTTATGCACGAGCGTTGTCGTTCAAGTAATCACATCATCCTAGTCATAACTAGCTCCTCCTTTAGTTAAATGTTGATGTTTTCCTCACTCTTCCTATTTCATTTTCATAATACATGCTTAACAATCATGGATTAGGTAAAACACATCATATTGACATAATAGAATAGCTTACCAATATTTAAAACATAATTTACATCATTTTGAAGTTTCCCGATTATTTAATCGGTCAGTAAAATCGATATTTTTCAATTCCATTTCGTAGAATATTTCCTCGGCTTTACATCGATATAAAGAATGATCAAAACCGATAAACGAGTCAAAAGTTAGGAATTTTTCCATAAAAGTACAAAATTCCAACTCCCAAGTCGCGCTCAGCGCGTAACTCCCTGCCTCGAGAGGTTCCAAGGATTTGGCACCGCGCTCAGCGCGCAACACGATTCTCAGAAAAATGCGACAGCAATAACAGGGTCCCCCCTACATCCCAAAACTCATCTATAGCACAAAATAACTATCAATAGAGGCTCAAAACACAGTTTGCAAGGTTTGAACAACCACATTTCCAAAACTCATATTTTCTCAAGAATACAAACATTCTTCAAAACCTAAAATTCTCAAACAACCAAAATCAACTAAATCATCAAAACAAATATCAAAACATGTTTCTATGATCATACCAATCATTCATTTCGATTTCAAAAGAATTCTAACCGTTGTAACATCGATTTCTAAGATTTCGACCTAAACTCATAATATCAAAACTCAAGAAAAATGGTTTCTAGCTAAACCCACCTTGCAAGGATGATGAAAATGAGGAAGATGAGATGAATGGTTGGAGCTTTGAACAATGGATGATGATTCCTTAAGCTTTTCTTCACAAAACCTTCTTTCTCTTCTTTTCTCCTTTCTCTCTATTTCCTCTTCCTTTCTTTCTTCTTCTTTTCCTTCTTTTCTCTTTCCCTCACTTCTTACTAACTTCTTCTTCTTATATGTTTGGAAAAGGAAGGAAAAAAATAACAAAATCTAGTATTAGAATTAACACTACTAAATGTCCAAAAAGTCTCTAAAGTCCAAATTAATAAAATACCTCAGAGTCAAATAATATTAGTTGGACTTATTCTAAGTTCCTCAGTTACTCTAATTATTTTGTCAAATAATTTCTCAGAGTACACTGGGCTCAGTCGATCGCAATATAATATTAGTCGGAGTAACAAAATACGGGTTATTACAGTTCGGATGTACCAAAGACTACGTTTAGAACCCGTTATGGTCATTATGAATTTTTGGTGATGCCTTTCGGTGTGACGAATTCTCCTGCAGTTTTCATGGATTATATGAATAGAATATTTCAACCTTATTTGGACCAATTTGTGGTGATTTTCATTGACGACATTCTTATCTATTCTCGTGATCCTCAAGAGCACAAAGAACACCTAAGAATCGTTTTATCCATCTTACAAGAGAGGCAACTTTTTGCTAAGCTAAGTAAGTGTGAGTTTTGGATGTCGGAGGTTAATTTTCTTGGTCATGTCATATCCCAGGGAGGTGTAGCGGTAGATCCATCAAAAGTTGAAGCGGTGGTTAATTGGGAGAGACCGAAGAACGTTGCAGAAATCAGAAGTTTCTTGGGTTTGGCGGGTTATTATAGAAGATTTATTCAAGGTTTTTCCCAACTGGCTTTACCAATGACGAGACTTACTCGGAAGGATTGTTCGTATGAGTGGGATTCGGCTTGTGAAAGAAGTTTTCTGAGTTTGAAGGAAAGACTGACGACCGCCCCTGTTTTAATTATTCCTGATCCTAGCAAGTCGTATGAGGTATATTGCGATGCATCGAAGATGGGATTAGGAGGTTTGTTAATGCAGGATGGACATGTGGTGGCTTATGCTTCTCGACAGTTGAAAGTCCATGAAGAGAATTATCCAACGCACGATTTGGAATTGGTGGCAGTTGTGTTTACTTTGAAAGTGTGGCGCCATTATTTGTACGGTGTACGTTTCGAGATGTTCAGCGACCACAAGAGCTTAAAGTATCTTTTTGATCAGAAAGAGTTGAACATGCGTCAACGGAGGTGGATGGAGTATTTGAAGGATTATGATTTGGAACTAAAATACCATCCGGGTAAAGCGAATAAAGTAGCGGATGCATTGAGTAGGAAAATGTCGCATAAGGCCGAGTTAATGATGTTAGAGTTTACCTTATTGGAAAAGTTTAAGGATCTAAATCTTCAATTTGTTTGGAATCCTAATGGTGTGATTATGGGGAATTTGAATGTGAATTCTACTCTTAGAGAAGAAATCCAACAAGGACAAGGGTTAGATGAGAAGTTACAAGAAGTGTTAGTACAATCGGGTTTTGTACGAGCTACCGACGGAATTATTTTGTTTAACCAAAGGATTTGTGTTCCGGATTACACGGAGTTGAAAAGGAGGATTTTGGAAGAAGCGCATAAGGGTGATTTTACTATACATCCGGGGTCTTCAAAGATGTATCAATATTTGAAGAGGGACTATTGGTGGCCCGGGATGAAAAAGGATATTGCGGTGTATGTGTCGGAATGTGCAGTGTGTCAACAAGTGAAGATTGAACACCAAAGACCGGGTGGCTTACTACAACCGTTAGAAACTCCGGTGTGGAAGTGAGATAGTATTTCTATGGACTTCGCAGTTGGATTACCCCGTACCCGAGGTGGTTATGATTCAATTTGGGTAATTGTAGATCGGTTGACAAAATATGCGCATTTCTTAGCCGTAAAGACTACCTATAAGGCGAGCCATCTCGCAAGATTGTTCATTTCAGAAATTATAAGGTTGCATGGTATTCCCACTAGTATTGTTTCGGATAGAGATCCAAAGTTTACTTCGAGATTTTGGAGAGCTTTTCAACAAGTTATGGGAACGAAGTTGTGTTTGAGTACGTCAAATCATCCGCAAACAGATGGTCAGACGGAACGGACAATACAAACCATGAAAGATATGCTGAGAACTTGTGTACTTGGAAGTGGAAGAAATTGGATAGAACTTTTTCCGTTGATTGAGTTCTCTTATAATAACAGTTATCATGCAAGTATTGGTATGGCACCTTACGAGGCATTGTATGGAAGGAAGTGTAGGACGCCATTGTGTTGTGCCGAGGTTGGCGATGAGAGAATTTTGGGACCTGAGATTATTCACGAAACTACGGAAAAGATTAAGATGATCCGTGATAGAGTTAAACAAGCACAAGATCGTCAGAAGAGTTACGCGGATAATTGTAGAAGACCTTTGGAGTTTGATGAGGGTGATCACGTGTTTTTGAAAGTTTCTCTGAGATTGAGATTAAAAGGACCGTTTAAGTCGCGGAAATTAAGTCCGAGATATGTGGGACCGTATCAAATTTTAGAAAGAATTGGTGAAGTAGATTACAGATTGGCCTTACCGCCTTCTCTGTCGGAGATGAACGATGTTTTTCATGTATCTCACCTTCGGAAGTTTGTTCCCGATCCTCTTCAGCCAATTCTACCTGATACGATTGAGATAGAAAGCAGATTTAACGTTTGAGCCTCAACCGAGTCATATCACCGGAAGGGAAACTAAGGTGTTAAGGAATAAAGAGATCACTCTTGTTAAGGTTCAGTGGGATGAAACGCATCCGGGTGACGCAACGTGGGAATTGGAATTCGAGATGCGAGAAGTTTATCCTCATCTTTTCAGGTAATTGTTTTAAATTCGTTGGCGAATTTCGATTTAAGGGGGGGAGGATGTAATACCCCATACATTATTTTACTCTGGATAATATTAGTAGTGATCAACTGGGTTTCGGGTTACTCTGAGAATTTATTGGACAAAATAATTAGAGTAATCTGGCGAACTCAGAACTGATCAGATTAATATTATTTAACTCCGAGGTTTTATTATTGGCGCAATTGAGATAATTTGGACATTTAGTAGTAGTACTAAATTAATGGTATTTTCTTTATATCTTTTCTTTCCTCTCATTTTCAAAGTTAGTAACAATTGAGAGAGAGAAAGTAGAGGGAAGGAAGAGCAAAGGAAAGGAAAAGGGAGAAGACTTGGAATTTGAAGAGAAAGCTTGAATCATCATCTCCTCTTAATCAAACCTCTTCCAATATTCATCATCATCATCATCTATTCAATGTGGGTTGTAGCTAGATACTTTAGTTCTAGGATTTCTTGAGTTCTAATGTAAGGTTTGGTCTTGAGAGAAAATGAATAATTTTGCTAAATCCATGAAATTAACGGTTGGATATCGATATAAATTGTGTAGTATGATCAATGTGTGTCTAGAAACATCTATAGATCATTATATTGAGGTTGGTATTGATTGCAATGATTTTGAATGAAAATGGGTTTTTTGGAAAATGTTAGGTTTTGTGTAGAAACTTTGTGGGATTGTTGGAAATTGTGTGTTTTGATGTTTATTGGTTGAAGTATGATGGAATCATGATCATAAACCCTTACTTGCTGATTTGGTATGGATTGGGGGGTTGGAATTTTCTGCTGTCAAAAGATGTTTTTTTCTGAAAATCGCAGAGCGCGCTTAGCGCGCAGATGCCCGCTTAACGCGGTATGAAGAATTTTCAACCTCTCCAACCCGAGAGCAACGCGCTCAGCGCGGAAGGGTGCGCGCTTAGCGCGACCTGGGATAAAAAAAAGAAAAATGATTATTTTCTAAAATCCGTAACTTTCGACTCGGTTACCCGATTTAAGTGTTCTTAGTACCGATGGAGAGCTAAGAAAATATTCGACCTAGTGGAAGTGAAAATATTAGTTTTGATGCCCGATTAAATGAATCGGATGGAACCGGAATCGGTGTGAATTGTGATATGTTGTTTTATGTGTTCTATTATATTGTTAACTTATTATTTCCCTACTTCTCTTGTTGTTAATGTGATTGTGGGTGTATGCATGCTAAAATATGAAATAGGTAGAGTGAGGAATATCACCATTGAATTATGTTGGAACCTAGTAACGACTAGGAAAATTGTTGAACAATGTGGCGACGACGCTCGGGCATGAGAGGTCAAAGCGTGCGTCTATTACCTAACGATATAGGAAAGAATACGGCTATGGTTGTATGTGAAAGCACGAAATCGTAACCATTATTCTATCGTGCCATTTCATGAGTAACGAGCTCCTCTGAGATGAATGTACGATTTCTTGGTAGGTTTGATTCCCAATGTTATAGTACGAA
Source organism: Lathyrus tuberosus (assembly GCA_022829125.1). Classification (NCBI taxonomy): domain Eukaryota; kingdom Viridiplantae; phylum Streptophyta; class Magnoliopsida; order Fabales; family Fabaceae; genus Lathyrus; species Lathyrus tuberosus. The sequence continues at coordinate 16,719,443 of JALAZF010000040.1, forward strand.
TGGAGCCTGCGGGTAAAGAGACGTGTGACGATGTACAAGCCGTGTGAAGTGACGATTTAAGGTGATGACATGTCCCTTATTTCCGAATCCATTTCGTATGCCAAGAAATCTACGAGGGTCCATGAATCGTCTCTACTTCTAGACGTAGAAGAGGACGGGAGAAAGGGGATACCTTGACAGGGTTAACGATAGTGACACTTTCGAGTTAGCGGACTCGGTAACGTGGGTCCATATAGTGTGTGTGAGTACTCAAAGTCATTTTCCCTTCCCTTTTGACTTGAGTTAGGCTTAGTAGAACCTTGTAAAGCCAAGAGGACTTATAAGATAGCGACTCACTGAGATTTGATGTATCTCACCCCACGTTGTTGTTTACATCACAGGTACCACAAGTTCGGCGAAGGGTAAGGACAAGGTTGTTTGACTCTTCCTTATGGATTGGGGTTTTGTGTGGCAAGGCTTCCGTTGTGAAGATTTTTTTGAGATCATAATTTGATCTAGTTCTTAGTATTTATCTGTGGAACATCTTGTATATATATTATGCCATAGTTTCTTGTATTAAGTGTTTTGGGCATGTATATGTATAATGTGTTTACTAGGAACTTGTATATTTCAGTACCAAACGTATTTTTCATGTATAATATATGCTTTGATGTATGTATTGATATATGGGCTTTACAGGTGGTGCAAGAATAATACTAAATTATATAAAATAATACTAAAGAGTGTTGATTATATTAATGTATAAGATTTTAAAGAGAAAGATTGAATAGAATAAAGATAAAATTTAGTAGGGTGACAAAAGTCAATATGTTATTTTGGAGTAACACAATATATATATATATATATATATATATATATATATATATATATACACACACACACACACACACACACATATATATATATATATATATATATATATATATATATATATATATATATATATATATATATATTAAAATTTATAGTTATGCAGGCCTAATGGACTACTCATGATCTATTTTGATGTATGTATTGATATATGGGCTTTACAGGTGGTGCAAGAATAATACTAAATTATATAAAATAATACTAAAGAGTGTTGATTATATTAATGTATAAGATTTTAAAGAGAAAGATTGAATAGAATAAAGATAAAATTTAGTAGGGTGACAAAAGTCAATGTGTTATTTTGGAGTAACACAATATATATATATATATATATATATATATATATATATATATATATATATATATATACATATATTTATATATATATACATATATATATATATATATATATATATATATATACATATATATATATATATATATATATTAAAATTTATAGTTATGCGGGCCTAATGGACTACTCATGACCTATACGGGTTAGCCCTAATGAATATCGGATATATATATATATATATATATTAAAATTTATAGTTATGCAGGCCTAATGGACTACTCATGATCTATTTTGATGTATGTATTGATATATGGGCTTTACAGGTGGTGCAAGAATAATACTAAATTATATAAAATAATACTAAAGAGTGTTGATTATATTAATGTATAAGATTTTAAAGAGAAAGATTGAATAGAATAAAGATAAAATTTAGTAGGGTGACAAAAGTCAATGTGTTATTCTGGAGTAACACAATATATATATATATATATATATATATATATATATATACATATATATATATATATATATATATATATATATATATTAAAATTTATAGTTATGCGGGCCTAATGGACTACTCATGACCTATACGGGTTAGCCCTAATGAATATCGGATTTTTTAGAGTTGAGTTAAAAAAAACCCTTAAAAATATGGACTCTAATATGCAAACCCTATAATTTTTCAGGCCGGGCAGGCCAACCTATATGGAATAGCCTATTTTAAAAGCTCTAATTATACAAGTCTCTTTTGAATATGTAACCTCTTTATGTTGCCAGACACATGTATCGTATTCTAAATTTTTTCTGAGCGGCGTTTCAAGATTTTTTGTTTTACATTTTTGAATAAAGAATCATCCTTAAGAGTGTGTTTGGATGAAGCATTTTAATGAGGGAAATTAATTTTTTGTGGGAATCTAAAATGACTTGACTAAAATCCTTTGTTTGGATAAAAAAATATAGAGAATTGTTAAAAGGATGTAAATTTATGAAGTATTTTATTCAAGTTAAATTTAAGGAATTTCAAATGACACCAAAAAGTAAGGAATTTGAAATTACTCCTTCTCTCTATATCATGCAATTGCTAAATTGTTTATTATTATTTTTTTCAAATTTTGCAAGATGGTTCTCATATTTTATAAAAATTTCAAATTCATCCCTAAAATTTTCTAAAAATTGCAAATAAGTCCCTAAAATTTTTCTAATTTTACAAATTAGTCATTTAAAATTTTCAAAAATTGTAAATTGGTACCTATTTTTCATATTTTTAATTTGACTCATAAGTTATAAACTTTATGTAAATGACCCTAAAAATTTAACAATGAATCATTTTAATACTCCATCCAAACAAAATAATTTAAAAATGAATGGATTTCAATTGAATCATTTAAATTGTTTAGAATTTTGAATTCCTTAAAAATTCTCAATTACCTCATCCAAACACACTCTAATAGCTTTTGAATAAATCTTAGTATTTCGAACTCGAAGCCATAAATTTTGCATATAGCATTTGCCTCCTAGAATGTTAATTCTCTAATAGATTTCAGAATGAATATTTTAAGAATACTACAAAAAAATGATGTGTTCTTTGAGTTTCTCTTTATGACAAGTGTTAGCAGATTTCAAAGTTTCATAGGTCTTTTGTCAATTGTTATGATTACACTGTGTTGGGGTAACATAGTTATTTCCGAAACGCAGTCGGTATTCATCACGGGCAGACATATTTTGGATGGGGTTTTAGTGGCAAATGAAGTTGTGGACGAGGCTAGGAGAAGAAGAAAAAAAGTGATACTCTTCAAGGTGGATTTTGAAAAACTGTACAATTGTGTAGATTGGAAATTATTAGTAAATGTGTTGGAAAAAAAGGGCTTTCGTTTGAAATGGAAGAATTGGATTCTTGAATGTTTAAGTTCCTCGCCAATATCGGTGTTGGTTAATGGGAGCTCAACAAACAAACTCAAGATGGGTCGTGGCTTTAGGAAAGGCGATCTGTTATCACCGTTTTCATTCCTAATTGTGGCAGAAGCTTTTAACGTGATGTTGAAAAAGGAAATATGCGTGGGGAAATTTCAAGGTTATAAATTTGATGGTGGAGATGAGAGATTCTCTCATTTGTAATATGCGGATGATACCATGATCATTAGGGAGAAATCGTGGTCTAATATTTGTTATATTAAAGGGATAATTATGTTGTTTGAATTGAAGTCCAGCTTGAAAGTTAATTTTCTCAAAATTAAGTTACTGGGGATCAATGTTTCCCAAGATTGGTTAGAGTAGGCTGCGAACGTCTTAAGGTGTGGTATGAGCTCACTTCCTATAACGTATCTTGGTCTACCTATTGGGGCTAATGCAAAGTTGTTGGAAACTTGGGTTGGAGTGATAAATAAGGTGACGGAAAGGCTATCTAATTGGAAGAATAAGCACTTATCCATTGGAGGTTGTATAGTCATTCTTAAATAGGTCTTATATGCGATTCTGGTTTACTATCTCTCATTATTTAAGGCTCCTATAGGTATCATTCTTAAAGTTGAATCCATTTTAAAACAATTTTTATGGGAGGTTGTGAGCTAGGGAGGAAAATAAATTGGGTCAAGTGGGATCGGGTGTGTAGGCCAATTGAAGAAGGGGGTTGGGTATTAGAAGGTTAGGGACTTTTAATATAGCTCTACTGGGAAATGGAGATGGAAAATTTTATCGAAAAAATAGAACATTTGGTATTCAACCTTAATTAATAAATACAGGTTGTCGTACCTCGAAAAATGTGAATGACCTCGCAAAGCACAATAGCACGCCCGCGGGATTGACTTAACAGAGTCACCACCGATCTTAATTTATTCCCATAGAGGGAAAGAGAAAATGTCGAATAAAACCCCTAAAAAGAAAGTAAAAGGATATGGTTATCGCAAGCGATATATGAATTCGAGATTCGGTTACGCAAAGGGAAGGTATTAACATCCCCTCACGTCCGTTGTATTCAACAGGAACCATTTAGTTAAGGTTGAATATATGTTAGCTTAATGTTAATTTCTAAATCTTCTAGTTAATTGAATGGGAAAAGGGAGGGAAATGAGAGATATTTTTTTAGATTATTATTAAGAGAAAGAGAATCTAAAGAGGTTTTTATTACTAGGGTGCTCGCCAAGACTTCGCAATCAAGTGCCTACGTATCCTTACTAGGAAGAAATCAGGGCAATTGTAGTTCGGGTCAAGGTTTGTCTAAGAATTGGAAGTTTTCAATATGGTATGTATATATTTTAGGAATTATGAACATTTGATGATGATCAAATGTTCAAAGAGTTTGTGCTAGAGTGTTAAACTCTAACAACCCTTTTCATTCAAGATTGATTGAGAAAACTATTTGTAGACCATGAACATTGATAGTGATCAATGGTTCAAAGATTTATGCCATATTGCTAGACTCTAACATCTCTTGGTCCAAGTTATTTATTAAGTGTTTTAAGGATGAAAGAAGGAAATAATTGGATATCTTAATGTGCAAGACTTGAGACCAATCTTTCAAGGGTTTTGCTAGAATGCTAGATTCCAATAATCCTTTCTTTTCAAGTTTAATTCAAAAAGAATTTTGTTGTATTTTGAAGTATTTCAGTCATTCTTAAGGAAGGGAGAAATTATTGAGAGCACACTTGATAAAGGGGAAAAGGTTTGTTTAGGAATGGTTCAAGTTGTAGAATTATAGTTTGTTTTGAGATTTAGGATTTTAGGAAAGAGTTTGATGGAAGATTATGGTTGGAGAAAGGATTAGTGTTTGAGAAAGATTAGGGTTTGATGATTAATGACTTGGTGAGAACATTAAGGTTTGATGAGAATTAGGGTTTGATGAGGAAGTTATGACTTAGTGAGAAAATTAAGACTTGATGAAAAGTAGGATTTGAGAAACTTCAAGGTTTTGAGAAAGTTCAAGGTTTGATGAAAGAATTATGACTTGATGAGAAGTAGGGTTTGAGAAAAGATTTGAGAAAGGGTTTAGGGTCTACTGGGTAAGGGTTATGACAACCATCATGATTCATTGAATTCACATTTAGGGCATATCATGCATTGAGTTCATCTTTATCACAAGGTTCATTTCATAGGACTAGTTTAGACATGGTAGAGAAAGAGAAATCAGACATGCTTCTCAAACAAAATAGGTCAAGAAGGTATCAATTATCATGCATATCATTCACCCAACAAAATGTTTTAGACTGAACAAAATGATCAAGCATTCAAACATTCAACAATCCTACCATACGCGAACTATAAGATTTAATTAATACAAAGTTCACAAATTAGTCAAGAGGAGGAAATTCAAACATGTCTTTACAAAGAAAATCATCAAAAATATTTATTCAAATAGTTTCTTTTAAAAGTTGATTAAATAGCAAATGACCTAAATAAGTTTAATTAGCAAAATAAAAATATTTAGGGTTTTTTAATTTAAAATGGAAAAGAAAAAAAAACAAAAGAGAAAAGAAAATTAAATGAAATAAATAAAATGGAAAATAAAATAGAAAGAAAAAAGGAGGGAGAGAAAGAAAGAAAGCGAGAAGAAAAAAGAGTGGAAAAATGAAAATGTGGTGGCTGGGACTTAAACCCACACCCTCCACACAACCAACACACTTGGACCAACACCTCAACCACTAAGCCACATGGGGCGCGCTTAAACAAGTATGTAAACATAAATAATATATATTAAAAAAACTTTTAAAACGGAAAAATGGCGGCAGGAACTTCATCTTCTTCATCGTGCAGCAGCCGTAACTCTTTTTTTTTTTGTACAAAAATGCAACTTTCTCATACGGACATTAAATCAAACAAGTAGATACATCATTTTAATCAGAATTTCATGAGGATTCTAAATATGCAATTATTTTTTGTTTATATCAATCATAGCTCACGAAATTTTGAACATAAAGAGATAAACCCAAAAACTTTGAACAAAAATTAAATGCCAAACATTAATTATAAATGAACAATAGTAAATGGCTTTTGTTCCTCACATCATGAAAAGTATTGTGGTATCAAGAAACAATAAAAATGATGCTCAAAACAAGGAGTTCCAAAAATACCAACTTACCTCAATGGAGTGAAATCGTGATCCTTGTTATAGCACTTCCAGATGCAATTTAATGATCCCTACACCATCCTTGGACCTCAAGGAATGTATTGATGTGCTCAACTTGCTTGGAAACCTTCTGAAACTCTCTATTCAAATCAACTTGCAAGTGAAGCAAAGTGAAAAATGGATATGGTGTTTGGGCTGTTACATTAGTGTTCTAAGGGTTTGGAACACTTCTATGATGCTTATGGAAGTTGTTTGTGGTGTTGGAATGAAGTTTGGTTGAGAGAAATGAGAATTCACAAGTTTTGGTTTTTCGAAACTTTGAAATTTCAAGAAAATAAAGCAATGGTGATTCTGAAGTTCTTGGAGATTTTTTGTGTGTTTTGCAGCTGAACAAAGCCTCTACTTATAGGGGAATTGATCTGAAATGAATGCAACGGACAAAGGTATTGTTTGGAAAATTTGGAAGGTAAACCATAAAGTTCCACAAAATGGTCATAAAGTAATGCACTTGATAAGGTGAAAAAATTAGAAAAATTTCTAAGTGTTGGGATTTTCAACAACTTGAAAAATCTTAACTTTGATCAATCATAACTTCCAGTTCAAGAAATCTTTTGGCTTGTAATTTTCATCAACTTGTAGTATCAAATTCCTTCTTTAAACACAATCCTCAAGTGCTTCAATTGGATGCTTGAGGAAGAAGTTATGATCTTGGAAAGTCGGTCACTTGTTCATGCATTTCCATAACTTAGAAAAATTTCAAGAACCCTAATTTGAAAACTTTGATTCTTTTTGTGATTTTCTTTATTAATCATGATCCAATTCACTCATTTTCCATATTATCATGATTATTGACTTGAAGAAGTCATGTTTGACCAAAAATATCAAAAGTCAAACTTTGAATTTGACTTTGTATCAGATGAAATACAATCTTGCACTTGTCAATAAATTAAGCTTCTTGAGATAATTGGATAATGTGAGTGGACTCCAAAGATGTATTTGAGGGTCTTGAATCATGTTCCTAAGCATGGGATCATGTCTTAGTTAAAAAGTCAATATCCAGTTGACTTTGACCAAAAAACCTAATTTGGTGCACTTGAGGAATAGAGACTTGATGATCTTGACTTGATGTAATCTCAACCTTGGTTGTTGATGGAGAGAAAATATTAATCCATGAGTGAGTAAAATAGTTGAGATGTTGATGAACACATCAAACTTTGACTGGTCAAACAATTGGTTTTCTTAATGTTATGTGTAACACCCCCTTTCTATACCCCCAAATAATGAAATAATCATTTAGGCACATATTAAAAATTTCGTCAGAGTATAATTATAAACATAGTATAAAAGAGGTATGTCACATTATACATGAAATTAAAAAATACAACACCTGCTCATAAAGATATGCAACAGTGGGGTAGCATTCAACAGAGGAACTCAGTTCCTTACACCCACATTTCAAAGTTTTTAGTATAAAAGCGGAAAATCTAAAAACTGAATATCATATATAGATCACATGAGAAGTTGTTCATTCATCCAGTTATACATGCACAAGCCAAAAGATATATATATACATCGTACACAATAATCGCTAACGGCCTCCCTAACTACCCGGTGTCACATATCAGAGCCGACCGACAAAAGAATGAAGTCCTAAGCTTCACAAAAAGACCTCCAGCACTAATCTGCAATGCCTCATAGAGCATTATAAAACAGCAGAAGGGTGAGAAACACAATTATATTATAAATGCATATGATTATATATATCAACATAAAAATACACATATCAAGTATTCTCACCAATAATATCAAATACTAAAGCAATAAGCATATACCGATTATTATTCACATAATCACATATTCACACATCTTGCATATGTTTACATACAAAACATATCATTCATAATTCAATGCATTTAACACAAATGCACAACAGTTCACAATTGCTATCACAAGCTCAATCACACAATGTCTCACACATAATCACCAAATCATGATTTTCCACATATAACCAATGCAATCATAATTCATGCAGATGCAAAGAGACCGACACAACGACTCTCTATGCAAATGCGTATGCGGGTACCGACTCCAAGATTTCATATCTCATCACTAGTTCACTCAGGAACTCTGCAGAACCATCGCTCGTTACATCACTGTAACTCCCCGTCGGGCATACGATGTTCACCCACCGCTCACACCTCCACCAAGAGAGGCTCACGGTGTTTATGGATCGCTCACACCTCCACCGAGAGAGGCTCACGACCCGATCGCTCACATCTCCACCGAGAGAGGCTCACGATCGTCTATAGCCATCGCTTTCAGTCCTCAGGCTATTCATACCTTCATATTTTCGAGGCACACGATGTTATAGCTTATTCCCCACCGGAACCGCCGTCACACAGGACGCAACAACAATGCATAGCATGATGCTTGACACACAAGAACTCATGACAACCATGCATTTTCACACATATATGCAACCATAATCAAGCAGATATAATCAAATACTACACATTGCATATTCTTTCCCTTAGGCCACAATTCAACACCACAACATGTCATCACATGCATTATCATCACACAATAGCATACAAGTCATACAACATCCATATCCACAGCACATTGCATAATACACATCATTTACACACCATTAAAACGACAAAAGTCGACAAAACGACACTATTCACAATTCTCGACATTATTAAATCGGCTAACAAATTCTAAACCATCATAATAAGAAAGTACAACTCAATGGCTTTCTAATGCATCAAACCACGCCTCAAACCGAATCACAGATCAAAAGTTATGCAGAAAACAAAATTACACGAACAGCACTGTTCGCTGGGCGAATCTCCCTCGCGAGCATTCGCTAGCTCCTTCGCTAGGCGAACATCCCTCGCGAGCATTCGCTAGCTCCTTCGCTAGGCGAATGTTCCAGCGAACCAACTGTTAGATAAAAACAGACACAAAGTTCTCTAGGCGAAACCCCTGGCGAACCAAGGCAGCAACTACCAACATTTAAAACACCCAAACTTCGCTAGGCGAACACTCTAGCGAACCTTCGCTCACGCCTTCGCTAGGCGAATACCCGTAGCGAACCTTCGCTACCCTTCGCTGAATGGTTCGCTAGGCGAACCTGCGAAAACTCAGAATCCTTCAGCGCTGTTAAAAACCCAAAAATGATATTTTTCAACCCAAACCATTTCCAAATCAACATATTTCAATCAGAACATATTCTAATCATGTCAACAAGCAAACTACTACATTTACATCGATTTCCAACCGCTAAACCATCGATTCTACTCATTTTATCGTTTTCGACCTAGAAGTGAAAAACATGGAAAGCAAGAGAATCATCCAAACACATTCATACATAATCATATACAAGCATAGTATAATCGAGTTTCGCACCCTTACCCGATTAAATCGATTCCTAGAAGTGGTTTTCTTTGATTCCTAGCTTTTTCCTCTTTTTCTCTCTTTTCTCTTCTTTCCCTTCTCTTTTCTTCTTCTCCTTTTCTTTCTCTTACTATTTTTCTTTCTTTTCTAATTCCCTCTATTTCTATTTCTTTCTCTTTTTCTTTACTAACTTAGTAAATAATTAGGGAAAAGACTAAAATACCCTTACTCTCAATTATCTCACAAACGATCCCAAAATGCGATAAAATATAATCATATCGAAAAATAACATAATTTCAGATAAAAGTAAAAAATAAAATAATATAATAATAAAATAATAAAAAACGACTCACTTAAATAAAAATACTAAAACTGGGGCGTTACAACTCTCCCCCACTTGGAAATTTTCGTCCTCGAAAATATAACCGAGACGAACAACTCCAGACACGACTCTCGCATCCGACTAACAAACCAACACGCCAACAAAAGGCGCACCACGAATAACACCACTGACAAACCCCTTGCTAACAGCAGATATGAAAACGACACGACAACGACGACAACAACACCGACAAGATGCAAAGCCCATACAATGCACTTGACGACCAACTTACTACTCAAAGAATACCCAAGCACCAACTCACAGGTTCACTCTTGAACCAAAACACAACAAGATCGTTACCATTACTGTAGGTAACCCACCTCTAATTCCTCACACAGGAATCAGCTACTCGCACTAGAACCAACACAATGGAAACGAGGCAACAACACAAATAAGAACATAACGTTCTAGAACACGGCAAGGTCTCAACAACATCAACAAAACAAGAATACCAACCTCCTTGTCACACAACCTTATTACATCAATGCCACGATTCACCAATCGTACATATAACCAAAACATCCATCTACTTAGTAGCCCATGAATACCATTCAAACCTTTCACCTAACGCTTCCACTCTGAAACATCCATTGGTCTCACCATTCCTACAGATTTCCAATGTTCAACCTAAGAACTCTAACAAGTCAGACACGTATATACGAAACGTGCCACATCACGCTTCTGATGCGCACTCTGATGACTCGTAACCATCAAAACTACCAATCTCACGTCCAAAGTCTAACTCTTTCGCATACTCACCAAACCACTGTTCACTTTTAATATTTCCATCCTCACACTCTTCTGTGTTATCCCACACACGAGACACAAGCCTCTGGACTGCTCACCCAATTCAAATTCTCGGACCATTAAAATAGACATACATAGAAATTTTCGACTTAACTCCTCAGTCACAACAATAGCTTTTCCCCCAAAGGATAATCCAAACCAATTCAATATTCAATATTCTTATAATTACCAAACACTTCGAATCTAGAATCATAAAGATAATACTTCCAATATCCCAACTTAATACAACTACTACCAATTCCATTTCCACAGTAGTACCGATCCTTTCACGAATCCTCAAATGTCGAAAAACATAATCCACGACTTCCCTTTTTCAAGTCCACTGAAGTAACGAAACGCTATTCTTGGAAAAGCCTTCCATACCCTTCGGTAATAACCAACAAAAGTACAAAAAGTTTATAATCACCTTTAACTAACTTCGGAGCCTCTCCAAGCAACACCGCAACCACATCCAATGATAACAAATATAACCCGTCACACAAGGTCGATCGAAGCCTCAACTCAACAAATCACCACTCTTATCAAACATACCACCAATTGTAATTCTAGTCAAACTTAACCAAACCATTCCAGTTACCTAATCCTAAAAATGAACATTTATTCTCAATCGTCGCCCTATATCGCTGTCCGTAGTCCATACACAATTTCTTCCATTGACAATTCAAATTCCGATTTATCGCAATAACCAACCAAAAAGGACTCTCAATGACTTCGCAACTGAATCGCATACCAGAACCTCTAATCCATCTCATCTTCTGATATAAGAATCTTCATCGACACAACAAAATAATCTGTAACCATCCCTTAAATTCCCAAACAACTCATCGCACACACTATCAAAGCTAGAAAGACACGTTCATTCCATCCAACATAATTCCCGTCTGCTATCAACAAGAGATTAAGGGTGATTAGTTCCTCAATTTGTCAATAGACAGCCGACAACCATGATGAGGCATAAACCGTCTCCGCCAAACTATAATAGTATTCCTTACATCCGCATCCCTTCTTGAACCAGAAACTACACTTATAATTTTGTAATTCCGAACACACTGAGCCAGCGCTCTACACCGGAAACAACATGGAGAAGTACCAGCTTCTCCCCCACTTATCTCATTCTAACCTCTCTAACTGTAAACACACCTAATCCATCATAAATCCTCTACCATAAATGGTCAAAGAACAATTTAAACAAACAAAAAAAATGATTACCGACCCCTATGCAGAAATATCGATAACCATCTTACCATACCAAAAAGACCACAACAAATTCAAACGCTTCGCGCACTCAGACGAAATAAATGAATGAGTCGCTTCATTACCAATAATAGCAAATAAAGGTGTACTCTTAATAAAACAAGTACCTTTAGTCAAACGATCCGCACCAGTAGTCCCATCTCCTACCCATGCAACAGCCTTCCTACCAGTCCGAGCTTTCTTCGGTTTCGTACACCCCGTGCTAATATGACCTGTTCCACCACAGTTGAAACACTGCACATTAATTCTCTTACAATCCGCTGCGACATGTCCCGAACCTCCACACTTGGAACATTTCAGTTTATTCTTCTCACAATCAAGCCGAAGGTGTCCTACTTCCCCACACTGGTAACACTTAAAGTAACACCTAGGAGGACTAGACATTCCTCCTTCACTTGCCTTTTTCTCAAAATTCTCCCTTTTCTTACCCTTAACAGCTGGTGTGACATAAGGACCACCACGAGACTGTTGTTTCCCTTTCCTGTCATTCACACTCTTATAGTGAGTAGAACGAGCCCTACCTTCCTCCTCGTAAATCCTACAACTGTCCACCAAATCAGAAAACCTTCTAATCCTCTGATAACCGATTGCCCGTTTAATCTCCGGACGCAATTCGTTCTCATATTTCACACACTTAGAAAACTCAGCAGTCGCTTCAGCATAATGAGGATAGAACTGCACAAGTTCCACAAACTTTGCTGTGTAATCCATAACAGACATATTGCCTTGTTTCAACTCCAAGAACTCAATCTCTTTCTTTTCCTTCACACCCTCAGGATAATACTTCCTCTGAAACTCTCGGCCAAATACATCCCAAGTAACCTCTTCATCATCCTCTCCCAACACTTGGCGCAAACTAACCCACCAATCAGCTGCTTCTTCTTCCAGCATGTGAGTACCCAGTCTCACCTTATTCCCTTCAGCACAATCCATCACATGGAAGATTCTTTCAACCTCTTCAAACCAAAACTATGCACCATCAGGATCATATCTTCCCTTGAAGATAGGAAGTTCGTTCTTCCCGAACTCGACATTACCCGTAACATTCAGTACACCCTGCACAGCCCGAGCCATATTCTGTTCATTTCCAATAACAGCAACTATGGTTAAACAAACAGCTCACCGAACCACAAGACCAACAAAGACTGACACAAACTGACACGGACTGGCTCTGATACCACTTAATGTAACACCCCCTTTCTATACCCCCAAATAATGAAATAATCATTTAGCCACATATTAAAAATTCCGTCAGAGTATAATTATAAACATAGTATAAAAGAGGTATGTCACATTATACATGAAATTAAAACATACAACACCTGCTCATAAAGATATGCAACAGTGGGGTAGCATTCAACAGAGGAAATCAGTTCCTTACACCCACATTTCAAAGTTTTTAGAATAAAAGCGGAAAATCTAAAAACTGAATATCATATATAGATCACATGAGAAGTTGGTCATTCATCCAGTTATACATGCACAAGCCAAAAGATATATATACATCGTACACAATAATCGCTAACGGCCTCCCTAACTACCCGGTGTCACATATCAGAGCCGACCGAAAAAAGAATGAAGTCCTAAGCTTCACAAAAAGACCTCCAGCACTAATCTGCAATGCCTCATAGAGCATTATAAAACAGCAGAAGGGTGAGAAACACAATTATATTATAAATGCATATGATTATATATATCAACATAAAAATACACATATCAAGTATTCTCACCAATAATATCAAATACTAAAGCAATAAGCATATACCGATTATTATTCACATAATCACATATTCACACATCTTGCATATGTTTACATACAAAACATATCATTCATAATTCAATGCATTTAACACAAATGCACAACAGTTCACAATTGCTATCACAAGCTCAATCACACAATGTCTCACACATAATCACCAAATCATGATTTTCCACATATAACCAATGCAATCATAATTCATGCAGATGCAAAGAAATTGACACAACGACTCTCTATGCAAATGCATATGCGGTACCGACTCCAAAATTTCATATCTCATCACTAGTTCACTCAGGAACTCTGTAGAACCATCGCTCGTTACATCACTGTAACTCCCCGTCGGGCATACGATGTTCACCCACCGCTCACACCTCCACCAAGAGAGGCTCACGGTGTTTATGGATCGCTCACACCTCCACCGAGAGAGGCTCACGACCCGATCGCTCACATCTCCACCGAGAGAGGCTCACGATCGTCTATAACCATCGCTTTCAGTCCTCAGGCTATTCATACCTTCATATTTTCGAGGCACACGATGTTATAGCTTATTCCCCACCGGAACCGCCGTCACACAGGACGCAACAACAATGCATATCATGATGCTTGACACACAAGAACTCATGACAACCATGCATTTTCACACATATATGCAACCATAATCAAGCAGATATAATCAAATACTACACATTGCATATTCTTGCCCTTAGGCCACAATTCAACACCACAACATGTCATCACATGCATTATCATCACACAACAGCATACAAGTCATACAACATCCATATCCACAGCACATTGCATAATACACATCATTTACACACCATTAAAACGACAAAAGTCGACAAAACGACACTATTCACAATTCTCGACATTATTAAATCGGCTAACAAATTCTAAACCATCATAATAAGAAAGTACAACTCAATGGCTTTCCAATGCATCAAACCACGCCTCAAACCGAATCACAGATCAAAAGTTATGCAGAAAACAAAATTACACGAACAGCACTGTTCGCTGGGCGAATCTCCCTCGCGAGCATTCGCTAGCTCCTTCGCTAGGCGAACATCCCTCGCGAGCATTCGCTAGCTCCTTCGCTAGGCGAATGTTCCAGCGAACCAACTGTTAGATAAAAACAGACACAAAGTTCTCTAGGCGAAACCCCTGGCGAACCAAGGCAGCAACTACCAACATTTAAAACACCCAAACTTCGCTAGGCGAACACTCTAGCGAACCTTCGCTCACGCCTTCGCTAGGCGAATACCCGTAGCGAACCTTCGCTACCCTTCGCTGAATGGTTCGCTAGGCGAACCTGCGAAAACTCAGAATCCTTCAGCGCTGTTAAAAACCCAAAAATGATATTTTTCAACCCAAACCATTTCCAAATCAACATATTTCAATCAGAACATATTCTAATCATGTCAACAAGCAAACTACTACATTTACATCGATTTCCAACCGCTAAACCATCGATTCTACTCATTTTATCGTTTTCGACCTAGAAGTGAAAAACATGGAAAGCAAGAGAATCATCCAAACACATTCATACATAATCATATACAAGCATAGTATAATCGAGTTTCGCACCCTTACCCGATTAAATCGATTCCTAGAAGTGGTTTTCTTTGATTCCTAGCTTTTTCCTCTTTTTCTCTCTTTTCTCTTCTTTCCCTTCTCTTTTCTTCTTCTCCTTTTCTTTCTCTTACTATTTTTCTTTCTTTTCTAATTCCCTCTATTTCTATTTCTTTCTCTTTTTCTTTACTAACTTAGTAAATAATTAGGGAAAAGACTAAAATACCCTTACTCTCAATTATCTCACAAACGATCCCAAAATGCGATAAAATATAATCATATCGAAAAATAACATAATTTCAGATAAAAGTAAAAAATAAAATAATATAATAATAAAATAATAAAAAACGACTCACTTAAATAAAAATACTAAAACTGGGGCGTTACAACTCTCCCCACTTGGAAATTTTCGTCCTCGAAAATATAACCGAGACGAACAACTCCAGACACGACTCTCGCATCCGACTAACAAACCAACACGCCAACAAAAGGCGCACCACGAATAACACCACTGACAAACCCCTTGCTAACAGCAGATATGAAAACGACACGACAACGACGACAACAACACCGACAAGATGCAAAGCCCATACAATGCACTTGACGACCAACTTACTACTCAAAGAATACCCAAGCACCAACTCACAGGTTCACTCTTGAACCAAAACACAACAAGATCGTTACCATTACCGTAGGTAACCCACCTCTAATTCCTCACACAGGAATCAGCTACTCGCACTAGAACCAACACAATGGAAACGAGGCAACAACACAAATAAGAACATAACGTTCTAGAACACGGCAAGGTCTCAACAACATCAACAAAACAAGAATACCAACCTCCTTGTCACACAACCTTATTACATCAATGCCACGATTCACCAATCGTACATATAACCAAAACATCCATCTACTTAGTAGCCCATGAATACCATTCAAACCTTTCACCTAACGCTTCCACTCTGAAACATCCATTGGTCTCACCATTCCTACAGATTTCCAATGTTCAACCTAAGAACTCTAACAAGTCAGACACGTATATACGAAACGTGCCACATCACGCTTCTGATGCGCACTCTGATGACTCGTAACCATCAAAACTACCAATCTCACGTCCAAAGTCTAACTCTTTCGCATACTCACCAAACCACTGTTCACTTTTAATATTTCCATCCTCACACTCTTCTGTGTTATCCCACACATGAGACACAAGCCTCTGGACTGCTCACCCAATTCAAATTCTCGGACCATTAAAATAGACATACATAGAAATTTTCGACTTAACTCCTCAGTCACAACAATAGCTTTTCCCCCAAAGGATAATCCAAACCAATTCAATATTCAATATTCTTATAATTACCAAACACTTCGAATCTAGAATCATAAAGATAATACTTCCAATATCCCAACTTAATACAACTACTACCAATTCCATTTCCACAGTAGTACCGATCCTTTCACGAATCCTCAAATGTCGAAAAACATAATCCACGACTTCCCTTTTTCAAGTCCACTGAAGTAACGAAACGCTATTCTTGGAAAAGCCTTCCATACCCTTCGGTAATAACCAACAAAAGTACAAAAAGTTTATAATCACCTTTAACTAACTTCGGAGCCTCTCCAAGCAACACCGCAACCACATCCAATGATAACAAATATAACCCATCACACAAGGTCGATCGAAGCCTCAACTCAACAAATCACCACTCTTATCAAACATACCACCAATTGTAATTCTAGTCAAACTTAACCAAACCATTCCAGTTACCTAATCCTAAAAATGAACATTTATTCTCAATCGTCGCCCTATATCGCTGTCCGTAGTCCATACACAATTTCTTCCATTGACAATTCAAATTCCGATTTATCGCAATAACCAACCAAAAAGGACTCTCAATGACTTCGCAACTGAATCGCATACCAGAACCTCTAATCCATCTCATCTTCTGATATAAGAATCTTCATCGACACAACAAAATAATCTGTAACCATCCCTTAAATTCCCAAACAACTCATCGCACACACTATCAAAGCCAGAAAGACACGTTCATTCCATCCAACATAATTCCCGTCTGCTATCAACAAGAGATTAAGGGTGATTAGTTCCTCAATTTGTCAATAGACAGCCGACAACCATGATGAGGCATAAACCGTCTCCGCCAAACTATAATAGTATTCCTTACATCCGCATCCCTTCTTGAACCAGAAACTACACTTATAATTTTGTAATTCCGAACACACTGAGCCAGCGCTCTACACCGGAAACAACATGGAGAAGTACCAGCTTCTCCCCCACTTATCTCATTCTAACCTCTCTAACTGTAAACACACCTAATCCATCACAAATCCTCTACCATAAATGGTCAAAGAACAATTTAAACAAACAAAAAAAAATGATTACCGACCCCTATGCAGAAATATCGATAACCATCTTACCATACCAAAAAGACCACAACAAATTCAAACGCTTCGCGCACTCAGACGAAATAAATGAATGAGTCGCTTCATTACCAATAATAGCAAATAAAGGTGTACTCTTAATAAAACAAGTACCTTTAGTCAAACGATCCGCACCAGTAGTCCCATCTCCTACCCATGCAACAGCCTTCCTACCAGTCCGAGCTTTCTTCGGTTTCGTACACCCCGTGCTAATATGACCTGTTCCACCACAGTTGAAACACTGCACATTAATTCTCTTACAATCCGCTGCGACATGTCCCGAACCTCCACACTTGGAACATTTCAGTTTATTCTTCTCACAATCAAGCCGAAGGTGTCCTACTTCCCCACACTGGTAACACTTAAAGTAACACCTAGGAGGACTAGACATTCCTCCTTCACTTGCCTTTTTCTCAAAATTCTCCCTTTTCTTACCCTTAACAGCTGGTGTGACATAAGGACCACCACGAGACTGTTGTTTCCCTTTCCTGTCATTCACACTCTTATAGTGAGTAGAACGAGCCCTACCTTCCTCCTCGTAAATCCTACAACTGTCCACCAAATCAGAAAACCTTCTAATCCTCTGATAACCGATTGCCCGTTTAATCTCCGGACGCAATTCGTTCTCATATTTCACACACTTAGAAAACTCAGCAGTCGCTTCAGCATAATGAGGATAGAACTGCACAAGTTCCACAAACTTTGCTGTGTAATCCATAACAGACATATTGCCTTGTTTCAACTCCAAGAACTCAATCTCTTTCTTTTCCTTCACACCCTCAGGATAATACTTCCTCTGAAACTCTCGGCCAAATACATCCCAAGTAACCTCTTCATCATCCTCTCCCAACACTTGGCGCAAACTAACCCACCAATCAGCTGCTTCTTCTTCCAGCATGTGAGTACCCAGTCTCACCTTATTCCCTTCAGCACAATCCATCACATGGAAGATTCTTTCAACCTCTTCAAACCAAAACTATGCACCATCAGGATCATATCTTCCCTTGAAGATAGGAAGTTCGTTCTTCCCGAACTCGACATTACCCGTAACATTCAGTACACCCTGCACAGCCCGAGCCATATTCTGTTCATTTCCAATAACAGCAACTATGGTTAAACAAACAGCTCACCGAACCACAAGACCAACAAAGACTGACACAAACTGACACGGACTGGCTCTGATACCACTTAATGTAACACCCCCTTTCTATACCCCCAAATAATGAAATAATCATTTAGCCACATATTAAAAATTCCGTCAGAGTATAATTATAAACATAGTATAAAAGAGGTATGTCACATTATACATGAAATTAAAACATACAACACCTGCTCATAAAGATATGCAACAGTGGGGTAGCATTCAACAAAGGAAATCAGTTCCTTACACCCACATTTCAAAGTTTTTAGAATAAAAGCGGAAAATCTAAAAACTGAATATCATATATAGATCACATGAGAAGTTGGTCATTCATCCAGTTATACATGCACAAGCCAAAAGATATATATACATCGTACACAATAATCGCTAACGGCCTCCCTAACTACCCGGTGTCACATATCAGAGCCGACCGAAAAAAGAATGAAGTCCTAAGCTTCACAAAAAGACCTCCAGCACTAATCTGCAATGCCTCATAGAGCATTATAAAACAGCAGAAGGGTGAGAAACACAATTATATTATAAATGCATATGATTATATATATCAACATAAAAATACACATATCAAGTATTCTCACCAATAATATCAAATACTAAAGCAATAAGCATATACCGATTATTATTCACATAATCACATATTCACACATCTTGCATATGTTTACATACAAAACATATCATTCATAATTCAATGCATTTAACACAAATGCACAACAGTTCACAATTGCTATCACAAGCTCAATCACACAATGTCTCACACATAATCACCAAATCATGATTTTCCACATATAACCAATGCAATCATAATTCATGCAGATGCAAAGAAATTGACACAACGACTCTCTATGCAAATGCATATGCGGTACCGACTCCAAGATTTCATATCTCATCACTAGTTCACTCAGGAACTCTGTAGAACCATCGCTCGTTACATCACTGTAACTCCCCGTCGGGCATACGATGTTCACCCACCGCTCACACCTCCACCAAGAGAGGCTCACGGTGTTTATGGATCGCTCACACCTCCACCGAGAGAGGCTCACGACCCGCTCGCTCACACCTCCACCGAGAGAGGCTCACGATCGTCTATAACCATCGCTTTCAGTCCTTAGGCTATTCATACCTTCATATTTTTGAGGCACACGATGTTATAGCTGATTCCCCACCGGAACCACCGTCACACAGGACGCAACAACAATGCATATCATGATGCTTGACACACAAGAACTCATGACAACCATGCATTTTCACACATATATGCAACCATAATCAAGCAGATATAATCAAATACTACACATTGCATATTCTTGCCCTTAGGCCACAATTCAACACCACAACATGTCATCACATGCATTATCATCACACAACAGCATACAAGTCATACAACATCCATATCCACAGCACATTGCATAATACACATCATTTACACACCATTAAAATAGCAAAAGTCGACAAAATGACATTATTCACAATTCTCGACATTATTAAATCGGCTAACAAATTCTAAACCATCATAATAAGAAAGTACAGCTCAATGGCTTTCCAATGCATCAAACCACGCCTCAAACCGAATCACAGATCAAAAGTTATGCAGAAAACAAAATTACACGAACAGCACTGTTCGCTGGGCGAATCTCCCTCGCGAGCATTCGCTAGCTCCTTCGCTAGGCGAACATCCCTCGCGAGCATTCGCTAGCTCCTTCGCTAGGCGAATGTTCTAGCGAACCAACTGTTAGATAAAAACAAACACAAAGTTCGCTAGGCGAACCCCCTGGCGAACCAAGGCAGCAACTACCAACATTTAAAACACCCAAACTTCGCTAGGCGAACACTCTAGCGAACCTTCGCTCACGCCTTCGCTAGGCGAATACCCGTAGCGAACCTTCGCTACCCTTCGCTGAATGGTTCGTTAGGCGAACCTGCGAAAACTCAGAATCCTTCAGCGTTGTTGAAAACCCAAAAATGATATTTTTCAACCCAAACCATTTCCAAATCAACACATTTCAATCAGAACCTATTCTAATCATGTCAACAAGCAAACTACCACATTTACATCGATTTCCAACCGCTAAACCATCGATTCTACTCATTTTATCGTTTTCGACCTAGAAGTGAAAAACATGGAAAGCAAGAGAATCATCCAAACACATTCATACATAATCATATACAAGCATAGTATAATCGAGTTTCGCACCCTTACCCGATTAAATCGATTCCTAGAAGTGGTTTTCTTTGATTCCTAGCTTTTTCCTCTTTTTCTCTCTTTTCTCTTCTTTCCCTTCTCTTTTCTTCTTCTCCTTTTCTTTCTCTTACTATTTTTCTTTCTTTTCTAATTCCCTCTATTTCTATTTCTTTCTCTTTTTCTTTACTAACTTAGTAAATAATTAGGGAAAAGACTAAAATACCCTTACTCTCAATTATCTCACAAACGATCCCAAAATGCGATAAAATATAATCATATCGAAAAATAACATAATTTCAGATAAAAGTCGAAAATAAAATAATATAATAATAAAATAATCAAAAACGACTCACTTAAATAAAAATACTAAAACTGGGGCGTTACATTATGCACATGATGCAACTAACAATGATGGAATCTATGGGGTAAAATTTGGGGTATGACAGTTGCCTCTATTTAAATATCTTTATCGAATGGAATGAGTGATGACAATCCTCATGAAATCATGGTAAAAGGTATTTAAATATGAAAAGACCTGAAATTTTTCCCCTATATGCAATGACATGCTATGATATGGACAAACAGACTCATTTTTCCTTATTTTTTAGCTGGGGATACAATGCGAAATGGAATCAACCCTAGAATTTTTTTATATATTTATGATGAATGATGATGGACATATGGGGAATGATGCCCCAGACTATTAAGGCAAGATTCCACTGGGGAAAAAGTTTAGAACTTCTGGGGCATAAGCAACACATCTGAAAGAGATACAATTGGGGAATACAAGATATTGTGGAAATCTGTCAAGGTGACAAAGAATATCCAACAATACTTGGGGAGAAAAGGATAAACCCTAGAATAGGTAGTAAAAACATCAAAGAATGGCATTGGACGGAAACATAACAACTTTGGCAAGAATGATAAAGACATCCAAGAATAGTATTAGATGGAGGTAAGATTCAACTTTGGGAGAAAAACATCAGTAACACCCAAGAATGACATTGGATGAATGGAGACGCAACATCCAAGAATAACATTGGATACAAATAGAAGCAAGACATCCAAGAATGACATTGGATGAAAATGATAAACAACGTCCATGGATGGTATTGGACAAAACAGAATCACAATATCCAGGAATGACACTGGATAAAAATGAATAAATGACACCTAAGAGTAGCATTGGATGAAAAATGGATTACAACATCTAAGAATGGCATTGGATATGGAATGAGGATATCCAAGAATGACATTGGATACAAATAAAAGTAAGGCATCCAAGAATGGCATTGGACAAAGGTATAGATATGTCACGATATCCAAGAATGGCATTGGATATAAGAGAGAGACAGGAAAAGACATCCAAGAATAACACTGGATGGAAATTGAAATGATAGATATGTCTATGAATAGCATTGGATACGGAGAAAGAAACAAGCACACCCAAGAATATCATTGGACGAGAAATAGAGACAACAAGGAATAACAATAGATGGGAAATAGAGAGATCCAGGAATAGATTTGGACGCAAAAAAGGAATAGACAGACACATATCTGCTTTGGTAGGTGCCAAGTAAGTTGGACTTTGACCATAAGGTAAGACGTTTATAGCAACACGGCCTCTGGTGAATGCAAATGAGGATGAACACTCTTGCTATGCTTGGTATATGAACTTTGTTATGATGTATGATCAAATGTATGTAATCCATATGTGACGACATGGCTTAATTCTTTTGAGGAGAGGACAAGATTGGAAGGTTGATCCCTCGAAAGGATATCACCGGCACTCTGCTTGGGGACTAAACATGCTGCTGCTAAACACATCTCTACTACACTAGTAAAATGTATCAAGTTGATGATCCTTGGAGGAAGGATGGAGAGCTTCTTGGGAATTCCTCAAGTAAGTTGCCCCCGGATTAGCTGAATATTATAGATGGGTTGATCATTGCTTCAACTTGATTGATTCTGGAAATGACTGCCTTTCTGTGCACTTGGAAGGCTTGCCCTAGTATAAGCCTTGAAAGATATTTTGGATAAACCAATTCTGAGAAGCACTGGTACTGACCAACAAATCTTGAACTAATTCTAAATAGGATCTGGAAGGAACTTGCCCCTGATAGGATCAATGACCAAGTTTCCTAACTATTTGAAAATTAATTGAAAGGAAAGCTAGTTTGCAAACAAAAATATTCATTCAAACATGGAAATTTTAATGCAAAGCTCATGCAACTAAATTCATTGTTGGAATGATGCAAAACATATGAATCACTGGTCAAAATATGGTGGTTTAAGAAATTCAATGCGAAAGGTAAAGCAAAGGTATGGTACCAAAAAAATGGTTTGCCAAAATCCTTTGAGTTAGTTTACACAACCTTGCTGTAGTATGCTTTCAAAATAACCTTGCTTCAGTTAGGTCTTTTGAGGGTTGTAACGTGGCATGGTTCACGGTTTATGAAACAAAGAATAAAGGCTCAAAGTTTATTTGTACCCACCAAATCTTCGTGATGATCTTCAGTCCTACGCTCAGTTAACTCAAATTATGCGCTCAAGTTCCAAGAGGTTAGGAATCGTATTGATGATAATGATGATGATGGTTCAGAGGTCAATGGACCCTTGATATGGCAGTCACTGCTTTCTTACAACATTTAGTTATTTTTTCCATTGAGGATTTTCATGGTGAGGACTGAGAATTTAAGGACCTCTTCTTTTTATTATCCCTAAATTTTGTTTGAATTGTTTCTTTTGAGACTTACAGTCAGCGGGATGCCTCAAGTTTTTGCCTAAGTCTCTTTCATAGGTTTTGACTTAGCGGACCTTTATATTTCTTTTCTTTTTTGAGAAAGAAGGTGAATGTCTTGCTCAATGATTACGGTGAACCATCATTGGCTTTTGATTTGAAAGACATCTTCGAAACTTGCTTGCTGTGTGGAAGGAAAACTTGGGAATTCAACTTTTATTGAAAGGTGTTTTGCATGAAGCTCTTGCACAACTAAATTAACTGAGAGCTACCCATCCCCAGGTTAAGATTTCAGGTTTTTTTTATATAGAAAGAAACTTCATCTTCTAGGCTTGAAGGGGTTGACGAGGGTTTAACTTCCTTATTTCTCTAGTGTTTGGGAATTGAAACAATGCCTTACATTATTAGAAAAGTTTTGATTTGAAAGCATACAAGCAACAATTATGGGTATTATATTTTCATCATCCTCCCTAAATTTTTGCATAAGCAGTATTTTGATAATAGAAAGTGAACATGAGATATATTTTGAAAGAGAAAGCATAAAGATGCAAATAACAGATGTAAATGAATCAAAATATTGCAAAGCCCATTTCATTAACATGGAAGTTTAAACAAAATCTAAAAGCAAACAGTTAATAATGTTAAAGGAAAATGCAAACAAAAAGAAACAAGGCCTAGTGACTAAACAACAACAAGGATGAGTTGTCCTGTCTAAAACACTGGCTTTAGGAGAATAGTTTGACTTGTTGAACTTGACTGAAGCTTCACTTCTCATGCCTGGCAGAGGATTGTTCTTGACATTAGGATTAGTATCATGAAAGGTGAGGATCATGTCTCTGAACCAAACCAGGATACAGTTCAGTGTACGTCATGGGAATTGGATCAAAGTTTGTCCTATTGCGGTTCTAGTTTTGTCCATTAGCCGGATGTTGAGGAACTTGAGTTGGTCGAGCAACCACATGAGTAACAGCAGCAACATAAGTTTGATTAGAATACTGAGGTCTATGAAAAGGTCTTATATCCTCAGTCAAGATAGCCTTGGATTCTTCGCACTATTAGAAGATTCAGAAGCTTTAGATACTTTACCATTCTTGATACCTTATTCGAGTCTTTGGCCAATGGTCACCAAATTTTTGAAGCTGGAGGAGACACTACCAATCATCTTTTCCCAATAAAAGGGAGAAAAAATGTCCATGAACATTCATGTGGGTTCTTTCTCTGCTCACTACAAGAAAAATGGCAAATTGCGACGGTTCATTTTGGCATATTACGACGATTAGAACCGTCGCAATTTTTAAGTTACGACGGTTTTAGTACTGTCGCGGAAACGTGCATCGCGAGGCCATATTGCGACGATTGTGAAAACCGTCATACATACCATCGTTATTTTCATGAAGGGGTATCTAACTGACGTAAATATATATATATATATATATATTGTGACGGTTTCCAACCATCTTAACCTGCTTACTGATTTTTGTTTTAATTTTTGATTGTGACGGTTACAACTGTCGTAATTTTCTATTTGATACATGTTTATATGGTTGATTGTGACGGTTATAACTGTCGTAACTCTCATAATGTTTTTTTGTGTTTATTGTTGATTACGACGGTTACAACTATTGTATCTTTTTGTTTGATTCATGTTTATATCGTTGATTGCGATGGTTATAACCGCCATAATTTTCTTAATTTTTTTGTTTTTTTTTTATTATGACGGTTACCAACCGTCATAACTTTGTGTATAGTATTATTTTATTTATATTAAAATATTTTTAAATATAATATTATTTTTTCAATATTATTTATTTTCAATATTATTTTAGTATTGTTGTGTCGATCATACTTATGCCATTGATGGATTGATTCACAAAGGAGTTCTTAAGGGTGCCAACCATATCGAGATTCTCTTTGACATATCTGCGCCTACAGAACTGCCACATAGCATCACCAAACCCTACAATTTTTTATTTCCTTTCTTGTCTGGTACTAATTCTGTGACATATCTGCACCTACAGAACTACCACATAGCATCCTCTATGAAATTTTCTGGATTGAAGAATTTGAAAACTCTTGTGTTGCATCTCGTTCCTGTGGAGCAGAATATGCTTCAGGATCAGTGTTTTAGCTGCATCCATCTTGAGAACTTGACTCTTAATGAATGTGAGTTCAAATCTCACTTAAAAATAACTAGTACAACATTGCTTGATTTGAACATTGACTGTGGGCGTATCACTCAGAGGAAGATTAATATTGATATCATTGCATCAAATCTCTCCTCCATTGAATATTCTTTTGGTTTAGTCGTCTAGTCAGAAACAATCTAAACAAAGATCCTCGCAAACGATTCAAAATTTAGCTGCAACACATCATTTTTAGAGTTTTCATAACAAAGCCTTAGTATACATACTGTTATTATTAGGAGAGAGAGAGAGAGAGAGAGAGAGAGAGAGAGAGAGATAGAGAGAGAGAGAGAGAGAGCCTTAGTATGGATTTCATTTTTTTAATTATTAAATTAAAATTAAAATTTAAATAAAAAATGAGGATTATATATCAAATTATTTGTTTAAAAACCTATAAGAAGGCCAATGAACGCGTAGAATCACAAGTATTGTAGTTAGTAATAAACCCTAATTCTCTAGGTTTTTATCCAAGTCGTAGTCAAAATCAACGCAGAACAGAAACTTGTCCACAATTTTTCCTTCTGAGGTAGGTATTGATGTTTCATTGAATCAAATTCTAAAGTTTGTTGACTATTGTTTGCATTGCAGCAACAATGAAGAGTGAATCAACCGAGTTGCCTGATTGTATTATATCACATATCTTTTCCATGTTAACTTTGAAGGATTTAGTGAAAACCAATGTTTTGTCCAAACAATGGTTTCATGAATGGGGATTAAGGAAAGACCTCAATTTTGATCTCCATAACTATTAGAAATAATAATTTATATTCCCAAACTTAGTCATTAAGTTTGTTAGAGGGTATTTTAGTATTTTGTTTGTTACTTTTGTAGCCCTAGTTTTAGCTTATAAATAGACTAGTGGTAGTTAGTGATTGTATTCCTTTTTGTAGCCGTCATTCTATTATAATATATTCTACTCTTTTTCATCCTTTATTCACCTTGTACACCAACAATTGGTATCTAGAGCTCCGGTTCGGATCCACGGGGAAACACGAGTGAAACGTGAGGCGTTGTGTGATTGATTTTTGGTTCTTGGATTCGTGTTGAATCTTGAACAAAAATCTGATCAGAATCATAATTTTTGATTTTGTGGGGTTGGGAAACACTGTGTGGTGAGATCTGAGTGTACTGTACAAGGTTGAAGATGAACGGAAACGGCGGCATGAACACCAAGCTTCCAGTATTTGATGGCAAAAACTGGACTCGTTGGATGATTCAGATGCGTGTACTGTTCGGTGCTCAAGATGTTCTGGATCTTGTCACTGAAGGTTATGTTCCGGTAGCAGCAGATGCAACGGAGGAACAGAGGAACGCGCAGAAGGATACAAGGAAGACAGATCAGAAAGCATTGTTTTACATCCATCAGTGTGTGGATGCAAATGTGTTTGAGAAAATCGTTGATTCAACGACGACAAAGGCTGCGTGGGACACACTGGTCAGATGTTACGGTGGTGACGCATCAGTGAAGAAGGTGAAGCTTCAGTCTCTACGTAAGCAGTATGAGAATCTCAACATGAAGAACAATGAGAAAGTTTCTAAGTACATCTCCAGAGTGATTCTGATCACTAATGAGGTGAAGGCGTATGGAGAAACTCTTTCTGAACAAGTAATCATTGAGAAGGTATTGAGATCCCTTACCGCTCAGTTTGATTACATTGTGGTAGCAATAGAACATTCTAAGGATCTGAGCACCATGAGAATTGAAGAGCTGCAAAGCAGTATAGAGGGGCAAGAGTTGCGTCTGGCTGAGAGAACTTCTGAAAGGGAAGTAGAGCAGCAGGCTCTGAAAGCAGTTTCTGATAAGAAGCATCAGAAGCAGTCTTGGTCAGAAGCCAGGAGAAGATCTGATGGTGGTCAGAAGTCAGAAACCTCAACTTCTGATAGGTAAAAGAATGCTCAGAAGGGAAAAGAGAAGTATGACAAGAAGAAGATCCAATGTTACTGTTGCAAGAAGTTTGGTCACTTTACTAGAGATTGTTGGTCAAACAAAGAAAGGAAGTCAAAAGAAGCAAATATATCCAGAAGTTCTGATGATGAATCTGTGCTACTGATGGCTTCTGAATCTGATGATATGAATTTGACAGACTGGTGGTATATGGACACTGGCTGCTCAAATCATCTTACTGGAAATAAGAAATGGCTGGTTGATTTTGACTCTAAAAAGAGGACAAAGATCATATGTGCTGATGACAAATATCTTAACGTTGAAGGTATGGGAAATGTCAGAGTCATTCTGAACAATGGGAAAACAACATTGATTCAGAAAGTGTGGTATGTACCTGGCATAAAAAGCAATCTGATGAGCGTGGGACAATTAATTGAGAAAGGTTTTTCATTTACCATGAAGGACAATTGTTGTACCCCAAACTTTACCCTCAGATATTCTGATCTTTTGCATATCATTTTAAGTCAGTCCTTGTTTTTGAATTTTTTTTCAGTAAGACATTTCATTAATCATGCAATTTTAATTTCATTTTCATTTTTGATTATTTTTATAAATAATATCTTAAGCGTGTTTAGAATTGATTTTGTTTAATCTCAATATAGTACATTTTAAAATTGATTCTTTTTCAGTTTTTTAATATAGTATATTTTTACCTTATCTTAAATTCAATTTAATTTATTTGTAATTTTTAGTGTTTTTATAACTTAATGTGATTTTTTATTTTAATTTAACTTTTAGTTTAGTCTTAATTAGGTTAATCTTAATATAGTTTCTTTTTAATTTTAGTCAAATTTTAATATTATTTAGTTTAAGTTATTAACTTAGTTTAATTTTCATTTTAATCTTATCGTGATTTCAACTTTAATTTTCGTTATAATCTAAGTTTAATTTTAAATTAGCTGTCATTTTTATTGTTTTATTTTGTGTAAAAAAAAAGAATCATAAAAAGTATATACTTAGAGTTTTCTATAATATAAAAATACAAAAAAATACAAAGGATAACAGTTACAAAAAAAAAAGAGACTTTTGATCCTCCATAACACTCCAAAGACATGCAGCTCGGAAAACGACCACACGTACATAGACGCTCCAAAACCTGCTCACATACACACATAAGCTTGCTGCACACACCTTGCTCCATTTTGCATAAACAAAACCTGCCAAAATTCCTCAGAAAAACCAGTTTCACCAAAGCATGAAAACTGAGCAATATGACACCCTGCACATCAACAAAGACTTAGCAACGTTACAATTTTTGAAATTCAAAAGAAGAGGGATTTTGAGTCAATAAAAGGAGAACAGAGAAGCCAAGAGGGGAGGCGGACCTTTTCTTTAAAAACAGAACACATTTTCAAGCTAGTAACAACTCACTCCCCTCCTTCTGTTGAACAACAACAAACCACCATCTCTCCATTTTTACTCAATCACCATCAGCCTTTCCGCAACTTGCGTTATTCCTTCAAACAACCAACAACAGTGTCTCATTGCCAACAACACCCCTCCACCTTCAAACCAGAACTTTTCCTTTATCAGAACCACACTCCAAATCACAAACCTTTCTTTTTGAACACACAAATCACCACATCCCCACTTCAACCAACAACCTGTGCCGCTGCAAAACCAAGACGAGGAAGAACAGAAACGAACACAGAGAGAGGACGAGATCCGGGGAGAGCCGCGCGAAGTGAACACGGAGACGAGAGTGAAATCGAGAGAGAGAGAAAGGCAAGGTAAGTGTGCATTGTTTTGGTTACTGTATGTGTTGTTGTTTCAAGACCTGTGAGGCTTTGTTTTGAAGTTCTTTTTTTTTCTTTTTTCTGAAAAAACACGATTTGAGAGAAAAAGATTAGAAAATGTGAAGGAGAAGATAAGACCTCATTTCCCAAGACACGTTATTTTTTATTTTTCTCTTAAGTGGATGTTTGAAAAGTCAGAATACCTTTTAATGACCATGATAATCCTTTAACTTTCATTTATTGTAAAATTTGAATTAGAGGTTTATTCGGTGGAGGCAGTTTCTTCCTTTCCTTAAAAAAAATAATAATATCATTTAAATTAAGTTTGGTTTTGAATTTATGATTTAGTTGTGTTTTTAATTTGTTGGAATTAATATTTATTATTTAGTATAATTAACCTATTAATAAAAGAAAAAACTCAAAAAATATGATTTTGAATTTGTGTTTAGAGCGTAATGGTAGTTCTGTTTCTTTTATGATAGCATGTTACTACTAGTTTTGTATATATTATTTTTTTTAAACATCAGATAACTTTTGTTTATTAGTAAAGATGTATAAAGGGGACATTTAGGTTAGAAACTATATTGTAATTTAGATAGAAAAATACTTCCATCAATATCATTAGGCATGAAAAATAGACATTAGTTTTAGTCCTAGAAATATATGAATCTTAGCTTAGGAATTAATATTTTAGTCTTAATTTTAAAAAAAAAACTTTCCTTCAATGTAGTTTTTATTTATTTATTTATTTTAGAATTAGTTTTCATAACTCTTTTTTTATTAGTAATCTTAAGATTAATATTATAACATTATAGATTAATAAGTTTTAATTTTAAGTTTAGTATTTTAACATAATTTTAATCTTAGGATTGTTAAATTTTTTTAGTATTAGTGTTTTTTTTTTAATTTTTGGATTAGAGATTTCAATTTAGAATTTTGTTAATTATTTCTCATTCAATTTTATTTATTAGATTTTTAATTCTCAATTTTATATTTTTGACAATTCCCGAGACTCATTTTCAATATAACTCTTATTGTATTCACTGTACATATATTGCTGTATACTTTACTTTTAATATTCGAGGTTTTCTCTTTGTTCCGTTTCTTATCCTCCTTCCAAAGGAAAAGTCTCTCTATTGACTTCATGTCATAGGTAGCTCAAATACCCTGTTAACCTCAAACCATTTCACAAGAGATAGCCATTAATCTCTTCTCCCTTCTGACCTGGCCTTCCCAAAGAGATAGCTATTAATCTTTTCTCCTTTAAGACGGTCCAACCTTTCACAATCCTTTCAAGAGATAGCCATTAATCTCTTTCTCCTAACCAATCCATCCTTACAAGTTTTGCTTTCAAGCTTTTCACCCCTTTTACCCCTTAGTGAGGGGAACTACGATTGCTCTGATTTCTCAAGTTCACCTTGAGAATACGTAGGCATAGGATTGCGAGATCCTAGCGAGCTACCTTTTTCTTTTCCCATCTTTTTTCCTTTACATCCGATGCCTTCTCGGATTCTACCCTTTTTTACCCCGTTGAGGGGAACTACGAATGCTCTGATTCCATTCCCGTCAGGATACGTAGGCACGAGATGCGATGTCTTGGCGAGCATACTTAGTGTATATACCTAGGTCTTTATCTTTACCATATTACAGATTCTTAGCATGCAAACATTAGAATAACACAAACAAACCAAGAGATTCCCGTAGAGTACTACGGACGTTTAGGGTGCTAATACCTTCCCTGGACGTAACCAACCCCCGAACCTTAGATCTCCCCCCTTTAGGTTTTTCTAATGATCTTGAACCTTTCCTTTGGATAAATCAAAGTCGGTTGTAAAAGAAATATGATGCAAATTAATTAATAATTTGTTATCCGATTTTCACCGCAACAGAAATGGCGACTTCACTGGGGAAAAGTAAAGAGGGTTAAGCCTATCTTGTTTGTATTTGTGTTATTTACATGTTTGTTTGCTTGTACATTTGTATATTTATATCTGTATATATACCCGTTGTGCTTGAGTTTTTCTGTGTACAGGGTTACTACCTTGAGTGGTGAGATAAGTCCTAACCCGGACTTGAGAGCACTTATGATAGGATCGTGGTGTAATCAATAGTTGGTTGTTGGCAATAGTACCAACAATTTATGGCATATGATGACCACACTCAGATGAGGCGCTTTGAGATTGTTGATGTCTGATGTGAGCAGTCACATTGATATTACTTTTTCAATTGAGTGTCAGGGATTCTGAGGATCGTAGTTACCTTCACCCCACTTGGCCTTTATAGAGTAGTGCGGTGACTATGAGGGAGCCAGTCCCGAGTAGTTGTCACGCGATACTACACTCAGACGAGTTTATCTTGAGAATATTATTAACCCACGTGAGTAGTCACGTAGGCCGATAATATCCGAAGGATTTACGTAGACTCTGGGAACTTTTAGAACCTTGTGCTACAGTTGATAAACCCTAGTACACACCCGGTGGTTGATTTTTTTTACCTAGACTCCATGATGTGATCTTGAACCCTTGATCCTGTTGCATGTGTGTTTTGCATCGCATTGCATTTCATTTGCATCTTTGCAAGATTCATTGCATGCGTCTGTTTGTCCAGTTCCTCATTGCCAATTCTCTCTATCTTCCAGTGTTTGTCTGTGAATCGTCAAGCTGATTCCTCGACACAAATACCAGACTAGAGCTAACTACAAATGAAGGATGTCAGAGCAAGAGGTACACAATGCTGAGGTCCGAATGGAAATCGATGACCTCAAATCAAGTATGACTAAACTCACTGAGATGCTTCAAGTTTTGCTTGCTAGAGGAGAGCCTCCCCAAAGGACAGTCATCCAGGAAGTTTCAAGTGTTGATCCTCCACCAGTCCAAGTGTCGCCCTCAACTTGGCCAGAGTTTGGTTTGCCACACAACTATTCTCCACCTCTTGCATCTACTGCTATGATAGGACAGGCTGCCAGACCAGTGTTTCAAGCTCCTGTTTTTACCGAGCCTCAACCTATAGTTCAGACTACTCGAGCTCCTTTTGAGAATCCCCTCTATGAGTATAATGCTGCCAGTGCTCAAGGTGAGGACCATGAAGACTTTGTTGAACCTGAAGTTGTTCGAGAGCAGTTTCAGAGCATAGAGAAGAGACTCAAAGCTGTTGAGGGTAATGACTTCTTTAATGTGGACACAGACAACATGTGCTTAGTGACTGACCTTGTTATACCTCCTAAGTTCACAACTCCAGATTTTGTGAAGTACAAGGGTCACTCTTGCCCAAGAGCTCACTTGGTCATGTATCTTCGCAGGATGACTGCTCATGCCAAGAATCAGAAGTTGCTTATCCACTGTTTTCAAGACAGCTTGAGTGGAGCATCACTCAAATGGTACATGGGTCTTGAGCAAAACTCTATCCACAACTTTCAAGACCTCACAAATGCCTTCATGAAACAATACAAGTATAACCTTGACATGGCTCCTGATCGCCGTCAACTGCAAAACATGTCTCAGAATGATAAAGAGTCTTTCAAGGAGTATGCTCAGCGCTGGAGAGAGTTGGCTTCCCAAGTAGAACCTCCCCTGGCCGAGAAAGAGTTAACCGGAATGTTCATGGATACCCTGTCCCCATTCTATTAGGAGAAAATGGTTGGAAGTGTTTCCTCTAATTTCACTGATTTGGTTACTATTGGCCAAAGATTAGAGGAAGGTCTTAAGAAGGGAAAAGTATCAAAGGTTGCTGAATCTTCTAATGCTGTGAAGAAATCCTACGGGAACTTTCAGAAGAAGAAGGAATATCAGACTAATGTTATAATGGTTGAAGTGAGAAAGCCTCATCCTCAACCTCAGTATGTTGCTCACCCTACTGTTGCTGCTGTTACTCCTGTGGTTGCTGCTCCACGACCAACTCAAGCTTTCCAACGTCCAGCTGTAGGACAGAGCCAGTATCGTAATAGGGGTCAATTTGATCATATTCCCATGACTTACACCGAACTGTATCCTGGTCTGGTTGAGCAAGGTTTGATTACCAGAAGGCCTTTAGCTCCTCCAAATCCTCTACCAGCTAGATTCAGATCTGATCTCCACTGTGCATTCCATGAAGGTGCCGCAGGCCACGACTTGGAAAATTGCTATGCACTGAAGGCTAGAGTGCGTGATTTGATTAAGACTGGAATTCTTAGCTTTCGTGACAATCCCAATGTTCAGAACAACCCTCTGCCAGGGCACGCTAAATGAAGTTTCAGTTGACTTCGGCAGATTATCCTCCTAAAAGCCAGTGTTTCAGACAGGACAACTCATCCTTGTGTTGATTAGTCACTAGGCCTTTGTTTCTTGTTGTTTGCACTTTCTTTATTTTGTAATGGTTGTTTGCTTTCAAATTATGTTTGTACTTTCAAAATTAATGAAATGAGCATTGCAACTTTTTGATTCAATTCATTTGTGTTTGCCAGTTACGTCTTTATGCTTTCTTTTGCTAAATGTTTTTTTTTCTCGTCCACTTTCTTTTGATTATGCAAAGATTGGAGGGAGGATGATGAAAACGTTATACCCATAATTACTGTTAGTATGCTTTCAGATCAAGACTTTGCTGACGATGTAAGGCATTGTTTCAATCCCTAAACACTGGAGGAATAAGGAAGATAACCCCTCATCAACCCCTTTGAGCCTTGAAGAAGGAGTTTCTTTTCTTTACAAATAAAAACCCGCAATCTTAACCTGGGGCAGGGTAGTTCTCAGTTAACTTGATTGTGCATTCAAATACAAGAGTAGCATTCAAGATGCCTTTCGACAAAGTTCATAAATGTTCCTTCGCACACAGCAAGCAAATGTCGAAGATGTCTTTCAAGTCAAACACTAATGATGGTCCACTGTAATCCTTAAGCCAGGCAGTCACTAAAAAAAAAAAGTTTGTATGACAACCAAAAGAGGAAATCTTTAAATCCTTTATCCTAAAAGTCCTCAATGGCAAACAATTTTGTAAGGAAGTAGTGACCGCCATTTCAAAGTCCTTTAACTTCTGAACTATCATCATTACTATCATCAGTGCAATTCCTATCCTATGGGAACCTGAGTGCATAGTCTGAGTTAACTGAGCGTAGGACTGAAGATCATCACGAAGATTGGGTGGGCACAAATAAACTTTGAGCCTTTATCCTTTGTTTCATAGACCGTGAACCGTGCCACATTACAACCCTCAAAAGACCTAATTGAAGCAAGGTCATTTTGAAAGCATACTACAGCAAGGTTGCGTAAACTGACTCCAAAAGATCTTTGCGGATCATCTGTTTTGGCATCACGCCTTGTGCCTTACCTTTCACTTATAAATGTCTTGAACCCCTGTGTTCTGACTAATGACCCATATACTTTGCACCTCTTTCAAAATGATTTTGATTTCAAAAGTTGCATGAACTTTGCATTTACCATGTTTGTACAAATACTTTTGTTTGCAAACTAGCTTTCTTTTCAAGGAATTTTTGAACATTTGAGAAACTTGGTCGGTGATCCAATCAGGGGCAAGTTCCTTCCATATCCTGTTGAGAATCAGTTCAAGATTTGTGGTTTAATGGCGACTTCTTAGAATTGGTTTATACAGAAGATTTTGCAAGACTCAGGCTGGGGCAAGCTTTCCCAGTGTCCAGTGAAATAATCATCTTTCAAGACTCAGACTGGGGCAAGCTCCCTAAGAGCGCCATGAAACGGTTATTTCCAGAATCAATCAAGCTGAAGCAATGATCAGCTCATCTACAATAATCAGCTAATCAGGGGCAAGTTACTTGAAGAATCCCCATGAGGATCATCACTTGATACAGTTTACCAGAGTGGCAGAGATGTGTTCAGCAATAGCATCTCTAGTTCCCAAGCAGAATGACAGTGATCTCCGTATTGAGGAATCAGCCTTCCAGTTTTGTCTTCTTACCAAAAGAGTTGTGCTGTGTCGTCAGCATCTGCATCTGCATTTGCATTTGATCATATATCATCTGCATAATTCATATACCATATGCATATCATGAGTGTTTCATCCTCATTTGCATTTCTCCCGAGGTCGTGTCGTTATCCGCGTCTCACCTTGTGGTCAAAGTCCAACTTACTTGGCACCTACCAAACAGATATTGTCGTGTCTGTCTGACGTTCTTCCAGATATGACCTTTCTTATCGGATATTTTTTTGGATATGTTTGTTCCTTTTTTGTATCCAATGCCGTTCTTGGATGTCATTTATTTGTCTCTTTCTGATGTTTTACCAGATCGAGTTTTCTGTTATGACGTTTTCCCAGAACTCTCTCTTTGCATTATCTGATGTTTTCCAGATATACCCCTTTGTGATTCTGATGCTTTTCCAGAATGATATTGGTTTTTCCATCTGATGATTTTCCGGATGTGTTTCTCTTTCTGATGTTTTTTTCAGATTGAGTCTTTTGTTCTGATGTTTTTCTGGAACTTATCTGATGTTTTTCCAGATAATCACTTTGTTTATTCTGATGCTTTTCCGGAATGACATTGCTTTCACCATCTGATGCTCTTCCGAATGTGTCTCTCCTTCTGATGTTTTTTCAGATCGAGTCCTTGTTCACTTTATCTAAAGCCGTTATTAGATATTGTGATTTGTACCTTTCATTCAAAGCCGTTATTGGATGACCGGTTTCTCTACCATCTGATGCCTATCCGGATGTGTCTCTCCTTCTGATGTTTTTTTCAGATCGAGTCTTTGTTCACTTTATCTAAAGCCGTTATTAGATATTGTGATTTGTACCTCTCATTCAAAGCCGTCATTGGATGTCCGGTTTCTCTACCATCCGATGCCTATCCGGATGTGTCTCTCCTTCTGATGTTTTTTCAGATCGAGTCCTTGTTCACTTTATCTAAAGTCGTTATTAGATATTGTGATTTGTACCTTTCATTCAAAGTCGTTATTGGATGACCGGTTCGCTACCATCTGATGCCTATCCGGATGTGTCTCTCCTTCTGATGTTTTTTCAGATCGAGTCTTTGTTCACTTTATCTAAAGCCGTTATTAGATATTGTGATTTGTACCTTTCATTCAAAGCCGTTATTGGATGTCCGGTTTCTCTACCATCCGATGCCTATCCGGATGTGTCTCTCCTTCTGATGTTTTTTCAGATCGAGTCCTTGTTCACTTTATCTAAAGCCGTTATTAGATATTGTGATTTGTACCTTTCATTCAAAGCCGTTATTGGATGACCGGTTTCTCTACCATCTGATGCCTATCCGGATGTGTCTCTCCTTCTGATGTTTTTTTCAGATCGAGTCTTTGTTCACTTTATCTAAAGCCGTTATTAGATATTGTGATTTGTACCTCTCATTCAAAGCCGTCATTGGATGTCCGGTTTCTCTACCATCCGATGCCTATCCGGATGTGTCTCTCCTTCTGATGTTTTTTCAGATCGAGTCCTTGTTCACTTTATCTAAAGCCGTTATTAGATATTGTGATTTGTACCTTTCGTTCAAAGCCGTTATTGGATGACTGGTTTCTTTTGCCATCTGATGTTTTTCCGGATATTTCTTTCTCTGTCTCTTCTGGCTTTTCTTGAAGATCCCGTTTGAACTCTTCAGTATAAGAAAATCCCAGAAAATCTTTTGCTGATGTCTATCCTTTCATTTCAAATTGATCCCCAGTGGAGATCGTGTCTTCTTTCTGGCTCCATGCCCAGTAAGAGTATCTTCTATTCCCCCAGTGTCAGCCGGTCACGCTTGAACCAGTTGCTTCATCACCTTAGATTTTCCTCAGTTTTGTTTCAGCTTCCCCAGTGTTGTTGTCATCCCCAGTGAGTGATTGCTCATTGTGTGGACTTTGTCCCTGTCTGCTTTTGGTTTGTCTGCATCTTTGCATGTCAGCATTATAGATTTAGTTTTGTCCATAGCATTGCATGTCAGTGCATCTGAGGGCAAAATTTTCGGTTATCTATATTTAAATACCTTCCACCATGATTTTATGAAGATCTATCATCACTCATATCATCCGGTGGAGATATTTAAATAGGGGCAATTGTTGTACCCCAAATTTTACCCTCAGATATTCTGATCTTTTGCATATCATTTTAAGTCAGTCCTTGTTTTTGAATTTTTTTTCAGTAAGACATTTCATTAATCATGCAATTTTAATTTCATTTTCATTTTTGATTATTTTTATTTTTTTTTATAAATAATATCTTAAGCGTGTTTAGAATTGATTTAGTTTAATCTCAATATAGTACATTTTAAAATTGATTCTTTTTCAGTTTTTTAATATCGTATATTTTTACCTTATCTTAAATTCAATTTAATTTATTTGTAATTTTTAGTGTTTTTATAACTTAATGTGATTTTTAATTTTAATTTAGCTTTTAGTTTAGTCTTAATTAGGTTAATCTTAATATAGTTTCTTTTTAATTTTAGTCAAATTTTAATATTATTTAGTTTAAGTTATTAACTTAGTTTAATTTTAATTTTAATTCTCATTTTAATCTTATCGTGATTTCAACTTTAATTTTCGTTATAATCTAAGTTTAATTTTAAATTAGCTGTCATTTTTATTGTTTTATTTTGTGTAAAAAAAAAAAATCATAAAAAGTATATACTTAGAGTTTTCTATAATATAAAAATACAAAAAAATACAAAGGATAACAGTTACAAAAAATAAAAGAGACTTTTGATCCTCCATAACACTCCAAAGACATGCAGCTCGGAAAACGACCACACGTACATAGACGCTCCAAAACCTGCTCACATACACACATAAGCTTGCTGCACACACCTTGCTCCATTTTGCATAAACAAAACCTGCCAAAATTCCTCAGAAAAACCAGTTTCACCAAAGCATGAAAACTGAGCAATATGACACCCTGCACATCAACAAAGACTCAGCAACATTACAATTTTTGAAATTCAAAAGAAGAGGGATTTTGAGTCAATAAAAGGAGAACAGAGAAGCCAAGAGGGGAGGCGGACCTTTTCTTCAAAAACAGAACACATTTTCAAGCTAGTAACAACTCACTCCCCTCCTTCTGTTGAACAACAACAAACCACCATCTCTCCATTTTTACTCAATCACCATCAGCCTTTCCGCAACTTGCGTTATTCCTTCAAACAACCAACAACAGTGTCTCATTGCCAACAACACCCCTCCACCTTCAAACCAGAACTTTTCCTTTATCAGAACCACACTCCAAATCACAAACCTTTCTTTTTGAACACACAAATCACCACATCCCCACTTCAACCAACAACCTGTGCCGCTGCAAAACTAAGACGAGGAAGAACAGAAACGAACACAGAGAGAGGACGAGATCCGGGGAGAGCCGCGCGAAGTGAACACGGAGACGAGAGTGAAATCGAGAGAGAGAAAGGCAAGGTAAGTGTGCATTGTTTTGGTTATTGTATGTGTTGTTGTTTCAAGACCTGTGAGGCTTTGTTTTGAAGTTTTTTTTTTTGTCTTTTTTCTGAAAAAACACGATTTGAGAGAAAAAGATTAGAAAATGTGAAGGAGAAGATAAGACCTCATTTCCCAAGACACGTTATTTTTTATTTTTCTTTTAAGTGGATGTTTGAAAAGTCAGAATACCTTTTAATGACCATGATAATCCTTTAACTTTCATTTATTGTAAAATTTGAATTAGAGGTTTATTCTGTGGGGGCAGTTTCTTCCTTTCCTTAAAAAATATAATAATAT
The DNA here is from genome assembly GCA_022829125.1 of Lathyrus tuberosus. Lineage (NCBI taxonomy): Eukaryota > Viridiplantae > Streptophyta > Magnoliopsida > Fabales > Fabaceae > Lathyrus > Lathyrus tuberosus. Next base: position 16,758,874 of record JALAZF010000040.1, read on the forward strand.
CATTTAAATTAAGTTTGGTTTTGAATTTATGTTTTAGTTGTGTTTTTAATTTGTCGGAATTAATATTTATCATTTAGTATAATTAACCTATTAATAAAAGAAAAAACTCAAAAAATATGATTTTGAATTTGTGTTTAGAGCGTAATGGTAGTTCTGTTTCTTTTATGATAGCATGTTACTACTAGTTTTGTATATATTATTTTTTTTAAACATCAGATAACTTTTGTTTATTAGTAAAGATGTATAAAGGGGACATTTAGGTTAGAAACTATATTGTAATTTAGATAGAAAAATACTTCCATCAATATCATTAGGCATGAAAAATAGACATTAGTTTTAGTCCTAGAAATATATGAATCTTAGCTTAGGAATTAATATTTTAGTCTTAATTTAAAAAAAAAACTTTCCTTCAATGTAGTTTTTATTTATTTATTTATTTTAGAATTAGTTTTCATAACTCTTTTTTTATTAGTAATCTTAAGATTAATATTATAACATTATAGATTAATAAGTTTTAATTTTAAGTTTAGTATTTTAACATAATTTTAATCTTAGGATTGTTAAATTTTTTTAGTATTAGTGTTTTTTTTTTAATTTTTGGATTAGAGATTTCAATTTAGAATTTTGTTAATTATTTCTCATTCAATTTTATTTATTAGATTTTTAATTCTCAATTTTATATTTTTGACAATTCCCGAGACTCATTTTCAATATAACTCTTATTGTATTCACTGTACATATATTGCTGTATACTTTACTTTTAATATTCGAGGTTTTCTCTTTGTTCCGTTTCTTATCCTCCTTCCAAAGGAAAAGTCTCTCTATTGACTTCATGTCATAGGTAGCTCAAATACCCTGTTAACCTCAAACCATTTCACAAGAGATAGTCATTAATCTCTTCTCCCTTCTGACCTGGCCTTCCCAAAGAGATAGCTATTAATCTTTTCTCCTTTAAGACGGTCCAACCTTTCACAATCCTTTCAAGAGATAGCCATTAATCTCTTTCTCCTAACCAATCCATCCTTACAAGTTTTGCTTTCAAGCTTTTCACCCCTTTTACCCCTTAGTGAGGGGAACTACGATTGCTCTGATTTCTCAAGTTCACCTTGAGAATACGTAGGCATAGGATTGCGAGACATCATTCTTCAGCAACAAGAAACTTATCAGGCAATGCATACAATCGACTCCTCACAAACTTAAACTTATCGACCAGTTATACTCTACCTACAATACTCATCAATATCACCCAGCATCGCTCACAACAAAGGTTATGTCTAACGCACAGTTGAGAGAACAACCGTGTCACTCTCTTCGTCACTCTCGCGAGCGAAGCCTCGAGACACGGAAGGCATGAAAATTCGACGCCTATGAAGATTGTTAGCTCCTAAATCTATCTCTAGAGTCCAGAAACTAACAGACAACCATCCCTAATCGAAGTTCACGAGGGTTATGTCTAACGCAACCCAAACCCCGCGCATAAAGCAAAAATCAGAGACAATTACCAATAAAGATTTGTAAAGCAAGTTTTATACAACGCCATGGGCGACAAATATACATGAGTTTACAGCAAATACATATACAAAACCCAACCATAAAGAAAAACACAAAGAAAAAGAGAAATGAACCAGACATCTCGCGGATTGTCGGAGCCGGTCGACGATCAATCCACCCCGGTTCAGTCGTATGCATGCTCCATAGTTGTTTTCTAACCTCTCCAATGAAAAATGAAGTTTGATGGAAGTGGGATCAAGAAACCCCAAAACCATAACCTAAAAAATTGACTGAAAATCTAATATATACAATCAGAATTTGGCAGGTTCGCTAGGCGAACGTTTTTACTCGCTAGGCGAGCCTCCAAAAATGGCACATAAGTGCCTCTGAAATGTTAAACCGCCCTTGCTTTCCTTCGCGGGTTCGCTAAGCGAACGATTTATTCGCCTAGCGAATGCTCGCTAGTTCCTTCGCCTAGCGAACTATGGTCTTTTTCTCCTTTGCAACTTTCTGCCTCTACTCGCTGGGACCTTCGCCAGCCTTCGCTAGGAGAACCTTCGCTATCACATTCGCTAGGCGAACATGACAGAAAAACAGCCCCTTATTTGACCACAACTTCTGCACCGTAGCTCCGATTTACGCACGGTCAGAAGCGCTGGAAAGCTTATTCAATGCTCTTCAAAACAATGGCACAATGGCCTTTATTAGTTACCTACAAAAATGAGATAAAAATCAATTAAATAACGTAATATTTACACAATACGCGATATATACACTAAAACGTAAAATAACCGTATTTATAAACAAAGTGGGGTTTATTTGAACAAATATAGACAAAAAGTATCGATAAGTGCAACAAAACTTATATACAATAATAGGTACAATTTGCACTTATCAGAAATCAACCAAGATTGCCATTTGCGTCAGAAGTAGCTCCAAGAGCAAAACATGCCTTGGGAGTAGTACATTCTGATGTGTATGGTCCATTTCCAGTAGCATCGATCGGAGGGAATAAATACTTCGTGTCATTTGTTGATGAATTCACGAGAATGACATGGGTATCCCTTATTAAGTTCAAACACGAGGTGTTTGCTGAATTCAAGAAGTTCAGAATGAAGGTTCAGAATCAGAGTGGTCAGACTCTGAAGATTCTCAGAACCGATGGTGGGGGTGAGTATAACTCCAAAGAGTTTCAGAAGTTCTGTGAGGAGAATGGAATTGAGCATGAGGTTACTGCTCCTTATACTCCTCAACACAATGGTATTGCTAAAAGAAGAAATCGTACTTTGCTTGATATGACGAGAAGCATGCTGAAGGAGAAGAAGCTTCCTCACAACTTGTGGGGAGAAGCTGTTGCCACCGCAACATATGTGCTCAACAGATGTCCAACGAAGAATTTGAAGGAAATAGTTCCTATTCAGAAGTGGATTGGAGATAAGCAAAGTGTTAGTCATCTGAAGGTTTTTGGTTCTGTGTGTTACAAGCATGTTCCAGAAGCCAGAAGACAGAAGCTGGATGATAGAAGCAAAGTAATGTTACTGGTGGGGTACCACAGTACAGGTGCGTACAAGCTTTATTGTCCAGAAACTAATAAAGTTGAATTCAGCAGAGACGTTATTGTGAAGGAATCAGAAGTTTGGAATTGGAATAAGTCTCAATCTGACTCTGATGTGAGAACTCCTGAAGAAAGATCAGAACTAAGAGTTTCTGAAACTGATGGTGATTTTGATTTTGAAGGAGACTCAGAAGATGAAGGTGACTCTGATGATCCAGATTCTGATGATGATCCAGATTCTGGTGGTGATTCAGACTCTGGGAATATGCCAGACTCTGAAGATGGTCAAGGTTCTGGAGGAAGTCAACCTTCTGAAGCAAGAGCTTCTGAAGGAGAAACTTCTGGGGTTCAAGCATCCGAACGAGATTCTGACCAAGGTCAGAGGCCACAGAGAATCAGAAACATTCTGAGAAGATTCGAAGAGTTTGACATGTTACAAGACACTGAAGTAGATTCTGAAGGAGAAATTATTCAGTGTGCCATGCTAGTAGACTCTGAACCCGTGAGTACAGAAGAGGCTCTTAAGCAGAAAGTCTGGCTGAAGGCCATGAAAGAAGAACTTGATGCCATAGAGAGAAACAAGACCTGGAAGCTGACAGAACTTCCAAAGGACAAGAAAGCCATCAGCGTCAGATGGGTTTTCAAGCAGAAGCTAAAGCCAGATGGATCAATTGGCAAACATAAAGCCAGGTTAGTAGCAAGAGGATTTCTGCAGAAACCTGGGCTAGATTATTCTGAAGTGTTTGCACCTGAAGCGAGACATGAAACAATCAGACTCGTGATTGCCATAGCTGCTAACAATAATTGGCCTCTGATGCATTTAGATGTGAAATCTGCATTTCTGAACGGTTCATTACAAGAAGAAGTTTACGTGTCACAACCTCCTGGATTTGTGAAAAAGAATCAAGAAGGGATGGTGTACATATTACATAAAGCTTTGTATGGATTAAAACAAGCGCCCAGAGCTTGGAATCGGAATATTGGTTCATTTTTCAAGAAGCAGGGTTTTCAGAAATGTGAGATGGAATACGGTGTTTATGTTCAGCATATCTCTGAAGGCAATATGATTCTGGTGTGTTTGTACGTTGATGACATACTGCTGACAGGAAGTTCTGAACAAGAATTAGCTATGTTCAAGAAGGTGCTGATGAATGAGTTTGAAATGACTGATCTCGGGAAAATGACATACTTTCTAGGGATGGAGTTCAGATATTCTGAGAAAGCTATCATTTTGCATCAGCTGAAGTATGAACGTGAGATTCTGAAGAGATTTGAGCTGCAGAATTGTAAGGCTGGTATCACACCTGCAGATACAAATCAGAAACTAGATTCTGATTCTGATGGTGAGGATGTGGATGCTACAACCTTCAAACAGTTGGTTGGTTCTCTGAGGTATTTGTGTAATACCAAACCTGATATTTGCTATGCAGTTAGAATGGTTAGCAGATTCATGAGTAAACCCAAGTGGTCCCATTACCAAGCTGCTGTCAGGATTCTGAGGTATATCAAGGGAACTCTGAAGTATGGAGTGTTATTCCCTTCTGGAAGAAAGATTGAATCAGAACTTCTGAGTTATTCAGATTCTAATTGGTGTGGAGACAGAGTTGATAGAAGCAGTACTTCTGGGTACTTGTTCAAGTTCCTGGGAGACCCTATTTCTTGGTGTTCCAAGAACCAACCTGTTGTTGCGTTGTCAACCTGTGAAGCTGAATATATTGCGGGTGATGTTACTGCATGCCAAGCTGTGTGGATTCTGAACTTGCTGCAGGATCTGAAGATCAAGGTAAACAAGCCTCTGAAGATGATGATTAATAACAAGTCTGCAATCAATCTTGCCAGAAATCCAGTGTTGCATGGGAGAAGCAAGCATATTGAGACCAAGTATCATTTTCTGAGAAATCAGGTTCAGAATGGAGTGTTGGAAGTTGAGCATTGTAGCACCCAGAAATAGTTGGCAGATGTTCTGACGAAGGCTATCAAGACTGATCAATTTCTTCGCTTAAGGGATGGAATTGGTGTTGTTAGTTTTGAGGAAATATAAATTAAGGGATGGTATTAGAAATAATAATTTATATTTCCAAACTTAGTCATTAAGTTTGTTAGAGGGTATTTTAGTATTTTGTTTGTTACTTTTGTAGCCCTAGTTTTAGCTTATAAATAGACTAGTGATAGTTAGTGATTGTATTCCTTTTTGTAGCCGTCATTCTATTATAATATATTCTACTCTTTTTCATCATTTATTCACCTTGTACACCAACAATAACATGTTTGATTATAATACAATGCCGGACGTACTCCTTCAAGAGACTCAATCTCAATTTGCCACAAGATTGGATAATTTCATGCACAAATATCATGGTGACATGATCCGTTCAATCCGAGTAAATTTTCCATTAGGTGTCGATCATACTTATGTCATTGATGGATTGATTCACAAAGGAGTTCTTAAGGGTGCCAATCGTATCGAGCTTCTCTTTGACATATCTGCGCCTATAGAACTGCCACATAGCATCACCAAACCCCACAAATTTTTATTTCCTTTCCTGTCTGGTACTAATTCTGTGACATATCTGCATCTACAGAACTGCCACATAGCATCATCTATGAATTTTTCTGGATTGAAGAATTTGAAAACTCTTGTGTTGCATCTCGTTCCTGTGGAGCAGAATATGCTTCAGGATCTGTGTTTTAGCTGCATCCATCTTGAGAACTTGACTCTTAATGAATGTGAGTTCAAATCTCACTTAAAAATAACTAGTACAACATTGCTTGATTTGAACATTGACTGTGGGCGTATCACTCAGAGGAAGATTAATATTGATATCATTGCATCAAATCTCTCCTCCATTAAATATTCTTCGACCGATATCTCTAAATCTGTATTACACACACTGAATATTAAGTCTCATAAGTTATCCAAGTTTAGCTACAGTTGTACTAGTATTTATAATCTTGTTGAGTTTTCTGGACTGAAAAATGTGACAACAATTGTGTTGGATAGCCTCAAAGATGGTGATTTCATAACTCATTTGTTTTCTGAATGTCTCCAACTGGAACATGTCACCATTGACAAGTGTCGGTTCATGTGTGGTTTCAAAATCGTCAGTGCAAAGTTGCGTCATTTGAGCATAGTTCGCTGTTACCAGTCGAAACTCGAATTTTGTAAGATGGATATTCATGCTTTGAATCTTCAGGATCCTCTTATTGCATCTAATTACTTCGGAATCGGGAAGGGAATTTTCAACAGCAAATGACCCATATGAAATACTATCATCTTCGTTACAGCTTTCATGCGCAGTACCCAATTTCGAAGTGTTAACACAGGGTGGTGTGGATCTTCTAGGCGCTAAACAAGCAAAGAAAGAAGGATTAAAAATCGCTTTCTCCCCCAAATCTTTAACAACCCTCTTTTTTCTACGTTTGGGCTTAACACTGTTGATTTTCCTGCAGACTTCGTCGAACAATATTGGGCCGCTTTCACTACAAAAAGAATTTTGAGGCCCATTTGAAATCCCCTAAAAATTGCCTCCCCAGTGGGCCCTCTACCTTTACCGTTTGACTTCCTAGGACACGAAACCTACAATTTACTAAATCAATCTTATGAAATTAAACTTGACTTGAACATGAACTTTTAGTTTCCTTTTTTGAAGTTTATTTGTGTTGCTATTAGAAAATAAATAGATAGTTTTGCAGATAGAATCACATTTAGATAGCTTAATATGCTTAATAACTAATGGATCTAACTTTTCTTAGCTTCCTAAATAAATTTTCAGAACTAATTCTTAATCTTTATGTGTATTATAGATTATAGAAATAGGAATGTATAATTTAATTCAATTGGAAAAGGGCATAAAATAGATATGTATTCTCACTTTTAGAGTCATAATGAGAATTTCATTGAATGTGTAACATAGGTGCAAAGATATTACAATTTGTTGAACACTCTCAAGAACAGCATCAAACAAGTCTATTTTAATATTATGTGTTTATACACTTAAGATTATCTGAAATAAGCTAGTGGTTGATGGAAATTTAATATTGTGATTATTATTCAATTTTCAGATTAGAAATGGAGATACGGAAATACCACGTATAAATGGTTAGATATCAAGACAAAGAAGAGTGGGGTTAGCTAGTGATCTATCTATTTAGGAGTGCAACTTTATTTAAGCAAATTACTTTCAGTCATCTATTGAGGAGTGCAACTTTATTTAAGCAAATTACTTTCAGTTCTTATAACAATTTCTATATAGTTGTTATTGGTTTGAACAAAAACTTATTCATGAGCATCTTAAAGATCGAGTAAATGAATAATGTCAAGCTCGTTATTTTGTGGTGTTATGTTATTTATTTGTAATGAATTATGTCATGTTCCTGCTATTAATAATTCTCTCCTACCAACATTGTATGATTTACATTGATACGAATTATGATTTATGTTCATACGAATTACAATTAGAGAATTCAGATCTGCCTGATCTTATGAGATTTGATCATAGTCTATTATAAAATTTTAAGGTCTGAATCTGACCTATGATCTATTATAGGTTTTTTTTATTGGTTTGATCTATCATTTTTAAAAGTCTGGCCTGATTTAAGTTCTGGCTATTGTGTTCAGCATTCAATATTTTCCTGCACTTCGATATAAGTTGCTTTTGTTCCTGCTATTACTTGTTTAGAATCATGTTTTGATTGTGTGCGTGGATCGTACGTAATATGCATTAATTATATAATCTCAGTGTTTATTTTCTGTTTGAGGTTTATGTGCAGCATTTCCGTTTTGCAGCATGTAAAAGAATTTCCTGTCATTTCTTCTGGTTATTAATTGTGAGCAGCTGTATTACTCATAACATTTATTTATTTAATTTTTAAAGTTCATATATATATATATACAGTAACATTAATATATCAAAGTCCAACTTCTCAACACACCCGACCATATTCTAGAGATGAATATTTAATCTCAAATGAATATTAAGTTTTCAATAATTAGTCGGGCTTAATTGAAAAACAAGAAAGCGGGCTTACTTAGAAAACAAGCAATCGTTTGCGTCATCCGAACCAAAATCAACCAATCAATTTGAAAATGAATTCAAATATCGTAAACTATAAAACCCTTTAAAACCCTAACCCTCTTCCACTCACTCAACCACCGCCTAAACCTTGAAAATATTCACGATTGTAGCAATGTTAGGTTTATCTCTTTTATACCGTTATTTTGATCCTCTTACCGGTATCATATTTTGTTTCCAAGAAAAAAATTGCCAAAGTATATGTTAAGAACTCTTATCCTAATGGCAAATATCAATGTTACTTCAAAATTGCAAATTTTGATTCTTTTGAGTTGAGATTAGAGGAAGCACAAAAAGAGCTAGGCATTAATCCTCGTGATTTTTTACCTGTTATTTATTCTTCTGAAATTATGGATTCTCATTTATGCATAATACTTTTCATATTTTTCTTGCATATGTTTGTCGTTAATGGTAAGGGTTTTAGTGGATTACTTAACATGAATGGAGGACATGTTATCAAAGGAAACCAGAATCATAATAACAAGGTTGGTAATGACTAATGGTTTATATGTGTTTTTTGACAGAATGTTTTTCTTATTTTGAATTCATTTTGTTCAGGTCTATTTTAAAGATGTGGCTAGCTGTGATGAGGCAAAGCAAGAGATTATGGATTTTGTTCACTTTCTCAAGAATCCTAAGAAATATCAAGAGCTTGGTGCCAAAATTCTGAAAGGGGCTCTTCTGGTGGGTCCTCCGGGTACGAGGAAGACCCTTTTAGCTAAAGCAACTGTAGGGGAGTCTGGCGTGCCGTTTCTTTCGATGTCTGGTTCTGATTTCGTGGAAATGTATCTTGGTGTTGGAGCATCTAGGATGAGAAACTTGTTTAAAGAAGCAAGGAAGTGTGCTCCTAGTATAATATTTATTGATGAGATTGATGTGATTGGTCGGTCAAGGGGTGGCCGTTCAAGTGAGGAGCATGAAAATACTTTAAACCAATTGTTGGTGGAGATGGATGGTTTTGGAACCACTGTTGGAATTGTTGTTATGGCAGGTACAAATAGAGTTGAGGTATTAGACAAAGCCTTGCTTAGGCCTGGCCGTTTTGATCGCACAATAATTATCGATAAACCTGACGTCAACGGCCGTGACCAGATATATATTTCAGATTTACTTGGAAAGGATCAAACTTGACCACTGATAGAAATGTGATTAGTGAAGTGGGGCCCAGGCCATGGGTGTGGAAAGTTTATACAAGGAAGAAGACAAAAGGAATGAAAGATGATGACGTGGCTGTGCATGCATGAGTAACGCATGAAGTGCATGAGAGTGGTTATATATAGCTATAGCTGGAAGGGAATAATCATAAAGGAATTCAGTTAGAATCTGGTAGGGTCACCTCTTGGTGATTTGGGAGCACTGCGTGCTTGGGGATTGGTAGCTATTACCAGTTGGTTATTTTCCTATTTTTCTGTTTCTATCTTCCTGTAATTGTGGATCTCATAGCAATACAATTGCAGTTTCATTACTCTTATTACACTGTTATATCCATTTTATTACTATTTTGCGCATTAAGACCCATCAATTGGTCCGACCTACCGGATCAAACTCACACAACGAAGAAGATTGTAGATGCCAAGGAAGCCTAAGATGGGTGACCGAGTTGACGCTTTGGAGACACAGATGGGGAATGTGACAATAACGCTGCAAGAGCTCGCTCTACAGATGCAGCAACACGCTCAGCAAATGCATCAACAAAGCTTGGTTCTAGCAGAATTAAGCAAACAGATCGGAAAGAAAGGAGAGACTCTAAAGGGGGAAGTCTCTGTTGGTAACTCTGCACAGAGTGAATCTCGTCTCGCCGGGAAGAAGGTGAAGTTGCCTCTGTTTGATGGTGATGATTCTGTGGCTTGGATTACACGGGCCGAAATTTATTTCGATGTTCAGAATACATCGGATGATATGCGTGTGAAGTTGGCTCGCCTGAGCATGGAAGGTTCAACCTGTTGATGGAGACAGAAGATGAGTTGTCATGGGAGAAGCTGAAGCGAGCGTTAATTGCTCGTTATGGAGGACGTCGTCTGGAGAATCCGTTCGAGGAGCTTTCGACGTTGAGGTAGAAGGGAAATGTGGAGGAATTCGTCGAAGCTTTTAAGCTGTTGTCATCACAAGTTGGAAGGCTTCCTGAAGAACAATACCTGGGATATTTTATGAGTGGATTGAAACCCCAAATTCGGAGGAGGGTGCGTACTCTGAATCCTCGAAATAGGATGGAGATGGTGAGGATTGCGAAAGATGTTGAAGAGGAATTGAAGGAGGAAGACGAAGATGGTGAGCGTCGTGATGTAAAAAAAAGGGGGGTACGAGCGTGTGGGCTAGAAGGATTCGGCAGGGTTACTAAGGAGTAAAGTTGGGTCTCAACCCAGGGATGCAACTCATTGTTTCAGTCGGGTGGGTCAAACCCGAGTCAGAAAACGGGTTCGATTGGATCCAACACAAATTTAACTTCGTCTTTGGTTTCCTCAGCTCGCAAAAACGACGGGGGTCCTCGTTCCGGCGCGACAGAGAGGTGGAAGGGAATACGAAGTATCCACAATAATGAATTCGAAGAGAGGAGGGCGAAGGGTCTATGTTTCAAATGTGGGGGAAAATACCACCCTACGTTGCATAAATGTCCAGAACGAGCTCTTAGGGTTCTAATCCTTGGAGAAGGTGAAACCATGACAGAGGAAGGGGAAATTGTGAGTATGGAGGACGTGACGGTGGAAAGTGAAGAAGAAGTGGAGGTGGAATGTAAACTGATGGGGGTATTGGGAAGCATGGGTGAGTCTCACACCATGAAGGTTGAAGGGAAGATACAGAATGTAGATTTATTGGTGTTGATTGATAGTGGTGCGAGCCACAATTTCATTTCTCCCAAAGTGACTACTGCTTTGGGTCTTGTCATCACACCTACAGCAGCTAAGAGTATCAAGCTTGGTGATGGTCATAAGGTGATAACAAATGGAGTGTGTAAAGGGGTCAATATGAAGATGGGAGGGATTGAAGTGATTGTGGATGCACTGGTGTTGGAGCTAGGGGGAATGGATATGGTGTTAGGAGTTGCCTGGTTAAGCACTCTTGGGAAGGTGATTATGGATTGGAAGGCCATGACTATGAAATTTTCTTATGAAAATGAGTTGGTGAAATTGCAAGGTCAAGGCAGTAAGGTGGTCAGACAGTGTTATCTAAACTCCTAACTTGAGGACACTCATAGTATAACTGAGCTGGGCTGGTGGTGGGCTCATTTACAGTCAATGGAAGCAACCAAGTCAGTGGTTCCCAATGGCTTCAATCCTATACTAGAAGAATTCCAGGAAGTGTTTGGAGACAACATTCAGCTACCTCCTGAGAGGAGTTAGGTGCATCGGATTAAGCTTTATCCTGATCATGGTGCCATTAATGTCAGACCCTACAGGTACCCTCATCACCAAAAAGAAGAAATTGAGAAGCAAGTGTCAGAGCTGTTGAAAGCTGGAGTCATTCGGTCGAGTATGAGTTCATTTTCAAGTCCTGTGATACTAGTCAAGAAGAAAGACAAGAGCTGGAGAATGTGTGTAGACTATCGGGCCCTAAATAAAGCTACAATACCAGATAAGTACCCAATCCCTATAGTTAATGAGTTGTTAGATGAACTATATGGAGCTACTATGTTCTCTAAAATTGATCTAAAATCTGGATATCATCAAATTAGAGTACATGAGGATGACATCCCTAAAACGGCGTTTAGAGCACATAATGGGCACTATGAGTACTTAGTAATGCCCTTTGGACTAATGAATGCCCCAGCTACCTTCCAAGCTACCATGAATGACATTTTTAGGCCATATTTGAGAAAGTTTGTCTTGGTGTTTTTTTATGATATTTTGGTTTACAGTAGAGATATCAAGGAACACCAAATGCATTTGAAGATGGTTTTGTCTGTTTTAGTTGAGCATTGTTTTGTGGCAAATCAAGCAAAGTGTAGGTTTGGTTGTGCTCAAATTGATTATCTTGGCCATATCATTTATGGAGAAGGGGTGGCAGTGGACCCTGAAAAGGTGAAGTGTATTCTTGCATGGCCTACACCAAAGAATGTGAAGGGGGTACGTGGTTTTTTGGGACTCACAGGGTATTATAGAAAGTTTATCCAGGATTATGGTAAAATAGCAAAACCTCTCACAGACTTGACTAAGAAAGACAATTTTTCTTGGGGAATAGAAGCTGTCAAGGCTTTTGATGAGATGAAGAGGATCATGACTTCTCCCCCTGTGCTAATTCTTCCAAATTTTGATTTACCTTTTGAAGTTGAGTGTGATGTGGCTGGCAGAGGTATAGGTGTTGTTCTAATGCAGCAGAGGCGACCTATTGCTTTCTTCAGTAAAGCTTTATCTGATGGGAATCTGGAAAAATCTGTCTATGAGAAGGAATTTATGGCCCTTGTGCTTTGTATTCAACACTGGAGACATTATTTATTAGGCAGAGAATTTATTATGCACACAGATCATAAAAGCTTGAAGTATTTTTTACAACAGAGAGTTTCATCTCCAGATCAGCAGTGTTGGTTGGCCAAACTGCTAGGCTATCAATTTAAAGTCAAGTACAAGCCTGGCTTAGAGAATAGAGCTGCTGATGCTCTGTCCAGATGTCATGGTGAGGTAGAAATGAATTCTATCATTTCTTTTCCCTTGTGGGCTGATAGACAGAAACTTTTGGATGAAATAACTAATGACCCGTACATTCAAAAGTTAATGAAAGAAGTTCAGGAGTCTCCTGATGTTAGACCTGGGTTTCAGGTGAAACAAGGAGTTTTACTTTATCATGGCAGGCTTGTGATTTCCCCCGAATCACCCTCTATTCCTTGGCAATTGGAGGAATTTCATAGCACTCCTGCTGGCGGGCACTCAGGTTTTCTAAGAACATACCGAAGACTGGCAGATTCCTTATATTGGGTGGGGATGCAGAGGAGTGTAAGGGATTATGTTAGATCTTGTGATGTTTGTCAGAGACAAAAGTATAGTGCTACTACTCCTGGTGGTTTGTTACAGCCTCTACCTATCCCTAATGGTGTGTGGGAGGACTTGTCCTTAGACTTTATCACTGGGTTGCCTAAGTCTAAAGGTTATGAGGCTGTGTTAGTGGTCGTGGATAGACTATCTAAGTATAGTCATTTTGTTTTACTCAAACATCCATATACTGCTAAGTCAATTGCTGAGCTCTTTGTTAAAGAAGTGGTGAGACTTCATGGTATTCCAAGTTCTATAATCAGTGATAGAGATCCTTTATTTGTGAGTCATTTCTGGATGGAGCTGTTCAAGTTGCAGGGTACTAAGCTGAAAATGAGTTCAGCATACAATTGTGGATCTCATAGCAATACAATTGCAGTTTCATTACTCTTATTACACTGTTATATCCATTTTATCACTATTTTACGCATTAAGACCCATCAACCACAAGCCTTTATATTATTCACAGCGACTTGCATCCCTTACTCCAGGATTTGTTGGAGCAGTCATTGCTAATGTCTGCAATGAAGCTGCTCTGATTGCTGCAAGGACGGAAGAAGCGCATGTCACAATGGTTCACTTCGAGGCAGCTATTGATAGGATCATTGGTGGCTTGGAGAAGAAGAACAAGGTAATAAGTAAGCTCCAAAGGCGTACCGTTGCTTACCATGAAGCATGCCATGCTGTTGCAGGTTGGTTCTTGGAACATACTGAACCATTGTTGAAAGTAACTATTATTTCTCGCGGAACAGCAGCTCTTGGGTTTGCCCAGTATGTTCCAAATGAGAACCTTCTCATGACAAAGGAACAGCTTTACGATAGGACTTGTATGATCCTTGGTGGCTGGGCTGCTGAAAAGGTTCTTATTGGGACAATCTCTACAGGAGCACAAGATGACTTGGAGAAAGTCGCCAAGATAACATATGCTCAAGTAGCCGTCTATGGTTTCAGCGAAAAAGTTGGCCTCCTATCTTTCCCTCAGAAAGAAGGCTCATATGAGACGTCTAAACCATACAGCAGCAAAACTGGTGCAATCATTGATTCTGAAGTGCGCGAATGGGTGGACAAGGCATATGAACATGCAATAAAACTTATAGAGGAACACAAGGAGAAAGTAGCTGAAATAGCAGAGTTGCTACTCGAAAAATAAGTACTTCACCAAGATGACTTACTCCAAGTCTTGGGTGCGCGACCCTTCAAGAGTGCTGAAGTCACTAATTATGATAGATTTAAGCTAGGATTTCATGATTATGAGAAAGATGTAGAAATCACCATCGATAGAGCCTAAGGTTGTCTCTCATAGTTGATCAAGTTTATGTTCATTATCTTTTCGTTACTACTGTACATGAGTTTGTAGTTTTGGTAACAATTGGCTATTGCTCTTTTATTGGCTTATTAATTCTTGTAAACTTAATAAAAATTGCACTTGCTGTGAAAAAGTATTTTCCTGAAAAATGTTGCTAAAAATACTTTAAGATTGTTGTTTATGTTGTGCATAGGATATTCAGAGCATGAAGTTCCTTTTTTTGGGCACATGATCATTATGGTACTTACTTAGTATGCTAGTGATCTCATATGATTTATTTAACCTCTTTCAGATGTTTGTTTTGTTTGCTTGGTCAAGGATTATGAGAAAAAATAATTTTTTTTGTCATTTGTAACTTGTTGTTTCTTTTTATTAAATATCTTTTGATGTTAAAAAATAATTCAACATTTTGGTCACTTTTTAACTCTTAAATTGATAAGGTCAACTTGGTTAGAAATATAGAGTTTTTTGGTATGTTAGAATAAGTATTCTGTTGTGTAGGGCTTGATAGCACTTTGATTCAGTCTTTGTTAGTTCTTATTTTCTAGCTAAGTCGAAGGATAGTTAGTTGATGTAATAAACTATATAGTAGCCTTTTCTATCATTCAATAAAGTCATTTATCAAATGTGTTCTAATAAATCAGTATCATAGCTGGATTTAAAAAAAAGGAATGAGGGAGAGAGTTAGTAAGAAATGAGTGAAGGAAATAATGATTTTTCTCAACTTCTATTCAGAAATATGAGGGTGATTATGACTACTGCAGCATGGTCATGAAGAATCTACTCTGATCCAAAAATGACTTGTTTCAATCTCATGGCAAGTCAATTCTTATGACTACTTTAGAAGGATACATCCAAGAAACTTTGGGATCCCATGAATATGAAGTGTCAAGGGAATGCTTGAAAACAGATGGTTTAACTTAATCGCCTTCACACAGAGTTTGAAATTCTAGCTATAAAACAACGTGAATCAATAAGGGATTATTTTAGCCGAGTGTTGATGATGTCAAGATTGTAGAGAATTGGAACTATATAGTTTGTTCTAATACAGGAAAATCATTGTCGGGTCTACCATCCTACAAAGAGTCTAGTCACCACTAGCAAAATGACAGCCAACAGGATGTTTGTGTTGCTCACTAATATACCTTGTTACAAGTGAAAAATAAGTGAAGAGTGTTTTCAAGCTGATGTACAATATCTAGCTGAACTCTCGCATTGTAGATATGGCCATCTCAGCTATACAAGTTTGAAGACTATGAAAAACAAGGAAATGGTGAAAGAACTACCACATTTTGTTGAAACTAATGTTGTGTGCACTGGTGGCTTCTTGAAAGAATCACTATCGAGAAACTATTCCAAAGAAATTACATGGAGAGATTTAGAAAAACTAGTGTCATATCTCAAATATTAGACACATTTTTATTTGAATGAGTCTTTAGAATCCGTGCCCCTATCATTATAATCTACTGCACTTGAGTCTTTGATCAGTCTCAGGTTCATCTGAGTCACCATTTTCCTCTAAATCCATCATGCATAAGTCAACTTGTCAACTCCAATAACTCAAAAGTGAAAGGACGGGATGATTTTGACTTTTTAATTCATTCCTTTTCTCTATCAGCATGATGTGACCTTTTATTTTATACTTGTTGCTATACTATAATTGATACTATTTTCTTTTTAAATTGGAATTATTAATATTAGGCTGTTTTACAATTATTATTATTGTTATAATTATTATTTCTATAATATTCAAAATAATTTTATTTCTTATTAATCATTTTATTATTATTATTTTTATTATTATTATTATTATTATTATTATTATTATTATTATTATTATTATTATTATTATTATTATTATTATTATTATTATTATTATTAGGCTGCTTTTAAACTATTATTACTAGTAATATTATTTGATATTGCCACTAGAAAAATCTGATCATTATTATTGCAACATTGTTGCTTTTTGTCCTTTTATTTTTATTTATTTTATTTTTGTAAATATGAACCTAGTCAAACGCTAATTTCAAGTCAATGATCAACAAACACCAAAAATCACGTGAACAGTAGATCAAAAATGGATCAAACACATTTTCTCATTATTGATTTTCAGTTACAATTTCAACTTGCTCACAAAGTTACAACTTTTTAAAATTGAATCAAACCCTAAATCTAATCTTCCTAAAACAAAAATCTGACATTAAATCTGACCTAATTTTTTTACACTATAAATTGAAGCCTAAGTTACAGAGATTATTCATTCACAGTCCACACAAAAGAATTCTAAAAGATGTTGCTCTTCACACTGAACAACAACAACAACTAAACCCTAAATAAAGTTCCAGCTTCCTAGAGCCTCCTTTTCCTTCAAACATCCATAAACCTCGCAGCCATAAAAGAAGAAAAATAAGCGAGTCAGAGGTGATCCAAACAGAGAACAACAAAAGAAGAAGAACAAAGTTAAAGAAAAAAGAAGCTTTACCTTTTTTAACTAGAGAAAGTCCCTTCTCTGTAGGCTGGTCATCCGCCTCTTTACCCCATTTTTCATGTAATGAAAATTATTGTTTGTTATACTCTGCTATGTGATTTAGGGTTTTAGGGTTTCGGTTGGGATGAGGTTTGTGTTCGATTAATGAGTGAAATATGATTTGGGTTCAAGAAGATAAAATTAGGTTTCAGTGGACAAAAGGAGGTTTGAATGTTTTAGGGTTCGATTATTGTGCATGATTTGGGTGTTTAAGGTCTGGATTAATGATTGGGGAGGGTCGATTTATTGTTTAGGGTTCGGTTGGGATGATTTGAAGTAGTTTGTGTTGGGTTCTGGAAAAATGAGGTTAGGGTTTGAAGGTTGAAGAAGATGAAGGATATGGTTCTTGTTCTGTGTTGAAGGCCAGGGTGATGTCCTAAGTTAGGGTTCATATTTTTCTTCGTTTAGGGTTAAGGTTCCTCATAGTTCTAAAGGTTTTGGGTTTGGCTAAGATTAGGGTTCCTACATGTAACACCACATACATATATGTCTAGAATAATATGCATATGGAATTATAATATAGTACATGAACGTCATACATAAGCAGCGGAATAGAATATAGTATTAGTACAACATAGAAAAGTCGAATACATCATGGCCAAAAGATACAATCCCAAAACGTACTAATACATAATATAAGGATACAAAAAACTGAGAAGCTCAAAACACGATAAAGATCCAACCTAAGAAACATATCCAATAAAATTAGGCCATCATACCTTTTCCTTTGTCATGCCTCGAACAACCTGAAAAGGGAATAATATAATTGGGGTGAGATTACTAAATCTCAGTGAGTCCCATATCTTATGGGTCCTCTCGGTTCTACAGGGTACATGCATCAAATACGGATCCAACATTGATTCGTGTTTTCCTCACTATCAAGTTCAAGAATACACAACATCACATAGCATTACAATTGGGAGTCCCTTGACCACGCAATTTGAATTATCAAATCGTACAAAAATGTTATTACAACCAAGTATGCAAACTCATACCCACGTACGGGTAATCCATAAGTAGTACATGCCTTACGACCTAGGCCACACAAGCACACCATTGGTGATTCGACGTCGAAAATTGAGTCTGAAACCTACCAAGTGCATAATGCCAAGAGACTACAAAAGCACACCGCTTTCGTTGAAGCACGTGTGTGCATCGGAAACTAAGTCTGACACGCCAAGTGATTTGCGCCTTTATGGCTACACAAGCACACATGTGGTGACGAAACCCAAGTGTAATCCACCTACATGGTTACACAAGCACACCAATCGATACATAAATGTGTACATCGAAAACTAAATCTAGCACGCCAAGTGCACGCGTCTACATGGTTGCACAAACACACAAACCAATGGCTCAGGTGTGTACATCGAAAACAAAGTCCGACACTCCAAGTGATTTACGCCTATATGGCTACACAAGCACACATGTGGTGAGTAACCCAAGTGTAATCCTCCTATATGGCTACACAAGCACACCAATTGATAACGTCAATGTGTAACACCAAGTGGGTATACATCGCCACGGACCCCTACAAGCACATCACTCGATATCCCAGTGACTCCCCAAGTGATTTACCACCTAGAGGTATATGCCTAATTCAATTCAAGCATACGCAACAACCACATCCGAACGTTCCACCGGAACGAACGGGTAATAGAAAAAATAAGTGATCACGTCATAATATCCATCAAACCATAATGCATTATGTTAATCATACACAAGAAGAGGCGTCCCATTCGCATCACGGAACGGAAACCGCACTCAGGGGAATAAGCATAAAATACTATTCGCAGATGCTCGTCAAAACACATAAGTCACCATTACGTATACATTCAACATGCAATCAAATATGGACTTCTAACATATTAAAAACTGTCACAAAATCATAATATTTAATTATATTGAGATAGAGCATCTGAATAGCTTTCCAACCCTCTGATCGCGTCTCGTTTCGAGTTACAGAGCTAAAGTTACGTCATAAAAAGTGCAAAGGGAGAAAACGCAAATCTGTCATGCGCCCCAGAGTAGGGCTATGCTCCACAGAAACAGAAGGTTGGGCTAGTAGTGCGCTAGAAGCCCCAGAAAAGAGTTGTATCTAAAAAATAATTTTTATGAAAAGTTATTTAAAATAACTTCAAAATTAAGTGATATTTTGAAATTTTGATATCCAAAAAAAGGTTCGATAAAATACCTAAAATAATATTTTAAAAATGACTCTTCAAACCAAATTTTTATTTGAATCTTTTATGAAAAATTTCTTTGTAAATTTTTTTACACCAAAATATATAACATTATAAAAATCATTTTTTTAAAAAGGCAAAGTAAACAGGCCCAAAATAGTATAGATACAAAAATATCAAAATTATGTCTTTATTCATTCTAAAATGCAAAAAACACAAAAATATTAAATCTCATTAGTTAGTTTATTTTAGTCTTCCTTATTCACATATTTATTAGAATTTACACATGATACAAGCACGAGTCGTCATTCTAGTTATGTAATATTAAATGATTATGAATTAGAAGAAAATAATGACATGATACAATATAGAATTTTTCACTGTCAGTGTAAAATAATATTACATAGACATTTATTCAAAATCTTTTAAATTATCAAGTCTTATTGATATCTTAAAATAAAAAGCGTGATTTGGCAGATACACGTCTCTCATTAATTGATAGTGTAAAAAAATTTATACTACAATGTATATTCTTTTTTCTCATTTCAAAATTTTATGTGTATTAAAATTTTCAAATTAAAAAAAAATTAATGTATGGATAAAAATAACTAGACCTATTATAATTTATAATATATGAATATTAATATTGATATAATAGTTATTCAAATAAAATTACTTAAAATACAAATAAAAATGTCCCGTAAAAACGTTTGATAATTGTAAAGGAAAATCAGATACACAACGCAGATTTCAATCGGTTAAATCTCACTAATTCATATTTAATAAAGTGGACTTCTACCATTAAATTACTTTAAAAAAAATATAAATTGATTCTCTCTCTCTATTACTCTTAACATTAATTTATTTAATTTTTAAGTTAATATATATATATATATATATATATATATATATATATATATATGATCGGGAAGGCTGGATCAGATCCTGTAGAATCAGGCCGTCAAGTGCGTTAGGGATGCTGGTCGTATGGAGAGGAGGAGGGGGTGTACCTGCAAGGCACTCCGACGCTCAAGTAAGAAAGGGTCAGAGAAAAGGGGCAAGTACAAAGTATGAGTTTCAAGGGTGAACAATTGGATACCTAACCCTCTCAAGCGAGAGGGTTTATATAGAGCCCCCAGCGCGTGGCTAACGGTCCTATTTTTGGGGCGAAATAACCGTTTTCCCCAAAGCATAGGTAACTACCCAAACTAGTCGTTATGTCGGGCAGGGTGCCCAAAACTAGTCGTTATGTCGGGCATAAGCATTGTTCCGGGCACCTGCCCATACCTGTTCGGGGAGCAATGAAGCCGTGCGTGACGGGCAGTAATTCCGGGGAGGAACGTTGCATTCCTTGCCCGGTTGGAGGGGCAGAAAGGTCACTTTTTCCTCTCTGTGGATTGGACTTAGGCAATTTGGGCCGCTCTGGAGCAGAGGCGGATTGGGCCAATTCTAGCCATTGGTCCAGTCCAGAACAGGAGCCCCCCAAGTCGTTGCTCCCGAGCATGGGAGTGATGACTTAAGGACTGTTCGTTGCTCCGGGGAGCTAGCATAGAGTCGTCGTTGGTAGGCGAGGAAGGTTGTCTCAAAGTGCCCGTGACCCTAGGTGTTTGTGAGATTCGTGGTCGTGACCTTGTTGCCCAGTGTACGGGGAGACTAATGGTCAAACAGAATTTGAAACGTTGGGGCACCACGTGTACCTAGAGCTCCGTGTGGCAGTTAATAGGTAATGATGGCTAGCGGGTAGTCATAATGGCCTGCGGGCGCGTGGTTGCACGTGCCCCTTTGTATAAAAAGGGGGGAAACCATTTCATTTGAAACTTTTCCGTTCTGATTTCTCTCTGTCTCTTTCAGTTCTTGCCCGTCACTATCTTCAAGCTTTCCGACCACCGTCGCCAACTTCGAGCAGCTTCTACCTTCTTCCAAAATCAAGTAAGTTTTCTGATCTGTAACTTGTTTTACTCCTTTTTGTTGTTAGTGGTAGATTGTATGCGGTTAGGGTTAGCTTTAGACGACAAAATAGGTGGATTTCTGGCGAGTGTTGGTGGTGGACGGTGGTTCTGCCATTTTGCTGCCTCCAGCACTTCGTCAGAGTAGATAGTGCGTTCAGCGAGTAGGATGGTCCACGGCGTGGTTGCGGTAGTTGTGCATGCGTGACCAACGTGTCTGTTCATCTTCTGATAGAGCGATGAATTTTCCGGTAGAACGTTTCCAGATTCTGGTGAAGCTTTGTGGTTTCCGGTGGAGCTTCAAACGGAATCTGGGCATGAGTACAGGGAAGCTCCTCGGGGGAGGATGATACGTTTCGAGCATCTCCTCGCGGGGAGGTTTTAGTTTTTCTTTCGATGTTAGGGCTTAGGTCGGGGACGTTGTCCTTGGCCTTTTGCGCGCCCTTTCACTTGACTTAGCGGTGGAAGGGTGGATTTGATTTGCTGTCAAATTCACTGTCTTTCTCTGCTTTTCAGGTGATCGTAATGGCGACGGGGCCAGACAGAGAAGTTATTCTAGACACGTTCGAGGAGGAAACTGGCTCCAAGGAAAATAGTAGCTCGGCGGCCTCAAGTTCCTCCAGCACTGCCGGGGAGGAAGAAGAGGTTCGGGATGATATGGAGGAGGATGACATCGAAGGTTTCTTCGCTGAGGAGTGGGAGGTGGCCGAACCTTCCGAGCATATTTCTACGTTCACAAAGTCTTTGGCGGACGTCTTTACGGAGGTAGGGCCAGAAGGGGAGTGGAAGGTGCACTTCCCTACTTTGAACGAGCGAATCTGCACGGATTTTGGGGACCGCTTTACAATGTACGAGTATGCCTTCAAAGAGCTGGGACTGAGGCTGCCTTTCACTGATTTCCAGCGGTCGGTGTTCGAGCATCTGAAGCTGGCCCCTTCTCAACTTCACCCTAATTCGCTGGCCTTCACCCGGGCTTTTGAATTGGTGTGCGAGCATCTCTCTCTGGGGACTACTCTCGCTCTGTTCTTTGTTATTTTCCATCTTCAAAGGCAGCTGACGGGGAAGAAGTACTGATGGGTTTCTTTGAAGCAGCCCCGCAAGTTATTTAAGCCGTTCTCGGAGTCAATTCGGACTTTTAAGGAGCGGTACTTCGTCGTTGAACCCGTGTCCGAGGTGGCCCAGGACAGTACATACGTCTGGGAAATCCAGGTTGACGAGGATGGAAATGAGCTTCTTAACGAGGAGGGGAAATATATTGGGCAGAGGCTCTACAGGTTCCCCATCCGCTGGGCACCCGACCATTTCTCCAAGAAGCCTAACGATTATGTCTTTCAGCTGAGCGATCTGCGCGGGCAGGAGGCCGTGGCGTACAAGAAGCTGGTGAACAGGGTCAACTCCTTCAGTCTTGCAAGCTGCTGGACGAGCAAGGGCAGCCCTATCTTCGAGGAGGATGGGAGCCAGAGAGTTTAGCGCAGATTCGTCAATGTTAAGGCACTGCTGGAGTGCAAGACTCCCGCGGACGCTGAGAAGCTGCTCGGTAGTGTCGCGGTGAAAATTGGATACCGTAGTTATTTGTTAACTAGGATCACATTTTTTTAATGTCACCACCGGTCTTTGATTTTATCCAAGGGAAGGGAGAAAAACCGAATTCCCACAATGCAATGCAAATGCACTAAGATTCTAAGTTCGGGGGTTGGTTATACCTAGGGAAGGTTTTAGCATCCTAGATATCTGTAGTACTCTACAGGAACCTCTTGATTCATTTTATGTTATTTGTTATCTGTTTTGTTAAAGGTTTTAAGGGTATATAACTTATTATTTTTATTCCTAAGTGTGCTCGACAAGATATCGCATCTTGTGCCTACATATCCTGTCAGGAGGGAATCAGAGCACTTGTAGTTCCTTAAGGATACTAAAATGTTTAAAAGGTTTAGGAGAGAAGATGAGTCATCATCTTAAGAAAACCACCACAGCTTTGAAAATGTTTGTATTTTGTGGGGTATGGGATTGTATGTCCCTTCTTTGAGATGATTAACATCTAATTCTCTTGTGTGGAGAATTAGGTGGGCTAAAGTTTGATTTGAAAAATCAAACTTAAGGGGGGACTAACCTAGGAAATCTATCCTAAGTTATCTAATAGTCCTAACTTAAGGGTATCGATTATGATGCAAATGATGTGCACCATGCACAATAACATGGTTATCATGTATGGGATTTTCCCTTGGATATTTTATGTGGTTAATTATTGTTATTTAGGCGAGGGTGCTAGCAAAGTGATGCTAGACTTGTGTCCAGTGATCGATAGGTCGAATGCGATGCCCTAAGGCGATCGACTTATATGGGTAGAAAATGGGCTCGACGTTGGATCGAGGATTTTTAATATTTTTTGAAAGGGTTTTGAAACAAAGACATACACATACATTAAGCACAATAGTAAGCAAATAGAGGCATACCAAAGACATGATATCAATCAACATACGATTCACTCAAGCGCGAGGGGACCTAAATGAGTTTTAATTTATTGAGAAAAAGAGTTGATTTGATTTTAAGGTTTATTATTAAGGGAGATACTAAAGATTATCTTAAAAAGGTTTATTATTATTTAGTTTCAAATTTACGTTAAAAAAAAGTTAATAGAAAAGGTTATAAAAGAGTTTTCAAATTAATTTAGGAAAGGTTTTAATTTTAATATTTTTAAAAATAATTTTTTTTTATTATTATCTAACTTTTAAAGTTATATTAAAAATTAATAAAGTTTTTCTTATTAAAAAGATTTTAATTTAGTATTTTAAGATTTTTATTAAAGGCTTTTCTTATTAATTAAAAGGTTGATTTTAATGTTTTAATAAAAGAAAAAAAGGTTTTATTATTTAAAAAAATACGTGAAAGGTTTTATTAAAAAGTTTTATCAAAAAGTACTTATTATTTTTTAGGTTATGTTTTATTATATAAAAGAAAAAAAAAAGAAGTGATATTTTAAATAAAAAAGAAATTATATTTTAAAAAGGTTATATTAAAAGTTTCTACATTTTTAAGATTAGTTATGTTTTGTATAAAACTAAATTGATAATACTATTATTTTAAAATTATTTTTAAGTATTATGAAATTATGTTCATTTTATTAAAAAAAGTTGATTATAACTTAAATGAAAGAAAGATTTTGGGTTAAACAGAGGGATTAGATAATACGCAAAGGGGGCGGGTCCATGATGGACCCTCAAATCGTGACCGTGTGATGTGTGTGTAATGTGATCGGATGGATGAGAATCGAGGATGTAAAGCGGTGCGTGGTGTGTGTAGTGTACATGTGATTATTGTGCAAAACAAAAGGAAAAAGGAAGGTGACCAAACGTCCCTCTCACAATCCCTATCTCTCTTCTCTCGTCTCTCTCAAAGGGTCAGGAAACCCTAGATCATCTTCAACCTCTCGCTGTCGTCTCGCTGCATACAATCCCTAACCCCACACAACCCAATACCCCAATCCACTATGTCATGATGTTTACAATTACAAAGAGTTTTACGAATGAAAAGAAAAGGAATAAAATGGCAAGTGGCGATTGCTCGGAAGCGACGCGGCGATGGGCTCCTTTAATCAGGGATGTCTCTCTTTCTCTTCACCTTTTTGCGATTTGTTTTCCTTTGTGTTGTCCTTGTCTGCTTCTGATGTTCTGGCTGTTGAGATGATGATGAACGCCGTTCTTTGACTCTGGGTTTTTCAGTGGGTTATGAAGTTGATGATTTCTTTTTGGTTGCTGTGTACGATGCTGACGGTTTTATATGGCTTCTTTCTTTTGATATGATGAAGGTAGTTTTTGTGGTGTACGAACTTGGTGATGGTTTTGGATTTATGTTTTCATCGGTTATGGGCTGAATTAGTTTTCTAATAATGATGAATAGCCTTGGTGTAATGGATGGACAATTTTTGGTTGTTTTTGATATGATGGGGGATGTTTGTTGATATGTGGTTCACGATCCCTTTTTTGTTCTAATCCCCTTTTGTGAATGGTTTTCCCCTATATATAGAGTTATGGAATTGAATTTGAAAATATGTGGCTTGATGACGTTTCCATTTTGGTTCGAGCTTGTCTGGTCTGTTTTAATTCCTTTCTCTTTTTCAACTTGACAGGTTTTTGGGATTTTGGAAAGGATTAAATTGCTCTTGATAATGTTTGGAGTATTATTTTGGAAGGGAAGTGAATTGCCTTAATTACTTATTATCTCTGGCCTTGAGTATTGATTTCTTTGATTTCCTTCCTTGCAGCTATCACGTTGGCCTGCTCAACAGCTTCTTCAGAAGTTCCATTTTGACATTTCCCATGTTGTGAGCATGTACTCCTAAAAACTTGTCCAACTCTTGAGGTATTAGATCTCCTCTTTTTTTGTTATTTTACTGATTTACTGTTCATGAAATCCGATGGCCTCGTTGAGCTGTAATGAAAGTTGCAAGGGCTTTTATTTTCTTTCTATCAGTTTTATCATTGATTGATGTATTGGAAGTTGCGTGCAGATGAAAATATTCATCGAGACCCTGGCGGGAAGGGCGATCACTCTGATGGTCGAGAGTTCAGATGCGATAACCAATGTGAAGGAGAGGATTCTTGTAAGTTTGAAATTCTGAGAGATGGAAACTTCTCCGTTTCGTTTTTGTTGAATTGAGATTGAAAAGTATCACTAATTGACGCTGCACGATTATTTTCATGAATCTTTCCAGGGCTTGCTATGAGTTGATTTTCCGTCAAAGCCACCGATTAGCGGTTAGTATGAACCAATAGATGTCATAGTGTTTTGATGGGGTGGCTTGGGTACGACGGGGGCATAGCGTCTGGATCACCTTGAGCGCCACAAAGGTACGAACAAAGTCGCGTGACTTTCGAACTTCCCAAATTTCCCTCATTTGATGTGGATTTGTGCACATCACCAGTAAAGTTTTCAAACATAAGCGATGCAGTTTTAAGAACTCACCTGGGGCAACAGCCTTGGATTTAAAGTCTTACTATTTGTTTTAATTCCTACTTAATGTTGCAACTTGCTTAACATCATTTTTCTTTACATGTGTTGGTGATGACAGAAAGATTGAGAACTTCAATTTCCTTTTTGATTCATCCTTACATTCTGTACTGGAATCTTATTAGAAACTTATGATCTTTGTTGATTTTGCAGGCTTTCGTATGATTTCCGTTTTGTAACAGCGTTATCATGAACAGGGCTGCTAAACCATATTTCTTCACATTTTCTTTGAATGGCAACACCAATTAGGTACTATTCTTTGTTCCTTTTGTGGAGTTACTCTGTTAGCTTCCGATCCATATCCTCACAATGCCTTTCATGTTGAACAGGTACACTCGTATCAGCTCCTCAATCATAGAAAGGCGGTGCGTATAAACAAGGCACCGTCGAAATCGCACGTTTTGATCTGCTGCCGACAACCGAGGTTCTTTGTGATTACAAGTTGATGTTGTTGATACTTGCTGAATCTTCTCTTGCAGCTATCAGTCACAATAATTCTTATTGCTTGACCCACACACGGGGCATATTTCACGGCGTAAAGCTCTTCATCCGCAACGAACGCTCCAATCATATTATCACCAGACGCATCTTTGGCTAAAAACAAGTCCATAAATCCAGGTGGAATTCTGGTCCTTGAATCCCCAATTGAAAGTATTTGGGCATGAGGTATTGTGTCAAGCTTGATGCAGTCCTTCCATTAATAATAAATCCTTGTTTTCCATAGTAGTTTCTTACAATCTTGTTTCCTACATTTTCAGATGGAGTTTTGCGATATGTGGCTTGAAAAGATAATCAGGGGGAATGAATTTCCATAAGAACCCACCTCCATCAAAAACATCTACCTGCTGGGCACGTGATTGTAGCTCGTCAATGGAATATATCACCGGCCAAAGGTCCAGTACTGCGAGAAAACAGGAGGATCTTTCCGCAAGTCCTTCGGTTCCTTGCTGATCTTCTTCGAAGCCATCTCATCGTCTCCGTCATCAATCCTTCCGGAAGAAGAAAGTTCAATAGAGAAATATTTATTCTGGAACATTGTATTTTCCTAAACATGTATCCTTTGTTATTCAATTATGAAAAACTTGGAAAATGTATTAATAGAACTCCTGTACCATGTGTTTTTTTTTACAAACCGATGATGGATTATTCTGTAACTTTCACTTGGAAACGTACCACTGCCACTACAGATTACCTTGTAAGCTTTCAAGATTTGGTACTTCTTAACTTGTGATGAATCTTGGTATTGAAATCAATTTGGATTTGTCTTGTAAATTTTGAATTACACTGCCATGAATTGCTTTGAAATGGCATGCGCTGAATTCAAAGGGGGCCCATGATTTGTATTACTTGTGTATTTGGATTGTAACTTTGAATCATATTACAATGGGCCACATTAACTCCCTTTTGGATCTTATCACTTGGACTGAAATTAAATCTTGCACTTGGTAGCTTGAAATGGAATTAATGTAAATCTTAAACTTGCAACTTGAATGCTTTGAATAACGGTGACTTGAATTTGAAACTTGGAATAACAAAGTTTGGCATATGGACTTGGAATTTGGAACTTTGGGCATTGACACATACTTGAACTTGTATTCATAAGTTGAATTTTATCCTTAAAACCATGGTTCTTGAGATAAAAAATGTGGATTTTTATATGAATCTTGGAACCATTTGTACACCTTGAAATGAAACTCAGAGGGCTTTAATTCGAGGATGCATCTTAAAAAATTTAGTGCACTTTGAAAATCGCATTGAAAAACTTCCTTGAACTTGTAACTTGAATCCTTGAACCACAAACATCCTTGCCTGTTTGAGCTTGCATTTATGAATGATGAACTTGAAGATTGTGACTTGCCTGTTTGAGCTTGCATTTATGAATGATGAACTTGAAGATTGTGACTTTGAATAATGGCTTTGAATTTTAAATCTGACCCAGGTAGAAGCCTTAAAACCATTTCAAATTAGGATTACCTAGCCATACCCCTGAAATTCCTGACTGAGAGAACCGGTATCATTTACACTTAAAAATCAATGTACCTGCACGAACTTGTTAGTTGTAATAAACACGCACACAAAGACCGCATGACCTAAAGATGCTATGCCAAAAGAAAAGGGATCTTAGGGTCAAAAATTAGGGTGCGACAGATGCCCCTATTTAAGTTTCTCCTATTTGGAGATATGGAGATTGACATCTTCGTCTCGACGAGATAGGAGGGACTTAAATACAAACATGCACGAATTTTTGGCCCTAAGATGCCGCCAAATGCACATGATATGGTATGAAATGATATGATATGCAAGACAGAGATCCTGTGAGGAATAAAGCCACAGGGGATAACTGTGGACAACGCTGAAACACAGCTACAGGAAGGAAGACCCGACGAAGACGACTAGCAAAGCCAGACTCCACGGGAAAAAAGAACTAGGAAAGAGACTACCAACTGACAATCACGATGTATCTTAAGCATAGGGTGATGAACTTGCGATGAAATCTTCTAACAAAATCTACTTGAGGATCCTGCTTTGGTGGTCAACTGGAGGAATCTTCAAGAGATATCAACTGGAGGAGTTTATTATTAAGACTTAGAACCTCTTCTGAGAATACCTTCTTCGAAGGTTTTTTTTTGTTGAAAATGTGTCCATTGTAAAAGATACTGGGGAATCTGCTGAGAAAGAATAATGACTGTCTGTCAAAATATAGAATTAACCAGGGAATCTACTGCCGAGGTCTTGGAAATAAACGACTGTTTGTCGAAATAAAAGTAAACCAGGGAATCTACTGCCGAGATAAATAAGCGACTGTTGGTCGAAGTGTGCTGGAGATCTACTGCCGAGAATAACCAGGGAAATACCTACTGCCGGGAATAACCAGGGAAATACCTACTGTCGAGGTCTTCTGAAAATCTACTGCCGAGAATAACCAGGGAAATACCTACTGCCGAGGTCTTCTGGAAATCTACTGCCGAGAATAACCAAGAAAATAAACGACTGTTTGTCGAAGTTTAATGTAAACCAGGGAATCTACTGCCGAGATCCTGGAAAGAGACGACTGTTTGTCGAAGTTTAAAGTAAACCAGGGAATCTACTGCCGAGATCCTGGAAAGAGACGACTGTTTGTCGAAGTTTAAAGTAAACCAGGGAATCTACTGCCGAGATCCTGGAAGTTTCACCGGGGATCTTCAAAAGAGATGCGGGTCGGCTGACTTGTAAAATATGTCTTCTCAAATAAAGAGAAAGATCATCTGAATCTTCACCAAACTTCTCGAAGAGATGCCATTTGATATAAGCAAATTGAATTGTGGACTCACTGGGGAGAATACCACTGTGAAGTAATTTTGCTGTAGTTGAAAACTGTGTTGAAGCTAGTAAAATTCTTGTAATAGAGATTCTCAAATAAAGCGAATACTTGGAAAGTCTTCAATGAACCTTTCTGACGGATTTCTGGAGAGATAATATTTGATGAAGAATGGTTGAAAGCCTTGATAACTTCACCGGGGATGGACAAAATGTCTTGAGGAGACTGCCATTTGTCATCCAGATAGAAGACTGAGCTCAAATAAAGAGCTACCACTTGTTGTATGGGTTTGACTCCCATGAAATGTTGAAATAATACTGCTGAAGGAATAACTTCTGTCTTCCATAGAGATCTTTAAATAAACTTTGGGGAGATAGAGTGCAAAATAAATGCACGCTTAGTCTGGGTTCAACATCTTAGAAATATCCGAAATTTGTGATTGTCAGGGACCAAAATTCAATTCAGGAAATAACTGAAGAGAAATGGTCAAGCAAGACTCCACCCATTGAGGATTGAACTCAATGGGGTTTATCTTTATCCAAAAATGGAAATGAAAACTGAAGCAACCATCTTCCACGAGGATCGAACTCAGTGGGGAGTTTAGAAAGTATGTGTTTTTCTGCCTAGGGCTGACGATTCTACTTGGAGGGAGCGGACAAAACCCAGTCACTTGGGGATAACCACGACCAAAGTGAAGGATCCAACAAACAAACACAAAAATGCAAGATGCAAAAATGCGCAAATGCCATGAATCTAAATGCAAGAATGCCATGCTATGCTAATGCTTATGCTGACAAAACAACAAAGAGAAGAAAACTGGAGATGAAAAAAAATCTCGATACGGATACTCGGCCAATCTTTACAAGATAAGAAGCATCATTGGGGATGAATGGAGGGCAGCATCTGGGATCACAGTCTTGCTTCAGGCTTCAAACTTCTCTGGGGAAAAGAGAGCACTCCACTTGGGGATGGACATCATGACTTCACTGATGGGATTGTCAAGATGAACCTTGTGATTCTGTTGGGGATGAGGAAGATTCATTAGGAACTAATCAAACTCATGATTGGAGAGACTTCATGGGGATAAAATAAATATCCACTGCGAACTGAAGTAGTCTGAATGAAAGTTGTAGCTGGATAAAATGAATATCCACTTCATCGGAGAAGCTTGGATCAACAGTAGTTGAAGATATCAGATATAAAACTTCGAGGGGATGAAATACACATCTTCCTTTACTGGTGAAGATTGAGATAACGATAAGCACTCGCTTCGCTGGGGGAAAGTTGAAGTTGTAAGAAAATCCACTGAGGGTTCTTAGGTTGCCGACTGGAGAAATCTTGCGTCAAACGTGCTATAACTTCTTGAAGTAGAGATTTACCGGGGAATAGTCGTGACTACCTGAAGTAAAACTTACTGGGGAGTTGCTACATTACCCGGGATAGAAACTCTTTGAGCCATGAGTGAATAAAGTCGTGAGACTGATGTAACTCTGTATTGATACCCTGCATAGTAGTCGTCATTTTGAACAAAAATTATTGTGGATGAGAAGCAATCTTCACTTCTCAAATGCCCCAGATCACTTGGTTTATAAGAAGAAGTCATCCCAAGAGGATTTTACAAAAAACTTGGCGTCCAACTGTCCCAATGTTTTCAAACTCTTGGAGAGATTGTTGAATCTCGACGTAACTGGCCCAGATTGACTGTGTTCTGTAACCGATTCTTCAAATTCTTTGAGAGATTTACCAAATCTCGACGTAACTGCCCCAGACTGACGGTGTTCTGTAAAACTGAGTCTTCAAGCTCTTTGAGAGATTCACCGAATCTCGACGTAACCGGCCCAGATTGACGGTGTTCTAAGTTTTCAACTTGCCCCTTGGGGCCGACTGTGGAGTAATAGCGGGGAAACAACTTGCCCCTGCTCAACAAAGTCCTCGGGTAACATGCCCCTGGGTATAATCATCCTTTTGAAATGATTCGCCATTTACCCATCAGAGTTTCAGATCTCAAAAGATCTAACTCATCGCTGATACTCGTATACTAGTTTCTATGATGTCAAGCAATGTTAGCAAGCAGGACGATGTTATTTCTGAAACATATAATGCAACGTATGTTTGTCTTGAAGTTTTATTTAAAAATATTTTTGGTGGTTGAACTACCGATTTTATAATGCCAAGACAAATTTGAGCATAGCTCATGGGAGTCAGGAAACGATGTCTCAATGAGTATGCTTTTGAAATAAACCCTGCTTCAACTAGGTCTTTTGAGGGTTGTATCGTGGTTTGGTTCACGGTTTAAGAAATAAAGGATATAAGGCTCAAAGTTTATTTGTGCCCACCCAATCTTCGTGATATTTTACTCCATTTTTTTTAAATTACCCTGCCCCAGGTTAAGAATGAGGGTTTTTTTTTATTTTGGAAGAAGAAAACTCATACTTCAAAGGTTCTAAAGGGTTAACTAGGGTCTATCTCCCTTATACCTCCAGTGTTTAGGATTTTGAAACAATGCCTTATATCACTAGCAGAGTTTTATTCAAAAGCATACAAAAAAAGATCTAGTGTTTGATTTCATCATCCTCCATTCAATTCTCTGCCGAGGCAAGAGATTGGGCAGCATTGGCATTAGAAATAACATCTTAAAATGAGTGAAACGAATGGATTTCTTCAAGACAAACATTGTTCATTGCATCAATTATTCAAAATTAACAAGTTCTCACACGCAAAACAAGTGCATTAACGAACGCAGAAAATTACATATGAAAACAACGAATAAGCTTAAAATATGACGAGACATGGCCTTAAGACCAGATGCGTTAGGTCTTTTCAACATCTTCAATTGTTCTTGGAGGTCACGAAATCCCTTTTCAATTTCTCCCAATCTAGGATCATCCATAGTTGTCACATGACGGGCGTTCTGAGAATCTGGCATATACCGTAGAAAATGGGAAGCTCTTTCATTAACTTGACCAACCAGGTTATCTTGCACAGGCTGGGATCGAGTAGGAACGTTCACTTGTGGAACATCGCCGTCAAGAGAAAAACCAAACACCGGATTAGTCATCACTCTAAAGTCTGACACGGGATCCATATTCTCTGTTCCATCCATTATCCCTAGTAACTGCTTCAAGTTCGGTCGAATGCTAAAAGATCAGCTGAGCGACACGAAGATAGGACTGAATAAGCCGAGGTAGAGAAAGGATGTATGCAAAAATGATGCAATGCTAAAGATGCAATGCGAATGCAGCAAGATTCATGGAACTCAACTATTTATAATTATCAAGGAATATCAAAAGACTCGTTTTTTATTATTAAAACGGTTACAACTATTAGTATCAGAATACTAAAAGATTGATTTATTACAAAATTGTTTACAACGCGTCGGTACACTTTCCAAGAGTCATAACAGAAAAGCTAAATAAAAGCTAGTAATGATGGATCTAAGGAGACTCTTCCAATGGTCTTCATCTGACTTCTTCTTCCAATTAAGGACTAGAGTAACTTCTTTCCAAAATTTCTCCTTTTGTAGTCATATTAGCTCAAACATTTGCCGAAGATAGTAAATGGATTCTTGTCTTGAATAAGTAACTCCATTAGCTGAGAATATTCTTCAAGAGTTGTCACCAATAGTGATGGACTGGAGTAGAGTAGATAGTATTTCCTTATCAATAAGGGCTTCCCCATATCTGGTCTTGAACCCTTCTTTATCCGTCAATAAGGTCTCCAATCCCCCTTAGATCGTCCAGGTTATGACTCTTGTAAGTGTACTTCAATGTTTTTCCTTTAAATTTTTTTTTTAAAGTCCATGGTATCCTTATGATGTTTATAAACAAGACTAAGTTCCATGAATCTTTATGAAATGATGCTAATGAATACAGGGATGCAAACACACAAAGCACAAAGCACAAAGCACACACAAGCAATCAAACAGACAAAAAGTCCTAGGTTTGAAAGGTCACAGCATGGAGCCAAGGTCTACCCATTCCAAGAGGTGTGTACTATGGTTTTAAATGTACCTGCCGAACGGGTTCTACAAAGTTCCCAGAGTCTACAACCCATCTTTCGGATATTATCGATTTCCCAAATCACTTGGTAGTCAATAATATTCTCAAGAGAATCTCGTCTGAGTGTAGTATCGCGTAGCGACTATTGCAGGAATAGACTCCCGCATAGTCCCCGCACTACGCCCTAATAGGCCAAGTTGGGTTAAAGGTAAATACGGTCCCCAGTCCCGAGGGCCTTTAGATCGAAACCATACCGTCTTCACGAATGAACTCGTTGGACAAATATTTTATTCGAGAGGGCCTAGACTGAGTGGTGAAGTCTCAATTTACTTTTTCAGGAATCGACTCCCTCAAAGCATCATTGAAGTCTCATCGTTTTCCTATCTTAATGTCACTCTAGTCCGGGTGTAGGACTTTGTCTCACCACACTAAATACCCAAACCTGCACAAAAGGAAAACCAAGCAAGCAAATAATAATAATAACATAAATAAACGAGTTAGGGGAAACCCTCAATAAAACATTATCATATCCCCAGTGAAGTCGCCATTTCTGTCGCGGTGAAAATTGGATACCGTAGTTATTTGTTAACTAGGATCGCATTTTTTTAATGTCACCACCGGTCTTTGATTTTATCCAAGGGAAGGGAGAAAAACCGAATTCCCACAATGCAATGCAAATGCACTAAGATTCTAAGTTCGGGGGTTGGTTATACCTAGAGAAGTTTTTAGCATCCTAGATATCTGTAGTACTCTACAGGAACCTCTTGATTTATTTTATGTTATTTGTTATCTGTTTTGCTAAAGGTTTTAAGGGTAGATAATTTATTATTTTTATTCCTAAGTGTGCTCGACAAGATATCGCATCTTGTGCCTGCATATTCTGTCAGGAGGGAATCAGAGCACTTGTAGTTCCTTAAGGATACTAAAATGTTTTAAAGGTTTAGGAGAGAAGATGAGTCATCATCTTAAGAAAACCACCACAGCTTTGAAAATGTTTGTATTTTGTGGGGTATGGGATTGTATGTCCCTTCTTTGAGATGATTAACATCTAATTCTCTTGTGTGGAGAATTAGGTGGGCTAAAGTTTGATTTAAAAATTCAAAATTAAGGGGGGACTAACCTAGGAAATCTATCCTAAGTTATCTAATAGTCCTAACTTAAGGGTATCGATTATGATGCAAATGATGTGCACCATGCACAATAACATGGTTATCATGCATGGGATTTTCCCTTGGATATTTTATGCGGTTAATTATTGTTATTTAGGCGAGGATGCTAGCAAAGTGATGCTAGACTTGTGTCCAGTGATCGATAGGTCGAATGCGATGCCCTAAGGCGATCGACTTATATGGGTAGAAAATGGGCTCGACGTTGGATCGAGGATTTTTAATATTTTTTGAAAGGGTTTTGAAACAAAGACATACACATACATTAAGCACAATAGTAAGCAAATAGCGGCATAACAAAGACATGATATCAATCAACATACGATTCACTCAAGCGCGAGGGGACCTAAATGAGTTTTGATTAATTGAGAAAAAGAGTTGATTTGATTTTAAGGTTTATTATTAAGGGAGATGCTAAAGATTATCTTAAAAAGGTTTATTATTATTTAGTTTCAAAGTTATGTTAAAAAAAAGTTAATAGAAAAGGTTATAAAAGAGTTTTCAAATTAATTTAGGAAAGGTTTTAATTTTAATATTTTTAAAAATAAAAGTTTTTTATTATTATCTAACTTTTAAAGTTATATTAAAAATTAATAAAGTTTTTCTTATTAAAAAGATTTTAATTTAGTATTTTAAGATTTTTATTAAAGGCTTTTCTTATTAATTTAAAGGTTGATTTTAATGTTTTAATAAAAGAAAAAAAAGGTTTTATTATTTAAAAAAATACGTGAAAGGTTTTATTAAAAAGTTTTATCAAAAAGTACTTATTATTTTTTAGGTTATGTTTTATTATATAAAAGAAAAAAAAAAAAAAAGAAGTGATATTTTAAATAAAAAAGAAATTATATTTTAAAAAGATTATATTAAAAGTTTCTACATTTTTAAGATTAATTATGTTTTGTATAAAACTAAATTGATAATAATATTATTTTAAAATTATTTTTAAGTATTATGAAATTATGTTCATTTTATTAAAAAAAGTTGATTATAACTTAAATGAAAGAAAGATTTTGGGTTAAACGGAGGGATTAGATAATACGCAAAGGGGGAGGGTCCATGATGGACCCTCAAATCGTGACCGTGTGATGTGTGTGTAATGTGATCAGATGGATGAGAATCAAGGATGTAAAGCGGTGCGTGGTGTGTGTAGTGTACATGTGATTATTGTGCAAAACAAAAGGAAAAAGGAAGGTGACCAAACGTCCCTCTCACAATCCCT
The DNA here is from genome assembly GCA_022829125.1 of Lathyrus tuberosus. NCBI lineage: Eukaryota > Viridiplantae > Streptophyta > Magnoliopsida > Fabales > Fabaceae > Lathyrus > Lathyrus tuberosus. The sequence goes on from JALAZF010000040.1 coordinate 16,794,606, forward strand.
ATCTCTCTTCTCTCGTCTCTCTCAAAGGGTCAGGAAACCCTAGATCGTCTTCAACCTCTCGCCGTCGTCTCGCAGCATACAATCCCTAACCCCACACAACCCAATACCCCTATCCACTATGTCATGATGTTTACAATTACAAAGAGTTTTACGAATGAAAAGAAAAGGAAAAAAATGGTAAGTGGCGATTGCTCGGAAGCGACACGGCGATGGGCTCCTTTAATCAGGGTTGTCTCTCTTTCTCTTTACCTTTTTGCGATTTGTTTACCTTTGTGTTGTCCTTGTCTGCTTTTGATGTTCTGGCTGTTGAGATGATGATGAACGTCGTTCTTTGACTCTGGGTTTTTCAGTGGGTTATGAAGTTGATGATTTCTTTTTGGTTGCTGTGTACGATGCTGACGGTTTTATATGGCTTCTTTCTTTTGATATGATGAAGGTAGATTTTGTGGTGTACGAACTTGGTGATGGTTTTGGATTTATGTTTTCATCGGTTATGGGCTGAATTAGTTTTCTAATAATGATGAATAGCCTTGGTGTAATGGATGAACGATTTTTGGTTGTTTTTTATATGATGGGGGATGTTTGTTGTTATGTGGTTCACGATCCCTTTTTTGTTCTGATCCCCTTTTGTGAATGGTTTTCCCCTTTATATAGAGTTATGGAATTGAATTTGAAAATATGTGGCTTGATGACGTTTCCATTTTGGTTCGAGCTTGTCTGGTCTGTTTTAATTCCTTTCTCTTTTTCAACTTGACAGGTTTTTAGGCTTTTGGAAAGGATTAAATTGCTCTTAATATTGTTTGGAGTATTGTTTTGGAAGGGAAGTGAATTGCCTTATTTACTGATTATCTCTGGCCTTGAATATTGATTTCTTTGATTTCCTTCCTTGCAGCTATCACGTTGGCCTGCTCAGCAGCGTGTTCAGAAGTTTCATTTTGACGTTTCCCATGTTGTGAGCATGTACTCCTAAAACCTTATCCAACTCTTGAGGTATTGGATCTCCTCTTTTTTCGTTATTTTACTGATTTACTGTTCATGAAATCCGATTGCCTCGTTGAGCTGTAATGAAAGTTGGAAGGGCTTTTATTTTCTTTCTATCAGTTTTATCATTGATTGATGTATTGGAAGTTGCGTGCAGATGAAAATATTCATCGAGACCCTGGCGGGAAGGGCGATCACTCTGATGGTCGAGAGTTCAGATGCGATAACCAATGTGAAGGAGAGGATTCTTGTAAGTTTGAAATTCTGAGAGATGGAAACTTCTCTGTTTCGTTTTTGTTGAATTGAGATTGAAAAGTATCACTAATTGACGCTGCACCATTATTTTCATGAATCTTTCCAGGGCTTGCTGTGAGTTGATTTTCCGTCAAAGCCACCGATTAGCGGTTAGTATGAACCAATAGATGTCATAGTGTTTTTATGGGGTGGCTTGGGTGCGACGGGGGCATAGCGTCTGGATCACCTTGAGCGCCACAAAGGTACGAACAAAGTCGCGTGACTTTCGAACTTCCCAAATTTTCCTCATTTGATGTGGATTTGTGCACATCACCAGTAAAGTTTTCAAACATAAGCGATACAGTTTTGAGAACTCACCTGGGGCAACAGCCTTGGCTTTAAAGTCTTACTATTTGTTTTAATTCCTACTTAATGTTGCAACTTGCTTAACATCATTTTTCTTTACATGTGTTGGTGATGACAGAAAGATTGAGAACTTCAATTTCCTTTTTGATTCATCCTTACATTCTGTACTGGAATCTTATTAGAAACTTATGATCTTTGTTGATTTTGCAGGCTTTCGTAAGATTTCCGTTTTCGCCTTGTAACAATGTTATCATGAACAGTGCTGCTAAACCATATTTCTTCACGTTTTCTTTGAATGGCAACACCAATTAGGTATTGTTCTTTGTTCCTTTTGTGGAGTTACTCTGTTAGCTTCCGATCCATATCCTCACAATGCCTTTCATGTTGAACGCGTACACTCATATCAACTCCTCAATCATAGGAAGGCGGTGCGTATAAACAAGGCACCGTCGATATCGCATGTTTTGATCTGCTGCTGACAACCGAGGTTCTTTGTGATTACAAGTTGATGTTGTTGATACTTGCTGAATCTTCTCTTGCAGCTATCAGTCACAATAATTCTTATTGCTTGACCCACACACGGGGCATATTTCACGGCGTAAAGCTCTTCATCCGCAACGAATGCTCCAATCATATTATCACCAGACGCATCTTTGGCTAAAAACAAGTCCATAAATCTAGGTGGAATTCTGGTCTTTGAATCCCCAATTGAAAGTATTTGGGCATGAGGTATTGTGTCAAGCTTGATGCAGTCCTTCCATTAATAATAAATCCTTGTTTTCCATAGTAGTTTCTTACAGTCTTGTTTCCTGCATTTTCAGATGGAGTTTTGCGATATGTGGCTTGAAAAGATAATCAGGGGAAATGAATTTGCATAAGAACCCGCCTCCATCAAAAATAGCTACCTGCTGGGCACGTGATTGTAGCTCGTCAATGGAATATATCACCGGCCAAAGGTCCAGTACTGCGAGAAAACAGGAGGATCTTTCCGCAAGTCCTTCGGTTCCTTGCTGATCTTCTTCGAAGCCATCTCATCGTCTCCGTCATCAATTCTTCCGGCAGAAGAAAGTTCAATAGAGAAATATTTATTCTGGAACATTGTATTTTCCTAAACATGTATCCTTTGTTATTCAATTATGAAAAACTTGGAAAATGTATTAATAGAACTCCTGTACCATGTGTTTTTTTTTTTACAAACCGATGATGGATTATTCTGTAACTTTCACTTGGAAACGTACCACTGCCACTTCAGATTACCTTGTAAGCTTTCAAGATTTGGTACTTCTTAACTTGTGATTAATCTTGGTATTGAAATCAATTTGGATTTGTCTTGTAAATTTTGAATTACACTGCCATGAATTGCTTTGAAATGGCCTGCGCTGAATTCAAAGGGGGCCCATGATTTGTATTACTTGTGTATTTGGATTGTAACTTTGAATCATATTACAATGGGCCACATTAACTCCCTTTTGGATCTTATCACTTGGACTGAAATTAAATCTTGCACTTGGTAGCTTGAAATTGAATTAATGTAAATCTTAAACTTGCAACTTGAATGCTTTGAATAACGGTGACTTGAATTTGAAACTTGGAATAACAAAGTTTGGCATATGGACTTGGAATTTGGAACTTTGGGCATTGACACATACTTGAACTTGTATTCATAAGTTGAATTTTATCCTTAAAACCATGGTTCTTGAGATAAAAAATGTGGATTTTTATATGAATCTTGGAACCATTTGTACACCTTGAAATGAAACTCAGAGGGCTTTAATTCGAGGATGCATCTTAAAAAATTTAGTGCACTTTGAAAATCGCATTGAAAAACTTCCTTGAACTTGTAACTTGAATCCTTGGACCACAAACATCCTTGCCTGTTTGAGCTTGCATTTATGAATGATGAACTTGAAGATTGTGACTTTGAATAATGGCTTTGAATTTTAAATCTGACCCAGGTAGAAGCCTTAAAACCATTTCAAATTAGGATTACCTAGCCATACCCCTGAAATTCCTGACTGAGAGAACCGGTATCATTTACACTTAAAAATCAATGTACCTGCACGAACTTGTTAGTCGTAATAAACACGCACACAAAGACCGCATGACCTAAAGATGTTATGCCAAAAGAAAAGGGATCTTAGGGTCAAAAATTAGGGTGCGACAGGTAGTCTTAGTTATTTAGATTTTGTTTGTGTTATCTCTTTTCCTCGTAGCTAACGTGCTCGTTTTTTCTTTATTTGTGCAGGTGAGATGCCTCAGGCTCGCGATCGTGTGGTGAGGAATGCTATGGCGAGGAATAAAGCTGGAGCGGTTCCTCCTAAATCTCGGCTTGCTGGTGCCCGTGCTGCCCCTCCTTCTCAAACTATCGCGGGGGCCTCTTCTTCTCCCTCTCCTGCTCCACGGGGATCTCCTCTTCCCTTGACTAGGCGGTTGAAGCAGCCAAGGACATCCGACGTTGTGGACCTTACCCACGTGCCGGAGAAATGGAAGTTTGAGCTCCCTCCGTGTATCCTTGATAGGAGGTTCTTTGAAGGTAACTCTTTGGTCGTCCCCCGGGTAGAATCCCTTTGCTTGGAAGGCATGGATCGCCCGAGCAAGAGGGGGCTGGTGGCTCAAGATGCTTTTGCCCTGGTCAGGATGCTGGAGATGGCTGCTGTCTACGCAGAAGGGGACTCTGCACTTGAGTCTGAACTTAAAGCTATCTGGGCTTCTGAGGTGGCCCTCAAGGAGGAAGTTAAGAGTGCCCGCGAGGCTCGGAGGAAGGCCGAAGAGGAGACGGCCAGGCTGAAGGAGGATGTCTCCAAGCTGGCGGCGGAGAAAAAGGCTGCCGAGGAGCTGAACAAAGAGTTGATGGCGGCCAGCGCCCCGGGTGTCGACGAGCCGGATGATGTGAAAGAGTTGAAGACCAGGTCTGAGCTGGTTGCCCGCATCCTGCTGGCCGAAGATGACGGCATCGTCGTGGCAGAGGAGTCTTTTCAAAGCGTCGTGGCTCAATTGCGGGTGGTGAACCCTGGGCTTGAGATCTCTGCCGAGGGTACCCACTATCTTGCGCGCGTTGAGGATGGTCGCATTGTCTTGCCCGAAGGTCTCCTCGTTGTTACCCCCGAGGATCAGCCTGCAGAGGAGCAGGGACCCGAGCCAGAGTCGACCGAGCACGCCAATGAATGAGGAGTTTGTTATTATTTTGGATGTTGTTGTAATATGCCTGGCCTGCGTGCCGTATTATTGTAATTTATTTGGGGGGAGGTGCGTGGCCCCCGTTTTATGTAACGACGCACAATAGTGGTCCTCGTGGCCACCCACTATGTTAAGTTATTTTATTCCTGGCTTTGCATGATTTTACTTGCGTTTATTTTTGCTAAGTGTTGAAAGCATGCTCGCTCTGAATGTATGTTCGCCCGTGATAGGGGGTTTTTGACGTGTGGATATACTTTGGGGAGATTGCTCGTAATAGATGTGTTCGGCAGTGTGGGGAACTGGTCGAACTGCCGGGGAATGTCCTGGAGGGGAGCGGAGCTCAGGTCGCATTTGAGGCCTGAGTTCGCGGCGTGAACGTCCCATCACGAGCTGGGGTTCTGCCAATCGTGGTACTCTGACGACGGCCATGCTCGATCGAGGATCGTTGTCGAGCACTTACCGGGCTCGTTACTGAGCGGGTTATGCTTTAGTCGTATACGACGCTTGTACCTAGATGCGCATAGTGGTCGGTAGCTGACGTTCGTCATTGCGAAGAGTCGAATCGAGGATTTAGTTGTAGTATTGTTTTAGTTTCTCAGCGTTCCATGGTCGATCGAGTTCTTCCCCAGTGAGATGTTCTAGGTAGTAGGCCCCATTTTCCGTTTTTGCCCAGACGCGATAGGGTCCCTCCCAATTGGCTGCTAGCTTGCCTTCGCGAGAGTCTTTGTGATTTCTTCTTAGGACAAGGCTTCCCACGTCAAACTCTCGTCGTTTCACTTTGGCATTGTGCCTGATGGTGATCTTTTGTTTCAGTGAGGCCTCGCGGAGAGCTTCCCCGGTTCTGATTTCCTCGATGAGGTCAAGCTCTTCCCTTAAAGATTCGTCGTTCATCTCCTCGTCTAGGGGCGACTCTGTCCGCCTAGAGGGCACGTGAACTTCGACGGGAATTACAGCCTCGGTTCCGTATGCTAAACAGAAAGGTGTTTCCTCGGTCGTTGAATGGGGAGTTGTACGGTATGCCCAGAGCACGCTGTGTAGCTCCTCGACCCACGCCTTCTTTGTTTCGTCTAGCCTTTGCTTGAGGCCTCGAAGGATGACTCGGTTAGCTGCCTCAGCCTGCCCGTTTGTTTGGGGGTGTTCGACGGATGCGAAGTGTTGCTTCGTGCCCAGTTGGGCGACGAAGTCCTGAAACTTCCTGTCCGTGAACTGCGTTCCGTTGTCCGTTACTATCACTTGGGGAATACCGAAACGTGCAAGGATGTTTCTTTTGTAGAAACGCAGGATGTTGAGGGCAGTTATTTTGGCTAGAGCTTCTACTTCTGTCCACTTTGTGAAATAATCCACGCCCACTATGAGGTACTTGTTCTGACTCGATCCTACCACGAAGGGTCCTAGGATGTCTAGGCCCCACCAGGCGAATGGCCATGGGGAGAACATAGCCTTGAGCTCGTTGGGTGGAGCTAGGTGCATGTCCCCGTGCCGTTGGCATTTATCGCACTTCTTCACGTGCTCTTTCGCGTTGTTTTGCATGGTCGGCCAGTAGTACTCTGCTCGAAGAGCTTTGAGAGCAAGGGACTTTCCTCCGAGATGTTGGGCGTTGATTCCCTCGTGGATTTCGCGCAGGATATGCGTGACCATTTCTTCCTTGACACATTTGAGCAGCGGAATGGGGAATCCCCGTCTGTATAGTTTGTCTTCGATCAGGACATAAGAGCAGGCCCTTCGCCTGATTATGCTGGCCTCCTTTGGGTCGGACGGGAGTTTGTCCTTGGCGAGGTAGTTGTAGACTGGGGTCATCCAAAAGTTGTTGTCACCGATCACCTGCACGTCGAGTGTCGGGGAGGCCTTCTCGATGCTGGGTCGAGGAAGTACTTCCTGTATGAAGGATTTGTTTTCGCCTTTCTTCTTCGTGCTGGCCAGTTTAGACAGCACGTCTGCTCGTACGTTATGTTCGCGGGGAACATGTTTCACTTCCACTGTTGCGAATTTTGCCATTTCCTTCTTTACCAGGGCCAAGTATTCGGTCAGGTTGTCGTTTTTGGCTTGGTATTCACCCCGGACCAGGAGGGCCACGAGTTGTGAGTCCGTGCAAATGACGACTTCTTGTGCGCCCAGGTCCTCGGCAAGGCGTAGCCCGGCGAGGAAGGCTTCGTATTCCGCCTGGTTATTGGAGGTTGGGAAAGACAGCGTGAGTGATACCTCGACGATAAATCCTTCGTCGCTCTCTAGTATGATGCCTGCGCCGCTTCCTGCCGAGCTTGAGGCACCGTCGACGAAAATGGTCCACTTGCGCGCTTCGCTCGCGGGGGAGTCTGCGAAAGTCATCTCCGCGACGAAGTCGGCCAGAGCTTGGGCCTTGAGGGCTTTTCTGCCTTCGTATTGGATGTCGAATTCAGACAGCTCCAGCGACCATTTGAGCATTCGGCCGGCCATATCTGGTCATCCGAGCAGCTGCTTTATGGGCTGGTCTGTTCGAACCACGATCGTGTGAGCCAGGAAGTAGTGTCTCAATCTCCTGGCTGCGTTGATGAGGGCTAATGCCACTTTCTCTATCTGCTGGTAACACAACTCTGGTCCTTGCAACGCTTTGCTTATAAAGTAAATGGGTTTCTGCCCGTCAGGTGTCTCGCGGATGAGGGCGGCGCTCACTGCTTCGGCAGCTACAGCCAGGTATAGGTACAACGTTTCGCCATTGTCCTGGCGAGAGAGGACCGGTGGCTCTGAGAGTGCTCGTTTCAGATGGAGAAGGGCCTTGTCGCACTCCTCGGTCCATTCGAACGCAGCCTCTTTGCGGAGGAGCTTGAAGAATGGTAGGGCGTGCTGGGCGGACTTGGCCACAAAACGAGATAGTGCTGTGAGCATTCCGTTGAGGGACTGGATGGATTTTTTGGATTTGGGCGTAGGAAACTCGGAGAATGCCCGACATTTGTTGGGATTGGCTTCCATTCCTCGTTCCGTCAAGTAGAAGCCGAGGAATTTTCCTGCCCGGACGTCGAACGTGCACTTCTCCGGATTAAAATGCATTTTGTATTTCCTGGCTTGTTCGAAGACCTTTCGTAAGTGGACAGTATGATCGGTTTCCTCGTGGGACTTAACGATCATGTCTTCCATGTATACTTCGAGCATGTCTCCTATTTCTCCCCGAAATACTTTGTTCATCATTCGTTGGTACGTTGCTCCGACGTTCTTCAAGCCGAAGGGCATTACGTTGTAGTAATAGTTCCCCGATTCGGTCATGAAGGCCGTGTATTTTTTGTCGGACATTGCCATTGGGATCTGATTGTAGCCCGAGTAGGCGTCCATGAACGATAAAAGTTTAAAACCAGCAGAGTTATCAACAAGTTTATCAATATTGGGGAGGGGTAGGCATCCTTCGGGTATGCCTTATTGAGATCGGTATAATCAATGCACATGCGCCATTTTCCATTAGATTTTTTAACCAATACAACGTTGGATAGCCAAGTGGTGTACTTGGCTTCCGAAATAAATTTGGCCTCGAGGAGTTCCTTTACAGATTTTTCAGCAGCCTCCATTTTCTCTGGAGACTGCTTCCTCCTACGTTGTGCTACGGCCTTGATGGCCGGGTCAATGGTCAGCTGGTGACATGCGACGGATGGATCCAAGCCGGGCATTTCCGCGGCGCTCCACGCGAAGAGGTAGGCGTTCTCTCGGAGGCACGCTTTGAGCTGCTTCCTCGCGACGTCAGGCAGGTCTGCTCCGATATTTACTCCCTGTTGGGGGTCTTCGCCGAACAGGACTAGCTCGAAGTTGCCATCCGGGATTGGGCGCATCGGATGGGAGCTGCTGCTGGATGACGTGGATGGGTCGGCTGAAGCTGCTCGTTCTTCCTGTTGGTCCTCGGGGAAGCGACTGTCGAGGTCGATAGAGTCGACCTGGGGCAGAGGCTTGGCCTCCTCGGAGCTGCTTGGGAGTGCTGGCTTGCTTGACGCTTTCGGCTTGGGCGCAATGGCGTTGAGCCCCTTTGTAGCTCCTTCAAAACAGCGTCGTGCAACTTCTATATCACCGTGGAGGGTGGCGACCATTCCTTTCGAAGTGTAATACTTCATCTTCAGGTGGACGGTCGATGGCACCGCTACCAACTCGGCTAGAGTTGGCCTTCCGAAAATGCATTGGTAAAGCGACAGGCAGTCGATTACCAGAAATTGCACCTTGATGGACCTGGCCGTTTCAGCTGCTCCGAAGGTCACGATCAACTCGAAGTAACCCCACGGCTTGGTCACAGATCCGTTGAACCCCTGTAAATCGGACCCTACGTAGGGGGTAAGGTGCGATTCGTCCAGCTGCAGTGTTGAGAATAGTTGGGAGTACATGATGTCGACCGAGCTGCCCTGGTCGACTAGGATTTGGCGAACGTCGAAGTTTTCCATTTGGGCTCTGACGAGTAACGGAATGCTTGAGTTCGGAGAGCCGCCGAGGAGTTCCTCCCTGTAGAAGGAGATGGGGACGGAACCCTTCGGGGCCTGATCAAGCGTGGTCACTTTGTTCGAGCTGGTGTTGATCAGGTGTTCGAACTTCCGTTTCACGGATCCCACAGTAACTTTGTTGAATCCCCTGCCAGAAATGACCATGGCGGAAGGAAAAGTCTCCCACGGGTTGTGGGCTGCGAAATAAGCAGGGGCGTTGAGACCGTCTGGGACGTAGAAGTCCTCTGGCCGCGAGATGGACATTGCGACCTGTAAGTTGGCTTCGCCCGAGGAGGGTATCTCTTCCTCGACCTTCTTGGACTCCTGAGCGTCCTGCCGAGGAGTGTCCTTCTTCTTCGCGAACTGTTTCAGGTGCCCGTCCCTGATCAGTATCTCATGGCATCCTTCAGATGGATGCAGTCCTCCGTGGTATGGCCGTGACTTTTGTGGAAGCGGCAGTATTTTGACTTGTCCACGTTTGGTCTGTTTGGCAGCTGCTTGGGGAAGCGGACCCCGGATTGTTTGAACTCCGAATTGGCACATTCGGTCAAAATCTTCTCCCTGGAAACGGTCAGGGGAGTGTAATCATGGAAACGCCCGGAGGGCCCTTTGCTGTCACGGGAGTCGTGGGGACGGTCCTCGTGCCTTCGTTCACCCCGACGAGACGTCAAGGCTTCTTCTCCTTTGGAGGCCCGGGCATTCTCCTGGAGGCGAGACGCCCGGACGTTGCTGGCCGCAATCTTCTCCTCGCACTGAATATGAGATTGGGCTTTGAAGAGGAGGGCGTCTAAGTTCCTCGGCGGTGCGAGGCCAATGGTTTTGGCGAACTCGAAGTCCGGGCGGACCCCTTGTTCGAGCAGGAACTTCTTCATCTTATCTGTCGTCAGGACCTGCACAGCTTCCTTGTTGAACCTCTCGATAAATGCGCGGAGTGGTTCGTCTTTCCCCTGGATTATGGCTCCGAGGGAGGCCTCGGTTTTCGGGGTGGCGGCGAGCGCTGTGAAGTGCCGCGAGAACATCCTGCCCAGCTATTTCCACGAGGTGATGGACTCTTCGGGCAGTTGTTTATACCATGTCGTCGCCCCCTTCCGAAGCGTGGTCGGGAACAGTCTGCATTTGATGGCGTCCCGTACGCCACGGTAGTCTAGCAGTGCATCGATGTTCTCGATGTGCTCGTCGGGGTCGGTGGTCCAGTCGTATGTGCCAAGTTACGGGGGTTTCTCCAAGCCTTTTAGGATACGGGTGGCCAGGATCTCCTGGGACAACGGGCCGCGAGGCTCTTCGTCACTAGAACTGGTGTATGATGGTGACCGGACGGGTTGCTCGCGTCGGCGGTTCCTTCGTGGAGAAGGTGAGCGGTTCCTTCGCGGAGAAGGTGAGCGGTTCCTTCGCGGGGAAGGTGAGCGTGCCCGTCCTTTGGACTTGATTGGAGACTCCTCGTTCCTTCGAGTCCTTTTGTGGTCATGAGCGTGCTGGTCACGCGGGGAGATCTAGTCACGCTTTCGGGCTACGCGAGGATCGTGCTCTTGGCGCAGTCTTCGGTCGCTTTCTCTCCGGGGCTGCGGGCTTCTAGATCGTCGCTGGTTCCTCCGCGTAGGAGGGGATCTTGGACGGCGAGATTCTTCCAGTGCCCCGATCCTCTCCTTTTGCTGCAGGATCAGGGTGTTGGTTTTGTTGAGGGCCTCCAGGAGGGCTGCCACGGCCGGGTCGGCGCTGGGCGGAACAGGAACGGACTGGAGGTCGAGAGACAGTTGATCGTTGTTGCGATCAGCAGGGGTTGGGGAAGGAGAAGCGGTGGCTCCATCCCTAAGGAAACGGGCATCTCGGAGGAGAGATGATTGGCCGTCAACGTCAGATTTATTGACGGGGAGGATGGTGGAATGAAGAGCATCCTGGGTGCGATCTTGGGAGGCCATGATCGTGATGATGTTCGAAAGTTGTTTTGATCTTCGGTTAAAGAAAGAATGGGAGAACAAAGTTTCCCACAGACGGCGCCACTGATCGGGAAGGCTGGATCAGATCCTGTAGAATCAGGCCGCCAAGTGTTTCAGGGATGTTGGTCGTATGGAGAGGAGGAGGGGGTGTACCTGCAAGGCACTCCGACGCTCAAGTAAGAAAGGGTCAGAGAAAAGGGGCAAGTACAAAGTATGAGTTTCAAGGGTGAACAATTGGATACCTGACCCTCTCAAGCGAGAGGGTTTATATAGAGTCCCCAGCGCGTGGCTAACGGTCCTATTTTCGGGGTGAAATGACCGTTTTCCCCAAAGAATAGGTAACTACCCAAACTAGCTGTTATGTCGGGCAGGGTGCCCAAAACTAGCCGTTATGTCGGGCATAGGCATTGTTCCGGGCACCTGCCCATAGCTGTTCGGGGAGCAATGAAGCCGTGCGTGACAGGCAGTAATTCCGGGGAGGAACGTTGCATTCCTTGCCCGGTTGGAGGGGCAGAAATGTCACTTTTGCCCCTCTGTGGATTGGACTTAGGCAATTTGGACCGCTCTGGAGCAAAGGCGGATTGAGCCAATTCTAGCAATTAGTCCGGTCCAGAACAATATATATATATATATATATATATATATATATATATATATATATATATATATATATATAAACAGTAACATTAATATATCAAAGTCCAACTTCGCAACACACCCGACCATATTCTAGAGATCAATGTTTTAAAAACCGGACCGGACCGACCGGTTGGACCGGGAACCGGCCAGGTAACCGGTCGGGTTCGATTGCTGGATCGGCCATGCCTTTGAACCGGTGGAAACCGGAAAAATCGGGGAAAACCGGCGGTTTTTGCAAACCGCCGCAAAAACCGCCGGTTCAACTGCTTATTTATTTATTTTTTTTAATTTTTTTAATTTTTTTTTTTTAATTTTTTTTACTCAAATACATAGGAACTTTTCTCCAAGAATAATAGTGATCACTCATTTGATTCAAGTGATACACAAATTAAGTTTCCTAATATCCACAAAACTATTTTTACTATTTTGTATTTAAATTGATTGAAAAATCATCATACATATATTTGTATAGAAATTTAAAAACACATATTAAGAAACTAAATATAATATAATTTTAGACTTAACTGATTTCCATTATATATATATAAACTTGGAAAATTTATTATTTAGAATAATGTTAATATTTGTATTGTTTTAAGTATTAACATTAAAACTATGAATTTAAATTAGACTCTGTTTAATTTAGACTCTGTTTAAAATTTACAATTAGACTCTTTTAAAATTTGAATTTAAATTATGAATCTGTAAATTTATGATATGATATTTTCAAAAAATTTAAGTGATAGTTATATTTTTTAGATACGGAATCATCCGGTTCGACCGGTTTTACCGGTTTTATACCTATTATAATGACAGGTTTATTCAACCGAGTTATCCGCTTTAATCCGGTTTGGTCATGCGGTTCGACCAATGACCCAGTGGTTCGACCGATGAACCAGTGACCCAGTACCCTTACCGGTTTGATGACCGGTCCGGATTTTAAAACACTGCTAGAGATGAATATTAAATTTTCAATAATTATTTGGGTTTAATTGGAAAACAAGAAAGCGTATGCATCATTTGGGCTTCCTTAGAAAACAAGCAATCGTTTAAGTCAGCCGAACCAAAATCAACTAATCAATTTGAAAATGGATTTAAATATCGTAAACTATAAAACCCTTTAAAACCCTAACCCTTGAAAAAATTCACGATTGTAGCAATGCTAGGTTTATCTCTTTTATACCGTTATTTTGATCCTCTTAAGCTGAAGCAGAATAAAATTCTTTTTCGCGAGTTTTTCCAGCTGCCAAAACAGAATAAGATTAGTTTTCAGGAATTTAGAAACAAGTTTCTGGAACAAGGTTTAGTTGATCATATTGTTGTTTCCAAGAAAAAATTTGCCAAAGTATATGTTAAGAATTCTTATCCTAATGGCAAATATCAATGTTATTTCAAAATTGCAAGGGTTGATTCTTTTGAGTTGAGATTAGAGGAAGCACAAAAAGAGCTAGGCATTGATCCTCGTGATTTTGTACCTGTTCTTTATTCTTCTGAAATTATGGATTTTCACTTATGCATAATACTTTTCATATTTTTCTTGCATATGTTTGTCATTAAGGGTAAGGGTTTTAGTGGATTACTTAACATGAATGAAGGACATGTTATCAAAGGAAACCAGAATCATAATAACAAGGTTGGTAATGACTAATGTTTTATATCTGTTTTTATTAACAGAATGTTTTTTTATTTATTTTGAATTCATTTTGTTCAGGTCTATTTTAAAGATGTGGCTGGCTGTGATGAGGCAAAGCAAGAGATTATGGACTTTGTTCATTTTCTCAAGAATCCTAAGAAATATCAAGAGCTTGGTGCCAAAATTCCTAAAGGGGCTCTTCTGGTGGGTCCTCCCGGTACAGGGAAGACCCTTTTAGCTAAAGCAACTGCAGGGGAGTCTGGCGTGCCATTTCTTTCCATGTCTGGTTCTGATTTCGTGGAAATGTATGTTGGTGTCGGAGCATCTAGGATGAGAAACTTGTTTAAAGAAGCAAGGAAGTGTGCTCCTAGTATAATATTTATTGATGAGATTGATGCAATTGGTCAGTCAAGGGGTGGCCGTTCAAGTGAGGAGCATGAAAATACTTTAAACCAGTTGTTGGTGGAGATGGATGGTTTTGGAACCACTGCTGGAATTGTTGTTATGGCAGGTACAAATAGAGTTGAGGTATTAGACAAAGCCTTGCTTAGGCCTGGCCGTTTTGATCGCACAATAATTGTCGATAAACCTGACATCAACGGCCGTGACCAGATATTTCAGATTTACTTAGAAAGGATCAAACTTGACCACAAGCCTTTATATTATTCACAAAGGCTTGCGTCCCTTACTCCAGGATTTGTTGGAGCAGACATTGCTAATGTTTGCAATGAAGCTGCTCTGATTGCTGCAAGGACGGAAGAAGCGCATGTCACAATGGTTCATTTCGAGGCAGCTATTGATAGGATCATCGGTGGCTTGGAGAAGAAGAACAAGGTAATAAGTAAGCTCCAAAGGCGTACCGTTGCTTACCATGAAGCAGGCAATGCCGTGCAGGTTGGTTCTTAGAACATACTGAGCCATTGTTGAAAGTAACTATTATTCCTCGCGGAACAGCAACTCTTGGGTTTGCCCAGTATGTTCCAAATGAGAACCTTCTCATGACAAAGGAGTAACTTTACGATAGGACTTGTAAGATTCTTGGTGGTCGGGCTGCTGAAAAGGTTCTTATTGGGACAGTCTCTACAGGAGCACAAGATGACTTGGAGAAAGTCACTAAGATAACATATGCTCAAGTAGCCGTCTATGGTTTCAGCAAAAAAGTTGGCCTCCTATCTTTCCCTCAGAAAGAAGGCTCATATGAGACGTCTAAACCATACAGCAGCAAAACTGGTGCAATCATTGATTCTGAAGTGCGCGAATGGGTGGACAAGGAACACAAGGAGAAAGTGGCAGAAATAGCAGAGTTGCTGCTCGAAAAAGAAGTACTTCACCAAGATGACTTACTCCAAGTCTTGGGTGAGCGACCCTTCAAGAGTGCTGAAGTCACTAATTATGATAGATTTAAGCTTGGATTTCATGAAGAGAAGGTTGTAGAAACCACCATCGATAGAGCCTGAGGTCGTTCTCTCATAGTTGATTAAGTTTATGTTCATTATATTTTTGTTACTACTTACAGTTACTATTACATGAGTTTGTAGTTTTAGTAATACTGTAGATGCAATAGAACGATGATGGGATAAAAAGTGCATTGAAAAGAGAATTAACACAGGATTTAATTTCATTGATGTTGTGAAGGATATGTCACTCTGACATTCATTAGTAACAATTGGCTATTGCTCTTTTATTGGTTTATTAATTCTTGTACACTTGGTAACAATTGCACTTGCTGTGAAAAAAGTGTCAATTTAAAGGTTAAGTATTTTCCTGAAAAATATTGCTGAAAAATAATTCAACATTTTGATCACTTTTTAACTCTTATATTGATAAGGTCAACTTGGTTAGAACAAGTATTCTGTTGTGTAGGGTTGTTAGCACTGTGATTCACTTTGATTCAATCTTTGTTAGTTCTTATCTTCTAGCTAAGTGGAAGGATAGTTAATTGATTAATAGACTATATATTAGCGTTTTCTATCATTCAATAAAGCAAGTCAGTTATTAAATCTGTTCTAACAATCCAGTATCATAGCTGGACTTCAAAAAAAGAAAAGGAAAGAGGGAGAGAGTTAGTAAGCAATGAGTGAAGGAAATAATGATTTTTCTCAACTTCTATTCAGAAATATGCGGGTGATTATGACTACTGCAGCATGGTCATGAAGAATCTACTCCGATTCAAGAATTATTTGCTTGAATCTCATGACAAGTCAATTCTTAAGTCGATTTTAGAAGGATACATTAATTCAAGAAATTTTGGGATCCCATGAAGATGAAATGTCAAGGGAATGTTTGAATTCAGATGGTTCAACTTAATCGCCTTCGCAGAGAGTTTGAGGTCCTAGCTATAAAACAGCGTGAATCAATTAGTGATTATATTTGTTTGAGCCGAGTGTTGATGATGTCAAGATTATAGAGAAATGGAACTATATAGTTTGTTCTATACAAGAGGCAAAGGACATTTATGAACTCTCTCTTGATGTCTTAAAGAGATCTCTTCTTATCCATGAGCAAAATCTTAAGAAAGATGAAGACGAAAAACATACTCTCAAGGTGTCATATGATGAAGGAAATGGTGGAATAGGATGCGGGAAAAGCACTTTCAGAAGAGGAAGAGAAAGAGGAAGGGGTCGAAAAAGTTACAACAGGGCCACCGTTGGATGCTTCAAATTCCATGAGCTAGGACACTATCAGTTCGAGTGTCCAAATTTAGGGAAAAAAACCAACTATGTTGAGCTTGAAGAATTAGAAGAGATACTGCTTATGGTATATGTTGAATCATATGGAATCAATCGACCCTATGTGTGGTTTCTGGAGACTGGCTTAACAACCATGTGTGGTGATTATTCACTTTTCATACAACAATGAGAGTTGTTGGCAAAGAAAGTGTGAGAATAGTTTTTGAAGGAGTCTATCACACTTTCAAATATGTGTTTTATATGTCAGACTTAAAGAACAATATTCTTAGTATTGGACAGTTACAAAAGAATGGTCTAGCTGTTCTAATATAGGAAAATTATTGTCGGGTCTAGTCATTACTAGCAAAATGACAGCCAACGGGATGTTTGTGTTGCTCACAAATATACCTTGTTACAAGTAAAAAACAAGTGAAGAGTGTTTTCAAGCCGATGTCCAATATCTTGCTGAACTCGCATTGTAGATACAGTCATCTCAGTTATATGGGTAAAAAAAACCCTTTATAACAAAGCCCTAATATTTAGGCTTCTAGTTGGCCCAATTTTTTTGACCCTCTATTAGATAAATATTTTTTAACCCCTTAGGATGTGTTTGTTTCAAGGATTGAAATTACATTTCCGGGAATGTGACATTGGAAATGCAACAATCTCATGTTTGTTTCAAGTTTTTAAAAACTATTCCCAGGTATTTTTTATTCCCAGGAATGTTGTTTGCACATAATTCTTGTCATGCTTATTCTCATGCATAAAGGGTGGGAATCCAACATTTCCATGAGAATAAATTCAACTTCTTATAACTTCCCACTACTACTCACATATTATTATTTTTTTATTATTTTTAAATTTTTAAATTAAATAAATATGTAATCATTCCTATGAAATATAATTTTTATCCAAACACATAGGTGGGAATATTATTCCTAGGAATAATAATCCAAGCAATATGATTCCAAGGAATGATTTTTTATAACTTGAAACAAACACACCCTTATTACTAAGCCCTTTCATATTTTTGCTTTTTATGAGGCCCTAAGTAAAGGGGCTCAAAATCTAATCAAAATATTTTAGATTTTTATTGAAAAAATAAATATTTTTAAAAATTTATTTTAAAATTAATTTTTTCTAAAAAAATAAATAAAAATATTTTTAAAAAAATCTATTTTTTTCATAAATAAAAGTCGAGTGTTTTTCAAAAATTAAAAAAAAAAGTCAATTTTTTTCGAAAAAAAAGGCCGATTTTTTCCTAAAATAAAAAAATTTGACTTTTTTGAAGATAAAAATGTCGAGCGTTTTTCGAAAATAACAAAAAATTCAATTTTTTTCGAAAAAAAAGTCGACTTTTTCAAAAATAAAAAAGTCTATTTTTTTTTCCAAAATGAAAAGTCGGTTCTTTCTGAAAAAAAATTGATTTTTTCTTTGAAAGTTAAAAAAGTCGATTTTTTCCGAAAATGAAAAAAATATCGTTTTTATTCGAACATAAAAAAAAGTCATTTTTTCGTAATTAAATAAAAAGTAGTTTTTTTTTGTAAATCGAAAAAAACTTGATTTTTTTCGAAAATAAAATCGATTTTTCTGAAGAAAAAAAAATTGATTTTTTCAGAAAATAAAAAATGTCGATTTTTTTTCAAAAGTTCAAAATAGTCGATTTTTTTTTGCAAGTTAAAAATTTTTTTTTTTTCGAAAATAAAAAAGTCGATTTTTTCAAAAATTAAAAAATAGTCAATTTTTTTCAAAAATAAAATCAAGTTTTCCATTAAAAAATGATTTTTCGACAAATAAAAAAATCGATATTTTCTTTAAAAAAGTCAATTTTTTTCGAAAGTTCAAAATAGTCGTTTTTTCGAAAGTTAAAAAAATTAGATTTTTTTCGAAAATAAAAATAGCCGATTTTTCGAAAATAAAAAATCTAGTTTTTCTTAAAAAATATCATTTTTTTGAAAATAAAATTCAGAAAACAAAATAATCGATTTTTCTGAAAATATAATAGTCAATTTTTTTCAAAAGTTAAAAATAGTCGATTTTTTCGAAAATGAAAAAATTGACTTTTTTCGAAAAAAAATGACTTTTTTCAAAAATTAAAAAAGTTATTTTTTGAAATTAAAATTTTTTATTTTTTCTGAAAAAAAGAAGTCATTTTTTTTCCAAAAGAGTCATCTTTTTAAAAACGTTTGGGCCTCGAGGCCTTTCTTAAAATTTAAGGGCCTTTAAATTTGGGGGCCTAATTATTTTAGGGCTCATTTGGCTATAAGATTTTGGGCGCCCTATATTTTTAGGGCCTTAAAATTTAGACCCCAACCCCTTAATTTGACTGCTCTAATCTCAACTATATAAGTTTGAAGACTATGAAAAACAAGGAAATGGTGAAAGAGCTGCCACATTGTAACGTTCATATATTAATACATACATCAAAGCATATATTATACATGAAATCCACGTTTAGTACTGAAATACCAATAAGTCCCTAGTAAACACATTATACATATACTTGCCCAAAATGCCTAATACAAAAAAACTATGGCATAAATATATATACAAGATGTTCCAAAGATAAGTACTAAGAACTAGATCGACAACGATCTCAAAAAACTCCACAACGGAAGCTACGCCATCAGACAAGTAAGGATAACCACACGGCCTTATCCTTACCCTTTGCGGAACCTGAAGTACCTGAAATATTCAACAATAGTGGGGTGAGATACATCAAATCTCAGTGAGTTCTCTATCTTATGGATTCTCTCGGCTTTACAAGGTTCTAACCAAAACCTAACTCAAGTCGGGGGAAAAGGAACTAGACCTTGAGTTCAAACAATTCTGACTAGAGAAACAATCACACAATACACAACACGACAACTAGTTAAGGAATCTTTCCCCTGCCATCCCGCTCAAAGAGATTAAACACGGGTCACGCATCCTTAACGTAGATAACTTTCCCCGACCATCCCGCACAAGGAGATTAAACACGGGTCACGGTTATCTACAATTGGAACTTTCCCCGGCCATCCCGCACAAGGAGATTAAACACGGGTCACGGTTACCTACCACTTAGTAACTTTTGTGACACCCCCTTCTATCCCCAAGCTATTAAAGCGATAAATAAAATTCGAAATTTCATCAGAGTATAATTAAACATACATGGCATAGACCGAGGGGTCACATCAATTTGAAACAATGCATATAACACCTGCTTATACAGATATGCAACCATTCAGGTAGTAATACACCCACAATCCAATTATAGAATATAAGCGGAAAAATCTGTAACTGAATATCAACATATATATATATATATATATATATCATGAAAGTTTGTCATACATCAAGTCATACATGTACAATCCAAAAGATACATATATATAGTACAAAATAATCACAAACGGCCACCCTAACTACCCGGTGTCACATATCAGAGCCTACCGACAAAAGAATGAAGACGCAATGCTTCACAAAAAGACCTCCAGCAACTCTAATCTGCAATGCCTCATAGAGCATTATAAAACAGCAGAAGGGTGAGAAAAACAATCATAATATAATTGCATACAATTATATATTCACACAGAAATACACAGATAGAACATTCTCACCACAAATGCACCACAATCAAATACAACACAACACAGTACAATTCTCAAGTATCAAATACCACTACACATCATCACAATATGTATTTCATGCAATTTCATTACTCAACAGTACACAAGTCATACAATATCCACACCAACAGCATATTGCAATTACACACCAAGTTCACACACTTAAATGGCAAAAATCGACAACAAAATAACACATTTTCTAATTCTCGACATAATTTAATCGGCCAACAATTCTCAAAACCATCATCATAATAAAGTACATTTTTTAATCTTTCTAACGCATCAAACCACGCCTCAAACCGAACCATAGATCAAAAGTTACAAAGAAAACAAATTGGGAAAGGCTGTCCTGTTCGCAGTGCGAAGCTCCTAGCGAGTCCTTCGCTTCTTCATTCGCAGTGCGAATGTCCCAGCGAACAGTGGCAGAAATAAAATAGCCTAGAAAATTCCCAACGTTCGCAGTGTGAACCATCCAGCGAATGCTCGCTACCCCATTCGCAATGCGAATCCTCCAGCGAACAGTGGCAGAATGAAAAATAATACAACGTTCGCAGTGCGAACCTCACGCGAACGCTCGCCACCCATTCGCAGTGCGAACCTGTGATTTCAGTAAAACCCAGCAGCGCACCAGATCATCCAAAAATGATATTTTCTCATCCAAAACATTTCCAAATCAACATATAACAATCAGAACATAACTCAATCATGGTAACAAGTATTCTACTACGTTTACACCGATTTTCGACCGTGAAAACCTCGATTTCTAACAAAATTCTCATTTCCAACCTAGAACTCAAAGCTATGGAAAAGCAAGAAAACATCCAAGCAAACACATACATAATCATACACAAACATAGTATAATCAAGTTTCGCACCCTTACCCGATTTAATTGTGTTCTAGAAAGTCGATTGATTGATTTCCAAGTTTTCTCAAATTCTCTCTTTTCTTCTCTTCTCCTCTTCTTTTCTTCTTCTCTTCTTTTTCTTTCTCTTACTATTTTTCTCCCTTTCTATTTTCTATTATATTCTAACTTAACAAAATAAATCAAAATGCCCAAAATACCCCTACACTCAAATATCTCGCAAATGTTCCCAAAACGCGATAAAATATATTCACGATGAAAAATAACATATTTTCACATAAAAGTCAGAAATAAAATAATATAATAATAAAATAATAAAAAACGACTCAATTAAATAAAAACTGACAAAACTGGGGCATTACAACTTTCCCCGGCCATCCCGCACAAGGAGATTAAACACGGGTCATGGTTACCTACTTAATAAATACTTTCCCCGGCCATCCCACACCAATGGATTAAACTCGGGTCACTAATATTTATTAAGGGACACAAACCTAATAAATACTTTCCCCGGCCATCCCGCTCAAACAGATTAAACACGGGTCACTAATATTTATTAAGGGATAAGTACAAACCGGAGGAAATACGGTCCCCCCACTAACAACCACTTAACAAATGAACGCTTCTAGTATCGATGTAAGCATTGCCGCACAATTCTCTAAGTCAAACTAGTGTGCTAAGGTTTCCTCACTAGCTCACCACTTGAAGCTTTTAAATTTTCAAAAGTTTCTTTTTTTACATAATTCACGTAAATACTATTAATTCCCATAATCCACTAAAATACATCTCATATATAATATTTTCACTTTCCATAGCATAGAACTCTTTCATAGTTTCACATCGATATAAAGAACGCTTAAATCGGACAAACGAGTCAAAAGTTACGGATTTTCGAAGAAAAGAAAAATTATTGAGAAACAACCAGATTCGCCTGGAGGTTAGGGATTTCGCCTGGCGAATCCCCCTTCGCCAGCACTTCGCCCGGCGAACCTGTGGCGAATCCCCATTTTAGAAAAAACCAAAAGTTCCAGTAGCCAAAACATGTTCTGTCTCTTCAAATTCGCCTGGCGATTATGGATTTCGCCTAGCGAATCCCTCTTCGCCAGTCCTTCGCCCGACAAACCAGTGGTGAGACCTAATTCACCTGGCGAATCGCATCAGAACCAGAATTTCTTCCCTACGTTTCCATGGTTTCCAAGGGTCCCAAATCTCACCCTTACCATACCAAAACAGTTCAAACCTCAAAACAAGTATCAACAAATGATCATATACATGGTTCGACTATACTACGCAATAAATATCACATTTCAACCGTTAGATTTCATTGATTTGCAAAATTGTTCATTTTTCTCAAAATTTAACCTAACTCTAGAACTCAAGAATTCTACAACTAAAGCTTCTATCTAGAACCCACCTGGATTAGAAGATGATGATGAAGAAGATGAGATGAAATGATGAAGATGAGATGATGATTCTTGTTCTTGAGCTCTTTGGAATTTTCTCTTCTTTTCCTTCCTTTCCTCTTCCTTCTCTCTACTTTCTTTTTCTCCAAATGTTTCTAACTTTAGAAAATGAGAGAAAAGAATTGATATAGGAAATACTCATAAGTTAGTAACACTACTAAAAGTCCAAATTAGCTCAAATGCACCAATTAATAAAACCTTAGAGTTAGATAATATTAATCTGATCAGCCCTGAGTTCATCAGTTGCTCTAATTATCTTAACAAATAATTACCCAGAGCACCCTGGATCTCAACTAATATTATCCAGAGCGTTTATAAAATACGAGGTATTACATCCTCCCCTCCTTAAATAGAAATTCGTCCTCGAATTTAAAAGATTACCTGAACATGTGAGGGTAAGCATCCTACATTTCCGATTCTAGTTCCCAAGTAGCATCACCCGGATGCGTCACATACCATTGCACCTTAACAAGAGAAATGTCTTTGTTCCTTAATACCTTTGTTTCTCTTCCCACAATACGGCTCGGTTGGGGTTCAAAAGTCAAGTCTGCTTCTATTTCTACTGACTCCGATAGAATCGGCTGAAGAGGATCAGGAATAAACTTCCGGAGCTGAGATACATGAAAGACATTATGCATCTCTGATAAAGAGGGTGGTAAGGCTAATCTGTACGCGACTTCACCGATCCTTTCTAAGATCTGATGCGGTCCCACGTATCTCGGACTTAACTTGCGTGACTTAAATGGTCCTTTCAATCTCAATCTCGGAGTAACTTTCAAGAACACATGGTCACCTTCCTCAAATTCTAAAGGTCTCCTACGATTGTCCGCATAACTCTTTTGATGATCTTGTGCTTGCTTAACTTTCTTGAGGATCATCCGAATCTTTTCCGTAGTCTCTTGAATAATTTCGGGTCCCAAAATTCTATCTTCACCAACTTCCGCCCAACACAAAGGTGTTCTACATTTCCTCCCACACAATGCTTCATAAGGAGCCATACCGATACTCGCATGATAACTATTGTTATAAGAAAACTCAATCAACGGTAGAAGTTCTTTCCAAGTTCCTCTACTTTCTAGCACACAAGCTCTTAACATATCTTCCATCGTTTGTATTGTTCGCTCAGTCTGACCATCCGTCTGAGGATGATTCGACGTGCTCAAACGCAACCTCGTACCCATAGCTTGTTGAAAAAC
The DNA here is from genome assembly GCA_022829125.1 of Lathyrus tuberosus. Lineage (NCBI taxonomy): Eukaryota > Viridiplantae > Streptophyta > Magnoliopsida > Fabales > Fabaceae > Lathyrus > Lathyrus tuberosus. The sequence continues at coordinate 16,817,793 of JALAZF010000040.1, forward strand.
CTTCCAAAACCTTTGGATCTCTATCAGACACAATATTAGAGGGAACACCATGCAATCTCACAATTTCAGAAATAAACAACCTTGCAAGATGATTTGCCTTATTAGTAGTCTTCACGGCTAAGAAATGCGCAGATTTCGTTAGTCCATCCACAATCACCCAAATAGAATCATAACCACATTGCGCATGGGGTAAACCTACTGTAAAATCCATAGAAATATTATCCCACTTCCAAACTAGAATCTCTAAAGGTTGCAATAGACCGCCCGGTCTTTGGTGTTCAATCTTCACCTGTTGGCACACTGCACATTCTGACACATACACCGCAATATCCTTTTTCATTTCGGACCACCAATAATCCTTCTTTAAGTCCTGATACATCTTCGAAGAACCAGGATGTATCGTAAAAGTACCTTTATGAGCTTCATCTAAAATCTTTCTTTTTAATATCGTGTCATCCGGAACAGAAATCCTTTGGTTAAACAGGGCAATCCCATCAGCTGCTCTTGTAAAACCCGGTTGGAGTAACATCTCTTGAAAATTCTCCTCTAAAACTTGTTCTTGTTAAATCTCGTCTCTTAGAATAGAATTGACATTCAAATTTCCCATAATTACACCATTCAGAGTCCACACAAAGTGGAGATTAAGATCTCTAAACTTTCCAACAAAACATACTCCAAAATCATCAATTCGGCACTATGAACCATTTTCCGACTCAATGCATCTGCTACTTTATTTGCTTTTCCTGGATGATATTTTAATTCTAAGTTAAGTACTTCATCCACCTTCTTTGTCGCATATTCAACTCCTTTTGGTCAAATAAATACTTCAAACTTTTATGGTCACTGAACATTTCAAAACGCACACCATACAAATAATGGCGCCACACCTTCAGTGCAAACACAACCGCTGCTAGTTCCAAATCATGAGTTAGATAATTCTTCTCATGAACTTTTAATTATCGAGAAGCATAAGCTACCACTTGATCACCTTGCATCAGAACACCTCCTAATCCCATCTTAGAAGCATCGCAAAATACTTCGTAAGAGTTGTTAGGATCAGGAATGATTAACACAGGAGCCGTCGTCAAAATTTCCTTCAATTTCATAAAACTTTGTTCACAACCTGAATCCCACTCATAAGCACAATCTTTTCGAGTAAGTTTTGTCATTGGTAAGGCCAATTGAGAAAAACCTTTGATGAACTTCTATAGTAACCTGCCAATCCCAAGTAACTTTGAACTTCCGAAGCATTCCTTGGTCTCTCCCAATTAATCACTACTTCTACCTTCGACGGATCCACTGCCACACCACCTTGAGATATAACGTGACCAAGAAAATTAACTTCCGACATCCAAAACTCACACTTGCTTAACTTAGAAAAAAGTTGCTTCTCCTGCAATACCGATAAGACAATTCTCAGATGTTCTCTGTGCTCTTGTGGAGTACGAGAATAAATAAGAATGTCGTCAATAAAGATTACGACAAATTGGTCCAAGTAAGCTTGAAATATACGGTTCATGTAATCCATAAAAACATCTGGAGCATTAGTCACACCGAAAGGCATCACTAAGAATTTGTAACGGTCGTAACGGGTTCTAAATGCAGTCTTAGGCACATCGGAACTCTTCACTCGGATCTGATGATAACCCGACCGTAAATCAATCTTCGAGAACACACTGGCTCCTTTCAATTGATCTAACAGGTTGTCTATCCTTGGTAAGGGGTACTTGTTCTTAATGGTGACTTTGTTCAACTTACAATAATCAATACACAACCGCATTCCACCATCTTTCTTCTTTACCAACAAAACTGGAGCTCCCACGGTGAAACGCTAGGTCTAACAAAATGCTTAGCCATCAAGTCCTCCAATTGGTCCTTTAATTCTCTTAATTCAAGCGGTGACATCCGATAAGGAGAAACAGATATAGGAGTCGTTCCCGGTACCAGGTCAATTCTCTCTCCGGAGGAAGAGAAGTAACGTCCTCAGGAAAAACTTCGGGAAACTCACAGACTATAGGAATACTCAGCACTTGCTGGTCACTACTCCCCTCCTTAGTAAGAACCAGTAAAACAGATTTCTCGTTCTCAAACAAGAAATTTATCATTCCTACCGTACCTTCTAAAATCGTTGTTAACACATCCTTCGGGGTTGCCTCGGCAGATGAAATGATGATTAACTTTTCCTCACAGCCAATAAACACCGAATTAGCAGAAAGCCAATCCATCCCCAAAACGACATCAACTTTCTTAAGCGGTAAACAGATAAGGTCAATCTGAAAAACTCTACCATTCACAGACAAAACACAGTTTTCACACATCAACGGTGTCTCAACCATTTCATCCATGGCGGTAGTGACCACCATAGGAGGAGACAAAGGAATAACTTGCAACCTAAGTCTCTTCACGCATCGCATTGACACAAAAGAATGTGTTGCCCCACAATCAAATAAAACAAAACAAGGATGTCAATTTACGAAACACGTACCCGCAATTAAAGAGTTGTCACTTTTCGTCTTCCTTGCATCCAAGGTATAAACCCTTCTGGTATTCCTTCCTTGCACTTGGTTTCTATTCTGAGTACAATTTCTAGCCACATGACCCAATCCATTACAATTATAACACCTAAGACCCCCATCGGCACACTTCCCAAAATGACGTTGGTTGTACAATCTACACAAAGGAATATCATTAGGTCTAACAACCTGCTTTCCTTTGAAAGCATGTGATCTAGGCCCAAATTGCTAACTTGGTCTCCCACGATCACCCTGATTCACTCTACTTGCAACACCTTCAGCTTGGACTTTCTTCAAACTATGCTCTGCCACATAACATTGCCTTAGAACTTCTGCATAAGTAGTGAACTCCCTCTGAGATACACTATGAGAGATTTCCGCTTTCAGTCCAAAAAGAAATTAATCTATTTTCCACCATTCATCCGGAGCATACATAGCCTGCCTAGAATAAGCAGCCATGTCCTCAAACTTTTCAGCATAACTGGCCACAGTCATACTACCCTGTCTTAACTATTGAAATTCAAACTCTTTCTGAGTCCTCAAGGAACTAGGAAAATATTTCTTCATGAAATTTACCTTGAATTGTTCCCAGACCTTGGGCACACCTTGACTAGTCATAAGAGCCGAAGCACTTTCCCACCACCTCATGGCAGGACCCTTCAACGAATGCGAAGCAAAAACCACCTTATTCTCTTCACTACAGTGAACTATCAAGAAAATTCTTTCCATGCCGGCTATCCATTCGTGAGCCTTTACAGGATCTAATCCGCCATGAAATTCCGGAGGATTCATGCGGAAGAAATCCCGGAAAGTCCCACCTACAGCTTCTGGAACAGCCACCTGAGGATGCAGACCTCTATTCATTTGTTGTACCATTTGCTGCATAAACTGATTCTGTTGCTGCTGCATCTGTTGCATAAACTGATACAAAGGAGCATTCTCATCGTCACCTGGCAGATTCTTCCCAGCTGGAGTAGTGTCGGGTCTACCACGGTTTCTTCTGTGCCCGTCAGCCATGTTCCTAAAGGTCATACAGATAGGATTAAGTTGATCAGGCTCAATACCATAAATATAACACTTAAGACCAATGGCGACACAACGCATATGAAACGGAAAGAAATACTTATACTATTTCATGGCTAGGTTGAGGATACAACCTGCTCTGATACCAACTGTAACGCCCATATATAAATACATACATCAAAGCATATATTATACATGAAATCCACGTTTGGTACTGAAATACCAATAAGTCCCTAGTAAACACATTATACATATACATGCCCAAAATGCCTACTACAAAAAAATTATGGCATATATATATATACAAGATGTTCCAAAGATAAATACTAAGAACTAGATCAAAAACGATCTAAAAAAACTCCACAACAGAAGCTACGCCATCAGACAAGTAAGGATAATCGCACGCCCTTATCCTTACCCTTTGCGGAACCTGAAGTACCTGAAATATTCAACAATAGTGGGGTGAGATACATCAAATCTCAGTGAGTCCTCTATCTTATGGATTCTCTCGTCTTTACAAGGTTCTAACCAAAACCTAACTCAAGTCGGGGGAAAAGGAGCTAGACCTTGAGTTCAAACATTTCTGACTAGAGATACAATCGCATAATACACAACACGATAACTAGTTAAGGAATCTTTCCCCGGCCATCCCGCTCAAAGAGATTAAACACGGGTCACGGATCCTTAACGTAGATAACTTTCCCCGGCCATCCCGTACAAGGAGATTAAACACGGGTCATGATTATCTATAATTGGTACTTTCCCCGGCCATCCCGTACAAGGAGATTAAACACGGGTCACGGTACCAACCACTTAGTAACTTTCCCCGGCCATCCCACACAAGGAGATTAAACACAGGTCACAGTTACCTACCACTTAGTAACTTTCCCCGGCCATCCCGCACAAGGAGATTAAACACGGGTCACGGTTACCTACTTAATAAATACTTTCCCTGGCCATCCCACACCAAAGGATTAAACTCGGGTCACTAATATTTATTAAGGGACACAAACCTAATAAATACTTTCCTCAGCCATCCCGCTCAAAGAGATTAAACACGGGTCACTAATATTTATTAAGGGATATGTACAAACCGGAGGAAATACTGTCCCCCCACTAACAACCACTTAACAAAGATACTCTTCTAGTATCGATGTAAGCATTGCCGCACAATTCTCTAAGTCAAACTAGTGTGCTAAGGTTTCCTCACTAGCTCACCACTTGAAGCTTTTAAATTTTCAAAAGTTTCTTTTTTTACATAATTCACGTAATTTCAATTAATTCCCATAATCGACTAAAATCCATCTCATAAATAATATTTTCACTTTCAATAGCATAGAACTCTTTCATAGTTTCACATTGATATAAAGAACACTTAAATCGGACAAACGAGTCAAAAGTTACGGATTTTTGAAGTAAAGAAAAATTATTGAGAAATAGTCAGATTCACCTGGAGGTTAGGGATTTCGCCTGGCGAATCCCCCTTCGCCAGCACTTTGCCCGGCGAACCCGTGGTGAATCCCCATTTTAGAAAAAACTAAAAGTTCCAGTAGCCAAAACATGTTCTGTCTCTTCAAATTCGCCTGGCGATTATGGATTTCGCCTGGTGAATCCCTCTTCGCCAGTCCTTCGCCCGAAAAACCAGTGGCGAGACCTAATTCTCCTAGCGAATCGCATCAGAACCAGAATTTCTTCCCTGCGTTTCCATGGTTTTCAAGGGTCCCAAATCTCACCCTTACCATACCAAAACAGTTCAAACCTCAAAACAAGTATCAACAAATGATCATATACATGGTTCAACTATACTACGCAATAAATATCACATTTCAACCGTTAGATTTCATTGATTTGCAAAATTGTTCATTTTTCTCAAAATCTAACTTAACTCTAGACCTCAATAATTCTACAACTAAAGCTTCTATCTAGAACCCACGTGGATTAGAAGATGATGATGAAGAAGATGAGATGAAATGATGAAGATGAGATGATGATTCTTGTTCTTGAGCTCTTTGGAATTTTCTCTTATTTTCCTTCCTTTCCTCTTCCTTCTCTCTACTTTCTTTTTCTCCAAATGTTTCTAACTTTGGAAAATGAGAGAATAGAATTGATATAGGAAATACTCATAAGTTAGTAACACTACTAAAAGTCCAAATTAGCTCAAATGCACCAATTAATAAAACCTTAGAGTTAGATAATATTAATCTGATCAGCTCTGAGTTTATCAGTTGCTCTAATTATCTTAACAGATAATTACCCAGAGCATCCTGGATCTCAACTGATCTCAACAAATATTATCCAGAGCATTTATAAAATACGGGGTATTACACACATTTTGTTGAAACTAATGTTGTGTGCACTGGTGGCTTCTTGAAAGCGAAACACTATCGAGAAACTATTCCAAAGAAGTTATATGGAGAGATTTAGAATAACTAGTGTCATATCCCAAATTTTTGACACATTTTTATCTGAATGAGTCTTTAGAATCCGTACCTCTATCATTGTAGATCCACCGGTCTTAAGTCTTTGATCAGTTTCGATTCATCTGAGTCATTATTTTCATCTAAATTCATCATGTGTAAGTCAACTGGTCAACTCTAGTAACTCAAAGTCAAAGAAGAGGATGATTTTTATGATTTTTACTTTTTAATTCATTCCTTTTCTCTATCAACGTGATGTGGCATTTTATTTTATACTTGTTGCTATACTATAATTGATACTATTTTCTTTTTAAATTAGGATTATTATTAGGGTTAAATATACAAACCCCCCCTGCAATGTTAGCGAGTTTTCAATTTAGCCCCTGTAAATTTTTTTTTAAAAACCCCCTCTTAATATCCAGATTCCCTCACTTAGGCCCCTGATTGCCACATTGCAGCAAAGATTCTTTCTTATTGCATGCGTGGCAATCCACGTGACATTTTAAATATTTTTTAAATATTTTTTTTATTTTTTTATTTTTTATTTTCGTTTTTTTTTTGTTTTTTTTTATCTTAATTTCTTTCTTAATATTGTTTTTATTTTTTTTATTTATTTATTTTTGTTTGTTTTTTAATATCTTAATTTTTTTATTAGTTTTTTTTACTTTTTTATATATTATATATATTTATATTAATTTTTTTTACTTACTTTTTTATTAATTTTTCAGGTTTTCTTAAATTATTTTTATTAATATTTTTTTATGAAATTATATTAATTTAAATTAACTATTAAAATATTAAATTTGGGCTTAAAGCCCAATATTTTTATGGAAGTCCAAGCCATGAAGTTTTACAATGTGTTATGTATAAGAGATATATAAACTCTTTCATTTGGTAAAAAATTTTCAATGTGGGACTCAAAGCAATGTTAAAATCATTTCCTTTAAAACTTTCTATTACATAGTGACACATCACTACAATGGGATAGTTTTACTTGCCAAGTACCACAAACAAGAAGCTACACCTTCATCGTGCACTTTTTGAAGAATATGTTAGCATCAATTATTTTATCTCATCCATAAGAGATATTATGAATGGTGTTGCTGAAGTGGAAGGGGTAGCAGTTGAAACTACTGATGCGGAAGAGGATAAAGGTAGTGACTAGGAACTTTCATACACTATTGAAACTATTGTTATAGGTCTTTTATCTCATCAATTTTCTTGTGACTTATGCAGAGAAAGGAGTGCCTTTATTTTGGCTCAATGCTATGAAAAATAATGATGTCTTGGGTGTAGAAGTAAGTTCAAAAAGTGTTCAGTATTTTACTTCTTAAATGTTTGAAGGTTTTTAGATATAAAATTACTTTTGTAATGATGTTTTCCTGCTTCTTGACAAACTAGATTACAGAGCGCGATGAAGGCGCTCTCAAGTTTCTCAAAGATATCAAATGGACAAGGATCGAAGAGCCTAAAGGATTCAAACTTGAGTTTTTCTTCAATTCCAACCCCCATTTTATAAACCCGGTGTTGACCAAAATCTATCATATGGTTGATGAGGACGAGCCTATACTAGAGAAGGCTATTGGGTAAGTTGGTATTTTTTACCTATGCTATTGTACTGCTAGTTTTCAGCAGTTTGTAAGGTTTATTTGCTGCATTTTGGTTTTGCAGGACTGAAATTTATTGGCTTCCAGGAAAATGCCTGACCCAAAAGGTTTTGAAGAAGTCCCTGAAGATGATGAAGACATTGATGAAGATATGGTATGACACCTATATAAACTCAAGGCTAAATATAGATATAAAACTATATACTATTGCTTGAACAATTTAATTACATTTTTAACAGGCTGAGGAACTTCAGAATAAGATGGAACAAGACTATGACATTGGGTAAGCATAATTGCCTATTTGCCTTTTACTTTTGTCGAAGATATGTATCCAATTTGTATCTTGCTCATAATCTGTTCGCTCATGATACGTTTGTGCATTTGTAATCTTGAATCTATCCTTAATTGAGTTTGGATGCTTCTTCAGGTCAACAATAAGAGATAAGATCATCCCCCATGTTGTATCATGGTTTACTGGGGTGGCTGCTCAGGGAGAGGAATTTGGAGACCTGGATGATGAAGATGACGATGATGCTGAGGAGGATGATGAAGATGAGGATGAAGGAAGGTGTTTGTGTTGCTGAGATAGTAGTGAATGGTTTTTGAGGTGGGAATAGAAATTAGTTGATTGATGGTGTTGAGAATGGAAGTCCCACATCGGTTGGGAAACAAATATTTTAGGGGTTTATATAACTCAAACCCAAAAAGAAAATGTAAAATCTGTTAAGTTAATACTGGGTATGTGAATGTTTGAAAAGACCCAATTATAGTATTTTGATAATTTAAAAAAATAATTCATAAAAAATATTATTTAATTAAAATAATTAAAGAAAAGAAAACGTAAAAAAATAACATAAAAAATTTAATATTTAAAAAATAAAATAAATTAAATTAAAAAATAAAGAAAGTATACATGGCATTTAAAAATAAAATAAAATTCCAGTTGGACAGCCAAGTTACTAAAAATTGGAATCTTTTCTGCACATGGGAGAATCCGAGGGAATCTGAATATTACGAGGGGGGTTTTAAAAAAAAAGCTTTACCAGGGGCTAAAATGAGAACTCGCTAACATTGCAGGGGGGGGGGGGGGGGGGGGGGGGTTGTATATTTAACCCTTATTATTATTAGGCTATTTTACAATTATTATTATTATTATTATTATAACTATTATTTCTATAGTATTCAAAATAATTTTATTTCCTATTAATCATTTTATCATTATTTATTATTATTATTATTATTATTATTATTATATTAGGTCGCTTTTAAACTATTATTACTATTAATATTATTTGAAATTGCCACTAGTTAATATTATTATTTTTCTCTGATCATTATTATTGCAACATTATTGTTACTTTTTGTCCTTTTATTTTTATTTATTTTATTTTTGTAAGTCTGAACCTAGTCAAACCCTAATTTCATATTAATGACCAACAAACACCAAAAATCACATGAACAGTATATCATAAATGGATCAAACACATTTTTTCATTATTGATTTTCAGTTACAATTTCAACTTGCTCACAAAGTTACAAGTTTCCTAAATTGAATCAAACCCTAAATCTAATCTTCCTAAAACAAGAATGTGACATTAAATCTGACCTAATTTTTTTGCACTATAAATTGAACCCTAAGTTACAAAGATTATTCATTCACAGTCCACACAAAAGAATCCTAAAAGATGTTGTTCTTCACACCGAACAACAACAACAACTAAACTCTAAAGAAAGTTTCAGCTTCCTAGAGCCTCCTTTGCCTTTAAACACCCAAAGACCTCGCAGCAAAAAAAGAAGAAAAAGAGGGGAGTAAGAGGCGATCCAAACAGAAAAGGACAAAAGAAGAAGAACAAAGTTAAAGAAAAAAGAAGCTTCACCTTTTTTAACTAGAGAAAGTCTCTTCTCTGTAGGTTGGTCGTCCGCCTTTTTACTCCCTTTTTCATGAAATGAAAATTGTTGTCTGTTACACTCTGTTGTGTGATTTAGGGTTTTGGGGTTTTGGATGGGATGCGGTTTATGTTCGATTGATGATTGAAATATGATTTGGGTTCAAGTAGATAAAGTTAGGTTTCAGTGGACAAAAGGAGGTTTGAATGTTTTAGGGTTCGATTATTGTGCATGATTTGGATGTTTAAGGTCTGGATTAATGATTGGGGAAGGTCGATTTATTGTTTGGGGTTCAGTTAGGATAATTTGAAGTGGTTTGTGTTGGGTTCTGGAAAAATGAGGTTAGGGTTCGAAGGTTAAAGAAGATGAAAGTTATGGTTCTTGTTCTGTGTTGAAAGTCAGGTTGATGTCCTAAGTTAGGGTTCATGTTGTTCTTCGTTTAGGGTTAAGGTTCCTCATAGTTCTAAGAGTTCTGGGTTTGGCTAAGATTAAGGTTCCTACATGTAACACCACATACATATATGTTTAGAATAATATGCATATGGCATTATAATATAGTACATGAACGTCATACATAAGCAGCGAAATAGAATATAGTATTAGTATAACATAGCAAAGTCGAATACATCATGGCCAAAAGATACAGTCCCAAAAAAGTAATAATACATAATATAGGGATACAAAAAACTGAGAAGCTCAAAACACGATAAAGATCCATCCTAAGAAACATCTCCAAGCAAATTAGGCCATCCTACCTTTTCCTTTGTCTTGCCTCGAACAACCTGAAAAGGGAATAATAGAATTGGGGTGAGATTACTAAATCTCAGTGAGTCCCATATCTTATGGTTCCTCTCAGTTCTATAGGGAACATGCATCAAATACGGATCCACCATTGATTCGGGGTTTCCTCACTATCAAGTTCAGGAATACATAACATCACATAGCATCACAATAGGGAGTCCCTTGACCAGGGACAGCCCTCCGCGAAGCCTCGTTAAAACAAAAGATAACCATACGCCATGACACCAAAGTCATAAAACGAGAATTCGAAATTGGCAGCCTAGTCTTGCGAAGAAATCACAAAGATTCTCGCGAGGGAAAAGTCGCCGCGAACTGGGAAAGCCCCTATCGCATCCGAGCAAAAACGAAAAATGGGACCTACTACCTCGAAAACTTGCACGGGGAAGAACTTGCTCGACCATGGAATGCTGAGAAACTGAAAAAATATTACAGTTAGGCCTGATAGTCGGCGTACCCCATTCGGCGACGACGAGGTACGTCCTGACCACAGAGGCGTGCTCGGGTACAAGCACAGCGTCCCAAACTTAAGCAAAAAGGCAAGTTTTCACTCTTTGACGAGCAAATTTGTTTCCCGACGGGGAAACCTTAATCGAGCTTCATCGTCGTCGTACCATTAAGGCAGAACACCCAGCTCGCGATGGGAGGTTCGCGCCGCAGAGCTAAGATCCCGACCGAGATCTTTCCACCGCTATCAGCACGAAACCCAACTTCGGTCACTCGACGAGTTCCCTACACTGTCGAGAAAGACCCCCAAATGCTTATGAAAAATAACTTGCAAATAAACATCTTGTTACAAGCAGCTCAAATCGACGAGAATCCAGAACACCTAACCGAGGAAAATAAGTACTTGGAAAACAAAGCATACAGACAAGCAAAGGAATACACGAGCATGTCAAAAAAGTGAAGTGCGATTAAAATAACGACCATGAAGGCCTAAAATGTCATAATATTACAACAAAAAAATGGGCAAAGCCCACTATCCAAATTTTACAAAATCACGACGCGCAGGCCCGAATAAGTACAAACAAAACAAATAAAGTTAAACATTGTGCTCCCCTTCACTGTTAAGCTCTTCCTCTTCCTCATCATCGTCAAAAGGATAGCCGCGAGGATCGACAATCTGACTGTCAACCACCTTGTACAGGAACCCGGTCCCCTCGGTGACAAGCTCGACTCTGGAGTTCACGATTTGGATCTGAGCCACTGCATTTTCGAAGCTCATCTCAACAGAATCCACACAATCCTGCTCGAGGTTCCTAATCCGAGAAAGCAGCTCGGCGCGGGTCAGCAAGGCTTTCACGTCGGCAGCCTCATCCTCGGCAGGGGCCGCAACAGCTTCCAAGTTAAAAATCTTATCCTCGAAGCTCTTCTTCTCTGTAGCATGTTCAAGCGTCAAAGCAGTCATGTCCACAGTTAACTTGGCCAGTTCCTCTTTCTTCTCACGCAGCTCGGTTAAAATCTCACTCTGGATCCTATACTTCTCCTTATAGTCGTCAAAAGCGGTCTCCAGCCTGAGCACCTCCGCTTCAAGCTTCGCATTTGTTGTCCACAGCTTCTCCAGCTCGTAAGAAAAACAGGTCTCCTCGTCATTAAGGACCAAGGCCACTTTCAGGACCCTCATCAAAGCAGTCGCATCCTGAACCAATGCGTTTTTCCTGCCCGCCGCATCGAGGCCCAGAATGGCCAAAGACTCTGCCCAAGGCACAAATAGAGAACGGTCCCCCTCAAATAACCCCTTGTTAGAATATCAAGGGAGCATCACAAACTTTTCCTCAACAACATCCCCCGTGAGATCCACATCCACAGCGTCCTTCAGGCGCTGCCTCTTCTTGGTCGAGGTGTCCTGTTGAGGGGAAGACTGGTTGCCCCCTTGTGAAGAAGAAGAACCAAGATCGGAGTCACTCTTGGACTGGTTCAAGATTTGGACAATCCGATTCTTAGAGCTCCTCTTTCCACCCTTTGCAATACTCCCTTTGTTCATCGCCATCTTGATCACACGATCTTGGAGGTCTGTCATTTTATCTGCGACAAATGACGAGCACAGGTTAATATACCAAGAAAGAATAAGTATACAAACAAGTTAAAAGGAAAAACAACTACCTAAAAGCAATATAGCATCCTCGACAATATCGCACTCGAGGAGCTCCTTAGTGTTGATATATCTAGCCTCATAAATAGGTTGGCCATGCTTGTCGAGGACGGCCTCCCCGTTCTTGGTCTCCCACTGAGTAGGAGCAAAGTTGTCGACGAACTTCACAAGCTTGTCGAAGCCACGTTGGTCCTCAGAGTCCAACTCGTTAGGATTAGTAATATAATAATCCGTACCCTCATCAAATTGGGCGCTACTCCAGGGAAGGGCAAACCTCGAGACCATCCTTGTCACCTCATCCCCATCCTTGTCGCGACGCACACTCCCGTCTTCTTCAGTTACAACCACACGCTCGAACACAGAATTAGTGGCTGCTCGTGTAACATCCCATTTAACTATTTAGTCGTTTTATGATTTATTTTGTGTGATTATTTTGGCATTGGCTTGGTTAAGGGTATCTGTGTAAGGGTGGGTGTGAGAGCTTAGGAGAATGAATTAACCGGAATTAAATGCTAAGATAATAATATAAATAATGAGATATTCCATTAGTATTATTATTATTATTATTATTATTATTATTATTATTATTATTATTACTAAAATTAAGGAATTAAAACATAGTTAGAGGAAAGTGGGGAAAGAGAGTGGGAGAAATCAGTTTCACATGAAAAGAGAAAGAGAGAAGGAAGCAGAGCTAAGGCAAGAGTAACCAAGAGAGTTCCACCATTGTTGAAGAGAGAAAAAGCTTGAAATTAAGGTAAGGGGATAATGGATTCTTTAATGATGGTCTGAATATGAGAGGGTAGTGAGGGTTCCTTCCCCTCTTAGGATTTCTGTGCATTTTTCTTCTTCTTCTTCTTGATTGATTGCATGCTTGTGTGATGATTATTTTAAATTTGTATATGTCTACTGTTATGATGTGAATTCATGTTGTATGCTGATATTGGATGTGAAATTCGTGTAAACTGGATGTTGTTGATGTGTTTATCATGAACTCAGATCTGGAAAATTAGGGGTTTTAAGATGTGACGAAAATGTGATTTAATTGGTGAAAAACCTTAATGGAATGATAGGTTAATGAAGTAGAATGAACCATTAATGATAAACTGGTGTAGATGTTGTTTTGGGTCTGAAATAGGAGCTTGGAAGTGCTCTAATGGGGGAAAAATCGCACTGATGTGAAAGACTGGTTTTTCTGCAACAGACTGGTCATACGCGTATGCCAAGGGGCAATACGTGTATGAGGGACACTCCCAGGGGAATTACGCGTAGCATACGCGCCCTGTCTCCATGGCCAGCACAACCATCTGCCGAAACGCATATGGGACACGTATGGAAATTGGGCAGTACGCGTATGGAGTAGCCATTACGCGTACGGGTTGTTCTCAGGAGGATTCTAAAGGAAAATGGCCTCTGGTCATACGCGTATGGCAGGTGACAATACGCGTATGAGGCCTGGCATATAGGCCCCTACACGTAGCATACGCAGGGCCATAGGCGATGAAACAAGTCCATACGCGTATGGGCAGGGTTGTAGTGCAATTTTCCCGTTTTCGCAATTTCTTTCTCTATTTCGCATGCGATGCAATTTCTCTTGATCTGTAAGACTAAAATGATATAATTGGACATAAGGGAACCAGTAATGACGGTAAATATGACAAAATGTGGAATTTTATGTGATTGTCCTTTTGAGATGTGCTTGATGCTTGTGCGCCAAGAAAATCGTTATGTGGACGGTCTTGGGCAGTGGTGGTAATTTTGGAGAGAATTATGGTGAGTATGTGGCTCACATGTGATCATTGAGGATCGTGGGTTATGCATGAATGATAAGTATATTGTTCATAATTGTATATCATGCATTCATGTCGTGTCTTGTTGAGATGAGTCTAGGTGGGAATCTATGATGGGTGCCTAGTCTCGTCCGGACTCCATATATGAGTCGAGTAGAGATAAGTTGTAGTTCAGAGGAATGTATACGACTTATCTGGATTCCAACGGGAATCGTGTTCAATGAAGGAACTGTATGGATTGTGATGGTACCGCATGCATTGTGTCGTGTCAGTTGAGTCGCATTGCATATGTGTATGATTGAATGTGGGCTGACTATGTCGAGTATTATTGTGGCACTTGTACATGTGTGTTGATTGTATGATTGGTGTGATTGGTGTGATAACTACTCTTTAGCATGTGATTTTCACCGTATATTATTGAATGTAATTCTCACCCCTTTTCTGTTGTTGTGTCAGTGCTCCTTGGGGAGTACAGATAATCAGGTACCTGAGTAGTGCTTGGAGCATGTGTTGCTATTGATCGAGTCTTAGAAGTCGCTCTGATACGTAACACGAGAAGAATGGAGATTTCATTATTTTCTCTATGTTATTTGTTATTTGTTATTTGTTACGTATCTTGATTTGTGTAATGTTGTTGAACCACAGATTTTTGTGGAGGTTGATGTAATTGGAGCCTTAGTGCCGAACTAATTGCTTATTCCGCTGTTTAATAAATTTATTTATTTTTATGAGGAAATAAGATATGAAGTGATCTGATATTTCATGAGAATATTTTTGTTGATGTGACATCCTACGTGTGTAACTCTGATTTTTCTACAACTATTCTTGTATTTTTAATTATTAAACGAATGGGTAGAGTGGGGTGTTACAGCTCGCGTCATAGGCTTAATTGTACAATACCTATCCTTAAAAGTGCGAACGGAGTCCGTAAACATTTTGAACAACTTCTTCGGCTGCTTAAGGGACACCCAACTGTGCTTCACATGCAAATTTTGTTGTTGAAGGTGGAAAGAGCGGAATAATAGAGGAATGGTGGCGCCGATCTCAAGATATTGAAATACGATCTCGAAGGCCCGAATAAATGCAATCGAGTTCGGATGCACCTGAGAGGGCGCTAAATCCAACTGATCAAAAATTCCCACTTAGAGACCATTGAACGGAAACCGAAGCCCCGGCTCTTTGAAGGCATACTTGTACATAGAAAAACGGTTCCCCGAGAAACACGAGCAAACCCGTTCCTCCCGGTCAGTCTTATAAACCTCCCAGTTCTCCAGAGCCTCCGGAGCCCCTGCGCCTTCTTCGAAAATCGTAAACACGCTCTCCAGGAAGTCAGCAAAACGCGAGGCTATCCCTCGGGGTTCCGGCCCGACCCAAAGTGAGTTGTACACTTTGAGAAATAAAGTGTGGGGAAGCCCCACATTGATTATAAAAGTGGATACTTGAACATTTATAAGTGAGAGAACTCACACACCTATCACCTTAAGACTTTTGGTGAGTATGTGGTGAGTTTCTCACAAGGTGTGTTGCTCATAGAGAAAGACTCCAATGTAAAATTTGCTCTCATGTTGACCCTTGAATTGATGGCCCAATAGTGGTATCATGAGCCTTGGGTTCGAGTGAAGGAGTGATTCACTTGTATCGAAAGTCCTCCCCATATGGCTGTGGGTAGGAAGTATGTCTCGTTTGAAAAAGTGACAACACTGATACAAATGTATGTGAACGAAAGAGCTTCCGTTTGAGGGAGAGCATTGTGGATAGACTCACAATTGAAGGGGAGTGTTGAGAATAACAAGTGTGAGTTTGAAAATTTGAGAAACAAAGTTTACGGAAGTCCCACATTGATTACAAAAATGAATACTTGAGCATTTATAAGTGAGATAACCCACACACCTACCACCTTAAGATTTTGGGTGAGTATGTGGTGTGTCTCTCACAAGTTGTGTTGCTCATAGAGAAATTCCCCAAGGAATGTAAAAAATTTCCCTCATGTTTAAACTCCCAAATAAATGTCCCAACAGTGGTATCCGAGTCTGGTTCGAGTGAGGGACCAACTTCCTTGTATCAAAAGTACTTCTCACAGGTGGTGGGTAGGAGGTGTCCCATTGAAGAGTGTCAACAGAGGTACATATTTATGTGGATAAAAGAGCTTCCGCTTGAGGTTAAGAACTTTGAGAAACAAAGTGTGGGGAAGTCCCACATTGATTAAAAAGGTGGAGACTTGAGCATTTATAAGTAAGAGAACCCACACACTATCACCTTAAGGTTTTAGGTGAGTATATGGTGTGTTGCTCATAGAGAAAAACCCCAAAGAATGTAAAAATGCTCCCTCATGTTAAACCCCCGAATTGATGCCCTAACAAAAATGACAAAATATACATTTCAAGACATGTTAAGTTTAATGAAAACTCGTTCCCTTTTAAACCAACTCAAAATTAGATAATCGAGCCATGCCATAATAGATTTACTCATCTTACTAATAATGATGACATTTTTGTTTCACATTATGCATTTCACACTTCTAGTCAAGATGAGCCATAAAGTTCAACTTAACTGACATCATTAACAAATAATTTATCAAATTCTTAAAACAATCCCAGTAAAACTCAAGAAGCTCTTAACTTATCTTCCCATGAAGCCTCTAAAAATTCTTCGTCATCAAGGCATCCTACTATAATTACTAATCAAAATTCAAAAGTCTCTTTAAGGCTTAAAACAAACTCCTAAAGCTTGGTTTAAAAAGCTCCATTTTTCCTCACAAATTCAAGTTTTTAGTCAACAAAAAAGGATTTATCACTATTTACTATAAATAATCACTTCAACCAATTCCTTGTACATTTTTGTCTTTGTTGATGATGTTATCATCACAAGCAACTCATCTTGAACCATAAACACTCTAATTCACTATCTCCAACTCTCTTTCCTAACTCTAAGCAAATATATTAATGAACTTCTAAATTTTGACGATCCTTCACTTTACATGACAATTATTGGCGGCCTTCAGTATGTTACCACCGCCATACCTAACCTGAAATTTGCAATTACCAAAGTTTGCCAATTCATGCACTCAACAAAAGAATCTCAACTCAAAGCTCTCAAATACATCCTTCAATACCTGTAAGCCATGTTAATTTATGGACTAACTATTACATCATACAAAATCGTCAATATCTAAGCCCATTGTGATGCATATTAGGGATCACACCCAAATGTTATACGATCCATCACATGGTATTGTGTTTACTTGGACAATAATCTAGTTTCTTGGTCATCTTTAGATCCAGTACAAAATCATAATATCAAATCATTGTTGTAGTTTCATAAGAAACACCGTGACTTCAATCTCTTTTACAAGAACCAAGTCTCAAACCATCTCAACCCCCTATCATTTATGGTGACAACGTCATTGCAGACTTACATGCTTCAAGTCTGATTCTACATTCACATACCAAGCATTTTGAATTAGATATTTACTTCATCGGAGAAATTATTCAATCCATGGCTCTCAAAGTCCTCCATGTACCATCAACAGAATAAATAACTTATATTCTCTCTAAACCTACATCTTTCTTAATATTTCTCAAGTTTAGAACCAAACTCAAAATTCACAAATCTTTATACATGAGTTTGCAGAGGAGGTGTAATTGATGTAAATAATAAAATTCTAAGTTAGTTAAGTTTGTTAAACATCTCATTTTTTCTCTCTTATGATAGTTGCAACAGTCATAACCATTGATTTAAAACCCGGACCGACCTAGTCGGTTAGACCGAACCAGAGGATATGTCAGGTTGAAAAGGTCAAAGGAACGAATATGCAATTGACCTGGTGGAAATCAGCGTGATCCGATGATTCCAGTGTTCAAACTGACGAGTTTGTTGGAATCGACGGGTTGCATGTTTTTACTAACACATTTTACAAACAATGATAAAAATTTAAACAACATCTCCTCCATCGTGTCTCAACTCAAAATAGGAAACTTTCAAAATTTTAATAATCAATCTTTCAATACATTAATCCACCTCAAAATCTTCACTCTCGTAATTAATTTTCTTCATTATAACAAGATTAGTTTTTTAATTTAATTTCGTTATTATTGTTGAATTTACTACTTTCATTTGCATTATTGTCATCGTCATTCAATTGTAATTAGGGGTGAAAAACAGGTGTTCTGGACTGGACCGTGATTTCCTACAATCAAACAGGCCCAATCCATACAACTTGAAGAAGCCCAATAAAGTCCTAGAGAAGGACACATGACTGCCATACGCGAAGCCTAAAGCATGTCGGGCACCCTGAGAATCCGTGGACACTTGAGCATCCGAAGACAAAGGAAGACATCACACCCTGATGAGGACCTCCTCGACAGAGTAGCCTCTCCCCGCTAGAATACTCCCAATCCCCGCTGACTCATAGGTCCTCGACATACGTGGATCGCCTCCATTAGGTCAAGTCCAAACCACGACCACCACATCTCCTCGACATCATAGACTCTTCTCCAGGAACCCATCAACGGTCTTGTTCACACAAATACGTTTCATGTAACCGTCTAATAATGGCATTAAAGGGACAGTTACACTAGGGCATTGACCACGAGCTGGTCATTATTACTACACGTAAGCCCTGGCAGTTACTTGGAACGGTTCACACGCTGGTCCCACCCATTGCAAGTAACCGTTGGCCACGCGCTGGGGGTCTCCTATAAATACCCTCTCACTTGAGAGGGTCAGGAAAAAGTTAACTTACTCTCATTCTTACTCTCTGTATTTGTTGTGCACTCACTGACTTAAGCATCGGAGTGTCCTACAGGTACACCCCCCCGGCTGTCTTTCATCATCACTGAAGTAGCAGTTATTCCAGACATTGTTGGCCACTTTCAAATAATCTGATCCAGGTACGATCAGTGGCGCCGTCTGTGGGAACTTCATAAACTTCCCCATTTTTCCTTTGCGACAAACCAAAGTTTCCTAATTCAACTACCAGCAATGGCCAACCCGTCCGCAAATCAAGCAATAGATAATGTCATCGCACAACTTGGTGGTAACGCCCATGGCGATAACAATGTTCTTCAGCCCGTCGTGGAGAATGATGTCAGAGATGGAGTCACCACTTCCCCGTCTTCCGATGAGGTAGAGTATGAGACTGCCCAACAAGATGCACAAGAAGCAATCCTCCAGCCCACATATCATCCCGTGGATCCACCACCAAATGCGGATCTGAGCACTGCTGCTTTGTTTGCGTTGGTCAATCAGACCAATCAAATGATCTTCAACCAAAACTTACGGATTGAGAAGCTAGAAAAAAGTCGTGGTCGATCTTCCCCGCGAAAGTACCGACCACCTCCTTATCCCGGACATTCACTGTCTCCAGTGGAATCTCGCAGCCGTTCCCCAGTAAATAAAGGTCGCAGGCCACGTTTGGAGCGTAACCAGACCGAGCATCCACTAAATTGCCATCGCTCCCCGCCACCAAAAGCGGCCACTCGTCCTTTGAAGATTAAGAAGAGCATGCCTTATGTCGAGGAGCCAAGAGTCCGTCACACAGAAAAATCCCCGAGACATCACTATGTTCGGGGTCATATTTCTCCTTCTGTATCCCCAGGAGATAGCGATGATGAACACTACCGAACTCCCCTATCTAGACAAATAATGGAAGCCCCTATTCCCAAAGGTTTAGAGAGACCTCCATCCTTGGGGACGTACGATGGGACATCGGATCCAGACGACCATGTCGAGAGCTTCGAGGCTCTTCTCGACTTTAGAAACATCTCCGGCGCTATCAAATGTCGGCTATTCCCTACGACTCTTCGAAAAGGGGCAATGGCTTGGTACAAAAACCTGGCACCTGAATCTATAGCGTCCTGGAAAGCTCTGAGGGAACGTTTCAGGAAGCATTTTACAGCTTCTCGAAGGCATCCAAAAACTATATCATCCTTGGAGGCCATCTTCCAAGATAAGAAAGAATCTCTCCGGAGCTACATAGAGAGATTCAACAAAGAAGCAGTCGAGGTCCACACGACCGACCATATAAAATTATATCTCATCATCAAAGGACTGCGGGTTGGTTCCAAGTTCGCGGAATCTGTCAGATTACACCGTCCTCGCAGCTTCGAAGGATTCCTTGAACGAGCTCAATCACACATCGAGTTCGAAGAAGCAGAAGCCGCCCAAATTTCCCTTGATTTAAGAAGCAGAGAAGGCCCCCGCGTCCGGAACAGGGAAGACTCCCCCACACCTAGACGAGGAGGGGATAAGAGAAGAGAAGATTCCCCTCCACCTAGACGAGGCGGGGAGAGGAAAAAATAAAATCGGCATAAAGAGCCCTGGGAATCTCGAGGACCTGCCAGTCTTTTCAAAGATTACACTCCACTGAACGTGTCCCGTGCACGCATTTTCAGTAAATGTGCAAATTCGGAGTTCGTGAAAGGGGGAATCCGCTTCCCAAAACCAACAGCTCCCAAACCAAATACTGATAAATCCAAATACTGTCGGTTCCATCGCAGTCACGGACATGTTACTGAGGATTGCATCCACCTAAAGGACGCAATCGAAACATTGATTAAAGAGGGCTACCTGAAAAAGTACGCCAAACAAGACGAGGCTCCTCGTCCCACCGGCTAAGAAGCTCTGAGTACCGAGGAGTCAAACCATCCAGACACCAGAAAACTGCAGGTTGCCCTAAGCATCACACGACCTGAAGACTTCGGTTTCCAAGGAAACGTTAGCGATGCCGAAGCTATTCGAAACATGTGGAAGAACTTCCCGGCGGAAGAACTAGTAAGTGTTCGCAGTACCTGGGAAAATTTCCCCCAAGCCCTAGTCATATCAGGCGGAAATCCTGAACGAGTAACTGTCGGTTCAATAAAGAGAAAGTTCGACGAACTAAGGACATCCACTCCTCGAGACCCAACTCTCAGCTTATCTTGTGGAAAATCATGCCCTATAAGTTTCTATCTCGAGGAATTACCAGGGGGATCCCCAAATGCTAATATACCCCTCCTAATTCGGGCACAAATGGACAACTTTGATGTGCATCGGATTTTGGTCGATCAGGGAAGCTCAGTGGACATCATGTACACTCACCTCTTCGACACTCTCCAGCTAACAAAACATCATTTATCCCCATATATGGGATCCGATCTACAAGACTTCAACGGCGCGTCTACTAGACCTAGAGGCTATGTAGAATTGTTGGTCACATTCGAAGCAGATGAAACAGCTCGACAGGCGAAGACACGTTTCCTCGTGGTCGATTGTCCTTCTCTCTACAACTGCATCTTGGGAAGAACCACTTTGGCCGAAATAACACCTGTACCATCCACTGTCCACCTAAAAATGAAGTATTATACGCCTCAAGGACGTGTGGTAACCCTACACAGGGATATAGAAGCAGCTAGAAGGTGTTTTGATGCAGCGATCAAAGGTCTAAGTGTCATCGGCGGTGTCCACCCCAGAAAGGCAGCTTCAGATGTCGCACAGGTTCCACTGCCGCCGGTCAGCGTGGTCGACCTTGATAGCAGGTTCTCCGGGGAACAGGAAGAAGGTGCAGGCAAAGACCTCCCAGTTGAAGTCAACGGGCAGCCTCTCTACCCAGCGCGCCCCATCCCAGACGGAGATTTCGAGCTGATCCCCCTTGGCGACGACCCAAAGCGAACCGTGAAGATCGGCCATGGACTCCCCGACCTGGCGAGGAGGCAGCTGAAGGCATGTCTCCGAGAGAATGAAGATTTGTTCGCTTGGAGCGCTTTGAAAATGCCCGGATTAGATCCTCAAGTGGCTTGTCACCAGCTGACCATAGATCCAAATGCTAGGGCTGTAGCTCAACGTAGGCGTAAGCAGTCTCTAGAAAAAATGGAGGCTGCTGAAAAAGCTGTAAAAGACCTCCTAGAGGCAAACTTTATTTCGGAAGCCAAGTACACCACTTGGTTGTCCAATGTTGTACTTGTTAAAAAATCTAATGGAAAATGGAGGATGTGCATTGACTACACGGATCTTAATCGGACATGCCCTGAAAGACTCTTACCCATTGCCTAATATCGACCGATTGGTCGACAACTCTGCAGGATTTAAACTGTTATATTTCATGGACGCTTATTCGGGATATAACCAAATCCCCATGGATGAGGCGGACAGAAAGCACAGCTTTTATGACTGAGTCGGGCAATTACTATTATAATGTAATGCCCTTTGGTCTGAAGAATGCTGGCGCCACCTACCAACGAATGATGAACAAGGTCTTCCAAGCAGAAATTGGTGACATGCTCGAAGTCTATATGGACGACATGATCGTCAAATCCGCAGAAGAAGTCGACCACGCTGCTCATCTCAAAAAGGTGTTCGACACAGCGAGGAAATGCCACATGAGATTCAACCCCGACAAGTGCACTTTTGGTGTTCGAGCAGGTAAATTCCTCGGCTTTTACCTTACGGAGAGAGGAATTGAAGCGAATCCCGACAAATGTAAGGCCTTCTCCGAGATTCCCACTCCGAACTCAAAGAAATCGATACAGTCACTTAACGGGATGCTCACTGCTCTCTCCCGTTTTGTCGCTAAATCCGCCCAATACGCGCTCCCATTTTTCAAACTTCTTCGACAAAAAGCAACATTTGAATGGAGTGAAGAATGCGAACAAGCCCTCCTCTATCTAAAACTAGTCTTATCGCAACCCCCGGTCTTGTCCCGACCAGACGACGGAGAAACACTTTTCTTGTACCTGGCCATCACCGGCGAAGCGGTAAGTGTTGTCCTCATACGGGAGACCCCCGACGGACAGAAACCGGTTTATTTCACGAGAAAAGCTCTCCAGGGTCCCGAGCTCAGATACTAACAGATTGAAAAAGTCGCCTTGGCCCTCGTAACTGCAGCCAGAAGACTACGCCATTACTTCCTGGCCCACATAATTGTGGTAAGAATTGAGCAGCCTATCAGACAGCTCCTTAGTCGGCCAGATATGGCGGGGAGAATGCTCTGGTGGTCTCTCGAGCTATCCGAATTCGACGTTCGATACGAAGGGAGAAAAGCCTTGAAGGCTCAGGTACTGGCCGACTTCGTAGCTAAAATGACAGTCGCCAAATCCTCGACCAATGGCTCCCAAAGATGGACAATTTACGTCGACGGAGCCTCCAGTGCAAAGGGCAGCGGGGCAGGCATTATCCTCGAAAACGAGGAAGGCATATTGATAGAAGTCTTGCTAGAGCTATCTTTGAAAACATCAAATAACCAAGCCGAGTAAGAAGCATTCCTCGCAGGACTTCGACTCGCAGAGGACCTTGGCGCAAAAGAAGTCAAAATCTTTACGGACTCTCAGCTCGTACCATCACAAGTTAGGGGAGAATTTCAAGCCAAAAATGATAATCTCATTGAATACCTAACCTTGGTACAAGAAAAGTTGAATAAATTTGTCTCCGCGGAGGTGGCTCACATCCCGCGCGAGCATAACACTCGAGCAGACGTGCTCTCCAAGCTAGCGAGCACTAAGAAGAAAGGAGGGAACAAATCAGTGATCCAAGAGATACTGACCCATCCGAGCATCAACAAACCTACGTCGACCACCGAGGTGAACGTTATCGGGGATGCAAACTGTTGGATGACTCCAATTTACGAATACCTGATGACGGGCATACTGCCCGACAACCCTAAAGAAGCTGGGATGATTAGAAGACGGGCATGTGCATACACCATAGTCGACGGTAAGCTATATCGTCGAGGATTCTCCATCCCTCTACTCCGGTGCGTCGAGAAAAATAAAGCTTCCGAGATTCTCCAGGAAATACATGAAGGAATCAATGCAAAACACCTAGGCGAAAGATCCTTAGCTCGAAAAGCTATCCGAGCAGGATATTACTGGCCCACTATGCAACAAGACGCAAAGGAACACGTCAAAAAGTGTGACCGTTGTCAGAGGCACGCAGACATGCACCTCGCTCCTCCAAACGAGCTTAAATCATTGTCATCCCCGTGGCCCTTTGCGTGGTGGGGAATGGATATCCTCGGACCCTTTGTCGTAGGATCATACCAAAATAAGTACCTCATCGTCGGGGTAGATTACTTCACAAAATGGATCGAGGCAGAAGCACTAGCCAAGATCACTGCTTTCAACATATTACGTTTCTACAAGAGAAATATACTCGCTCGATTCGGCGTGCCTCAGGCCATTGTCACGGACAATGGAACACAGTTCACCGACGGAAACTTCCAAGACTTTGTTGCCAAACTGGGTACGAAACAACATTTTACGTCAGTCGAACACCCACAAACCAACGGGCAAGCTGAAGCAGCAAACAGAGAATACTCCGAGGCCTCAAACGACGACTCAGCGAGGCCAAACAACGGTGGGTCGAGGAGTTACATAGCGTCCTATGGGCATATCGGACTACCCCTCATTCCACGACAGGGGAGACCCCGTTCCGGTTAACATATGGAACCGAGGCAGTAATCCCCGTGGAAATCAGGGAACCGTCGAGAAGGACAGAAGCTCCTCTCGACAAAGAAGCGAACAATGAAGCCCTTCGTGAAGAACTCGACCTGGTCGAAGAAATAAGGACGGGCGCATCCCTCCGAGAAGCCTCTTTAAAACAAAAAATAACTTTGCGTTATAATGAAAAAGTCATCAAACGAGATTTCCAAGTAGGAAGTCTTGTCTTACGGCGAAATCAGAAAAATTCACGTGAAGGAAAGCTGGCAGCAAACTGGGAGGGCCCCTACCGCGTCATTGCAAAGACGGGGACAAGTGCTTATTACCTCGAAAACCTCCAAGGTGAACAACTTGCTCGACCATGGAGTGCTGAGAAGCTTAAACAATATTACAGTTGAACGCCACATGTAACTATACTAAAGTTGCCATTACGGGGAGCGTGCCATGGTACAAGCACGACACCTCTATACGCTAACGAAGGTCACAAGTCACGTTGTGTGTGCGGTGAACTTTTGGCCCGGCGAGGGGTACTCTATCGAGCTCCGTCGTCGACGTACCTTGTAGGCAGAACACCCAGCTCGCGATGGGAAGTTCACGCCATGAAACTAAGACCTCGATCGACCTCTTAGCTTCATTGAAGGTCGGGGTACGACCCCTGACCGCTCGACCAGCTCTCTTCGCAGTCGAGGATCACTAGAGTCGAGCAAACTCCCAAGTATCCAGCAAAATCAAAATAACTTAGATAAAAATAAGTAAAATACCACACACAGAGCAGATAAAGAGGCAAAAATGGAAGTATTAAATCGGGCAAATCCATTGTAAAAATATTACATAAAGCCCTGGCTCTAAGGCCGGGCAAATAAAAAAGTATGGCACGCAGGCCAGTCAATACAAAAAGTTGGCACGCAGGCCAAACTGAATACACCATCACTCCGCAGCAGCATCAGCTGCCTCGGGATTCTCCTGTTCCCCGCCGACTGTTTGTCTGGGCAATACAATTTTGTCGTCGACCACCTCAAACTTGGAATCAGCTCCATCGGTTACGAGGTCTGGATTCAGGAGCTTAAGTTGCGCCATAGCGTTCTGGAACCCGACATCTGCAAACTCTAGAGCGTCATCTTTAGCCAACCGAAGATCCTTCTCGACCTCCCTGAGCTTGGCTATCAGGGCTGCTTGAGAGGTTAACAGTTTGTCCTCCTCAGTTTCGTTTTCGGTTGGCCGAACAGCTTCTTCTAATTCAACTATCCTGCCCTTAAGACGCTGCTCTTCCCTTTCCAACGCAACAACCCGAGTAAGGTGGCCCTTCGCCGCGTCCTCAGCTTCCTTCAACTTCCTCTCCGACCGTTCTTGCTGCTCGCGTTGTTCTCTATTCAGCTCCCTGCAGTCCTTCAAATCCTTTTGCACACCGAGCAATTCAGCCCCCAAAGCCTGAAGCCTTTCTTCTAGTCAAGAAAGCTCAGATGCAGAACAACTCTCCTCATTCAGAACGAGGGCAGTCGAACAGAGCCGCATAACGGCAGACATATCCTCCATGATTATTTTCCTCCTCGCCTCCGGAGTACTCCCCAACAAAGCCTGAACTTCAGAAGGGGCAACACGAGGACAAATAACCTCAGAGAAATAGCGACGCTGGAGATTACACGGAGGAATCTCGAAGCTTGTAGGAGGAGGAGGAGGACTACCCTCCACATCGACAATGAGCGGCCCAGCAGTCCTCGCCCGCTTAGGTGTCCCTTGAGCTCCTGGGGACTGATCCTCAGAGGTCACAGGTGCAATTAACGCTGCGTGAGTTTGCTCGAAACCCTCGGGCGCTGCAGTAGAGGGAGCATTCTCGGGCACTATCGTAGAAGAGGCAGACTTGGAGGTACTTTGTTCAGCTGGACGGAATTGTTCTTCCCCCGCCCTTTTTGCCCTCAGCTTCGCGTATCTTTCTGCAGCTTTGACCATTTTCTCTGCAAAAAGAAAGAAAAATATTAGTAAAACAAGATACACAAATAAGAAACAAATCTAACTCGAGGATCCTTACACCACCTAAAAGCTCGACAGCCTCCTCATCGGAGAAAGTCTCGAGCAAGACACGAGTATTAATCAGGCGACGGATCTTCGGCACCTGCTCATCACCACCTGTCGAGGTCTCTCCGCCCTCGGATACGCCGGAGATTTTATTCAAACTCTCCACGTACTCGACAATCTTGTCATAAGCCTCGCGATCCTCGACATTGAGCTTATTATGTCTCACTTTATATTTGTCAACCCCCTCTTTATAGTGCTCTTCTGTCCAATAGAGGGAGAATTTTGGCACCATCACTTTTGTAGGCAGCCCATTCACTTCTTGATTCACCCGATCATAAATCGAATTAATGGCCTCGGGAGAGACCGGCTTCACGAAATAATAACGCCACTTGAAATCTCGAACAGAATCCAAGTAGGTATGAAATAGAGCTTTATTCTGTTTGAACGACACCCAGCCGTGTCGACCATCAGTCGTAGAACGCTGCAGATGAAAAATCCGAAAAAAAAGGGGCACCGTTGCCCTGATCTCCAAATACTTGCAGACGAGCTCAAAAGCCCGGAGAAAGGCCAAAGAATTCGGATGGATTTGCGATGGTGCCAATTTTAACCATTTAAAGACCCCCTCTTGGAAGTCTGTGAAGGGGAGCCTCCAACCTGCCTCTTGAAACATAAACTCATACACCGGGAAGCGCATTCCCATATACGGTGTACATATACGCTGGTCCTCGTTAGGACGGTACACTTTTCAAGATTGCTCGGAACCAAGCAACCTATGCTCAACAGTGCAAAACCCATTTTCGTCGGGGAATGTGAAGACGGACGACATAGTGAGGGCCTCATCACACACCCAGTCCTCAAATGGATGCTCTTGCCTAAAAGCCATATGGGCCATCGAAATTTCAGCTTGGCTATCCTCCTCGAATTCACCTACGACCACTTCAGCAGCCAATCTGTCCATCAACTTGAAAAGCAGAAGGGAACAGGTGAATTCGACGAGTCATACCAAACTAGCCAGTCGAAGACGAATAGGAAATGTCCCCGGAAACTCATCGCTTCCCCGGATAACCTTGCCCCTTTCCCCGTGAAATCAACGAAAAAGAGTAATTGTTGGGGACCCAAAACACTATCAGGTCCCCGCGATGTTCATCACACTCCCCGGAAAGTTTCTACAAGTCCCCAGAATATTCATCCAGCTCCTCGGTTTTATTCAACGGATACAGAAACAGAGAAAATCTCATAAACTCTTTCTCTTAAAACAACCAAAGATCCCTGCCGTACTCGCCAGGAATCCTTCCATTTCTCACGAGAACTTTCATCAGTTCATCAGAGAAACGATCTCAAGCAAACTAAACTAAAGAAAGATACCAGAGAAAACAACAGTTTTGAAGAAAATACCTTGTAAATGGCGGAATAGGGTTCAGGCACGGCGTAGCGCGGCGGTTAACGGCGAACTTGCGGTGGTTGACGGCGGCAAACGGAAGATGAGAAAACGGAGAAAGAAGAATAAACGATTCTTGAACGAAATAACGAAAAATGAGAAATGAAGGGAAGGGAGAGTATTTATAGAGAAATCACGGAACTCGAGAAGCCTGCGGCACTCGAGTACTCTACCCTAGGCAGCCACCCTATGCAATGATGACTAGTGACACGTGGCACACTGACACCGGTCAAAAAACCCACGCGCGTCCTTTCGTCATCCCATCGTTTCAAAACAAAAACTTCTCGTCTCCCCAATACTTCAATCATATGCAACTCTCTGTTGACCACAAGCTGCCAGTTCCCGCCTCATAATAACTGCCCGCATGATATCGATGCCCGACGTCATGATAATCATGGGAATTTCGACCATGCTGATATCCTCCTCAGATCATCCCTTGGCATTTCCCCGACACAATTATTGACCCTCAAGTCATTACTCTGATACCTCAAAGCAACGACTTGGGGGGGGGGATCCTGTTCTGGGCTGGATCGTGATTTCCTACAATCAAACAGGCCCAATCCATACAACTTGAAGAAGCCCAATAAAGTCCTAGAGAAGGACACATGACTGCCATACGCGAAGCCAAAAGCATGTCGGGCACCCTGAGAATCCGTGGACACTTGAGCATCCGAAGACAAAGGAAGACATCACACCCTGATGAGGAGCTCCTCGACAGAGTAGCCTCTCCCCGCTAGAATACTCCCAATCCCCACTGACTCATAGGTCCTCGACATACGTGGATCACCTCCATTAGCCAAGTCCAAACCACGACCACCACATCTCCTCGACATCATAGACTCTTCTCCGAGGAACCCATCAATGGTCTTGTTCACACAAATACGTTTCATGTAACCGTCTAATAATGGTATTAAAGGGACAGTTACACTAGGGCGTTGACCACGAGCTGGTCATTATTACTACACGTAAGCCCTAGCAGTTACTTGGAACGGGTCATACGCTGGTCCCACCCGTTGCAAGTAACCGTTGGCCACGCGCTGGGGGTCTCCTATAAATACCCTCTCACTTGAGAGGGTCAGGAAAAAGTTAACTTCTTACTCTCATTCTTACTCTCTGTATTTGTTGTGCACTCACTGACTTAAGCATCGGAGTGTCCTACAGGTACACCCCCCCCCCCCCCCCCCCCCGGCTGTCTTTCATCATCACTGAAGTAGCAGTTATTCCAGACATTGTTGGCCACTTTCAAATAATCTGATCCAGGTACGATCAACATGCATGCTCATCCCGTTTAGACACATTAGAGGGTGAAGGCCTAAACCCTTGACCCGCCCCGCACTAAAGTGGAGAGAAAACGGGCATGCCCAACGGGCCTGACCCGTTTTACCACCCCAAATTTTAATGTTACATTTTTTCTTTTCATTTAACATTTACCACTTGATTTGAGTGATTTTGATAAAGGTTTATGACTTATTGTTTTGTTTTTGTTCGATGTTAAATCTTGTATTTCAGATGATTTTGGATATGAAATGATGACTATATAGTTATAATTTTGTGTTATCGCCCACCTATTAGAAAAGAATTTATCTTTACTAATATATAAATTTGAGTATTGGTTTTTTTAAGTTCTTGAATTTGATTGACATATGTATTGAAAATTTATTTAGATTTTATAGAAATTTTTTTTGAAGATTTTATAATCACAATTTTGTGTTAATTAAATTTTATTTTTATTTTTATATTGAATTAATATCAATGCAGTCCGACTAATGGACTAATGATCTACCTATCTGACCGCTAATTCAATGATCTGAATGGATTTTAAAACATCGGTCGTAACAACCAAATTAATTGACCTAGTGTATATATATTATATAGCATGTAACTCACCTGCAATTCAATACAATGAAAATATTCTGCAATCATTCATTAACAAATAAGGCACATTTAATAATGGGTCTTGCTAACCAGTGTCTCAGGATATTATTTAAGAATTTCATATTAAGAAAGTATTTTTTTAAAAATTCAAACACTTCAATTTTCAATGCACATTATTACACATTATTGTACATATTTTTATAAAAATTTATTATTTAAAGTTCTTAAAAAGTGCCCTGAGGGCACTGGTTAGCATTTCTCTTTTATTTAAATAATTACTTCCTCGGTTTGTTATTATAAATCGTTTTGGAAAAAAAATTGTGCTACAATATAAATTATTTTATCATAGCAATTAATCATTAATGTTATTTTTTCTATTATATTCTTACATATTTATTATTCTCTCTTCTTTCAAATATGTAAATTTGTTTTTTCAATACCATTAATAAAGAAAATTTTATAAAATATTTTATAATTTCTCTTTTCTATATTACAATTATTATATTTTTAATACCTGTGAAAACTCAAATTATAATAAAAAACTGAGGGAATAACTTACAAACACTTTTATTAGGACAATAGCAAAAAAAAAATATAACTATAAAAGTTAATATATTATAAAATAAAATATGAACAATAATATATTTTAATATTATAGTTATATATTTAATTTTAATTCAAATCAAATCAAATTTTCATGTTAAAAAGTATTCATGCTAAATCCATTCAGAATTCTTATTTAAAGAAAGAAATAATTTTCATGTCAAAAAGTATTCATGCTAAATCCATTCATAATACTTATTTAAAGAAACAAATAATTTTAGAACTAACATTTTCAAACAAAGAAAATAATTATTTTTATTAATTTTCAAATAAATAAATAACTCTAAAGTATGCATTTTCTCATGTTTAAAAAAATCAAACGTGACAATAAGCATAATTTAAAAATATATTATCATAACTAGAAGAATAGAACCGATATTCTTAAAATTTATAATTTCATCTCCATCATCACTTGTAATTGCAATGTCACTCAATTTATTTGTTCACTATACCAAATAATTTATTAATGTGACATTAGAAGTTAGTTATCACTCTCCACCAATTGGTTATACTTTGCTAGAGTGTGAACTTAGTTTTTATTTTAATTATAACTTAAAAAAAAAGTTATTTTATTAATATAATAGAGTAGTATAACAAATTTGTCTATTTGAAGGACTTAACCTTCACATTCTTAAAGGTAATGCGAATGGGAGAAAATAAGATGAGAGAAGCAGAAAAATAGAATCAAACAACAAATATAATAAATCAATAAAATTAAAAAAAGTAAACAATCTATTTGAAGAATATTTTAATTCTATATACAATTATTTCATAAAGTACTATGGAGTAGAAAAATAGAATTAAAGAATAAATATAATAAATCAATAAAATCGAAAAATTAAACAATATATTTGAAGAATATTTTTAATCTATATATAATTCTATCATTCATGATATACTTATACCTGTCAAAATTAATAAAATATCATAAGTAAAAGAATAGAATAAAAAAATAAAAGAAGAAAAATTATTCATGACATTTTTATATCTACAAAAATATAATAAGTTAAGTATGGATCAAATATAAATTATCAAAACACAGTCATTCCGACTTCAACTATCAAATATAATTTTTTTAAAGAATTTTTTGTACTAAAATTAAAAAAAAAAAAAAAACATTTTTGATAAAAACATTTAAAAATAATAACAATAATTTTTTAGAAAAAAAATTAAGTATAAAATTTTTTCATTTATAGAAATTTGAAAAAAAAAATTCTGAATTTCTTTTTAAAATTATTTTTTTATGAAATAAAAAAAACTTTAAAGAAAGTACAAAATATAAAATATATGATTAAACATTAATTAAAAGAGATAAACATATAAATTTAACCATTAAGAAAATTTTGATACCCAATAACTAAACTATATTATTATTATTATTATTATTATTATTATTATTAATATTATTATTATTATTATTATTATTTATTCATATTTATATTTGGATAATAAAATACATTTTTTTAACAGATCGATATTATCTAAGTTCCTTGATAAGATCAGTTCTATTATGTTGTTTAATTCATGCCGACAGATATCTATCTCCATTTGTTTCCAGTAAAGTTAGCATTCCAAGTCACTAATAATTGCATCCAAACGACTCTTCTTAATAATTGCATCAAACGACTCTTCTAACAAATTGTTGGGGTTGTGATCATCATTATTGTTGGTTCCGTTTTCTAGAGTAAAAAATAGGAGTTGGTACTATTAGTTACTCCCTCCGTCCTAAATTATAAATCACTTTGTCAAAAAAATTTGTCCTAAATTATAAGTCATCTTACATTTCCAATGCAATATAAATGACATCTTCCCTAATATACCCTCAAATATTTACTATTATTTATTCTTTCAACTCTTTTAATTTCTCTCTCATATATAATTATGAGGGGCATTACTGTAAAGTTATACATAATTTGTCTTTCCCATAAAATAATAATTAAGTTTTTTAATTTGTGTAAAAAGCCCAAAACGTCTTATAATTTGGGACGGAGGGAGTAATGTTAAACTTAATTTGAATGGAGTTGGAAATAATTTATTCGGATTAAAAAAATACTTGGTGGAGTAATTTATTTTAGAATAAAAAATAATGACTTATTCATTAAACATCTAAGTAATGATTTAATTATATTATTATTAAAAAAATAAATAAATAAAAACTAAACAAAATAAAGATCAGAATCATATTGAAAAAATAATACTGTGTACTGTGCTATCATGATTATAATTATTCAAACATTTAACTAAAGTATCCAAAATAACGAGTGAATAAATAAACCAACTCCAAACAAATCAGGTGTATCAGCCATATGAGAAGATTTGGATAAAAAAATTCCACACGGGTTGAGCCATTTAAACCCTTCATTCCCAACCAAACCCTAATACTGAAAAGAAAGGACACATTACACAGGACGGCCGTTTCCCCATTCTTAGAACCACGTGGACAAGCATTGAAGATTGAGAAGGAAACAAAAGCCAAAATGCCAAATCATGCTGACAATGAATGATAAAAGTAAACTAGTGGAATACCCGTGGAGAAAAATTGTTGATCAGAAAAAAATGAAGAAAAAAAATATAATAAATGAAAATTAATTGCAATATTTAATATATCAGTTTGTTACCAAATACGGCTGATTTAAGAAATAAGAAATGTTTCACTCGTGGACACGGTTTTGGGTGAAATATGATTTTAGACGCGTATTTGTTTGCAACCTGTCATAAAAATTAAAAGTAGAAAAAAAGAAAAAAAACTTTTGAATAATAGCAAAATTAAGGTGAAATAGTAACGAATATAAAAGATGAAATCAACAGTGTGTTTTGTCTTGTATATAAATATTAATTTTGTCTTGACACTATTTATAAAAATGTTTGAATCAATAGTAAAGTAGTTCCCGTATATAATAATATTTGAATCAAAATATTATTTTTGTTTTGACAATATTTATAAAAATATTTGAATCAATAGTAAAATTATTCCCGTTTATAATAATAATATTTTCTCCTCTATATAATCATATTTTAATCAACAATATATATTTTATTTTTTAAAAAATCTTGTTATCCGGTTTTGCGACTGACTAATCTAAGAGGGACCAATCTCACCGTCCACTAGCGGGGTCCATTTAAAGCCAGAGTAAAGCTCCGTATTGACTGACCCACACAAGAGTTGATTGCAACCAGTAAGATTTGAACCTGAGATCTTGAGAGGAGCACACTCTCAAAATCCAAACCTCCACTACTAGACCAACCCTTAGGGGTAGAAGAGTTTGGACTGGCTCTTTTTCATTCCCATTATATCCTTTAAAGTTTATTTATTTTTTTCCAAAAGTATAACTGCAATGTTGGTTTTCTCAATTTATAACTTCTTAACACAACACAAATATAATTGTATTTTTTCATGTTCCAAATATGCCTTAAATAATTGTATTTTTTTTAACAATAAATAAAATTTTGTGATTGTCATAGAGAACCACGTTAAAATAACTGCAAATCCACCTTATGATATAGTTTTTATTAATAACTAGTGGGAGATCCGTGCATTCGCACGAGTACCGG
Organism: Lathyrus tuberosus; assembly: GCA_022829125.1. Taxonomy (NCBI): domain Eukaryota; kingdom Viridiplantae; phylum Streptophyta; class Magnoliopsida; order Fabales; family Fabaceae; genus Lathyrus; species Lathyrus tuberosus. The sequence goes on from JALAZF010000040.1 coordinate 16,851,810, forward strand.
TATGGTACGCGTATTTTTTTTAAAATTATAATAAAAATTAAATAAAAAAATTAAAATTTTCAACCAAAAAAATTATTATTTTTAAAAGATATAATATATTAGTGTCTATAATCAACAACGAATTTGATCCCGTATATAAATATTAAATTTGTTTTGACATTACTTATATATTTGAATTTATATAAAAATATTTGAATCAACAAAGTATTTTTTTAGTATTTTTTAATATTTATGAATTACACAAATTTGTCCCATAAAATATTTAAATAAAATTATATATTAAAAATTAAATAAGTATAATTATTAAATATAAGAGATGAAAGGTAAGCAACAATATCAATAATAATATTATTAAAAAAATATTGAAACTTGTATTATATAAATGAAATATTTAATTTTTTTTTAAACAAATAAGACAATTATGTTATAAGAGATAATACAATAATCGATAAATTTCTGTTATTCAATATTTGAATCAGTAATAAAGTTGATACCGTTTATAAAAATAGTATTTGTTTTCGTATATACAAATATTATAATCAATAATATATTTTTTTCCCGTATATAAATATTATTTTTGTTTTGACATTATTTATAAATATATTTGAGTCAATAGTGAAGTTGTTCTCGTTTATAAAAATATTTAAATCATAATATTATTTTTGTTTTGATAGTATTTATAAAAATATTTGAATTAATAGTAAAGTTGTTCCCGTTTATAACAATAATATTTTCCCCTATATAAAAACATTTAATCAACAATGTATTTTTCCTATATAAAAATCTTAATTTTGTTTTAATATTAAACGATAAGTTATAATTTGGTCGAAATTTGATATTTTTTACAAAATATCTGTTTTTAACTTGGTGTTTCTTAAAAAAAACTGCCTTTATTTGTTATTTATTTAAAAAAATGGTAAGTTATAATTTGGTCTATAATTGATTTATAAAAATCTAAAATTGCTTAATTGATACTTTATAATGGTAAGATATTGTAATATAAATATTATTTTTATTGCTTTCTCGTGCGTTCATAATTTGTCATAGCAGAAAATTAATTGCGTTTTTTTTTTCAATTTTATTTTATTATTATTTTTATTAAATTTAGAGTTTAAAGCAAAAATATTTATTATTTTATATCACATTCAAAATTATTTGCTAAAGAGAGATAAATGAATGTAATTAAATTATAAATAGTAAATGATTATAAAAGAAATATATAATTGATTTCATAAAGAGTAATAAATTTTAGTAATATTGTAATAATGAATCTATGATATAAACCACACAAGCATAAATTTAAAATATTGGTTATGATTTTGAAAATAACAAAAAATAACATTTTATAAATATAATTGTCATTTTAAAATTTGAATAAAATATAAATTATTATTTTAAAGTTCAGATTCTTAATAGTTTTTTTATATAAATATATAAATGAAATTAATAGCTTAATTTTTTTCCTGTATATATAAATAATTTAATCAATAACGTACTTTTTCCCGTATATAAATATTTTTTTTGTTTTGAAATTACTTATTATTTGAATCTATATACAAATATTTGAATCAACCATGTATTTTTGTTCGTAAGTAAATATTATTTTGTTCAATGACAGACATTTTTACTTATATTTTATAATTTATTTTAATTTAAAATTTATGATTTCTTAAAAAATATTGTTTTTTAAATTAAAAATAATATCAAATTATAAATATTATTAACAAAAATAATTAAAAAACAACACACTTATTATTTTATAAATAAAATTTTTAACCATTTTGTCAAAGATAAAATGATTGCAATTAGATTATAAATATTAAACGGTAATAAAATTAAAAAAATAACTATAATTTTTAATATTATAATAATGACTTAATAGTATTATAAACCCAAAATAATAATAACATAAATTTAAAATTTAATAAAACTTATAATGTTTTAATAAATAATAGTATTTAAAATGGTAGTTAGTATTTAAAATAATAGTATTTAAAATCTTGAAAGATTTCCTAAATCGTGGTGCAAATAATATTGTGATTAATATTTTATTTTGAATGCATTGATAAATAACCTTTTAAGTTTTATATTTCCAATAGTGTTGACAAAATAAATATAAGTAATAGTATGAATTAAAAACGTTTTTCTCGTTGCAGTAAAAACATTAATTAATTTGGTTTTTCAAGTGACAATAAATTTTGTATAGTATTTAAAATATTAACAATTTTTAAAACTTAACATTTAAAAGTTTCTATGAGAAAGGCAATCGTTATAGATGAAACTCACAAAAGGAAATTTGCAATCTGCCTCCTATATAATAAATTCACAATCAACACCAAATATTTTATAAAGAAAACAATCAATATGATTAAATCAAAACCAAACAAATATGTCATATACAACATAATCATTATGTTATTCTTCAAATTTCTAAGAGTAACACTAATCCCTATACAACAGAATAATCCTTAAACACGCCTCTTTATTCTGCAACATCAAACCAACAAAGCATAATGTACTTTATAATTTGGTAGGATTCTGGAGGGGAGGCAACCATTCAAATAAAGTTCCAGAAAGACGCAAAACAAAATGCATCAAAGTTGTCAATGAACAACTCTCACATGACATGAAAACACGACCACAAAACAATCAACTTATACAATTGACATTGGATTACCAACAATCACATAAACAGGGGGAATTATTATAAAAAGTTGTGTCACCATGCAGGGGGGAGAACATTCTCACCAGAGATAATTGAAAAGCCTGTAATATTGATACTGGTTCTGTACAAATCATGTAATTGTTCACGGTATATTCAAGAAATTTTCCAACCATACTCTTGACATTATCATGCATTGTCACAAAGATATGTTAAAACATCATCAAATTTGCTGATAATATAGTTTAGGCATTAAAATTTATAATAGGCTGGTGATTTCTGCAATGCTGCTAGATACCAGTTGTTATAAATTAAGTGAAAACCAATCATTAAAATTGAATGAAATAATGTAACCACAAATGCTAACATTCATCATAAATACAATAACCAAAGAAGGCAAAAGAAATCAAAAGAAAGAAGAATGTATAAATGCATTCCAATCCAACTTCTACAATATTTGTCACTAAACAAAAATTATCACTGTATGTAAAAAACAGATAGTTCCAAAAAATGATAATACACAGAAAGGACTTAACTTTACCCATAGTTCCATTCAGCACAAGCGTATGGACCGATCCGGAGATGCACGTATAGACCAGCTTCAACCTCTGTCTCTGCTATCTCAGTCTACTTAAGAGCATGTTTCTCCAACAGACATGTCATAGGCTGACCAAATTTTCCAGAATCACATACACACCACTGATATTGATATTAACCTGTCAACCCCAATAATCCACCATTAACCTATCAATTCATCATTATCTTCCTTTAATTGATTATCAGGAAAATGGAAAGAGCTCATTGTAGGGTTAGATTTTTCTTTCGTGTCAAATCTACTTTTAGAACTACCAATTCTGATAGCTAGAATTTTAAAAAATTAAATTACACTTACCCTTGCTTCTATTTCTTTACCAGCATAATAGAGAATGGCTATGTTCAGTTTAGGTGAGTAGTCAGAATTTTCTCCAAATTCATATTCCTTCCATATATCTGTTGCATACAAAACATACAAAACAAAAGAATAGATACAAATCTTTAGAACCAATGCAGTGGCGGAAAAAGTGGTCCTCCAAATCCTTCCCGAAGTCCAACCGTTGTAGCAATTATATAACTTCATCGGTATAAATCACAGGTCCATAATCCTTGAATATTGAAAGAAACCGCAGTAACATCACAGCTAAAGAACAACCAAGAACAATATGTAGAATTGAAAGCCAAACCTGAATTGGATAATCCTATTGAGATTCCATATAATCCTGTTGAATTTCTCACATAATTAGTTACCAACATATGTACAAAATAATATGACAGATCAACAGAATTTGAAACTTCAGATACTTGAAACTTTTTACAATGAAAAGCCTTTTAACAAAATTACCAAACATTGTCCTCCATGATTGGTTAATTACGTCCAAGCATAAAGAGCCAGATCTGCAATGGACAAAATATAAACTTAGATTGAAAATACAATAGAATAACAAAATAAAACTTAGATCAAATACAATATAATAAGTTAATAACAAAACCTAAATTGAAAATGTCAAATAGAAACCTTTTCGAATCCGACCACCACCATACTCGTCGCCAGAAACCCTTTTCCACCACCGCCACACTTATCACCGGAAAACCCATTTCCACCCCTACCACCACACTCCTCGTTGAATACTCGTTTCCAACACCACCACACTCATCGCCGGTTACCCGTTGCCACGACCCCAGATCTGAATGCTAAAACTGAATAACCTAAAAAATATAGCAAACGCTTAAAAAAACAACATACCTCGATCTACAAAATAAAAACCATAACTTTATAAGAAAACCAAACAGAAACAACAATAGAGGTGGTTGAAATCTCTTACCCACATATCAGTTTCTCTAATAGTACCATAACCTTTATTTTGTCTCTCCTTTTACTCGTTCTTCTGTTTCTGTTTCCGTTTTTCTTTCTTCATTGTCTCTTGTTCTGCAAAACCAAAACAATATCTCTATTAAACCATGAAAGAAACCAAATATGAAGCTGAAAGAAGAGATTAGAAAGAAGAAAAGGAAGAAAGGGAAGAGAGAAGAAGGAGGAGGAAGAGAGGGAAGAGACAGAGACAGAGAAAGAGGAAAAGGACGAGAGAGAGAGAGAGATTGAAGATTATGGTAGATTTTGAAATTTGAAGAAAGGAGTTTGTAGAGATAGAGAGAGACGATGCAAGGTTGGAAGAAGAAAGAGACAGAGAGTTGGTAGATTTTGACCCATAATTGACATTGGAACCCACAATTAGTTGATATTGGGACCAACAATCAGTTTGCTTTATGTATCTCTTTAGTTACTTTGAGTCAAATACCATTACTTTGTAACAAATCCAATGTTAAATTCAAAGGAAGCCATAACTATATTATTTGGATAACTCATTTGGTTGGAAAAAGTAAATTTTGGACACAAAATGCCCCTAATTTGATGATGTGGAGGACAAAGAGAAAAGGTTGTTTTTGTGATTTCCAGAACACATGAATTTCTTATATTATAGATTCATGATACAGTTATTAAAAGGTATTGATGTGCTGGTTTATCTAATTGTATAAACAAAAAGAACTAAAATAAAGAGAAACAATGAGGGATAGAATAAAACAAAAAAATGGTAGATAGATAATTATAGCAGTAAGTTTTATGTTACTTTATTTCAAACAAAAACGTTAGTGTTACTTTTATTTTCTTATGTATAACAACAGTTCATTTTAGTATTGTTGTTTTTTCCTTCAATTTTTTGTTTCTTTTAATTTTTCGGTTCAAATTGAGCATCTATTTCACATGAGTATTTTACAACAGTATGTTACCTTGTATCATTGGCTTTTGATTTGAAAGACATCTTCGAAACTTGCTTGCTGTGTGGAAGGAAAACTTGGGAATTCAACTTTTATTGAAAGGTGGTTTGCATGAAGCTCTTGCACAACTAAATTAACTGAGAGCTACCCATCCCCAGGTTAAGATTGCAGGTTTTTTTATATAGAAAGAAACTCCATCTTCTAGGCTTGAAGGGGTTGACGAGGGTTTAACTTCCTTATTTCTCTAGTGTTTGGGAATTGAAACAATGCCTTACATTGTTAGCAAAGTTTTGATTTGAAAGCATACAAGCAACAATTATGGGTATTATATTTTCATCATCCTCCCTAAATTTTTGCATAAACAGTATTTTGATAATAGAAAGTGAACATGAGATATATTTTGAAAGAGAAAGCATAAAGATGCAAATAACAGATGTAAATGAATCAAAATATTGCAAAGCCCATTTCATTAACATGGAAGTTCAAACAAAATCTAAAAGCAAACAGTTAATAATGTTAAAGGAAAATGCAAACAAAAAGAAATAAGGCCTAGTGACTAAGAACAACAAGGATGAGTTGTCCTGTCTAAAACACTGGCTTTAGGAGAATAGTTTGACTTGTTGAACTTGACTGAAGCTTCACTTCTCATGCCCTGGCAGAGGATTGTTCTTGACATTAGGATTAGTATCATGAAAGGTAAGGATCTTGTCTTTGATCAGCTCTTGTACTCTAGCCTTCAACGCATAGCAACCTTCTAAGTTATGGCCTGCACCACCTTGATGGAACTCACAATGAAGATCAGCATTGTAACCGGCTGGAAGAGGATTTGGAGGATGAGGTAGAGTCCTAGTGGTAATCAAACCTCTCTGAACCAAACCAGGATACAGTTCAGTGTACGTCATGGGAATTGGGTCAAAGTTTGTCCTATTACGGTTCTAGTTTTGTCCATTAGCCGAATGTTGTGGAACTTGAGTTGGTCGAGCAACCACATGAGTAACAGCAGCAACATAAGTTTGATTAGAATACTGAGGTCTGTGACGAGGTCTTATATCCTCAGTCAAGATAGCCTTGGATTCTTCGCACTATTAGAAGATTCAGAAGCTTTAGATACTTTACCATTCTTGATACCTTATTCGAGTCTTTGGCCAATGGTCACCAAATTTGTGAAGCTGGAGGAGACACTACCAATCATCTTTTCCCAATAAAAGGGAGAAAAAGTGTCCATGAACATTCATGTGGGTTCTTTCTCTGCTCACTACAAGAAAAATGGCAAATTGCGACGGTTCATTTTGGCATATTACGATGATTAGAACCGTCGCAATTTTTAAGTTACGACGGTTTTAGTACTGTCGCGGAAACGTGCATCGCGAGGCCATATTGCGACGATTGTGAAAACCGTCATACATACCATCGTTATTTTCACGACGGGGTATTTAACTGACGTAAAAATATATATATTGTGACGGTTTCCAACCGTCTTAACCTGCTTACTGATTTTTGTTTTAATTTTTGATTGCGACGGTTACAACTGTCGTAATTTTCTATTTGATACATGTTTATATGGTTGATTGTGACGGTTATAACTGTCGTAACTCTCATAATGTTTTTTGTGTGTATTGTTGATTACGACGGTTACAACTATTGTATCTTTTTGTTTGATTCATGTTTATATCGTTGATTGCGACGGTTATAACCGCCATAATTTTCTTAATTTTTTTGTTTTCTTTTATTACGACGGTTACCAGCCGTCATAACTTTGTGTATAGTATTATTTTATTTATATTAAAATATTTGTAAATATAATATTATTTTTTCAATATTATTTATTTTCTTAAAATTATTTCCACCAAAATATTTTACTTATGATATTTTTTTAATACTTCTTTATTTTTTTATATGATTTTCTATATTACTTTTTAACATAGTAAAATTAAATCCAATCATAAACATGTAATATCCATAATCATAATCATGCAAGGTCATATCATAATCATGTAATATCCATAAAACATGTAATATCCATAATCATATTATCCTAATCTTATAATAATAAGCATCATAAAGCCAAAAATACATAAAAAAAGTTCATAGGAACGTCTACCATCAGCAGGTAGCTAAAAAAGTACATAGAAAAACATATAAAAGTCTAATTTGTCTTTCTTAATGATACATTATCTGCAATTCGGTAGCTTGACTCAGAAGAACGTCTACCATCAGCAGATGACTCCAATCCCTGAAAAAAAGGTATTAAACTTTGAAGACCGTCTTCCACTAGAATTCCCAACGCCAAAGTCGAAGAAGTCCATACAATCCCTCAACGGGATGCTTGCCTCATTATCTCGCTTTGTGGCCAAGTCTGCTCAACACGCTCTTCCCTTCTTCAAGCTTCTACGAAAAGAGGCCACATTTGAATGGACAGAGGAATGCGAGCAGGCCTTGCTCCACCTCAAGCGAGCCTTGTCTGAACCGCCGGTTCTGTCACGACCAGACAGCGGGGAGACGCTGTACTTGTACCTCTCCGTCACTAGCGAGGCCATTAGCGCCGCACTCATCCGAGAAACCCTCGATGGGAAGAAGCCGATATATTTCACCAGCAAAGCCTTGCAAGGGCCAGAACTCAGATACCAGCAGATCGAGAAAGGTGCACTGACCCTCATCAGCGCTGCGAGGAGATTAAGGCACTACTTCCTGGCCCACACGATAGTGGTGCGAACAGACCATCACATAAGACATCTGCTTAGCCGGCCAGACATGGCCGACAGAATGCTCAAATAGTCTTTGGAGATGTCAGAATTTGACATCCACTACGAGGGATGCCCTCAAGGCACAAGTCCTGGCCGATTTCGTGGCAGAAATGATGTCTCCAACGTCTTCATCAAGTGGAGCACACAAATGGACCATCTTCATTGACGAAGCGTCCAGTTCCATAGGTAGTGGTTCAGGCATCATCCTCGAGAATGAAGAAGGGATCCTGATTGAAGTATCATTAGTCCTGTCCTTCCCTACATCAAACAATCAAGTCGAGTATGAGGAATTCCTCGCAGGCTTACGGTTGGCCGAGGACCTGGACGCCAAGGAAGTGAAGATTTTCACATATTCCCAACTCATGGCATCCCAAGTACGAGGAGAGTACCAGGCCAAAAATGATCACCTAGTCGAATACCTGATGCTGGTAAAAGAGAAGATAACTAGGTTCGACGTGTGGGATGTTCAGCACATCCTCCGCGAACGAAACACTCGAGCAGATGTCCTGTCAAAACTGGCTAGCACCAGAAAGAAAGGTGGCAATAAATCTGTCATACAAGAGATACTTCCCCACCCAAGTATCGAAAAACCATCGAGGCTACTTGACATCCATGCTATTGGCGACAGCAGCTGCTGGATGACCCCAATATATAACTACCTCACCACAGGGGAGTTGCCCAAAGACAGCAAGGAGGCCAACATAAATAAGCGAAGGGCATGCTCATACGTTCTGGCCGATGACAAGCTCTACCGACGAGGATTCTCCACCCCCTCCTAAAATGTGTTGAGGAGGACAAGGTCCCCGACGTTCTCTAGGAAATTCACGACGATATCAACGCATAACACTTGGGAGGGAAATCCTTGGCACGAAAGGCCCTGCGAGCAGGATACTGTCCCGGTGAGAATTAGATATCAAGCTATTGGATTAAGTTGAATCGAAAATCTTAATTCACCACCGGTCTTTGATTTATCCAAAGGAAAGGTTGAAGATCGAAAAAACCTAAGTTAAGAGAATCTAGGTTCGGGGATTGGTTACGCCTAGGGAAGACATTAGCATCCTAAACGTCTGTAGTACTCTACAGGAACCTCTTGTTAGTACTTGTGTTATCTATTGATCGCTTGATAAGGGTATCTGCTAAAGAAGAGACCTAGGGGTTAATATCTAAGTATACTCGCCAAGACATCGCATCTTGTGCCTACGTATCCTGACGGGAATGGAATAAAAGTATTCGTAGTTCCCCCCAAAGACGGTAAGGAACTCTTGAATGTGGTCAAGGTTCCAGAGGGAAGTAAGCATCCATAGCAAGACACTTACGTGGAGTGCGGTGACTCCAAAGTTAAAGTTAGGTTGAAAAGGTAGAAAGTGTCCATGGCAGAACACTTGTATAGAGTACGGTGACTCCGATCCTAAGGTTAGGATAAAGGAAGAGTTTTAAAGATAGGCTAAACTATGACATCAACCGGGAGAATATTTTCCTTTGGAATTGGATTAAGGGGAAAATGCTAGACTAAAGTCAAATTTAAATAACGTCTAAATGATCAAAGATTGGAAGCCTGAGAAATTAAATTTGAATTTGAAATCAAAAATATTTTTTATTTCTTTAGTTAGTTTTTTTTAAACGCATTAGCAAGGTTAAATAAAACAATATTTAAAAAAGAAGATCTAGTGCTAAAAATGATTACTACATAAACCAATTAACAAAATATTATTAAGTAGCACAAATTTAAATAAGTGTTAAACAAACAATTAAACAACCAAAATAAAAAAAAAAAACGCATGGAATAAGACAAGGAGGGTGTAAAGAAGGAAAAATAGGTCCTAAAAAGCAAGAAAGTTTGGGCTTACTCTCTAAAATCCCACCGAGTTTCATTTGAGAGTGTAATGAGAATCTCAGCACACCATACTCTCTAGTTTCCTTCCAGGCTTTCTCTTTTCTCTCCCTCACCTCGGAGGGATTATGATTCCCTGCAGTTGGTTTCCTCTGCAGTTCCTGCATTTCACTCACAGAATTGATCCTCTCAATTTTTTATGCTTAGAAATTTGTCTTCTCTCTCCTCTTAAAACAACACTCATATTTTACAAATACATGTGACTGTGGTAACTGTAAGAATTTCCTACTGCAGGCAATCCAAATCCACCTCGGAGGCCCTCTCGCAAGCCTTCCGTTTCTCCACTCGTTCACAATTCCGGCTAGCTCTTTCTCGCTTTTCCGTCGCCATCTTATTTCTCAGCTCAGTTCCTCAATTCTCTTCCTTCTTCTCCTCATACAACCCGCCGCCACAACCTTACACAACTCGCCTCCACCACTCGCGACCCTCGCCGTGAATCACCATGAAATCCACACATTCGCACGAAAAAACTCAACAATTCGTATGAAAATCTCACAAATCCCTTCCATCATTGGTAATCGTGAGTTATCCGCAAACCCTAAGCTAAGGATTCGCCTTGCGACATGGAAGTCGCGCTCGTCAGTCAAAGCTCGCTCAAAAGAGTCGCGTCATCACGATACGAAATTTAGATGGAAATTACATGGAAAGCGTTCAGAAACACAACATATCATCAATTGAGTGTAGGATTACATACCTCAGAGTAATTCCGTCACGGCGATGTCGACGGCGTCGACGACTTTGAAAGGTACTCCTCTCTACTTCCTTTCCTCCTTCGCATTGGTGTTGCTTGTGACTTTGCCCTTTCGATACTTCAAATTTAATTGCTGTTGTTGTATTGCTTTGATATCGACCGTGTGTAGCTGCGATTCAATTCGTGTCTGCTTTGTGTATGATTATTGCCTTTCACTTCTTACTGATGTATGATCGTGTGTGAATAGTGTGAATTTCCTTTGTATGGCTGTGAGTGTGTATGAACTGTGTTTTTTCTTTGAATAAGTTTCTGCTAACTGCTATGTGTGAGAGTGAATTTTGTTTGTATGTTGCCACTCTGCACTCCTCTTTGCGTGCGTATGAAAGTGTTGTGGACTGTTTGTTACTCTGATGAATACCTCTGTTCTGATATCCTCCTTATATAGGCCAAAATTCTATCGATTCTGCAATGAATCCCTTGCCATATCTGCATCAACATGTTTGGATATGTCTGATTTTGTATTGAATGAATTTGAAAACCTGCCGAGAATGTTTGATATTATTTTGGATTTGATTCAATTTCAAATAATGGTAATGATCCTTCCTTTTCGGTTCTAGCCTGTCTGATTGTGTCAAAATTCATTTTGGAAAGAATAGAGCTGTGATTACATGACTATTAACTTCTTTGATATGTTTTCGTTTTCGGTTTTAATTCATCTTGAATATCATTCCAGCTATTAACTTCTGAATTTCCATATTTGAAGCAGCATATCCATACACATATCAGTATCCTTTGGGACAGACTTCAGATGGTGCACTTGGCGGTAACCATACTCAGGTTCAGATTGGTCAGTAGAACTGGGTTTATCTGCTATCTCTCTATTCAGCAGCAACATGAGCAGGATTATATGGAGTAGCCATAATATCATTTGTGTACTGTTACTTCTAATGCTGCGGTTTATACTGGGATTTGTTCAAGCAAAAAATAGCACTTTTGAAAAAGTAGCAGACAATAAAATCATATCATGAATAGGACAATAGGACATCAGTGCCCTCCTTTGAATAAATGACTTTATTTATGTAGCTTCTCTTGTAAACCGCTTCACATTTTGTAATCTGGAACTTCTAACAACTTGTAACTTTAGGAATTGATCTTTAAATCGTGTCATGCTTTGGAATAAGTAGTGAAGGGCCCACCTGAATTCTTTTCATCATGAACAGGTAGCATACTTCTCAACCACACAAGTAATTCATACAGGTGTAATTCAACAGGTGCAATTCAACAGCTTGCAGAGTGACTTGAGAACGATACAGTCATTCAATTCAACCGTAAAAACACGAAGATTAGGCAATCCAATTGTATGAAACCAACAAGCAATTTGAACTCAGAAGTTCCGTCATTTTAGAATTAGATTCCTCAAGCAGATTAATTGCATGTGTCATGTAGTTCACCAAACGATAACCTCAAGGAGAGAAGGATATTTTTCAAAGACCACCAGAATATTTCTTCATCCCTAATTAAAGCCTTTAAACTATGCTTACAATTTGAATCACATCAATGAATCACCTTAAACTCTCGTAAAGGATCAAAAATCTCTGAACATTCACTTTGAGAACCTTTGAATTTTGAATTCCTTAGATTATGCAAAAAAACCCTTTATTTAAACTTGAATAAATTTTTTCTCATGATGACATATGAATCATTTCTTGAATCTCAAACTTTGGATCTTTATCCAAACTTTATCACTTCAAGCTAAAAAAAATCCAATTTTCTCTTAAGATCGAAAGAACTTTACATGATAATCCAACTCCATGAATAAAAGAAAACAATCCTGCTTGACATCTATTGTTCATATAACCAAAGATTTAGACGATGATGAAACGTGATGTTCCAGTCTTTAAATATCCAGGTTCAACGTCAATGAAAGAAAAGTCATAATTCTCTCTGAAGTACACACTGAAACTTCTGAGAAACTCAGAGGAAACTAACTAGTAGAAAACTTTAGGACCCTCATTAATCATAATCCGTTGATCACGTCTTGAGGTACTCGACTGAGAGAATGAACACCAACTCCACTTGAAACCAATGTTCCTACACAAACTTGTTAGTGATAAAGCATATAGATATGCGAGATGATGCACAAAAAGGTGAAATCATTAGGGTATGACAGATACTTTTGGCCGACCGTGCAGCATGATGCTAAGGAGCATATCAAGAAATGTGACAGATCCCAGTGCCACAGGGACATGCACCTGGCACCCCCTAACAAGTGGAAGACTTTGTCCTCCCCATGTGCCTTCGCCTAGTGGGGGATGAATATCCTCGGCCCTTTTACAATGGGGTCCTATCAAAACAAATTTTTGATCGTGGCCATCGATTACTTTACAAAATGGATCGAAGTCGAAGCTCTCACCAAGACTACAACCTTCAACATACTCCATTTCTACAAAAGAAACGTCCTCGCACAATTCGGGGTGCACCAGGCCCTTGTGACCATCAACGGAACCCAATTCACAGACAGGAAGCTTCAAGACTTTGTCGCTAAACTAGGCACAAAGCAACACTTCACTTTCATCGAGCATCCCCAGACTAATGGGCAAGCAGAGGCCGCGAACAGGGTGATCCTTCGAGGTCTAAAATGAAGGTTATGTGAAGCCAAAAAAAATGGGTCGAGGAGCTACATAACGTGCTCTGGCCCTATAGAACAACCCCACACTCAACCATCGGGGAGACTCCCTTCCGACTAGCATACATAACCGAGGCAGTAATTCCGGTGGAGATCAGGGAACCCTCCAGACGAACTGAAGCACCTCTCGACGAAGAGCTAAATGATGAGCTTTAAGAGAAGAACTTGACCTGGTCGAAGAACTCCGATCAGGAGCAACTCTCCGCGAAGCTTCGCAAAAACAAAAAAAAACTCTGTGCCACGACGCCAAAGTCATAAAGCGCGACTTCCAAGTTGGCAGCCCGGTCCTACGCAAAAATCAAAGCAATTCACGCGAAGGAAAGTTGGCCGCAAACTGGGAAGGACCATACAGGGTCAAATCAAAAATAGGCACTGACGCCTACTACCTCGAACAGCTGGACGGAGAACCATTTGCTCGACCATGGAATGCTTAAACGCTTAAACAATATTACAGTTAGGACCAACGATCAGTCAAGACTAACTGCCGACAAGCTCCCCCTCACTATGGAGCGGTTTCCCGGCCACAGGAGCGTGCCATGGTGCAAGCACAATCCTTAAAATTACAACGAAGGCAAGTTTCTGCTTATGGGACGAGCAGACTCTGTGCCCAATGGGGATACCTCAATCGAGCTCCTCCATTGCCGTACCAGCGTGGCAGGACACCCATCTCGCGATGGGAATAGTCCAAGCCCTGTGCGATCAGGACCTCGACCGAGATCCTAGTCCCACGGCTGGCAAAACTACTTCGCCTCCTCAACAAGTTCCCCAAACTGTCGAGCATCAAAACGAGTCGAGCAAACTCCTACATCTATCGAGCACAATTCTCAAATATTAGCAAAGCAAAAATAATAAGATGCAAGGCATATATTGTCAAATACGAATATATATATATATATATATATATATATATATATATATATATATATATATATATATAAGTACGGCCACAAGGCTAGAAAGTTGTCAATATATTACAAACACGGGCCAAGCCCAATCATCAGGTACAATCAAAATGGCCCGCAGGCCAACACAATACAAAGGTACAAAAACAAAAACTAAACTTCATCGGTGGGAAGCTCAGGAGGAACCTCCTGGCCGTCAACAACTTGGTTCAGAACACCCATTCCCTCGGTGACCAGCTGGACATCAGAATTCAAGGTCTTCATCTGCTCCACCGCAACATTGAATCCGAACTCAGCCGCTCCTAGGTTATCCTGCTCGAGGATGAAGATTCTCTCAATTAAGTCTCTCTGGGTCTTCAGGGAATTTTCCTCCTTAGTCTCATCTTGACTGACCACTGATGAACTCTCCAGCCCAACAACTTTCGCCTTCAGAGTTGCATTCTCCTCCTTCACCCTTTTCAGCTCCTCCGTCATCTGGTTCATGTCCTTCAAGAGTTTGATATTGGCTTCTAGGTTGCCTTCAAGAGTTGTCATCCTGTTGAACATGTCAACATTCTACAACTCAAGCTCGGTGACCTTGGCCTGCGCCTTCTTGAACTCCGCAAGCGGAACTGTCTTCGCGTCCCCAAGGGCCAGCGCCGCCTCCAGCACTCTCATCACAGTAGTTGCATCTTGGCACAAGGGTTTCCTCCTCACCTTAGGATCAGCGGACATAATGGCCAGCGCGTCAAGGTCAGGGACAACGAACAAACCCTCCTCGTCAAAAATCTTCCCTTGCAGATAACAAGGTGGCAGCACAAATTTTCCCCCGACGAAGCCACTCGAACCATCGGCCGAAGAGGAGCTGATATCATCCTGCTTCCTTTTATTTGCCGTGTCCGGGGTAGGAGGATTCGACGTGCTGCACGGGAAAGAGGTAGAACCGCCGACGAATTTTTCCAGTGTTGCTTGCTGCTTGGCTGCATCGACCTTCGGCACTGGCGCCTTCTTGAGATTTTTGGCCGCTGCGGACCTGACCAAGTGCTCACGCATGTTTGACGTTTTCCTTGGAGAAATAAAAAAGATTAACACATTGCACAAGACGTTAAAAGTATGAGCAAATGGTTAATCTATACCAAGGAGCTCGAACGCGACATCCTCGTTCTCACATTCGAGGAGGGCCTTGGTATTTATGTAGTGGGCCGCCCGAGCAGGCTCCCCATCCTCCCCGAGAAGCACTTTGTTGTCTTTATCCATTACAAAGGCAGGGATAAAACTCTCACAAAGGCGGTCAACGCTCGAAAGGACTTCGTGTCCTCAGTGCTCAGCTGGTCATGTTTGACGAGGAACTGGTCGGTCCTATATCTAAAATGAGCAAGCACCCATTCCAGCGGAAATTTTGACACCGCCCTCCTTACTTCCCGAACATTTACCTCTACTGCTTCCATGGTCGCCAAAGATTCCTTGGCCGCTTCCGAGACAGGCTTCACGACCAAGAACCTGTATTTGAAATTACGGACAGACTCTGAATATGGCCAGAATAGCCTGCTCTGTTGCTTAGGACACCCACCTATGTTTTGGACCGGCTGTGCTCCTCTGGATCTGGAAGATGTAGAAAAAGAGCTCCACTGTAGCTCCGATCTTCAGATACCGACATACTAGCTCGAAGGCCCAAATAAACGCCAAAGTGTTCAAATGAAGTTGGGCAGGACACAACTCAAGATGACAAAAAATAGCCCCTTGAAAATCAGTGAAGGGAAGACGATACCTCGCCTCCGTGAAAGCGAATTCGTACATTGGAAATCTCATCCCCGGGTACACCAAACATATCTGGCCATCCTCTTCGGAACAAAGCACTTTCCAGCCCACAGTTGTGTCCTCTGCCCGGTCCTCGAGGTAAGGGAACGAACGGGCCTCCTCCTCGGTGAAGGTCGATCTCGTCACCAATGGTTCTTGGGAGATCTAGCTAAGATCCCCCTCAGCCACCCTGACGTTGGCATGCTCGATTGGTTGCGCAGCCTCCTCGTTTACTGTCCCAGCATCGGGGACGACTCCCTTGTTCCTATCGGCCATTTCACCTGAAAAGCAGAGGAAGCAAAAGTGATTTCGATGACAGAGATCAAATCCACCCTTCCACCACAAATCAAGTGAAAGGGCGAGGAATAAGTTCGAGGATGCCCTCAAGCCCTAGTCGACGGTACTGGGACATGGCGAAATCCTTTCCCCCGAAGAACGGGGACGAGTCTCCACGACTCTACAAAAGGATCTCACGAGGACGAGTCTCCTCGACAAATAAAACTCATCAAACGTGCGGAAATCAATTCTCGCGTCGAGGAGGCCTAATGCCCGACTATAAACATGGCATACCCCTAACCAGAAACATACGAAGATCTACACAGTTCTACGCAACAAGCAAAACATTCATCCTAGGTTCATCATGTTCTTTAAGATCTTCATGAATTTTCCATAAAATTCATGTGTTCATCAACGAACACATGAACTTCAACCGGAAAGTTCATGTGTTCATCAACGAACGCATGAACTTCAACCAGAAAATTCACGCATTCCCAGAAAATCAAGAACTATCCTAAGACTAACAAGCAAGGATATAGAACTTACTTGAAGATCTGAAGGTTGAAGATGAAGATCTGGAGGTAGAAGATGAGGGCTGACGACAGCGAGATAAACTCCAGCGAAGAGACAAGTTTCAGAGAAAAAAGGTGTAGGAGAGAAATTTGCGTGAAGAGTGCAAATGAATCCTTCTTCCCCCCTTTTTATAAGCAGTTGCTCGCATGGAGAAGTGCAAAAGACAAGCCATCATAGCCTAGACCCCCTAGGCCTTGAAAAAATTTAATTGCGCCACCACGTGTCAAAAGGGAATCTTTGTTTGGCATTCTCAAAGCTAAACATTGCATTCCCCAAGGAATGTCTTCCCTAGCTCCCCACGGGCATATCCTCCTCGACAGTCCTCACAAGTCACACCCTCATCAGGGCTGGTAAACATAAAGCGTATTTTTTCGTGGGCATCTTTTACTAAGCCTGATCAACATAAAAACGCCATTTTTGCGAGCACGCCCTCGCATACTAAGGGGTTGTCGGACTCATAAGCGATCAACTGTTGACCAACCTTATCATAGACAAGCGAAGGCCATGTTCCCGAACATTGTCATTCGAAAGCAACGACCTCAACAGGCTTCCCCGCGTGGCAACTCTTGCCCCTCGGTCGATCAACAAGGCTATCTCAAGTCATTACTCTTCCTCAGAGCAAAGACTTGGGGGGCTCCTGTTCTAAACTCGACAGGAACATGGCCCATAGTAGGGCAAGGCCCAACCCAGTGCATCTCTTGGCAAGGCCTAATAACGAGATCCAACCAATCTAGCCATTGGGCACAATATAGCCGTTGGGCACGATATAGCCGTTGGGCACAATATAGTCGTTGGGGAGGTCCACCTCACGCGCTTGACAGTTCACGCGACCAACTTCTCCTCCGGAGTTCACGAGGAAAGTTGGACCAGGTCAAAAGGTCACGCGCTAGACCTTCCACCTGGGAGTCTCCCATTGGCCTACCTGATATTTCGACCACATGGGAGACCTTGGCCCCACGCAGGGGGTTTTTCTATAAATACCCTCTCACTTGAGAGGGTCAGGTTTGATGGATATTCAATATTCTAACTCAATACCTAATACACTTTTTGCTTGCTTTCTCTCTAGCCCAAACTTACTTTGGCATCAGAGTACCTTGCAGGCACACCCCCTCCTCTCCTACAACCATCATTGTTGCCCTACACAGAAGGCCACGAAGATCCATTTTGATCACTTCAGATCAGTTCTCAAGGATGAAATTTCAAGATCTTCGGTTTCTATTAGGTGTTAGTCATTTTCACAAGGAATTTGGAATTTGAGTCACAGAGAATTCAACGTAATATTAACGTAATTCCAGCAGTTACATGTTGACATCTTCACAAGTAAAAATATGTCTTAATCATGAATGACACTATTGCTAAATCATAAATTAAATAAAAAACAAAGCATTATTAATGTTGAAAATTAAATGATCCTTCTATCCACCAGTCAGAAGCTTCACCAAACTCTAAAGCACATGGCATGATGGAATTCAAGCATAACCCTCCCAACAATAGATATTATTAAGCCTAAGTTGCTTTGGAGATAATTAATGAGCAAATTTTAAGAGACTAAGGTAATATTTTCCATGTTATTGTCCTGTGTTCTCTGACATCAGCCTCTAGTTTCTTCTCTTTGAGCTTAAATAAATAATAGTAATAATCAATCTCATAAATATGAACTCATTTTAAATTTAAGGTTACCCATCAAACTCAGAACACAAGTTGGATAACAAGCATTGAGTTGGATAGTCTCTCTTTCCTCTGCTTAAGAACTAACACACTTAGGTTCACAAGGTCTATTATTATAAGGAATTCCCCAACCAGCCTCTTCTTATGCTTTGTATAATGATCATCCCTCAGCAGTTAAATCTTCAGCCTCAATCTTGGGGTTTGTACAAGACACCCCAAAAATATCTCTCCAGTAGAGTCAGTTAATTTTCAGCCTCAATCTTGGGCGTAGTACAAGACACCATATAAAAATCCTACAGTTGAGTCAGTCAGGGTCTTTAGTCTCAATCTTGGGCTTTGTACAAGACACCCAAAAGTGTCCTCCACAGTGGAGTCATAATTTTTAGCCTCAATCTTGGGCTTTGTACAAGACAAATATAAACACTCCCTAAGAAGTGTCATAACTTTTCAGCCTCAATCTTGGGCTTTGTACAAGACACCTAAATACTCACCAATTGAGTCAATCCCTTTAGCCTCAATCTTGGGCTTTGTACAAGACAGATAAAACCCTTCCCCAAAAGAGTCAATCCTCTTTCAGCCTCAATCTTGGGCTTTGTACAAGACACAAATAAACACTCTCTTGTTGAGTTAGTCTTTTCCACCCCCCTCTCAGGCTTTGTATAATGACCTCTCCAGTGGAATCAATCAACCTCTTAGCTTCAACCTTGGGCTTTGATCAAGGCACTAAAAAATCAACATCCCCTCAGAGGAAATCAAAAATCTCTCTGCAGAAAGACATTTCTCTGTACAATCACAAACCAAAACAGAAAATCAAAACAAACCTTAAATCCCAGATAACTGTTGTAAGTGGCACACTTGTTGATACAAACATCCAAGCTGCTGTCCATCTCTTATCCTGGTAAACTTCATCTAATTGATGTAAGTGACAAGCCTCAAGATTATTTACATCCAAGCCAATGTCCCTCTCTTAGCATGAATTCCTGAGGAAAAAATGGCATTGCTCTACTTTGAGTTAATTTTTCCCCTTCAGGACAAATACTCTGCAATGGAAATTATGGCATTGTTGGACTCCATGCATTCCAGTTAAAGTAATTCTTCCTTTAAACACCAGTTACCCAAACAACTGTGATAAACACCAGTAATTCTTCCTTGACAACTCCCCATTGTATAACCTGACCCCGGACTCCCCAATCTCTGTCAAGCGTTTGTTCAGTTAAACATTTGCGTGCAAGGTTAGTTTTAGATAACTTCCCTTTCCCTTCCAGCTTCACGGGATAAATAAGAAATCAGAAAGTAGCACCCAACGTTCCACTGAGGTGAGGAAATCCAATTTGCGATAAGGTGGTCGCTTCATAAGAGGTCTAGGATGTTAGTTTTAGGAATACTATATATACTATATATACTGTTTTTCCTACTTGATATCCGTGTTTATTTTTCTATGAATGGGAATGCGAGTGATGTCGCATTCTGAAAGTTTGAGACAAACCATAAGATAAGTGGTGGCAAAGACGGGGAACATTTATAGGGAGTGATTCCCGACTAAGTTGAACCTGGTGGACCATCGAATCAGTGGAGGTACCCGTGTGATACTACGCTGAACAACCGTTTGTTGTGAAAGTGGACGCTATCATAGTGCGGTGACCCGTGAAACTGAGGATTTAGTAGACATTAACCATATGGCCATTTGGTAGTGCGGTGACTATTGGGAATAGTTGATACGCGATACTACACTCAAATTAAGATTTCTTCTGGGATACTATAGCTCGGTTGGGTGAACCAGCTTGCTGTTGTTATCTCCGGAAGGGGTCAGTGATTTTTGGGAACCTTAACCCGTTCTACAGGTACAAAATTTATCAAAATAGCACAACCTTTTGGGGATGGGTAGAGCCATGACTCCATGCTCGTGACGCTGAACCTTTGAACCCATGTTTTTTCAATGTTTTTGTATGCTGCATTCATGCATTCATCTAAAAAACTCTTTTCAAACAAGAAAAAATCTTTTTCAAATTAAACTAAACAATAAATTGCAAATATCAGAGATTGCGTTATGGATTTTGGTAGAAGAAAGACGCACAAGTACACCTTCAAGGCTCTGAAACTAGAGGATTTAAGGAATTTGGTAAGGATGATTACCAACCCTGAGGCTTTCAAAGCCAAGCACGGAGGACTGTTGTCTCTGTTAAGGGTCCATGTAGTGGAAGGAATTGTGTCTACGCTAGTTCAGTTTTACGATCCGGTTTACCACCATTTCACCTTCCCGGATTACCAACTGACACCAACCCAAAAGGAGTACTCTCACCTGATTGATTTACCTATCACTGACCAAGCTCCCTTTTCTGGACTGGAAGAAATTCCTAAGGAACAACTCATCGCAAGAGCAATCTATTTGGACAAGTCAGTGGTCAGGACTCACATAACCCCTAAGGGAGGAATCCAGGGTTTACCAGCTAAATTCCTGATAGAGAAATCCCTATACTTTGCCAGTGTAGGGAACATAACTGCTTTCGAGGATATCTTTGTTTTACTCACAT
This sequence comes from Lathyrus tuberosus, assembly GCA_022829125.1. Classification (NCBI taxonomy): domain Eukaryota; kingdom Viridiplantae; phylum Streptophyta; class Magnoliopsida; order Fabales; family Fabaceae; genus Lathyrus; species Lathyrus tuberosus. The sequence continues at coordinate 16,873,021 of JALAZF010000040.1, forward strand.
ACGGATTATTCCTCTTTCCCAATATCGACAACTTCGTCGATACCAATGCCATTAAGATACTTCTGATTGGAAACCCCGTACCAACCTTGCTCCCAGATGCTTATCATTCTGTACACTTAAGGAATTTGTACAGCGGAGAAATGATCACATGCTGTGTACCCTTGCTCTACAAATGGTTCATTTCCCATCTACCTAAGTCTGCTGCTTTTTGGGATCATAAGAACTTTCTACGTTGGTCACAGAGAATCATGTCTCTCACCAACTCTGACATAGACTGGTCAAATAGGATTTATGAGGGGATAGAGATCATCGACAAATGTGGAAACTTCCCTAATGCACCCCTCATTGGAACTAAAGGTGGAATTAATTATAATCCAGTTCTAGCCCGCCATCAATTCAGATACCCGATGAGACATATCCCGCGAAATGTTCATCTGTAAGGTCTTTTCTTCAAAGAAGGAGAAAATGACAGAGCGCTTAAGAAGGAAATAATGCATGCCTGACAACACATTCACAGGAAAGGATGAGAGTCTCTAGGAAAACCGGATTGTATCTCCTTGGAGCCTTATCTCCATTGGGTACAAACTAGAGCCCTCAAGCTGAGGATGCCTTACCCTTGTCAAGAAGTTTTTCCGTTAAAAGAATCTGCCCTTTATTTTATGTCTGAAACGAAAAAAAAACTCCAGGTCACTCTCAACAAAGTTCAACGAGAGAAGAGTTCTTGGAAAAACAAGTACCAAACTCTCAATGTGGAGTGTATCAAAATTCAGGAACTGTTAAGAGAAAAGGATGCTCTGATTGAAATATTAGAGCAAGATGCTGTAGAGAGTCGGGAAGATCAAAGAAATTTACTCGCTCATTTCATTTGGAAAAGGACTAATAACCCGACAACGGTTGAAGAACCCCGATCGAAGACAAGGAAACTGCTAGAACCGGCATCTGAGCTCTCTTCAGAGAGGACTCAGGATCCTTGAGCATTAGATATTTCCTTTTACAACACTTTGTAAAATACTCTACTTTTCTTTGTAACATATTGCAATCCTTCAATTCAATAAAAAGGGGTCCCCCCTCTCTATATGATATTTGCAATTTATTTAATGTTTATTTTTTATTAAAGCAAAAAACTAAAAAATATGTCATTGCATTCATCATTCTCACATAACGCATTCTCTCGAGTCTCACATGTGTGTCTCAATTCTAGAGCCAGACTATCGTACTCATACAATACTCGGGCTAATCGACAAAAGAAAATGGACAATCTCGAGGAAGAGAATAAAGAGATGAGAGAAGAAATCGATGCTCTAAAGGAAGATCTGAAGAAACTTCACAGTGACATGCAATCCCTGGCAGCAGCTCAGGAGCAGCATCAGCAAAAGACTGTGATCTCGGAGATCACATCTACGCCCATAGTGGAGATGCGGGAGAATCATCCACGGTACAACATGCCTAAGGGTCGGCCCTGGGGCATGCCTCTCAACTTTATCCCTAAAGGATACATTCCGCCGGTCCGAGAAGGCCCGGAAACTATAGTAGGAGCCACTGGCTTGAAGGTTACAAACTTTGGGAAAGTGAAGACGCAAGGTTAATGACAGGAATTCCTGAAGGTTACAAACTTCAGGGCAATGAAGAACCAAGAGTCACAGCCGTAATGACTATACCACAAGCAGTGGTACACATTGTCCCGGGAAGACAGATTCCACAAGCGATCTCTGGTGGAAACGAAGATATGTACGAAACAATGAATGTGTTCCAAGAACAGTTCTTGGAGATGCAGAAGGAACTGCATGCCATTCGCGGTCAGGATTTATTTGGAAAGGATGCCGCAGACCCCTGTTTGGTCCCAAATGTCAAAATCCCGCACAAATTTAAGGTGCCCGACTTTGAAAAGTACAAAAGCAATTCTTACCCTCAAAGTCATTTGGTGATGTACGCTCGAAAGATGTCAACTCAGACAGAAAACCAACAACTACTGATCCACTATTTTCAGGACAGTTTAACCAGTGCCGCTCTCAGATGGTACATGGGTTTAAACAACACCAAGATCAATACTTTCAGAGATCTCGGTGCTGCCTTCGTCCAACAATACAAGTATAACCTGGACATGGCACCAGATAGAGATCAACTCAGAGTGATGTCTCAAAAAGACAAAGAGACATTTAAGGAATACGCTCAAAGATGGCATGAAATTTCCGCCCAGATTTGTCCCCCTCTTGAGGAAAAAGAGATAACAAAGATCTTTCTGAAAACCTTAAGCTCATTCTATTACGACCGAATGGTCCCCAGTGCGCCTAGTGATTTCACCAAGATGGTAAACATGGGAGTACGCCTTGAAGAGGCAGACCGAGAAGGACAGTTAGCCAAAGAGGCTGAACCCTCCAGTAGTACCAAAAGGTATGATAATACTTTCCAGAAAAAGAAAGAACAGGAGATCAGCAATATCTCCTAAGGAAAGCAAAGGCGAAGGTACCAACCAGTAGCTGCGATAACTCCCGCTATCAACCCTGCGCCAATTCCAGCTTATCAGCCTCAGGTTGCTCAAAATCAACCTAGTCAACAACAGTATCAGCAAAGGACACAATAGCCTCCTCAGCAGGCTCGTCCTCAATACAACAATAACAATCGTACAATGCGACCACCAGGGTTTGACCCTATACCGATGTTGTACGCAGAAAATTTTCCACTGTTACTAGCCAAGGGGCACGTCAAGACCAAGTCTCCTCTTGTAGTAAGGGGAAATCTGCCCTTTTGGTTCAAAACGGACCAAACTTGCCTTTACCATCAAGGAGGATCGAGGCACAACATCGAAAACTGTCTCAGTTTCAAATCTGACGTACAGAAACTTGTCAGAAACGGGGTCTTATCTTTCAAAGATACTAATATGAATGTTCAGACGAACTCGTTGCCACAACATGAGAAGGCTGCAGTAAATTTGGTAGAGGAAGAATTTAGCCGTAGTTACCAAATTCGTGATGTACTCCAGTTGGGAAGAAATCTGGTCAGGATGCTTTGCAGACAGAGCGGGCACGGTCATTGTAATACCCTAATTTTTACCCCTAAGATCCCACATGTCTTTTCGCATTTCATACCACACATAAGATCACACATTGGTTCCCTCTTTTGTAGGATTGTGCCTTGCAGGTAGGGGTGGAAATAGGCTGGGCCGAGCTAGGCTTTGCCAAGCCTAAGCCTGGCCTGCCAAAAAAACTGAAGCCTAAGCCTGACCTGTAGCCTGTCATAGGCTTATTTTTTGGCCTGAGCCTGGCCTTTTCTAAGGCCTGGTTAGCCTGTTAGCCTACATAAAAGCCTATTATTTTATAAATATGTAAATACGCAATTAAAATAATGTTTAAATAAACTAACAGACTAAAAAATCAATGAGACTAAAAGTTTGTTTGCATTGACTTATTTTAACATACCTATTAGCATAAGTTTTGTGAGACTATTTGTTTAAGATAACTTATGGAAACAACTTATAACATTGTTCATAAGGTGTTTTCATCTTATTTCCATAAGTTCTCCAAAATAACCAATTTTTATTTATGTATTTTAACTCAAAGTACAAAACATAACATAAGATAATAATTTTTTTTTTCATATTTATTTAAATAGGCCGGCCTGCTAGGCTTAAAAGGCTTTTTTTTTATGGCCTGAGGCCTAGCCTTTTTAACTAAATAGGCTTATAAAAAAGCCTAGGCCTTTTCTATTTAAAAAAATAGCTTGGCCTGGCCTGAGCTTATGTAGGCTAGCTTATAGGCCCCTGTTATCGGCCTGGCCTACTTCCACCCCTACTTGCGGGGATCTTTGAGTATGTGTGTGTTTGTTAGTTGTTTTATTGCTTAATTTGTTTATGTTTACTAACAATTAATTAAAATCCAAAAATATTTTGTTTCCTTTCACTAACATTTTTCAGGGGAAGAACAGGTTAAAAATACCAAAACAACAACCCCTCGGCTCGAATGAATGTCATCTGAGAAAAGTCAAAGTTGATCCGCAATCATGTCAAATTTATCTGGTCAAGGATTGCCCAAGTTTTAATTGATTATTATTCAAGGAATTCCAAGGTTCATGTGTTTATTTCCATGCCTTCTTTGACAAGCAAAAGAATCGAGCTGGAACCACAACAGTGCAACAAAATGCTCATTTTTCACAAATTTTACATAGAGTAACGGGTTATCATCTGGTGAGTAACGGGTTACTCAGTGTATTTTTACTCTATTTTTGAAAATTTGAACAGAGTAACGGGTTATCACCCGGTGAGTAACCGGTTACTTGCGTGCAGAATGGAAAAAAAATTAAGTTTCATTGCATTTTGCACCAATCTCAGCCCTTGATCACATTTGGAATATTCTAGGCCATCTCATTTTAATTCCCCTACATCACTTTGATTATTCCTACCATACACTTCCACTAATCACCACTCTTTTGATAATTTCCCTCCAAATTCAAATTCCAAGCCTAATTTTCATTTCCAAACCAAATTCCAAACCACCAATTTTTCCAAGCCTAAATTCTATAAATAGAGGCCTCATTTCATTCATTTCACAAGCTTTTGATGGCCAAAAAACCTCTTGCAAATTCTATCCCCAACCACAAAATTTCACTAAAGCTCATTTTTCTTCTTTTGAAAGTTAACAAGAGTTCACATTGAATCTTGTTCAACTTTGAGCTAAACCTTCATCCAAATTTGTTTTCTTCATCAATTCTCATAGATCAAGGCTTTGGTGTTTGGATCTTGAAGCAATTTGAAGGAATTTTCAGATTTGAAGTGGTAATTCATCTTTCACCATTGTTGAAGCTTCATCTTCATCTTCCATAATGTAGATCTTTGGAGATCTTTGTTACTTGATCCTTTGGATCTTGTAATTGTGTTTATTTGCTGGTTTTCACTGTTGTTTTACTTTAAATTTTGTGCAATTTCAGTTCCATGATCATAAGGTGTTTGTAAAAAGTTTTGAAAGTGGATCATGCTGAATTTTGCACAAATTTCTGCATTCTGGTGCAGAGTAACCGGTTACCCTATGGTGAGTAACGGATTACTCTGTGTTAATTTTGAAAAACTGCGCTTATTTTGAACTAAGTAACCGGTTATCATCTGGTGAGTAACTGGTTACTTCGAAACATAATGCATATTTTGCCTTGTTTTTGGGGCTGTTTTGGTTTTTCTTCCTCATTCTTCCCCTTTCTTCTTGTTTTAGCCTTGAAATGCATTGTTAAGATTAATTTCTCTTCAATTTCAATGGACTTTGGATATGGTTAAAGTTATTAAACATTCATTAGTTCAAATCTATCTTTTAATGAATTGTTGAATTCATTTGAGGTGATTTGAATTAGTGATATGTTTTCACACTTAAACTTATCAATTAAAAGTGATTGAACTTGAAGATGAAAGGATCTTGAAAGTGTAATTCAATTTGGCTTTCCCTTCATCTATTTCTTTTTATTTTGATCGATGAAAGTCTTATGGATCTTAGAATTTCTTTGTTGAATTCTTGATCAAGACTAGATCGTTACCTATTTTCTTTTCGTGCGGTATTGCTTTCTGATGACGATTTACATATCGTTCATCTAGCATGCATTAGCATAAAGATCACTATTGACCGGCCTCATTGTAGGGTAATTACTTCATAAATTACTCGGCAATTGCTTAACATAGCGCTATATTTGTCCCTCTTTATCCAGTTCGGAATTTGAATTTTCCTGGTCCGGACCTTGATTGGTCGCCTCAACCCAAGGTTGTTTAATTTTTTGCATTAGGTCTATAACCTTTGAAACTTGGCGTTGTAGAGGTTTTGGTTCTACCAATCTTCTGTCTAGTTCATTAACCTTAACCTAAGTGCATTGTTTAATCACTATAGTTCAAAACGCGAAACAGAATAATCGGTGAAGGCTTATGGCACTAGAGCCTTGTGCTACTAATTACTAACTTCTAACTTTTTTTCTTTATGTTTCCTTCTTGCTCCCTATCTCTCTTTATTTTTTTATGCTCTTATATTATCATATATCATATCATGTTTATGTTTATGTCATTTTTCTTTTCTCCACTTGGACCATATTATCTTGTGCTTTTATTTTTCTTTTGTCCATTTGGACTCAAAAACATTAATAAAGGATTAAACCACTAAAAGACTCGTGCTCTTAATTGTTGGACTATGGCCACTATCCCTTGCATTGGAGGATCTTCTTGGCTTGATTATGGACTTATGGACTTATGGACTTAGAATTAGGATTCTCTCCCTTATGCTTTGGACAATTATGGAGTTTCGTATCCTAGCCTTTATTTGGCTTGCTTATTGGCTCAAGAGGATGAAATTCTTTTCTTATTATGCTTTGAAGAGTGTCTCCATGTGGTTAGATCTTTCTTACCTTAGCTCTTATTTTATGCACTAGGATAGTCACTTCTTCCCACCCCCTTCTTAAATTTTCAAAACCTTCTCTCTTTTTCAAAACTTTCTTGTTTTCAAACTTAAAACCGTTTTCATAATAAAACATTGACTTCGGTCAAGTGATTTTTAAAATTTCTTTTTCTTTAATAAATGTCAATCCATGTTAATCATATTTTGACCATTTCAAAAAGACTTTAAAAAACACCAAACTCATCAATCTCTTTTTTTGTGCTTTATGCACTTTTCCTTTTAAATTTTTTTCATAAGTTTAGACATAATTCATTTCTTTAAGCTGAATTATTAGCTTGGAAATGACGACTTGTCTTTACACTTAAAATTAACTAAAAAACAAATTTCATTCTTTGTACTACGAACTACGACGTTTTGATCCTACATTGCACTTCGTGGGTTGATCAGTGGGTTTCAGTCGAGCATTTCAAACTGTTTGTGTCGTTCGTTTCTAATGTTTTCTTCAGCTTTTGAGTCTTTTGATTGTGTTTTCATCTTTATTTTCATGTTTCGTTAAGCAAGTCATGTTTTAATGTTTTTATCATTTTATGTCATTGGTGCTTTTAATTTGGTTGTTTGTAGTGTGTTTTCAGGTTCGCGATAAGCTGGTGATCAGACATCCGTACGAAGCCGTTCCAGATACAAAAAAAATTGATGAGAAAATGGACATCAGAAGCCTGACACGGGTGCCCGTGTCACCTGACATGGCCCGTGTCAGGAGGCTTATGGATGGAAGACATTTGAAGAGGAAAAAAGACAAGTTAGAAGCCTGACACGGGTGCCCGTGTCACAGGACACAGCCCATGTCAGGACCCCTGAAGGAAGAACGTGTGGATCCAAGAGTCAGCAGCTTGACACGGCCACCCGTGTCACCTGACACGGCCCGTGGCAGGGCTCCTGGAAGTGAAATTGCATTATTTTATTTTTGTTGACTGTTGCTATCTCGGAGGGCAGTTTAGGCAATTCGCGGTGCAAATGTGGATCTGATACATTAGACGCTTTGTGACTGAAAAAGTTAGTTAGTTTTTAATTTTGAATTTTGACGCTAAGTGGGAGAGGAGACGACCGGAGAACAAGGATCGATCAAGAGCGGAAGCAATTGACGATCTAAGCGATCCCAAATCTTATTGTAATGTCTTCTTCTGATTTATCTGTAATTTTTATTTCTGTCATGAACATGAGAGGCTAAAACCCCCAATGCCAGGGGGTGTCCCTAATTTGCATAATTGTAATGACTCTTTGAATTTCTAATCTATGATTTTGCGTTTAAATCGTTATCTTTATTTTGTGCAACGTCCTTAATGCTTTATCCATTTGGAAAAATCGGTAATTGATCGTAGTTAGGGTTTGGTCTGACCAACCACCCTAATCTTGTTGCATGATTTTTATCGCAGTAGATATTACTAAGGAATTATAATACCCTGTGAAAACCTTTTTATGTCAGAACTATTGCTTGATATTCTTCCTTGGTCATTAAGGAATTAGGGTCAAGGAAGAATACCAAAAGTTTTTCTTTAAAGGAATTTAGGAAAAATAATTTGGACATAGGAAAGATAAGGTTTGAGACATGTCTCTTCAAAGTTAGAATTCGAAAAGTCAGTGCATTGCTAGTTATACACCGTCCCTGTCATTATTCTCATAATTGTGAAACTTTCATTATTTTATTTATATTTTTATGTCCTTTATCTTTGTGGCTCTAAACAAACTATCGACCAACGCTTTTGTTTAATTAAAAATTAGTTTGAAAAAGACTTAATTCACTGCGCAGTCCTCAAGAGATCGACACTGGGGTTTTTCCCATTTACTACTACATCGATAAAATAGTACACTTGCTATTTTACCGATCAAGTTTTTGGCGCCGTTGCCGGGGACTGCCAAAGATTTAAGTCCTTTTCCTTATTTTAATTGAAATTTTGTTGCTCTGCAACCAAAATTTTATTTTTCTACTATTTTAATTTTTATTATTGCAATTTTTGTTATCCGTTCTAACTCTTGTCTAACTGTTTATGCGAGGTCAGACCTCAGCTAAATTTTCCTTTGACACAGAACCAGAAAGAGCATTGCACGAGAGACGTCGCAAGGCAAGAATTGAAAGACTGGCAGCTTCAAGTGCAAGTCCTAGTGTTCTGATTCAGGAAATGGAAGACAAAGTATTTGTGCATTCTGAGCACAGTGACTCTGACAGGGAGACAAATCAGGAATTCGGTAACATGGCAGGTAATCAACCTCCTGTAGAGAGATTATTGGGAGACTATGGAGGGGAAAATGCTCAACCAAATCGGATGACCATTGTAAATCAACCGGTGAATGTGGCACACTTTCAGTTGCATCCATCCACTATTCGCCAGTTGGAGAGCAAGCCTTTCTCTGGAAGAATCAACGAAGATGCAAATAAGCATTTACAGAGATTCCTTACTACCACAACATCTTTGAAGATAGAAGGTCATTCAGAAGAGGCCAAGAGACTTGTTATGTTTCCGTTCACATTGACTGATGATGCTGAAGAGTGGATCTACTCACTTCCAGCTGGGAGTATCACAACTTGGCAAGAAATGGAAACGACATTCCTCAACGAGTATTTTCCTGCTTCAGTGTTCATTCGGAAAAGATACGACATTGTCAATTTCAAACAAAAAGAAGGGGAGTCTCTTGGAGATGCATATAAGAGGTTTAAAAGGTGTCTGACAGCATGTCTAACTCATAACATGGATGCTACCGAGCAGATGTAAAATTTTGTGAATGGTTTACGACTCAAAACAAAACAGCTTATAGATACTGCTGCTGGTGGCTCAACTAATTTCGCAACAGCCACTGGTATCAAAAGGATCATAGAAGCAATTGCCGCGAATGAGCATATCGAGTTGTATGATCGAACTGTGAATCAACCAGAAGGGAAGATTGATTTGAAGCTGACGGATCAGGTTGCTAAAATGGAGGCTCAAATTGCCGCCGAGGTAGAGAGAAGGTTAAAGAATATGAACATTGGAACTCAGACAGTGGCACAGGTTGAACCAGTTCAAGCTGTAATTTGTGAAATATGTGGTGGACCGCACTTTGCGATGCATTGTGTAGCAACTCAAGAACAGGTTGAACAGATTAATATGTTGAGGCAGAACAATCCTTATGCCCACACATATAATCAGGGTTGGAAAAATCACCCAAATTTCTCATGGAAAGATCAACAAGGAAATGTTCAGAAACCGGTTCAAGGACAACAACCCTTCCAACCTCAGATCCAACAGTACCAGCCACAGCAACAACAACAACCATACCAACAACCTCAGCAACAATACCAACCACAGGGTCCAAGGAAGGCGGATTGGGAAATCGCCATTGAAAAGATGGCCGCTCAAAGTTCCCAATTCCAAGAAGAAACAAGAAGCAACCTAAGGAATACCGGAGCCTCAATTAAGAATCTTGAGGTGCAAATGAGTCAAATTGCTCAGCATCTTTCAATCCCTCAAACGTCGGGAGCCCTTCCGAGCGCAACCGTGACGAACCCCAAAGACAACCATAAAGTTAATGCAGTCACCACGCGAAGAGGGAAATCCAAAGAAGAGGTTGAGAAAAATTCTGAACTGGATGACCAAATGCTTGAAGTAGAGTTGGAAATTAAAGAAAATGAGGTGGTTGAAGAAGAATTGGTGGTGCCAAAGCCGGTTGTCAAGGAAACATCGGCGGATTCAAAACCGGTTATCAAGCTCCCCTATCCCCAAAGAAACAAGAAAAAGGGGGCAGCAAGAGAAGAATTTTGAGAAGTTCCTTGAGATGTTCAAAAAGCTTGAGTTGAACATCCCATTCTTGGAGGCAATGGAGCAAATGCCTACTTATGATAAGTTTATGAAGGATATCATATCAAAGAAGAGGACCACCGATACAGAACCGATTATTCTAACAGAAACTTGTAGTGCTATTTTGCAGGGACTCAAGATTCCGGTGAAAAAGAAGGACCGAGGAGCGGTCACCATTCCGTGCACGATTGGAGACCGATCATTCAAAAGAGCTCTTATTGACTTAGGGGCAAGCATAAGCCTCATGCCTCTATCCATCTACAAAAAGTTAGGTATAGGTAAAGTTCAAGACACCCGGATGACACTTCAGTTTGCGGATCACTCGGTGAAGCGACCTTATGGGGTAGTCCAAGATGTTCTTGTGAAGGTTGACAAATTTGTGTTTCCTGTGGACTTTGTCATTCTAGAAATGCCGGAAGATGAAGAGGTCCTTCTTATTCTTGGAAGACCGTTTTTGGAAACTGGCAGAGTGTTGATTGATATGGAGGGGGGGGGGGGACTTTGACATTGAAGGTGTATGATGAAGAATTAAAAATTGATGTGAGAGATACCATGAGACACAAAGAAGGTGTTGGTACAAGTAGCAACATCCAAGTAATAAATCAAATGGTAGAAGTTGATCACTTTGACACTATTTCTCAATCACCTTTAGAGAAAGTGTTGCGAATGTCCATCTTTGAAGATGATGAAGAAGTTGAAGAGGGCGAATCGGAAGTGTTAGCTATGATGGAATCCCAACCTCCTTGGAAGGGAGTCCGACCACACCGGTGGGAGGATTTAAGACAACCACTATTGGTGGAAGAAAGTGTAGAAAAAAAAAGGGGCACGGAATTGAAACAACTTTCGGAAAATCTCAAATATGTCTTCCTCGACACCGACGGGAATTGTCCCGCCATTATAAGCTCGAACTTAAAAAGGATCCATGAAGAAAAGTTGATTGAAGTTTTGAAGTTGTACAAGGGTGCTATTGGGTGGAAGATTGAAGATTTGAAAGGTATAAGTCCAACGGCGTGTATGCATAAAATCCTTATGGAAGATGATCATAAGCCAGTAGTCCAACCTCAAAGAAGACTCAACCCGGCCATGAAAGAGGTAGTTAGAAAAGAGGTTGTTAAATTGCTTGATGCGGGGCTCATCTACCCCATATCCGATAGCTCATGGGTGAGTCCGGTGCATGTGGTACCGAAGAAAGGGGGAACCACCGTGATTACTAATGGGAAAAATGAGTTGATCCCTACGAGAACTGTGACGGGATGGCGTGTGTGCATTGACTATCGAAGGCTAAACTTAGCCACAAGAAAAGATCACTTCCCATTGCCTTTTATTGATCAAATGCTAGAGAGACTAGCTGGTCATGAGTTTTACTGTTTCTTGGATGGGTATTCCGGGTACAACCAAATTGCGGTTGCACTTGAAGATCAAGAGAAGACAGCCTTCACATGCCCTTATGGAATCTTTGCCTATAGAAGAATGCCATTCGGGTTATGTAATGCACCGGCCACTTTCTAGAGGTGCATGACCTCCATTTTTGCTGACATGCTTGAAAAGCATATGGAGGTCTTCATGGACGATTTTTCGGTATTTGGCTCATCTTTTGATATTTGCTTGACTAACCTTTCTCTTGTTTTGAAAAGATGCCAGGAAAGCAATTTAATTCTCAATTGGGAGAAATGCCATTTTATGGTTAAAGAAGGCATTGTTCTAGGGCACAAGATCTCCCACAAGGGGATCGAAGTCGACAAGGCGAAAGTGGAGGTGATTTCTAAGTTGCCACCTCCGGTGAACGAAAAAGGTATAAGAAGCTTCTTAGGACATGCGGGTTTCTACCGCCGGTTCATAAGAGACTTCTCAAAGATAGCCAAGCCTTTAACTACTCTTTTGGTTAAAGACAAGGCTTTTGTGTTTGATAAAGAATGCGCCGATGCATTTGAGGCACTGAAGAATAAACTAGTGTCGGCTCCCATTGTTACTGCCCCAGATTGGTCTCTACCGTTTGAGATCATGTGCGATGCGAGCGACATTGCAGTGGGGGCTGTGCTTGGACAGCGAAGAGATAAGCTTCTTCATGTTGTTTATTATGCTAGTCACGTTTTGAACCCTGCACAAATGAATTATGCAACTACCGAGAAGGAGTTGTTAGCTGTGGTGTACGCTTTCGATAAATTCAGGCAATATCTGTTGGGTTCAAAAGTGATTGTTTATACTGACCACGCTGCTTTGAAATATCTTTTTGCTAAGCAGGATTCGAAGCCCAGGCTCCTGAGATGGATTCTACTCCTCCAAGAGTTCGATGTGGAAATTCGTGACAAAAGAGGATGTGAGAATACTGTTGCGGATCACCTTTCTCGGATGTCACCAATTGAGGAAACCGAGGATCGGCGTCCAATAAAGGATGAGTTTGCTGATGAACACATCCTAGTTGTTATTGGAGTGCCCTGGTTTGCTGATTATGCAAACTATCTGGTGGGTGGTATCATACCAGATGATTTTGATTCTAACCGTAGGAAAACGTTTATTCATGATTACAGGTTTTATTTATGGGATGATCCTTACTTGTACAAGAGAGGAATGGATGGATTGATACGGTGATGTGTGCTGGAAGAGGAACAAAAGGATGTGTTGAAAGCATGTCATGATTCCGAATATGGGGGACATTTCAGCGGTGATCGAACCGCATCCAAAGTCTTGCAATCAGGTTTATACTGGCCCTCATTATTCAAAGACGCCCAGGAAATGGTGAAGGAATGTGATAAGTGTCAGAGAACGGGGAACATATAGAAGAGGAATCAGATGCCTCAGAATTTCATGCTAGAGGTCGAACTGTTTGACGTTTGGGGAATTGACTTCATGGGTCCGTTCCCACCATTCTTTGGAAAAAACTACATTTTGGTTGCTGTGGACTATGTCTCAAAATGGGTTGAAGCTGTAGCTTTACCTACCAATGATGCGAAGGTGGTCGTTAAGTTTTTAAAAGAGAATATATTCGCAAGGTTTGGAGTACCAAGAGCGCTGATAAGTGATGAAGGAACTCATTTCCTAAATCACCTCATGGAGAGACTCCTTCAGAAGTACAACGTGAAGCATCGGGTAGCCACTCCTTACCACCCTCAAACAAGTGGTCAGGTAAAGGTATCTAATAGGCAGCTCAAGAAGATTCTAGAGAAAACTGTGAGTTCATCACGGAAGGATTGGGCGATTAAGTTGGATGATGCATTATGGGCTTATCGAACGGCTTTCAAAACGCCAATTGGGATGTCGCCATATCAATTTGTCTACGGAAAAGCATGCCACTTGCCGTTAGAGCTGGTACACAAAGCATTTTGGGCAACCAAATTCTTGAATATGGATCTATCACTAGCAGGAAATTCAAGAATTCTTCAGCTACATGAATTGGAAGAGTTTCAGAATAGTGCATACGAAAATGCCAAAGTGTACAAGGAACAAACAAAGAAGTGGCATGATAGGAAGATCGAGAGGAAAAAGTTTTGGGAAGGACAACTGGTTCTCCTGTACAATTCCTGCTTGAAGTTATTCCCTGGGAAGTTGCGGTCTAAATGGTCGGGACCGTTTGTGGTTCATAAGGTATTCCCACACGGAGCGGTTGAGATTAAGAATCAAGCTAATGGAGATATCTTTAAAGTGAATGGGCAGAGGTTAAAGCCCTATTTTCAAGGTCAACCATCTGGATAAGTGGATCTTGTTCGTCTTACAGGATAAGACGAACGACCGTCGAGCCAGGCGACGTTAAACGCAGCGCTGCGTGGGAGGCAACCCACGGTGTTATTTGCTTACCATTTTCTTTTTATTTTGCAGGATTTTATTTAATCTTTTTCACTGAGCTAGCCGGAGGCGAGGAAGGTTCGAAAAACGGGGCAAAAATCCCAAAGGATATGAAGTTTGAAGGTTCACAGTGCCCTGACACGGCCGCCCGTGTCACGGGACACGGCCCGTATCAGGATAACTGGGGTGTGGCCGTTTTGGATGAATGTAAAGGAAGGTCAGAGACCTGACACGGCCGCCCGTGTCACGGGACATGGCCCGTGTCAGGCACCCTGGGATCTTTGCATTATAAATTCCCTTTTTGAGGAAGAGGCAGAGCCCTGACACGGCCGCCCGTGTCACGGGACACGGCCCGTGTCAGGGAGCGCGGGTTGGAGTTTTTGAAATTTTTTTACGTTTCATTTTTCTTTTCTTTTTTTTTTTATTTTTATTTTTGTTACCCAACAATTATTCTGGTGGGGCCCGCGAATTTAACCCCTTTAACCACCCTTTATTTCCCAATTACCACATTTTATTCACTTTTACCTTATCATATCATCTTCCTCCTCTCTTCATCTCTAAAAAACACAAAACTTCCATAACCCTCCTCTCATAAAACCTTCAATTTCATCAACACCCACTCATCAAAACATCCCACTCCCTTCACGAAAAACACTCACCTCACCTTCCTCTACACTTCTACGGTTTCATTTTCGCAATAATCTCTGTTTTAGTTTTGTGAAATTTTCAGGTGACGAAAATGCCCCCTAAGCGAACCGACAGAGGTAAGCAGCCGGCTGCAGAGGCATCGCGCTCGCGGAAGCGCACCATACGAAGACCAAATGCTCATGGCATTCTCTTCGATTCGGAGGAGCATGAAAAGCGGTATGGATATCATGTTAAGCGAAAAATTACCCCGACCAGGTATCTCTGTCCCGACACTTTATCACAGTTAGGACTGTTTGTTGAGGTAGGACGTATGTTCCACACTCTAGGTATGCTTGAATTTGTGCAATGTGAAGCACCCACTTATGAGCGCATAACTTTAGAATTTTTGAGTACCGTTGAATTTAAGTTAAGAAAGAAGTGGACAGGTGTCGCTCCCGGGATTTTCATCCAGGTACAAACGCGAGAGTGGCGCAGAAAAACAGAGTCGCCAGCCGTGTAAATTTATCCCAAGAGAGGGAAAGGGAACATCGCATAAACCTTAGGAAGAGGGAAAGGAATGGTCATCGCAACCATAGCCTGGGTTCGGGAGTCGGTTACGCGAGGGGAAGGTGCTAGCACCCCACGCGTCCATCGTACTCGATGGGATCCACGCTTGTTGTCTATTCTAAGGGTAAGTTATACTATCATCTAGGGCTGTACTAAAACGGAGAGGGAAAGACAAAGACCGACTCGGTAGGACGTCGACGTCCTAGGCCTACGTACCCCCTTCGTGCAATGGGGAATTCAGAGTCAACGTAGTTCGGACCAAGTTCTTTTGTGTTTTTTATGAGCGACGTTAAGCTCGCGTCCGACAGTTAGGGTCGATGCCTGTTTGCGTCTCAGACGGAGGGTAATGTGCCCTTTTTGAAAATATCCTTTAAGTTTGAAGGTCCCGAAGGACAAAAAAGTTTGAGGTAGGTTTGTGTTTTTTTAGGACAGAAGTGGCTTAAGTTAGTTCCTAAGTTGCATTGCACCAAAGTCTAGGGCACAGGGGCGAATACTTAACGCATCGTCCCAAGACAGGACGCTCGCTAAGCATTCTTGAAAGATGAGAGGAAGCCCCTCATTTCTCATTCCCCATACTTAAGGCTCGTGCGCAATACACCTTATTATTATTAAGTGTTTTAAAGACATTTTGAGATGAGAAGAGAGAAGACACAAGGGTAACTCTAAGGGGAGACTATGAGTCCTAAAGTTATCATGCATGGGTGACCTACGGTTAGTGAGGCTTGAATATGACCTAAACCCTAAAGAATAAAAATAGGAGAGAAGAAAAGGTGAGGGTAACCATGGATACTTATACATACCCTCAAGGAACTTACCTTGATCCTGCATAGAAGGTTAGTAAGAAACAGACGTGAATAAGAGCAATGAGGTGAATAAAAATCAACCAACGGCAAACAACGATAATAATAAACCAAACATGAATCAAAGAAACAAAGAGACAGCCCCCAAAGCAAATGGCACAAGTGCCTTTCAAACAAGGTAATTATACAAGGTCAAAGGTGCGCCTGCAAGAAAATCTCAATTGAAAACAAACCCAATAATTAGAAAAATGATTCCTAAAATTCTCAAATTAATCCTAAGGGATCCTCAACCAGAGGCAAACAATATATAAAAAATCCCTGCAAAAATTCAAAGCGTTAGCCACTCAAATAATCACACGAAGGTCAAATAAGGGAGACGGTTCAACGTGCCAAAGAGAAGGACCTAAATGCAATGTGAAATAAAATTAAAAATGCAAGAAAAATATTTTTAAGCACTTTAGAATGTTAGTGAATGAATGCAAAAAGAACGAGTGAAAAATGTTTTATAGATGAGGAGAATGAAAATAAATAAATTTATGCGTGCATGAGATGTGTGATTAAAAAGAAGTTCAATGAAACAATTAATTTTAAATGATAAAATAAAAAAAAAAACAAAAAAACAAAATTTGTGAAAAATTATTAAGATGACAAATGTGATGTATGAATTTTTTAGGATTTTTTAGATGCAATTTACTATTTTAAAAAATTAAATATGAAATGTGATAAATTAAATAACAAGATAATATAAAAATGGCCTGGGGTGCAGAAAGTAAAGAAGACCAATGGAAATAAATTGGGCTGGCGAGGTGGGGTGCGAGTAGCGACCCAAAGCTTAAGCCCAGTCAGCGAAAAAAAAGAAAAAAAAACAAGGAGGTGCAATGGAAAACGGTCAACCAGTCAGACTAACACACACCATGAGATGAAATCAACGGTCCCTATTGAGTCAATGTTCAATCCAGTAATTAAGATGAGAGGCTCTCATCAACGCATGCACGATAACCAAGGTGAGCCTGCGCACACCCAACCAGACGGTACACAATAGACCGGCCACATGCCTCTCACATGATTTCATTTAATTGCTGTCAAAAGATCAGCCGCACGATGAGATCAACGCGTGTGATTAATTGTCCAAGTCAAATATTATTCAAAGACCAAGGTTGTGATGTGAGGATGCATGGTAGCATGCGTGGAATGTCAAGCATGTAAACCTGAAATTAAAAACATAAAAATAAAGACAAGTGGCATAATGTGGTGCGTTAGATCTGGCATAGTTTGTTAGCGCATAATAAAAAACACATGGAATTATGTTAGGGCATCAAACTTTAAATCATCATAGCAAGCCATACATGCATCCATAATTAAAAATAATTATATCATAACGATCAGTGATGAAAACACAACAATATTCACGTAAAAAATTAGAGTTTTAGGATCCTTCAAAATCCTTCAAACTGGAGATGGCATACCTTCAAACTTTGCTTTTGGCTGCGAATGGAGGTTGATCTGAACTCTATAGATCTCCAGGAAAATATTTGTGGAAGAACTTTTGGCCAAAACCTTGTGGATCGTGAGTTGTGGTGAGAAATCCTTCTTTAGGGTTTTCTTGAGAACTCCTCCAATTTCACGTGCATGAACCCTAACCAATGCATCCTTGTGTTTAAATAAGCTAGGGTTATTCTTCTGATGATGAGTTGGGCTTGGGTAATTCCAAGTTTAATTATTTTTGAATTATTTCATTTATTATTGAATTTTAACTAAATAATTCCAATAAAAATAAAATGAGGAAAAACCAAATTTATGCTCTTTGGGTCGTGCATGGCTTTATGTTTATGTTTGGTTTAAGAAACTTATGGCCCATTTGTCAAAATTTGGATTTTAGGCATAGTTTGCTTTGTGCACCTCCTCAAAATTGCCCAACTTTGACTAAGCATAACTCCTTCAATTTTTAGCTCCTCAATGAAAATAAATACTTTTTAGAAACCTCAAGATGTCCTCCAACCAACCCTTTTGGTCCCATGTCAATTTGATCTTCCATGTTCAAGTTATGAGCTTTTGAAGAAGGTTGACTTTTGTTGACTTTCAAAATGACCTATAATGTCTTAGCTCATATCTCCCAAATGAAGCATTTCTGGCCTTGGCTTGTGAGACACAAAGTTGTAGGGAATTAAATTTCCTTCAAGATGGGCTTTGGTTGAGGAATTTTTTATGAAGTATGTGGAAGTTAGGCCTGGTCAAAGTACAGTTGACTTTTCCTACAAAAACCCTAATTTAGTAACTCCTGATTCTTGATGATTCTGAGGTTTCCTTGATGAACCATGACCAACCCTTGATCAAATGATGAATTTCACCCCATAATCTTGATGTTGACCCAAAATCTTGAGGTTTGACTTTGTGTTGACCACAGTTGACTTTTTGACCAAGTTAACTGATTTTCAATCCATTAACCAATTGAACCTCTCCTGAATCAAACTGATGGCCAATCTTCCACTCCTAGGTACTCAGGGACCCAAGGAAAACCATGGAATCAAGTCTTGCCCAAAAAATCAGAAATAAACTGACTTTATAGCAAACCTTAGTTTTGGTACCCTCAGTCTAGGAGGAAATAGCGCAGTCTCCAAATTCAAATTCCTCTGAATATGATGTGTATCCTCTCCAACAAAGATAAGATATGCCATTTGTTGATGATAAAAACCAAAAGAGCTTGCCCATTGGAGCAGTAAACCCAAGAATCTCAAAACCCTAATTCATGCGCTGGTTAGGAGGGAGTAACCCACTTGAGATCCCTTGCCACCTGTGAACCCTTGATGATGTGATGGACCAGATATGACCTTCCTGGATTGACTTAGGCACCTTGACCCCATGCTAATGATATGCATACATGATAATGAAATGAAACATAAGCCAGTTAGTAAAAAGTAAGGAGGGCAAATTTTGGGGTGCAACAGCTGCCCCTATTCAGTCCACTTGGTCCTGAGTGGTATGATAGCAACGGCTCTCAGACATTCCAGGATACACGGGGATTGAATACTGAAAGAACCCCAGAAATTTGCTAGTGATGAGAACAACGAGACGGAGCGTGCTAGAAAAAGGGAACATGACCTCAATCATGTCCACAAGAAAATGAATACGACCTCAATCGCCCGCAAAGGAAGACCGACCTCAATCACTCCCACAAATAAAATACGAATACGACCTTAATCGCACCCACAAAACGAATACAACCTCAATTATACCCGCAAAGGAAGACTGACCTCAATCACTCCCACAAAATAAAAAACGGATACGACCTCAATCGCACCCACAAAACGAATACAACCTTAATTATACCCGCAAAGGAAGACTGACCTCAATCACTCCCACAAATAAAATACGAATACGACCTCAATCGCACCCACAAAACGAATACAACCTCAATTATACCCGCAAAGGAAGACTGACCTCAATCACTCCCACAAATAAAATACGAATACGACTTCAATCGCACCCACAAAACGAATACAACCTTAATTATACCCGCAAAGGAAGACTGACCTCAATCACTCCCACAAATAAAATACGAATACGACCTCAATCGCACCCACAAAACGAATACAACCTCAATTGTACCTGCAAAGGAAGACTGACCTCAATCACTCCCACTAATAAAATACGAATACGACCTCAATCGCACCCACAAAACGAATACAACCTCCATTATACCCGCAAAGGATAACCAACATAAAGTGGACTTTACTGGAGATAACGTGAAAACAAAACTTCTGGTTCAAACCACCTCGTTTTAGAACCTACTGGTAAGATGACTCCGTTGGGGAAGAAGAAGTCTAAATAAAAGACTCTGCCGGGGAGTACAAATATGAGGAACGCGTCCCTCCAAAATCTCCTGAGTGATGCCACCTCCTGCTGGCAAAGAAAGTATCAAACCTGGCTTATGCTTCGAATGCAAATGAAAATGCCATGTTTTTGAGGATGCGATGCAAATAGTTATGATATGCAAAGGGGTCCCTCCAGCAAAATAAATGCCGGAGAGGAAATACCAATTTAGCTGACGACAAAAATAAATTGTCCTCTGAATCCACGAACTCTGCTGAGAAGGATCACTCCGACCGAATCTTTGGATCAACAACTTCTGCTGGGGATGAAATTCCAAAAGAACATCTGCTCTACTGGGGATTATACGTAACTCTTTGAAAGGGGAGGCCACGACCTGAATCAGAAGAGTGCCAGATATCACTTGGATTTAAAACCTGCTAGGGACGTCAACCCCTGTTGGACAAACTGTTGCGAGGATCACTACCAAACTCTGCTTGGGGGAACGGTAAGTGCTGACATCCACCCTGCTAGCGGATAACATCAAGCTTACTTATCTGTTGAGGATTAGATTGCATCGTTGCTGCTGAGAAAAACATTTCCTGAAGCGTTTAGACTCTGTGGGGAAATATGTCTTAATCCGGAGAAAATACTTCTCAAGTCTCCTGCTAGGGAAGGTCTGCTCTGCTGAGGAAAGTGCAACCTTAATGCTGGGGAGAGTAAGCTGCTGGGGAAGTATGATCCCGTTGTCACTCAACCTGACCTGTCTTTATGTTCATAAACGACCCTTTGAACTTTCCACTTGCCCCAGACCACCAGGTCTAATGGAAGAAATCATCTCAAGAGGATTTTACAGAAGACCGGGCGTTCGCACTGCCCCAGGGCCTTCAAGCTCTTGGAGAGATTTATCATATCTTGACATAACTGCCCCAGTCTTCATAATCCATGAAGTACATTACCTCGAAAGGTATTTGCAATGACCTGAAATATTCTGTCTTGAAGAGGTGCTTTCAATTAACCATTTTCAGGAGTGGATAATCTCCCACGCTCTAGAGGTGTCCTGCCCCAATATGATCTTTGAAGTGACTTTGCCCCTGATCTTAGAATGAATGCCCCAGAATAACTGAATTTCAGAGGGACTTCTCGACGTGACTACCCCAGATTGGCTCCATCTTAACACGACTTACTGGGAGAGCCCACTCTACACTGAGTCTTTTGGCAGCATGCCCCTTGATATGATTGTCCTTCGGAATTTTCAAGCAACCCAACTTGGCAGGATCGAGCTTCTTGACTGACTTTCACTGTGTAAGCTACATTGATGCTTAGGCACATGTATGCAAACAGAACAATTTATCTATGAGAATTCTAATGCAACACTCATGTTAACCTTGAAGTTTTTATTGAAAATGCGTCGTCCAACCTTGTGAACGAATCACTAGCTGGGACGCGACCTTGATTTTTGAATGACAAAACAACGCGCACATGCAATACCAACAAATCTTATTAACACAACTTATAGGAGTCAGGAATGCTGTCCTGTTGAAGTACGCCTTCGGAATAAACCCTGTTTCAATTAGGGCTTTAGAGGGTTGTAACGTGGTCTGGTTCACGGTTTCAGAAAAAAGGATTTATGGCTCAAAGTTTATCGGTGCCCACCCACTCTTCGTGATGTTCTCCAGTCCTATGTTCAGTTAATCTGACCCAAACGCTCATTTTTCGAAAGATTTATGATCTTCAAGGAACCTATGCCACTAATGGTTTGACCCCTAAGGAGGTTTTGGAGTGACAGTCATCCCTTTTATCTTTTGCGTCTGTAATCATACGAATTTGTTCTTATCGGGGATTTTCTTTTCGCCTTTCGCTTTTTTTCTTTTTTTTTATCCCTAACTTTTGCCTGGACTGACTCTTTCGATTTTGAAGTCCAGCGGGACGCCCTAACTTTTGCCTAAGTCGCTTGTTCTCAAGCTTCGACTTAGCGGGCCTTCTCTTCTTATTCCCCTTTTGAACAAAGCGTGTGACACTGGTTGTCTTACTTGCTTGAAAGGGTTGTGACTGCCTCACTCCTTAGTTGTTGATGGATAACCATCGGGGTTTCATATCTCTTGCACACTCTCCTTGGAATTTGAGCGCTCGGTCAAACTAACTGACGCCTACCCTGCCCCTGGGTTAAATATGAGGGTTTTTTCGTACGAAAGAAACTCCTACTCTGAGGCTCAAAGGGGTTAACGAGGGTTTATCTCCTTATCTCTCCAGTGTTTATGGTTTTGAAACAATGCCTGTACATCCTCAACAGGGTTCTATCCAAAAGCGTACCATTAGAGACCTGCGTTCTTATTTCGTCATCCTCCCTCAAGAGTTCTTAACAAGAAAAATTGATATTGCAGTGCATATAAACATTTAAGAGTGAATACGAATGGATTTCTTCAAGGAAAACATACTCATTGCATTAATATCATCATAAAAACAAACAAGTATTGCATACATAAGATGCTTTAACAGAAAATAAAAACCACAAATGAAAATACAGTAAAGAAGCTGAAGGTTGCTATTGCTGAGGAAGCTTAATTCTGCCTGGACGTACTTGCAGACTGGGTGTTCATTTGAGAAAGGAGGCTTCCATTGATGTACATATCATCTTCAGTGAATACAATGATCTCTGAGTCCACCAGGTCTTGCACCTTATGCCTGAATACATTACACTCATCAATCGTGTGCCCGAACGTTCCCGAGTGGAACTCGCACCTAGCAGTCATGTCATAATCGGGAGGAATAGGGTACGGTACTGGCGCGGTACCCCTTGTTTGAATCAGAGACTTCTTAAGCAGGCGCGTAAACAGCTGACTATAAGGGATAGGAACAGGATCAATTATCCTTTTGGGCCTTCTTAGTCTCGATTGCCCCTGTTGCTGATAATTCTGCTGTCGGTGCTGATTTGGGCGCCCAGTCTGGCCCTGCACTTTCCTTTCTGCACTCGGCTGAGGCACAAACAAGGGTTGTGGAAGAGATCCCTGACACGAGGTGGATCCTTTGGCAAAAGAGGGAGTCATCAGTTCCTTTGCAACACTGGGAGTAACATCACTTTGTTTACCAGTGCCAACTGATGTAAACTTGATTGCCCCTGAGTCGATGAGCTCTTGGACTTTATACTTGAGCATCTTACAATTTTCAACATTATGACCAGGCGCCCCTGAATGGAATTCACACCTATCATGGACATTGGAACCCATACGAAACTTGGTGTGTGGAGGTCCCGCAGCAATCAATTCAATCAGCTGAAACTTGAGCAAGTGCTGAAGCAACTGAGCGTATGGCATCGGAATCTGATCAAACTTCTTTTCAAGCTTTTCTGGATTAAGACCCTCAAGAAATGGTTGTTGATGAAAAAGCTCTGACAGTGGGGGGATCCACGAGGCAATTCATGGTCTAGAGGAGACCCCAAAGAGATGGGAGGAGTGAGATCCTCTGCTGTGGAAGCGGGCACAGGACTGTCTTCCTTTTTCAACACCATATTCAAAATTTCCATGATCAAACCCATCTGAGTCTTCATCTGATTGATCTCTTACCTTAGCATCCTCTGCTCCTGGAGCATGTCTTCCCCAAATTGCCCCATCTGGCTTCGCATTTCCCTCAACTCAGCTTGAACTCGTTCCATGATCAATTCTCGAACGGCCTGAGATGTCGGAACAAGATAAGAATACCGGAGATAAACACCTGTTATGCAAAATGATTATGCAAAATGATTATGAATATGCAAATGCAAATGGGCGTGTTTGAAAATTCACAGGGCGATCCATCCCTTGATTCCAGTTTAATAACAAGATAGAACGGAACTTCTGCTCATATATTAAGAAAACCAAAGGAAAGCCAAATGTTAACAATCACAAATCCGAGATAACAAGTCTGAATATAAAAACCATAGGTCCCAACCAACAAGCCTGGTGGTGATCCACATACAATGAAAGAAGACAGAAAACTAAGGCATATCATCAAAGTCCACAAGTGTCAACCCCCCCATCCATTATGCTTTCTGCACCAGTCTTGAATCTCCTTGAACAAATTTCTGGTATCGGGATACTTTGGCCTCTGAATTAGCCCTTGAATGAGAAGGTCTCTCCTGTGTATGATCCCATCCAAGTATCGGCAATGTAACTCCCAAGTGTCTTCTCCAGAAACACCATCCATGCTAGGACCCTCATGTCTAGGTTTCTTCACTTCAGCTTGGACTTTCAGTTCTTCCATGGAGGCTATAGCTTTGTTGAGTTGATCTTGGACAACTTGTCTCTTGAATATCCCTGATAGAATCTCGGCGTCTTTCTTCTTGAGCGTAGACTTCAACTGATCAATCTTAGCTAGGTAAGCGTCTTCCTTTCTTTTATTCTCAGCCATGGCCCTTTCTTGGTGATCATTGAACCTGTGAATCTTTAACAAAGCCTTGCCTAATTCCTCCTCCTTGGACCTGAGAACGCTACTGATACCATCCAAAGCTTGTTTCATTCTTTCCCTGGATGTGACCATGTCAGCAAGCTCTTTTTCTGCTTTAGCAAGGAGCTCTGTCTTCAACTTGGCGGTATGAACAGCTTCACCCCGCTCATGCTTCCACTGATAAATTTCTCTCTTTAGCTCATTATTTTCTTCCCGAAACCTTTCCTTTTCAGCCCATAATGTGTTATACTTCTCCAACTCAACGGTGGTAGGAGGCTCGATCACCAAAGGATACAGAGGTGGTTCCACCGGGAATGGGAGAAGCTCCTCTTCTGCTCTCTTCTTAATCCACTCTTTATATGGATGGAAAGCCCGATTGTTACTTTTCCCGAATGAAATCTTACCCTTCTTAGTCACCTGTTTCCAAGCATTCACAACTTTCCTTATCAACCCTTGATCCTCAATACCATTGAAGAATAAGGATTCTCGGACATCTCGCTCTTCGGGTGGATTCTTCAAAGGATAGCCAAACTGTCTGATAGCTAGGGAGGGATTATAGTTAATTCCACCTTTCCTCCCTATCAAGGGAACATTAGGGAATTCTCCGCATTTGCAAATGATCTCCATTCCTAGCAAGTCACGATTAATCCAAACGATGTTATCAGCAGTCAAGCCCATAACCCTCTTAGACCACTTCAGAGAATCTTTCGTATCAACGAAAGCGCCAGATTCAGGGAGACGACTCAGAAACCAAGTATCTAAGAGCGGTGCACAACAACTCACAGTCTTCCCGCGCATATTCTCATTCTTATAGTGAACTGAATGGTACACATCACCTAGCAAGGTAGGTATAGGGTTCTTCGAAATAAAGATTCTGACGGCATACATATCCACCAGATCAGGAATATTCGGAAACAAAACAATCCCGTAGATACACATGGCCAGAATAGCTTGGAAGGCAGTCCAGTTCTTCTCTGTGACATGTATACAAGCTTGATCAAATAGGAACTTCAATAGGAAACCCTTAACTCCTTGTTTTTCTGCAATATTACTGTTAAGAACAGGCTCACTAATGTGAAGAGCAACAACCATATCTTTTATACCGGGGTGTTCTTCAGAAAAGAAAACTATATCATGACTAATAGGAATTCCCAAAATAAATGAGAATTCCTCCAACGTCGGAGCCAAGATGTAGTCCGGGAAAGTGAAGCAACGCAGAGGCGGGTCGTAGAACTGAAGAAACGTGTGAATGGCATCCTTCTCATACTGGGAGATATTATAGACAAATTTCAGAAGTCTTCCATACCTTCCACTGAACTCTGTACGAACTCCGGAACTAGCCATATTAATCAGTTTGTGAATCAGTGTCAAAGTCGGCTCTGGGAACGAATAGGCAACAATCTTCTTTCTTTGAACATCCATAATGAAGTAGCCTCAGAAAACTGGAATCAAGAGTAAGATGCAAGCCCTGAAAAATGTCAAACACGTCAGAATGCAAGAAAAATGATATGCTCATGCAAACATGGGGTCAAGGCACACTGCTGGATGTGCTGTGCTGTTAGCTGAACGAGAAACCAGAAAAACAGAACTTTGAACCACTGAGGAACCCACATAATCAGACATTGATGAGAAATCCAGAATAAGGGTAGGTTGAAGGTCTCGGTTACCTGCAAACCTGCAAACACCCATCCCCTCTCACGTGTAGGTACTAGGATGTTCAGTATCCCGGGCTCTCAGGTCGAGAAATGATGATACGTTCACCATTTCTGGTTTGGGATCATCATCAATCGAGGAGGCCTCAACTGATTCTCCAAAGCGGAAGGTCCTCAGCTTTGGCACTGAGGTCGAGAAACAATAGTACGGTGGAGAAATGACTTTTTACTTTTGTTTTTTCGCAAAACATGTTGCGGTTAGCAAGAGTCGCCACCGACTTTTCTTTTATCCAATTTATTTAGGAAAGGTGAAAAGAACAGGAAAGACCGTTTTGAAAAGATTTTTGAGTTCGGGGGGTAAGTTATGAAAAGGGAAGGTGTTAGCACCCCTTTTCATCCGTAGTTATCTACGGGCTCTTAATTGCTAGCTCACTTAACTTGCCCTTTTTTGAAATGTGGTGTGTGTTTAGAAAATATTTCGTAAAAGTTGACTTTGTAATAATTCGTGTAAGAACGTATACAAAGTGTTTGTTTTTGAAAATATTTTTGAAAGTGTGAGGTGTGAAAAGTATTTGTTTTTTTGAGTTGTGAGCGAGCATTTAAAAGTTACCTACCCTTAATTTATGAGGTCTTTCTTGTACTTATCATTTTCCTTGAGAGATAGCACTATCCATACCATTAGTGGGTAGGTAGTCCTATCTATTGGATGTGGAGGGATAGCGAAGGGTCATCAAATGGTCATAGGAGGCCATATGTAAGGATACCTTAGCAATTCGTAGGGACTACCATCACTTTTCCGTAGGGTCATCGAGGGACAAGATCATTTTTTGTAGGCAACTTGAAGGGTCATCGAGGGACTATGATCTTTATATCGAAGGGACTGTGATGATATTATTCGTAAGCGTTTTTCGCTAAAGTATCCTTACGTTCGAGGGGCATTCATTCCTCGGGGTACAGTACTAAAGTCAATCGAGGAGTGCCTCCGCTGATTCTCTTCAAAACGTAGGGGCCGTCCTATGCGAGTTCCAAAGCGGGCCCTCGGGTGAGAATGGGTTTGCCACAGGATGTGGTCTGCCACTGTCACCACTAAAGAGGGATGTTTCCACTAAGGTCCTCAATGATCGGTCACCAGAGTCGACAGCTCTCTAGATCAACACCCCAACATGCGCAAGACACACATGTTAGAATGCGTCCCAAGATAGCCTCGTCTGGTTGTGAATTTCGTGAACACACAAACGTACCAAGCGGGCACGTAGGTCCCACTACTTTCCACTCTAGTCCTAGGGTATTCTCAAGCCTTGGTATTGGGCTTAGCTCTCAAACCCACCCAACTTGCAAAACAAAGACAGCCAGCACAGCACAGCAGTATGACAGTAATAAAAAATGAAATGCAGAAAATGCGGTAAAAAAATAAAAATAAAAATACAACACTTAAAGCAAATCAAAACCAAACACCCAAAAAGAACAAAGACAAGCAAGCGTTAGGACTGACTCGCTTAGGGATGGACCAACATAGGTCAACCAGAGTCCCCAGCAGAGTCGCCAGCTGTCGCTCCCGGGATTTTCATCCAGGTACAAACGCGAGAGTGGCGCAGAAAAATAGAGTCGCCAGCCGTGTAAATTTATCCCAAGAGAGGGAAAGGGAACACCGCATAAACCTTAGGAAGAGGGAAAGGAATGGTCATCGCAACCATAGCCTGGGTTCGGGAGTCGGTTACGCGAGGGGAAGGTGCTAGCACCCCACGCGTCCATCGTACTCGATGGGATCCACGCTTGTTGTCTATTCTAAGGGTAAGTTATACTATCATCTAGGGCTGTACTAAAACGGAGAGGGAAAGACAAAGACCGACTCGGTAGGACGTCGACGTCCTAGGCCTACGTACCCCCTTCGTGCAATGGGGAATTCAGAGTCAACGTAGTTCGGACCAAGTTCTTTTGTGTTTTTTATGAGCGACGTTAAGCTCGCATCCGGCAGTTAGGGTCGATGCCTGTTTGCGTCTCAGACGGAGGGTAACGTGCCCTTTTTGAAAATATCCTTTAAGTTTGAAGGTCCCGAAGGACAAAAAAGTTTGAGGTAGGTTTGTGTTTTTTTAGGACAGAAGTGGCTTAAGTTAGTTCCTAAGTTGCATTGCACCAAAGTCTAGGGCACAGGGGCGAATACTTAACGCATCGTCCCAAGACAGGACGCTCGCAAGCATTCTAGAAAGATGAGAGGAAGCCCCTCATTTCTCATTCCCCATACTTAAGGCTCGTGCGCAATACACCTTATTATTATTAAGTGTTTTAAAGACATTTTGAGATGAGAAGAGAGAAGACACAAGGGTAACTCTAAGGGGAGACTATGAGTCCTAAAGTTATCATGCATGGGTGACCTACGGTTAGTGAGGCTTGAAGATGACCTAAACCCTAAAGAATAAAAATAGGAGAGAAGAAAAGGTGAGGGTAACCATGGATACTTATCCATACCCTCAAGGAAGTTACCTTGATCCTGCATAGAAGGTTAGTAAGAAACAAACGTGAATAAGAGCAATGAGGTGAATAAAAATTAACCAACGGCAAAAAACGATA
Source organism: Lathyrus tuberosus (assembly GCA_022829125.1). NCBI lineage: Eukaryota > Viridiplantae > Streptophyta > Magnoliopsida > Fabales > Fabaceae > Lathyrus > Lathyrus tuberosus. The sequence continues at coordinate 16,901,427 of JALAZF010000040.1, forward strand.
ATAATAAACCAAGCATGAATCAAAGAAACAAAGAGACAGCCCCCAAAGCAAATGGCACAAGTGCCTTTCAAACAAGGTAATTATACAAGGTCAAAGGTGCGCCTGCAAGAAAATCTCAATTGAAAACAAACCCAATAATTAGAAAAATGATTCCTAAAATTCTCAAATTAATCCTAAGGGATCCTCAACCAGAGGCAAACAATATATAAAAAATCCCTGCAAAAATTCAAAGCGTTAGCCACTCAAATAATCACACGAAGGTCAAATAAGGGAGAGGGTTCAACGTGCCAATGAGAAGGACCTAAATGCAATGTGAAATAAAATTAAAAATGCAAGAAAAATATTTTTAAGCACTTTAGAATGTTAGTGAATGAATGCAAAAAGAACGAGTGAAAAATGTTTTATAGATGAGGAGAATGAAAATAAATAAATTTATGCGTGCATGAGATGTGTGATTAAAAAGAAGTTCAATGAAACAATTAATTTTAAATGACAAAATAAAATAAAAACAAAAAAAAAAAAATTGTGAAAAATTATTAAGATGACAAATGTGATGTATGAATTTTTTAGGATTTTTTAGATGCAATTTACTATTTTAAAAAATTAAATATGAAATGTGATAAATTAAATAACAAGATAATATAAAAATGGCCTGGGGTGCAGAAAGTAAAGAAGACCAATGGAAATAAATTGGGCTGGCGAGGTGGGGTGCGAGTAGCGACCCAAAGCTTAAGCTCAGTCAGCGAAAAAAAAGAAAAAAAAACAAGGAGGTGCAATGGAAAACGGTCAACCAGTCAGACTAACACACACCATGAGATGAAATCAACGGTCCCTATTGAGTCAATGTTCAATCCAGTAATTAAGATGAGAGGCTCTCATCAACGCATGCACGATAACCAAGGTGAGCCTGCGCACACCCAACCAGACGGTACACAATAGACCGGCCACATGCCTCTCACATGATTTCATTTAATTGCTGTCAAAAGATCAGCCGCACGATGAGATCAACTCGTGTGATTAATTGTCCAAGTCAAATATTATTCAAAGACCAAGGTTGTGATGTGAGGATGCATGGTAGCATGCGTGGAATGTCAAGCATGTAAACCTGAAATTAAAAACATAAAAATAAAGACAAGTGGCATAATGTGGTGCGTTAGATCTGGCAATGAAGGGCCAAGATTATCTCTTCTTCCTCTCAACTCTCCCCGCCGGACCACCACGCCGTCGCCGGAGCTCCACCGCCGGCCGCCACCTGCAACCACCCAACCTGCCCAGAAAATGCATATGGGTACACTATCCGACCCAGAATTTCGCGAGGAATCCGAATATGGCCTTAAAAATCGCAAATTGTTAGCGTATAATAAAAAACGCATGGAATTATGTTAGGGAATCAAACTTTAAATCATCATAGCAAGCCATACATGAATCCATAATTAAAAATAATTATATCATAACGATCACTGATGAAAACACAACAATATTCACGTAAAAAATTGGAGTTTTAGGATCCTTCAAAATCCTTCAAACCGAAGATGGCATACCTTCAAACTTTGCTTTTGGCTGCGAATGGAGGTTGATCTGAACTCTATAGATCTCCAGGAAAATATTTGTGGAAGAACTTTTGGCCAAAACCTTGTGGATCGTGAGTTGTGGTGAGAAATCCTTCTTTAGGGTTTTCTTGAGAACTCCTCCAATTTCACGTGCATGAACCCTAACCAATGCATCCTTGTGTTTAAATAAGCTAGGGTTATTCTTCTGATGATGAGTTGGGCTTGGGTAATTCCAAGTTTAATTATTTTTGAATTATTTCATTTATTATTGAATTTTAACTAAATAATTCCAATAAAAATAAAATGAGGAAAAACCAAATTTATGCTCTTTGGGTCGTGCATGGCTTTATGTTTATGTTTGGTTTAAGAAACTTATGGCCCATTTGTCAAAATTTGGATTTTAGGCATAGTTTGCTTTGTGCACCTCCTCAAAATTGCCCAACTTTGACTAAGCATAACTCCTTCAATTTTTAGCTCCTCAATGCAAATTAATACTTTTTAGAAACCTCAAGATGTCCTCGAACCAACCCTTTTGGTCCCATGTCAATTTGATCTTCCATGTTCAAGTTATGAGCTTTTGAAGAAGGTTGACTTTTGTTGACTTTCAAAATGACCTATAATGTCTTAGCTCATATCTCCCAAATGAAGCATTTCTGGCCTTGGCTTGTGAGACACAAAGTTGTAGGGAATTAAATTTCCTTCAAGATGGGCTTTGGTTGAGGAATTTTTGATGAAGTATGTGGAAGTTAGGCCTGGTCAAAGTATAGTTGACTTTTCCTACAAAAACCCTAATTTAGTAACTCCTGATTCTTGATGATTCTGAGGTTTCCTTGATGAACCATGACCAACCCTTGATCAAATGATGAATTTCACCCAATAATCTTGATGTTGACCCAAAATCTTGAGGTTTGACTTTGTGTTGACCACAGTTGACTTTTTGACCAAGTTAACTGATTTTCAATCCATTAACCAATTGAACCTGTCCTGAATCAAACTGATGGCCAATCTTCCACTCCTAGGTACTCAGGGACCCAAGGAAAACCATGGAATCAAGTCTTGCCCAAAAAAATCAGAAATAAACTGACTTTATAGCAAACCCTAGTTTTGGTACCCTCAGTCTAGGAGGAAATAGCGCAGTCTCCAAATTCAAATTCCTCTGAATATGATGTGTATCCTCTCCAACAAAGATAAGATATGCCATTTGTTGATGATAAAAACCCAAAGAGCTTGCCCATTAGAGCAGTAAACCCAAGAATCTCAAAACCCTAATTCATGCGCTGGTTAGGAGAGAGTAACCCACTTGAGATCCCTTGCCACCTGTGAACCCTTGATGATGTGATGGACCAGATATGACCTTCCTGGATTGACTCAGGCACCTTGACCCCATGCTAATGATATGGATACATGATAATGAAATGAAACATAAGCCAGTTAGTAAAAAGTAAGGAGGGCAAATTTTGGGGTGCAACAACAGGTACAACTTATTATTTTTTTGGTACCATGAGTTTCAGGTTGTATGATAATGATCATGAACTGACTGTAGAGGATATTGGAAGCATTCTGAATCTCCCAATTATGGGCCCCGGTTTTGTACCGGAGGAATTTGATGCACGCACCTTTTGGATGGCTATTACTGGTCACACGGAGTATATAGCCAAGGGAGCTAAAGCCTCAGGAATTCAAAATCCTTGTTTCAGATATGCGCAGAAGTGCCTGGCCTACACTCTGTTTGGTAGGGGTGATAGTACAGGGGTGGCAACTCAAAAGGAGTTATTCTTCCTCCATGCAATGGCACATAAAACTCAAGTAAGTGTGGCAGCTTTCGCAGCTGATTACTTGGGTCGAGTTGGGAGAGCAGCATCTGGTGGTATCTCGGTTGGGGGTATGATTACCCAAATTGCTGAACATCTGGGGTACGACCAGAGAAGATTAGAGGAAACACCGGTCATAGGTATATCCCGTCTGGACATGAACTCCTTGGTCCAGCAAGGTATGATTGCTCTTTATGATAATTCTTATGCATTAATGTGTTCAGGTAAATATATTATGACCTTGCCTAACCCCCACCGTTGTGGGATTCATGATACGAATAATTGGTGTTATGGTGATGTCGCCCTCGATATCGTGGACGAGCAGGATGACGATGTTTTTGATGCAGGTAACCAAAACCAGGAAGATTTCCGGACTGAACCGGAACCTCATCAGACGGTTCCTCCGTTCACCAGTGGTTCGAGTGCTAGCTCCTTTTCTATGGCACATGACCACTGGAACTGGTTGCGCACTGAGATAGGCGAAATTAGGGGAGAGCAAAATCGTCAGAAGGAAGAGCAAGCCAGACAAGGAGCTGAACAAACCCGTCAAGGGGAAATGCTTGGGGAGATGCACGAATGGATGCGGCATATGAGGCTACAAGACCAACCTCCGCATCAGTGAGCTCAGTGAGTCCCCTTCTGCATTAGTTCTTCAACAGTGAGGACACTGTTAAGGTCAGGTGTGGGGGGATATTTATTTATGTTTTTTTTTTGGTTTAATTATTTTTGTCAGTTCTATTTGAGTCCGTAGTGTTTTTAGTTGTTTGTTTGGAATTGTGGTTGAAGTCTTTTGTGAAAACACCCCTGAATTGAACTGAGAAAAATAATGCTGAAATTGTGGACGCGAGTGAGTGAGGAGGAAGTATATAGGGTTTGAGTGAAAAGAAGACTGATGAGGAAATTGGAAAAATCTTGAAGTTGAGGTATAACACAAACACACTGAGCTTTCTGAGTAAGGAACGAGTCCGACATGTAGATTTGTGCCATGGTACTTTGATCTGAGAAGTACTCCCTCAGTAGTTTCTATTGACAGTCGGGCTTAATCTATACGAATTGTGTGTGCGAGGTTGATCGAAAAAAAAAATTTGAGAAAAGGGCACCGAAAAAAAAAAGTGAATAAAGGCAATTAGACGATCGATCCTTCTAAGTTGGGTAACCCTCACCCGGTTATTCAGCCTAACGGCGGTTGAACCTAAAAGCCGTCCCTAAGTGGACAAACATAATAATGGTGCCAAAAAAAAAAATATGTTGATCAATCTTATGCATGTGAAGAAAAATCATAAAAGCCTTAAAGTGACTGTCCGAATGAAAGGGGTGGAAAATCGAAAGATAAGACTTAAACCCAAAGCATAGTCGGAGAGGTTGCCGAAAAGGAGATTAAGGTCCGTGGTGTTACCGCGGTTTAGTGTTTGTGTGATACCTTTATAGAGAGAGAAGTACTGAAAGTACTCGTCGGGTGACTTGGAACGAAAAACTCACGTATGAGTATCCTCACTTCAACTCGCAAGTTTTGAAATAGTTAATTGTTACTTCATGTATTTATGTAAGCTTTTGGCTTGAGGACAAGTAAAAGTTCAAGTTCAGGGGAGTTTGATCAGTGGGTTTCAGTCGTGTATTTCAAACTGTTTGTGTCGTTCGTTTCTAATGTTTTCTTCAGCTTTTGAGTCTTTTGATTGTGTTTTCATCTTTATTTTCATGTTTCGTTAAGCAAGTCATGTTTTAATGTTTTTATCATTTTATGCCATTGGTGCTTTTAATTTGGTTGTTTGTAGTGTGTTTTCAGGTTCGCGATAAGCTGGTGATCAGACATCCGTGCGAAGCCGTTCCAGATACAAAAAAAATTGCTGAGAAAATGGACATCAGAAGCCTGACACGGGTGCCCGTGTCAGGAGGCTTATGGATGGAAGACATTTGAAGAGGAAAAAAGACAAGTCAGAAGCCTGACACGGGGGCCCGTGTCACAGGACACGGCCCGTGTCAGGACCCCTGAAGGAAGAACGTGTGGATCCAAGAGTCAGCAGCCTGACACGGCCACCTGTGTCACCTGACACGGCCCGTGTCAGGGCTCCTGGAAGTGAAATTGCATTATTTTATTTTTGCTAACTGTTGCTATCTCGGAGGGCAGTTTAGGCAATTTGCGGTACAAATGTGGATCTGATACATTAGACGCTTTGTGACTGAGAATGTGAGTTAGTTTTTAATTTTGAATTTTGACGCTAAGTGGGAGAGGAGACGACCAGAGAACAAGGATCGATCAAGAGCGGAAGCAATTGACGATCTAAGCAATCCTAAATCTTATTGTAATGTCTTCTTCTGATTTATCTGTAATTTTTATTTCTGTCATGAACATGAGAGGCTAAACCCCCCAATGCCAGGGGGTGTCCCTAATTTGCATAATTGTAATGACTCTTTGAATTTCTAATCTATGATTTTTCGTTTAAATCGTTTTATTTATTTTGTGCAACGTCCTTAATGCTTTATCCATTTGGAAAAATCGGTAATTGATCGTAGTTAGGGTTTGGTCTGACCAACCACCCTAATCTTGTTGCATGATTTTTATTGCAGTAGATATTACTAAGGAATTATAATACCCTATGAAAACCTTTTTATGTCAGAACTATTGCTTGATATTCTTCCTTGGTCATTAAGGAATTAGGGTCAAGGAAGAATACCAAAAGTTTTTCTTTAAAGGAATTTAGGAAAAATAATTTGGACATAGGAAAGATAAGGTTTGAGACATGTCTCTTCAGAGTTAGAATTCGAAAAGTCATTGCATTGCTAGTTATACACCGTCCCTGGCATTATTCTCATAATTGTGAAACTTTCATTATTTTATTTATATTTTTATGTCCTTTATCTTTGTGGCTCTAAACAAACTATCGACCAACGCTTTTGTTTAATTAAAAATTAGTTTGAAAAAGACTTAATTCACTGCGCAGTCCTCAAGAGATCGACACTGGGGTTTTTCCGATTTACTACTACATCGATAAAATAATACACTTGCTATTTTACCGATCATGGGTACGTAGGCATGAGGCGATAAGTCTCTCCAAACACAAAAATCTTAAAAAATAATTCTCCTCTCATCTCCTCAATCTTTTTTCAAGCAAACCTTTTCAAACCAAAAGCGGTAGATTTTTCAAAGGGTTCCTATAGAGTACTATAGACGTTTTGGGTGCTAATACCTTCCCATTGCGTAACCAACCCCCTTACCCATTCTCTGTTTGTTCTTGTTTTTAGAACTCCTTAGGTTTTGTTCGCTCTTTTTCCTTTCCTTTTTTTTGGATAAAATAAAAGTGCGGTGACAACTCTTGTTTTTTTTAGTTAAGTTAATCAATAGCTTACACTCACAAATTTCCCCGCTACAGAAAATTGGCAACTCTGCTGGGGACTATTTCCCTTAAGGGGTTTAGCCTACTTTGATTTATTTACTGCTTTTTGTCTGATTTTCTTGTTACTTGTTTGTTCTGTTTGAGAGTTCCTCTATGTGTGAGATAGGTCCTATACCCGGACCAGAGTGTACTTTGAGATAGGAGGATGGTATAGTAAAGGGAGCTTTGAGGGAGTCGAATCCCGAAAAAGCAGAACTTGAGAATCTATCCACTCGGTGGTTGCCTCTTTGGAATTACTGATGCCGATCGAGCGATCGTTGAAGGCATTACTTTTTTCATATAAGCCTATAACACTGAGGACCGTAGTAACCCTTAACCCATCTTAGCCTTTTTAGGATCGTAGCGCGGAAACTATGAGGATGCAAATCCAACTTAGCTATCACGCGATGCTACACTCAGGTTAGATTCTCTTGAGGATAACTACCAACCTCCGAGCAAATCGGTGCGCTGGTGTGTCTGATAGTGGATTGTGGACCCTGGGCACTTTGTTAGAACCGTTGTTCTCTGCAGGTACAATAAAGACAAAAACTTAGTACATACCTTTGTGGGATTGGTTCTTACCCTTGGCTTCATGCTCGTGACTTGAACCTTGACCCGTGTGCTTTGCGTGATCTTGTTTGTGGTTGTTGCATTCATGCACTCATGCATTCATGAGCATTCTCTTGGAAGGTTTCAAGGAACTTAAAGGTGTTATTGCAAACATTGTAGGTACTTTTGTTATGGATTTTGGAAGGATAAGTACAAGGAAGTACACTTTCAAGAGTCCTAAGTTAGAGGGTTTGAGAGAGCTAGGATCTTTGGTTGTTGATACCAAGAAGTTCGAGTCCAGATATGGAAGGCTTCTATCTCTCTTGAAGGTTGATATGGCTGAAGGATTGCTAGCTACTTTGGTTCAGTTCTATGAACCTTTGTTTCATTGTTTTACCTTTCCTGATTATTAGTTGGTACCTACACTAGAGGAGTATTATCTCCTGCTTGGTTTGCCTGTTCATGGTCGGATTTTCTCTGGTTTGGATCTCGTTCCCGAGCATCATGTCATTGGAAGGCTACTCACTTGAAGGTTTCTGAGATTAAGACTCGCATGTATACCAAAGGAAAGATTTTTGGGTTACCCGCTAAGTTCTTGATGGATAGAGCTCATCACTTTGCTAGTGTGAAGAACACAGTTGCTTTTGAGGCTATTCTTGGCTTGCTCATTTATGGACCGTTCCTCTTCCCGAATGTTGAGAACTTTGTCGACATCAAAGCTATTGGGAATCCAGTTCCTACTTTGCTTGCCAATGCTTACCATTCTATTCACCTAAGGAATTTCCATGGTGAAGGGATGATTATCTGTTGTGCGCCTTTGCTTTACAAGTGGTTTATTTCTCACTTGCCGAAGTCTGCAGCTTTCTGGAACCTCAAGGATGGTCTATATTGGTCGCGGAAGATCATGTCTCTCACTTATTCTGATATTGATTGGTGTAGTCGTTTTCCTTCTGGAGCGATGATTATTGATAGTTGTGGTGATTTTCCCAACGTGCCTCTTCTTGGTACAAAGGGAGGAATCAGCTACAATCCCGTGTTGGCTCGTCGTCAGTTGGGATATCCTTTGCGAGAGGTACCAAAGAACATTTATTTGGCCGGTCTCTTTTTTAAGGAAGAAGAATCTCAGGTTGCTCTCAAGAGAGAAATAGTGTAAGCTTGGCGCGACATTCGTAGAAAAGGAAAGGAAAGTTTGGGAATTCCGAATTGTGTCTCTTCGAAACCTTACCTCCAATGGGTTAAAAATAGAGCTATTACTTTGAAGATGCCTTATGCGCATCAAGAGCCTTTGTCTCTAACTGCTAAGAAGCCTATCCTCTACTTTATGGAAGACACAGAGAAGCTTCAGATTGCTTTGACCAAGGTGCTCCCATGAGGTATAGTGGGGTTGTTGTTAAAGCTTTTGATGGATCTCGAAAGACTGTGATTGGAGAGGTTAATATTCCAATCAAAATAGGACCGTGCTTCTTCCAAATTACTTTTCAAGTAATGGATATCCATCCTGCTTATAGTTGTTTGCTTGGCCGACCCTGGATCCATGAAGTTGGGGCAGTGACTTTGACTCTCCATCAGAAATTGAAATTTGTTCAGAACGATAAGCTAATATTGTTGGAGGTGAGCAAGCGATGCTGGTGAGCCATCTTTCATCCTTTTCGTATGTTGATGCTGACGAAACTGTTGGGACTTCCGTTCCAAGCTCTTTCTGTTGATGATAAAGCTGTTAAGAAGAATGAGTTACCCATGTCTTCTTTGAAAGATGCTCTGCATGTATTAAAGACTGGTCAGTCTGACGGTTGGGGCCGAGTCATTGATGTGGTTGATAACTTGAGCAAAACTGGTTTAGGCTTTACGCCTGGTATGGTCAGAAGAGATTTGAAGCGTATTAATGAAGCCTTTCACAGCGCCGGATTCATCAACAAAGATCACTCTACTGCTGCCATCATTGAAGACGATGAAGAGGAAGAACTTCCCAATTTCGTGACACATGGACAGATCTGCCAGAATTGGATAGCTGTTGATGTTCCCACTATTATTCATATTTCAAAGTAATTTATTTTTGTTTCTTTCAAAAATCCTTTCACTCTGCCCAAGGTGAAAGTGAATTTGTGAGGGCTTTGTTTCAAATTTTATCATCATCAATAAAATGTTATTTTGTTTGTCCATATTATGTTTTTCCCTTTTTGCTTTATTTCTGAAAAATGGTAACATAAAAAACCAATAATAATAATAATAATGTGATAATCACTTTTATCTGCATAATACTTGCACTTCTTGTTCATATTCTAAAATCAAACATAAATCATTGTGCAGATTGATTGTTAAACCCATTGAAAATAATGACCCTATGCCCTCTCCCAACTTTGATTTCCCCGTGTTTGGAGCTGAAGAAGAGGATATTGAGGAGATTCCAGATGAAATTTCTCGGTTGCTTGAGCACGAGGAAAAATCATTCAGCCTCATGAAGAGCCGGTGGAATTGGTTAATTTGGGTTCAGATGATGATAAGAAAGAAGTCAAGATTGGGGCACTGCTTCAGTTAGATGTTAAGAAGAGGATTATGGAGCTTCTTAGAGAATATGTTTATGTGTTTGCTTGGTCCTATCAAGACATGCCTGGTCTTGATACTGATATTGTGGAGCACCATTTGCCATTGAAGCCTGAATGTCCACTTGTGAAGCTGAAATTGAGAATAACTCATCCCGACATGGCTGTGAAGATTAAAGAGGAGGTTTAAAAGCAGATTGATGTTGGTTTTCTTGTGACTTCTGAGTATCCTCAATGGGTGGCCAATATTGTGCCTGTACCAAAGAAAGACGAAAAAGTTCGAATGTGCGTTGACTATAGAGATTTGAATAAAGCGAGTCCGAAAGATGATTTTCCATTGCCACACATTGATATGCTGGTAGATAATACTGCTAAGTTCCATATCGTTTATTTTATGGATGGATTTTCCGATTATAATCAAATAAAGATGGCACCCGAGGATATGGAAAAAACAATATTCATTACACCCTGGGGAACATTCTGATACAGAGTGATGCCCTTCGGTTTGAAAAATGTTGGTGCAACGTACTAGAGAGCTATGACTACTTTGTTCCATGATATGATGCATAAAGAAATTGAGGTTTATATGGATGACATGATTTGTAAGTCAAAGACTGAAGAAGATCATATTTAGTACTTATTGAAGCTGTTTCAACGTCTGAGAAAGTTTAAGCTCCATTTGAATCCTAATAAGTGCACTTTCAGTGTTCGTTCTGGAAAGTTGTTGGGCTTTATTGTCAGCCAAAAAGGCATTGAAGTTGATCCTGGTAAAGTTAAAGCTATTCAAGAAATGCCTGCACCTAAAACAGAGAAACAAGTAAGAGGATTCTTAGGACGTTTGAATTACATCTCCCGATTTATATCCAATATGACTGCCACATGTGCGCTGATCTTCAAGCTTCTTCGCAAAGATTAGAGTTGTGTCTGGACAGACGATTGTCAGAAAGCTTTTGAAAGAATTAAAGAGTATCTGCTTGAACCTCCGATCTTGTCTCCTCCTGTGGAAGGAAGACCTTTGATCATGTATTTGACTGTGCTAGAAGAGTCTATGGGTTGTGTTCTGGGTCAACAAGATGAATCTGGTCGAAAAGAGTTTTCCATTTATTATTTGAGCAAGAAGTTCACTGATTGTGAGTCTTGGTACTCAATGCTTGAAAAGATGTGTTGTGCTTTAGCTTGGGCTGCCAAGCACCTCCGCCAGTATATGTTGAATCATACAACTTGGTTGATATCCAAAATGGATCCAATCAAGTATATCTTTGAAAAGCCTGCTTTAACTGGGAGGATTGCTCGTTGGCAAATGTTGTTGTCAGAGTATGATATCGAATGCCGAACTTAGAAGGCGATAAAAGGAAGTGTTTTGGCTGACCATTTGGCGCACCAGCTAATTGATTATTATCAACCTATCAGGTTTGATTTTCCTGATGAGGATGGGATGTATCTAAAGGTTAAAGATTGTGAAGAACCATTACCTGATGAAGGGCCTGAGCCTGGACCTCGTTGGGGTTTGATTTTTGACGGAGCTGTTAATGAGTATGGAAATGGCATTGGGGCAATAATTTTTACTCCTCATGGTTCTCATATTCCTTTCACTGCAAGATTGATGTTCACTTGCACAAATAATGCGGATGAGTATGAAGCGTGTATTATGGGCTTGGAAGAAGCTATTGATTTAAGAATTAAGATTCTTGATGTATACGGAGATTCAGCTCTAGTGATTAATCAAATTAAAGGGGAGTGGGAGACACGTCAACCTGATTTGATTCCTTATCGAGATTATGCAAGGAGGTTGTCAACTTTCTTCAATAAGGTTGAGTTTCACCATATACCCAGAGTAGAGAATCGAATGGCAGATGCTTTAGCAACCATTTCCTCCATGATTGTGGTGAATCGGTGGAATGATGTGCCAAAAATCAATGTTATGCGTCTTGATAGACCAGCTCATGTGTCTGCGGTTGAAGAGGTTGTTGATGATAAACCGTGGTATTATGATATCAAATGCTTTCTTCAGAATCAAGAGTACCCACTTGGGGCATCCAAGAAAGACAAGAAGACTTTGAGAAGATTGGCAGGTAGTTTCTTCTTGAATGATGATGTGCTGTATAAAAGAAATTATGACATGGTCTTGCTCAGATGTGTGGATAGACACAAAGCAGACATGTTGATGAAAGAAATTCATGAAGGATCTTTTGGTACCCATGCCAATGGGCGTGCAATGGGTAAGAAGATGTTAAGGGCAGGTTACTATTGGCTGACAATGGAATTTGACTGTTGGAAATATGTGAATAAATGTCATAAATTCCAGGTTTATACTGACAAAATTCATGTGGCCCCAACTCCTCTCAATGTTATCTCTTCTCCATGGCCTTTCTCCATGTGGGGCATTGATATAATTGGAATGATTGAGCCTAAAGCGTCGAACGGACACCGTTTCATATTGGTGGCTATTGACTATTTTACCAAGTGGGTTGAAGCGGCATCATATGCCAATGTGACCAAGCAAGTAGTGGTCCGGTTTATTAAGAACCAAATCATCTGTCGGTATGGTGTTCTGAGCAAGATCATCATTGATAATGGGTCGAATCTGAATAACAAGATGATGGAGGAATTATGCGATGAGTTTAAGATTGAGCATCATAATTCTTCTCCTTACAGACCTAAGATGAATGGGGCTGTTGAAGCTGCTAATGAGAATATTAAGAAGATTGTTCAGAAAATGATTGTTACATATAAGGATTGGCATGAGATACTCCCTTTTGCTTTGCATGGGTATCGTACATTCGTCCGCACTTTAACAGGGGCAACCCCTTTCTCACTTGTTTATGGTATGGAAGCAGTGCTCCTAGTAGAAGTTGAAATCCCTTCTATGAGAGTTTTGATGGAAGCTGAGTTGTCTGAGGCTGAATGGTTCCAAAGCAGATATGACCAATTGAATTTGATTGAAGAGAAAAGAATGACGGCCTTATGTCATGGTTAATTGTATCAACAGAGAATGAAGAAAGCTTTTGATAAGAAGGTTCGACCTCGTGTTTTCAGAGAAGGTGACCTCGTGCTAAAAAAGATATCGACTTTTACCAATGATTCTAGGGGCAAGTGGACTCCTAATTATGAAGGCCCATATATTGTTAAGAGAGCCTTCTCTGGCAGTGCATTACTTCTTAAAACTATGAATGGTGAAGAGTTCACTCGTCCTGTGAATGCCGATGCAGTCAAGAAATACTTCGCCTAAAAAATAAAAGAACAGCTCGCTAAGTCGAAAACCCGAAAGGGCAGCTTAGGCAAAAATGAGCGTCTCGGTGGGCTAAAAACCCGAAAGGGCGGTCCAGGTAAAAATTAGAGACAAAAACAGAAATAATCATCCCGATAGATTGAAAACCCGAGAGGGAAATCTAGGCAAAAGTTAGGGATTATGGTAAGTAACTGCATCTAGCCAGTCTTGATCGTTGAAAGCTACATTGTCTATTAAAGATTTTGCTTCAATCATCCTCAGCTGAAGTTTTGAGCATAGTGAAATTCAAAGTTGTTATGGAGAATAGTGGTCATTGTATTTCAATGTAACCCTTTCCATGTATTTACCATTTTTCAAACTTTGTAATGATCCATGGAGTTACGCCATTTGCAGACTTCCATTCTATTAATAAAATTTGGGCCTTAGTCCCTTTGTTTGCAATTCTACTTTGTTTCTGTTGGCAAAATTTCATTTATTTTTTATGATGATTTTTGAAACAAAATGTGAATAATTGATTTAAACTTTTTTTGAAAATTATAAAAATATTTTCCTTTGATTTATGAATGCTTAAAGGAATGTCAACGGTTATTCAAAGGATGGTATGATCGATGTTTTCCTTAGCAGGGTTTGTTCTTACTCTTCTAGCAGAATTTATTGACTGCTCCCCAGTAGAGTTTATTGATATTTCCCCAGTAGAGTTTGCTGGTTTTTCCCATCAGGGTCGTTGATGTTTCCTCAGTAGATTTTGTTCATGTAACCAGTTGTTGACAAGTTGATGGTATACCGGTTTGAGTTTTCACCAGACGAGTGCTGTTCGGTTTTTCCCCAACTATGTATCAATCCCGATTTTCTCCAGCTGATTATGTTATGGTCAGGAAGTTGAGCAGTTTAGAAGACCATCTCTCATTGGTGTTAATTCCCACGCAGAGATTCAGTTTTTAGCTGTCCCCGGCAAAAATCATATGAAGAATCCTCACTCAGAGTTTCATCCTCTAGATGTGTTGTTGTTACTTTGGATATCCCCAAGCGGAGAGCAACATTATTTTCCTCTAAGAAGCAATGACATAATGGCCGCTTGTCAGATTTTATCTTCCCTTGTGGATGTATTTCTCTCCAGGTTGATTTATCCTTGTTGATTCCCCAACGGAGACAGAGCATTATTGTTTCAATTGTTCCCTAATCATAGAGAAGTGATGTTAATTTCTTATTTCCCCGGCAAATCCAAGATGTACTTCTCTCCGGATTGTTTTTTAGAGATTTATCCTCCCAGTGAAGATTGTGTATCACTAATGCGGCTATTCCCCAGTTAAGTCGCTGATGATATCTCTTTTAGTCACCTGGTGGGTTTTTTCTCATTTATGATGAGTATTGATCTAAAATCCCCCACAACTTGACCTATTGGCTGTTTTCCTCAGCAAGTCTGGGATGCTTTACTCAGAATTGGTTAATTCCCCTAAGAGTGCTCTTATATCTCCAGTAGATCTGCCTTATTTTCCCAGTGGATTTTGCGTAGATGTCTACAATCCCCAGCGGATTCATTTTTTTCCGCAGCAGATCTCCTCATTTTATTGAAGTGGAAGTTCTTGTGGATTTTTGTTATCCCCAGGAAGATTTAGAAATATTCGGGTTGTATGATTCCTCGATAGCTTTCCTGCCATCCTCAAAGCAGAGTTTATGTTGTTATCCCATTTGTGGATCATTGATGTTAAAAGATTGATATTTAGTTTTTTTCCCAAGGAGTGTCTTCTTTTCTCCAGCAAGATTTGAGCCTTGTAGTAGGATTTATTTTCCTTTGATGGCTTTTGTTTATCTCTTGCAGGATTTCTTCATCTAAATGCCTAGCAAAGTTGCTAATGATGTCTCCATCTTGTTAAGATTAGCCGAGTATTCAGTGGTGTTGTGATGTTTATTCCACCCTCTGCTTATCCTTATGTCTGTTTTGTCAGTATATTCATACTCATAAGCATTGCATGCGCATTCATTTGTTGTGCATTAGCATGTTGTTGTTGCATTGTGCATTTTGCGTTTTTGTTGGTGCTTCTTTGCTCTCTGGTGCTGTTATCCCCACAGAGCATGTGTGTCCTATCTCCATTTAGAGTGTCGACCCGTAAGCAAAAAATGCCTATCTTTGTTAATTCCCCACTGAGTTTGTTTCTCGTGGAAAATTTTGATTCAGTTTCCTTCCCAGTTCATTATCTGGATGGAATTAATCCCCAGTTGAGATATATCCTCCTCGGGATGAGTCTTATTTGGCCGTTTCTCTCCAGCTTGTTCTTGGATTGAACTTTGGTCCCCTGCAACATTTGTTTGGATCTCTAGGCTGTGAAACCTAGATTGAGAGTGCATTTATTTTGCACCTTTGAGGATTCTGCGCCCTTTAGCTAAAATCTATGTATGATTCCCCTAATAGAAGGTTCAATACTGTTTCGTGGCGTTCCTTTATTTGAGAACCCTAAGGCGATGCAGTTAATACCTTTTGTTACTCCGATGAATGGCAAGTCTCTTCGGTTAGACGAGACAGTTCGTTGTTGAGATTTTGTTACTCCGATGAATGGTAAGTCTCTTCGGTTAGATGGGATAGTTTGTTGTTGAGATTCTTCTACTCCAATGAATGGTAAGTCTCTTCGGTTAGATGGGACAGTTTGTTGTTGAGACTTTGTTACTCTGATGAATGGTAAGTCTCTTCGGTTAGATGGGACAGTTCGTTGTTGAGGTTTTCTACTCCGATGGATGGTTAGTCTCTTCGGTATGCTAGAGATAGTTCATTGTTAAGGTATTGATTTTCCCCAGTGGAGCCTTGCTGTGCTAAGTCTTCCTTGTTGAGTTATATCCTTGTTGTGTTGTGGTTTATTTCCATATATAATTATCCCCAGTTTGCTTCCTCCCTTGTAGGGATGTGTTTTCCCCTGCAGAGTCTTTTCTCTTTTCTTTTGCTCCCCAGCTTTTGTTTATCTCCTGTGGCATATTCCCCCCACAGAGGTTTTGTGTCTGCATATCATTTGCATGATCATATCATTTTGTGGTCTCTTAAGGCCAAAAATTTGGTTGTTGTTATATTTAAGTCTCTTCTATCTTGTCGAGACAAAGATGCCCATCTTCGTAACTCCGGATAAAAGAAACTTAAATAGGGGCAGCTGTAATACCCTGATTTTTACCCCTAAGATCCCACATGTCTTTTCACATTTCATACCACAAACAAGATCACACATTGGTTCCCTCTTTTGTAGGATTGTGCCTTGCAGGGATGTTTGAGTATGTGTGTGTTTGTTAGTTGTTTTATTGCTTAATTTGTTTATGTTTACTAACCATTAATTAAAATCCAAAAATATTTTGTTTCCTTTCACTAGCATTTTCAGGGGAAGAACAGGTTAAAAATACCAAAACAAAAGCCCCTCGGCTCGAATGAATGTCATCTGAGAAAAGTCAAATTTGATCCACAATCATGTCAAATTTATCTGGTCAAGGATTCCCCAAGTTTTAATTGATTATTATTCAAGGAATTCCAAGGTTCATGTGTTTATTTCCATGCCTTCTTTGACAAGCAAAAGAATCGAGCCGGAACCACAACAGTGCAATAAAATGCTCATTTTCACAAATTTTACAAAGTGTAACAGGTTATCATCTGGTGAGTAACGGGTTACTCAGTGTATTTTTACTCTATTTTTGAAAATTTGAACAGAGTAACGGGTTATCACCCGGTGAGTAACCGGTTACTTGCGTGCAAAATGGAAAAAAATTAAGTTTCATTGCATTTTGCACCAATCTTAGCCCTTGATCACATTTGGAATATTCTAGACCATCTCATTTTAAATCCCCTACATCACTTTGATCATTCCTACCATACACCTCCACTAATCACCACTCTTTTGATAATTTCCCTCCAAATTCAAATTCCAAGCCTAATTTTCATTTCCAAACCACCCATTTTTCCAAGCCTAAATTCTATAAATAGAGGCCTCATTTCATTCATTTCACAAGCTTTTGATAGCCAAAAAACCTCTTGCAAATTCTATCCCCAACCACAAAATTTCACTAAAGCTCACTTTTCTTCTTTTGAAAGTTAACAAGAATTCACATTGAATCTTGTTCAACTTTGAGCTAAACCTTCATCCAAACTTGTTTTCTTCATCAATTCTCATAGATCAAGGCTTTGGTGTTTGGATCTTGAAGCAATTTGAAGGAATTTTCAGATTTGAAGTGGTAATTCATCTTTCACCATTGTTGAAGCTTCATCTTCATCTTCCATAATGTAGATCTTTGGAGATCTTTGTTACTTGATCCTTTGGATCTTGTAATTGTGTTTATTTGCTCGTTTTCACTGTTGTTTTACTTTAAATTTCATGCAATTTCAGTTCCATGATCATAAGGTGTTTGTAAAAAGTTTTGAAAGTGGATCATGCTGAATTTTGCACAAATTTCTGCATTCTGGTGCAGAGTAACCGGTTACCCTCTGGTGAATAACGGGTTACTCTGTGTTACTTTTGAAAAACTGCGTTTATTTTGAACTAAGTAACCGATTATTATCTGGTGAGTAACCGGTTACTTTGAAACAAAATGCATATTTTGCCTTGTTTTTGGGGCTGTTTTGGTTTTTCTTCCTCCTTCTTCCCCTTTCTTCTTGTTTTAGCCTTGAAATACATTGTTGAGATTAATTTCTCTTCAATTTCAATGGTCTTTGGATATGGTTAAAGTAATTAAACATTCATTAGTTTAAATCTATCATTTAATGAATTGTTGACTTCATTTGAGGTGCTTTGAAATAGTGATATGTTTTCACACTTAAACTTATCAATTAAAAGTGATTGAACTTGAAGATGAAAGGATCTTGAAAGTGTAATTTAATTTGGCTTTCTTTTCATCTATTTCTTTTTATTTTTATCGATGAAAGTCTTATGGATCTTAGAATTTCTTTGTTGAATTCTTGATCAAGACTAGATCGTTACCTATTTTCTTTTCGTGCGGTATTGCTTTCGGTTGACGATTTACATATCGTTCATCTAACATGAATTAGCACAAAGATCACTATTGACCGGCCTCATTGTATGGCAATTACTTCGTAAATTACTCGGAGATTACTTAACATAGAGCTACATTTGTCCCTCTTTATCCAGTTCGGAATTTGAATTTTCGTGGTCCGGACCTTGATTGGTCGCGTCAACCCAATGTTGATTAATTTTTTGCATTAGGTCCATAACCTTTGAAACTTGGCGTTGTAGAGGCTTTGGTTCTACCAATCTTCTCTCAAGTTCATTAACCTTGACCTAAGTGCATTGTGTAATCACTATAGTTCAAAACGCGAAACGGAATAACCGGTGAAGGCTTATGGCACTAGAGCCTTGTGCTACTAATTACTAACTTCTAACTTTTTTTTTTCTTTATGTTTCCTTCTCACTCCCTATCTCTCTTTATTTTTTTTATGCTTTTATATTGTCATATATCATATCATGTTTATGTTTATGTCATTTTTCTTTTGTCCACTCGGACCATATTATCTTGTGCTTTTATTTTTCTTTTGTCCATTTGGACTCAAAAACATTAATAAAGGATTAAAGCACTAAAAGACTTGTGCTCTTAATTGTTGGACTATGGCCACTATCCCTTGCATTGGAGGATCTTCTTGGCTTGATTATGGACTTATGGACTTATGGACTTATGGACTTAGAATTAGGATTCTCTCCCTTATGCTTTGGACAATTATGGAGTTTGGTATCCTAGCCTTTATTTGGCTTGCTTATTGGCTCGAGAGGATGGAATCCTTTTCTTATTATGCTTTGAAGAGTGTATCCATGTGGTTAGATCTTTCTTACCTTAGCTCTTATTTTATGCACTAGGATAGTCACTTCTTCTCCACCCCCTTCTTAAATTTTCAAAACCTTATCTCTTTTTCAAAACTTTCTTGTTTTCAAACTTAAAACCGTTTTCATAATAAAACCTTGACTTCGGTCAAGCGATTTTTATCATTTTTTTTGCTATAATAAATGTCAATCCATGTTAATGATATTTTGACCATTTCAAAAAGACTTTAAAAAACACCAAACTCATCAATCTCTTTTTTTGTGCTTTATGCACTTTTCCTTTTAAAATTTTTTCATAAGTTTAGACATAATTCATTTCTTTAAGCGGAATTATTCGCTTGGAAATGACGACTTATCTTTACACTTAAAATAAAACAAAACAAACAAATTTCATTCTTTGTACCACGAACTACGAGATTTTGATCCTACATTGCACTTTGTGGGTACGTAGGCATGAGGCGATAAGTCTCTCCAAACACAAAAATCTTAAAAAATAATTCTCCTCTCATCTCCTCAATCTTTTTTCAAGCAAACCTTTTCAAACCAAAAGCGGTAGATATTTCAAAGGGTTCCTATAGAGTAATATAGACGTTTTGGGTGCTAATACCTTCCCAATATGTAACCAACCCCCTTACCCATTCTCTGTTTGTTCTTGTTTTTAGAACTCCTTAGGTTTTGTTCACTCTTTTTCCTTTCCTTTTTTTTGGATAAAATAAAAGTGCGGTGGCGACTCTTGTTTTTTTAGTTAAGTTAATCAATAGCTTACACTCACAAATTTTCCCGCTATAGTCATGTACCGCCTCACAACTATCACCAGTGTGATATCTGCTCAAAGAATAATCAAGGGTGTTCCGTAGTGCAATTAGCTCTACAAGAACAGATGAATCTAGGATGGATTCAAGATCATAGAATCAGGGAGCCAACATGGCCCATGCTAACCCCAATATTGTCCAGAACCGCAACATTCTTGCGATGAATGTAAATTTGGTGGCGATGCACTCAAGGCAAAGTCAATATCATAATCTGCCATGACATGATATGGTGCCTGTCTGATCTGCTCAACAAGCAATCAGGGATGCTCTTTGGTACAAGAGGCCATTCAACGTCAAATGGATCTCGGATGGATCCAGGACTATCAGGAAATAAGTAACCATCAACTCAATATGGTTCAGATCTTTGACATATGCTTGATGAATACCAGTCTGGTAGAACTACATGCTAAGCAAGTGAGGCTCGGATTTCTGGCTTCACATGATTATCAGGAATGTGAAAAGTTTCAAGAGGACGACCAAGGTTGTGCTCTTGTCCAACGAACACTTCAACACTTATTAGACCACTGGTGGCTTCCAATTTACTTGGATGAAGCTACGCAAAAGATCAGTATGACTGACGGAATTTCTGATAAACATCAGAGTCAAGATGTCCGCTCGATGGAAACAGATCTGGTAAAAATGCATTGCATACTAAGTGGACGTGGCCAGGTGCCACCACATAATTATGAATGCTGTAGAGTTTGTTCAGAGAACAACCAAGGATGCTACCTTGTGCAGTCAGCTCTTCAAATCAGTTGGACCAGAAAGAGATCCGACCATGTTTAAGTTTCGGTTCAATCAACGTAATACAAGACTATCTTCCTGATCAAAGCAAAGATGTTGTCATCATTTCCAAGAATGAAATAGCCAAAGACGTATGTGCCATCATCCTTCTGCTCAACGAGTCGAAAGTCCCTCTTGACAGTAGAAAGATTCTCAACCTTGAACCAATTGAGGCTTCCTATGATGGTCAGAAAATTTAAAGGGCTCCTGTGGTGATTTACTTACCAGGACCAATACCGTACCATTCTGATAAGGCTATCCCTTACAAGTACAGAGCAACAACAATCGAAAATAGAAAGGAAACTCCATTACCCTCCGTCATAAATATTGCCGACATCAGTCGAGTCACACGGAGCGGCCGGATCTTCAACAGAGGAGTTGGAGAACCCGCCAAGGAAAAAGAACCTCAAACAGAAGTTCCAAATCAGCAAATCGGGCAATCCAGTAATCCTGAACTTGCAAAGAACAACGATGAGATGTTGAAGCTCATCCAAAAAAGTGAGTACAACATTGTAGACCAATTGTTGCAAACTCCATCTAGAATCTCTGTGTTATCTCTCCTACTTAGTTCCGAAGCTCACAGGGAAGCTTTGCAGAAAGTTTTAGAGCAAGCCTTCGTGGAGTAAGATGTAACTGTATGACAGTTTGACAGCATCATCTCCAACATCACTTCCTGCAACAACTTAGGATTCAGTGATGAGGAACTGCCGGAAGAAGGCAAAAATCACAATATGGCGCTTAACATTACAGTCAACAGCCAAGACGATGCTTTAGCCAGCGTACTGGTTGACATGGGATCATCTCTGAATGTTATGCCAAAGTAAACTTTAACACGACTATCATTTCAAGGAGCTCCGATGAGAGGTAGTGAGATCATTATCAAAGCTTTTGACGGATCTAGAAAAAAAGTTATCGGCAAAGTAGATCTTTCCATAACCATCGGTCCTCACACTTTCCAAGTCACTTTCCAGGTCATGGACATCCGGACAATATACAACTGTTTATTAGGAAGACCTTGGATACACGAGGCTGGGGCAGTCACTTCGACACTTCACCAGAAGCTAAAGTTCATCAAGAACGACAAGCTAGTCACAGTTTGCATAGAGAAGGCCTTAATCGTGAGCAACTTATCATCATTCTCCTATTTAAAACTGGAGGAGGTTGTTGGGACTCAGTTCAAAGCTCTCTCGGTGAGCAATGAGAATCGATCAGAAAAAGGGACGTCGATTTCCTCATACAAGGACGCTCTGGAAGAGATAAAAAATGATAACGCAAAAGGATGGGGACAACTTGTGATTCCTACGGATAACAAGACGAAGAAAGGTCTTGGTTTCTCCTCGACCTATATTCGGACTGCCAAGAAAGACGAAAGTTTTCGTCCCATTCAGAACTTCTTCCACAGTGGAGGATTTCTCCACCCAGTGTCTCAAGGAGTACACACTATCAATGAAAGTAACTCCTCCGATATGGATGAAGAGTGGAAATCATATCTCAACGAGGATGGTTATATGTCTCAGGGAGAGGCACACACTCCATTTTGCTTTCCCACACTGAGTCTGAGATATATACCAAGATCAGACGTCAAGATGATGTACGGAGATTGTGATCCTGAGGGATGTCGTGCTCCAACTAACTCATTAGAAAACGATCCGATGAAAGATAACTTCGACTATGACTATTATAACCCACTGGATGACTTGCCTATTTGGAAGCCATACCCAGAAGACTTGGGGCAAAAGATTCAGCCCAACGATACATATCGGTTGAGCAACATTGAAAAGAATACCTGCGTCCCTACCCAGTCATGGGATCATTACTCAGGATATTCAGGAAATACCCAGCACAACGATGAACCTGCAAGGACTGCAGGACAAGAGTTCATCAACTATGCTTTTCCAGAGGTCAACGTCATCAAGGAAGGTGACTCCTCTTCTCCCACAGAAGTATGGGATACTTTAGGACAACCGAGTGGCAAGTATGACTTCTTGGTCAAGTACACCGCTCCTGAAAGCTCTCGCATCAGATACGAGGACATCCAACCAAATGGATGTGGAGAGCCTCTCGAGAGTGAAAACACTCAGGAAGATACAATAGAAGAGTTCGTTTACGACAAATCTGCTTGGGAGGAAGACTCCAATGATCCTGCTCCACCAGAAATCAGCGTCATTTCTGAGGACAAATCAAGAAAGAAGGTGCCAGACTTTGTGATTAACCGAGGAGTTTGTCGCCAATGGATTGCTGTCAATGTCCCGAAAGTCGTCAATAAGTCTAAGTAATTGCCGTATTTGTTTTAACCTTTCACCCTGCCCAGGTGAAACGGATGTTTTTATAGGGCTCACTTTCTGTAAATGTCCCTCTTCGCTTCGCCCAAAGTGACAGAGTTTTGTTTTATAGGGTTGTAGTTTCAAGAATTGACAAAATCATGAATAAATAAATGTCATTCTGTCATTCCCGCATTTATTGATGTTTTCACTTTTCGTTTTTTTTTCTTTAGAAAATGGTAATCCTAAAACAAATAACAAATAAAAAAACAAGTGTTTTTCAGAAAATACACTGCACACACTCTTGAATTTCTCTCTATCTCTTCTAAAAAAACATCACGCCTTGCATATTGCTTGTTTTAAACCCCATTGAAACATACGATCCAATGCCTTCTCCCAACTTTGAATTCTCGGTATTTGAAGTTGAAGAATAAGAGGACGCAGAAATTCTAGAAGAGATCTCCCGATTACTCAGACAAGAGGAAATGTCTTTTGAGCCTTACAAAGAGCCATTGGAAACAGTACACTTGGGTTCAGAGGAAGAAAGGAAAGAAGTCAAGATTGCGGCACTGCTCAGTCCGACAGTCAAAGAAGACTTGATAAGACTTCTTAAAGAGTTTCCAGATGTGTTTGCTTGGTCCTATCAGGACATGCCAAGGTTGGAAACCCGCATCGTGGAACATCATTTACCGTTGAAATCAGAATGTCCACCGGTAAAACAAAGGCTGAGAAGAACTCACCCGGACATGGCTATCAAAATTAAAGAAAAAGTGCAGAAACAGATAGACGCTGGTTTCCTTGCCACCTTAGAATATCCTCAATGGCTAGCTAACATAGTTCCAGTTCTAAAAAAGGACAAAAAAGTTAGAATGTGTGTAGACTACAAGGATCTGAACAGAGCAAGTCCAAAGGATGACATCCCCTTACCACACATTGACATGCTGGTAGACAGTACTGCAAAATTCAAAGTCTTCTCCTTCATGGATGGATTCTCGGGCTATAATCAAATCAAAATGGCGTCGAAAGACATGGAGAAAACTTCATTTATCACCCCATGGGGCACCTTTTGTTACAACGTAATGCCGTTCAGTTTGAAAAATGCCAGGGCAACCTATCAAAGGGCCATGACGACTCTGTTTCACGATGATGCACAAAGAAATCGAAGTGTATGTCGACGACATGATTGCAAAATAAAAAATAGAGGAGGAGCACGTTGAACATTTGTCAAAATTGTTCGAACGTCTAAGAAAATACAAACTCCGCTTGAATCCCAATAAGTGCACATTCGATGTCCACTCCGGAAAACTCTTAGGGTTCATTGTCAGCCAGAAAGGAATCGAGGTTGATCCGGACAAGGTCAAGGTTATTCAAGAAATGCCTTCACCAAAGACTGAAAAACAAGTCAGAGGATTCCTGGGACGTCTGAATTACATCTCAAGGTTTATACCTCATGACTGCGACATGCACACCAATCTTCAAACTACTAAGAAAGAATCAAGACTATGTATGGACAGAAGATTGCTAGAAAGCTTTCGACAGTATCAAGGAATATCTATTGAATCCACCAATTCTATCACCTCTAATGGAAGGAAGACCACTGATCATTTACCTAACAGTCTTGGAAGACTCGATGGGTTGTGTACTTGGCCAACAAGACGAAACCAAAAGAAAAGAGTCTGCCATTTACTATTTAAGCAAGAAATTCACAGACTGTGAAACTCGGTACACTATGCTTGAGAAAAATTGCTTTGCTCTGGCTTGGGCAGCCAAACGTCTTCGCCAGTATATGATTTGTCACAGTACTTGGTTAATCTCCGAAATGGATCCGATAAAGTATGTCTTTGAGAAACCTGCTCTCACGGGAAGGATTTCCCGTTGGCAGATGTTGTTATCAAAATACGACATTGAGTATCATGCTCAGAAAGCCGTTAAAGGGAGTATTTTAGACGATTATTTGGATCATCAACCGATTGACGATCAAGAATCAGTCAGATTTGACTTCCCGGACGAAGATGTCATGTATCTGAAAATGAAAGATTGCGATGAACTGCTACCCAATGAAGGGCCAGAACCAGGATCCCAATGGGGAGTGATATTTGACAGAGCTGTCAATAATTATGGAAATAGAATTGGGGCTATCATTGTTACCCCTCAAGGTCGCCACATTCCTTTCACTTCCAGATTAACATTCAAGTGCACGAACAACGAGGCCAAATACGAAGCATGTATCATGGGTCTCGAAGAAGCTATTAACTTGAGGATTAAGAACTTGAATGTGTATGGAGACTCAACCTTGGTTATCAATCAGATCAAAGGAGATTGGAACACATACCAATCCGGTTTGATTCCTTAAAAATATTACGCGAGAAGGTTGTTACCATTCTTCAATAGAATCGAGTTTCATAACATTCCTCGTGAAGAAAATCACATGGCTGATGCATTACCCACCCTTTCTTCCATGATTAGTGTAGATCAATGGAACGATGTACCTAAGATTGACGTAATGCGCCTTGAAAGGCCCGCTTACATCTTCACGATTGAATCAGTCATAGATGACAAACCTTGGTACCACGATATCAAGTGCTTCCTTCAAAAACAAGAGTACCCGCCTAGGGCATCGAGAAAAGACATAAAGACTCTCAGGAGACTGTCTGGAAACATCTTCCTGAACGGTGATACACTCTATAAGAGAAACTTTGACATGGTTTTGCTCAAATGCGTAGACAAACCAGAGGCAAACATGTTGATGAAAGAGATTCACGAAGGATCCTTTGGCACTCATGCCAACGGACACACAATGGCAATAAAAGTTCTAAGAGCAGGGTACTATTAGTTGACAATGGAATCCGATTACTACAAGTACATGAGAAGGTATCATAAGTGTCAGATATTAGCAGACAAAATCCATATACCGCCAACGTATCTCAAAGTTCTCTCTTCCCCATTGCCTTTTTCCATATGGGGAATTGACATGATTGGCATGATTGAATCCAAGGCTTCAAATGGACATCGGTTCATCCTGGTCGCCATTGACTACTTCACCAAATGGGTTGAAGCAGCTTCATACGCTAATGTAACCCGACAAGTGGTGGTCCGATTTATCAAAAGCAATATCATCTGCCGTTATGGTGTTCCCAGTCAGATCATTACGGATAATGGATCTAACTTGAACAATAAGATGATGAAAGAGTTGTGCGCTGAGTTCAAGATTGAACACCATAACTCATCTCCCTACCGACCTAAGATGAGCGGAGCGGTAGAAGCAGCTAACAAGAACATTAAGAAAATTGTTCAGAAGATGGTTGTAACCTACAAAGACTGGCATGAGATGCTACCCTTTGCTCTTCATGGTTACCGCACATCTGTCCGCACTTCGACTGGGGCAACCCCTTTCTCTCTATTATATGGCATGGAGGCAGTACTCCCCATAGAAGTAAAGATCCCATCAATCCGGGTATTGATGGAAGCTAAGCTAACAGAATTTAAATGGTGCCAAAGCCGGCATGACGAACTGAATTTGATTGAAGAAAAGAGAATAACGGCTCTATGCCATGGTCAGTTATATCAACATAGAATGAAGAGAGCGTTTGACAAAAAGGTCCGACCCCGTGTCTTCCGAAAAGGAGACCTCGTGCTCAAGAAGATACAGTCATTTCTCACTGACTCCCAGGGCAAATGGACTCCGAATTATGATGTCCCCTGTGTGGTCAAGAAAGCTTTCTCAGGCGGTGCCTTGAGACTCGCAACCATGGACGGAGAAGAATTTGCCTACCCCACAAATATTGATGTAGTCAAGAAATACTTCGCCTAAAATAAAAATAACAAAAAAAAAACGTCTCGGTGGATTGAGAACTCGAAAGGGCGGTTCAGGCAAAAATTAGAGACATAAACGAAAATCATCCCGGTGGATTGGAAATCTCAAAGTACAATCCAAGCAAAAATTAGAGATTCATGGCAAGTAACTACATCTGACGAGGTTAGATCTCTAGCAGTAACACCATCCATCAGGAGAACTTCAGTCAAGGCCATCTTCGACAGAAGCCCAGAATTTCCATAATTCAAAGTTGATAGAAGGATAACGGTCGTTATGTTTTAATGTAGCCCTTTTCCTGTAAATTACCATTTTCTAACTTTGTAAATACTCTATGGTATCACGCGTTTGGCTGATTACCATTCTATCAATAAGATTTGCGCCCTTGTGCTTTTGTTTGCAACTCTTATTTGTTTTTGCTTTATAGAATGACATTTAACATGATCAACGATTCTTGAAATAAAACAAAAATGAATTTACTTGTAAAACTTTTCTTCTGCGTTTAAAATAAATATGGCATTTCCTTTTGACTCTAAACGTCTGAAAGAACATCGACAACTTCCCCGGAAGTGATTAAACCTCAAAATGCAGAATCAAAGTACTCCTTCTAAACCAGTGCACTTGAATGAAGGATTAACTGTTTTAAGTATCAGGTACCACCTGATATCCCCGACAGAGTTCTTACCTCCTAAGACCGATCTACTTCTCCTAAGCAAGGCGGTATTGCTATCTTGAACAATGGTACTTTTCATTCCCCGCAGTGGCCGAGTATCCAATCCTGTTCATTCACTAGTCTGTATGTCGCGTCTGTTTTGTCAGCATAAACATACATACATCATGCATTATTAATTCATACTCATATTCATTTTGCATTGCTATCACTCTAGTCACATCTCACTCCTAAGTGATAAAGTTCTCTAGTCAATCGAGTCGTCAGTGCTTTACTCATCAGGAAATGTTTTGTCTGAATAATCTCTTTTCCAGTTTATTTCTGGATGAGAGCCTATCCTTGACCACTTTGATAACTTGAATATCTGAAAGATAAGAAAACGATCAACAGACATCCTTGGAACATCACTCTTCATCATTGAAGATGATACCTTTGCTTTCCCAGATTAAGGAAAATCCCCAGAGAAAGCCTCTTAACAAAAGACTCTCAGCAATATATCGATTGTTCTCTCAAGAAAGTCGATGTTAATGAAGTCATCAGCACCTCAAAATCGGACCACATCACATGGAATTTTTCCGAAAGAATCTCAAAGAAAAGTATGGTGTATTACCCCCAAGCGAAAAATAGTCTTCCAAGAGACTCTTTTCCCCAGTAGAGTCAACAAATGGCATCTCCACCAGAGAAGTTTGCACGCCTCTACAAACGCAGACAAATGGGTTTCCCCAGTAGGTCTAAAATG
Source organism: Lathyrus tuberosus (assembly GCA_022829125.1). Taxonomy (NCBI): domain Eukaryota; kingdom Viridiplantae; phylum Streptophyta; class Magnoliopsida; order Fabales; family Fabaceae; genus Lathyrus; species Lathyrus tuberosus. Next base: position 16,929,348 of record JALAZF010000040.1, read on the forward strand.
AAAACATCTTTCCATCAAATGGCATCTCCCCAGTATAATTCGGCGAGAATTTTGATGAAGACTACTACAAATAGCATTCCTTGTTGAGGAAGGAACTCGAAAAGAAGAAACTTAGACCAGTTTCGTGGCTGAAGACCAGGATCGAGGGGAAGTTTATTTTAGAAACTGAGACCGGTTCCTTGGCTGAAAACCAGGATTGAGGGGAAGTTTTACCCTTTTCTAAGTATCATTGCTTAGCAATAGAAGATGAATGAGTAAACTACCATTCATAACCACCGTCAAAATTTTTGGTATTTCGATATTTAATCCTCTTGCACCCTGAATGTCCGAATATCTTCACCATTCACACCTTCGGGTCCAAGAAGATTAAATAGTTTTTGACCACCAAGATTTCACATCAATGTGACAATCATCATCACAATATGGATGGGTTATCATGTCTCATCAATCTCCTCAAGGATTGTTGAGCATTCACCATAATCAAGAATTAGAGTTTCAAGCCCTCTCTGAACACTTAGACAAAAGGTCAATCAAGAAATGACATGATCTTCAACTTGTCTAACCTCTTAAAACATCCATAAGGGATCAAGAGGACCCCAATATCAAGAATCAAGCACAAAGTTGTGGCATTCCAAGTGGAAGGAACCTCGAAACACCCGATATCGCTGAATTAGGATTTTGGACAACCGAGACCTCCAGAGTGAGATTTTCACAAGAGGATGAGCCAAGACTTCCATATATGACTCAATATTTTCAATATAACCCTAATAAACCATTGGCAAAGTTAAAACACCCTCAGAGAGTGCATTCCCTAAAAGTCGGGAATTAGGGTTTTACGCGCCGAATCGATCCGGAGCCAAAAGTCAAAACATGAATTTTTTTGGCAAAAATGATCCTTATGACTAATATTTTCATAAAATATGATTTATAATGTCATTTGAACAAGAATTGATCAAGAAATTAAGATAACTTGTAAAAGGGGTAACCTTGAAAAATTGAAAATTTTTCTAAGTTACTAAGTTTAAATGGTTTCAGTACCAACTTCCAAGGGCCATAACTTCTGATCCAAGCAACCATTTTGAGTGATACAAAGCCTGATTTGTAGATCTTCCTACACTCTACAAAAGCTTCAACTACATCTTATTCCAATTCCTCATGGATTTCAAGTTATGTCTAGATCAAAATCACTAAAAAACAAGAAAGTGCATTTTTTTCAACACTTAGAAGAAATTCTGCCCAAGGCAGATTTCAAGTGAAACACCAAAACTTGAAGCAATTTTTCATATGGTTGCAAGATGAATCAATTCAAGGTGTGAACATAAAAGTTATTATGCATCTTTCTAGCAATTCAAAGAGTCCATCAACATGGAAAACTCCATGGAAATCAAGAGATATGGCTGCCCAAAGTCATGTTGCTGCAACTGATTTGGAAAAATAAATTTGCATGTTTGCTTGCTCTCCATGATTGAGTCAAGAAAAAAGGATCACTATGCCAAATTCATTCAATATGATCATGATACATCTGATCCAACCTGCAAAGTTAGGCTGAAATGCCAAGAGCTTCTCATTGTGAATTGATGAGTTTTTGGCATATATGCCTTGAATTCAAAGGGCAATAATGTGAAATAGTGCATAGTCAAGATTCACACTTTTTGTAGTCAAGATGCTCCAATAAACAACATTTAAGAGGTCTGCAGAATCTGAATTGAGTCAACACATAGCTGAGCTATTTGGGACTGTTATGGTACCTTGTGTAAGAAGCAATTACACCAAAGAAAGATCATTGACTCCAATCTTATCTTCTGAACTTCCAGTGAGGAGCTTCAGCACAACTCTTCTCCTATAAATAGGGATCCTCATTGATCATTCAGAGTACACCAAAGCAACTCATTACATTGCTTTCTCTCATTTCCTTCTTAAACACAAAACTTCATTTTTCTTGAGAAGGTACTATCGGGTTTTGAGTTGGAGACCAATGCAACTCAAACCAATGGTTCCATACCTCATATACAACATATAAGAGTGATCTAAACACTAACATCACATCTGGAACATCAAATTCATCAAATCACCAGCCAATTGCTCAAGTTCTTAACACAGTTGCAGTTGAGGTACCACAATCAGTTCCAGTTCATTTCAATTCAACCTAAGCATTCAAACACATCCCTTGAGGCACAAGGAAGCTGTCTAAATCATTGGAACTCATCTGTAACACCTCTAAACCAGAATTCGATTCTCACTTGCAGAGGTAAGCCTCAAACTGTCAAACTCAATGAATCATGCATCATAAATATATTTTCAAATTACCATTGCGTTTCTGAATGTTTGTAGATCATTTACCCTCAATCAATTGATGTTTATAGTTCTTATATGGGATTTCATTAAGTTCTTTCCAATTTTAGGGTTCATCTGCTTTCAACTTGTTATCTTTTGATTCACTGAATTTAAACAAAATTAAATATTGCCATTGTATTCCTTGTTCAAAAATGCACGAATTTCATATTTGGATCATGTGAAATGGTTGAGAAACAAGTGAGATAGAAGGCTTCACGCATTTAGCTCAAGGAAGAAGATGGACATGGCGCCATTCTTCAGGTTTTCAAAACCAAACCTTCTATATATTATTCAGTTGCCACAATATAACTGAATTGACATTGCGCCCTAGTGGAAACACTAGTATTTGTGTGTGTGTGTGAGCGAGCGAGAGGTCTGGGGTTCGAATCCCCCTCGCCCCAGACCTTTTGGTTTTATTTTTTAACTATTTTCAAAGGAATTATTCATATATTATACACCCTTGCCATTCTCCATCAGCCCACACACATGGCTCAGATGGTAGAATTTTAAACTCCCCACCCCAAGGGCGTGAAGTCAAACCTTGGGGGGGGGGGGGGGGGGGGGGGGGGGGTGGGCATTTCTAATTTTTTACAACTTGTTTCCTTATCAAATTTTCACCAACCTTTTAATAACTTTGAAAATTAATTTCTCATTCATTTTTAATTTTTTTTAATTCCTTTTGCCAAAATTCACAAAATTTCTAAAGTATTTTATTATACAAAAATCTCACCAAACAAATATTATCTATTTATATTTAATATTTTCATAAAGAACTTATTTTATTTGTTTTTCAAACATTTGAAAATATTTCTTTTCCCTTGATCTTTTCAAAACCAAATAAGTTTTAAATCATCTTGTGATTAAAACATCATTTTTCAAACCTTAACCAAAAATCACAAGTGGTTTATTTAAACTTATTTGGGTGTTTTTTTTTATCATTTTTAAATTTCTTTAAAGAATTACTTTTAGAAATGAAATTAGGGTTTCTTTGATTTTGACCTTTATCAAAATATTTCAAAAACACCTTTGGGCCTCTAATAGAGTGTAAGACCCAACCCTTTTTTAAAACAAAATTTTTTGGGCCTCAGTCATTGTATAAGACCCACTGTGTTTTCAAAAATCTCGGCGCGATCGCCATTTCATTTCAAAATAACCTGGGCCTACCCTTGTGTTGTAAGTCCCATTTCTTTTCTTTAAAAACACTTTTGGGCCTCTAATAGAGTATAAGACCCAACCCTCCCTTGTACATAAAATAATTTGGACCTCAGTCATTTGTATAAGTCCCAATACAGTTTTCAAAATGACGGTGCGATCATTGTCTTTCAATGGGCCTCTCCTTGAGTTATAAGCCTCATCTTTTGTACAAAAATAAACTTTGTGCCTCTAAAAGAGTGTAAGACCCAATCCTCTTTGTAAAATACAATAACTTTGGGCCCCTTCTATAATATAAGTCCCACAATATCTGTTAATATTATAGTATGATCAATGTTATCAAATAAGTCATCTGGGCATATCTTGTTGTATAAGCCCCATACTTCTTTTCAAAACAACTTTATTCTTTGATTCAAATTCAAATTTATAGTTATTATCAAAACTTTCTTCAATCTCTTGAACAACTAACCATACAGCTATGGAAGCTTGCTCACCTGTAAGTTTTAAACAACTTTCTTTTACATACTTGCATATATATATATATATATATATATATATATATATGTTTGTATTGCTGGAAGCTTGCTCACCTGTTAGTCCTTCTACCCTCTTTTTAAATACTTGTCATACACTCAACTGTATATATATACTTGTATATCTGCTTAGAGTTTTTCCCCGACAATTAAGTCTAGAATTAGATAAAGCCAATAATCACTCTTTCAACACAGTCAAAACTAGTTCCCCATAGGAATTTCCAGATACAGTCTTGCCTCCTCTTGGGCTTATACAATATGGAACAAAGAGAAAGGAATTATTCCCGGTGAAACTTTTCTCAGACTGTCACTATTAGAAACTATCAAAGAAATTCACTTTCCCCAGAGAAGATTAATTCCCAGTGAAACTTCTCTTAAATTTCTTTAAACCCTAGAACTTTTTACTAAATAAAGGATTAATTCCTTGTGAAATCTTTCTTGAACATTCTTAAGTTTGGACCCACAGGCTTCCTTAAAGCATCCACAGCCTCCTCTTGGGCTTTGTACAAGGACCCTCATGCTTCCTAGAAGTTCTCATGCCTCCTCTTAGGCTTAGTACAAGGACCTAGAGACCTCTTAAAGGTATAAGACAGAACCTAGTCATCCATTGTTAGAGCAGTCTTCCTGAGTCAAAACCTCAAACCAGTTTAGGGTTGATTCTCATCCCTTGACATATCAGCCTCCTCTTGGGCATCATATAAAGATAATTCTCCAGCTGAGAAAAACCTCTCCATACCAGTAGACTTTGACAGTCTCCTCTCCTTGTTGGATTTCAAAGAAACCTTTTTACTTCCTTAAAGAATAGGAAATAACCCTGATCACCTGATCAATCTCCAAACAGATTTGAAACCTCAATAGGTTTCATAACTCAATTTCTAAACTCTCAGTTTAAAATCCCCCAGCTAGGGTCAATTTACTGTCAGAAAACTCACAGAAAATCAGAACCTCATGGTCTGTGATCTTTCAACTCTTCTATAATCCCCAGCAAGAGTTGATCCCCAATTTGGACCTGTCTCTGGATCTCAAATAATCCTCAGCAGAAGTTATCCTCCTCTTAGGCTTCATATAAGGAATTCCCCAACCAGCCTCCTCTTAGGCTTTGTATAATGATCATCCCTCAGCAGTTAAACCTTTAGCCTCAATCTTGGAATTTATACAAGATACCCCAAAAATATCTCTCCAGTAGAGTCAGTTAATTTTCAGCCTCAATCTTGGGCTTTGTACAAGACACCATATAAAAATCCTACAGTTGAGTCAGTCAGGGTCTTTAGCCTCAATCTTGGGCTTTGTACAAGACACCCAAAAGTGTCCTCCACAGTGGAGTCATAATTTTTAGCCTCAATCTTGGGCTTTGTACAAGACAGATATAAACACTCCCTAAGTAGTGTCATAACTTTTCAGCCTCAATCGTGGGCTTTGTACAAGACACCTAAATACTCACCAACTGAGTCAATCCCTTTAGCCTCAATCTTGGGCTTTGTACAAGACAGATAAAACCCTTCCCCAAAAGAGTCAATCCTCTTTCAGTCTCAATCTTGGGCTTTGTACAAGACACAAATAAACACTCTCTTGTTGAGTCAGTCTTTTCCAGCCCCTTCTCAGGCTTTGTATAATGACCTCCCCAGTGGAATCAATCAACCTCTTAGCTTCAACCTTGGGCTTTGATCAAGGCACACAAAAATCAACATCCCCTCAGAGGAAATAAAAAATCTCTCTGTAGGAAGACATTTCTCTGTACAATCCCAAACCAAATCAGAAAATCAAAAGAAACCTTAAATCCCAGATAACTGCTGTAAGTGGCACACTTGTTGATACAAACATCCAAGCTGTTGTCCATCTCTTATCCTGGTAAACTTCATCTAATTGTTGTAAGTGGCAAGCCTCTGGATTATTTACATCCAAGCCAATGTCCCTCTCTTAGCATGAATTCCTGAGGAAAAAATGGCATTGCTCTACTTTGAGTTAAAGTTTTCCCCTTCAGGACAAATACCCTGCAATGGAAATTATGGCATTGCTGGACTCCATGCATTCCAGTTAAAGTAATTCTTCCTTTAAACACCAGTTACCCAAACAACTGTGATAAACAGATGAGATGTCTCCCTTTAGAGATGACAAATTCTCTCAGTCAAAACCTTTTAGCTTTAATCTTGGGCTTTGAACAAGACACAAATACAAACCTTTAGCTTTAATCTTGGGCTTTGAACAAGACACCAGATGTAACACCCTTTTCTACCCCCAATAATGTTGCAGCAAAAACAACTCAAATATCAGAGTAAGGCATAAAAATTCCCTCAAAGGGTGCACATTTATCATTAAATCAAAATAACACAATTACCCTGTAAACAAAGGGTCTCCTCAAAGTTTCACAAAAACCCTTCACATGGCAGCGGAACTCAAAATTTTCAAATAAAAGGTTTTCGACAAACATCATAATAATCAAATAAAAACCACATCATCAAATGACAACGAAAGTAAGGAAACAACATAGTTGGACTCAAAGGACCCCAACCCGATATTACACTATCAGAGCAAGACCCTCTAAATCGACCAAAAGCAAATAAACTTCAAGTCCTCGAAAGCATCCACGGCTAAACCTGATCACCTGCACGTTACCCACGTGGAGGCAACATTCAAACAGGCAGGGTGAGTAATCACAATTCATAATAATCATTATAAAACAAGATATACATAAAAATGGCTTTAACTTCATAAACAACATCATCAAGGTCATCATCAAGGAAAACATCAGGAAACACCATATCACAAATTCATCAATACCACATAAAATGCAATGCATAACAAGGCTCATGCATGTGGTACCAATCGTCATAATAGATGGACACTAGGCCATCAACCCTCCGAAGATCCCCGTCAATAGGATCGATCCCGCATTCGGAATCGGAGCACGTCATAATTACCTCATATCCGCACAATGGGAATGAAGCGTCGTCACAGAGTATGCATATGAATGTATGATACACAACATCACTAATCATCATCATCAAAGTAAACTTCAGAATGTGCATTATCATTCATCATTTTTCACAAAATTCATATCATCATATATTCATCAAAACATCACAATTTATCACCTCAATATCATCAAGAACATCATGGCAAGTCGTCATAACATCATAACAACAAAACATTGAAAACAGCACAGCAACATAAACAAGAATTTGCGAATAGCTGAAGTTCACTGAACCTAGCAAACCTGTTCGCTGTGGCCTTCACATAGCGAAGCGGCCAACAAACCTCACAGACCCACACTCAACACCAGAACACAAGCATCTGTCACACTCGCTGGTTGACTCGCTTAGCGAACTCCCTCGCTGACTCCTTCGCTTAGCAAAACTCCCAGCGAAGCCCACCTTTCCTCTCTAGAATCATCTTAGTACTCCCTCCCACGTTATCGCGCATTCGCTACGCTGTTCGCCTAGCGAGCCTTGGCGAACATTCGCCTAGCGAAGCAACGGTTCGCCTAGCAAACATGCGATTACAGCAAATCGATGCTACGCATCAGTAGCTCCACAACCTCCAAGGTACCTGCGATTACAGTCCCAAATGACCCAAAAACATCCCTATAACAGTCTTAATGCATCACGAAATTTAAAGGTCTAAAACCTTCGTCTGTTAGGTCGATTCAGGACACTACGGGAAACCTTAATTTCCCTAAACCTTCAAAATTCTCAAGCTTCATATAAACTCCATAAATATTTCACCACCGGGTTAAAACTACAACAACGGGGAAATCAACCCCAAGGTCTACTCTACTGATTATTCCAACTCTTAATAATCGATCTCCCAACATGCCCTCAAAGTCATCAATTTATCTCAAAACCCATAAACCCTCAAAAACCCCAAAATCCACTTCAATCAATCAAATCCTATAATGAAAGCAATGAAAGGCAATTACTCCCCATACCTTAGATTGTCGATTTGATGAGTTCTCTCTTGAGCCTTTGGAAACCTTCACGAAAATCCTCGCCTTTTCCCTTTTTCCTCAGAGCTCTGCACTTTCTCCTTATTTTCACGATCTCCACAAATGAATCCTAATTCTCATCAATTCCTCCTTTTTGGTTAATTTAACTCTTGGGCCTCTAATATGGGCTTTCCCATAATACCCCCATTAATACTCCTCAAATGTCCATCTTACCCTTAATTCCTCTAATATTATTTTAAATTAATAATAATACTACTATATTCATATTATATACTATTATTTAATTAAAATAACCAAAACTTCATAAAAGCACCGACATCGACACGAGACACCATAAATTCACAGAAAACCACGAATATAATATTTAAATAAATTAAATAAATATTCTTACTAAATTTGGGGTGTTACAACTCTCCCCCACTTAAAGAATTTTCGCCCTCGAAAATCACCTCAAGGAAATAGAGTCGGATACGACTCCCTCATCTGATCTTCACGTTCCCAAGTCCAACTTTTGCCAGCTGGTCCACCCCACAACACCTTTGCCAAAGTTATGTCTTTACCCCGCAATTGCTTCATATCTTGACCATCGACACACACAGGCAATGCTTCCACAGTCAGATTATCTCTCACTTGTACATCATCCATCTGAATCACATGCGACGGATTCGAAACGTACTTCCTCAACTGAGACACATGGAACACGTCATGCAAATTCACAAGTGAAGGCGGTAAAGAAATTCGATAGGCTACCTCCCCTATCCTATGAGATATCTGATATGGACCAACAAAATGTGGAGTGAGCTTCCTAGACTTCAAAGCTCGACCCACACCAGTCACTGGCGTCACCCTCAAAAACACGTGATCTCCCTCTTGGAATTCAAGTGCTTTCCTCCTCTTATCATGGTAACTCTTCTGACGACTCTGCGAAGCTTTCATTCTCTCTTGGATCTTCTTAATCTTCTCTTCGTCTCTTGCACAATTTCAGGTCCGAGTACAACACTCTCGCCCAACTCATACCAACACAAAGGAGTCCTACACCTTCTCCCATACAAAGCTTCGTAGGGCGCCATTCCAATACTAGCATGAAAACTATTATTGTACGTGAACTCAATCAATGGCAAATGGCTATCCCATGATCCTCCATGATCCAACAACCAAGCCCTCAGCAAATCCTTTAAAGGTTGGATAGTCCTTTCAGTCTGACCGTCCGTTTGCAGATGATAGGCAGAACTCATCCTCAACTTGGTGCCCAACGCATCTTGCAAACTCTTCCAAAACCTCGATGTAAACCTCGGATCCCTATCTGACACAATACTCGAAGGTATCCCATGCAACTTCACAATCCCCTCAATATACATCTTGGCTAACTTCTCCATAGAATGATTAATCTTTAACGACAAGAAATGAGCCGACTTAGTTAGTCTATCCATGATCACCCAAATGGAATCATTTCCCTTAGTAGTCTTTGGAAATCTCACACAAAATCCATGGAAATACTATCCCATTTCCATTCTGGAATCCTCAACGGCTGCATCATACCTAAAGGCTTCTAATGCTCAACTTTCGACTTCTGACAAGTCAAACACGCATAGACAAATTACGCAACATCCTTCTTCATACCTGGCCACCAAAACAGCTTCTTCAGATCCTGATACATCTTCGTAGCACCGGGATGAATACTCAACCTACTTCGATGCCCTTCTTCAAGAATACTCCTCTTAATATCCGGAACATCTGGAACACACACCCTGTCTCTGAACATCATTACGCCATTCTCGTCAATCCGGAAGTCACCTCCGTTACCTTGGTTAATCAAAGTCAATTGATCAACCAACTTTAAATCAGATTGTTATCCTACTCTGATTTCTTCCCGAATACCACTAGTCAATTTCAACATTCCCAACTTCACACTGTCAGGAGTCGCTTCACATACTAGAATCAAATCTCTGAATTGTTCAATTAGTTCCATTTCTTTCACCATAAGCATCGACATATGCAATGACTTTCTGCTCAATGCATCGGCCACTACATTTGCCTTTCCCGGATGATAACTCAAATCAAAATCGAAATCCTTCAACAACTCTAACCACCTTCTCTGCCTCATATTCAATTCCTTCTGATCAAATAAGTACTTCAGACTTTTATGATCACTGAACACCTCAAATTTAGAGCCAAATAGATAATGTCTCCAAATCTTCAACACAAACACCACAGCGGCCAATTCCAAGTCATGCGTAGGATAATTCCTCTTATGAACTCGCAATTGTCTTGAAGCATAGGCAACAACTTGTCCATTCTGCATCAATACTCCACCAAGACCCATCTTCGACGCATCACAATACACCACAAAAGATTCACTCGGATTAGGCAAAATCAACCCTGGAGCGGTCGTCAACCTCTTCTTCAATTCTACAAAACTTTCTTCACCAGCTACATCCCGCACAAAAGTCTAACCCTTTCGAGTCAACTGAGTCAAAGGTAATGCCAACTTAGAAAAGCCTTCAATAAACCTGCGGTAGTAACCCGCTAATCCCAGAAAACTTCGTATCTCAGTAGCAGACTTCGGAGTCTCCCACTGTAACACAACATCAATCTTAGAAGGATCAACAGTAACACCACCACTTGAAATCACATGGCCAAGGAAACTCACTTCCTTAAACCAAAAGTCACACTTCGACAGCTTTGCATACAACTTCTTCTCTTTCAACACTTGCAGCACAGTCCTCAAATGCCCGACATGTTCTTTAGATCTAGAATATATCAAGATGTCATCGATAAACACCACCACAAACTTATCCAAATACTCATGAAAAATCCGATTCATGTACTCCATGAACACACCAGGTGCATTAGATACACCAAACGGCATCACAGTGTACTCATAGTGTCCATACCTCGTCCTGAAAGCCGTCTTCGGAATATCATCAGGCTTAACTCGAATCTGATGATAACCCGACCTCAAATCAATCTTGCTAAACACATAAGGACCTACTAGCTGATCCATCAAATCGTTGATTCTCAGAAGTGGATACTTATTCTTGATGGTCACTTTATTCAACTGCCGATAATCAACACACAATCTCATACTTCCATCCTTCTTCTTCACTAACAACATAGGAGCACCCCACGGGGAAACACTTGGTCGAACAAACCTCTTCTCAAGCAACTCTTCCAACTGTTTCTTCAAGTCACTTAGCCTAAAAGCTGACATCTGATAAGGAGCCATCGACACTGGACTCGTACCTGGTATTAAGTCCACTGCAAACTCTACTTCGCGCTCTGGAGGCAAACCACTGATGTCATCTGGAAACACATCTGGGAATTCACAGACAACAGGCAACTCCACACTCGCAGCTTCACGATCAATTTGTAATGATGTAAACATTACAAACACCAAAGCTTCGTCCTCTTGAAGTTCCTCTACTTGCTTAGCAGATAAGAACATCAACTCCCCACTATCATCAATCTCAGGAAACTTTACAGTCTTGTTATAACAATTGATATGAACACGGTTGAACTCCAACCAGTTCATTCCAAAGATCACGTCAATTTGGTGCAAGGGTAAGCACACCAAATCAATCACAAAGCTCTTCTCAAAGATCGTCATAGGACATCTCAAACACACAAGGGTAGTAGTAACAGAACAGATAGCAGAAGTTTATATTACCATATTCCCATTCATATCAGATAACTTCAACCTCAATCTATTAGCACATTCAAGTGAGATAAAAGAATGAGTAGCACCAGTATCAATAATAGCAACCAACTCGATATTATTAATAAAACAAGTACCTCGAATCAGGTTGTCCTTCTCTGGCGTTTCTACACCACTCAAAGCAAACACTCTGCCACTGGTCTGAGTAGCAGTCACGGTCTTCTTCGGATTCTGACATTGAGTACTGATATGACCTTTCTCACCACAATTGAAACAGGTCGGACCGTCATCTTTCAAGTCAGTAGCTCTATGCCCCTTCATACCACATCGATAGCACCTCACCACATTATTGGTGCACACATCAGCACGGTGGCCTTGCTCGCCACACTTATGACACTTTCTAGAAGCGAGAGATGCTCCCCCACTTGTCTTTTTCCCATTCGAAGCCTTCTGCTTCCCTTTGTCAGCTGAAGTTGTATAAGGCTTACCCCTATACTTCCCTTTCTTCTCACTCAACTGCTTATAGTGAGCAGATCGAGCTCGACTATCCTCATCGTAGATTCTGGTCTTATAAACCAACTCAGCATACCTACGGATCTGCTGATACCCAATACCCTGCTTAATCTCTGGTCTCAGCCCATTCTCGAACTTGAGACATTTGGACATCTCAGCATCAGCACGATTATAGTGCGGACAGAACTTCACTAGCTTCTCAAACTTTGCAGCATACTCTGCTACAGTCATGTCTCCTTGCTTCAGCTCAAGGAATTCCACTTCTCTCTTGCCACGAGCATCCTCTGGAAAATACTTTCCCAGAAACTCTTGCCTAAACACATCCCAAGTTATCAAAGTGCCAACATCATTAAGCCTCTAACGGGTGTTATTCCACCAGTCCTCAGCCTCTTCTTCCAGCATATGCATTATGAACTGAACCTGTTGCTCATCAGAACACCCCATCACCCGGAAGATCTTCTCGATTGCCTTCAGCCACTTGTGTGCACTTGCTGGATAATGCGTACCTACAAAAGTTGGTGGATTGTTCCTTTGAAACTTCCCCAAAGCACGAAACTCATCAGGAGCTCCACCATTTGGATTCAGCTGCGCCACCACATTAGCAACCGATTCCAATGCATCAGCAATCGCACGATCATTTCTTCCAGCCATCCTGCACACCATCAATAAGGTTAGAAGAACTAAAACATCGACAGTGTACACACACTCGTCGACTGACAGGGACATACATCAAGTAAAAACCTGGCCGGACGGACCGACCTGCTCTGATACCACTAATGTAACACCCTTTTCTACCCCCAATAATGTTGCAGCAGAAACAACTCAAATATCAGAGTAAGGCATAAAAATTCCCTCAAAGGGTGCACATTTCTCATTAAATCAAAATAACACAATTACCCTGTAAACAAAGGGTCTCCTCAAAGTTTCAAAAAAAGTCTTCACATGGCAGCGGAACTCAAAATTTTCAAATAAAAGGTTTTCGACAAACATCATAATAATAAAATAAAAACCATATCATCAAATGACAATGAAAATAAGGAAACAACATAGTTCGACTCAAAGGACACCAACCTGATGTTACACTATCAGAGCAAGACCCTCTAAATCGACCAAAAGCAAATAAACTTCAAGTCCTCGAAAGCATCCACGGCTAAACTTGATCACCTACACGTTACCCACGTTGAGGCAACATTCAAACAGGAAGGGTGAGTAATCACAATTCATAATAATCATTATAAAACAAGATATACATAAAAATGGCTTTAACTTCATAAACGACATCATCAAGGTCATCATCAAGGAAAACATCAGGAAACACCATATCACAAATTCATCAATGCCAAAAAAAATGCAATGCATAACAAGACTCATGCATGTGGTACCAATCGTCATAATAGATGGCCATTAGGCCATCAAGCCTCAAAAGATCCCCGTCAATAGGATCGATCCCGCATTCGGAACCGGAGCACGTCATAATTACCTCATATCTGCACAATGGGAATGAAGCGTCGTCACATCGTATGCATATGAATGTATGATACACAACATCACTAATCATCATCATCAAAGTAAACTTCATAATATGCATAATCATTCATCATTTTTCACAAAATTCATATAATCATATATTCATCAAAACATCACAATTTATCACCTCAATATCATCAAGAACATCATGGCAAGTCATCATAACATCACAGCATCAAAACATTAAAAACAGCACAGCAGCATAAACAAGAATATGGGAACAGCTGAAGTTCGCTCCAGGGTTCACCTAGCGAACCTGTTCGCTGTGGGCTTCGCTTAGCGATGCGGCCAGCGAACCTTACAGACCCACACTCAACACCCGAACACAATCATCTGTCACACTCACTGGTTGACTCGCTTAGCGAACTCCCTCGCTGACTCCTTCGCTTAGCGAAACTCCCAGCAAAGCCCACCTTTCCTCTCCAGAATCATCTTAGTACTCCCTCCCACGTTATCGCGCATTCGTTGCGCTGCTCGTCTAGCGAGCCTTGGCGAACATTTGCCTAGCGAACCTGCGATTACAGCAAATCGCTGCTATGCATTAGTAGCTCCCCAACCTCCAAGGTACATGCGATTACAGTCCCAAATGACCCAAAAACATCCCTATAGTAGTCTTAATGCATCACAGAATTTAAAGGTCTAAAACCTACGTCTGTTAGGTCGATTCAGGACACTACGAAAAACCTTAATTTCCCTAAAGCTTCAAAACTCTCAAGCTTCATATAAACTCCATAAATTCTTCACCACCGGGTTAAAACTACAACAACGGGGAAATCAGCCCCAAGTTCTACTCTACTGATTATTCCAACTCTTAATAATCGATCTCCCAACATGCCCTCAAAGTCATCAGTTTATCTCAAAACCCATAAACCCTCAAAAACCCCAAAATCCACTTCAATCAATCGAATCCTATAATGAAAGCAATGAAAGGCAATTACTCCCCATACCTTAGATTGTCGATCCAATGAGTTCTCTCTTGAGCCTTTGGAAACCTTCACGAAAATCCTCGCCTTTTCCCTTTTTCCTCAGAGCTCTGCACTTTCTCCTTATTTTCACGATCTCCACAAATGAATCCTAATTCTCATCAATTCCTCCTTTTTGGTTAATTTAACTCTTGGGCCCCTAATATGGGCTTTCCCATAATACCCCCACTAATACTCCTCAAATGTCTATCTTACCCTTAATTCCTCTAATATTATTGTAAATTAATAATAATACTAATATATTCATATTATATACTATTATTTAATTAAAATAACCAAAACTTCATAAAAGCACCGACATCGACACGAGACACCAAAAATTCACAGAAAACCACGAATATAACATTTAAATAAATTAAATAAATATTTGTTGCGATGAGAATCGGATAACAAGCTATTGATTAACTTGCATCACATTTCTTTGAATTCACCACCGACTTTGATTTATCCAAAGGAAAGGTTCAAGGTCGAGAAAACCTAAAGAGGGAGATCTAAGGTTCGGGGGTTGGCTATACTAAGGGAAGTTATTAGCACCCTTAATATCTGTAGTACTCTACAGGAGCCTCTTATTTAGTTTGTGTTATGTTATGTTTGCTTGCTAACGGATATCTGCTAAAGGTAAAGGTAAAGACCTAGGGGTATATACACTAAGTTTGCTCTCCAAGACGTCGCATCTTGTGCCTACGTATCTGACTAAAGAATCAGAGCAACCGTAGTTCACCTAACTAAGGGTGAATTGGAGGAACCATTGACTATGGCCAAAGTTCCAAGGGGGGAAATGAGTGTGAGCTCATTTTAGAGTTTAAGGAAACTCTCTAAGTCTAGGTTATGGGGGAAGTGAATACTCAAGGTGATGAGTTCACATAGAGTCCAAGAACTCTATCCTAACTCTAAGTTGTGAGATTAAATGGCTATGAGACCAAGGGAGAATGGCTATGACTATGAGGTCAAAGCCTACCTATGACTATGAGGTCAAAGGTTTAAGAGATAACTCTATGACTATGAGGTCAAGAGGGGATCCTATGGCTATGAGGTCAAAGAGGAGATCCTATGACTATGAAGTCAAAGAGGATATACATACCTATGACTATGAGGCCAAGGGTTGATTATGAGATATCTATGACCTTGAGGTCAATAGGAAGACTTTCCTTTGGAAGGTGGGGGAAGAATAACTTCTTATGAATAAGAATGTTACAAGTGATTTGAGATTCAAATGAACACTTATGAGTTCAAGAATTCAAAGAGGATGTAGAATAATTAAGCAATTATCAAGACTCACAAGTATGGTTCAATATTCATGTATAGCATGTGATAGTGAAATAATTCACAACAATCATAAACACAAGATGCACACATATCAATTTCAAGTTTGAAATTAAAGACCAAGAATTCAAGGCAAAGGTCTTAATAACAAAGTCACACAAAACACTAGTGTGGTGAACTCATCCAAGGTTTAATGAACTTTCTCAAGTATCAAAAATTATCACAAGGATTCTCAAGGAAACGGTAATTTTTAAGTGGAGTATAAAATTTAAAGAAAAGTTTTATATATGTTTTTTTATGAATTTTTAATTTAAAGTAAAATTAAATAAAAAATATTAAATTAAATTATTAAATTAAACAACAAGCATTAAAGATGAATTTTTTGGAAATTTTTTGTTTAAAGGAAAACATTTTAGTAATTAGAAATGAAGTGAGAATTTAAAAAAGAAATAAATAAAGAAAGAACAGAATGGGGTGTATTAGCAATTCTTGCTAAGTTGAAAATTCTATTAATATGCCTAATGGGCCTTTGAGAGTGTGGTGTTAAAAGTAAAATCTGCCAGACCCATATCAAAACCAAAGCATAAAAGGAAGTAAAAATCAGAAAAAAAGGGGACTGGGGCGAGGGGGATTCAAACCCCAGCCCCCTAGGTTACAGAGCGTATGGTCTACCACTAGGGTGGCTATACATCCATTGTATAAGCCACCCCTACAAATACTTAAACTCAAATTAAATCAATAAATGAACCCAGGCGAAGAAAAAAAACGTGCAGGGTACAAAACCTTTGTGTCAGCTCATGATATCAATTGGTCACTTAGAATTACTCACAACAAGACAAAAAAAGTTTAATAACCAATCACATTTCATGATTCTTCTTTCTCATGCAAACATGCATAACTCTGAAAAAAGCATCGTGGGCATCAAACAAACATGGCCATCCCTTCCTTTGCAGCCATGAACTCCCTCCTCCTTTAGCCAAAAGTCAAGAAACAAAGCACCATTATGTTGTGCCCTTTCAGTAGAGTAATGGTAAACC
Organism: Lathyrus tuberosus; assembly: GCA_022829125.1. Lineage (NCBI taxonomy): Eukaryota > Viridiplantae > Streptophyta > Magnoliopsida > Fabales > Fabaceae > Lathyrus > Lathyrus tuberosus. The sequence goes on from JALAZF010000040.1 coordinate 16,946,288, forward strand.
CTTGCTGGCTCAAAATAGTCTTTAAAAATGGGAGAAACTGGATGCAAATATCATGATACGAAACTGAAGCATGGACAGAACTCTCATGAAAAATGATACATGAATTCACAGGTCTTGCATTAGAATAGAACTTTGTTCTACCAACTATTTGCCATACCAATATGTTTCCAATAGGCCTTGCTTTTGAATCTAAACTGAACTGATGTAGATAACCTGGGAGGCATATTCAACTTTAACAGAAAGACATGAACAACCGTCAAATAAAAACACAAAAACAAATATGAGCGGATATGAGAACTACTCTTGTCATGTCTCCTTCAAGTTACATGGTCCAAAACTTAAGAGATAACCTAGTGAGTCACACACAGGGGATCGATATAATGGCATGAATTCAAATGGATCTATGAGTTTGCTAAATAAACAGCTTAGCACAAAAGTCATTAAGAATGAGAACTTGTTACCATCATGATAACTTCTCTATGATGACTTAAACAAACTCCTGATAGTAGTTTTAATGCATTATTCAAACTTAAACACCAGTCATGCATTCAAAACAGCTTAAAGACAAAAACCAGGTATTCCATCTTAGCACAATCTGGCAGTGTGAAAACGCATTTATGTGATTTTTAACATTAGTATCATAACTCTGAAATAAATGAACATACCTCCCTAGATGTGATCATGGCATTAGTGTCCCTTATCAATCCAATATACCTCACACCAGTTTTCGATAATGGCCTTTAGTATTCAAATGTGGCATTAGAATACAAAGCAATACAGCCTTAAGAACAAGCAGTGTCACCTAATATGACTCAAACACATCTTTCATTCCAACCCTACTGACCTGACATAGGTGGTCTGAAACTTTTCAAGCATTTGGTATTTATTATGAAGATATGGACAGTATAATATCCAACTGGCAATTTCAACAATCACCATATAGATCCAATGAATTAATGGCAGTGCAGGTTGAACATAATAATCAGCTATGCCTATGTCTTAAAGCATGGAAAGCAAAAGATCTTATACATTCATCTTATTAGCATAATTCCAAACCTTCTATGCTGTCAAACCAAACTTAACATGATAGGGACAACTCAAGCTCTCCCAAGATTCAAACTACCTTAAAAAAAACTGAACACATCCAAGGCTTGGCAGTTGACAAAAAGAAATCTTATGAACATAATTTCTCATACCTATTGTTTAGATTCAAAAACTGCAAATGAAATTAAAATACACCTTATACTGATCTCAAGACCTCAACCATAAAGCCATATGATCATGTCAACTAAAACAACTATGTTTTTAACCAAAAAAAATCTGAACATCTGAACATGAGAAAAAAAAGACATGGTACTGATGTCTACAAAGGTCAAGGTTATAAAGCAAGGATGAGACAGAATAGTTTGTCATGCCAACATACATTCAAAACAGGTTCTTAACCCTTGGATATGTACATATCATGTTGACAAAAGCTACCAATGTAAACAATATGCTAACAAATGTTCAAACAAATCACTCATATGAATCTTAACATCATGTTCATGATCATTCACTAAAATGTAAGACAAAGCGTGGCAGTATTATTATGATATATAGAGCATGGAATAAGAAGGAAAAAAAAAAGAATACCTAGTGGAATAATGTCCACTGCAACTTCAAGTATGAATTGATTTCTTTCCTCTCTTAGCAGCAACCTCTAGTGTGATACTCTTCCTCCCTTCACTTGCCAAACTCATAACACACTGACTTACTAAGATGTTTTTAAGTTAATTATTGGTGAGAAATGAAGGAACCAGGCCTGCTATTTATAGGGAAAGTATGAGAAACCAAGGCATGGTCATTTTTACCACAAATGCCAACACTACCCTTTTCCATCGTGTGAACTATGCATTTGCTGAACAAAATCCTCCAATATCTTCTGATCATCTGAGCCAGAACTGGTGAGAAGTGATTGGTGAGAGGATCAAAGAATAAACAATGTTATTTTGCCTTGTAAAGTTTCTCTCACCTCCTCCTACTTGTATAACTATGACACAAATTCATATTTTAATGGAAATCAAGTGGAAATTCGTGGGCAAGCTAGGATTAAGGTTAAATTCCTCATTAGAACTCAGAAACAAGAAGATTTGGTGATTAGAGAATGGTTTGAGCAAATATACAAAAGTTGGTTTCTTGAACTTTAAGGAATGGAACCCCCCAACTTTGGACCTTCAAAATTCCTAGCTCCCTTGATGGATGGAGGAATTCTAGTACTCTTTGGAAAGCTCTCATTGCCCTCCACAACTTTCATGACCAAGGGTTTTTGAGTTGAGGCTTGGATCTTTGAGAAAAACTGGGTCAAAGTTAGCTTGTCACTAGGGCAAAAGATGCTGAAAATTCACTGTCCTTGGGCAGTTTGGCTTCCAAGCTTCATAACTCACAAACCATGCAGTTTTAGGAGAAAAGTCATATTTAACAGTTTGAAGATCTTGGAAAGATCTTTCACTTGGGCTTTGAGTCACTCCATTTGGATGTGTGGTTTGGAAATTATGATCATTTCAAGTTATCACAAGAGAGGGAATTTCCACCTATAAAACGTTTTATGATCATAAACTTACTTTATTTGCCAGAAACTTCTTGAAACTTGACCTTGACACTTTAAATCATAAATAAGACATGTTATGATGATTTGAGGCAAAGGAGATTCCATTTGGATCAAAATCCCAAAGATTAGGGTTTCAGTCAAAACCCTAATTTTGACTGTGAATGCACTGAGATAAACCTCTATTATCTTGCTTCTTTCTTCACATCCAAAGCTCATAGAAGACCTCTAGGGATGTTTACTAACTCATGGAGTCATGGCCTAGGGTTTGAAGGCATCTCCTGATGAAAATCAAGGTCAATGATCCTTATGTCTTATAGAAACCCTAATATCGGAGAGAGGGTGCAACTGGGGCTCAAACTGCTCATGATGAGGACCAGATGACCTTGAATTCTTGTCGAGTGAGACCTCTTGGATATAGGTAAACTCAAATGGTTGATGAACCAATCAACTCTTGAATTGACAGGGCAAAATTCTTCAGTGATTCTTCAGGTTAAAACCCTAATTCCATACTTTGGGTCTGGTGATCTTTTGTTGACTTGACTTTATTCAAAGTCTTGAGATCTTGGTTCCAAACAACTAGTGATGCTTTGTGATGATTGTATGGAGCCAGAGAATACCTTAGGAGGCTTTGAATTTCTCTGTGTAAACCCTAATTCCAAACATGAGAAAAACAAACTGCAAGATATGGGTTAGTTAAAATAGTTCACATATTTGATTGATTCAAAATGTCTATGCAAGATGTTATGACATCTAAGAGGTAAAATTTGGGGTACAACAATATTCTTACGAAATTTGGGGTGTTACACCAGACATCTTTTCCTTCCATACAATAGGAGGACCTACGATTGCTCTGATTTCCCTATTTTCCTTAAAACAGGAATACGTAGGCATAAGATTGCAAAATCTTAGCGAGCATACTTATCAAAAACCTTAGGTCCCTGACCTTACCAAAAACATCAGAAAACTCGAAAAACAAAAAAAATACTCTCTCTCTCTCTCAAACCCATCCACAAAGGAGAAACTTTCCCATTTTAAGGACAAACAAAATCAAGTACAAAGCAGAACCTAAAACTATCATCTCATGGATAACCATGTATAGGATGGGTAATTGACAACTCCCCATTGTATAACCTGACCCCGGACTCCCCAATCTCTGTCAAGCATTTGTTCAGTTAAACATTCGCGTGCAAGGTTAGTTTTAGATAGCTTCCCTTTCCCTTACAGCTTCACAAGATAAATAAGAAATCAGAAAGTAGCACTCAACGTTCTTCCCACTGAGGTGAGGAAATCCAATTTGCGATAAGGTGGTCGCGTCACCGACAATAACCGCACGCTACACACCCAGGCTGTCTTGAAAGCAATGGATAAGCAATTTCTGGTTGTTGGTATAAGCAACCATCTTTCTAAAGTACATAACCAGATGAGCCCTTGGACAAGAATGTCCTTTTTATTTCACAAACTCCTGAATCTTAAATTTGGAAAGCATGACAAGGTTGGAAACAAGGAACATGTTGTCCACATCAACAATGAAGAAATCAGTACCCTCCATGGCTCTAAGTCTCTTGTCTATAGTTTGAAACTGTTCATAGACAACTTCAGGTTCAACAAAATCCTCATGATCTTCACCTTGAGCACTAGCAGCATTGTAATCAAAGAGAGGATTCTCATAGGGAGCTCGGGTAGTCTGGTCAATAGTATGATCTACATGCCTGGGTTAAGAGAAAACAGGAGCTTAAAACACTGGTCCAGCTGTTTAACTAATCATATATAGCAGTAGTAGCAAGAGGTGGAGAATAGTTATAGGGTAAACCAAATTCTAGACATGTAGAAGGTGGCATCTGGACAAGCTGAGGATCAGTAGCAGCACTTGAAACTTCCCGGATAACAGTTCTTTGAGGTTGCTCTCCTCTGGAAATCAGGACTTGGAGCATCTCAGCAAGCTTAGTCATGCCTGACTTCAGATCATCAATCTCTATTCTGATCTATGCGTTATGTTGTTTCATGTTCTGACATTCTGCGTCTGATGTTAGCTCTAGTCCTATATCAGTGACGAGGAATTATCTTGACGAATGACAGACGATTGAAACATAGAGACAGCTGGAATGAATTGCTGAACAACCTGGATGTATGCAAAGGATGCAAATGATATGCAATGTCATGTAATGCCAGATGCATGAATTGATTTTTTGTATTTGTATAAAGAAAATGCAATGTAGGTATAGTTAGAATCTGGGATAACACGAGTAATTTATAACACCCTACTAGGTAGGCTTCTTAACAGATAGTCATATGTCTTTTACCCATAAAATGATCATTGGATAGTTTCTAAGTTTTGGATAGGGTTTTCAGAGTCATGGACCTTAGTCGTATCAACGTCATGCAATGAGCTAGCCGCTTTATAACAAGAATGACGAAAAGGTCTCTTCTGAGCGGGTTTTCATATTGGTTGCAACAAGGAGATGTCCTTGAAGTCTAATATTACAGAACCACCAAAATAGAAACAGGCTCTAAAAGGGGGACCTAGAGTCATGGACCCTTCATGAATCAACGTCATGCAACAGGCTAGCTGTTTTATAACGAGATCTACAAACAGGTCTACTCTAGAGGAACCTTCATGCTAGTTGCAACAAGGAGATCTCCTTGAAGTCTAACACTACAAACTACCAAATCTAAACTTATGTTTTCCCTCTTCTTTTTCCAAAACTCGGGTGTAAAGCTTTATTCATAGTATTAGATCCCAAAGCCCACATGATATATATATATATATATATATATATATATATATATATATATATATATATATATATATATATATATATATATATATATATATATATATAAGTGCCATAAAGAAAAGATAAACATATAATCAAAGAAGAAAGGAAAAAACCAAAGCTAACACATAAAAAACACCTAACTAAACTAGGCTTGACTCACTTAGGATGGGAATGTCCCCAGAAGAGTCGCTATCTGTCGTACCTTGAAAAATGAGAACAACCTCGCGAATCACAATCGTACGCCCGCGAGATGGACTTAACAGAGTCGCCACCGATCTTAATTTATTCCCATAGAGGGAAAGGGAAAATGTCGAATAAAACCACTAAAAAGAAAGGAAAAGGATATGGTCATCGCAATCGATATCTGAATTTGGGAGTCAGTTATGCAAAGGGAAGGTATTAGTACCCCCTCACGTTCGTTGTACTCAACGGGAACCATTTACTTAAAGTTGAATGTATGTTAGCTTAATGTTAATTTCTAAATATTCTAGTTATTTGAATGGGAAGAGGGAGGGAAATGAGAGATATTTTTTAGATTATTATTAAGAGAAAGGGAACATAAAGAGGTTTACATTATTAGGGTGCTCGCCAAGACTTCGCAGTCAAGTGCCTACATATCCTTACAAGGAAGAAATCAGAGCAATCGTAGTTCGGGTCAAGGTTTGTCTAAGAATTGGAAGTTTTGAATATGGTTTGTATATATTTTAGGAATGATGAACATTTGATTTTGATCAAATGTTCAAAGAGTTTGTGCTAGAGTGTTAAACTCTAACAACCCTTTTCATTCAAGATTGATTGAGAAAATTGTTTGTAGACCATGAACATTGATAGTTATCAATGGTTCAAAGAGTTATGCCAGAATGCTAGACTCTAACATCTCTTGGTCCAAGTTATTTATTAAGTGTTTTAAGGATAAAAGAAGGAAATAATTGTCTATCTCAATGTGCAAGACTTGAGACCAATCTTTCAAGGGTTTTGCTAGAATGCTAGATTCCAACAATCCTTTCCTTTTAAGTTTATTTCAAAAAGAGTTTTGATGTATTTTGAAGTATTTCAGTCATTCTTAAGGAAGGAAAAAAGTTTTGAGATGGCACTTGACAAATTGGCAAAGGTTTGTTTAGGAATAGTTCAAGTTGTAGAATTATAGTTTGGTTTGAGATTTAAGGTTTTAGGATAAAGTTTGATGAAAGATTATGGTTGGAGAAAGAATTAGTGTTTGATAAAGATTAGGAATTGATGATTAATGACTTGGCGAGAACATTAAGGTTTGATGAGAATTAGGGTTTGATGAGGAAGTTAGGACTTGGTGAGAAAATTAAGACTTGATGAAAAGTAGGATTTGAGAAACTTCAAGGTTTTGAGAAAGTTCAAGGTTGGATGAAAAAATTACGACTTGATGAGATGTAGGGTTTGAGAAAATATTTGAGATATGGTTTTGGGTCTGATGGGTAAGTGTTATGACAACGATCATGATTCATTGAATTCACACTTAGGGCATAGCATGCATTAAGTTCATGTTCATCACAAGGTTCATTTCACAAGACTAGTTTAGACATGGTAAAAGAAGAGAAATAAAACATGCTTCTCAAACAAAATAGGTCAATATGGTATCAATTATCATGCATATCATTCACCCAACAAAATATTTTAGACTAAACAAACTGATCAAGCATTAAAACATTCAACAATCCTACCACATGATAACTATATTATTTAATCAATACAAAGTTCACAAATTAGCCAAGAGGAGGAAATTCAAACATGTCTTTACAAAGAAAAGCATAAAGAATATTGATTCAAAGATTTTTATTTAAAATGTGAGTAAATAATAAATGACATAAATAAGTTTAAATAGCAAAATAAAAATATTTAGGGTTTTTAAAATTAAAATGGAAAAGAAAAAAAAGTAAAAGAGAAAAGAAAATTAAATGAAATAAATAAAATGGAAAAGAAAATAGAAAGAAAAAAAAAGGAGTGAGAGAAAGAAAGGGAGAAGAAAAAAGAGTGGAAAAAATGAAAATGTGGTGGTAGGGACTTGAAACCACGCCCTCCACACAACCAACACACTTGGACCAACACCTCAACCACTAAGCAACATGGGGTGCACTCAAACAAGTATGTAAACATAAATAATATATATATTAAACAAACTTTTTAAATTGAAAATTGGCGCTAGGAACTTCATCATTTTCATCGTTCAATTACCGTAACTCTTTTTTTTTTTTACAAAAATGCAACTTTCTCATACGGGCATCAAAAGTAGTTCGGAAGGAAACCCATAAAGTTGGACAAAAGTACAAAAGTGGTTTTGTACTTTAGTAGCCTCAAGTTGACTTTTCCTATCATTGTTATCAGCTTGTACATGCTACATCGGAGGTTTGGATCAGTTCAATGCCTTAAAAAACAAGTCAACATGATTAAAGCATAAATTTATGCATTGCCCAAAATCAACTCATGTTGGCAGATTGGATTAAGTTTTTCTATAGTGAATGAAGATCAAATGCTGCAGAATTTGGTACCAACTTGAAGATTTCATGTGATACTACAAGTTTCCAGTTGATCACATGCTGAGAAAGTGGTTGGAAAGTTCCCAACAATGGCCCTAAATTCGTGTAACCAAATCTGCCTAGTCCTTAGTAAAAATTTTGGGTTGGACAATCAGCTCTACCATGGCTACTTCTCCTCTTCGAAACTTCATTCTCAAGAAAAAGAAATTTATGCTCTTGGTACCATTGGAAAGAAGACATAAAATACTACAACTTTCATGTTGATCACTTGAGGAAATTCGAATTGCATCATGGAGAAAATTGGACATCAATATTGAATCCTTTAGTTGTTTGACACTTAGACAGATTCTGAGTATTTTGGCAATTCCAACAACTTTGAAAATCTCAACTTTGGCACTTCATAACTTCCAATTCTCTTGAGCTTTTGATCCAATTTTTCCATAATAATGAAGTATGTAATGTCATCTTCAAGTACATACCTTGGGCATGAAAAATGGTTGCTTGGATTGACCACAAAATGGTCATAAAGTCATGCACTTGATAAGGTAAAAAACTTGGAAAAATTTCTAAGTAATGGGATTTTCAACAACTTGAAAAATCTCAACTTTGATCAATCATAATTTCCACTTCAAGAAAGCTTTTGGCTTGTAATTTTCATCAAATTGTAGTATCAAATGCCTTCTTTAAACACAATCCTCAAGTGCTTCAATTGGATGCTTGAGGAAGAAGTTATGATCTTGGAAAGTAGGTCACTTGTTCATTAATTTCCATAACTTGCAAAATTTCAAGTACCCTAATTTGACAACTTTGACTCTTTTTTGTGATTTTCTTGATTAATCATGCTCCAATTCACTCATTTTCCATATTATCATGATTATTGACTTGAGGAAGTCATGTTTGACAAAAAATGTCATAAGTCAAACTTTGACTTTGAATTTGCATCAGATGAAATCCAATCTTACACTTGTCAATGTATCAAGCTTCTTGAGCTAATTGGGTCATGTGAGTGGAGTCCAAAGATGTATTTGAGGGTCTTGAATCATGTTCCTAAGCATGGGATTATGTCTTGGTTAAAAAGTCAATATCCAGTTGACTTTGACCAAAAAAACCCTAATTTGGTGCACTTGAGGAATTAAGACTTGATGATCATGACTTGATGCAATCTCAACCTTGGTTGTTGATGGAGAGAAACTCTTAATCAATGAGTGCGTGAAATAGTTGAGATGTTGATGAACACATCAAACTTTGACTGATCAAACACTTGGTCTTCTTTATGTAATGCACATGATGCAACTAACCATGATGGAATCTATGGGGTAAAATTTGAGGTATGACACAGGCTGAATGTGGAAAGTTTAAATTCGGTGGCAAGGGGCAGTTCAGGGTGGTGGAAAGAGGTGTGTAATATGGATTTATGAGGGCTGGAAGTTTCAAGTGAACACTCTGTAAAAGTTACGTACAAGAGCCTTCTGCCCGAAGGTTCCAATGCGATTAGGTAGCCGTGGTCGAAGATTTGGAATATAGCAATTCCAACAAAAGTTTCGTGCACGGTTTGGATATTAGTGCAAAATAGGATTCCTACAAAGGATAATATAGACAAGACTGGAATAGTACTACAAGATCAGGCTAGTTGTACAGGGGATGCGGCAGTGAGGAGTCGGTTTCTCATGTTTTTTTCAAGTACCAAAGATTTGCAGTTGTTTGGAGATTTATTTGCAGATGGCTAGGAGTCTCAACAGATTTTCACAATGAAGGGTGGTAGCATTTGTTGCAGTTTGAGAACTTACTTGGAGGCGGAAAGGAGCTAGCCTTGAAGCTTTGGGTAATATGGTGCGCTTGCGTTTGGAGTATTTAGAAAGCAAGGAACGATAAAATTTTCCGCAACAAGGAAATTCAGGACATGAAGGTGATAGAGGAAGCAATTCTTCTATCTTGGAGATGGCTAAAATTAAAATCAAAATGGATATCAGGTGAGTTTCAGTTTGGTGGCTAAACCCTAGGGTGTGCCTGGGTGTAGCAGTGTAATTTGTCACTGTGGGGATTCAGGTTTTTCAAGGACAGAAGCCAAAGTCGGATGCAGTATCTGGTGTAGTTCTTTCTGGTTTCAACTTCTATTGGATTAATTTCCAAGGTTTTCTGGTGAATTGTTCAAATTGTGGCTGGCTTGAATTCTCTGGTGTGTGTTGTTCAGTTTGTGTTTTTTCCATTTGCAGTCTTGTTGTTTTCACGATCAGCTGGAGAGTTTAGGCGTGTGGCCAATTCAGTTTATGATTTGGTTGTGGTGTTAGGGGCTTGTGTGTGTGTGGTCGCTGTTAGTTCTTGTAGCTTTTGGCCTGTTGTGTTGATCTTTTGGGGTAGGCGTTAGGTTGGCAGCATTTTGTAGCTCCTGCTTGTACTTTTTTCTATGTTTAGAACTTTCTTTTGGTGTGCTTGCTTAGTTTGTCGTTACAGGTTACTAGTTTGATTTTTTCTTTATGGCATTTCTTATGCCTTTAATATATTAATTTTTCAGTTTGGCCGTTTCAAAAAATATTTATCTATGCACAATTTTTCAACATGCTCTATTTTTTGTAACGTGTCATTGAGAGAAATTACTTGAGAGAATTTTGAATTCTTTTAATGTTGATACAAAACTAAAGTTTATATTTGTTGCAACTCCTTACCTATTTTTCTTGTAGTTTACTGGTATTTTTTGTAAACAATCACAAGTTTTAGTTCACCGAATGGATCAAATTCGGAAAAAAAATCCTAAAGACAATTTGTATAGAGAAGTACAACTAAAAGTGTTGGTGTTTCAACTTTAGATGTTTGAATTTTGACAAACTAGAAAAAAACTCTAATTGAAAAACTATAAAATTGCTTTGAAAAAGGAAAATAGACAAAAAAAAACATAATAAATGTTATAAAAGAAAATGCTTCAATTGAAAAGACTTAAAGAATTTAAAGAAATGACGTAGACTCATACATGAAATTTATGACCCTTGATCACAAAAATGGGATCAACATATATACTAATACAGTGTTAACCATCGAGAATTGTTACCTCCACTGAACTTGACACTTATCCCCTTGCGTAGACTTCAATCTTCTAGTTTGCTTCTATGCGTATTCAATGTTGAAACTACTGCAAATCACCCATCATGCTGATAACTGCCTTTGAACCCTTTAATTGTCTCTATTGAGAATCTATGATCAAATTTTATTGTGGCCTCGAAATACCTTCAAATCACCTAAACTTTAGACTTAAGAATTTCCTAAGTCCCCAACAATTACGTGAACGCGTCGAACTAGACACCTCACCTCATCTCCACGTCGAAGTGTTGATTAGTGCAAGCATTTTTGAGATTATAGAAATGTTTTGAAGAGAGAGTGATCATAATCTTGTGGATATGTTCCTGAGACTCTTTCATCCACATACTCCCTTCGCTCCCAAACTCAAAGCTCCTATTCTCTGATATGGTCGCACTTACATCCTAGAAACTCCAAAACAAGAAGAAGAATCTACAATTTGGTTTTCTCAAGTACTAATCCCTTACTTCATTTCAGGTACTATTCATGCTTTCATGGGTCCTCTACCCAGACCCAATAATAAACCACAGAACTTGGAGAGATTTTTTCCTAGTTTATTATTGTGCAAACCCCTTGTGTTTGAGAATGAACCTTTTGATTTTAGTTTCATAAAAAAACCATGTATTATGTTCATCGCCTTCAATCAACAATGCTTCTTATTTCAAGTGGCTAGATAAGGTTCAACAAAAGAAGGAAAGAGTATGGAAGGACCAGGGTATCTTTGATTTAATACAAATATCAATAGTTGGTCCTAAGTATAATTCTCACATGTTGTACTATTTGTATATGGGAAACTTCAACCAATACATTTCATATGTCATTTGGAATGGTTACCCCCACGCTATTTGACATAGCAGCCATTGTTGGTCTTCGACCAATTGGGGAAATCTTCTACCTCGCTTTAATAAAGAAAACTAAGCCTAACTTCACCTATTGGTACAGATGCATCTCCAGACACAATTAAAATCACATCAGCCCTCATAATTCAGCCACACACTCCATTTTGCCAAAATATGATACGGAGATGTGTATTTGTAAATTCTTTGGGGTGTATCCAGAGATGCGTCTCCATTGAAACCTATGAATTCATTTTAAGTTATATGAAGCATTTTTATTATATATGACAGAGGATATTTCAGATATGCATCTCCAGAAAGTGCCCCCCTCTAAATGATGTCTAGGTAGCAACATTGTCTTAGCTTTGACATTTTTTTAGGCCAAATTGTATTTTAGGTCATTTGGGGCCATAAATTTGAAAAGACGTACATTAATTGATTGAAACATACTACATATACATTAAAAAATTCATACATTAATTAAAGTATATTCAAAATGTACTGACCATACATAACTTGTTCCAAAAATACAACAAAAAATTACAACCAAACATAAACTAATGAGTATGTCTAACCCCTCGGCTTCTCCGCCTGTACTGAACAGTGTTATGTGCCTCAGAAATAATGCCTTCTCCGAGGTCTAACTGGGGACTTCCTTCCTAAAAAATTCTTTCCTCTATGCCAGATCTTGCTATATCCACAATACGCCGACAAACGGTGCATACGTCTTGCGTATGGTCATCCCTAGCCTCTAGTAGCTTCTGATTAGATAGCCTATGTGGTCTTCCAGGAGCGTCTGATGTCATGATAGGATGTGACACCTTATAAATCCATGTTATATAGATGTCTTCATAAGCCTATTGTACAAGAGTTAGCACCCTATGATAGTCCTCCGGTACCAAATGAATCTCGAGATCCTCAAGTATGGAATCAAGATCTTTACGATGGATGGTGGGAAGAGAAAACTCTAAGGGGTGTCTCAGAATAACCTAAAAATACCCAAACCAGCGCATCACTTGCTCAGGAATATACCCATACATCAGACCTTAAGGGGTGTCTCGTTGCTTTGATTTTGGTTTGATAGCTCTCTTTGCAGCCTGATACCATCATGCACGTTAAGGGTCTGTTTGAGCTTTGATTAAGTCCTTGTTATGCTGATTGCCCATCATACGGTTTGGATTGTGGTTATCGTTCACTTGATGGCTCACATGACTTTCATAAACATTCTGCTTCTTGAGGTAAGGGTTGTTAATATCCATATAGATACTCCTTTTAGTTATTAGTATCGCGTTTGTTCCTTGTTTCTCTTTTGTGTTGTTTCTCGAGTTGATAATATTATGCTTCAGGTGTAGCTTTTTCTCTTCATCTATAGCTTGGTTTCTGGGTATCTCAGTGTCAGGGTTATTATCCTTCTCCACTTTGTTGTGTATTTGCTTTAAGTTATTTTCTTTGTAAATTCGGTCGACTATCTAAGGGTGTTGATGATTGCTTTGATAATTATTCCCTTTTTCATTCTCCTGATGATAATTTATGTTCTCTTCCTTTTTGGTTCCCATCTAGATCGTGAATTCTTGCATCTAGTAACCATTTCATTGCTTCGTGTCGAGATTGTCATCCTTCCTCTTCTAACTTCTATTCAGGTAACTTCTCTTATGGTATTTGATAGTACCCTTCTTATTTTTCTGATCCTTCATGTTGAGTTTACTCTGCTTATTCTTATTATTCTCCTTATGATTATTGTAGTGATGTTGATAAATGATTTGGTTATGCTGCTAGTTATCTTTAAAGCACGAGCATTAGTGTAGCGTGCAATTTTTGTCGGTGATGCAACCACCTTACCGCAATGATTTGGTTTGGGTGCTACTTTCTGATTTCTGTATTTATCCTATGAAGCTAGAAAGGAAAGGGAAGATATCTAAAAGTAACCTTGCACGCAAATGTTTTCTTTAACAAATGCTAAGAGATTGGGGATCGGGGCCTGGTTATACAAAGGGAAGCTATTAACACCCAGTGTATCTATGGTAATCCATAGGAACCTTCTTTTGCATGTTTTTCTGTTAACTTAAAATGTTTTCTTTTTTTTTATCTGCTGTGGATTGGGAAAGTTTCTCCTTTGGGAGGATTTAGAGACTGTTTTTGTTGTTTTCGGGTTTTCTGTTATTTTTGGTAAGGTACTGGACCTAAAGTTTTTGCTTTGTGTGCTCGCTAAGATTTCACAATCTTATGCCTACGTATTCCTGTAAAGGGATTTTGGAAATCAGAGCAATCATAGTTCCTCCTATTTCTATGGGAGGAAAGACGTGTGTGTCTTGTTCAAAGCCCAAGATTAAAGCTAGCTGAGTTTTTGTGTCTTGTTCAAAGCCCAAGATTGAAGCTAAAAGGTGACTGAGAGATATAATTTGTCATCTCTAAAGGGAGAAATCTCTCCCATTCATCAAAAATGTTGATAAATTGGCTACAAAGGAGGATTACTTTAACTGGGATATGTAGAATCCAGCAATGCCATAATTTCCTTTATAAAAGGGATATCATGAAGGAAGAACGCTTTAACTCAGTGTCATACCCCAAATTTTGACCACAATATTTCCCATCATTGTGAAGATCATTACCAAAATATGGATGTACCATCATACCCCATCAACCTCCTCAAGGATTGTTGAGCATTCACTACAATCAAGAATTAGGGTTTTGAGCCCTATCAGAGCACTCAGACAAAGGATCAATCAAGAATTGACATGATCTTAAACTTGTCAAGCCTCCCAAACATCCATGAAGGATCAAGAGGTCTCCCATATCAAGAATCAAGCACAAGAGTGCAACATCTCAAGTTGATCAAGCCTCGAGATCCCCAGTGTCACCAAATTAGGGTTTTGGTCGACCAAGGCCTCCAGAGGAAAATTTTCATATGGTCATGAGCCAATACTTCAAAACATGATCCAAAATGCTCAAACGGACCTTATGAGTCCAATCATCAAGTCAAAATAGCCTCAGAGGAAGCATTAATCAAAAATCAAGAATTAGGGTTTCTTGACCTAATTCACCCCAAAGTTGACTTTTGAGGCAAGACATGAACCAAGACCTCAAGACATGATTTGAGGGCCTCAAATACACCACATTTATCCATTTACAACAACGGATTGATCCAAGAAGCTTGATTCACAAGTTTCAAATTCATCTGGACCACAATTAGGGTTTTGAAGAAAAAGTCAAATGTACCTTTGACTTTGGACCAAGACATGTTCCAAAACCTTGGGACATGATTCAATACACCCTAAAACACCTATGGAATCCATCCATTAGGTTTTAATTAGGTCAAGAACTTGATTGCATAGAAGACCACACAATTTGGAATTCATCTGACAAAAAGTCAGCTGTGCCCAAAATCAAGTTTGACTTTTTGAATTTTTTCACAAATGTGGCTCCCTTAAGTCAAAAAAATGTTAATACATGGTTTTTATCATCAACCATCAAGAAAAATCAAGAAAAATAGGGTTATTTGTAAAAGGGGCAACCATAGGAACAAAAGTGATTTGGTACCAACTTTACAAGGTCATAACTCCCAAACCACAAGGCCTTTTTCTTCCATACAAAGGCTCAAATGAAAGCTCTCATTACATACTTCAAAATTGTCAACTACATCAAATTCCAAATCCTCATGGATTTTGAGTTATGAATTGATCAAAATCATAAAAACATGAAAATGACAACTTTTTCGAACACTTAGAATTTTTTTAGGCAGAATCTGTCTAGGTTTTTCACCAAATTTGGGGCCATTTTTCATTATGATCCAAGCTGAACCAGGACCAATGTTTGACATCAAAGTTAAATTATGTCATGAGGGCTTTCCAACAAGTACCAGATCATCTCCAAATTCAATTTGAGCAAGAAGTTATAACCCTTGGAACATAGCACCAAAAGTTGATTTCTTCCCAAGGCAGATTATAGGTCATTTGCTCGAATTTGAAAATTTGTGAAATTAAAAGTCTTGTAATCCTTCTAGAAACATTAAGGATCAGATCAAAGCAAAAGATCTCTGAGCCACAAGTCTCCCAAGTCAAAAGATCATCATTTATGCATGTGATATCCAATGATGCAAAAACCAAAACTTCAAAGTTGACATGGAGCATTCAATGGATGTATCAAGGTGGCATGTACTGAGGCAAGTACAACTGAATGAGTCAAGTCTTATCCCTGCAACAAAAGATCATAGGCCCGCAAGATTGACCCAAGTCAATGGTTAGAGAAGACTTGAGATTCCTTTATGCAACCATTAGACAATGGACTGTACTAGCCACCATTCACTATTGTTGTGAAAACAAACTTGGCACACTATAAATAGAGGTCATTTGTGATCAGTTTGAGTACACACCAAAGCTTGATAACACTTGCTTGTATGGAATTTCACAGTGTTTATGCAAAAATTAGGGTTCTTCAGTTCATGCTTTGATTTTTCACTCCACACACAAAATAAATGAAATCATTTGATACCATCGTGTTCGTTGTTGAAAAATAAGGGGGGTTGATGTTTACATCTTGTAAGAACATTGAGTAATCAGAGAGATTAAGAGGTTTTTGCAAATCATCTATTGGGCAGGTTCAAAGAGGAAGAAGATGACCGTTGCGCGCCATTTTTCAAATATTTGAATTTTTGATATTTTGAATTATTTATTAAATGATTTCAAAAATTAATTTCTCTTTCATTTTTAATATTTTTGAATTGATTCTTTTTTTGAAAATGCATTAAAATGTTATTTTATTCTACAAAAATTTAACAAAAATATTATTTATTTTATATATTTAATATTTTTGTAAAGAATTTATTTTTATTTGTTTTTAAGCATTTAAAAAATATTTCTTTCACTTAATTTTTCAAATTCAAATGATTTTTAAATTATTCTATGGATTAAATATGATTTTTCAAACATTAATCCAAGGTCACAACTTGTTTTTCACACATGTTTAAAAAATTTTGATCACTTTAATTGATTTTTATTCAAATAAAATACATTTCTAATCAAATTAGGGTTTAAATTCATTTCACTCTCAAAACTTGTTTTCAATCTTTTTTTGGGCCTCTTGGTAGAGTGTAAGTCCCATCCCTTTGTACATAAACCTTTTTGGGCCACAATCATTGTATAAGTCCTGATACGATATAAAAAATCTCGGCGCGATCGCCGTTTTCAAAACAATTTTCATCTGGGCCTCCCTTTGGTTGTAAGTCCCATTTTCCTTCTTTTTCAATCACTTTTGGGCCTCTAATATAGTGTAAGACCCAACCTATTTTGTACATAAATAATTTGAGCCTCAGTCATTGTATAAGTCCCAATATGATTTTCAAAATAAACTACATGATCGCTGTTTTTCATCTGAGCATCTCCTTGAGTTATAAGCCCCAACTCTTGTATAAAAATAACACTTTTGGGCCTTTAATAGAGTGTAAGACTCATCCTATTTGTAAATAAAATAATTTGGGCCTCAATCATTGTATAAGTCCCTCTGTGATTTTCAAAACTACGACGCGATCGTCGCCTTTTCAAAAGAGATCATCTGGGCCTCTCCTTGAGTATAAGCCCCAAATTTCCTTTTAAAACAACTTTATTTTTTGATTTAGATTCAAATTCAAAGTTTTATTAAAACTTTCTTCAATTTCTTGAAAAAAATAACCATAGAAGTGTAGCTAAAATGCTTGGGCTTGCACAACTGTAAGTTCCACTATCTCTTCAATACATACTTGTTTATATATTTCATCTATATATATATATATATATATATATATATATATATATATATATATATATATATGCTTGTACATACTTGCTTAGAGTTTCCCCCAGCAGTTAGGTCTAGGTCTAGATCAAACCAGTGATTACTCTTTCAACACAGTCAAAACTAGTTCCCCGTAAAAAATTCCAGATACAGTCTTGCCTCCTCTTGGGCTTATACAACATGGAACAGAGAAAGGCATTATTCCCGGTGAAACTTTTCTCAAGACTGTCCTAACTTAGAAATATATGTGTACAAGAAATTTATTTCCCTATAGAGGATTAATTCCTGGTGAAACCTCTTTTGAATTTCTTCAAACCTTAGAACTGTTCTGCAAAGAAAGGACTTATTCCCGGTGAAACCTTTCTTGAACTTTTCTTAGGCTTGGACCAACAGGCTTCCTAAAATCATCCCTAGCCTCCTCTTGGGCTTTGTACAAGGACCAACAGGCTTCCTAGAAGTTCTCAGCCTCCTTTTCGGCTTAGTACAAGGACCCAAAGATCTCCTACAGGTATAGGACAAAACTTAGTCATCTCTACTAGTTCAATCCTCTGGAGAGTCAGAATTCAAAAACATCTGACCATTCTAGGGTTGATTCTCATTCCTTAAAACACCAGCCTCCTCTTGGGCATCGTACAAAGATTATTATTCAACTAAGAGTCAACCTCTTCATACTAGTAGACTTGGAAAGTCTCATCTCCTCTTGGATATCAAAGAAGCCCTCAAGTTTCCTAAAAGCGCAGGAAAAACATGATTATTTCAGCAATATACTAATCTCCAGCAGAGTTTGAAACCTCCATAGGTTTTCAAACTCAAGGTTTAAACCTTCACCTTAAAAAAACCCAGACACGGTCAATTTACCATCAATAAAACCCTAACAGAATCAGAGCCTCTTGGCCTCTGATATTTCAACTCTTATTCAAATCCCCAAAAAGAGTAAAACCTTTGGATTCCCCAATACATATGGGACCTGATTTTGGATTTCAACAGTCCTCAGCAGAAGCCAGCCTCCTCTTAGGCTACATATAAGAATTTCCCCAGCCAGCCTCCTCATAGGCTTTGTATAATGATTTTCCTCAGTAGATTCAGCCTCATTCTTGGGCTTTGTACAAGACAGATAAAACCTCCCCAGTGGAGTCAATCTCTTTTCAGCCTCAATCTTGGGCTTTGTACAAGACAGATCATACTCTCTAGCTGAGTCAATCTCTTTTCATCCTCAATCTTGGGTTTTATACAAGACATATATAAAGCTCCCTAAGTAGAGTCCATATTTTAGCTTCAACCTTGGGCTTTGATCAAGGCACACAAAAATCAACATTCCCTCAGAGGATATCAAGAGTTCTCTCTGTAGGAAGACATTTCTCTGTACATCACATATCAAAACAGACAATAAAAAAACTCTAATTCCAGATAACTGCTGTAAGTGGCACACTTGTTGATTCAAAAATCCAAGTTGTGGTCCTTCTCTTATCCTGGTCAAAAATCATCTTTCATGTAATTGCTGTAAGTGGCAAGCCTCTGGATTATTTACATCCAAGCCAATGTCCCTCTCTTAGCATGGAAGACTCCTAAGGAAAAATGGCATTGCTCTACACTGAGTTAAAGTTTCTTCCTTCAGGACAATTCCCTTATAAAGGAAATTATGGCATTGTTGGATTCCATACATTCTAGTTTAAAGTAATTCCCCTTTATAACCAATAACTGTGATGAATAGGTGAGGTATCTCCCTTTAGAGATGACAAATTCTCTCTCAGTCAAACCTTTAGCTTCAATCTTTGGCTTTGAACAAGACACAAATAACCTTTAACTTCAATCTTGGGCTTTAAACAAGACACCAAATATCTTTTCCTCCCATAGAATAGGAGGAACTACGATTGCTCTGATTTCTCGAGTATCTTTAGGGGAATACATAGGCATAAGATTGCGAAATCATAGAGAGCACACAAATCAAAAACTTTAGGTCCAGTACCTTCCCAAAAATAACGGAAAAACCCGAAAACCACAAAACACTCTCTCAACACTCCCAAAGGAGATACTTTCCCAACCCTTGACAGATAAACACCAGAAAGCAGTTAAATTAACAGAGAAATATGTAATGCAAAGACTATGGATAACCATATATACACTGGGTGATTGACAACTTCCCTTTGTATAACCTGACCTCGTTCCCCGATCTCTTAGCATTTGTTAAAGAAAACATTTGTGTGCATTGTTATTTTTAGATATCTTCCATTTCCTTTCCAGCTTCATAGGATAAATAAGAAATTAGAAAGTAGCACCCAATTCCAACCATTGCGGTAAGGTGGTCGCGTCACCGACAAAAATCGCACGCTACAGAAAAATGGCGACTGTCATTCACACATTCGGGTCCAAGAAGATTAAATAGGGGCATCTGTCATACCCCTAAATTTTGACCACAAGATTTCTCATCATTGTGAAGATCATTACCACAATATGGATGTACCAACATACCTCATCAATGTCCTCAAGGATTGTTGAACATTCACTACAATCAAGAATTAGGGTTTTGAGCCCTCTCAGAGCACTCAGACAAAGGATCAATCAAGAATTGACATGATCTTCAACTTTTCAAGCCTCTCAAACATCCATGAAGGATCAAGAGGTCTCCCATATTAAGAATCAAGCACAAGAGTGCAACATCTCAAGCTGATCAAGCCTCGAGATCCCCAGTGTCACCAAATTAGGGTTTTGGTCGACCAAGGCATCTAGAGGAAAATTTTCATCTGGGCATAAGCTAATACTTCAAAACATGATCCAAAATTCTCAAAGGGACCTTATGAGTCCAATCATCAAGTCAAAATAGCCTCAGAGAAAACATTCATCAAAAATCAGGAATTAGGGTTTCTTGACCTAATTCACCCTAAGTTGACTTTTGAGGCAAGACATGAACCAAGACCTCAAGACATGATTTGAAGGCCTCAAATACACCACATTTATCCATTTACAACAATGGATTGATCCAAGAAGCTTGATTCACAAGTTTCAAATTCATCTGGACCACAATTAGGGTTTTGAAGAATAAGTCAAATGTACCTTTGACTTTGGACCAAGACATGTTCCCAAACCTTGGGACATGATTAAAGACACCCTAAAACACCTATGTAATCCATCCATTAGGTTTGAATTAGGTCAAGAACTTGATTGCATAGAAGATCACACAGTTTGGAATTCATTTGACAAAAAGTCAACTGTGCCCAAAATCAAGTTTGACTTTTTGAATTTTTTCACAAATGTGGCTCCCCTAAGTCAAAAACAATGTTAATACATGGTTTTGATCATCATCCATCAAGAAAACTAAATATAAATAGGGTTACTTACAAAAGGGGCAACCATAGGAAACTTAAAATTTTCTAAGTTATGGAACAAAAGTGATTTGGTACATACTTTGCAAGGTCATATCTCCCAAACTACAAGGCCTTTTTCTTCCATCCAAAGCTCAAATGGAAGATCTCATTAAATAATTTAAAATTGTCAACTACATAAAATTCCAAATCCTCAGGGATTTTGAGTTATGGATTGATCAAAATCATAAAAACATGAAAATGACCACTTTTTCCAACACTTAGAATATTTTTAGGTAGAATCTGTCTAGGTTTTTCACCAACTTTGGGGTCATTTTTCCTTATGATCCAAGCTGAACCAGGGCCAATGTTTGACATCAAAGTTAAAGTATGTCATGAGGGCTTTCTAACAAGTACCAGATCATCTCCAAATTCAATTTGAGCAAGAAGTTACAACCCTTGGTACATAACACCAAAAGCTGATTTCTTCCCAAGGAAGATTATAGGTCATTTGCTCGAATTGGATAATTTGTGAAATTACAAGTCTTGTAATCCTTCTAGAAACATTAAGGATCAGATCAAAGTAAAATATCTCTGAGCCATAAGTCTCCCAAGTCAAAAGATCATCATTTATGCATGTGATATCCAATGATGCAAAAACCAAAACTTCAAAGTTGTCATGGAGCATTCAATGGATGCATCAAGGTGGCATGTACTGAGGCAAGTACAACTAAATTAGTCAAGCCTTATCCCTACAACAGAAGATCATAGGCATTCAATATTGACCCAAGTCAATGGCTAGAGAAGACTTGAGATTCCTTTATGCAACCGTTGGACAATGGACTGTACCAGCGACCATTCACTATTGCTGTAACACCCTTTTCTACCCCTATAATTGTTGCAGCAGAAACAACTCAAATATCAAAGTAAAGCATCAAAATCACCTCAAAGGGTGCACATTTCTCATTTAAATCAAAATAATACACTTACCCTGTAAACAAAGGGTTTTCCTCAAGATTTCACAAAAGCCTTCACATGGCAGTGGAACTCAAAATTTTCAAATAAAAGGTTTTCAACAAAACTTCATAATAATCAAATAACCACAAAAATAAGAATCCAACATCGTTCGACTCAAAGACCGTAACCCGATGTTACACTATCAGAGCAAGACCCTCTAAATCAATCAAAACAAAATAACTTCAAGGACCTCGAAGGCATCCACAGCTAAACCTGATCACCTGCACGTTACCCACGTGGAGGCAACATTCAAACAGGCAGGGTGAGTAATACAATTTATTATAATCAATATAAAATAAAATATGCATAAAATGGCATCATCATCATATACAACATCAACAGGACATCATAAGGAAAACATCAGGAATCATTATATCACAAATCACATCAATGTCACATAAAATGCAATGCACAACAAGACTCATGCATGTGGTACCAATCGTCATAATCGATGGACACTAGGCCATCACTCCTCCAAAGATCCCCATCAATAGGATCGATTCCTCTTAGGAACCAGAGCACGTCATAATTACCTTATATTCGCACAATGGGAATGAAGCATCGTCACAGAGTATGTATATGAATGCATGATACATAAACGTCAATAATCATCATCATCAAAACATCATTATGTTCATCATCATTCATCAAAACATCATGTTCGTCATATCTTCATTTATTCATCAAAAATTCATGCGTCATCGTCTTATCATCATACATCATACATAAACAACTCATGGTCATCAATATACGTCATTGTAATTCATATCGTTAAGTAATCATCATACATCAAATATACACAGTTTATAATCCTCAATATTCTCATGAAATTCATCTCATCAAGTACTCGTCAAAACATCACGATATCATCATGTCATAATCATCATTAACGTCACTAACATCATGGTAAAACATCATAAAAATCAGAGCATCAAAACATCAAAACAACACAGCAACATAAACATAATTTCACGAACAACAGACATTCGCTCTAGGGTTCGCTAGGCGAACCAGTTCGCTAGGACCTTCGCTTTGTGAAGCTGTCAGCGAATCCCACAGCTCCCCACCCAAAACACCAGAAAACTACCTTTGTCACACTCGCCACCACATTCGACTTGCGAAGCCACTTGCTGGGAAGTTTGCTTTGCGAGTCTTCCAGCGAATCCCCAATTTCATTCCAGAATCATCCAAGTACCCACACACAAGTTATCGCGCATTCACTGCGCTGCTCGCTTTGCGAGCCTTGGCGAACATTCACCTTGCGAAGGAATGGTTCGCTTAGCGAACCTGCGATTACGGAAAATCGCTGCTACGCATCAGTAGCTCCAGAGCCCCAAAACCCTTTACGATTCCAACCTCAATTCACCCCCAAAACATTCTCAAAACAGTCCTGAAACATCAAGGCCATCAAAGGCATAAAACCTACGCCTTTTAGGTCGATTCGAAACACTATGGGAACCTTAATCCCCTAAACCTTCAAAACTCTCAAGCTTCCCATAAACCCCATAAATTCCTTTCTCATACAAGATCCCACATATCATCAAAGAGGGTTTTGCCACGAAGGCTTATTTTTACCCGAATCAATACAACCCTTAATAATCCATCATCGATCCTCAAAAATACCTCTAAATCATCAATAATTCATGAACCCTTCAAAAACCCCAAAATCTCCAAAACCCACTTTAAACACATCACTTCCTATATTGAAAACAATGAAAGGCAATACTCCCCAAACCTTAGATTGTCGATCCGAAGTGTTCTCTCTTGAGCCTTTGGAATCCTTCACGAATTCCTCGCCTTTTCCCTTTTTCCTCAGAGCTCTCCCTTCTTTCCTTCTTTTCACGGTTAACCAAAAGTGAACCCTATTCTCAAAATCCTCCTTTTATATTCACTCTAACCCTTGGGCTTCTAGATTGGGCTTTCTCCATAATGCCCTCACTAATCCTCCTCAAAAGTCCGTCTTACCCTTAATTTTTTCTAAAATTATTTAAAATAAATAATAATATAATATATCTCATAATATATACTATTATTTAATTAAATAACCAAAACTTCACAAAATCACCGACATCAACCCGAATCACCAAAGTTCACCAAAATTCACGAATATAATATTTAAATAAATTAAATAAATATTCTTATGAAATTTGGGGTGTTAAAATTGCTACCAAAAAAAATTGACACACTATAAATAGAGGTCATTTGTGATCAGTTTGAGTACACCAAAGCTTGACAACACTTGTTTTCCTCAAAATCTCTCTTAAAAACCAGATATGCCTTATTTTGTAAGTCCCCGTCAAATTTTGAGTTAGAGAGCAATTCCACCACAGTTTATGATTTAAACACATCCAATATATCATATATAAGTTGTTCAAACACTCATACTTCATCTGGAGCACCAGAATCATAGACCTCAAAATCCACTTGAGGCCTATTTGCAGTTGAGATACCACAAGGTGATCCAAGCACTACTACGAAAAACTCATTTAACAACGCCAAGTTTACCACGGATTCGTATCCAAACGTTGTAATAGGTTACAAATTTTGTAGCTGATTTATAACGCCATATTTAACGACGGTCGTTTAAAAAACCGTTGTAATACATGGTGTTTCAAAAAGTTTCGATTCCCAGCAACTACATTTTTTCCATATTTTTACATTTTAAACACGCTTGTATTATAACACCGTTGTAATACATGTAACAAGCTTCGATTCCCAGCAACTACTTTTTTTTCCCATATTTTTAGATTTTAAACATATATTTTATTTCTTTTGTTAGTGTTACGGGGATTTAACCTCAAAACTCAAAATTCATCCTTGTTTTTCTATTTTTAAGTGTAAGAGAATAGTTTGATCATATTTACAGTTCTCCTTTTCTTCTTTATCTTTTTCTTCTTATCCTTCCTCACCCTTAACGCATCCCTTACGAAGAATATATTATGAAGAAATGTAAAATTGTCTATTTATAGATGAGGTTGAAGATGAAAAGTATGATAGTTTAATGCTTGCAATGATGATATCTTGTAAATGGTTGATATTCTGGAATGATATTTTTTGAAAAACAGAGAAAATTTTAAATCATTCCAGATCGTTCTCTACTCCGGGAAGAGCAACCGTTATAATATTACAACGGTTAGTAATCATAACCATAGCGATACCCCTTATACTCCAAGCAACAAGATTTTTCTATTTTACGTAATTATAGAAAAATGTTGTTGCCTGGAGTCGAACCTTGTACCAAGTATAAGGGGTATCGCTACGGTTAATTTAACTAACCGTTGTGATATTATTAAATAATATATATACTTATCATTACGGTTCTTTTAGAAAACCGTTGTAAAATATTTACCTATATAAGATAATTAACTTTCCCTTATTGACAGTAGCGCCGTTTCCTTCACAGCGAAACCCTAGCACCCATTTCTTCTCTACATTTTTGGCAGCAAACTTCATCTTTTTTTAGAATCCGCGAAAATAAATTCAAGAAGTATGAAGCTTTTGATTTAAGCTTCTTTCTCCTTGATTTTCTTCTTGCAGAGTCTAAAACTAGATGAACATGGTGATGATGCTGGCGGTAGCAAGTGTAATGTACATATTGTTTATGGAAAATAAGGTATTCTTCTACTTCAATCTTTTTGTTAGATAGTTCCCACTATCTTATTTGCTTCATGTTGTTTTTGTTGACTGTTCTCATTTTGTGCAGATTCGACTTCAATGCTTCACAAGCAAGGTGAACTTCATTGTAATGGTACAGTCCCATTTCTTAGGGTTTTGTTTCAACTTTTGCTTGTTTATGGAAAATAAGGTATTCTTCTACTTCAATCTTTTTGTTAGATAGTTCCCACTATCTCGTTTGCTTCATGTTGTTTTTGTTGATTGTTCTCATTATGTGCAGATTCGACTTCAATGCTTCACAAGCAAGGTGAACTTCATTGTAATGGTACAGTCTCACTTCTTAAGGTTTAATTTGTTTCAACTTTTGCTTGTTATGTTTTGAATACTAACTAATTTTCTTCATTGCTTCCCGCTTCTTAGGGTTTGTTTCACATGGTATGATGATTTTTGTACATAATATATGAATTCATTCTGATAAGGTACATATATATGAATTCATTCTGATATTGTATATGAAATTTAATTTATTATATACTATGTATATTGTTTGCTTCACTATCCTTTTATTGAAAATGCAATCAGTTAAATTGATATAGAAATCTATAATCTGAAAATTAAGATGTATTTGAAAACCAACTATTATCATGTCAATATTTTTCGAATCACATCCATTTCATTCAGCACATTGTATGTTCCTCAACATAAAATTTATGGTTCAATGGTCAGTTTGCTTCAATTCATCGATATCTTTTATTATAGTTTACCTCATCGTCATCACTAATCATCGCGGTTGTTAAGATCATGCTTGTTATGATCATAAAATCGCGATGATTTTTGGCGATGAAGAGGTAAACTATAATAAAAGACATCGATGGATTGAAGGAAACCGACCATTGAACCCTAAATTTTATGTTAAGGAACATAAAATTTGTTGAATGAAATGGATGCAATTCGAAAAATAGTGGTGTGTTTAAGTTGGTTTTCAAGAACAGTTTAATTTTCAGATTATATAGTTCTTTACAAATTTTAATGGTTGTATTTATTTAATTAGGTGTATGGTAAAACAAGCAATATACATTTGTATATAAAAAACTAAGGGTACATTCCACAACGGTTGAGACTCAAAACTCTTGTGATAGTTAATATATATGACAACGGTTGAAATACTTAACCATTGAAGTATAACGCTCGCTTTCCAGAATACAACAACGGTTTTCAGACCGTTGTAGAAACAGCGAACTTACAATGACAATCTACATAACAACGCCTTCGCCCGCGTCATTATATGTCATTCCCAACCGTTGTTAAATAGGTTTTTCGTAGTAGTGAAGCATCTCCAATCAAGGCCAGGCATCTCAACACACTCTATAAGGTATAGTGAAGCTGTCCAAGTCCTCACAACACATCTGTAACATCTCCATCATCAAATTCGATCACCAGCTGCAAGAGGTAAGCCTGAAACCTTCAAACTCCATACTTCATGCATCATAAATGTGTTTTTGAGTTACCATCTTGTTTCTGCATGTCTATAAAGTAATAACCCTCAATCAATTGAATAGACTTCCGACGAGAGATAATTTACGGGTACGTGGTGTCTTATCCAACCCACATGACTTGGTTTGTCCATTTTGCTTTTTGGTTGAAGAAAATTTGGACCATATTTTACTTTTATGTTGTAAAAGTTATAAAGTTTGGTGTAGAATATATGCTTGGTTGGATTTTAGTCTGGAAAATGTTACAAACTTGAATGACCACTTTTTGAATTGGGTCAAGGTTTGTTTGGATATAAAAATGGATATAAAAAAAGGAGTGGCTTTATGGTAGATCATTTGTTGGTTTTTGTGGTTAAGTAGAAACAATATTTTGTTCAAAGATGAAATTTGGAATGAGGAGAACATTGTAAACAATGTCTTTGTGTTCTCATGGTGGTGGATTGGTAAGAAAAATAGGAATTTTGGGGGTTGTAATTATTATAATTGGTTTAACTTTCCTAGAGAATTCTTATAGAAATTGTGATGGTATAGGTTGGATCTTTTTGTAAATGGGTTAGGATACCCCTTTGTATCCTTTATCAATATAATTTTGCTTATTAAAAAAAAAATTGCTATGTTTATTGCTTGTATGGAATTTCACAGTGTTTATGCAAAAATTAGGGTTCTTCAGTTCATCCTTTGATTTTTCACTCCACACACAAAATAAATGAAATCATTTGATACCATCGTGTTCGTTGTTGAAAAATAAAGGGGGTTGATGTTTACATCTTGTAAGAACATTGAGTAATCAGAGAGATTGAGAGGTTTTTGCAAATCATCTATTGGGCGGGTTCAAAGAGGAAGAAGATGACCGTTGCACACCCTTTTTCAAATATTTGAATTTTTGATTTTTTGAATTATTTATTAAATGATTTCAAAAATTAATTTCTCTTTCATTTTTAATATTTTTGAATTGATTTTTTTTTTTAATGCATAAAAATGTTAAAATATTTTATTCTACAAAAATTTAACAAAAATATTATTTATTTTATATTTTTAATATTTTTGTAAAGAATTTATTTTTATTTGTTTTTAAGCATTTAAAAATATTTCTTTCTCTTGATTTTTCAAATTCAAATTATTTTCAAATTATTCTATGGATTAAATATGATTTTTCAAACATTAATCCAAGGTCACAACTTGTTTTTCACACATGTTTGATAATTTTGATCATTTTAATTGATTTTTATTCAAATAAAATACATTTTTAATCAAATTAGGGTTTAAATTCATTTCACCCTCAAAACTTGTTTTCAATCATTTTTTGGGCCTCTTGGTAGAGTGTAAGTCTCATCCCTTTGTAGAGAAACATTTTTGGGCCTCAGTCATTATATAAGTCCCGATACGATATAAAAAAATCTCGGCGCGATTGTCGTTTTCAAAACAATTTTCATCTGGGCCTCTCTTTGGTTGTAAGTCCCATTTTCCTTCTTTTTCAATCAATTTTGGGCCTCTAATAGAATGTAAGACCCAACCTCTTTTGTACATAAATAATTTGGGCCTCAGTCATTGTATAAGTCGCGATACGAATTTCAAAACAAACTGCACGATCGCTGTATTTCATATGGGCATCTCCTTGAGTTATATGCTTCAACTCTTGTATAAAAATAACACTTTTAGGCCTCTAATAGAGTGTAAGACCCATCCTCTTTGTAAATACAATAATTTGGGTCTCAGTCATTGCATAAGTCCCTCTGTGGTTTTCAAAACTACGACGTGATCATCGCCTTTTCAAAAGAGATCATTTAGGCCTCTCCTTCAGTATAAACCCCAAATTTCCTTTTAAAACAACTTTCTTTTTTGATTTAGATTCCAATTCAAAGTTTTATTAAAACTTTCTTCAATTTCTTGAAAAACTAACTATACAGCTGTAGTTAAAATGCTTGGGCTTGCACAACTGTAAGTTCCACTATCTCTTCAATACATACTTGTTTATATAATTCATCTGTATATATATATATATATATATATATATATATATATATATATATGCTTGTACATACTTGCTTAGAGTTTTCCCCAGCAGTTAGGTCTAGGTCTAGATCAAACCAGTGATTACTCTTTCAACACAGTCAAACCTAGTCCCTGTAGGAAATTCCAGATATAGTCTTGCCTCCTCTTGGGCTTATACAATATGGAATAGAGAAAGGCATTATTCTCGGTGAAACTTTTCTCAAGACTGTCCTAACTTAGAATTATATGTGCACAAGAAATTCATTTCCCCAGAAAGGATTAATTCCCGGTGAAACCTCTTTTGAATTTCTTCAAACCTTAGAACTGTTCTGCAAAGAAAGGACTTATTCTCGGTGAAACCTTTCTTGAACTTTTCTTAGGCTTGTACCCACAGGCTTCCTAAAAGTATCCCCAGCCTCCTCTTGGGCTTTGTACAAGGACCCACTGGATTCCTAGAAGTTCTCAGCCTTCTCTCGGGCTTAGTACAAGGACCCGAAGACCTCCTACAGGTATAGGACAGAACTTAGTCATCTCTACTAGTTCAATCCTCTAGAGAGTCATAATTCCAAAATATCAGACCATTCTAGGGTTGATTCTCATCCCTTAAAACATCAGCCTCCTCTTGGGCATCATACAAAGATTATTCTCCAACTAAGAGTCAGCCTCTTCATACCAGTAGACTTGGAAAGTCTCATCTCCTCTCGGATCTCAAAGAAGCCTTCAAGTTTCCTAAAAGCATAGGAAAAAAACCTGATCATTTCATCAATATACTAATCTCCAGCAGAGTTTGAAACCTCCATAGGTTTTCAAACTCAAGGTTTAAGCCTTCACCTTAAAAAAACCCAGACAGGGTCAATTTTCCATCAATAAAACCCTAACAGAATCAGAGCCTCATGGCCTCTGATATTTCAACTCTTCTTCAAATCCCCTGAAAGAGTAAAACCTTTGGATTCCCCAATGCATATGGGATCTGCTTCTGGATTTCAACAGTCCTCAGCAGAAGCCAGCCTCCTCTTAGGCTTCATATAAGAATTTCCCCAGCCAGTCCATTCTTAGGTTTTGTATAATGATTTTCCTCAGTAGAGTCAACCTCAATCTTGGGCTTTGTACAAGACAGATAAAACTTCCCCAGTGGAGTCAATCTCATTTCATCCTCAATCTTGGGCTTTGTACAAGACATATCATACTCTCCAGCTGAGACAATCTCTTTTCAGCCTCAATCTTGGGCTTTATAAAAGACAAATATAAAACTCCCTAAGTAGAGTCCATCTTTTAGCTTCAACCTTGGGCTTTGATCAAGGCACACAAAAATCAACATTCCCTCAGAGGATATCAAGATTTCTCTCTGTAGGAAGACATTTCTCTGTACATCACATGTTAAAACAGACAATTAAAAAACTCTAATTCCAGATAACTGCTGTAAGTGGCACACTTGTTGATTCAAAAATCCAAGCTGTGGTCCTTGTCTTATCCTGGTCAAAAATTATCTTTCATCTAATTGTTGTAAGTGGCAAGCCTATGGGTTATTTACATCCAAGCCAATGTCCCTCTCTTAGCATGGAAGACTTCTAAAGAAAAATTGTATTGCTCTACACTGAGTTAAAGTTTCTTCCTTCAGGACAGTTCTCTTATAAAGGAAATTATGGCATTGTTGGATTCCATACATTCCAGTTTTAAGTAATTCCCTTTTATAACCAATAATTTTGATGAATAGGTGAGATATATCCCTTTAGCTTCAACCTTGGGCTTTGATCAAGGCACACAAAAAATCAACATCCCCTCAGATGAGACCATGAGTCTTCTCTGCAGGAAGACATCTTCTCTATACATCACATATTAAAACAAACAATGAAAACCTTTCCCAGATAATTGTTGTAAGTGGCACACTTATGGATTCAAAATCCAAGCTGGAGTCCCTCCTTTATCCTGGGTAAAACTACTCGTTCATCTAACAGCTATAAGTAGCAAACCTCTGGATTCTTCATATCCAAGCCATTGTCCCTCTATTAGCATGAAAGATTCATAAGGGACAAGTGGCATTGCTCTACACTGAGTTAAAACTTTCTTCCTTCATGACATCCCTTTTATAAAGGAAGTTATTGCATTGTTGGATTCTACATATCCCATTTAAAGTAATCCTCCTTTATAACCAATTTCTCAACATTTGTGATGAATAAGTGAGATTTATCCCTTTAGAGATGACAAATTCTCTCTCTCAGTCACCCTTTAGCTTCAATCTTGGGATTTGAACAAGACACAAAAACTCAGCTAGCTTCAATCCTAGGCTTTGAACAAGACACATACGTCTTTCCTCCTATAGAAATAAGAGGAACTACGATTGCTCTGATTTCCCAAATCTCTTTACGGGAATACGTAGGCATAAGATTGTGAAATCTTAGCGAGCACACAAATAAAAAACTTTAGGTCCAGTACCTTCCCAAAAACAACGGAAAAACCCGAAAACCACAAAAACACTCTCTCAACACTCCCAAAAGAGAAAATTTCCCAACCCATGACAAGCAAACACCAGAAAGCAGTTAATTTAATAGAGAAATATGTAATGCAAAGTCTATGGATAACCATATATACACTGGGTGATTGACAACTTCCCTTTGTATAACCTGACCCCGTTCCCCGATCTCTTAGCATTTGTTAAAGAAAACATGTGCGTGCAAGGTTAGTTTTAGATAACTTCTCTTTCCTTTCCAGCTTCATAGGATAAATAAGAAATCAGCAAGTAGCACCCAATTCCAACCATTGCGAAAATGTGGCCGCGTCACCGATAAAAATCGTACGCTACACTCAATGTAGAGCAATGCCACTTTTCCCTTACGAATCTTTCATGTTAATAGAGGGACATTGGCTTGGATGTGAGGAATCTAGAGGTTTGCCACTTATAGTTGTTAGATGAAAGAGTAGTTTTAGCCAGGATAAAGGAGGGACTCCAACTTGGATTTTGAATCCACAAGTGTGCCACTTACAGCAATTATCTGGGAAAGGTTTTGATTATTTGTTTTAATATGTGATGTATAGAGAAGATGTCTTCCTGCAGAGAAGACTCATGGTCTCATTTGAGAGGATGTTGGTTTTTTGTGTCCCTTGATCAAAGCCCAAGGTTGAAGCTAAAGGAAACTGACTCAACTGGGGAGGATTTTATCTGTCTTGTACAAAGCCCAAGATTGAGGCTGACTGAGGAAATTCTTATGTGAAGCCTAAGAGAAAGTTATCTTTTGTTGAGGATTTGTTGAAATCTAGAAGCAGGTCCAAATTGTATTGGGGAATCCAAAGGGATTTACTCTTGTTGGGAATCATGGAAGAGTTGAAGTACCAGATGCCATGGGGCTCTGTTTCGGTTGAGGAATTTGTTTGATGGTAATTTGACCCTGGCTGGGATGTTTAAGGTGAAAGTTTTAGCCTTGTTGTGTGTCAGGGGAGTTTAAAGAGGAGTTTGAAAACCTTAGAGGTTTTGACTCCTCTGGAGACTAGTGTATTGACCAGAAAAATAGCAAGTTTACTATTTTTACTGATGTAGTAATAAAAGGGATTTGTCCCGAGTATCGATCTCGAGGACTGCGTAGGAAATGCATGTTTTTCCAATAATTCAACTAAACAAAAGAACACGAGGTTTTGTTGATTCCTTGGAAATAATGATTAATATAAAATTAAAGCAAAATTTAAAAAGTCTTTTAAACGATATGAGAAAGCATGCTAGGGGCAAGATGTATAAATTGCTCTGTAATAATCCGTAATCCGTATTTTATGACATCTATGTTAGAATTATCCAATATCAAATCTCAATAATTGTTTTCCCTAATTCCTTAGCTGAAAACCATTAACATACATTTTTAATCCTAATCCCTTAGCGATTCAAAATGATGTCAAGCACATGTAATTATACCAAGAATTTACGATTACCACTATTGGATCCTTATTCCTAGGCGATTCTACACTAGTATTATTATACAAATAGCGATAAAGTGGTTTGTCCGACCTAACCTTACCCGTAGATCATATTCTATTTATCTGATAGAAAAGTATTAAGAATTTGTATAACAAATTGGATTCATAAAAACATCAATATCATAAAAATATAGAAATTCGGTTCATCACAATAGCAATTCAGGGACACCCCCTAGCATTGGGGGGTTTAGCTACTCATAATATTCAAAGAAAACAAAATACAAAATAAAGACATTACAAGAATTGGTGATAAAAGTTGATCTTCAATTTCTTCCGATCATGAAAATCTCCTCTTTTTCCAATCCTCCAGAGCTCTATTCCTTCTTCTTTAATTCTTTCATACGATCAAAAGTCCCTTTCTCCTTCCAAAAATCAGGTCTTAATAGTATCAGATCATTTCTTCCCATGCACAATGTCCAAAATACCCTTAATGAACTAACACAGGTAATACTTCAAAAAATCAGAAATGTGTTCGCGACTGCCAACACGGGCCATGTCAGGTGACACGGGCACCCGTGTTGGCCTCTTCCCTTGTACAATCAAGTTTGCAGCTTCAGGCATGCTGACACGGGCCGTGTCAGGTGACACGGGCACCCGTGTCAGCCCACTGGTTCCTCAATTCAGTCTCTTTCCTTTTCCCATCCTGACACGGGCCGTGTCAGGTGACACGGGCACCCGTGTCAGGCCTCTGACTTTGAGAAAAATCTCTCCGAACTTAGCCGAATTCGCACCCATTCTTGGAACATTCACATGAACCTGAAAACACCAAAACTACCAGACCAAGACTTCAAAAGTGTTTTATTTATCATAAATTTAAACTAAAGCAATGCAAGTAAACAAAATGTGAAAACTTAAATACTTAAAGGAAAGCGATAAAAACAAACCAAAGTGTTACCGGTTAAATGGAGTTCTTGCCGAATAACTGACGGAAACTAAGTAGAATAGGTGATCGATCACAAACCCAAACTTAGCTCATTGCTTGTCCTCAAGCAATGTATGAGACAAAAACGAGTTCACCCCAAAATTCCTTCTTACCACAATACAACCAATGTCTTTCGCAACTCGCTTCTCACCATTTGGTCAAGTTTCAGGTTTTTCCGATACAACTGTCCGCTGCACTTCCATATCAAAGTACTTCTTCACCTACAAGCTTTTTTTCACACTTCTCACCAAATCTCTCGGGGTGAAAGTGTTTTTCACTCATAATTCAGCATATTTAATACCAACTCTTAAATTTGAATAAATTCTACCTTCATTACATAGACAGATTACACACACTTTTTTGAGGTCTTTGGGTTGTAACGGGGCTGAGGTACGGTGGGATAAACAAGGAAAAAGATACACAAAGGTTTTGAGGCTCAGCATTCGTGATGTTGTTTTTTTCTCTGTGCTTATTTTATTACCATGGGGATTCAATCACGCCTTTTATTTGTGACTCTTTGACGCTTAGGCAAGTGCTTTTTCTTCTATTTTTCCTATTAAGACATGTTAGTGTCTCCATATTTTATTTTTCTCTTTTTTTTTCTTAGGATATTTTTTCCGCACTTGTCTTTCTTAATGTAGGTGTACTACCCCAAACTTAGAATTTTGCACAGATTCAATAACTACAACACGTATGCCGAGCAAGGTAGGGAGTGTTTGGCCATGGGTTAACATTGGTGGTTATCACAAACAAATGGATTCAGGCTTAACAGGGGGTAGCAATGGATAAACATAATTAAGGGAAGGCTTGAAAGGCTCAGGGTAATAATGCAAAAAAAATATGCCTCAGTGTGTCTTTCATGTAGTGTTATGTGAGTAGAACGTACGCAAATTCAAAGCGATAAAGTCATACCTGATTTAACTCTCAAGATGATGTAATATTTGGCTTATTGTGCGCTCACCATGTTGGGTAAAACTTACAGGTTCCAAAGCACTTCTCATGTAATGCAGCTTCTTTTTGGTCTGGGTCAACCTTCCACTCTCGGTCTGATGTCATTAAGCTGCGTCCAACAATTGTTTTTGGTTGTATCAACTTCCGGGTTGCCTAGGTAGCAAGTTTGGGTTTGAATCTTTCATCCTCTAACTTCTCGTTCATCATTCATCCGGCCGAATCCAATCCATCTGTAACACAAAGTACACAACAAATACTGAATCAAAGTAAAGGAACAACAAAATGAAAATGAGATAACATAATTATAAATACTAAAAAGCAATAACCCCCCCCCCCCCCCACACTTGAACCAAACATTGGCCTCAATGTTTCAAAACAAGATAGTGAGGAGGAACTCACAGTGCTCACTGAGCGGAGGATGGGGATGAGGAAAGTGCAACATCAGAAGTTGCATCATAGCATGCATTTCATCAATAGCAGTCCCTTTTCGGGTCTGCTCTGCCCCTTGCCTAAATAGCTCTTCACCTTGTCTGGTCTGCTCGGTATGGAGATAGCCCATCTCCCTCTACACCCAACCCCATTGATCCTAAGACATATACGAGGACCCGGTACCCTGTCGGGCCGAGTCCCGAGGGGGTGGCACAACTTGCTCCTCAGTGGGATACTCTTCTTCCCAATCATCACCTGCAAAATCATCAGGCGGTATGTGGCCGTCCTCTTCATTCTGGTTGGAACACTCATAGAGCCAGTTAGCAGTCTTAGAAATGCTAATAAAATCCGGTGCAGGTAATACGAAAATATGTCTATTATGAATGATAAGAGAATAATAGTCACCACGCACCTTAATCATACCTTGAGTAATGAGAGAATCAATATCAATTTTTGTCTTACCTCCTACCTGTGGTTCCTCAATCATTAACCTACCATACCCAAAATGATCGGATACTTGAGTGATCATGCCACCCACTGAAATTTCACCTGAGTTGGCATGTCCTACTCTTTTCAAGTGATCGCCGCAAAGGCGGCTACATTAATCAGATCTTTGTGGTACATGTTGTATAAGAAGAATAACTCCTTCTGCATTGCGACGCCGGTACTGTCACCGCGTCCGAATAGGGTGTAAGCCAACCCCTTTTGGGCATATCAGAAACATGGGTTATGAATACCGGATGCTTTTGCCGCCTTTGCAACATACCCAGTTTTTCCTGTGATTGCAGTCCAAAAATCACCCGGTATGAAAGTGCTTGGAGGTGCTCCGGGGCCATCAGCCGAGAGTTTAAGAATGCCTCCTAGCTCAACCACAGATAAAGAATGATCATTACCAAACAGACGAAACGTTAAATCACCGTAATACTCATACTCAGAGCCTGTCCACTTATGCTTCAGCTTAAAATCTACAGTGATAAAAAACTCTAGAGTTATGCGCTCAAAGGTTGGCGCCTCAAGTTGTATAAACTCTAACATGCCCAAATTGTGAAACATTTTATGAACCTCAAATTTCAGCCCTAGATCATCTAAAGTCTTATCACAGATATACCTGGTAGGGATTATCTTACGCTTTACCAACACAGAATACCTCTTTTGATGCGAGTCTTCTTCAAACAGGATGTCATGAGCGTTGGACACGCGATTGGCTCTTTTGCGTGGCCGAGATGTTTCAGCCACAGCCTTTCCTTTGTCTCTACGTGGAGGCATGATGTTGTACCTGCAAAAATAGTGAGAAAAAAAAATAACAGTGAAAGTGAAAACGAATTAGTGCTTGTGGTAGGGGATGAAAAATGGGAAGGTTTTGTGAAGGGAGATGAAGATTTGGTGAGGTTAAGATGGTAAAGGTGGAAGCTTTATGTGAGAATAGAGTTTTAGGTTTTTTCTTGAGAGAATGAGAAGATGAAGTGTGGAATGAGTGGTAATTATGGGAGATTATTAGAATCAAGGGGTTTAATGAGTGGTTATTATGGGAGGTTACTAGATTCAAAGGCTTTAATGAGAGGTTAGAATTTGATTCACCCATGATAAATCCGTGTGGGCCCCACTAAAAAAAATTCAAAATTTGAAAAAAATTTCAAAATGATCAGTCGCCCGCCCTGACACGGGCTTTGTCCTGTGACACGGGCACCCGTGTCAGGCTTCTGATTTGAGCCTTTGATGAATTTTTGCTTAATAGCCTCCAGGGTCCCTGACACGGGCCGTGTCCTGTGACACGGGCACCCGTGTCAGGCTTCTGTTTTGTCAATTTTTCAGCATCAATTTTTTTTTCTTTCACGCCCCTCCTGACACGGGCCGTATCCGGTGCCACGGGCACCCGTGTCAGAGCACTGTCTTCCCATATTTTAACTTTTTCCCACACAAATTTTTCTTTTTTTCTTCGAACATACTCTGCAAAGACTCCCTCCTTCATAAGTTGACTACGTGAACACCTACAAACGTAAAAGAAAACAACCAAAATAACAAAAACGATTAGAGTAAAAATCTGTGGGCTGCCTCCCACGAAGCGCTGCGTTTAACGTTGCATGGCTCGACGGTCATCCGTCCTACCCTGTAAGACGAATGACATCAACTTTACCACTCGATTGACCTTGAAAATAGGGTTTCAATCGTTGCCCATTGACTTTGAACGTGTCTCCATTTGTTGAGTTCGTCAATTCTATAGCTCCGTGAGGAAACACCTTGTGAACCACAAATGGTCCCGACCATTTGGACCTCAGCTTTCCAGGGAATAATTTCAACTTGGAGTTGTATAAGAGGACCAGTTGTCCTTCGAAAAACTCTTTCTTTTGAATCCTTCTATCATGCCATTTCTTTGTTTAGTCTTTATAGACTTTGGCATTTTCATATGCACGATTCCGAAACTCTTCCAACTCATGGATTTGAAGAATCCTAGAACTTCTAGCTTTAGATAAATCCATGTTGAGGAATTTCGATGCCCAGAGTGCCTTGTGCTCCAACTCTAACGGTAGATGGCATGCCTTTCCATAAACTAATTGGTATGGAGACATACCGATTGGCATTTTGAAAGCCGTTCGATACGCCCAAAGAGCATCATTCAACTTTGTTGCCTAATCCTTCTGAGAGGAACTAACTGTCTTTTCAAAAATTTGCTTTAGTTGCCGGTTGGACACTTCTACCTGGTCACTTGTTTGAGGATGGTACGGAGTGGCGATCCGATGCTTCACATTATACTTTTGGAGTAGGCTTTCCATGAGGGGATTTAGGAAATGGGTTCCCTCATCACTTTTTAGTGCCCTGGGTACTCCAAATCTAGCAAAAATGTTATCTTTTAAGAACTTTATCACTACCTTGGCATCATTAGTGGGCAAAGCCACGACTTCAACCCATTTAGAAACATAGTCCACCGCCACTAAGATATAGTGTTTTCCAAATGACGGTGGAAATGGCCCCATAAAGTCTATTCTCCAAACATCGAACAACTCAACCTCCAACATAGAATTATGGGGCATTTGATTTCTCTTAGATATATTCCCTGTTCTCTGACACTTGTCACACTCTTTGACTATCTCTTGGGCATCTTTGAACAATGAGGGCCAATATAACCCCGACTGAAGGACTTTGGCCGCGGTTCTATCACCACTGAAATGCCCTTCATAGTCTGAGTCGTGACACACTTTCAACACATCCCTCTGCTCTTCCTCAGGTACACACCTTCTTACTAAGCCATCCACTCCTCTTTTGTACAAGAATGGATCATCCCATAGGTAAAACCTGCAATCATGCAAAAACTTTTTCTTTCGGTTAGAGTCAAAATCATTAAGGATGATACCACCCACCAAATAGTTCGCATAATCTGCGAACCAAGGAACACCGATAACATCGAGGATATGTTCATCAGCAAACTCATCCTTTATCGGTCACTTGTCTTCTGTTTCTTCAATTGGTGACATTCAAGAAAGGTGATCGGCGACAGTGTTTTCACACCCTCTCTTGTCACGAATCTCCACATCAAATTCCTGCAAGAGTAATATCCATCGCAACAGCCTTGGCTTAGAGTCCTTCTTAGCAAAAAGATATTTCAAAGCAGCATGGTCAGTGAAAACAATAACTTTAGAACCCAACAGATACTGCCTGAATTTATCAAAGGCGTAAACCACAGCGAGCAACTCCTTTTCGGTGGTTGCGTAGTTCATCTGTGCAGGGTTCAACACATGACTTGCATAGTAAATGACTTGTAAAAGCTTATCTCTTTGCTGTCCTAGAACAGCCCCCACAGCTATGTCGCTAGCATCACACATGATCTCAAAAGGTAGAGACCAATCGGGAGCGACAATAATTGGTGCCGACACTAGTTTATTCTTTAAAGTCTCGAAAGCGTCGGCACTCTCTTTATTGAAAACAAAAGCTCTATCCTTAACCAAAAGCGTGGTTAGAGGCTTAGCTATCTTTGAGAAGTCTCTTATGAACCTACGGTAAAATCCCGCATGTCCCAAGAAACTCCTTATACCTTTCTCGTTTACAGAAGGTGGGAGATTTGAAATAACCTCCAGTTTTGCTTGGTCAACCTCTATTCCCTTGTGGGAAATTTTATGACCCAGAACTATACCTTCACGTACCATAAAATGGCACTTCTCCCAATTGAGAATCAAATTTGTCTTCTCGCATCTGTCTAAAACAAGAGAAAGGTTAGTCAAACAATTATCAAAAGAAGAGCCAAATACCGAAAAATCGTCCATGAAGACTTCCATATGCTTTTCAAGCATGTCATCAAAAATGGAAGTCACGCATCTTTGAAATGTAGCTGGGACATTGCACAACCCGAATGGAATTCTCCTGTATGCAAAAACACCATAGGGGCATGTGAAGGTCGTCTTCTCTTGATCTTCCGGTGCCACCTCAATTTGATTGTAACCGAAGTACCCATCTAGGAAGCAGTAATAATCATGACCAGCTAGCCTTTCCACTATTTGATCAATGAAGGGTAAAGGGAAGTGGTTTTTCTTGTTGCAAGATTTAACCTCCTGTAATCGATGCATACTCGCCAACCTGTAACCGTCCTCATGGGGATTAACTCATTCTTCTCGTTCTTTATAAATGTGGTTCCCCCTGTCTTGGGCACCACATGCACCGGACTCACCCACGCACTGTCGGATATTGGATATATGAGTCCCGCATCCAACAACTTCACCACTTCTTTTCTTACCACTTTTTTCATCGCCGGATTAAGTCTCCTTTGAGGTTGGACAACCGGTTTTTGATCATCTTCCATGAGGATTTTGTGCATGCAAACCGTTGGGCTAATACCTTTCAAATCTTCGATCTTCCATCCCATTGCACCCTTGTGTCTTTTTAGAATTTGTACCAGCTTATCTTCTTGACACTTTTTAGCTTAGAAATTATGATCGCCGGACATTTGCCTTCGGTGTCTAGGAATACATACTTGAGATTTTCGGGTAATTGTTTCAATTCAGCCCCTTTTTTACTCTCTTCAACACC
This sequence comes from Lathyrus tuberosus, assembly GCA_022829125.1. Classification (NCBI taxonomy): domain Eukaryota; kingdom Viridiplantae; phylum Streptophyta; class Magnoliopsida; order Fabales; family Fabaceae; genus Lathyrus; species Lathyrus tuberosus. The sequence goes on from JALAZF010000040.1 coordinate 16,986,524, forward strand.
TTCTGTGAATTGAGGTGTCCTAAGATCTTCCCACCGGTGCATCCGAGATCCCTTGAGTGGAGGTTGAGCTTCCATCATGGCAATCACTTCCAACTCTTTCTCACCTGCTTCTTCACTCTCTTCAAAAATTGATAAGCTTAAAACTTTTTCTAACGGTAATTTTGGTGCATTTATCGGATTCTCATTATCAATCACTTGATCTATCACCTCTATAGTATGACTCGTGCCAAGATCATCTTTGTGCTTCATGGTGTTTCGCACATCAATCTTCAACTCCTCATCGTAGACCTTCAGAGTCATAGTGCCTTCTTCTATGTCTATCAAACATCGCCCGGTCTTCAAAAATGGTCTTCCTAAAATGAGTGGTATTTCTTCGTCCTCCGGCATCTCTAAAATAACAAAGTCCACTAGGAACACAAACTTATCAATCTTCACTAGAACATCCTCCACTACTCCATAAGGCCTCTTCACAGAATGATCAGCAAACTGTAATGTCATCCTAGTGTCTTGCACAATTCCAATCCCTAACTTTTTGTAGATGGACAACGGCATAAGACTTATGCTCGCCCCCAAATCAATAAGAGCCTTCTTGAATGATCTATCCCCAATAGTGCACGGGATGGTAACCGAGCCTCGATCTTTCTTTTTCACTGGAATCTTCATTCCCTGCAAAATAGCACTACAAGTTTCGGTTAGAATAATCGGCTCAGTATCGACTGATCTCTTCTTGGATATGATGTCCTTCATGAACTTGGCATATGTAGGCATTTGCTCAAGTGCCTCCAGGAAAGGGATATTGAGTTCAAGCTTCATGAACTTGCACTACATTTCTGGGAATTTTTCAAAATTTTTCTCGTGCTGCCCTTTCTTTTTGTTTCTTGTTGGAAAGGGGAGCTTGATGTTCTGCTTAGGCTCAATGACCTTTTCCTTGGCTACTTGCTCCGGTATAATCGCTTCTTCATTCATAACTTCATTTTCCTTAATTTCCAACTCAACTTCAAGTAACCGGTCTTCACTCTCAGATTCATTATCGGGGACCTCTTGAGGTTTGTTACGTCTCGTGGTCACCGCACTAACATTATTATGCTCTCGTGGGTTAGTTACCGTCGAACTTGGAAGAGTACTCTGTGCTTGAAAACTTGCTAATTGTTGATCTATTTGGCTCATCTGGACCTCTATATTTTTGATGGAGACACCTATATTCCTAAGATTGCTCCGTGTCTCTTCCTGGAATTGAGAGCTTTGAACTGCCATCTTCTCAATGGCAATTTCCCAATCTGCTTTCTTTTGGACCTGTTGTTAAAACTGTTGTTGAGGTTGGTAATACTGATGTGGTTGTTGCTGATATTGTTGCTGCTGTGGTGGTGGTTGCTGTGGATGATATTGTTGTTGCTGGGGCTGGTTCGGGTATGGAGCGGGTCCTTGCTTGGGAACATTTCCATGCTGATCTTTCCAGGAAAAGTTTGGATGATTTTTCCATCCTGGATTATACGTGTTCGAATAAGGATTGTTCTACTTAAGAAAGTTGATTTCTTCAATCTGTTGTGCTATAGCCACACAGTGTATGGCAAAGTGGGGACCCCCACAAATTTCATAATTTATTGCTTGAACCGGTTGCACTTGTGCTACCGTCTGTGTACCTAGATTCATTTTCTTCAACCTTTTCTCTACCTCTGTCGCAATCTGATCTTCCATTTTCACAACCTATTCTGTAAGCTTAAGATCAATAATTTTCTCAGGTTGGCTCACACTTCGGTCATACAACTCCAAATGCTCATTAGCAGCAATCGCTTCAATGATTTTTTTGATACCAGTGGCTGTTGAGAAATTGATTGAGCCACCGGCAGCTGTATCAATAAGCTGCTTAGTCTTCATCTTGAGACCATTCACAAAATTCTGTATTTGTTCGGTTGCGTCCATGTTATGAGTGGGACATGCAACCAAACACCTCTTAAACCTCTTATACGCATCTCCAAGTGATTCTCCCTCTTTCTGCTTGAAGTTCACTATGTCATACCGCTTTCGGATGTACACAGAAGCAGGGAAATATTCATTTAGAAATGTAGTTTCCATCTCTTGCCAAGTAGTAATACTCCTAGCAGGTAATGAGTAAAACCAGTCTTCGGCTTCATCAGATAGAGTAAACGGAAACATCACCATCTTCTTCGCTTCTTCAGAGTGTCCCTCTATTTTTAATGATGTACTCATGGTAAGGAACCTTTGTAGGTGCTTATTTGTATCTTCATTGATCCTTCCTGCAAAGGGCCTACTCTGAAGCTGTCGGATAGTAGATGGGTGCAGCTGGAATTGCGCAACGGTAACCGGTTGATTAACGATTGTCAACCGCATTGTTGGAGCATTCACCCTTCCATAGTCACCGAGAAGTCTTTCTGTTGGTGGATCGTCAGCCATAATAAGAGTTTCCGGTTCTGAGTCTGTGCCTGAATCTGTGTGCTCGGAGTGTCCTGAAACTGATTCTTCTTTCTCTGGCTCAGAAATAATTGATCCTGAACCCGACGCTGCCAGTCTTTCTTGCTTGATTTGACGGCGTCTAGCGTGCAAAAATATCTGGTCCTGCGTCAAAAGAAAATATAGCTGAGGCTTTACCTCGCATACACAGGTTAGAGAATTATTAGTAATTATCAAAATAACAGAAAAATAAAATAAAGAAAAATTTTAGCCACTGAATGAAAAAATTCTAATTGAATAATTAAAAACTTGTATTTTGGCAGTCCCCGGTAACGGCGCCAAAAACTTGACCGGAAAAATAGCAAGTGTACTATTTTTACCGATGTAGTAATAAAAGGGATTTGTCCCGAGTATCGATCTCGAGGACTGCGTAGGAAATACAGGTTTTTACAATAATTCATCTAAACAAAAGAACACGGGGTTTTGTTGATTCCTTGGAAATAATGATTTATAGAAAATTAAAGCAAAAATTAAAAATCCTTTTAAACGATATGAGAAAGCATGCTAGGGGCAAGATGTATGAATTGCTCTGTAATAATCCGTAATCCGTATTTTATGACATCTATGTTAGAATTATCCAATATCGAATCTCACGAATTATTTTCCCTAATTCCTTAGCTGAAAACCATTAACATACATTTTTAATCCTAATTCCTTAGCGATTCAAAATGATGTCAAGCACATGTAATTATACCAAGAATTTACGATTACCACTATTGGATCCTTATTCCTAAGCGATTCTACAGTGGTATTATTATACAAATAGCGATAAAGTGGTTTGTCCGACCTAACCTTACCCGTAGATCATATTCTATTTATCCGATAGAAAAGCATTAAGAATTTGTATAACAAATTGGATTCATAAAAACATCAATATCATAAAAATATAGAAATTCGGTTCATCACAATAGCAATTCAGGGACACCCCCTAGAATTGGAGGGTTTAGCTACTCATAATATTCAAAGAAAACAAAATACAAAATAAAGACATTACAAGAATTGGTGATAAAAGTTTATCTTCAATTTCTTCTGATCATGAAAATATCCTCTTTTTCCAATCCTCTAGAGCTCTATTCCTTCTTCTGTAATTCTTTCGTACGATCAAAAGTCCCTTTCTCCTTCCAAAAATCAGGTCTTAATAGTATCAGATCATTTCTTCCCATGCATAATATCCAAAATACCCTTAATGAACTAATACAGGCAATACTTCAAAAAATCATAAACGTGTTCGCGCCTGCCAACACGGGCCGTGTCAGGTGACATGGGCACCCGTGTTGGCCTCTTCCCTTGGGCAATCAAGTTTGCAGCTTCAGGCATGCTGACACGGGCCGTGTCAGGTGACACGGGCACCCGTGTCAGCCCAATGGTTCCTCAATTCAGCCTCTTTCCTTTTCCCATCCTGACACGGGCCGTGTCAGGTGACACGGGCACCCGTGTCAGGCCTCTGACTTTGAGAAAAATATCTCCGAACTTAGCCGAATTCACACCCATTCCTCGGAATATTCAAATGAACCTGAAAACACCAAAACTACCAGACCAAGACTTCAAAAGTGTTTTATTTATCATAAATTTAAACTAAAGCAATGCAAGCAAACAAAATGCGAAAACTTAAATACTTAAAGGAAAGCGATAAAAACAAACCAAAGTGTTACCGATTAAATGGAATTCTTGCCGAATAACTGACGGAAACTAAGTAGAATAGGTGACCGATCATGTATTGATAAATTTCAAAAGAGGTTTTTACTATGCTTTTGGGAAATTTGAGGGTCTCTGTGTGAGATCCCAGAGTGGATGAGACAATCCAAGTCTACTTGTATGAAGCCCAAGAGGAGGCTGAGACTATCCAAGTCTCTTAGAAAGAGGTAGACTCTGGTTGTAGAGAAATTTTTCTATGATGCCCAAGAGGAAGTTGTTGGATTAAAGGATGAAGAACAACCTTTAGATGGTAGTGTGTTATGGACTTTTTACTTCTCTGGGGATTAGGCTGCAAAAAGAAGACTAATTTTTATCCTATGCTTTTAGGAAGCCTTTAGGCCCTTGTACTAAGCCCAAGAGGAGGCTGGGGAACTTCTAAGAAGCCTGTTGGTCCTTGTACTAAGCCCAAGAGAAGGCTGGGGATGCTTCTACGAAGCTTGTGGGTCCAAGCCTAAGAAAAGTTCAAGAAAGGTTTCACCGGGAATAAGTCCTTTCTTTGTTGAACAGTTCTAAGGTTTGAAGAAATTCAAAAGAGGTTTCACTGGGAATTAATCCTCTCTGGGAAAATGAATTTCTTGTATACATACATTTCTAAGTTTTGACAGTCTTGAGAAAAGTTTCACCGGGAATAATGCCTTTCTCTGTTCCATATTGAATAAGCCCAAGAGGAGGTAGACTGTATAGGGAATTTCCTATGAGGGAACTAGTTTTGACTATGTTAGAAAGTAATCTCTGGTTTGACCTAAGTGTAGACCTAACCTGCTGGGAAACTCTAGACAAATATGCACAAGTATATACAGATAAATGTATTAACAGGTATATAACAAATATGCATTATATTGAAAAGATGTTGGGACTTATACTCTGAGAAGAGGCCCAAGTGTATGATTAGGGTTTTAAGAAATTCAAGAAAGTTTTGAGAAAAACTTTGAATTTGAATTTGAATTAAAAGAAATTTGTTTGAAAGGAAAGAAATTTTGGGGCTTATAACTCAGAGAGGCCCAAGTGGTCTAAGAGCAGTTTCACCAAGAATAATGCTCCTCTTAGTACCAGTTTAAAACAGATAGATGATTTTGAAAATAGAGGTATGGGGCTTACAACTCAAGGAGAAGCCCGTGAAATTTGTTTATTGTTTAAAACAAAGTTTATGTACAAAAGATTGGGGCTTATACTCAAAGAGAGGCCCAGATGAAAAATTCGAAAAGGTGACGATTGCGCCGTGATTTTTAAAACCATAGAGGGACTTATACAATGACTGAGGCCTAAAATTATTTATGTACAAAGAAGAATGGGTCTTACACTCTAATAGAGGTCCAAAAGATTATTTTTATAGAAGAGTTGGGGCTTATAGCTCAAGGAGATGCTCAGATGAAAAACAACGATCACACTGTTTATTTTGAAAATCGTATCGGGACTTATACAATGACTGAGGCCCAAAAATCATGTATTTACAAAGGAATGGGTCTTACACTCTACAAAGAGGCCCAAAAGTGTTTCAAATGAAGTTTGAAAAAATTAAAATCAAGGAAAACCCTAATTTTATTTTAAAATATAATTTTCAAAGGAAATTAAATAAAAAATGATATAATAATATCAAATATATTCAAAAACAAGTTGTGAACTTTTAAAAATGTTTTGAAAAATAATATTTAATCATATGAAAGCCTGTAATTCATTTGAATTTGAAAAAAATCTAGATGAAAATTTCCTTAAAAATGTTTTAAAACAATTAAAATGAAATTCTTTATAAGAATTCAAACTATATTAAATAAATAATATAATTTTAGTTTTTATGTAGAATAAAATATTTTATCATTTTTGTGAAATTTTAAAAAAATAACCAATAAAAAATGATTAAAATTGAGAGAGAAATTAATTTTTGAAATCAATTAAGAAAATAATCAAAAATTCAAATAATTCAAAAAATGGTGCCAACGGTCACCTTCTTCTTCCTCGTGACCGCGCCATGGCTGATTTGCAAAACCTCACTTTTCTCTCTAATTACTCAATAGTTTTTACTTTTGTAAACATCAATCTCACTCGTTTTTGAACAAGGATTTCAATCGTACTCATTAATTGCATTTATATCAAGTGTTGTAGCACCCCAAAATTTGCCCTACCATTTTCTGGCTTGTGTTTCGCGATCATCTGCATCTCATTAGGTCATAACTCATAATCATATCATCGCATTGGTTTTCTGAGACATGGGATCAAAGAGTTTTTCATGTTATTGGTATTTTCCTATCCAAAGATTCATCAAGAGCCAGGGTTATTGTATTTAGAGGTTCGCCAGGTTTCAGGGTGTACATCAACAAGGGTCATGGTTTCTCCTTCTTGGTTGAGTTTGTAGACAGTCATCAATTAAAAATTGTGAGATTAGGGGTTCATGTCAAGGATATCAGTGGTTATCAGGATAAGGCATCTGTGGAATAATTTAAAGAGCGGTGGGTCACATTCGATTGAGCTTACTGATTGATATTTTGGAATTCATTAAGGAAAGAAGTTGGTGTGGGTTTGGAATTTGGTTGGAATTAGACATGGCATGAGTAGTCGTGCGGGCTATTTGGGGATTCGAAATACAGAGTCATCATAAACCATTATCCCTTATTGTTAATCCAATTAACTATTCTTTTTTTAAGTCATTAACCCATTTTCCACTTTTAACCCATGTCCAAACCCAACCTCTATCCAAATATTCAATTGTCCATATAGGGATCCATATCCATTTTTTAACCTACGTTTCATAAATATCCATTTCAATTTTACTATTTTAGTCCATTTTTTCTAAGCCATATCCATTTAATATCCATTTTCATTAATTCCAAATTTTCTATATCCATATCATTTTCTTCTTGTCCACATTTGAAGTTCATTTATAATCCATTTCCATTTTTTTGTTATCCACTTTTTAGGTATCCATTTTTATCCAATTAAACCATTTTCTAATTCACATCTATTTTTCTTATCCGATTTAAACTAAATTCCATATCAAAACCAATTCATTTTAGATCCTTTCATTAAATCATATGCAAACCTCTATCCATATCCATTTCAAACAAATAATTCTTTCTTAAATCCATTCTTACATCCAATCCAAATTCTTTGTTTTTGTCCATTATCCAAATCAAATTCCAAATTGTAAACTAATCATTGTCCATCCATAAACCACTCTAGATCTACTTCTAAAGGCCAATATCCATTTTTAGTTGTGACTCATTTATATCCATCATTCATTGCAAAATCATATACCCTCCTTGAGGAGCATTACGCAGGGAATTATTAAGAAAATATCTAGCAGGAATGCCAACTTCATACCAAATTAACAAAATCAGAAAGAAATTCCTAGCAGCCTCTTAACAGAAAATCTGTTACAAAAAAATGCTCATAACAGCATCAATAGAAAATTACAAAGCAAAACCAAAAATTCACTAAAAGAAACACAAAGCCTCTAACACAATTTTTCATATAACAGAAAAGAGAGAGTATCAAAAGCAGAATTTCCCAACAGAAAGAGAGTTACACCAGTTTCACAATTCCAACCAAAATTCCCATAACAGAATTCCTAGCTGAATTTTAATTGAAAAACCTATTTTACCCTCCCTGATTCCTGCTATAAAAACGTCATCCTCTTCATTCTTCAGGTCTCTCGGTTCATTCTGCACAATCTCATCACCAGCATCATTCTTCAACCACCTTCTGTAACCTCCTCTACTTCACTTCACCTTCATATTCTCAGAACCTTCTTCATCTTCAATGAACTCTGTAATCTCAAAAGTTCTTCATCACCAATACTAAACCTGCAAAAAGAATCAAAGATTCACAACACAGAGTATACGCAGCACGGGAAAAAGTAGAAGAAGAAGGATTGAAATCGAGTTTTCAACCTCATGTTCACAGTTTCGTTGTGCGGACTTCAATCTTCAATTCCATCAAGTCTTCACACTCTATTTTTCATCGCAACATCTCCATTCCCTAATGCTGCAAAATCAAGAACAAGCTACACTCATTCAGAACTACAGAATCAAGCTTTAAGGACCTCGTCATCTTCTTCATCATCAATGAACTCAAGGATCCGCAGAGATCATATTCAAACCAGCCACAAAAACCTGTAACAAATTGCAATGGAATCAATAATAGTTCAACAGTGGTTCAGAGTTTAGCATATCACTAAATTAACAGAATAATAGCAATTTCAGAAACGCGAGGAAAAAGAAGAAATCGCACAGCAGAGCAAGAAATTACACAAAAAAAAAAGAGGAAGGAGAATAGTTCACAAAGAAAAGAGCAAAAGTAGAATCACTATTATCTCACCTCTGGTTTTCTGTTATCGTCGAAGTTTCGAAGAAGCACCGGACTTGTCTCCGGTAGGTACGTAAATAACGATCTCCTTCGCGATTCAATTTTGTGTGCTTCGATTGAGAAATTGTTTGATCTTGATTTCCTTCCTCCGATCCGGTAGTTTGGTTAAGATTTAGAGGAAACAGAGGTCGGATTCGTAATCACCTTGTAAAGATAACTAGGGTTTGTGCTTAGAGTTTGGTGTTTGGAGGTGGTGGACCACCGGAGAAGGTGGTGGCGCCGCCGGCGGCCACCGGCCTACTCCGGCCATTTAGGTTTCAAGTGAAGGCGTAGAAAGAGAGAGGCGAAACGAGAAGAGAGAAGCTTTGAACAATAACTTCTTTTCTTTCTTTTATGATAGCAATGCAAAGAGATAAGGTTGGATTTCTGACCATACCGGTGGTGACACTTGTCACCGTCCGGTAGGACATGCTTGAATCCCACGCGCACCATGCCATCGTAGTTTATCATACATCCTCATCACAACCGTCCACTTCATCTATCATCATCATCAACTATCAATCAGACGACCATGATTCACTCTGATAGTCAAAAAAGTTGACGGGAACACCACATGCACCCTCGGGCTCCAACACCATTTGGGCCTGCGCAAATCACTAATCACACCCCCTGTTCTATAGCCCAACGCCTGTTTTTGGCTCACTTCCATTACTCGCTGCACCCCCTATACGCATCCAAGTTCATGGGCCCAAAACCTTCAGCCCATGCGCCTGAGTTTCACTTTCACACCCATTTTCCATTCGCACCCTCTCTTCCTTGGCTGAGCAACACAACCTTGGGCCTTTGAACCAAGCCCATCGCCTCAATTGCTATTCTCACCCAGAATCTGTTTACACCCCTCCTTATTAATTGTTTTTGATAATTGTTTTAGCTAGTTAATTGAATACTAATTTTTAGAATTAGTTTATAATTTGTTAGTTTTAGTTCCTAATTTTGGTTAACTCACTTTTAGAATTAGATTAGCTTACAATTAGATTTTAATTAGAATTTCATTTAGATTTCAATATTAGTTTTTCTTTAGAACTAATTTTCCTTAGAATTAGTTTATAGTCTTAACTTTGGAATTTGATTAGTTTTTAATTAGAAATTAATTAGAATCAATTTTAGGATTAATATTAGTTTTAACTCTAGATTTAACTTTAGGATTAATGTTTTTAGATTTAGTTTAGAATCAACTTGAACTAATTTTAGGATCAACTTTAGATTTAATCTCAATTTAACTTTTTTCCTTAGAATTTAACCTCCCTTTTTTTTAGTTAGCCTTTTAATTCTAACTTTGATTAATTGCCTTATTTCTTTCATTTTTGCTTTCATATACATTTGCTTTGCTAACATTTTCAGGGGCTATTGGTAAGTCATGTGTGTGGGTGTGCACCCGCATACAATCTTTTCCTTTATCTCTTTTAAGCTTTCAAACTTGTGATTATGATAAGCATTTATATGCTTTCCTGGAATAATTTCTTCTGCATCCCTCTTTAAGATCAACTTAACTTCCACCTTGGAAGTAAGTTGCTTCTTTTGCTCTTCTTCTCTTTTCTTTTAGGATTAGATTTCTTTGAACCACACTTAACCTTAGGACCATCCATGCATGATAACTTTAGGGTTTGAATCCTAGTCTCCCACATTAGCTTTCACCTTTTGCTCCTTTTGAGTCACTTCTTCTCATCTCAAAACTTCTTGAAAACACTTAATAAAGATAAAGAGTATTGCGCACGAGCCTTAAGCGTGGGGAATGAGAAATGAGGGGCTTCCTCTCATCTTTCTAGAGTGCTTAGCAGGCGTCCTGTCTTGGGACGATTCGTTAAGTATTCGTCCTAGTGCCCTAGACTTTGGTGCAATGCAAGTTACAAATAACTGCAAAAAAACACTTCTTTCTAAAAAAAATCCAAATAAACAATAACGTCTTTCCTTCGGGAATTCTCTTCTCATCTCACTCATTCTCAACGTACGAATGTGCTTCTCCTCGTTCTCTTGCAAGATGGTAACGCCTAAGTCTCCATACAGCGAGCTGCAACACCTGAGCTAGAACATTAGCCGTTCCCTAAAAAACACAAACAATCCATCCCTAGTGAGGGGAACTACGTCGCTCTGATTCTCATGTTCCCGATGAGATACGTAGGCAGTGGGGTAGGGCCCATTCGAGCATTTCTTTTATTTTCCCTACATTTGTTTCTTCGTTCCCTTCTTTCTACCTTTTTTTTCAGTATCCTTTCCTTACACCCTTTGATCGAGACAAGCAAGCGTGGATCCCATCGGGTACGATGGACGCGTGGGGGTGCTAATACCTTCCTCGCGCGTAACCGACTCCCGAACCCAGTTCTCCTGGTCGCAAGACCATGCCCTTTCCTTTCCCTCAGGTTTACGCAGTGTTTCCTTTCCCTCTCTTGGGATAAATACACATTGCTGGCGACTCTGTTTCCGCGCCACTTTCGCGTTTGTACTTGGATGAAAATCCCGGGAGCGACAAGTGTGGAGTGAGAAATCAAGAGATGAACACATGAACCCTAATTTCTGCAATAACACTATGAAATCCTATACACGATAGCTACAAAGCAATTGATTGAGGGGAAACACTCTACATAAGTGCAGAAACATGTTTGTAACTTGAAAACACATTTATGATGCATGGAGCATAGAGTTTGAGAGTTCTGGATTACCTCTTGCAAGAAGAAATCGAATTGTGTGTTGGAGGTGTTACAAATGTTGTTTGATGACTTGGACAGCTTCAATGGACCTAATGTAAGGTGTTTGGAAGCTTGGAATGGATTGAAAGTACCTGGATCTTGTTGTGGCACCTCAACTGCAGCTTTGACAAAAAGCTTGAGCAAATGGATAGTGACTTGATGATTCTGGTGTTCCAGATGTGTTTTGAGGTTATGTATCACTCATATATGATATATGTGAGGAGTTGGGATGGTTCGTTTTGATGGAATTGATCCCTATTTGAAAATTCGATAGTGACTTGATAAAGAAGCATTTTTTGGTTTTTGAAGAGTGGTTTGGAGGAAAACATGTATTGCTATGCTTTGGTGTACTCAAATTGATCAGAAAGAACCTCTATTTATAATAGAGCAAGTTTGTTTTGGTAGCAATAGTGATTAGGGGTTGGATCACTCCATTGTCCATTGGAATTTGTCATGTAGCCAAAGTCTCCTCTAGCCATTGACTTGAGTCAATCTTGCAGGCTATGAGTCTTATATTGCATGGATAAGGCTTGACTCCTTTAGTGATCAATGACTCAGTCCATGCCACCTCAATACACCTCTTGAATGCTTTGAAACAAAATTGAAGTTTTGGAAATGCATCTTTAAAGATCACATGCCTAAGTGATAAGCTTCTTGACTTGTGAGGCTTTGTGATCAGATTCTTCATCATTCATGTTGAATTTGGACAGAAATGAAATGATGCAAGTGTCCAAAATTGGATCAAAAAATCGTGGGAACCAAGTTATGTTTTCATGACTTTGTGTAGGCAGGGTGAAAAATGCCATTTTTGAAGGCTTATATCTCCTTGCTCAAGTTGAATCATGGGAGGCTTTTGTACTTTTTGGAAAGCCCCTATAACATACTTCAACATTGATGTTTAACTTTGGTCTTGAATCATCTTGGATTATAATGAAAAATAGCCTCAAAGTTAGTGAAAATGCAAAACAAATTATGTCCAAAATTTCACTAAGTGTTGAAAAAGTGTCCATTTTCCATTTTTTGTGATTTTGATCAATCCATAACTCAAAATCCATGAGGATTTGGAATGAGGTGTAGTTTACATTCTTGAAGTATGTAATGAGAGCTTTCATTTGAGCTTTGGATGGAAGAAAAATGTTACTTGGATCACAAGTTATGGTCTTGCAAAGTTGGGTAGAAATCACTTTTTTCCATGACTTGGTGAAATTTCAAGTTTCTTAAGATTGCCCCTTTTGCAAGTAACCCCACTTTTCTTGATTTTTCATGATGGACGATGATCAAAATCATGAGTTAACATTGTTTTTTTACTTAAGGAAGCCATGTTTGTCAAGAAATCCAAAAAGTCAAACTTGATTTTGGGGTACAGTTGACTTTTTGTCAGATGAATTTCAAACTTTGTGATTCTCTATGAAATCAAGTTCTTGACCTAATTCAAACTTAATGGATGGATTTCATAGGTGTTTTAGAGTGTCTTGAATCATTTCCCAATGTTTGAGATCATGCCTTGGTCAAAAGTCAAAGATATGGTTGACTTTTCCTCAGAAACCCTAGTTTGTGGTCCAGATGAATTTGCATCTTTACTTTGCTCATGAACCAAGTTCTCTGTGTCCATTTGAACTTATAAGAGGATCAATATGAGATATTTGAGGTCTTCAGAACATTACTTGAGGTTTTGGCTCATGCCTTGTTCCAAAAGTCAACTAAGGGGTGAATTAGGTCAAGAAACCCTAATTCTTAATTTTTGATGAATGCATCCCATGAGGCTATTTTGAACTTATGATTGGATCCATGAGGCCCCTTTGAGCTTCTTGGATCATGTTTTGAAGTATTGGTTCATGCCCAGATGGAATTTTTTTCTTTGGAGGCCTTGGTCGACCAAAACCCTAATTTGGTGACACTGATGATCTTGAGGCTTGATCAACTTGAGATGTTGAATTTTCATGCTTGATTATTGATGTGGGAAAAGTATTGATCCTTCATGGATGTCTGTGAGGCTTGAAAATTTGAGGATCATGTCCATTCTTGATTGATCCTTTACCTAAATGCTTTGAGAGGGCTCAATAACCCTAATTATTGATTAGAGTGAATGCTCAACAATCTTTGAGAGGATTGATGAGGCATTAAGGTACATCCATATTGTGGTGATGATTTGCACAATGATGGGAAATCTTGTGGTAAAAATTTAAGGTATGACAGATGCCCCTATTTAATCTTCTTGGACGTGAAGGTATGAATGCGAAGACGTTCGAACATTCAAGGTAAAAGAGGATTAAATATCAGATTACCCAAAATTTTGACTGTGGTTGTGAATGGTAGATGATTTGCTCGTCCATCTTCTTTTGCTAAGCAATGTTACTTAGAAAAGGGAAGAACTTCCCCTCGATCCTGGTCTTCAGCCACGAAACTGGTCTGAGTTTCTTTTGAAATAAACCTCCCCTCGATCCTGGTCTTCAGCTATGAAACTGGTCTCAGTTTTCTTTTGAAATAAACTTCCCCTCGATCCTGGTTTTCAGCCATGGAACTGGTCTCCGTTTTCTTTTGAAATAAACTTCCCCTCGATCTTGGTCTTCAGCCATGGAACTGGTCTCTGTTTCTTCTTATCAAATTTGTTTTTTGACAAGGAATGCTATCTGTGATGGTTTTCACCAAACTTCTCGTTGGGGAGACGCTATTTGATGGAAAAATGATTTGATGCCAGCCTTGTTGGGGAAACCCATTGGTCTGAATTGCTATGGTGTGCAAACTTCTCTGTTGGAGATGCCATTTACTGGAAAAATTACATCATACCTCCCTTCGAGACTTTTTCGGAGAGACGCCGTGTAATTTAATTCAATTTTGAGGTGCTGATGACTTCATTTACAACAAATTCCTTGGGGAGAAACAACCGTATTTCCAAGAGTCTTTTGCCGAGAAGCTTTCTCTGGGGATTTTTCTTAATCCAAGAAATCTAAATATCATTTTCAATGGCGAAGAATGTATTCCAAAGGTGTATAACCAAACGTCTTCTTGCCTTTCAGAGGTTCAAGTTATCAAAGTGGTCGAGGACCGATTTCAATCCAGGGATATACCGGAGAGAGATTGTTTAGACCAAACATTTCTTGACGAGGAAAGAACTTCAACCAGAATTTTGTCCTATCGGATGCGGTAAGGAAGACTGACAACTCTTATCGGAGAGAGAACGCTTATCACTTGGGGACGAGTATGACCAAAGTGATATTAATGCAACATGAATATGAATATGAATCAATTATGCATGATGTATGAGATGTTAATGCTGACAAAATAGACACGACATTACAGACTGGGGATTGCTTAACTAGGTACTCGACCACTTTGGGAGATAGAGGTAAAAACCTAATAGGGATAGCAATCCGTTCTTGTTTTTCAAGGGTAGATCCTACTGGGGAGAAAAACCAATAATTGGTTCTCAGGGGTAAGAACTCCACCGGGGATGTCAAATGGGACATTCCGTCTGAAACAGTCGATCCTTCATTTAGAGTGTACTGTTAGAAGGAGCATTTTGATTCTGTATTATGAAGTTTGACCACTACCAGAGAAGCAGTCGATATTCCTTTTTTGTGTTCATTAATCAAAAAGAAATTGCCCTCTTTGTTTTAAAAGTAGAAGTAAATTTGAAAACAAAAGTAAAATCCTTTTTTTTGTTTCAAGAATCGTTGATCATATTAAAATGTCATTTCGAAAAGCATAATAAGTGAGAATTGCAACCAAAACGCACAAGGGCTCAAATTTTATTGATAGAATGGTAATCAGCCAAACGCATGATCCCATGGAGTATTACAAAGTTTTAGAAAATGGTAATTTAAAGGGAAGGGGGCTACATTGAAACATAACAACCGTTATCCTTCTACCAACTTTGAATTCTGGACATTCTGAGCTTCTGTCGAAGGTGACCTTGACTGAAGTTTTCCTGACAGATGATGTTACGGCTAGGGATCTAATCTTGTCAGACATAGTTACTTGCTATGAATCCCTAATTTTTGCCTAGATTTCCCTTTCAGGTTTTCAATCCATCGGGATGTTTTCACTTATGTCTCTAATTTTTGCCTGGACCGCCCTTTCGGGTTTTTAACCCACCGAGATGTTTTTTATTTATTTATTTATGCGAAGTATTTCTTGACTACATCAACATTCGTGGGGTAGGTAAACTCTTCTCCATCCATGGTTGCGAGTCTTAAGGCACTGCCTGAGAAGGCTTTCTTAACAACATAAGGGCCATCATAATTTGGAATCCATTTGCCCATGGAATCAGGGAGAAATGATTGTATCTTCTTGAGTACGAGGTCTCCTTCTCTGAAGACAGGGGGTCGGACCTTTTTGTCAAACGCATTCCTCATCCTTTGTTGATATAACTGACCATGGCTTAAAGCCTTCATTCCTTTCTCTTCAATCAAATTCAGTTCATCGTGTCGGCTTTGACACCATTAAGCTTCTGTTAGCTTGGCTTCCATCAATACTCTCATTGATGGGATCTCTACTTCTATGGGGAGCACTGCTTCCATGTCATATACTAGAGAGAAAGGGGTTGCCCCTGTTGAAGTATGGACAGATGTGCGATAACCGTGAAGAGCAAAGGGTATCATCTCATGCCAATCTTTGTAAGTTACGACCATCTTCTGAATGATCTTCTGATATTCTTGTTAGCAGCTTCTATCGCTCCGTTCATTTTAGGTCGGTAGGGAGCCGATTTATGGTGTTCGATTTTGAATTCAGCACACAGCTCTTTCATCATCTTGTTGTTTAGGTTCGATCCATTATCCGTAATGATCTGGCTTGGAACACCATAATGGCACATGAGATTGTTCTTGATAAATTGGACCACCACTTGTCGGGTCACATTGGTGTATAATACTGCTTCAACCCACTTGGTGAAGTAGTCAATGGATACCAGGATGAATCGATGTCCGTTCGAAGCCTCGGGTTCAATCATGCCAATCATGTCGATTCCGCATTTAGAAAAAGGCCATGGAGAAGACAGAACTTTGAGATACGTTGGCAGTATATGGATTTTATCTGCGTATATTTGACACTTGTGACACCTTCTCATGTATTTGTAGTAGTCAGACTCCATTGTCAGCCAATAATATCCTGCTCTCAGAATTTTTCTCGCCGTTGTGTATCCGTTGGCATGAGTGCCAAAGGATCCTTCATGAATCTCTTTCATTAACATGTTTGCTTCTGGTCTGTCTATGCATCTGAGCAAAACCATGTCGAAGTTTCTCTAATAAAGTATATCATTGTTTAGGAAGAAGTTGCCAACCAATCTTCTGAGAGTCTTCCTATCTTTTCTTGATGCCCCGGGCGGGTATTCCTGTCTTTGAAGTAAGCATTTGATATCGTGATACCATGGCTTGTCATCTATGATTGCTCCAATCACGAAGATGTAAGCGGGCCTATCAAGGCACATTATGTCGATCTTGGGTACGTCGTTCCATTGACTCACACTAATCATGGAGGATATTCACGAGGGATATGATGAAACTCCATTCTATTGAAGAAGGGTAACAACCTTTTTGCGTAGTCTTTGTAAGGAATCAATCCTGATTGCTATGTATTCCACTATCCTTTGATCTGATTTACATCCAGGGCCGAGTCTCCATACACATCCAAGTTCTTTATCCTTAAGTCGATAGCTTCTTTGAGACCCATGATACAGGCTTTGTATTCAGCCTCATTGTTTGTGCATTTGAACGTCAATCAGGCAGTGAAAGGAATACGAGCACCCTGAGGTGTTATGATGATTGCCTCAATTCCGTTTCCATAAGCATTGACGGCTCCGTCGAATATTAGTCCCCATTGGGATCCTGGTTCTGGCCCTTCGTTGGGTAGCGGTTCATCGCAATCTTTCATCTTTAGGTACATGACATCTTCGTATGGGAAGTCAAATTTGAATGATTCATGATCGTTAATTGGCTGATGAGCCAAATGATCGGCTAAAATACTTCCTTTGACGGCTTTCTAAGCATGGTACTCGATGTCATATTCCGATAACAACATCTGCCAACGGGCAATCCTTCCCGTTAAAGCATGCTTTTCAAAGACGTACTTGATCAGATCCATTTCGGAGATTAACCAAGTAGTGTGACAAATCATGTATTGGTGGAAACGCTTGGCTGCCCAAGCCAGAGTGGAGTAAGTTTTCTCGAGCGTAGTGTATCGAGTTTCACAGTTCGTAAACTTCTTGCTTAAGTAGTAAATGGCGGACTTTCTTTTTGTCTTGTCTTGTTGGCCAAGTACACAACCCATGGAGTCTTCGAAGACTATTAAGTAGATGATCAGTGATCTTCCTTCCACTGGAGGAGACATAATAGGTGGATTCAGCAGATATTCTTTGATGTTGTCGAAGCTTTTTGGCAATCATCTGTCCATACACAACTTTGGTTCTTTCTGAGTAGTTTAAATATTGGCGTGCATGTCCTGGTCATAAGGGATATGAATCTTGAGATGTAATTGAGACGTCCCAAAAATCCTCTGACCTGCTTTTTAGTCTTTGGGGAAGGCATTTCTTGAATGGCTTTGAATTTATCGGGATCAACCTCTATTCCCTTTTGGCTGACGATGAATCCTAAGAGCTTTCGTGAGCGAACACCGAATGTACATTTGTTTGGATTCAAGCGGAGTTTGTATTTTCTCAGACGCCCAAATAACTTTGATAGGTGTTCCACATGCTCTTCTTCTGTTTTATATTTGGCAATCATGTCATCGACGTACACTTCAATCTCTTTGTGCATCATGTCGTGAAACAGAGTTGTCATGGCCCTTTGATAGTTTACCCCTGCATTGTTCAGACTGAACGACATTACCTTATAACAAAAGGTGCCCCATGGGGTGATGAATGACGTTTTCTCCATGTCTTCTGGTGCCATTCTGATTTGATTATAGCCCAAGAATCCATCCATGAAGGAGAAGGCTTTGAATTTTGTTGTGTTGTCTATCAGCATGTCAATGTGTGGTATGGGGAAGTCATCCTTTGGAATTTCTTTGTTCAAATCCCTGTAGTCTATACACATTATGACTTTTTCGTCCTTCTTTGGAACTGGCACAATGTTCGCTAGCCATTGAGGATATTCTGAGGTGGCAAGGAAACCTACGTCGATCTGTTTCTGCACTTCCTCCTTAATTTTGATGGCCATATATGGATGAGTCCTTCTCAATTTTTGTTTAACCGGAGGACATTCTGACTTTAGCGGTAAGTGATGTTCCACGATGCTGATATCCAACCCTGGCATGTCCTGGTAGGACCAAGCAAACATATCTGGAAATTCTTTGAGAAGTTTTATCAAGCCTTTCCTGACAGTTGGACTGAGCAGTTCTCCAATCTTAACTTCTTTCTTTTCTTCTTCTGAACCTAAATTAACTGTTTCCAACGGCTCTTTGTAAGGCTCAATAGACCTTTCCTCTTGTCTGAGTAGTCGGGAGATCTCTTCGGGAATTTCTTCGTCCTCTTCTTCTTCTTCAGCCTCAAATACTAGGAATTCAAAGTTGCGAGAAGGCATTGGATCGTATATTTCAATGGGGTTTAAAACAAGTAATCTGCACGACGTGATGATTCCTTTTTAGAAAAGGCAGAGAGAATGAAAAATTTTGTGCAGTGTTTTTTTTAAACGCTTGTTTTTATTTTGGGTTATTTTTTAGGATTACCATTTTCTGAAGAAAAAAAACGACAAGTGAAAATACCAATGATTATGAGAATTCAGAATGACATTATTTATTCATGATTTGTCGATTCTTGAAACACAACCCTATAAAACAAAACTCTGTCACTTTGGGCGCGACGAAGATGGACATTTACAGAAAAGTAAGCCCTATAAAACATCCATTTCACCTGGGCAAGGTGAAAGGTCAAAACAAAGATGTGGCAATTACTTCGACTTATGAACGAATTTCGGGACATCGACTGCAACCCAATGGCAACGAACCCCTCTATGGATCACAAAGTCCGATACTTTCTTTCTTGGTTTGTCGTCAGAAATGACACTGATTTCTGGCGGAGTAGGATCATTTGAGTCTTCTTCCCATGCAGAGTTATCATAAGAGGAATCTTCTGTCGCATCTTCCATAGTATTTTCACTCTCAAGAGGATCTCCCCATCCAGTTGGCTGGATGTCCTCGTATCTGATGCGATAGCTTTTGGGAGAAGTGTATTTGACAAGAAAGTCATATTTACCGCTTGGCTGCCCCAAGGTGTCCCAGGTTTATGTGGGAATAGATGAGTCATTTCTTCAATGACGTTGACTTCAGGAAATGCGTAGTTAATGAATTCTTATCCTGCGACCTTTGCAAATTCATCAACATGGTGTTGGACCTTTTCAGAATGTTCTGAGTAAGGATTCCATGACTATGTGGGAACATGTGTATTCTTGTCAAGATTACTCAGCTGATAAGTATTGTCCGACAGACTCTTTTTCCCCAAGTCTTCCGTGTATAGCTTCCAGATAGGCAAGTCATCCAGGGGATCATAATAATCATAGTCAAGGTTGTCTTTCATTAGATTGTCTTCCTCTAATGAATTGGGTGGAGCACGACATCCTTCGGGATCACAATCTCCATAGATCATTCTAACGTCTTTTCTTGGTGTATATCTTGGGCTCTGCTTTGGAGAGCAGAATGGCATGTATGTTTATCCTTGAGATATATAACCTTCTTCATTAAGATAAGATTTCCCCTCTTCATTGATATCGGAAGAGTTGTTCCCATCGACGGTGTGGACTTCTTGAGATACTGGGTGGAGGAAACCTTTGTTGTTGAAGAAATCCTAAATGGGACGAAAACTTTCATCCTTCTTCGTAGTTTGGGTACATGTTGGAGAAAAACCAAGACCTTTTCTTTTCTTGTTATCAGCAGGAATTATAACCTATCCCCGTTCTTTTATGTCACCACTCCCCATTACTTTGAGAGCGTGTTTATATGAGGAAATCAATGTTACTTTTTCTTGTTGATTCTCATTGCTCACTAAGAGTGCTTGAAATTGAGTCCTAACAACCTCTTCTGGCTCTACACAAGAGAATGATGATAAATTGCTCACAATTAAAGTTTGCTCTCTAGCTTCTGGTTAAGTGTCGAAGTGACTACCCCTGCCTCATGTATCCAAGGTCTTCCTAATAAAAAGTTGTATGCTGCTCGGATGTCCATGACCTAGAAAGTGACTTGAAAAGTGTGGGGACCAATAGTTATGGGAAGGTCGACTTCACCGATAACTATTTTCCTGGATCCGTCGAAGGCTTTGACGATAATCTCACTGCCTCTCATCGGAGTACCTTGAAAAGATAGTCGTACCAAAGTTGACCTTGGCATGACGTTTAAGGATGAACCTGTGTCCACCAGTACGCTGGCTAAAGCATCGTCCTAGCAATTGACTGTGATATTGAGTGCCATATTATGGTTTTTGCCTTCCTCTAGAAGTTCTTCATCACTGAATCCCAAGTTGTTGCAGGAAGTGATGTTGGAGATAATACTGTCAAATTGACTCACTGACACATCTTGTTCTACAAAGGCTTGTTCCAAGACTTTCTGTAGAGCTTCCCTATGAGCTTGTGAACTAAGCAGGATAGATAGTACAGAGATTTGAGATGGAGTTTGCAACAATTGATCCACAATGTTGTACTCGCTTTTCTGGATGAGCCTTAGCATCTCATCGTTGTTCTTTACAGGTTCTGGATTACGAGATTGACTGATTTGTTGGTTAGTAACTTCGACTTGAAGTTCCTTTTCTTTGGTAGGCTCTCGAACTCCTCTGTTGAAAATTCGACCGCTCCGGGTAACTTGACTGATGTCGACAATGTTCACGACAGATGGTAATGAAGTTTCTTTTCCATTTTCTATGGTCGTTGCACCATACTTGTATGTGTGAGACGATGGCTATGGATCTAGAAGGGGGGTTGAATAGATCCCAAGAGATTTACACGCAAATGGTTACCAAAAATTTGTTTTTAAAAAGTTTAAGTGGAAGCAACCACCGAATCGCTCGTCTACAACAAACCTCTACTAAAAGGATCGGATATGCACGACAATATTAAGAATGGAATACGGATGAGAAAAATTCAGATCAATTCACACAATTGAAACGCAATCAACACAGTTTATTTACTTGATGTTTTAATCCAAACCAATGAGGAGAATCGATAAACAATTAAAGACAAATGCGTTCGATTTTGCTTTGAAACAAATTATCAAACACTTGGTGTGCGTAAACACACTAAGTGCAGAATTTCTATGGAATGTAATGTCAAGCTGCTCCAAGATACAATTCAAGGAATTGTATCAATTTAACAAAACAGTTTCTCAGCTCAAGATTACACTACGACAGAAATTTCAATAAATTGCGACTTCACAAATTTGAATAAACAGAAATGTAAAAGAGTTAAGGGAGAGAGAGAGAGAGAGAACAAACGAGATTTGATTAGGCAGTTCCCCAATCGTCCTCGCTATGGGTACCTCTGCCCCCCAATTCCATAAATTGGAATTGAGATATATATATATATATATATATATATATATATATATATACTGCTATTGCAAATTGTTTTATACAAGAGCAGAACCTTGAACATCCAAACCCTCAAACGTCTTTGATTGTTGATGTAGAGCCTTCTCTCCCCTTGATTTTAGATGAATCAAGTGCTTCGAATATGGTTGATCCAATTATCGTCTCACGCTACTTGATTGTAAGAAACCTTGTTCTTCAATCCTTTTCACTCGATCAATTGCGATCTATCAAAGATTCAAACCCAAACCTCTCTTCTAAGATCCTCCGATTACAGCTACTAAACTAAACGATTACTCCAATCTTCGGTTACCTTCGCCCGGCTGAATCCCTGTAGAACGAAACGGTTTGTGCAAAAACCCCCCAAAATCTACTCGATTCTTGGAGGACAAAACCAACTAGTTTTATTCAAGAAACACCTCCCAAGCTCTCAACCCAGAAAATGAAGATCATACACTTCCTAAATTCTAAACGTTATCACTTCGATCAATGGGCGACACAAACAAAGATGATTAGGTGTCATTGTTTGTTTACTCAATGAAGATGATGAAGATAAAGAGAATAATGGTATGTATTTTCACGATTCTTGTTAGTCTAATAATATTTTGATATGTGAGATGACCAGACTATTTGTAATGAATAATATGACCCACAAAAAGTTATAACAGCAATAATAGAAGAAATTTAAGCAGACAAATCAGTTCAGGCATGTTTGGATCGACTCATACTTTAATAAGGGTCGGCGTACGCTGACCCGTGGAAGTGTCTATGCAAAATAGGCGACCATGCATCGACCCATCTTGACCATGCGTCGACTCATGAATTTCTGAAACTGCATAATTTCAAAATCCCAGCAGCATGCGTCGACCCATGGTCGGCGTGCGCTAACCCGAACTTTTCACAAAATTTGTTCCAAATAGCATGAGTCAACTTATGCTTGCTATGCGTCGACTCATGAACCTGCAAAAAACTCAGAAATTCATTTTTTGCACATTTTGACCAACTAATGCTCGATTCATGCACACCAAACATTAATATCATGATCATGCACATGTAGAAAGTGTGTAGACCCTTCCTATATGTTTAGACACATGAAACTCTATGGTTAGATGCAATTTTCCCGATAATGAAGTAATACCACTCAAATTACAATCTAATACTTAGCATATTTGTTGACATCATTAAAACGAAATAGCTGAAAGACCTTAGCCCTCACATACTCCCCCTTTTTTATGATGGCAACACTGTTTAGCTTTCTCTTGATTTGTAATTTGAGAACGAGCAAACTCCCCCTGTCTTTAACACTTTAACACTTGGTTAATTTCTGCTAATTTCTGTTTGCTATCCTTCTCCCCCTTTGTCAACATCAAAAAGAAGAAAAGAAGGTGGTTAAAAGAATAACACTATAACAAGTAATGGTTCATCCACATATTTGCAACACAGCAACACTAACATGCATCCACATATGATACAGTTAATGTAAAATTTGAAACGGATAAATACGGAACATAAGAAGCAAACATAATTCATTCCATAATAGTGCAAAATAGTAACATAGACCTAAATGAAAAGCAAAAGCAAAACATCATGCAAGAAAAGAACAGGTCATACAATCAAAACACAAAATACAACATGCACCTTCTCTTGAAAAATTGGACCATTCTTGAGTCGACCCATGACACACTTTGGTCGACTCAACCAAGTATAAAATGGAAGAATTTAAGTTTGTACATACATATGCACCAATACATGATAAATAAGCATGATAACACAAAAATCAAACATTCAAATGAATAAGATATGCTTAAATGTGTAATAAACATCATTTTTAAACATCCAACATGGTACATATATTAAAGAAAGAACTTATGAAGCAGAACGATATTACCTTGATCGTAATGACGATAAGAGCCCTCACATATAGCTAAATGTCTCTTTGCATTGTTAGTTAAAAGAATAAACAGGCATGTATATATGTGAAGATCACTATCTTAAAGGATTATTAAACACGATCCGAGATATCGAGAATGCCAAGTTCCATACGGATGTGAAAGAAAGGCTCTGTAGCTAATGGTTTCGTAAACATATCAGCAAGTTGATTTTTAGTGTCAACGTGCTCAAAAATCACATCACCTTTCTCTACATGATCCCGAAGAAAATGATGGCGTATTTCGATATGCTTGGTGCGTGAATGCAATACGGGGTTCTTAGTTAGATTAATTGCACTAGTGTTATCGCACAAAATTGGAATACGCTCAAGTTTTAAATTGAAATCAAGCAATTATTGTTTAAGCCATAAGACTTGAGCACAACAACTACCGGCGGCAACGTATTCCGCCTCAGCTGTTGACAAAGCAACGGAAACCTGTTTCTTGCTATGCCAACTCACCAAGGAATTTGCAAAAAAGTGACATGTGCCACTAGTACTTTTCCTATCCAATTTGCACCCGATAAAGTCGGAATCGGAATAACCAACTAAGGAACAAACACTACCCTTGGAATACCAAAGCCCATACTTTGGAGTACCAGAGAGGTACCGAAGAATGCGCTTAACAGCTTTCAAATGGGATTCCTTAGGACATGCTTGATACCTCGCACACATGCAAACACTAAACATAATGTCGGGTCGTGATGCGGTAAGATAAAGAAGGGATCCTATCATACCTCGATACCTTTTTACCTCAACGTCTTTACCCTTTTCGTCACGATCAAGATTGGCACTTGTAGGCATAGGAGTGTCTATTGCTTTGCAGTTTAGCATATCAAAACGTTTAAGTAACTCAAGACAATATTTTGTTTGACTCACGAATGTGCCCTCTTCGAGTTGTTTGATTTGCAATCCGAGGAAATAGTTGAGCTCCCCCATCATGCTCATTTCAAACTCCCCCTGCATCAAACTAGAAAACTCCTTGACCAAGTTCATTTTAGTAGACCCAAAAATAATATCGTCAACATAAATTTGTACCAAGATTAAATGTTTTCCTTGACATTTAATAAAGAGGGTTGTGTCAACCTTGCCTCTTGAATACCCTTGATCAAGTAAAAATTTTCTTAGACGTTCATACTAAGCCCTAGGGGCTTGTTTAAGTCCGTACAAAGCACGTTTAAGTTTATAGACATGATCAGGATGTTCATGAGGCTCAAAACCCGGAGGTTGGGCAACATAAAACTCTTCATTTATATATCCATTACGAAAAGCACTTTTAACATCCATTTGGAATAATTTGAAGTTCTTAGTGCAAGCATAAGCAAGTAAAAGGCGTATAGCCTCGAGTCGGGCAACCGGCGCATAAGTTTCCTCATAGTCGATTCCTTCCTCTTGGTTATAGCCTTGCGCTACAAGCCGCGCTTTGTTACGTGTTATTACTCCATTTTCATCAAGTTTATTCCTAAACACCCTTCGGGTGCCAATTACTCGATGACCTCGCGGAGGGGGGACAAGGTCCCAAACCTCATTTCTCCTGAATTGATTTAGCTCATCTTGCATTGATAAAAACCAATGCTCATCGAGTAATGCCTCCTTTGCGTTTTTAGGTTCTACTTGTGACACAAAAGCGGAGTAATAGCAAAAATTACAAAATTTAGAGCGAGTGGTTACTCCCTTAGAGATATCACCGAGAATGTTGTCAATTGGATAGTCTTTGGAAGACTTCCAAGCTGGAGGAAGTTCATCTTTATCGGAGTGATGATCATCCTCACTTTTCAACGGTTGGTGATCCTTTTCCTCCTCAATACGCACTGCTTCAGGCTGATCAGTTCCCTTATCAGTGTCCTTGAGTATGTCTTCAGTAGGTACACCTGCAA
Organism: Lathyrus tuberosus; assembly: GCA_022829125.1. Taxonomy (NCBI): domain Eukaryota; kingdom Viridiplantae; phylum Streptophyta; class Magnoliopsida; order Fabales; family Fabaceae; genus Lathyrus; species Lathyrus tuberosus. The sequence continues at coordinate 17,012,036 of JALAZF010000040.1, forward strand.
CATGAAAAGAACTACCTTCTCCGACATTTCTCGGATAAGACTCATCAAAAGTAACATGAACTGACTCTTCAACTACACGTAACCTCTTATTATAAACCCTCAAGCCTTTAAGCACATCCTTTTTGTCATTATTTTCAATTATGCAGCAATCCTTTGAAAAAGATACTTTATAGTTCTTGTTACATAGTTGACTAATGCTTAAAAATTTATGTTTAACGCCTTCCACAAGAAGCACATTAGAGATAGAAGTAGATGAGGGGTTACCTACACTACCTTTGCCAAGTGTTTGTCCCTTGTTGTTTTCTCCGTAGGTAACAAACCCCTTTTTCTTCGCCACAAAGTCGATGAAAAGAGATACGTCTCCTGTCATATGTCTTGAGCAGCCACTATCCAGAACCCATCTTCTTTCGGTGGTCTCAAGACTTTGTACCTACATAGTCAATCAAGGGAAATAGGTACCCAACTCTCATTGGGTCCTTGGTGGTGAGTGAAACCAGGATTGCATTTGGGTAACCATTGATAAATGCCTTTTGGAACAAGAAATCTTCTAAAATGACATTTAGCAATAGTATGACCCCGTTTGCAACAATATAAGCAATTACAGTTCATTTGGAATTTACCTTTGCTATCTCTATCTCGAATCACATACGTATACTTTTGATACGGATTATTCATACTTTCTCGATAATGTGATCGATCAATAGCAAACGTAACTTTAAGCTTTAGAGCCTTGTCTAATGTGGCCTTAAGGGTTCTCACCTCTTTTTGCCAAATGTGACAAGTGTCACAACCCCAATTGAACCATGGAGACTTATTCTTATCAATATCATTTTTTGATATATCCACCATGGAGTTTTTAAGAGTTTTCAATTCTTTTTTGGAATTGGAAACCTTTTTCTCCAAATAGGAAAAAATCTTTTTGTTAGAAGCTAAGCGTTGAAATGCTTCCTTAGCTTCGTTGTGCAACATATCCAAAGCTCTTTGCAATTCTAAATGAGACATAGTATTAGAGTGATCGTATTTAGAGTGTTTTACCTCTTTCTTCTTGTTTGGATGTGCCACAAGACAAATATTGACGGATTCACTTTCGTCACTTGAGCTGTCATCTTTTTTTGACTCTCTATCGCTATCCCAAGCGATGTATGCTCGTCTAGATTTATTTGATTTTTTGTGTTGACGAATCTTATCCTTATCCTTGTCTTTCTTGAGTGATGGACAATCCGGCTTGTAATGCCCAGAATTTCCACAGTTGAAACAAGACCCTCTTGATTTGCCACTCTTATTGCCTTTAATTTTTTATTGCCTTCTAAATTTGATGAGATTTTTATCCGAGTGGTGAATTTCATTCTTTCGAATGTACCTATTGTATCTTTTCACAAACAGTCTCATGTCATCACTCGAGTCATCATCTTTATCATTGTTGGTTTCACTGTCACTTTGCTCTTGGTGTGTGGACTTAGAACAAGAAGCCTTAAGAGCGATCTACTTCTTCTCCGTATCTTTTGTCTTCTCCTTCTTTATGCTCTTTTCATGTTTTTCCAAGCCAATGAGCACTTGCTCATGTTCATCGAGTTTACCAAAAAGTGTTGTGAGGTCTAATGTGGCTAGATTGTTGGCCTCCTTAATCACGGTGACCTTCGGTAGCCATTCCCTGTTAAGACACCTCAGAATTTTTTTAGTAGCAACCTCATTTGGAATTGGCTTACCAAGCACATGCAATTTGTTGATAATCTGAGTAAATTGTTTTTGCATATCCGCAATGGTTTCCCCTTACTTCATGTAAAACAAATCAAACTCTTGCGTTAGTGTGTTAATGCGGGCCATTTTAACATCATTAGTGCCTTCGTGGGCTACTTGTAAAGCATCCCACATGGCTTTGGCCGTCTCACAATGAGAGACACGATAATACTCATCAACTCCTAATGAGGAGATCAAAATATTACGAGCCTTCCAATCGTAACTGTACTTTTTCTCGTCCTCCTCATTCCATTGAGCTTCGGGTTTAGGAACGACAACGCCTTTCGCGTTAGTCATAGTAATTTCCATGGGACCGTTTAAAATAACGTTCCAAACCTTCTGATCTATGGAATTAATATGGACGCGCATACAATCCTTCCAGTAGCTGTAATTCTCACCTGTAAACACCGGAGCTCTATTATAATCCCCCATAGGTTCATTCGCCATGATCCAAGAAGTTTTACCGAAGCACCAGATAAACCGGAGCTCGTAATATAACTTGTGAGACGATGGCTATGGATCTAGAAGGGGGGTTGAATAGATCCCAAGAGATTTACACGCAAATGGTTACCAAAAATTTGATTTTAAAAAGTTTAAGCAGAAGCAACCACCGAATCGCTCGTCTACAACAAACCTCTACTAAAAGGATTGGATAAGCACGACAATATTAAGAATGGAATACGGATGAGAAAAATTCAGATCAATTCACACAATTGAAACGCAATCAACAAAGTTTATTTACTTGATGTTTTAATCCAAACCGATGAGGTGAATCGATAAACAATTAAAGACAAATGCGTTTGATTTTGCTTTGAAACAAATTATCAAACACTTGGTGTGCGTAAACACACTAAGTGCAGAACTTCTATGGAATGTAATGTCAAGCTGCTCCAAGATACAATTCAAGGAATTGTATCAATTTAACAAAACAGTTTCTCAGCTCAAGATTACACTACGACAGAAATTTCGATAAATTGCAACTTCACAAATTCGAATAAACTGAAATGTAAAAGAGTTAAGGGAGAGAGAGAACAAACGAGATTTAATTAGGCAGTTCCCCAATCGTCCTTGCTATGGGTACCTCTGCCCCCAATTCCACAAATTGGAATTGAGATATATATATATATATACTGTTGTTGCAAATTATTTTATACAAGAGAAGAACCATGAACATCCAAACCCTCAAACGTCTTTGATTGTTGATGCAGAGCCTTCTCTCCCCTTGATTCTAGATGAATCAAGTGCTTCGAATATGGTTGATCCAATTACCGTCTCACGCTACTTGATTGCAAGAAACCTTGTTCTTCAATCCTTTTCACTCGATCAATTGCGATCTACCAAAGATTTGAACCCAAACCTCTCTTCTACGATCCTCCGATTACAGCTACTAAACCGAATGATTACTCCAATCTTCGGTTACCTTCGCCCGGCTGAATCCCTGTAGAACGAAACAGTTTGTGCAAAAACCCCCAAAATCTACTCGATTCTTGGAGGACAAAACCAACTGGTTTTATTCAAGAAACACCTACCAAGCTCTCAACCCAGAAAATGAAGATCATACACTTCCTAAATTCTGAACGTTATCACTTCGATCAATGGGCGACACAAACAAAGATGATTATGTGTTATTGTTTGTTTACTTAATGAAGAAGATGAAGATGAAGAGAAGAATGGTATGTATTTTCACATTTCTTGTTAGTATAATAATATTTTGATATGTGAGATGACCAGACTATTTATAATGAATAATATGACCCACAAAAAGTTATAACAGCAATAACAGAAGAAATTTAAGTAGAAAAATCAGTTCAGGCATATTTGGGTCGACTCATACTTTAATAAGAGTCGGCGTGCGCTGACCCGTGGAAGTGTCTATGCAAAATAGGCGACCATGCGTCGACCCATCTTGACCATGCGTCGACTCATGAATTTCTGAACTTGCATAATTTCAAAATCCCAGCAGCATGTGTTGACCCATGGTCGGCGTGAGCTAACCCGAACTTTTCACAAAATTTGTTCCAACTAGCATGAGTCGACTCATGCTTGCTATACGTCGACTCATGAACCTGCAAAAAACTCAGAAATTCATTTTTTGCACATTTTGACCAACTAAGACCCGATTCATGCACACCAAACATTAATATCATGATCATGCACATGTAGAAAGTGTGTAGACCCTTCCTATATGTTTAGACACATGAAACTCGATGGTTAGATGCAATTTGCCCGATAATGAAGTAATACCGCTCAAATTACAATCTAATACTTAGGATATTTGTTGACATCATTAAAATGAAATAGATGAAAGACCTTAACCCTCACAGTATGGGATAACCTTTTCTCACTTGTACGGTATTGGTCCTGGCAAGTAGACAACCACAAGAGCTTTTTGGGTTTTCTGACCGTCATAGGTGACCTTAATTGTAATGCCCTGTATAATATATATCTAGAATAATACCATACACGTGTTTTATTTGGTACTGACACCATCATAAGTTCCTAATGGCATAATTCACATACTTGACCATTTCTAATACATCATACAAACTATGGTACAAGACATGGAAATTAGCCAAAACAATAAAAACTAAGATCAATATACAATATCCTCAATTGTATACAACAAATACACATCATAAAACTAAAACTGAGCTTCTCTTGAAACATCCAAGCCTGGCTCCACTTGTAAATTAAACCTGCAAATACCTCCTGAAAATAATCAACAAGAGTGGGGTGAGATACATAAAATCTCAGTGAGTTCCCTATCTTATGGATTCTCTTGGCTTTACAGGGTTCTAGCCAAATCCTAACTCAAGTCAAGGGGAAGGGAAATGACCTTGAGTTCACAATCTCACACTATATAGAAACATGTCATGAGTCTGTTAACTCAAGAATCTCACTAATCGATAATCGTGCCAAGGCATCCCCTTTTCTCGTCCTCTTCTACGTCTAGAAGTCGACCCGAGTCATGGATCCTTGCAATTTACTTGGCATACGAAATGGATTCGGGAACATCGGCCTGTTAGCCGTGAACCGTCACTTCACATGGCCTGTTAACCATCACAAGTCTCTCCCCTTAGGTTCCATTCGTACAACACGTGGGAATCACACCTGCCAAGTACCATGACTTGTTTCAAAGGAGCTCGAGACTCATGAAACTGCAACTCAAGTAAAATGGTTACGATTACGTGATCACACACACAAACGTGATTGTATTCTACAATCACAAGGCCACATTCGCCTTAAGACCTCTTTTGTCTTTTCACAAAACCACAATGGTTAAATACACATGTTCCATACTAGTGTTTCACTCTTTCTACATCGTTCGATAATAGACACACGCCTCGGCCCCTCACGCACGAGCGTTGTCAGACACACGCCTCGGCCCCTCATGCACGAGCATTGTCATTCAGAGTTTCTATTCACAACCTAGAATTATAACAATCTTAACTATGCCATTTGTTTTGGGGTAAGGTTTCCTCACTCTTCCTAATTCATTTTAACATGCATATTTCTTTCATTCACAATTCACAATTAGATAGACATGGTATAATCATAAATATTACAAGTAAACACATATAATAACATAACACGTCAAACATAATCCACATAGTAGTTCTCACACATTTTTAAGGCATACAAGCCACTACTATCCTCTACCAAGCATCCTTGGTTAAATCATGGTCTCACATCACCATTCGCTACCTTATTGGATTATCTTTCCAAAGGCTTTGGACTCGTATCAATCGGATTCCCGATTCTTGAGTTTTGGTGGAATCAAAACTACATACACTACATTTCTATATTTTCTTATCAATCCATAGCATATAAACATGTTTCTACCTCACTATCACATAGAGCATTGAAATATCTTTCCAACGCTTCAAACGGGGACCAAAACGGACTTACGGTTCAAAAGTTATGAAGAAAACAAAATCTAACATGTTGGAAAAATTCTGTAACGCCCAGGTCTGCTCGCGTCGACTCCTGCATCGATGTAAGGGTACTATGAGTCGACTCAAAATCCCATGAGTCGACGCATACTGCGCAGATTCTGCTAAAAACTCAGTTTTCGATCGTTAAATGCCTTCCGAACCTCCAATTTCGATTCCGTAAAAAGCCCCGGTCTCAGAATTCAACATACTACGATATTTTAACAACTAAAAGGCATTCAAACACATTTACCAAATTAATCATAGAGTTATCAAACATGGAACATTAGGTTTTTATGGATACCAACTAACCCAATTCCAACCAAAACACCATCAAACACACAACCCACTATAAACAGATGAATATACATATATATCAATCATTCTATACCATTTATACCTCATTTTATCCGTTAGATTTTATTGATTTGTAAAATTACTCATTTTCCCCAAAATCCAACCTAACTCAAAACTCTAGAATTCTACCACTAAAGTCTCTATCTAGAACCCACCTGGTAATCGAAGAGGAGGTTGAAGAAGATGTTGAATCTTGAAGATGATCCATAAGTTTTTCTTCTTCTTCCATGGTTTCTTCTTCTTCTCCCTTTTTCCTCTCTTTTCCTCTTCTCTTCTTTTTTCTGTTTTTTCTTTTTTCTTCCTCTTTTTTTTTCTCTTACCACATATATATATATATATATATATATATATATATATATATATATATATATATATATATATATATATATATATATATAATACTTATTATATAATATAATCCAGCAGGGTAAAATATCTCCAATTGATATTTTTTTTTCATCTCAACCCAATTGATCAATTATTAGAGTTACCTTAAAATCCTTTCTTGAGTTAAAATAATTGATCTGTCTCTTTATTAAATAATTAATCTCTTCAGAGTTCATTAGTTGCTCTATTAATCCCATTTGACAATACTTAAAGTACTTAGAGGATTCCATTAGTCCAATTATCCAAAGATAAAGCGCATAAATACTCATCTGATCTCATCTGATATCCAATTGAGCACTTAAATAATATGGGGTATTACATTAATCAGCTCTAAGTTCAGAATTTTCTTATTGTTAAGAGAGATTTTGGACTCATTGAGCAGAGGAATTATGACGCAAACATCCTAGGTTATGACATGATTGGAGACTATGGCAGTGCTTTTGTCTAGTAGTCCTTGGCCCTGGCTTTGAACAGGGAGGTAACTTTGTATCATGTTGATCGATTCAAAATTCAAGTGTGGTTGAATTTCCTTTCGGTCTAACTGATGCTGGAGGGCTGCTCGTATGAGATAGCATCCCTGGTTATTTTCTGAGCATATTTCACAGCGTTCATAATTGTGAGGTGGTACCCGGCCGTACCTACTTTGTATGCAGTGCATCCTTACCAGATCTGTTTCCAGTGAGCGGATATCACAACTTTGGTGTTTACTAGGATTCCTATCAGCCATGCTAACTTGTTGCGTGTCTTCATCCAGGTAGATCGGAAGCCACCAGTGGTCCAATAGATGCTGAAGAGTTCTTTGTACAAGCGCACACCCTTGGTCATTCTTATAGCAATCTTCACAGTCTTGATAATTGTGCGAGGCTAGAAAACCGAGTCTGATCTGCTTGGCATGTAATTCAACCAGACTGGTATTCATTAAGCGGATGTCAAAGATCTGGACCATGTTAACCTGATGATCATTCCTTTCAAGGTATTCTTGGATCCATCCGAGATCCTCCATCTGACGCTGGAGGGCCTCTTATACAAAAGAGCATCCCTGATTGTTCTTTGAGCAGATCGAGCAAGTGCTGTAATCCTACTGCAACAAATTGTAATGCTACTAGATTGACGTTCATTGCACGAAGGTCATGGTTTTGAACAATGTTTGGATGTGCATGGGCCATGTTTACTTCACGAATCCTGTGATCCTGAATCCAACCCAGATCCATTTGCTCTTGAAGAGTTATTTGTACTATGGCACATCCTTGATTATTATTGGAACATATATCACACTGATGATAGTTATTAGATGGTACATGGCCATACCCGCTCTGTCTACAATGCATTTTTACTAGGTTGGTTCCCAACAAGCGTACATTGTGAATTTGATAAATGCTGGCAGGTTCTTCTTCTATCAGGTTTACCGTAGTCTTCTCATGTTGTGGTAACGGGTTAGCTGAACATTAGGATTAATATCTTTAAAAGATAAAATCCCATTTCTGACGAGTTTTTGTACATCAGACTTGAATTTGAGGCAATTCTCAATGTTATGTCCTGATCCCACTTGACGGTAAGGGCAAGTTTGATCTTCTTTGAACCAAAACGGTGGATTTTCTGGTACTGTAAGAGGAGTCCTGGTTTGAACGTGCCCTTTGGTCAGTAGAAGTGGAAATAACTCTGCATACAACATCAGTATAGGGTCAAACACTGATGGTCGTGTAGTACGATTAATATTATTGTACTACGGGCGAGCCTGCTGAAGAGGCTGTTGCTACCTTTGCTGATACTGTTGTTGACTTGGTTGGCTCGGAGTAACCTGAGGTTGATGTGTCGGAGTTGGTACTAGGTTGATAGTGAGAGTTACTGCTGCTACCGGTTAATACCTTCGCCTTTTCCTTCCTAGAGAGATATTACTGATATCTTGCTCTTTCTTCTTTTGGAAAGCACTACCGTACCTTTTAGTACTGCTAGATGGCTTTGCATCTTTGACCAATCGTCCTTCTCGGTCTGCTTCTTCTAGGCGTACTCCCATGTTCACCATTTCAGTGAAGTCACTGGGTGCACTGACGACCATTCGATCGTAATAAAATGAGCTAAATGTTTTTAGGAAGATCTTTGTCATTTTCTTTTCCTCAAGAGGAGGACAGATCTAGGCGGCGATTTCACTCCATCTCTGAGCATAATCCTTGAAGATTTCTTTATGCTTTTGTGACATTGCTTTGAGTTAGTCCCTATCTAGTGCCATGTCTAAGTTATATTTATACTGCTGAACGAAGGCTGCACCGAGATCTCTGAAAGAACTGATCTTGGTGTGGTTTAAACCCATGTACCACTTGAGTGCGGCACCGGTTAAACTGTCTTGGAAGTAATGGATTATTAGTTGTTGATTTTCTGTTTGGGTAGACATTTTCTGAGCGTACATCACCAAATGACTTTGAGGGCAAGAGTTGCCTTTGTATTTTTCAAAGTCAGGCACCTTAAATTTATGCGGTATCTTTACATTAGGGACCGAACAAGTCCTGGCCGCGAATGGTATGCAGTTCCTTCTGCATTTCCAAGAAGTGTTCCTGGAATTCATTCATCCTTTCGTATACTTCTTCATTTCTGCTAGAAGTGGCTTGCAGAATATATTCTTCTGGGATAGTGTGTACCACTGGTTGTGGTATAGACATTACGGCAATGACTCTTGGCGTTTCAGTGACCTAAAGTTTGTAACCTTCAGGAGTTTCTGCTGTGACCCTTGCATCTTCATTTACCTGAAGTTTGTAACCTTCAGGTCTAGCGGTTCCTGCTACGACTTCTGGGTTTTCAGTGACTGGTGGGATGTATCCTTCAGGTATAAAGTTGAGAGGCATGCCCCAGGGGAAACCTTTGGGCATGTTGTACTGAGGATGACTTCCAGGTGTCTGAAATGTTGGCGTGGACGTAATCCCTGAGATCACAGTCCTTTGATGTTGTTGTTCCTGGGATGCTGCCATGGATTGCACGGTTTTGTGAAGTTTCTCCAAACTCTCCTTTAGAGTGTTGATTTCTCCTCTCAGCTCTCTGTTCTCTTCCTCGAGATCTTCCATTTTCTTTTGTCGATTGGCCCGAGTATTGTACGAATGAGACAATTTGACTCTAGAGTGTGACACATGTGTGAGACTCAAAGAGAAATATGTGCTATGTGAGAATGATGAATGATATGCAAAGAATGAAAATGATATATTTTTTTAGTTTTTGTTTTCAAAAGAACTTTTAACAATTATGTTGCAAATATCACACAGCGGGGGAGACCATTTTATTGAACTTGAAAGGTTGTAGTATTTTACAAGGAAAAGTACGATATTTTACAAAGTGCGAGAAGAAAAATTAGGCCTATGGATCCTGAGTCTTCTCTGACGAAAGCTCAGATGCTGGTTCCTGAAATTTTCTTTTCTTCGATCGAACCCCTTCAGCCGTTGTCGGGTCGACGATCCTTTGCCAAGTGAAAAGAGTGAGCAATTTTCTTCGTTCCTCCTGACTTACTATAGCATGCTGCTCTAATATCTCAATCAGAGCATCCTTTTCCTTTAGAAGTTCCTAAATCTTGGTATATTCCAAATTAAGAATTTGGTACTTGTTCTTCCAAGAGTTCCTCTCACGTTGGACCTTGTTGAGAGTGATATGGAGTTTTTCCGTATTAGACATGAAATAAAGGACAAATTCCTTTAAGGGAAAAACTTCTTGACGAGGGTAAGGCATCCTCAGTTTGATGACTCTAGTTTGTACCCAGTGGAGGTAAGGTTCTGCAGAGGTACAACTTGGTCTTCCCAGGGACTCTCTTCCTTTCTTGTGAACATGCTGCCAGGCATACACTATTTCTTTCTTTAGTGCCCTATCATTTTCCCCTTCATTGAAGAAAAGAATTTCCAGATGAACATTATGTGGGATATTCTTCATCGGGTATCCAGGTTGACGGCGAGCTAAAATTGGATGGTAGTTGATCCCTCCTTTAGTACCAATGAGGGGTGCATTAGCGAAATTTCCACATTTGTCAATAATTTGTACTCCTTCATAGATCCGATTGCACCAATCTATGTCAGAATTGGTAAGGGACATAATCTTCTATGACCATCGCAGACTACTCTTGTAATCCCAAAAAGCAGCAGACTTGGGTAAGTGGGAAGTAACCCATTTGTAGAGTAATGGTACACATCATGTGATCATTCCTCCACTATACAAATTCCTTAAATGTACAGAATGATAAGCATCTGCGAGCAAGGTTGGGACAGGGTTCTCAATTAAGAAAATCTTAAAAGCATTGGTGTCAATGAAGTTGTCAATATTGGGAAAGAGGAACAACCCATATATGAGCAGAACAAAGACGTCCTCGAAAGTGGTTATATTTCCTACACTAGCAAAGTATAAAGCTTTCTCCATCAGGAATTTAGCTGGTAAACCCTAGATTCCTCCCTTGGTGGTCATGTGAGCCCTGATTTCTGACTCTTCCAAAGAGATTGCTCTTGCAATGGTTTGAACTTTTGGAATTTCTTCCAATCTGGAAAATAGAGCTTGATCTATGATAGGTAAATCAATCAGGTGGGAGTACTTTTCCAGTGTCAGTGTGAGCTGATAATCTGGAAAGGTGAAACAGTGGTAAACCGGATCGTAGAACTGAACCAGTGTAGACAGGATTCCTTCAACCATGTTGGCCTTCAAAAGAGACAACAGTCCTCCGTGCTTAGCTCTGAAAGCTGCGGGATTAGTAATCATCCTTCCCAATTGTAACACCTCAAAATTTACCCTCATGTTTTAGTTTCAGATGGATTATGTTTCATTGCATTCTTTGCATTATCATCTTTGCATATCATTGGCTTTAGCATGGGATCAAGGCATCTAAGTCAAATCAAAGGAGTCTTGAGCCTCAAGATATCTTAATTGGTCCACCATCTCATCATGGGATCCAGCTTGACAAGAAATTTCAAGAGAAGCACATTCTCCTAACATGATTGTGCAAAATTAGGATTTTGGGATTCTTGAGTATAACACACCAATGGGCAAGATCTTTGAGCTTTTATCATCTCCAAATGGTAAATCTCATCATTGTTTGAGAGGATACACATCATACTCAAAGGAATTTGCATTTGGAAGATGTGTTGATTCCTCCTAGACTGAGGGCACCAAAACTAGGGTTTGCCATAAAATCAGTTTATTTTTTATTTTTTGGGCAAGAGTTGATTTTATGGTATTCCTCATGTCCTTAAATGTCTAAGATTGAAGGATTGTCCATTAATTTGGTTTGGAAAGGTTTCAATTGATCAATTGATTCAAAATTAGGAGAATTGGGGAAAAGTCAATTGTGCAGAGGAAAAAGTCAACTCTTGACTTTTTGAGGTCAATTTCATGTCCCTCATCTTAAATATGATCCTTGGTGAAGATTTGATCAAGAAATATCAAGGGATTCATCAAAAATCAAGAAATGTGAAAAGTTTCCTAAAATAGAAATTAGGGTTTCCATTTATGGCAAGTTTTGGCAAGGTCAGCACCCAACTTTAGGGCATTCTTTCTCCATGTTCCAAGCTCCAAATTGAAATTTTATGGAGGCCTATCAAAAGTTCACATTCCAAGCTTCAAAACCATACCATTGGATCAAAATTGAGAGAGATATGATCAATTAAAGTTGAGACAAATCAAGAAAAATTGGCAAGTCATGACCAGTCAGCATGCAGTTATTTTCACAAACACTTGGTGTGCATGTGTTATTCAAGTTCATAGCCAAATATCTCCATGATGGGGGCTTCAATTGAAAAATTGTTCAACATCAATCTTGTTCCTCTTGATCTCCTCTTCAACTTTGATGTTGAAAGATTTTTCATTTGATCACTCATTAGGAAGATGTAGTAGCTCAAAGTAAGGACTCTAACTGTTTCATCCACATGCGCATATGGTAGGGCACGACCAGGTCAGGTTGACCTGCCAACATTGTTATGTACAAGCATCTTCATGAGACCTTTCAAGCATGTTAGAGGCTCCATTTGCAATTGTTTTGAACATCAATATTGTTCTCCTCCATCCCCTCTCTCCAAATAACCAAAAACCAACCATTTTTCATTCATTGGTTCATGAGATTCAATGATCCAAAGTCATCATCCCCACACCTGACTTGCTTCCATGCCAAGTAAACCAAACCAAGACAAAACCTTGTTATTTCTTGTTCATCATGCGCATACATCAGCCATACCATGCCAATGTATTTGCCATTTCAAGACAACCATTTCTCTTACACATCACATGACCATGTACCCTTCATTGCCATATGTTCAAATAATAAAAGGAAAAGAAGCTTGCATAAGAAGTTTGTATGAGAAGTTGCAGCATTTTACTATCATCATACATCATCACCTTCTATTTTGAATCCTCACCACAACACTTCATGATCCTCTCCTCATCATACCAAATAACCACAACCCGAGTTCACTCACTCTCTTTCAATTCATTTTTTAACCTAACCACACTTCTAACTGTTAACCATGACAGTTAGAAGCTAACCTCACATATATAAACAAATCTCTAACTGAATTGAAACTAACTTGTTCATTCTGCACTTTTCACCAAATTTTCACACACTTTCTCTCTCTCTGAGATTTCTCTCTCTCGAAGCTTCATCTTCATCCATTCTATCTGCACATTGCTCCATTCTTCTTCATCAAGAATCAAGGAAGCATTGAGGCAACCACTGCATCCTCCATTTCCACTTCAATCTTCATCTTCATCAGCGGATTTTCAAGGAATTTGAGGTCTCATTAAGCCTTTATTTGGCCAAGCAACAAGATCCAAATAATAAGGAACCTCATCTCTGGTTTTCTTGTGCTCAAAGTTTCATCAATAACACAGGTTCTTCTTCATTTTCCTCTTGCATTTTAAGTTGATTTAAACTTGATTTTGTGTGTTTTGGAGCTCAATAGGAGCAATGTGAACATCCGGCTAGTTGATAGGCACCTTAGGTGCTTAGTTGAAATTTCTAGGGCAAAATGTTTCTCTTCGATTCTCTCTGTATGTGAATTATTTGTGATTTTTGGACCTGGATTTGTAATCTACGTGGCATAAGGATCATTTTGATGTGTGGTTTGTGAATTTCTGTGGTGGTTGGAGGCTGAGCATGGTGGTTGCTCGCCAGAGAAGATGACTGGAGTCTTCTCCGACCGCCTGAGAACTCATCTGAACATGAACCCTAGCATTTTCTCAGTTTATAACACAGCCGTTGGATTGTTTTGATCCAACGCTTCTCATCATGCCAACGCAGTAATGAGCACCCTCCCTAGCACGTGCTCTCTTTTTCTGAATATTTTGGATTTTGTTGATCATGTGTGTGCATCTCACCATATCTTAACATGTGCTCTCATCATGATCATGTGATTTGCATAATTTTTGTGATCATCTTGCGCTGACTAGATCCAAGGGCTATTATTGAGTCAAACTTTTGACTGATCCACATAACATGAGCCTCATCTGAACACGCTTATGGACTGGGCTCTTTTTGATATTCATACCCCTCATTTCTGAGCCCAATGCTTTTATAACTAGCTATTTGCTTTCGTTGCACCCCCCTGCTTTATTTCTTTGTTTTTTTATTTTCTTTTCATACATGTTTGGTTTTTAATTTTTAAAAATACTTTTGAACATCCAAAAATTCCCAAAAAAATCATGAAGCATCCCTGCACATTTAAATAATTTTTGACAATTTATTTTCTGATTTTGGTTTATTTTTCTATTTTTTATGAATTTTGCATTATGATGCCTTTTGCATGAATTTCTTTCTTGATACATGTTTGAACATGAATTGTTTGAGGTACTTGTGATATGAATTTTCACATAAATTTTGATACATGATTGTATGACATATTAAGGCACCTCATGGAATTTTTGTGGATTTTTGGGATCATTTTTTATTGATGTTTGAGTGTCATGTTTATGCATAATTCTTGTGCTACTAGTGTGAACTTGTGAAGCATATTTGAGCATGATTATTAATGAGTTTTGATCCCTTCCTTTGAGGCATATCTACTTACTGTTTGCACTTTAATTCACTTGCCTTCTTCCAATTTTCTTGGCCTCTTAAAATGATCCTTGTGTACTTGATCGGATCCATCTTTGAAATCAAGAGGGTTGTGTGGTTTAACATATACAGCCTCAAACGCTTAGCTGCCCAAGCGAGTGCACAATGTAACGCCCCGGTCAGTTTTGTCAGTTTTGCCGTTTTATCTATTTGAGTCGTTTTGAGTATTTTATTATTATATTATTTTATTTCTGACTTTTATGTGAAAGTATGTTATTTTTCGTCATAAATATATTTTATCGCGTTTTGGGTGCGAGATATTTGAGTGTAGGGGTAATTTAGGCATTTTGATTTATTTTGTTAAGTTAGAATATAATAGAAAGAAAAAAAAAAGAGAAAATAGTAAGAGAGAGAGAAAAGAAGAAAAGAAGAGGAGAAGAGAAGAAAAGAGAGAATTTGGAAAACTTGGAAATCAATCAACCGACTTTCTAGAACACGATTAAATCGGGTAAGGGTGCGAAACTCGATTATATTATGTTTGTGTATGATTATGTATGTGTTTGCTTGGATGTTTCTTGTCTTTCCATAACTTTGAGTTCTAGGTTGAAATGAGAGATATGATGAAAAATCGATGATTTTGCGGTTGAAAATCGGTGTAGACGTAGTAGAATACTTGTTATCATGATTAGAATAGGTTCTGATTGTTATATGTTGTTTTGGAAATGTTTGGTTTGAGAAAATATCATTTTTGGATGATCTGGTGCGCTGCTGGGTTTTGCTGAAATCGCAGGTTCGCACTGCGAATGGCCAGCGAGTGGGTGGCGAGCGTTCGCGTGATGTTCGCACTGCGAACGTTGTAGTATTTTTCATTCTGCCACTGTTCGCTGGAGGGTTCGCACTGAGAATGGGGTAGCGAGCATTCGCTGGGACGTTCGCACTGCGAATGGTGGGAATTTTCTAGGCTATTTTAGCTTCTGCCTTGGTTCGCTGGGACATTCGCACTGCGAATGGAGTAGCGAAGGACTCGCTAGGAGCTTCGCACTGCGAATGTAGCAGTTTTTCCCAACTTGTTTTCTTTACAACTTTTGATCTGTGTTTCGGTTTGAGGTGTGGTTTGATGCGTTAGAAAGCTTGTGAAATGTACTTTATTATGAGGATGGTTTTGAGATTGTTGGCCGATTAAATTATGTCAGGAATTAGAAAATATGTTGTTTTTGTTGTCGACTTTTTCCGTTTAATTGTGTGAAATTGATGTGTACGTGCAATATGTTGTTG
The DNA here is from genome assembly GCA_022829125.1 of Lathyrus tuberosus. Taxonomy (NCBI): domain Eukaryota; kingdom Viridiplantae; phylum Streptophyta; class Magnoliopsida; order Fabales; family Fabaceae; genus Lathyrus; species Lathyrus tuberosus. The sequence continues at coordinate 17,027,723 of JALAZF010000040.1, forward strand.
GTGTGGATATTGTATGACTTGTGTATTGTTGAGTGATGAAATTGCATGAAATACATATTGTGATGATGGTTGGTGGTCTTACGGCAAGAAAATGCGATGTATGGTAATTGTTGATATATGCATGATTATGGATATATATATGTGTGCATATTAACTGTCATGAGTCATTGTATGCCAAGCATCATGATATGCATTGTTGTGACATCCTGAGTGACGGATTGATTCCAGAGGGAATCTGCTATAACATCGTGCGCCTTAAAAATAAGAGGACCTAAAGCGATTTGATATATCGTGCGCCTTAAAAATAAGAGGACCTAAAGTGATGGTTATAGACGATCGTGTGCCCATGTGGGGTGTGAGCGATCGGATTGTACGCCTTATACAGAGAGGACCTAAAGCAATCCATAAACGTCGTGCGCCTTATACCAAGAGGACCTAAACCGACGGGGAACATCGTAGGCCCGACGGGGTGTTACTTGAGTGATCCTCAGTAACGAGCGATGATTCCAGCAGAGTTCCTGAGTGAACTAGTGATGAGAAATATTGGAAGTCGGTACCGCATGGCATGTGGATAGAGTCGTTGTGTAGGTCTCTATGCATTTGCATAAATCATGGATTAATTGTGCATGGAATTGTGAATGTGATTGATGAGATGGAATATGTGTAATTGTATTGATGATGAATGTATTGTGTATGATTGAGGTGTAGTGGTATTTGATACTTGAGAATTGTACTGTGTTGTGTTGTATTTGATTGTAGTGCATTAGTGGTGAGAATGTTTTACTTGTGTATTTCTGTGTTAATATATAATTATATGCAACTGTAATTTGATTGTTTTTCTCACCCTTCTGCTGTTTTATAATGCTCTATGAGGCATTGCAGATTAGAGTTGCTGGAGGTCTTTTTGTGAAGCTTTGCGTCTTCATTCTTTTGTCGGCCGGCTCTGATATGTGACACCGGGTAGTTAGGGTGGCCGTTTGTGATTATTTTGTATTATGTATATGTATCTTTTGAATTGTACATGTATGACTTGATGTATGACAAACTTTCATGAGATATATATATGTTGATATTCAGTTACGGATTTTCCGCTTATATTCTGTTTCTGAATTGTGGGTATAATACTACCTGAGTGGTTGCATATCTGTATGAGCAGGTGTTGTATGTTTGTTTCAAATTGTTGTGGCGTCTCCGGTCTATGTCGTGCATGTTTTAATTATACTCTGATGAAATTTGAAATTTTTTTTATTTATCGCTTTAATAGCTTTGGGGTATAGATTGGGGGTGTCACAATAAGTGGTATCAAAGCCAGTCTGTGTCAGTCCGTGTCAGTCCGTGCTAGTCCGTGTTAGTCCGTGCCAGTCCGTGTCAGTTCGTGTCTGGTTGTGTTAGTCTTTGTCGGTGTTGGCGTTTGGAGTGAGCTGTTTGTTTAACCATAGTTTCTATTATTGGAAATGAACAGAATATGGCTGGTAGGAATGATGCTGCTTTGGCTGCTGCGATGCAAGCAATGGCTCGTGCTGTGCAGGGTGCGCCTAATGCTGCTGGTAATGATGAGTTCAGGAAGAACAAACCGCCTGTCTTCAAAGGAAGATATGATCCTGATGGTGCACAGATTTGGTTGAAAGATATTGAAAGGATTTTACGACTTATGGATTGTGCTGAGGACAATAAGGTGAGACTGGGAACTCACATGTTACAGGAAGAAGCTAATGACTGGTGGGTTAGTACTCGTCAGGTGTTGGAAGCTGGGGATGAAGAAGTTACTTGGGAATTGTTTAGCCGGGAGTTTCTGAGGAAGTATTTTCCCGAAGATGTTAGAGGAAAGAAGGAAATTGAGTTCTTGGAACTGAAACAAGGTAGTATGTCTGTTGTTGATTATACTGCTAAGTTTGTGGAGCTTGTGCAGTTTTATCCTCATTATGCTGAAGCGACTGCAGAATTTTCTAAGTGTGTGAAGTATGAGAGCGGATTGCGTCCTGAGATTAAGCAAGCAATCGGTTATCAAAGGATAAGAAGGTTTTCTGATTTGGTGGAATGTTGTAGGATTTATGAAGAGGATAGTAGGGCTCGTTCTACTCACTACAAGAGTGTGAGTGACCGGAAAGGGAAGCAACAGTTTCGTAGTGGTCCGTATGTAACACCAGCGGATAAGGGTAAGCAAAGGGGTATTTTTGATCGAAGGTCAGGTGGAGGAGGTATGTCTAATTCTCCGAGATGTTTTAAGTGTGGTGAGTTGGGGCATCGTCAGTTTGAGTGCAGGAAAGATGTGAGAAAGTGTTCTAATTGTGGAGGTGTCGGACATGTCGTAGCTGATTGTAAACGGAAGAATGTGGTGAAGTGTTTCAACTGTGGTGAACCTGGACATATTAGTACAAAGTGTCAGAAACCGAAGCAAGCTCCAACTAGTGGGAAGGTATTTTCATTGGCGGGGACTCAGACTTCAAGTGCAGATCGTCTGATCAGAGGTACTTGTTTTATTAATAGTACGCCTTTAGTTGCTATTATTGATACTGGAGCGACTCATTCGTTTATTTCGTCTGAGTGCGCTAAGCATTTGAATCTTGTGTTGTCTTTGATGGATGGTAAGATGGTTATTGATACTCCAGCAATGGGGTCAGTAACTACTTCTTTGGTTTGTTTGAGTTATCCTTTGACCATTTATAGTAAAGACTTTGAAATGGATTTAGTGTGTTTGCCGTTGGAAGGTTTGGATGTGGTTCTGGGAATGAATTGGTTGCAATTCAATCGGGTTCATATTGATTGTTATCATAAGTTAGTAAGGTTTCCTTCTCTTGAGGAAGACGAAGACTCGAGTTTCTTATCTACCAAAGAGTTGAAGAGACTTTTGGCGGAGGAAGCTCAGTTGTTTGGGTTGTTTGCATCGTTGGCTGTGGATAGTGAAGTTTCACTTGATGTGTTTCCGGTTGTGTGTGATTTTCCTGAAGTGTTTCCTGAGGATATTTCGGACTTGCCGCCAGAGAGAGAGGTGGAGTTTTCTATAGATCTAGTTCCTGGTACTAGACCTGTTTCTATGGCACCTTATCGTATGTCGGCGCCTGAGTTGGTTGAGTTAAAGAAGAAATTGAATGAATTGTTGGAGAAGAGGTTTGTGAGGACAAGTGTTTCTCCTTGGGGTGCTCTAGTTTTATTGGTGAAAAAGAAAGACGGAAGTATGCAGTTGTGTATTGATTATCGCCAGTTGAATAAGGTGACGATTAAGAATAAGTATCCTCTTCCGAGAATTGATGATCTGATGGATCAGTTGGTTGGTACTTATGTGTTCAGTAAGATTGATTTGAGATTAGGGTATCATCAAATTAGGGTGAAGGAGGAAGATATTCAGAAGACAGCTTTTAGGACACATTACGGTCATTATGAATATTCTGTGATGCCGTTCGGGGTTTCTAATGCGCCAGGTGTGTTTATGGAGTACATGAATTGTATCTTTCACGAGAATTTAGATCGATTTGTTGTTGTGTTTATTGATGACATTCTGATTTATTCTAAGTCTCGGGAGGAGCACGCGGAGCATTTGCGTATTGTTTTGCAGGTTTTGAAGGAAAAGAAGCTTTTTGCCAAATTGTCTAAGTGTGAATTTTGGTTGTCGGAAGTGAGTTTTCTTGGACACGTAATTTCAGGTAATGGTATTTCTGTGGATCCATCTAAAGTAGAAGCAGTTCTACAATGGGAGGCTCCGAGATCTGTTACTGAAATTCGAAGCTTTTTGGGTTTGGCCGGTTATTATCGAAGGTTTATTGAAGGTTTTTCTAAACTAGCACTTCCTTTGACCCAGTTGACTTGTAAAGGGCAAGCGTTCATTTGGGATATTCGGTGTGAGGAAAGTTTTAACGAGCTGAAGAGAAGATTGACGACAACTCCGATTTTGATTTTACCAAATCCTAATGAACCGTTTGTGGTGTATTGTGACGCGTCTTTGATTGGTCTAGGTGGTGTTCTGATGCAAGACGGTAAGGTCGTGGCGTATGCCTCGAGGCAGTTGAGAGTGCATGAGAAGAATTACCCTACTCATGACCTGGAGTTAGAGGCTGTGGTTTTTGTGTTGAAGATTTGGAGGCATTATCTTTTTGGTGTGAGGTTTGAAGTCTTTAGTGATCACAAAAGTTTGAAATATCTGTTTGATCAGAAGGAATTGAATATGAGGCAACGAAGATGGTTGGAATTTCTGAAGGACTACGACTTTGGCTTGAATTACCATCCTGGTAAAGCTAATGTGGTAGCCGATGCATTGAGCCGAAAATCTTTGCATATGCCCGCTTTAATGGTGAAGGAGTGGGAGCTTTTGGAATCGTTTAGAGATTTGAGTTTGGTTTGTGAAGTGTCGTCGGATGGTGTGAGGCTGGGTATGTTGAAGGTTACGAATGATTTTCTGATGACGGTAAGCGAGAAGCAGAAGTTGGACGTGAAATTAGAGGATTTGATGTTGGTTGGCGGAAAAGATGTGAGTAGTGATTTTCAAGTGGATGTTAATGGTGTGTTGAGGTTCCGTGGGCGAATTTGTATTCCGGACGGTTCGGAGTTGAAACGGATGATTTTGGAAGAAGGACACCGGAGTAATTTGAGTATACATCCGGGAGCGAACAAGATGTACCAAGATTTGAAAAAGATTTTCTGGTGGTCTGGATTGAAAAGAGATGTGGCTCAGTTTGTGTATGCTTGTTTGACGTGCCAGAAATCGAAAGTGGAACATCAGAGACCGAGTGGTTTGTTGCAACCGTTGGATATTCCAGAATGGAAATGGGATAGCATTTCTATGGATTTTGTAACGGGGTTGCCGAATACTCAGCGAGGGCATAATGCTATTTGGGTGGTTGTTGATAGGCTGACTAAATCGGCTTATTTCATTCCGATTGACATCAGTTTTACTTTGGAACGGTTAGCTGAGCTTTATATTAGTGTGATTGTGAAGTTGCATGGAGTTCTGTTAAGTATCGTTTCGGATCGAGATCCTAGATTTACCTCGAGATTTTGGGAAAGTTTACAGAAGGCATTGGGTTCTAAATTGAGGTTGAGTTCGGCTTATCATCCGCAGACGGATGGGAAGACGGAGAGAACGATTCAGTCTTTGGAAGATTTGTTGAGAGCGTGTGTTTTGGAACAAGGTGGTGCGTGGGATAGTTATCTTGCGTTGATTAAATTCACGTATACTAACAGTTTTCATTCGAGTATTGGAATGGCACCGTTTGAAGCATTATATGGACGAAGATGTCGAACACCGTTGTGTTGGCACGAATCTGGTGAGAGAACGGTGGTTGGACCGGAGTTGGTGCAGCAGACTACGGAAAAAGTGAAGTTTATTCGTGAGAAAATGAAGGCTTCTTAGAGCAGAAAAAAGAGTTATCATGATCGGAGGCGGAAAGATCTTGAGTTCCAAGAGGGCGATCATGTATTTCTAAGGGTTACGACGGTAACGGGTGTTGGTCGTGCATTGGATTCGAAGAAGCTTACTTCTCGATTTATTGGTCCTTACCAGATATCTGCGAGAGTGGTTGCTGTGGCTTATAGGGTGCCGTTGCCGCCGAGTTTGTCGAATTTGCATGATGTGTTCCATGTTTCACAACTTCGGAAGTATGTTCCGTATCCGTCGCATGTGATTCCGATGGATGAGGTTGAGGTAAGGGAGAACCTTACGGTTGAGGCTTTGCCGGTGAGTATTTTGGATCGCGAGTTGAAGAGGTTGCGGGGCAAGGATATTGCACTTGTGAAAGTGGCGTGGGGAGGCGCTGCTGAGGGTAATTTGACTTGGGAGTTGGAGAGTCGGATGCAGGAGTCGTATCCAGAGTTGTTCGTCTCAGGTATCTTTTCGAGGACGAAAATTTCTAAGTGGGGGAGAGTTGTAACGCCCTCAGTTTTGTCAGCTTTGCCGTTTTATCTATTTGAGTCGTTTTGAGTATTTTATTATTATATTATTTTATTTCTAACTTTTATGTGAAAGTATGTTATTTTTCGTCGTAAATATATTTTATCGCGTTTTGGGAACATTTGCGAGATATTTGAGTGTAGGGGTAATTTGGGCATTTTGATTTATTTTGTTAAGTTAGAATATAATAGAAAGAAAAAAAAGAGAAAATAGTAAGAGAGAGAGAGAAAAGAAGAAAAGAAGAGGAGAAGAGAAGAAAAGAGAGAATTTGGAAAACTTGGAAATCAATCAACCGACTTTCTAGAACACGATTAAATCGGGTAAGGGTGCGAAACTCGATTATACTATGTTTGTGTATGATTATGTATGTGTTTGCTTAGATGTTTCTTGTCTTTCCATAGCTTTGAGTTCTAGGTTGAAATGAGAGATATGATGAAAAATCGATGATTTTGCGGTTGAAAATCGGTGTAGATGTAGTAGAATACTTGTTATCATGATTAGAATAGGTTCTGATTGTTATATGTTGTTTTGGAAATGTTTGGTTTGAGAAAATATCATTTTTGGATGATCTAGTGCGCTGCTGGGTTTTGTTGAAATCGCAGGTTCGCACTGCGAATGGCCAGCGAGTGGATGGCGAGCGTTCGCGTGATTTCGCACTGCGAACGTTGTAGTATTTTTCATTCTACCACTGTTCGCTGGAGGGTTCGCACTGCAAATGGGGGTAGCGAGCATTCGCTGGGACGTTCGCACAGTGAACGATGGGAATTTTCTAGGCTATTTTTGCTTCTGCCTTGATTCGCTGGGACATTCGCACTGCGAATGGAGTAGCGAAGGACTCGCTAGGAGCTTCGCACTGCGAATGTAGTAGTTTTTCCCAACTTGTTTTCTTTACAACTTTTGATCTGTGTTTCGGTTTGAGGTGTGGTTTGATGCGTTAGAAAGCTTGTGAAATGTACTTTATTATGAGGATGGTTTTGAGATTGTTGGCCGATTAAATTATGTCGGGAATTAGAAAATGTGTTGTTTTTGTTGTCGACTTTTGCCGTTTAATTGTGTGAAATTGATGTGTACGTGCAATATGCTGTTGGTGTGGATATTGTATGACTTGTGTATTGTTGAGTGATGAAATTGCATGAAATACATATTGTGATGATGGTTGGTGGTCTTACGGCAAGAAAATGTGATGTATGGTAATTGTTGATATATGCATGATTATGGATGTGTATATGTGTGCATATTAACTGTCATGAGTCATTGTATGCCAAGCATCATGATATGCATTGTTGTGACGTCCTGAGTGACAGATTGATTCCAGAGGGAATCTGCTATAAAACATCATGCGCCTTAAAAATAAGGGGACCTAAAGCGATTTGATATATCGTGCGCCTTAAAAATAAGAGGACCTAAAGCGATGGTTATAGACGATCGTGTGCCCATGTGGGGTGTGAGCGATCGGATTGTGCGCCTTATACCGAGAGGACCTAAAGCAATCCATAAACGTCGTGCGCCTTATACCAAGAGGACCTAAAGCGACGGGGAACATCGTAGGCCCGACGGGGTGTTACTTGAGTGATCCTCAGTAACGAGCGATGATTCCAAGAGAGTTCCTGAGTGAACTAGTGATGAGAAATATTGGAAGTCGGTACCCCATGGCATGTGCATAGAGTCGTTGTGTCGGTCTCTGTGCATTTGCATAAATCATGGATTAATTGTGCATGGAATTGTGAATGTGATTGATGAGATGGAATATGTGTAATTGTATTGATGATGAGTGTATTGTGTATGATTGAGGTGTAGTGGTATTTGATACTTGAGAATTGTACTGTGTTGTGTTGTATTTGATTGTAGTGCATTAGTGGTGAGAATGTTTTACCTGTGTATTTCTGTGTTAATATATAATTATATGCAACTGTAATATGATTGTTTTTCTCACCCTTCTGCTGTTTTATAATGCTCTATGAGGCATTGCAGATTAGAGTTGTTGGAGGTCTTTTTGTGAAGCTTTGCGTCTTCATTCTTTTGTCGGTCGGCTCTGATATGTGACACCGGGTAGTTAGGGTGGCCGTTTGTGATTATTTTGTATTATGTATATGTATCTTTTGAATTGTACATGTATGACAAACTTTCATGAGATATATATATGTTGATATTCAGTTACGGATTTTCCGCTTATATTCTGTTTCTGAATTGTGGGTATAATACTACCTGAGTGGTTGCATATCTGTATGAGCAGGTGTTGTATGTTTGTTTCAAATTGTTGTGGCGTCTCCGGTCTATTCCGTGCATGTTTTAATTATACTCTGATGAAATTTTGAAATTTTTTTTATTTATCGCTTTAATAGCTTTGGGGTATAGATTGGGGGTGTCACACACAACATGTTTTTTCTAGCATTGAGTATCTCGACTCACAATCAGTGAACTTTCTACTCAAGTAGTAGATGGCATGCTCTTTTCTACCTGACTCGTCGTGTTGACCGAGCACACACCCCATTGAATTCTCAAGAACCGTAAGATACATAATCAATGGCCTTCCTGGCACTGGTGGCATAAGGACCGGAGGTTCCTGGAAATATTCTTTTATTTTTTCAAACGCCTTTTGACAATTTTTGTTCCACCTGACCTCTTGATCTTTTCTTAACAATTTGAATATTGGTTCACACGTGGCTGTAAGATGAGAGAGGAATCTAGCAATGTAGTTCAACCTCCCTAAGAAACCACGAACCTCTTTTTCTGTTCTTGGTTCAGGCATTTCTTGTATGGCTTTTACTTTAGCAGGATGAACCTTGATACCTTTTTCACTAACAATAAATCCCAGTAATTTTCCAGACCTCACCCCGAAGGTGCACTTGTTCGGATTCAACCTCAGTTTGAACTTTATCAACCTTTAAAATAGTTTTTGAAGATTCACCAGATGTTCTTCCTCCGTTTGTGACTTCGCAATCATGCCATCAACATAGACCTCGATCTCTTTATGAATCATATCATGAAAGAGAGTCACCATTGCCCGCTGATAGGTTTCCCCAGCATTTTTCAATCCTAAGGGCATTACCTTGTAATAGAATGTTCCCCACGGTGTTATGAACGTCGTCTTCTCCATGTCCTCTGGGGCTATTTTGATTTGGTTATACCCAGAGAAGCCATCCATGAAGGAAAATACAGAGTATTGAGCAGTATTGTCCACTAACACGTCAATGTGAGGAAGCGGGAAATCATCTTTCGGGCTTGCTCTATTCAGATCTCTGTAGTCAACACACATCCTAACCTTTCCGTCCTTCTTAGGTACAGGCACAATGTTAGCAACCCACAGAGGATAACTTGTCACATCCAGAAATCCAGTATCTATCTATTTCTGAACCTCTTCTTTAATCTTGACAGACATATCCAGTTTTGTCCTTCTCAGCTTCTGCTTTATCGGAGTACATCCCTCTTTGAGCGGTAGCCGGTGTACCACGATGTCAGTGTCAAGCCCGGGCATGTCTTGGTAAGACCAGGCGAAGATATCCACATACTTTCGAATCATTTCAGTCAATCTTCCCTTTACACTGTCTTCCAAAGCAGCCCCAATCTTTACTTCTTTATTTGCGTCCTCGGTTCCCAAGTTAACAATCTCCAATTCCTCCTAATGGGGTAGAATGACCTTTTCCTCCTGTTTCAACAATCTGGCCAATTCCTTGGGTAAGTCACAATCTTCATCAGTCTCTTCTTCAGCCTGATAAATGGGATTGTCGAAATCATACCGAGCCATAGCTGAATCATGATTGGTGGTATCTGAACAAGGAAACCTGCATGATTGATGATTTATGTTTATTATGTATGCAACAAACAAAAACACATTGCCTTTTTGATGTGATTTAATGCAAAAAGTAAAAACAGAAAAACAGGGATCAAAATATTTGAATGTGAAAAACGTCCTTTATTAATGATAAAGAAAACACACAAAATATTCAAGCCCTACAAACAAAAATCACTACGTCTTGGGAAGAACGTAGGATTGTCATAACAGGAAAACAAAGGCAATTACACTGGGCCGGTCACTTGAATGGCTTTCTCTGATGATCAATTGCAAAGAGTTTGACCTGGAATGCAGGGGCGGATCCAATTATCCATATCGCAATCGATATCCCCTTCCTCATTAATAGCATTGATTCTGTCAAAGAACACACCAGCACTGGTAAAACGAACCGAACCATAAAACTTAGGAGGATCCTCAGGACGCCTGGGTGGCTTATATCCCAGCCCGTAACTATTATGCTTTTTCTGGACTTCAATAACCTGGCCCCATTTCTGTGAACTGTCGGCTTCAACCACAGCCCGTGCATCTTTGAAGGAAGACATGGAGACCTCTGGCTGATATACCACTGCAGGCTGCTTTACCACTTCGGATTGGCTGACTTCCTTGAGAGATTCCTCAGGGATCTTCACCGCTTCAAAACCCTGACATAAAGTTTCATGTATTTCGCCATCTACCTCCACATATTTGAAAGTAGACAAGTGACTTATCATGATATCTTCTTCACCGCAAACCGTCACTACATGTCCGTCTACCATGTACTTCAACTTCTGATGCAGTGTAGACGTCACAGCCCCAGCACTATGAATCCATGGACGGCCCAGTAAACAACTGTAAGCAGGATGGATGTCCATGATATAGAAAGTGGAGTCAAAAACCTCTGGACCAACCTTAATTGGCAGCACAATTTCCCCGAAGACAGATCTCTTGGAACCATCGAAAGCACGCACCACCAAATCGCTTGGTGTGCAGATTAACCCACGAGTGTCCAACTTCATCAGTGCTTTCTTCGGTAAAACCTTTAAAGATGACCCAGTGTCAACAAGTATATGCGACATTAACGATCCTCGGCACTCAACTGAAATGTGCAAAGCATTATTATGATTTCTCCCAGCTAGGGTCAAATCTACATCAGTAAATCCCAAGCCATTTCCTGCATTTACATGAGCCACTATCCCCTCTAGCTGATTAACTGAGATCTCCTGGGGTACATACGCAACATTCAATACCTTCAACAGCACGTTTCTATGCGCCTCCAAACACAATAGCAGAGATAAAATGGATATCTTAGACGGTGTTTGGTCTAGTTGATCAACAATTTTATAGTCGCTTTTCCGAATCAGCCTCATAAACTCTTCCACATTCTCTGAAAAAGAGTTATCAACTGGCTTTGCTGTGGAATCATTCACTACCGGTGTCTACACAAAATTATCCATAACCTGCTTTCCTTTGTCTTGCCTAGCACCACCAGCCTGATCATCAGATGGGATAAAGACTCTACCACTCTGGGTAATAGCTTCTGCTTCATCATTACTTTCAACACTGGAGTTCATCACTGACGTACCCACCAACTCTTGCTTCTGCCCGTTAATAAACACTTCAGCACCATAATTCCAAGGAATAGCTTTGGTGCTCTCATACGGGACAGGCCCGGGAGTGGTGATAATGATCGGCGCTGGTCTTGCCGGTGCTGAAACAGTTATCGTCTTGAAAGGGATAGTAACAGTGGCAATATCATTCCTTCGGCCAGTAACTTCCTTCTTCTGATCGTACCTATCGAACTGTAACCGACCTTCATTAATCAGCTTCTGAATACCTGATCTCAACAGATCACAACCATTTGTTTGCACCATACACTCTGAACAGCTTTTATCACAACCAAGGGTTACCCCACCCTTCAGTAATCTCTCCTTCACTACCAACAAAGGAGTCCTCAATTCATTCACGTCTAGAACCAAATTCAAAGATTCACCTTCTTCTATAACAACATTAACCCTCGGCCCATCGTGGTCCGGCATTGGGTTTTGAATGACATTTGGCACGTCATTGGAAAAGTTGATGGCCTTCGAATCCACCAAATCTTGGACTTTATGCTTAAAAGCTTTATAGTCCTCAATACGGTGTCCGGGTGCCCCAGAATGAAATTCACAGTGGGCATTGGGATTGTAACCCAGAGGTGGATTGCCAGTAATAGGAGCCAAAGTCCTTGTCTAAATTAATTTTAATTGCATCAAATGTTGAAACAACTGGGAATAAGGCAACGGTGGAGTATCAAAGTGCCTATTCTGCTTAGGCATTGGCTGATATTGGCGAGGTGACTGATTTTGCTGTTGAGGTGGAAGTGCTGCAGGAATAGTCACTGAAGCCACCTGTTGATTATAATTCTGACGCTGTTTTCTCTTACCGCGGTATGAAGAAACAGAATTCGTTTCCTCTTTTTTCTTGTAATTCACATAAGGTTTCATCCCTCCACTAGAAGAAGACCCATCACTGCCTGACACCTTTCCAGTTTTAATTCCACTTTCCAACATTTCCCCAACCAAGATCAGATCAGCAAATTTTCCTGACATGCAAGGCAGCAGCTTCTCGTAATAATGACCTGGCAAGGTAGCCATGAACATATTCAGCATCTCCTTCTCCAACATGGGAGGCTGTACCCTTGCTGCCAGTTCACGCCACCTCTGGGCATATTCCTTGAAGCTTTCATTATTCTTCTGAGACATACTCTACAGCTGAGTCCTATTGGGAGCCATATCAGTGTTATATTGGTAGTGCTTGACAAAAGCCTCTACCAGCTCTCTCCAATTGTGGATGTGACATCTCTCCAATTGCATATACAACTCCAAAGATGCCCCAGACAGGCTATCCTAGAAGAAATGCATCAGTAATTTCTCGTCACTAGAGTACGCAACCATTTTCCTTGCGTATGCCCGGACGTGAGTCTTTGGGCAAGTGATACCATTGTATTTCTCAAAGGTGGGAACCTGGAACTTGTGCAGAATCCGGACACCGAGGACCAGCCCTAAATCATCCAAATCCATACCCACAGAGTTCTGATTCACAACCCCTTTCAACTGTTCTTCAATCAACCTGATCCTCTGATCATCAACAATCGGGGGAACACCAGCATCCCCGCCTTGCTCAGAAAATATGTCATCCTGTTGGTCATCATATCGACGGCCATGAACAGCACATACACTATTCCCTCCTCCTAAAACAGAAGGAATCACAACCTACTCTCCTCCGCCCAGAGGGATCACAACAGAAAGAACATGAACACCTCCGCCCGGAGGACCAATAGGAATACCATTACCCCCTACACCTCCACCCGGAGGAATGACATCATTATGAAGGCAACCATGAAGAACGCCATCCTCGTCAACTCTTGCCACCAAGGGTTAGACAAGGGTCCTTAGCTGTTCTTGCCCTTGTGCAACGCCTTGCATTAATTCCATGAACTGGGCCATGCGAGTCTGCATGGCAGCCATCTCATTCTGCATCTGTTCCATAGCTCTCTTTTGATTGGATCTGGTAGAATAACGATGAATCTGCTGGTCAGCAATCCTGCCTGAAGAGAGAACACGATGAGAAAACCACCGATAAACCTGCTATGCAAAATGCAAAATGAATATGGTTATGCAAATGCAAATGCAAACAACATATTTAAACATTCCCAGAGCGTATATGCTTTGATTCCAGTCTTTGAAACCAGGCAAGGGATTGGACACAAAATCAGAAAATAAATCCGAACCCAGAAATACTATAGAATCAACACAAAGGAAGCACATCCTTTCAAAAACTGAGAGCTATTGATACACACATGATTAAACCAAACATTTTATATCATGTCAAAAGAAGTTATACAGACGGGTCTGATACAATCAAAGGCGATTCCATCAACAATCCTGATGGTAATCACAACAAAACATAACAACAAAATCACTACAAATTAATTCCAAACAAGCTGGCTTTAACTTCCTCAAGAAGATCCACAGTGTCTGGATGTGTAGGTCGCTCTATCAGCCCTTTGATCAGTCTGTTTCTCTTTTCAATATCTTGATTCAGCCTGACAATCTGTTCTTCAACATTGTTGCCTTCGCGCCTTGATTTCTTGACTTCGGCTTGCAACTTGAGCTCTTCAATTTCCTTCTGAGCCTCTTTCCACTTGCCAGAGAAATACTTTTTTCTAGCTTTCATCCTTTGAAGTTCTTCTTTCAACTCCCCATTCTCAATCTTGAACTTTTCCCACATCTCCTGATACGTGGCAAGCTTAGCTTCAGTCTCGGTCAAGAGCTTCTTGATTTTCTTGTAGGCCTTGCCAGAGGATTCAGTAGCCATACTGACTTTTCTGAAGTGCTGAGCTCTGTCAGTGAGATCCTTCTCCTTCTCTTCCAGGCGCTCTGTCATATCTTGAACTTTCCATTTCAACTCCCGGTTGTCATGTAAAGCACCTTGCAGCTGACTACTCATACCAGCATTCTCCATCCTTAAATCATGCACCAATTCTCGCTGCTTATCGAATTCTTCAATGGGTACAGTGAGCCTCTCCTCCACAGTCTCAGGATACAAGGGAGGCGCCCAATCAAAAGGCAAGTAGAACTCTTCCACTCTCTTCTTTACCCAATCTACATAAGGAGGGAAAGCTTGATTGTTGGGTTTGCCCAAGACGACTTTTCCTTTCTTTTGTCTACTGAGCCATGCTTCTGAAGCCTTCTGCGCCACAGCTACACCATCGGCTACATGAAAATACAAAGACTCTTTCAAATCTTTTTCAACCAGAGGATCTTTCAGAGCATATCCAAACTGCCTAATAGCCAAAGAAGGATTGTAATTAATACCCTCTTTTCTCCCTATCAATGGTACGTTAGGGTACTCACCACAACTGTGCAAAATGTATTTGCCAAGCAATCCTTGATCCACCCAAACAATATCCTTAGCAGTTAGACCCATTAGACGTTTACTCCAATCCTGAGAAGTCCTAGTATCCACAAAAGCACCTGACCGGGGTAGACGGTTTGCAAACCACTTATAGAAAAGAGATGCACAACAATGAACTATCCCACCTCGTCTCTTCTCATTCCTGTTGTACAAGGCATAGTGAAGATCTCCTAACAAGGTCGGCACTGTATTTTGGGTTGTAAAGATCCAACAAACTCAGATTCATTAGGAAAAAGGACAATGTCATATACACAGAGAGCTAGTATTGCATTGAAAGTTGTCCACCTCTTCTCCTTAGCCGCTTCTTGAGCCTTCTTTACCAAGTATGCCAAGTGATAGCCACGAGACTTTCCCTTGTTGGTGATGTCAGCCTCTAAAGTTGATTTGCTCAAATAAAGAGCCTCAGCCACATCTTTGAAATCAAGGTCTGCCTTGGAAGCACAGAAAGGAACACCTTCTTTAATGGAAATCCCCAGGATGTTTGAGTACTCCTCCAGAGTAGGGACCAGTACATAGTCTGGCAACACGAAGCATCTCAGGGAAGGATCATAGAACTGCATCAAGGCGTGCAAGCCATTGTATTCAAACCCACTGATGTTATGAGCGAAAGATAAGATCCAACCATATTTCTCTTTGAAAACTCCCAACACTTCAGGACTAGCCATATTCTGTAAACTGCCAATCTGACCAAGAGTGAGCTTCGGGAACTTGTAAACAATGATATTCTTCTTACTCTTCTTAGTGTCTATCCCGATGACTGCCTGTTGACTGAAATCAAAAGATCAGATACTACCTGGAAACGCAAAAATATGAAGGTCAGAAAAATGAAATGCAATGTAAAGCATGGGATCAAGGTATCCACACAAGCTGGCTGCATTGAACAAACTGAATAATCTCAAGGCTTTGCACCAAATACCCAGAACACCAGAGTACCCATACTGATAAGTTCATACTGATAAGAAATCTAAAGTATCGGGTATGTTGAAAGTCAAGGTTACCTACAAACCTGTAAACAACCCACCCCTCTCACATGTGGGTACTAGAAAGGCGAGGATCCTCAATATCACGAACTCTCAGGTCGAGAAATGATGATACGTTCACCATTTCTGGTTTGGCATCATCATCAAACGAGGAGGCCTCAACTGATTCCCCTAAAAAAGGATATCCTATAGCAAGTTCCCAGCATTGGGTCCTCGGATCCATAATGCGTAATGGGTTTGCCATTTCTGGTCTGCCATTATCACATCTCGGGAGGAGTGCCGCTATTGAGTCCTCGGGAATGGTCACCAGAGTCGACAGTTCCTCAAGAGAATAACTACTGGCCTGTATCAACATACAGTAGTAGATATCTCCCGATATAACCTCGTCTGGCTGTAGGTCTCGTGAACACCCGCACGTGACCAACACCACGGGAGCGTCACGCCTGCCCACGCTAATAACTATGTGTATGCTTAAGTCTGGGTAGTGGGCTTATCTCTCAGAAATCCCAACCTGCCAAACATAAAATCCAGTACAGCACAGTCCAACATAATAATGAAATGCAATTCCATAAATGCGGTAAATACAGTAAAATAATAAAACAGTAATACTGTAATATACAACAATAAAGCACCACAATAAACACCCAATGAAAATAAACAACCAAGCGCTAGGATTGACTCGCAAAGGGGATGGACCAGCAAGAGGTCAACCTTTCCCCAGCAGAGTCGTCAGTTGTTGCTCCCGGGATTTTCATCCAGGTACAAACGCGAAAGTGGCGCGAAAACAGAGTCGCCAGCAATGTGTATTTATCCCAAGAGAGGGAAAGGAAACACTGTGTAAACCTGAGGGAAGGGAAAATCATGGTCTCGCGACCAAGACAAACGGGTAAGGGAGTCGGTTACGCGAGGGGAAGGTATTAGCACCCCTACGCGTCCATCGTACTCGATGGGATCCACGCTGGTTATCTTAATCGAAGGGTGTCGTCATCTGGAGCTCCACTGCTACTGGAAAGGAAAAGGAACGGGAACGGAAAAGAGAGAAGAAACGAGGAAGAAAAGAAAAACAAGTGACTCGATAGGACATCGTCAGAGTCCTAGGCCTACGTATTCCCTCGTGCAATGGGAAATTCAGAGTCAACGTAGTTCGGACACAAACTAAGGGGGGAGGTTGCTTGCCAAGACATCGCTGTCTTATGCCTACGTATCCTCAATCTAACCAGAAGGAGGAAATCAGAGCAGTCGTAGTTCTACCTAACAAGGTCTTAGTGTTTTTCATGAGCGACGTTAAGTTCGCGTCCGACAGTTAGGGTCGATGCCTGTTTGCGACGAGACGGAAGTAACGTGCCCTTTTCTGAAAATGGTTCGAAACTTAACGATCCCGAAGGATAAATAAGGTTTGAGTTTGTTTTGTGTTTTAGACAAGAAGTGGATTGAAGTTAATTTGTAACTTACATTGCACCTATGTCTACAACATAGGAACGAATATGTTGTGTATCGTCCCCAACAGGACGTACACTAAGTACCCTAGAAGAATGAAGGGAGATCCCCCATACCTCATTTCTCACATATAAGGCTCATGCGCAATACACGTTGACCTTTATTAAGTGTTTTAGAGAGATTATGAGATGAGAAGAGAAGACTCAAAGAAAAGAAAACACTAAGGGGAAACTAATTGTTCCTAATGTTATCATGCAAAAGATGGCCCTAAGGTCAAGGTTTAAGAACAACCTAAGTCTAAAGAAGAGAGAGGGATAGCACTACCTAATGCTTATCATGTGAAAAAATTAAGGATGTGCTAGGATCCCAAAGGGATGTGAGAGAGTTCTACACAATCAAGCATTATATCATGTGATCCACAAAAGGAAAAGACAAGTAAGATAGATGAGAAATGAAAGAAGGAACGAACATGGATAACCATCCACATGTTCAAGCACCTTACCTCTGCCCCTACATAAAAGGTTAGCACCAAATGATTACAAGTAATGAATACAAGTATCAAAAGTAAACCAAACAAATGCTAGTTGCTTTAAGAAGACAACTTTAAAAGCAAACAAGGTTTAACCCAAAAGGGAAAGGTCCTAAGGGTTAAGGATCATCCAAGGTCAGTAGGTATATACCAAGGGATCCTACTAAGGTTAACATGCCAAATTAAAGAAAACAATGTCAAACTATGCATCAAAAGTTCATACCATTACAAGTTATGCATTAACTATGCAAGATGAATGCAAATGAATCATGAACATGAATAAATGCATATGCAAGCATCAAAGTAAGAAGTTAATGACATTTATTGAGGCATGGAGATGTCATTAAGATGGCATGCAAATCATAAATGCAAGCATTGATCCAGTAGGAGGAAGTGGTAGCAAACATCATCCAAGTTCATACATTGATGCATACTTGTAATGCAAGTATGGAATGGAAGTGCAAGATGAACATACTTGGGAATGGATGCAAGTCAGTAGCATATGACATTTAAGATGATATTTAGAAGTCAAGAATGCACATACAAAATCCACACAAGTGTCATGTTGAAGCACATAGAAGATTAGAAGTAAGCATGTTCAAGTTAGGTCAAACAAGTTCTTATGTGATCATGAAGTTAAGGAGCATGTAAGATGATGTTATAATTCATGGAATATGATTGAAAAGGATCACAAACAGAAGTGGAATCATGTTTAAATGGATGTTTAAGTTCATGCAAGTGTTGATGCAAACAATTGATCAAAGAAGAACAAGTAAGGATGCACAAGTTCATAAAACATTTTAAGTTCAAATAGGTGCATACAAGTCATGTAAAGATGGACTATGAATGAACTATAATGCAAGATGTATGACATATAATGTGCCTAGCATATGATGTCCAAACATCTCAACAATCAACACAAGGAAACATGTTCAAGGCATACCAAAACCTTAGCACAAGTGTTCTAACATTCACACAAACAAGGGTGTATTTATGATTTGCATGCCATCTTAATGACATCTCCATACCTCAATAAATGTCATTCACTTCTGACTTTGATGCTTGCATATGCATTTATTCATGTTCATGATTCATTTGCATTCATCTTGCATAGTTAATGCATAACTTGTAATTGTATGAACTTTTGATGCATAGTTTGACATTGTTTGCTTTCATTTGGCATGTTAACCTTAGTAGGATCCCTTGGTATGTACCTACTGACCTTGGATGATCCTTAACCCTTAGGACCTTTCCCTTTTGGTTTAAACCTTGTTTGCTTTTCAAGTTGTCTTCTTAAAGAAACTAGCATTTGTTTGGTTTACTTTTGATACTTGTATTAATTACTTGTAATCATTTAGTGCTAACCTTTTATGTAGTGGCAGAGGTAAGGTGCTTGAACATGTGGATGGTTATCCATGTTCATTCCTTCTTTCATCTCTCATCTATCTTACTTGTCTTTTCCTTTTGTGGATTACATAATATAATGCTTGATTGTATAGAACTCTCTCACATCCCTTTGGGATCCTAGCTCATCCTTAATTTTTGATTAAGGTGAGGTAGGATAAGCATTAGGTAGTGCTATCCCT
The DNA here is from genome assembly GCA_022829125.1 of Lathyrus tuberosus. Taxonomy (NCBI): domain Eukaryota; kingdom Viridiplantae; phylum Streptophyta; class Magnoliopsida; order Fabales; family Fabaceae; genus Lathyrus; species Lathyrus tuberosus. Next base: position 17,046,864 of record JALAZF010000040.1, read on the forward strand.
CTCTCTTCTTTAGACTTAGGTTGTTCTTAAACCTTGACCTTAGGTCCATCTTTTGCATGATAACATTAGGAACAATTAGTTTCCCCTTAGTGTTTTCTTTTCTTTGAGTCTTCTCTTCTCATCTCATAATCTCTCTAAAACACTTAATAAAGGTCAACGTGTATTGCGCATGAGCCTTATATGTGGGAAATGAGGTATGGGGGATCTCCCTTCATTCTTCTAGGGTACTTAGTGTACGTCCTGTTGGGGATGATACGCGACGTATTCATTCCTATGTTGTAGACTTGGGTGCAATGCAAGTTACAAATTAACTTCAATCCACTTCTTGTCTAAAAAACACAAAACAAACTCAAATCTTTTTTATCCTTCGGGATCGTTAAGTTTCGAACCATTTTCAGAAAAGGGCACGTTACTTCCGTCTCGTCGCAAACAGGCATCGACCCTAACTGTCGGACGCGAACTTAACGTCGCTCATGAAAAACACTAAGACCTTGTTAGGTCGAACTACGACTGCTCTGATTTCCTCATTCTGGTTAGATTGAGGATACGTAGGCACGAGACGGCGATGTCTTGGCGAGCAACCTCCCCCCTTAGTTTATGTCCGAACTACGTTGACTCTGAATTTCCCATTGCACGAGGGAATACGTAGGCCTAGGACTCCGACGATGTCTTATTGAGTCACTTCTTTTTATTTTCTTCCTCGTTTCTTCACTCTTTTCCGTTCCCGTTCCTTTTCCTTTCCAGTAGCAGTGGAGCTCCAGATGACGACACCCTTCGATTAAGACAACCAGCGTGGATCCCATCGAGTACAATGGACGTGTGGGGGTGCTAATACCTTCTCCTCGCATAACCGACTCCCTTACCCGTTTCTCTTAGTCGCGAGACCATGCTTTTCCCTTCCCTCAGGTTTACGCAGTGTTTCATTTCCCTCTCTTGGGATAAATACACATTTCTGGCGACTCTGTTTCCGCGCCACTTTCGCGTTTGTACCTGGATGAAAGTCCCGGGAGCGACACCAATTTCCTTAGGTCTTCTAGTTTCTGAACCTTAAAGGTGTACTTGTGCGTTTTTCTTCTACCGAAATCCATAACGCAACCTCTGATATTTGCAATTATTGTTTTAGTTCTTTTTAGAAAAAGAGTTTTTCTTGTTTTAAAAAAAAATTAATGAATTCATGGATGCAAGAATGCAGCAAACAAAAATATTTGAAAACATGGGTTTAGGGGTTCATCGTCACGAGCATGGAGCCATGGATCTACTCATCCCCAAATATGTGTACTAATAGGTCAACGTTTGTACCTGTAGAATGGGTTCTAACAGAGGTTCCCAAAATCATTGACCCCTCTTAGGGATTTAACAACAAATCGATTGACTCAGAAGAGCTGTAATATCCTAAGATGAATCTCCTTTGAGTGTAGTATCGCGTAACAACTATTCCTGATAGTCGCCGCACTACCTAATGGTCTATATTGTTAAATGTCTACTAAATCCTTAGCTTTAAGGGTAACCCAATTGGATAAAACAATGCTTTCACGACATGTCATTCAACATTGGTAAATCCACGCGGGCACCTCCACTGATTCGGTGGACTCCCAAGTTAGCTTGGTCGGGATTCACTCCCTATAAGCCTTCCTGGAGACGCCATCACTTATCTTAATGTTCTTTCAAACTCACCACATGCGTATTAATCGCATTCCTAGATAACAGTAATTTAAACAAGGGTATCAAATAATATGACAGCAGATGATATATAAAAAATGAGAAACCATGTGAACAAACAGAAAAATAAATGAAAAGCAAGGCCTAGACCTCTTAGGAACTCTAGTCCTAAACTCCCCAGCAGAGTCGCCATTTTTTTGTAGCGTGCGATTTTTGTCGGTGACGCGACCACCTTACCGCAATGATTTGGTTTGGGTGCTACTTTCTGGTGTTTGTATTTATCCTATAAAGCTAGAAAGGAAAGGGAAGGTATCTAAAACTAACCTTGCACGGAAATGTTTTCTTTAACAAATGTTAAGAGATTGGGGACCAGGGTCTGGTTATACAAAGGGAAGCTATTAACACCCAGTGTATCTATGGTAATCCATAGGAACCTTCTTTTGCATGTTTTTCTGTTAACTTAAAATGCTTTCTTGTGTTTATCTGCTGTGGATTGGGAAAGTTTCTCCTTTGGGAGGATTTAGAGACTGTTTTTGTTGTTTTCGAATTTTTTGTTGTTTTTGGTAAGGTATTGGACCTAAAGTTATTTATTTGTGTGCTCGCTAAGATTTCACAATCTTATGCCTACGTATTCCCATAAAGAGATTTGGGAAATTAGAGCAATCGTAGTTCCTTTTATTTCTATGAGAAGAAAGATGTATGTGTCTTGTTCAAAGCCCAGGATTGAAGCTAGCTGAGTTTTTGTGTTTTGTTCAAAGCCCAAGATTGAAGCTAAAGGGTGACTGAGAGAGAGAATTTGTCATCTCTAAAGGGAGAAATCTCACCTATTCATCACAAATGTTTAGAAATTGGTTATAAAGGAGGATCACTTTAACTGGGATATGTAGAATCCAACAATGCCATAATTTCCTTTATAAAAGGGATGTCATGAAGGAAGAAAGTTTTAACTCAGTGTAGAGCAATGTCACTTTTCCCTTATGAATATTTCATGCTAATAGAGGGACATTGGCTTGGATATGAGGAATCCAGAGGTTTGCCACTTATAGCTGTTAGATGAAATAGTAGTTTTAGCCAGGATAAAGGAGGGACTCCAGCTTGGATTTTGAATCCACAAGTGTGCCACTTACAACAATTATCTGGGAAAGGTTTTGATTGTTTGTTTTAATATGTGATGTATAAAGAAGATGTCTTCCTGCAGAGAAGACTCATGGTCTCATCTGAGGGGATGTTGATTTTTTATGTGCCTTGATCAAAGCCCAAGGTTGAAGCTAAAGGAAACTGACTCCACTGGGGAGGGTTTTATCTGTCTTGTACAAAGCCCAAGATTGAGGCTGACTGAGGAAATTCTTATGTGAAGCCTAAGAGAACGCTATCTTTTGCTGAGGATTTGTTGAAATCCAGAAGTAGGTCCAAATTGTATTGGGGAATCTAAAGGGATTTACTCTCGATGGGAATCAGGGAAGATTTGAAGTACCAGATGCCATGGGGCTCTGTTTCTATTGAGGATTTTGTTTGACGGTAATTTGACCCTGGCTGGGATGTTTAAGGTGAAAGTTTTAGCCTTGTTGTGTGTCAGGGGAGTTTGAAAACCTTAGAGGTTTTGACTCTTCTTGAGACTGGTGTATTTATAAATTTCAAAAGAGGTATTTCCTATGCTTTTGGGATACTTGAGGGTCTCTGTGTGAGATCCCAGAGTGGATGAGACATTCCAAGTCTACTCGTATGAAGCCCAGGAGGAGGTTGAGACTATCCAAGTCTCTTAGGAAGAGGTAGACTCTGGTTGGAGAGAAATCTTTGTATGATGCCCAAGAGGAAGTTGTTGGTTTAAGAGATGAAGATCAACCTTTAGATGGTAGTGTGTTCTGGATGTTTGACTTTTCTGGGGATTACGCTACAAAAAGAAGACTAAATTTTATCCTATGCTTTTAGGAAGCCTTTGGGTCCTTGTATTAAGCCCAAGAGGAGGTTGGGGAACTTCTAAGAAGCCTTTTGGTCCTTGTACTAAGACCAAGAGAAGGCTAGGGATGCTTCTAGGAAGCCTGTGGGTCCAAGCCTAAGAAAATTTCAAGAAAGGTTTCACCGGGAATAAGTCCTTTCTTTGTTGAATAGTTCTAAGGTTTGAAGAAATTGAAAAGAGGTTTCACTGGGAATTAGTCCTCTTTGGGGAAATGAATTTCTTGTATACATACATTTCTAAGTTTTGAGAGTCTTGAGAAAAGTTTCACCGGGAATAATGCCTTTCTCTGTTCCATATTAAATAAGCCCAAGAAGAGGCAGACCGTATAGGGAATTTCCTATGAGGGAACTAGTTTTGACTATCTTAGAAAGTAACCTCTGGTTTGACCTAAGTGTAGACCAAACTGCTGGGAAACTCAAGACAAATATGCACAAGTATATACAGATAAATGTATTGGTAGGTATATAACAAATATGCATTATATTGAAAAGATGTTGGGACTTATACTCTGAGAACAAGCCCAACTGTATTGTGATCTATTGTATTGATAATGTTTGTATGATTAGGGTTTTAAGAAATTGAAGAAAGTTTTGAGAAAAACTTTGAATTTGAATTTGAATTAAAAGAAAGTTGTTTGAAAGCAAAGAAATGTTGGGGCTTATAACTCAAAGAGAGACCCAATAGGTCTAAGAGCAATTTCACCGAGAATAATGCTCATCTTAATACCAGTTTAAAACAGATAGATGGTTTTAAAAATAGAGGTATAGGGCTTACAAATCAAGGAGAGGCCCGTGAAAGTTGTTAATTGTTTAAAATAAAGTTTATGTACAAAATATTGGGGCTTATACTCAAAGAGATGCCCATATGAAAACTTTGAAAAGGCGGTGATCACGCCGTGAATTTTAAAACCACTGAGGGACTTATACGAACGGAGGCCCAAAATTATTTATGTACAAATAATAATGGGTCTTACACTCTAATAGAGGCCCAAAATATTATTTATATGCAAGAGTTGGGGCTTATAGCTCAAGGAGATGCCCAGATGAAAAACAACGATCGCACCGTTTATTTTGAAAATCGTATCTGGACTTATACAATGATTGAGACCCAAAAATCATGCATATACAAAGGAATGGGTCTTACACTCTACAAAGAGGCCCAAAAGTGTTTCAAATGAAGTTTGAAAAAATTAAAATCAAGGAAAACCCTAATTTTAATTTAAAATATAATTTTCAAAGGAAATTAAATAAAAAATGATATAAAAATATAAAATATATTCAAAAACAAGTTGTGAACTTCGAGAAATGTTTTGAAAAATCATGTTTAATCATATGAAAGCTTGGAATTCATTTGAATTTGAAAAAAAATAAGATGAAAATTTCATTAAAAATGTTTTAAAACAATTAAAATGAAATTCTTTACAAAAATTCAAACTATATTAAATAAATAATATAAATTTGATTTTTTTTTGTAGAATAAAATATTTTAACATTTTTGTGAAATTTTAAAAAAAGAATCAATAAAAACTGATTAAAATTGAGAGAGAAATTAATTTTTGAAATCAATTAAGAAAATAATCAAAATTTCAAATAATTCAAAAAATGGCGCCAACGGTCACCTTCTTCTTCCTCGTGACCGCGCCATGGCTGATTTGCAAAACCTCACTTATCTCTCTGATTATTCAATGCCTTTGACTTTTGTAAACATCAATCTCACTAGTTTTTGAACAAGGATTTCAATGGTACCCATTAATTGCATTTATATTAAGTGTGGAGTGAGAAATCAAGTGATGAACACATGAACCCTAATTTCTGCAAGAACACTATGAATTCCTATACACAATAGCTACAAAGCAATTGATTGAGGGGAAACACTCTACATAAGTGCAGAAACATGTTTGTAACTTGAAAACACATTTATGATGCATGGATCATAGAGTTTGAGATTTCAGGCATACCTCTTGCAAGAAGAAATCAAATTGTGTGTTGGAGGTGTTACAAATGTTTTTTGATAACTTAGACAACTTCAATGGACCTAATGTAAGGTGTTTGGAAGCTTAGAATGGATTGAAAGTACATGAATCTTGTTGTGGCACCTCAACTGCAGCTTTGACAAAAAGCTTGAGTAAATGGATAGTGACTTGATGATTCTGGTGTTCCAGATGTGTTTTAAGGTTATGGATCACTCATATATGATATATGTGAGGTGTTGGGATGGTTGGTTTTGATGGAATTGATCCCTATCTGAAAAAGCGATAGTGACTTGCTAAAGAAGCATTTTCTGGTTTTTGAAGAGTGATTTGGAGGAAAACATGGATTGTTATGCTTTGGTGTACTCAAATTGATCAGAAAGAACCTCTATTTATAGTAGATCAAGTTTGTTTTGGGAGCAATAGTGATTTGGGGCTGGATCACTCCATTGTCCATTGGAATTTGTCATGTAGCCAAAGTCTCCTCTGGCCATTGACTTGAGTCAATCTTGCAGGCTATGAGTTTTCTGTTGCAGGGATATATCATGACTCCTTTAGTGATCAATGACTTAGTCCATGCCACCTCAATGGACCTCTTGAATGCTTCAAAACAAAATTGAAGTTTTGGAAATGCATCTTTAAAGATCACATGCCTAAGTGATAGGCTTCTTGACTTGTGAGGCTTTGTGATCAGATTCTTCATCATTCATGTTGAATTTGGACAGAAATGAAGTGATGCAAGTCTCCAAAATTGGCTCAAGAAATCGTGGGAACCAAGTTATGTTTTCATGTCTTTATGTAGGCAGGGTGAAAAATGCCATTTTTGAAGGCTTATATCTCCTTGCTCAAGTTGAATCATGGGAAGCTCTTGTACTTTTTGGAAAGCCCCTATAACATACTTCAACTTTGATGTTTAAATTTGTTCTTGAATCATCTTGGATCATAATGAAAAATGGCCTCAAAGTTGGTGAAAATGCAAAACAAATTTTGTCCAAAATTTCACTAAGTGTTGAAAAAGTGTCTATTTTCCATTTTTTGTGATTTTGATCAACCATAACTCAAAATCCATGAGGATTTGGAATGAGGTGTAGTTTACATTCTTGAAGTATGTAATGAGAGCTTTCATTTGAGCTTTGGATGGAAGAAAAAGGTTACGTGGATCACAAGTTATGGTCTTGCAAAGTTGGGTAGAAATCATTTTTTTCCATGACTTAGTGAAATTTCAAGTTTCTTAAGATTGTCCCTTTTACAAGTAACCCCAATTTTCTGGATTTTTCTTGATGGATGATGATCCAAATCATGAGTTAACATTTTTTTTACTTAAGGAAGCCATGTTTGTCAAGAAATCCAAAAAGTCAAAATTGATTTTTGGGTACAGTTGACTTTTTGTCAGATGAATTTCAAACTTTGTGATTCTCTATGAAATCAAGTTCTTGACCTAATTCAAACCTAATGGATGGATTCCATAGGTGTTTTAGATGGTCTTAAATCATGTCCCAAGGTTTGAGATCATGTCTTGGTCAAAAGTCAAAGATATGGTTGACTTTTCCTCAGAAACCCTAGTTTGTGGTCCAGATGAATTTGCATCTTTACTTTGCTCATGAACCAAGTTCTCTGTGTCCATTTGAACTTGTAAGAGGATCAATATGAGTTATTTGAGGTCTTAAAAACATTCCTTGAGGTTTTGGCTCATGCCTTGTTCATAAAGTCAGCTTAGGGATGAATTAGGTCAAGAAACCCTAATTCCTGATTTTTTATGAATGCATCCCCTGAGGCTATTTTGAACTTATGATGTGATCCATGAGGCCCTTTTGAGCTTCTTGGATCATGTTTTGAAGTATTGTCTCATGCCCAGATGAAAATAATTTCTCTGGAGGCCTTGGTCGACCAAAACCTTAGTTTGGTGACACTGGTGATCTTAAGGCTTGATCAACTTGAGATGTTGCATTTTCATGCTTGATTCTTGATGTGGCAAACCTCTTGACCCTTCATGGATGTTTAAGAGGCTTGACAAGTTGAGGATCATGTCCATTCTTGATTGATCTTTTGCCTAAATTCTTGGAGAGGGCTTAATAACCCTAATTCTTGATTGGAGTGAATGCTCAACAATATTTGAGAGGATTGATGAGGCATGAAGGTACATCCATATTGTGGTGATGGTTTGCATAATGATGGTAAATCTTGTGGTCAAAATTTAGGGTATGACAATTAGCCCTTACGCCAAGTACTTCTGTAATTACTTCCATCCTGATTCCTACTATTGAGAATCCATTGTCTATTTATCACTATGTATTTTATACTCTTCCTAATGTTTTTTTTTTTTGCATTTTATACATCTACTCCTCTTCCATATTTGCTTATTATATGGTAATTTTCCTTTCCCCCTTCTTTTAATTTTCTTCGTTCATACTCTTATTCTTTTTGTCTTTCGGTTAATATCATCTTTTCTTCTATCTATAGGTGTTTACAACATATCATGGTTATATATGATATGGTCCCATATTATAGTGCCTTTATTCTCGATAATATGCTTATGAATGGTATTGTTATCATTCCTTCTACCTCCCTTATTATGGTTATGGCAGGTTGTCCAATGATTTATGTTGCCCATGTTAGCTCTTTGGCTCCGCTGAATGGGAAGGGTTCTGCCATCTACTTTATCTTTCAGGTAACTCTGATCCTCTATATGTCGTTCCGTCTTTTATGGTTGTGTTGCTCTTCGTGATGATTAATGATGGGTTCAGTATCTGTTTGATTCAGGTCATCATGGGTTATGTTATGCACATGAAGAGGACTTCCACTTTTACTATTAGGTATGTTTCTTCGTTCTTAAACCAAGGTAATTTTCTGCTCTTGCAATCCATCTTATAGAACTTTTCCTAACGTCTTTATGTTTCAAGCGCTTCATGTTACATATAGGTTAGATTTTCAATATTCAACATGCTTTTATAATGGACGTCCCTTATGTTTCATGTGGATCACTAATGGTAGATTCTTGAGCGTTGATAAATATTAAATAGACGACAAAGACTTGTTTAAGGTCGTTGAATATAGTAAAAAAACGTTTAACTATCCCCCTCGATCACGAAGAAAACCGAGGTGAATAAGCTATTTTATTAAATTACATTGTTTACACATAATATTAAAAATACATTGTAAAATATGTTTCCCAATAAGAATTTTTATTTTCCATGTCCAGGTCCCATACAAGATGCTAGATATCTGTTTCCCAATGAGTTTTTTTATTTTCTGCACTTGCAATCCATCCCAGAGATTTGTAGTAGCAACTCATGATCAAATTGACAGTGGTGAATATTTCCTCTCTTTGGGGCGACTACATATAAGTTAGTCTTAGAGTAAGATATTTTTAACGAGTATTTTTATATTGAAATATGATTATTAAACACCTCGATTTTCATATAAAACGAAGTATTTTTTTATCTTCTCCATTTATATATCTCACCGGCAATGGCGAAAACCGAGGTGAATAATTCTTTTTTTATTTGAAATTATATTGTTTAATATTAAAATAAATTGTTTACAACAAATCTTCGCTGATATCCAGATTTAGTTGAATTCTCTTCTTTGTTCAAAGGTTAAGCTTCATTTCTTGTTGGTTAAGCTCCATTATTTGTGTAACTTGAAGCAAGAATGATTTTCTGCACTTGAAATATATCAAATGAGTACTCTTTAAAGGTCGATCTCCCTTCTTTAACTAAGGGTTATTGTAAAAATACAACAATGACAACATCAACACCATTATGTTCGGATGGATAGTAAGGGCAGAAAAAATATTTTGTTCAATATAGAAGAACATTGAAGATTTTTTGTGTCTTGCAATCTATCCCAAAGAATGATGCTTGCGAGTTTTGGGCAGTTTCATATTAGTAAGTATTAGGGTAATATCTGTTTAACGAGTGTTTTTATAGTAAAATCTTAGTATTTTATGCTTCGATTAAATAGAAAATTGAAGGGTTAGAACATTTTGTTTATAGTTATAAACAAATAAAATCATAGACTGCGATAGCCGGAAATCGAAGCTTGTACTGAGTTGTTTTTTCACCTCGATGTTATGAAAAATTGAGGGAATTTATGGTTTTTTTATTTTTTAATAATAAAAAATAACAGGCCTAGGCTTTATACCTCGATTTTCTATTGTTCGAGGCGAAAGCTTCGTCATGAAAAGCGTTATTTGTTGTAGTGATAGCTTGCACTACAACCTTGATAAGAATGTTCTTGCCTGCATACGATAGTTTTTTCCTTCCACCCTGTTTAGCTTTTTCCTCACTCTATATAAGATAAAGTTGAAGTCTTGAGTCTTGAATATGCCAATCTGAGTTGGGAGGCCTAAATAGCTTCCCATTCTATTAGTGTTGTTGATGGGAATCCAAGAGAAAAAATTTCCTTTAGTTTCTTCTTCCACGTTTTTATGAAACCTATGGTACATGTTACCTTTATTTTCTTTTTTATTTTGCACTACAAAAAAAAAGGATATAATCAGCAAAGAATAGATGAGATATTGAGGGTGGGACATTCTTAGCTATATCTAGCACATGAATGCTACCCTTATTCTCACTATTAATTATGAGGCAGGATAAAACCTCAGCACATAGAATAAAAAGGTAAGGGGAGAGATGATATCCTTATCTTATACCACACATAGGTTTGATAGCCCACATTTAGTAAGTTATTACAATTTCTAATACTTGGATAATGTCATTTATTTTACAATTCAATTGTTAAGTTCATTACATTTTGTTGTTTTTAGGGTAATTTATAAAGAGCACAATATGTGCTCTCTTTTTGTAGTTTTTATAGGTTTGTTGCTTTTGAAAGGTTATTTCTGATGAGGCCAGACACGACGGCCAGGGACATCAGCTGGTACCCAAAGCAAAGTAGAAGGCTAGAAACAGCTGAGGGAAAAGAAGAAACACCTATTGCATTCCTAGAGCACACATGCAACAATATGCATTAGAAAGAGAGTTAATTTGAAACGATAAGAACAAGGAGCTAGGAGACAAAATCCAGTATATAGTACAACCATTAAGCGTGCCATGCAGCAAAGAGGACAACGTTGCCTGCTCCTCTGCGTTAGCAGATTGCCGCACTACAATTTCTCTTCCACTACTATTTGTACCTGATTTAAATGTTGTACAAATTAGAAGAAATATAGGGAACTTTACTTATTTTATTTTGGGCTTGATTTGATTTATTCTCAAGTCCATGATCTAAGACATTTTGCATAAACCATAGTTGAAGCAACTATAAAAGCATTTATTTAAGGATAAAAAAAAGTTCATTTTCTAGAGAAAAATACTTAGAAGAATACAATGAAGAAGTCAACTAAACAAAATAGAGATTCTTCCTCTCATCCCTTCAATTAGCTGTTGTTATTATTTGGCGCGACAAAAGGTATCTCTAGGTGATTAACCATTGCAAGAAGACGAGAATGTTTCTCTTAGGTTGTTATTTCTTTTTCACTGTGTTTGAGATTGATTAACTTAGTAACTAGTATTGTTGTATGTACTCATCTCATTATAAGCTAATTATTTTATGTTGAGCAATGAGAAATTAATATAATGTAGTTTTTATGTTAAGTGATATGTTGTTAGTGCTTTGTTTTATCATGTGTTAAACTGTTATATATATTTTCTTCCTTGACTGATCAACTTGGAAAAATATACAAGCTTGTTGTTATGAGAGATCCAACATCAAGTGGATTTCATGATAAAAATGGTTTGAAAATAGTAGGATATAGATATTCATATGATTAGTCTCTTAGAGATGATTCGCTACAACTATAAAGGATTTTCATAATAGAACTAGACATGCTTTAGGGTTACAAGCGAGACTTAGAGATTTATTCCCTTGCCCTAAAGTATATGCTTTTGATGATGTAGAGATACACCTTTAGATCGCGTTCTAACCTTTCCTGACACGACACAATACATCATGCACACATAAATAACCGATTTATATTAATGGATCATTGCCCAACATGCTCTCTACTATTGAACTCATTTAATCTCTAAACATTGTTTTACCTATTGTTTGTTACTAAACAGAACCTGTGACAATCATAAACTGTTTTATTCTCGCTCATGCTAATTTGCAAAAGATAGTTATTTACAAAATAATTCTAAGCTACTTTCCACTCCCTGTGAATTCGACATCCCTAATACTTTATCATTTTCTACTTAAAACATACATGTATACTTGCATGTGACACCATCCGTTTTCAAGCTACAAGGTTGAAACCAAACAGAATTATTGTTATTAATAATAATTGAAAACAAGACAGTAGTGAAACACTTCTTAATAACATGTATCATATTGTTAGGGAAACCCATGACTCTTAGGGTTTTTTCTTTGAAGGGTCATTCCTTCCTATCATAGGCCATGTGCATATCAAGCTTAGGCCCCATAACCCCTTGATTTTTCCCTTATTATTATTAAGAGTGTGAAAAGTCCCATATGCAAGAATAATGGTGTCTATAATTAGACTGCCAGGAATAAAGGCGCTTTAATAAGGACCGGTGATATTTTGAAGGTTATTGTTATATATTAGAATCAATTGAATGAGAAGCCATTAACAATGTCCTGCAAAATACGGATATGCAAATTCCAACATTTGTTCTTCTACAAGATTCACAAGGATGATGATGAAGACATTTCAGGATTCTTATTCAAAATTGTACTTGTAGGCTTAAACTAAAAAAATGTAAAATTATGAAAATTTGTATTTCAATAAAAATTATATATATATATATATATATATATATATATATATATATATATATATATTATATATATATGGATTAGTGTTTTTAGTTTATTCCAAATCATAGTCTTTAAATTAGATTTAATCGAATGACTAATCAAGTAAAATACTAATTTAACTCTTAAATTAGATTCAATTTAAATGCTATGATTTAAGGTAAGTTAAAATATAATCTTATAATAATTTTTAAAATATGATTTAAAAATTATATATATAATGGGGTTAGTGTTTATAGCTTTTTTAAAAATGATTTCTAAAATATGATATATTTAAAAAATTTAACACATAATTTAATAAAAAATTGGTTGAACTCTTAAAAATAGGTATTTTATTTTTCACTATAGTATTTTTAATATCAATATTTAAAAAAAAATCACTTAAATTTAAAACTATTTCGAATAATTTTTTATAAAAATTTTATATATATATATATATATATATATATATATATATGATTGATTTCAAAATGTTTTATTTTTCAATTATATATATTAATGATGTATGAGGTTAAATTAATCTTTCAATTTATTAAAAAAATAAATTGATATTTTAAAGATATTTTTAAAATTATTAAAAAAATATTTTACTTTTAAGATTAAACAAACAAGCCCTTAAACTCTAGTATATTTAAAAATCAAAAGTGAATTGAACAAACTCCACTTTAGTTAATGAAATTTTCTTATAAAATTATTTGAAAAACAAAAATCGTTATACGATTCTCATAATAATCTCGTTTTGATGTTTAATCGTGGAAGTTGCGACAAGAAACAAAAACTTGGCTCAACTTTGCTTCTTCTAATACGTTACGTTATTACAATAAATAATCGTAGCTCTGTGGCTGTATTCGATTAAGTAACTGATAAGATGAAGATGCAACTCTCTATCAATCTAATCTTAGAGGTCATCTTCAACTTCCACATTCTAGTATGCAATACGACAAAGGCTTCCACCTCAACTATGCAAGATATTGTAGTTAAGTTTCTTTAGAAATACTAAGAAAGCTATGTTAATTTTTGTTTTATGCGTATTACATTTATGAAGTTTGGAACTTGGAAGTGAACAAATATCGACCTTGTATACTGTAAGCGTTGAAATAGTCTGTATATGTGATAATGTTTATCATCGCATTTGCCACTATTAGAGCTCTCAAAATGTGATAATTTATATGGGTTGGTATGTAAAAATCCATAAAACGAATGATATGAAATTTTAAATTAGATTTAAATATTTTATCAATTTTTTTAAAATCCGGCCTAAAAGTCACATTTAAGACTACTTCGCTTGGACTGGTTTTTCGTAATTATTATGAGATATTTTATTTTATGCTTTATAAAAAATAATAAATAAATAGTCCGTTTTAAATCGGATGTCCATCTAAACCCAAATACGAATAATATAATTCAAATTCATATAATAGAGTTTCTTTTAGCTCAATCCTATAAAGTTCAAGACTAGTCAAAACCGACTTGTTTACTACTGGCTAACCGTTTTATCACTTATAGCCACCATGTTCAAGCTCTATATTAATTGCACTATTTATCTCTATCATATCATATCTCTTATTAAATTTTTTTTTAATAAGTTCAATTTTTGAGATTTGAACACGATCTTCAAGTTGCTCGGGAGATCATGATGAAAATTGTCAAAAATTGTGTAATAACTGATTTCTTAGTCAACAATCCTTACATGGAGGAGATATATGTACGGATAATACATCGACGCTATACTTTGATGATTTAAGAAATCAAGGGAATGTGAGACTAGGCTTAGAAACTATTTTGCTTAAATAATACCAAAATAGATTATGTTCCAACATATATTATGTTTGTTGTAAAGACTATCAAGAACGAATAAAAATTATGAGAAAGATTTAGTTTTTAAAACAAATAAAAAACAACTCTTTTTAGTTTTAGGAAAGCGAGAGACAAAAAATTGATTAAAAACGTTTATTTATTTATTTTTTCAATTAATACAAAAAGTTTCAAATGAATAACAACAATCATCGTTTAACACTTAACCTTTTCTGAACAACTTAAAAGAACAATTTATTTATAGATTACAAATTAACTTAAACACTACAGTAACTTAGAGTCTATTTGGATTGATAGAAAGAGATAGACTGGAATGGAGTAGAATGAAGTGGTATTATATTCTATTATTTGGTTTAACAAAAAAATGAATGGAATGGAATGGAATAGAATTGAATGGAATGTGATGGAATCCATTCTATCCAATACCACTTTTTAAACTCATTTTTCATTCCAGCCAAATTGGGGTGTGTCCAATGGAATGAAACAAATTAATAACACAATTACAATTTTATCCTTCAAATATTTATTTTCATTAACACTTCTTATTCCTTATTTTAATTTATGTTATATTCTTCAATTATTCCATAATAATTGTTTTCATTTACATTTCTTTTTAATGTAAATGATTTGGATTTGTATGAGAGAAATTAGTGGGGTTGAATTGTTTTGGTTTTATTGTAAGAGAAAAAAATTTAAAAAATTTAAATATAGTAAAAAATAATAATTTGATTTGTTACGTTAGTTGCTCATGTTATTTTCACTTATCTCATATTTACTATGTATTAAAATTTGTTGTCAATATTTACTCATGTTAGTTGAACATTAGTTGAGGGAGCAACAATATTTTGCTCACGTTAGTTGAAGAAGCAACAATTGGTAAAAACAATATTTTTATAAATAAATTGTTTGATATGTTATAAATAAATTGTTGATTTGTTATAAATTTTTTTTTTTTTGCGCTGTTTTATATAAAATAAATATATCATTAACAATATTTATGTTTTTGAAGTAAAGGATAAAAATGAAATAAAAAATTAAAATGTTTTCCGCTCCGTCCAATTTCCAAATAGTGAAATGGAATATTAGCTCCGCTCCGTTGTAAAATAACTAAACAATTGAATGAGATTTATGTTCCTTTTCATTCCATTCTGCTCCATTCTATTCCATTATGCTCTGCTCCGTTCCGTTAGTTTTAAATTATCCAAACAGACCCTTAAACACTAAGATAACTTAACCAACAAGCTAATTTATACAACTGCATGTTTGAACAAACTTCTGTTAGATCCGTTCAAAACCTTATGATTTCTACCGATATAGAAATCAAGAACAAAACTCTAAAATAATTCATATAAGTCGATCTAGCATCAACTTGTATCCCTTAAACCCATATCTGAATACAATTATGAGAATGAAGGCAGAAGCGTACCTGAATTTGTCATTGAAATCGTTGAAGGTTTTGGGTATGTGATATTCCGATTTGTAGAGTTCCTTAGGGTTCCTTGAATCACCTCTGATGGGGATGAAGAGAGAAAATCTCATAAACCTTATTTTGTTCGTACTCTGCAAATGAAGACCATAACTCATTTAAATAATCCTAGGGTTATTTCTTAGTTTTCAATATTCTAATTTGGCTCCTCATCAAATTAGATATTAACTTACGGTATCTACACAATAATCTGACATTTCATGACATTTATGCTTTTAGCCATAAACTTAATATTATATTAATTAGACTCCTTTAAGTCTTGACTAATAAAAATAATGACACTAACACCTTAAATGTTACATTTGTGACTCAAAATTCTAACAACTTCGACTACAACATACATAATTTCTGTCGAAACATAAAGCTATTCTTGTCACAACTAGATTTCGATCTAAAATAACATAATATTTCAGTTGAAATATGAATGCTCTAATAAGGAGACCGAGTAAGAAGCCTTGATTATTAGGTTTGAGTTAATATTTTGAATGAAATCAAAAATTTCCCATGATTTTGGATATTCTCAACTAATAGTCGAGAAATTGACACACCAGTACAAGTGTGTTGGTCATACCTTGATAAACTATTGTATGATAGCCACAAGTTTTTTAAATAATTTGAAGATAGTGTGATTAAGTATATCTTAACATGAGACAATCAGGAGGGCAACGATTTAGCCGAAATGTCTTGTTAAAAATGTTACATAAGTTCTGAATCGACTCATAACCATAGATAAAAAGTTTTATCTTCTGGCCGAAAGGGACATTTTAATGAAGGAAGTTTCTATGTTAGAATTGATTGGAGACGCCATTCATATATTATTTAGAAAATCCTGACCATACTGTTAGATAGAAAATTCATATACCAAGCTTCTGACAACATACTACTGGATGAGCATTGTATAGAATGAATGTCATTGGTAATTTATACTTGTGCTTAAATCAAGAAAAAAAATTGCAGTCCCCATAGGTATATGTGGAACGCATCGGGGTGGAGAAAAATAAAAGCACTATTCATTGATAATGGTGTAGTGATCTTTCTAGTAAGGAACCACTTATGTGGGTGTGAAGTTTGTTAGTTAAAGCTATTTATAGTAAATGATACTTTTTATGGTCCATCTTCTTGATGAGAGTCGTACATACAAATACTCTAATATTCTAGTAATTAAGATTCTATCAGATATGAGAGGTATTATGGATTA
Organism: Lathyrus tuberosus; assembly: GCA_022829125.1. Taxonomy (NCBI): domain Eukaryota; kingdom Viridiplantae; phylum Streptophyta; class Magnoliopsida; order Fabales; family Fabaceae; genus Lathyrus; species Lathyrus tuberosus. The sequence goes on from JALAZF010000040.1 coordinate 17,063,725, forward strand.
AAAATATGTATAATTTGATTTGACGTTTTACTTCTCTTTATGAGGTTTTAGGGTTTCTAAAGGTCTAGTAATATCTTTATGCCTTTGACTTCTATTGAGTTTTTGATAGGAATGGTACATGCAAACACCCTGATGCTTAAGTAATATCTTTCTGCCTTTGACTTATATTAGGCTTCGAGTTAATCTATTGAATTGATACTTATTTCTTTTACGAATAGGTTTGGATAAACCCTCTTTGATTCCCTGTTATGGGGGAAGATTTAGCCTAGTAAGGCTTGTCGAAGATGTGGTAATTGTAATTCAATTTCGGTTCTTGAGATAGATCTTTATGTATTAATCTTTGGGCCACTTATTGGTCATATCAAATCTCCATTTATGGAGAATTGTGACGGGGAGAACCCTGATATGTTTCGAAGGCCATTTTAGGTCATTCTCCTTTCTTGGATTTTTCCATTTAATATAACGTAAGTACTTTCTAATGTGCTCTTGTAGTTCATAGGGAATGGACACAGTTAATGTGTGCCCTTTTTCCAATGTAGTAAGTGTAATCATTGTGGCGTGAAAAAATGTAGCTTCACTATTTTGCTTGTTACATGCATTGATTTATAATTTGTCTTTTCATTCTTGGGATCTTTTACAAATAAAGTTTTCTTCATTTTAAACTTTTCACTCTCTTAGAGTTTTTACTGTCCAGCATCCTGCGTTACTCTTGTTGTTTCGTCTTCTTGCTCTTACCTTCTTTGGTGATTTTGTTCGATGTGTTTCCTTGCTTTTTTCTTCATGTCTTGAAGAATTTTTTTGATTTCTTGCACCTACTTTATCTTTCCTTGTCTCTATATGATGTTGATGATTATTTTCTTTCCTTGTTATGGATTTTTTATTGGAACTAGAATTTTTAAGGTTTCTTCATAGCATTTTGCTATAAACATGGATTTGTAGGGTTTATACAAAGAAATTTGTTGGAAACTTAGAATTTGTAAGGTTATGTGAGGGAACATTTCTCTAATATACAATTCTCCTTAAATAGGTAATCATGAGCGATTCCTGGTGGTTTCCTCCTAATGGATTCATCGTCCCAAAAGAAACATGATTGCTGGTCCTTTTGAGATTGTCTGAATTATGTAAAACAACATGGAGTTTGCTCGAGTTGGTTCTGGTGCAGAAGGGACACGCGTTGAACACGATGTTTCAACATGTGGGCTGCAACATCTGGTCTCTAATAACAGACATATGGTATTGCAGTTTTGGATAAGTAATTCTCTATCCAAGATTCACTCTACAATAGAAGATCTACTAGTTATGGAAATGAGTTAATTTGGATGTACTGGCGCAACATGTGGAACACGATGTTCCAGCATGTGCAGTACAATATTTGGCCTTGTTCAGAAAGCCTTAAGAGATGTTGTTTAGTGAAATTTTTCTGATTGGATTTCAATCAAATTTATTGCAGATTTGTTAGAATGTGTGTTTAATTTTTTTTTACAGCTGGAGATGTTCAAATCAAATTTAAATGTGATTTGAATTTGAATTTGAATTAAAACAGATAATATCTTTTGTTCGAAAGATTTATGGAGTAAATCAAATCCAACTTTTTCAGCTATTAGTCAGGACGAATTAAATGCAGATCCACAAGGAGAAAAAACACGGAATATATTGATATACAAGGAGACACTAATCTCATGGTTAAGTGGGGATTTATGCGCAAGAACTAGGTTCTTTGTGTCTAGGGTTTAAGTCTTTTTTATTTGTATTCCATGCTAATTCCATGGTTGGATTAGTGTTGAATCTACTATTGTACACCACTCTATGTATGTTTCAGTAGCTTGGCATAGTTGTTGGTTTGTCTTAGTTGAGTTGTAAATTCAACAATTAATAAAATTGTTATTGAGGTTGATCACTAGGGTTTAGAGATAAAAGAAAGTGAGTGGGTTCTCATATTTAGGAGGTGACCTAAATAGAAAGTTACTAGGATTAGGGAGTGGCATGAAAATTCATAGGGGTTGAAGGTTCTTATAAGACTAATTGTTCTAATTTCAAGTAGTGAATTTCCTTTCTTGGGTATATTTCCCCCCAGACGTAGGTGTAGTTTCACCGAACTGGGTTACCAATCTCTTGTGTTATTTTGCTACTTTCTGTATTATTTTATTGATGTCATATTACTTCATTCCGGTTCAAGAAGTTGAACAAGTTATTCGAATATCTAGTCTAACATTTGTCCCCTGTGGAACAGATTCTCAATGACATTTAAGGAGCTTCTTAAATAAAATGTATCTAGGTTATCGGTCCATTTATTCTATTCTAGAAGGCTTGTTGCACTTTGATACTTGGACCTCCTTTGGAAAACCTGGGGATTGAGCCATGGTTTTTCACTGTCTGAATGGCCGAATTTGTGGATAGTTTTTCTTATGTTTGTTACCATGTACAATGTTACCTTACGGGATTGAGGCTTACAATTTCCTTTGACTCCCTTCAAATGCCATGTGATGTTGAGCTTGATGTTAGATCCATCTATCATATATCTACCGTCTTAGAACCATATCTGAGCATTTCAACATTTATGTGAGTTTCTCTAGATAAGACCTTTGCGCTTTGGCATTTTGAGTGTTGACCATGTGACATAAAACACAAAAGAGAAGTGAATTTTTATATAAAAAGTTTTCAAAACTTGCTTGAATAAGAAAAAATTAAATGGTTTTTAAGAAGATTTTAGATGAACAAGAAGAAATCCAATAAAATGATATGAGAAAATAAAAATATAAGGGATAAGGACAAAACACACTAGTTGTCTTTAAGTTTTGTCCAAAACCGTGAGGCCTACGTAAAGTCCCCAAGGATTGCACCTTGAGATTTCCACAATCATTTTGAGTTTTTATCACAAGTCAACCTGTAACCTTTTACGCCAAGCTCTTTTCTCATGTTCAACTTGCAATGTTTATATTATATATGAGTTTAAGAGAACAAACCTCTCTTGGTTTTACAATTGCAAATAAGAGATTATAACAACGGATTACACAAGTTACTACTTAAGTGATTATTATCTCATCATTAAAATTGCATGTAATGTCTATGAAAAATTTAAGAGTAAATGAAGAGGAGTTTTTCAAAAAAAAACTTGTGTGTTTTGAAATTAACATTGTTGACCAAGTGACTCCAAACGAAAGAGGGGGTGTGAATTGTGTGTGTTGAAAAATGAAGTCCAATTATAAAAATTTTGTTTTATAAAAACTTTTAAGTCAATTTTATAAAACAAACAGAGATTAAGCAGCGGAATATTTAAATGGAAAAATATAAGAGAGATTGAGAGAAAAAAATGCAGCAGAAATAAATAAAGAGTGGAAAAATAAAGAGATAAGGGAAGAGATAAATGCACCAGATATTTATACAGGTTCTGCCTAACCACGTGGCCTACTTTTGTCCCAAAGAGTTTCCTCTCGAAAGTTTCTACTAAAAAATGATTTAGAGCTTTTCACCAGATATATCCACGAGCCTTCATACAAACAAACAAGAGATTTTACACTAGCTAATCTCCAACCCAAGCAAGATATTTTAGTTGGTTAATCTCATGAAACAAACATATCATTTACCTATATAAGCTCATAAACCAAACAGAGTTTTCACATGCTAAAATCAATAACCAAAAAGAGATTTTACAAAACTAATCTCGAGAATCAAACATAGATTTTAAAGGCTATTCTCAAGAACAATGTAGTTGTATGTCTCTACTATCCAATTATTTTGCTGCTTGTCTTATCGCTTTGATCTATGTCTTTGTTTCGACTCGTTGGGCCTCCTTCATAATTGTATTTCTCATGTTTAGCATGCAAAAAACTTTGGTTAGATTTGATCTTGATCTAAATGTTTTTTGATCAATATCATATGATAATGAAATGAAATCCCCTTGTGTTTTTTGAACAAATTTGATTCAATGTAAAATCTCAAAAAGCTTTTGAAAACTTGAAAATTTGAGATTTTATAATATTTATTAGAATCAGATAGTTTTACACTGGATACGTGATTCTGATCAAATCGGACAGTAGCTTAACTCAGCAATTTGATCCTGATCATATTTTTCACTTGATCCAGATCACTTTTCTGGGAACATATTTTTTCTGATTTGATTCAAATCAAAATTTGTGCATGATTCGATTAAATTTCATTTTTTTCACAAATTATGTTTGATTTGATTCGAATCAAACTTTCAACATGATATCATGTTGAAAGTTTTATTCGAATCAAATTGCCCAGAACTGACAGGATTTTTAGGCAAAAAAATTTGATTTGGATCGATCCAATTCAAATTTTTTTTGCCTAAAAATCTCGTCAGTTCTGGGCAATTTGATTCGAATAATTTTTTCATTCATTTCACTCCATTTTTGCTCATTTGATTCAAATCATATTTTTCTTAATTCGAATCTAACTACCTTTTTCAACCATTTTATGTGCTTCATCTCAAGCACATATAAATCATTTTCTGTCATCATTCAAATATAACATACATCATTTTGTCAAGATTTTTCAGTGTTTTTTTGTGTGAAAATAAATGTTCTCTGTTTTGTGTGTTCAACGTCTTGCTACGAATTTCTCACATCTTCAACTTTAATTGAGTTCAGATCTTGTCAATTAGAGTTTTGAGGTTGATTGTAGGAGGTGTGTTCTTGAAACTAACTAACCGTTATTGGAGATCTTGTTGAGTTTTCAAGTTGTTAACACAAAAGAGGGATTGTCAATGGTGGTGACAAATTCCATTGAAAAGAAGTAGGTTCCTCACTCCAGCATTGCCTTAGTAGTAACTGCATGGAAGGCTACATATAGAGCAGAGTTTTTCTTGGATCTTCGGACAATATCACCACTAAAGAAATCAGTAGGATCAAAAGGTTGATAGCTACACACGAAGGCTTGGAGCAGAATTGGTGTTAACTGAAGGTTCAAGAAACGTATTATGTAACACCCTAAACCCCAAAAATATTTATTTATAAAAGAAACGCATTTCTAAGATGTTACCTCGTCACAAAACTCAGTAAATAACATTATTAAAAATCACAGCGGAAGTGAAGTTAAACATGTAATTAATCTGAATAACATCTCCAAAAATATAAAATCCACCTGAGGATTGCAATCCAATACATGAAAATAAACACAAGCGCCCCAAACCCCTAGTGTTACAGTTCAGAGCATTTTATTCCTCTAAAGAACACTGAAAAGATAAATGCCAAGAGTGCCATCTCGTAGTATTCACGATACTATCACTCCTACTTGTTACCTGTATTAAAATAATAAGGAAAACACCAAACAAGAGAAAAGAGGAGTGAGAATACATTTACATGTATTAACGGTGAACTTAAGCATACAGGATGATAGTTTAAATACACAACCACCAATCACATTCAAAAACAATATCGAGGAAATGCTTATGCAATGCAATGTACTCCAACACCATCACCTAAATGCATGTGGTACCAAGTTATTGTGGATATATAATCCAACGGTCTCCGGTTTTCCCACCAAACCGATGATCCCCACCAATGGATCTAAGCCCCGCCTCTGGTCTTTCCCACCGAGACCAACGATCCCCATTAACAGATCTGAGGCCACCAAATAGACCGAAGTCTCACCTAAAATCCAATATATATGAATGCATGAACGAAATGCACAGTCACCAAAATAAATCATCAGAATCACCCAATTCTCCTAAGGGATATCACCAAAATAGGTTCCACGACTGAACCACAATTCACTCACATATTATCCTTATAACTTCGTTATGTTAGTTTATAAAAATTATATTTATATAAATATAATTCACCAAAAGTTTAATTAAACAATTATTTACCCAAAAATTTAATTAAACAGTTATTCACCCAAAAATATTCCACCAAAAATATTACCACACCATATATATATATATATATATATATATATATATATATATATATATATATATATATATATATATATATATATATATTATCTACTTCCAAATTTATTTATATAATTAAATAATTATACTTTTCAAAAATAACTTAATTAAGTCTTTTATTAATGCTCAAAGAATTTCTTTTTTCTTTTTTTTTTAACAATTTTGAAATCTAAATCCAACATATCTCTTAATTGGCCAATTGTTTTAATACACTAATTTAAATTATACTAGAAAATTTGAAATTAGCGTTATAAATTAGATGAATACTAGTATTAATTTATTATTATATTTAATAAAAAAATAATATGATCTACATAGAATAATTATAATTATGTAAAGATATCTTTTAGGTTCGGTAACCGTAACCATTTTTTTTCTTGACAGTAACATAACTCGTTAATACCGTAATACTCTATTACAGTAACATAGCACAATAACCCATAAAACTCTAAATAAATGTTTTAATTTATCATTTAGCACAAAATCTACTTATCTATTATTGTTATGATTATTCTAAATAATAAAATCTGTAAGTATTATTTTATAAAAGTAAAATTTATATGCAGTTTTGTTAATTTTGCTATTTTTATAGGAAATTCAATATTTGGGTTTTGTGTTTTAGATTAACTCGATAAATTTTTTTTATCGATAACAATCACCAAAAATTGTCTACATGAGATTATCCCATTTTGAAATAAATCCTAATTCTTCGAACCCACACACCTTCACTCATATTCCACTATCCTTACCATTGGAACAAGCTTTCACATTCAAAATAATTATATAAATAAATCCTGAAATATAATAATTCTAACTATTATTATTATTATTATTATTATTATTATTATTATTATTATTATTATTATTATTATTAAACTTAAATAATTATTTAATAAAACATGTCTAACTAATTGTCATACCTATTATTTAATTAAATAATTCATTATAAATATTCTACTTCATTTTAATTTATTTAATTAAATAAAATATCTAACTCTCTCAAACACAATTATTTTAGTAATTATTAAATTACCAAAATACCCTTATAATAACAAAAATCCCCAAAACACCACAATAATTCAAATAAATCATTGCACAAGTCATTGTAATATTCTAATAAAATAATAAAACTAAATTAGGGGTGTTACATATTCGAGTAAAGATTACATAGAAAAGTTTGACAAGTTTGCTAGATACAAGTCAAGATCTAAATTTGGAGATTTATTTTCTCAGCTATAAATTATGGATTGGTGATTGTAGGAACTCTTGGAAATATTTGTCAAATAACAAGGAACTATGCAGGTTCTAATGGGTAACCATTGAAGAGTGCATGTAGATCAAGCAAGGACGAATGCTGAAGCATTATAAATCTCAGTGTCATCTCTCTAACTCTACTCTTGCATTTATATTTCGTAGTGATTGCATGCTAGGTTTTTCAATTTCGTCGTATTATATCATTTTGTTGTTGATAGCGATAAATTATGTAAAGCTTAGCTTTTGTTGGAATTGGACAACTAGTCAAGCTAGTATTCTGATTGATAAATCTGAAAATTGATGAAATTTAGTAATCCACATAGAATCAATTGTGTACACTTCTTGTGACTATACAACTTGAATAAACTCATACCAAAAGCTTCATTATTTGTAATCTTGGATATTTGTGAAATGAGCTGTGTGTTTGTTTGATCATAATCGATTGTATAATTTTTATTTTCGCTTCAAACATTTCGCGTGCAACTCATTTTTAAAATACTCTGATTTTGGAAAACAGTGATTTCATTTTTTTTAATTTGGGTGTATTCACCCCCTTTTAGACCGTTTTTCTACTTTCATATTCACACCCAACAAATAGGACAAGAGATTTTCACTAGTTAAGCTGAAGAACCAAAGAATAACATCTTACAATGATATAACTCATAAGAAAAAACACCCTCATGATTAATTTACAATATTGGCACAACACCAATACACGAAATTTCTCACTTATATTTTTAACTCTCTTAGCACTAACTAACTTTAGTGAAATGATATAATAAGAAGAAGAATTTGGTAGAATTTGAGAAGGAAGAATTTCAATTTTGAAATCTTGTGTACAGTGGAATGAGGATAAGCCCTTTATTTATAGGAAAAGAATTATCTTAAACACAAAATGATCTGTGGGCATTTTTAATGTCTTAATCGATTAACCTCAGTTTTTAATAGATTAGATAGCTCTAATATGGATTTTTTAAATTACGCTGTAATCAATTATGCTTCTCTAATTGATTTGAGGCATTAGGAATTTTTTGATCAAGTAACCCTAATTTGGTAATCAATTAACCAATGTAAAAATTCCTCATAATTGATTAAAAAAGTCAGTAATCAATTAAGGATGCATAAAAAATATTTTCATGTATTTTATGAAAACAAAAAAAGGACTTAAACTTCTTTGAGTGTGTGCGCAGACTGCCGTAGTATCACGAGAATTATTCTTATACGTTTACATTAAACTAGTCACTTAGACAAGCACTAAGCGCAGGACCAAGAGAGCTTTCACACTTCCCCAATTTCATAACTTTGGAGTTTCAAGTCCCTTTGATAGATTCATCAGTTACTTAACAATTCAATTGAAACTTGAATCTTCTAACTAATGAGACCTGAGATAACTTCTCGATGGATGCCATCACTAGATAGTGATGGACAGTTGTCACCAAAGACTTCATCGAATGCGGTTTAACCGTAGGTGTTGTCATCATCGTAGGTGTTGACATTTGATCCCACAATGAACATCTTGACCATTGAACTGTGTCGATAGATAGAGACTTCACAGAATGTCGTTTGACATAGGTGTTTTCATCATCAAAACCAACATGATCATCTAATATGTGCAGATAGTTGTACATTGAAGTACATAAATTCACAAACATAAAACCTCCTTTTATAGTTAAAAATATTATGCGAAAAGGAAACTTTGGAAAAGCACAATCCCGTTCGTAATCAATTATGCTACAACTATAATTTACTATGCACTTGTAATTAAGGAAAGTTTTTTATGATATGATTCATAGTCAATTAATAGGCCATCATAATCAATTACTAAGTGAATTATTCTTCATAATAGATTACACAACTACCATAATTGTTTATATGTTGAGTTTTGACCCATAATTGATTACAAACACTTCATAATCGAATATGCTTAGTTTTAAAAAGTTTTTTTGCTAATTCCAAAGTGTTTTTCAGAAGAAGTTGAGAACAAATGAAGTTTTGAAAAAAAAAAATTGAGTGTGTATGGTTTTAGTAATTGAAGAGTAACATACTAATTTTCATAATTGATCCTAGAAAGATATATAACTTTGAGCTCCGGGTCAGATGGGGATCGTTTACCAATTAGGTATGTCTCTTGATGTTGTTCATTTGTATTTTATATTTTAAGATAATCATAATAAGCCTTTTACTTTTCTTATTTAAGTTATTCATTCTTCTTCAATCGTTTGATGGTAATCTTAATATGGTACTTTTTCTCCCTTGGCATCATCAAAACATGTTAAGCGCGTAGAACCACATTTTCCCCTTTTTGATGATGAAAAAGTATCTCTATGAGATATGGCTTAGAATAGAGGTTAAGATGGTGATAATATGGATTTTAACTCCCTTGACAAATATAGAGAGCATAATCCCCCTGAGAGTATACTTTCCACCTTTGGCATCAACAAAAATGGGAAACATATAAATAAAAAAGCCAAGTAGAAGATTCTCATAGAATAGCTTATTCAATGCATGACTTATTCAATATTCTTAATTTAATTCTTGTAAAAAAAAATAATTTAGGAACATGTTTGATAAAATATTTGTGAGTTAATTAGATGAATTCACAAACTTAATTAATAAATTTCCTTTTTCAACATGACCCTAATAAAATTGTGCCTAATATTAATGTGTTTGGTTAGAGAGTGAAGTTCCATAATTTTAGTTACATTTATGTCACTAGTGTTGTCCCACTTAATCAAAATAGTTTTGTGATTAATACCTTAATCACTTAATCTCTTCCACATCATATTTGTACTATAACTACCTACAATAATGTATTATGCTTTGGTTATGGATAACGTGTTACTTGCTTATTTCTTACAATGCCAAGAAATAAGAGAATTTTCAAGCAAGTAGCACATTCCACAGGTACATTTCTGATCCATTTTACATCTTGCAAAATTCGAATGAGAGTATCAACCAAAGTGGAGTTCATCCCTTTAGGGTACCATAACCACGGAGGTGTCATCTTTATTAACCTTGAAAAGGTTAAGCTTGGTGAGATTTGAGTCAGGGTAGAGGCAAGCCATTCGAGCCTTCATTTTTTTTGAAGGTTCTATCCTTAAAGGTTCCAAATCACCTTCCAACCTTCATTTGCACTCGAGCAAGCTTTTCTTTAAGCTTCTTAACCTCTTCATTTTTTGTTTTCTCATATATCTTCAATTGGTCACACTCTTCAGTAACGGACTTAAGAGAATCTTGAGCCTCAGTCGCTACCTCCTACTGAGTATTTAGCTAAAATTTTAAGTAAGAGACCAGCTAGTCGATATGATAATAAGCATCAAACTTTGTTTACTATAGCAAGAACCCCCTCAATATATGAGTCTCTAAAGAATTCTCTAACTGTGTAGCTTCCATATGAGTCACCATTTGATAGACATTAGGAAAATCTACTAGGAAGTCAAAGCAAGTTGATAAAGTGAAAATGTATCATATATTTTGACTCGAGTTGCATGCAATTTAGTGTCGTTTTACTTGTTTTTCATATTATTACGTCGTATTATGTTCGTGTTTTAGGTATTTGTCGAATAAGAGCGTTCGTCCAAGACAACCAGGAAAAGAGCAAGGAAATGAAGAAAAAGTGTAGAATTTGTCACTTTCTAGTGTATAGCGTTCGCCACCACCTCATAGCATTCACCATACACCTCTCAGTAACGTCATCCACAACTTAAGGCCATGGCGTTCGCCATGGACCTCAGAAACCGAAAAATAAGCGCCCACTAATAGCACTACTTTGGAGGTTTCTCCCACTTTCTCCATTACTTATACATGATCTATGGAAGTTAGTACACGAAAATCCTCCTATAAATAGACCTTGGACTCACAATTTCAAGGCATCCAAGTTTTGTGCAATTTTTACCTTTCATATTTTTAAGCAGAAATCACCATTGTAAAAGTAGTAGCTTTCTCACATCGGGGAACTACTACACCATTAGTGTTTAGGCTTATAAATTGTGTAACACTTGGATCAAACAATCTTGTCTCCATTATTTGAAGTTATTAATTCAGTTATACATTCCAGTTTTTATTTCAGGTTCATTTACGTTTATCGCAATTTAGTTTCCTGCATTTATTTTCTGCCATTTATAATTCGGCTTCTTTTATCTTCCGCCATTTATATTCTACTTTACAAATCCTGCCATTGTTAGTGTTTTAAGCTTTTATCACTTTACTCAATTTTGCAAACACCTCTTTAAATCATTTTAAACCGTTTATTATGTCTTTGCTTAATTCAAATACCCAAAATTGTATATTTGTTTTTGCAACCATGTCCCACTAAACCGCTTTGAGTCCGGTATGTGGGGACCGTCGTTTCGACGGGACTTGGTAATGAAATTGGCGTTAACTTTTCATAAATTATTCTTCTTTCTTTAGTTTTCAATTTTACTTCAAAAGGTTTTGTACGAGAGTGAAATCAACAAAGGTTTGACCTGATAGCGCGAGAGTCTGAGGCTTGAATAAGATAGTGAAAATTGGGCATTGATCCTAAATACAGCGAGAGTGCTTTAGGCATCAATTAGGACTTATTTAGTTATCAAAAAATACTTCTTGATTCAAATTGGCGAGCGAGAGCAAAATATCATGGTCTGGGGGTATAACTTTAATCAATAGCGCGAGAGTGTGAGATAAAACAAGTATTTTCTGCTGAAAGTAATCTAACATTAAACCGACGTCAATGAATTATTGTGTCCCTGAGGTACACTGGGATCCATGTTCTGGTTTCTCCTTTCTGATACTTTTTCCAAACTTTATTTATTTTTAGTCTTAGTTTCCCCCGAATCGAGTATTCATTAGCCTTAGATTTATAAAGCGACAACAGACTATGATAGATTGACATTGGTCTTTGTGTGTTTGAAAATCTTTTATATTACTTCAATATTTCCGTGCACTTGCAGACGCATCAAGTTTTTGGCACTTATGCCGAGGACCAACAGTCAATATTGTGATTCCATTGTTGCACCGTATAGACTAAGGCACTTTTGTCTCGATTAATATGTATCACCCAAATTTCCTCTACAATTACCACTCCCGATATTTTGAGGAGTCACAAGTATCCCATAAATCCAACCTCAAAATATTAATGAAGGATTTCAATGTGATGCTAACTCACTCTAGGCTAGAATTTATGATGATGGAGCGCTTTATGGCAACATAAACTCTCCAGAATGAGGAGTTTAGAAAACAAAGCCTCCACATTTATGAAAACCTTAGGCAGCTAAACACTGTGGTCGAGTCACTCGCAACTCACAGCGAGGCATTGGAGACTTAAATCTCCCTGCTTGCACAAACACCTCAAGGACCCTCCCCTAAGGAGCATGCGGGTGTTGTACCAACCAGTTGTGAAAAAAAATCAAAAATCTTAAGGAGAGTGATAATGAGGTTGAGGAGAGTTCTGGTGAGAAAAGCGTAGAGATTGAGAAAAATCCACCGACACCACCCGAAAGGGAGGTTGTCGAAGAGGTATAAAAGGAAACACATATTGTTGTTCCTCCTCCCTATACCTCATTGATTCCTTTCCCGCAAATGTTTGTAGAATCTAAGGTAAACTCCCAATCCAAAATGTATGTGGAGGAATTGGAAAATATCCACACCAACGCACCCTTGTCTGAGGTCCAGCATAAAAAGAGAAAATTAGGGGACCATGAAACTAGGAGAATCACTAGTGTTAAGAGGAGAAGGTTAGCCTTCGAAGTGGTGGATGAAAGAATTACACCAAAATCAGAAAAGCTAATACTTAGGATAGAGTCGAAACCACCACCACAAGTTCCGAAGAATGAACCACCCCACAGAAGGAAGAAAAGAAAAGGTGAGGGATATGAGAGATGGCTTGATAAGTGGCCATGGAAATCGAAGATTATTAAATGTTTGATCGAGGAACCATTCTCGAAAGAACCACCACGAATACTTACACTCCTGAGTCGTCGAACTATCGACGTTAAACAAAGCGTTGCGTGGGAGGCAACCCACAAGTTTTTAATTTAATGTTTTCCTTTTATTGTTTGAATTTGCAGAAAAATAAAGAGATGGATCGCCTCTCACGTCTCAGCTACATCTAGGAAAAAATATCTAGTGATCTTCAAAATGGGGATAATTGGTTATATGACTCGGATGACAATCCTGAAGATGAGCTGGTGCCCACAGACATTCCTACGAATGTCACTGTTGGCGGTGACACTGATGATGAGTATGATAGAAGAGAGCATGTCTCTCTCGTCCGTAACTCAGCTCCTCCTCATTATTCGCATGTTCTGGTTCCACCTGTACACACTGCACCGTATTTTTCTAACACTTTTGCAGGCACTTCCTCTAGAAGCGGGCAATATGATGAGCTGCTCCAGGAATTACACAGTAGCATTCGCACAGGTTCTATCTTTCCTTTTTCCACCTTTTATCAAAATATTTAGGACAATGTTTTGTTTAAGTACGGGGGAGGAACTTTACCGCTTTCATCTTACCGCTTTCTAGTTAGGTTTATCAATTTTTAGTTTATTTCATGTTTTTAGAATTTTATCTGTTTTCGGTGTTTTGTCGAGTCATTGCATGTGTTGTCGAGTCTTTATGCGTGGTTTTTAGTTGTTTATTAAATTTCCCAAAATTTGGACCCCCAACAAAAAAAATTCTTTTTGATTCATGGCACGACACTCTGAAAGTATATAGGTTGTCACACTTTAGGCTATATTAGATAGGTTTGGGAAAGTTTCAGTAAAATCGATACCGTCCCAACACCCTGAACTCCCAAAATATGCAAAATTAATTTGAGTACCCATTATATCGAGACCTTAAGCTCAATTTTCAAGTAACCCCTAAGTAATTTATAATAGCAGTCAGCACCATCCTAAGCACAGACTAAGTAAGAAGCCGATACAAATAAGTGTATGATCTCAGGCTTAAAATGGAAAATTAAGAGAAAAATAAATGATAAGATATGTTCCTTCTAAGTTAGGTGGTCTTCACCCGATCACTTAGCCCAAAGGTGCGGACTCGTTAAGTTCAGTTGATACTTAAGCCTATTTGCTAAGAAAAAGAAAAATCAAGTAGCAATGGGATCATAGTCACTAACAGGTTTACTTACCATGAGTGTGTACGGATAACAAGCTTAATGTGATTGCGCTTGAATGAAATGGGGTAAAAATGGACAAGAGATCTAGGTTGAGTTATAATGGCATGATTCAGATTGGTTTGCATAAGGTGGAGTTTTTTACCCTGAAATGCGGATTTGTGTCATTACGGTATCCTTGGTATTGATATTTAGTGCCTATCAATCTAACACTAGCCTAGTAGCCATGTATGATTAGATTCTCGTTGTGATTTTGTTTCAAACCATGCTTATTTCTTTTTACCATGTTGTTCGATTGCTTGAGGACAAGCAATGGTTTAAGTGTGGGGGAATTTGATAACGTGAAAATGTATCGTATATTTTGACTCGACTCTCATGCAATTTAGTGTCGTTTTACTTATTTTTTGTAGTAGTATGTCGTATTATGTTCGTGTTTCATGTATTTTTCGAATAAGAGCACCCGTCCAAGAAAACCAGGAAAAGAGCAAGGAAATGAAGAAAAAGTGCAGAATTTGCCACTTTCTAGTGTATGGCGTTTGCCATGCACCTCTCAGCCACGTCATCCACAACTTAAGGCCATGGCGTTCTCCATGGACCTCATGGCATTCACCTTGGATCTGAGAAACCAAAAAATAACCGCCCACTAACAGCACTACTTTGGAGGTTTCTCCCACTTTCTCCATTACTCATACATGATCTATGGAAGTTAGTACACGAAAATCCTCCTAAAAATAGACCTTGGACTCACAGTTTCAAGGCATCCAGGTTTTGTGTAATTTTTACCTTTCATAAGTAGAAATCACCATTGTAAAAGTAGTAGCTTTCTCAAATTAGGGAACTACTACACCATTAGTGTTTAGACTTATAAATTGTGTAACGCTTGGATCAAACAATCTTTTCGCCATTACTTGAAGTTATTAATTCAATTTTACATTCCAGTTTTTATTTCAAGTTCATTTACTTTTATCGCAATATATTTTCCTGCCTTTATTTTGCACCATTTATAATTCTACTTCTTTTATCTTCCGCCATTTATATTCTGCTTTACAAATCCTACCATTGTTATTGTTTTAAGCTTTTATCACTTTACTCTATTTTGCAAACACCGCTTTAAATCATTTTAAACCGCTTATTTTATCTTCGCTTAATTCAAAAACCCAAACTTTTTTATTTGTTTATGCAACCATGTCTAGCTAAACCGCTTTGAGCCTGGTATGTGAGGACCGTCGTTCCGACGGGACTCGGTATTGAAATTGGCGTTAACTTTTCATAAATTATTCTTCTGGCTTTAGTTTTCAATTTTAACTCAAAAGGTTTTGCATGAGAGTGAAAACAACAAAGGTTCGAGCCGATAGTGCGAGAGTGTTAGGCTTGAACCAGATAGTGAAAATTGGGCATTGATCCTAAATACAGCGAGAGCGCTTTAAGCATCAATTATGACTTATTTAGTTTTCAAAATATACTTGTTGATTCAAATGGGCTAGGGGTATGTATTTAATCAATAACGCGAGAGTGTGAGATAAAGGTTTTTAAACTAGTATTTTCTACTGAAAGTAATTTAACATTAAACCAACACCAATGAATTATTGAGTCCCTGAGGTACACTGGAATCCATGTTCCACTCTCTCCTTTCTGCTTTTTTTTTTCAAACTTTATTTATTTATAGTCTTGGTTTCCCCCTAATCGAGCATTCATTAGCCTTAAATTTACAAAGCGATAATAGACTACAATAGGTTGACATTGGTCTCTGTGGGTTCGACAATATTTTATATTACTTCGATATTTCCGTGAACTTGCGGACACATCACAAGTCCCCACATAACCTATTGATTCGAAATCCTCATCCTAGAGGGATTGCACCTTATTCCCAGGGGGAGTAGAAGAAGATGTCCCTTTCTTGGGTGTTCCATATAGATCAACATTATTTGGTTGTGCATATAAATTAGTTGTGTGCAAGGGATGCACCTCCCTAGAAGGGTGACTCTTAGAAGTAGAGTCATCATGTTTAGTCATAATTGGCTTCATATTTTTTAAAGGATGGGTGAAAATGATGGTCTTGCATCACCCTTTTTATTTTCCCTTTTCCCAATAGACCACGAAGATGACTCTTGAGAACCTCGAACCATTTCTCTCTACGAGCGTCCATTTGCTTGGCATGAAGATCCTTTTTCTCTTGGATGGTCAACTATGCCATACTTCTTGCCAACAAAAGGAAATGTATTAGTAAAAATCGACGGGGATACTGTAACAACCCTACTGAGAAATAAACTTTTGCAAGTAGTCACCAACCTCTTTGTTGCCATTATCCCTTTTGTCAAAGTCCATCATTTCCCTAGAACTAATTATACAAAAAATTTCCAAGATATCAAGGACCATTTTTTGGTTCCAGTAATAAATTTGTAGTTAAACCCATTTATAGCCACTGAGTTTTATGCCCATTAAAATAGAAATAAGTCTTTTTCGTTATAGTTAAAATAGAAATAAGTCTCTTTCCCCGTTATTCTCACGAACCTATCTTTCTCGTTATTATATGTATTCGAATGAGATGAGAATATAACCCTCCCATGTAGATCTCCCAAGGTGACCTATATACACTTGATAGCCATCTTGGATCCATATTAAGAGAAGAACAAACCCTTTGTGGGAAAGATCTTTAAATATATACACAAAATCTCAAACTCTGACTCAAACACAACGAAGGGGATTAGCACCTTCAAGTCCTAGATTTTAGGAAGGTGCATGTAGAAGAATACTCCCTATAAACCATCAAAGTGCGGAATGTGAGTCATTTCATCTTTATATGACGCCATTGTCATCTCCCGAGCCAAACAAATTTGAGCCCTCACGGAAGGAGTCCACCTTCCCTTGCTTGGTATACAATGTATCATAATCTTTAACCCTTAATATTTTGGATGGTATAGAAGCCATAAATAACTTTGAATTTCTTGAGAAAAAAGGGGAATAAATCACTATTATTATCACTACTAGAATCAGAGGTACTCTCATAAGTCACTAACATCACTATTTTGAAATTTTTATGATCAATTGTCCCATCAACATGCCTAAAGTATTTCATACAATATTCCCACATTTTTGTAAACTCCTTACTAATGGAAGGTTTGACCACGTTGCCATTCACATCTAAATCCCAAATAATGGCCCTAAAAAGAAAACAAAAAAGGAAATGAGAAAGAAACATGGGGAAATCGTAATACTTGAGCTCAAGTCTGGCAGAAATATCTAAGGAAAGCTCTTGATGGAAAGTATCGAAGGAATTTTGGAAGAAAAAAAAGTGAAGAAAAATGAAGTTTCTCCCTCCGTTAAGTAGTGAGAATATTGTTTAGGTTAAGTAAGCCATCGTTGTTCTAGCGTAGGCGCGTACTTGTAATTAGAATGAGAAAGCACATACAAATGGATGTGTCTACATGCATATGATCTATGTCTCACAACAATCGTACCTTCTTGACGTAAGAACCAATGTTCCTAAACATTAAATGTTGCACGTGCTCCAAGAAATGCTTGAAGGACTCACCCCAAGAAACGATCGAGAGACTCTCCTAAAGTAACACTTAAGGGGCTCTTCTCAAGAAATGCTTGAGGGGCCCATTTTCCCAAATAAATGATCAAGAGACACTTTCCCATGTTCAGGCTTTGCTTGAGATACTCGTCCAATGCAACACTTAAAAGGTTCGCACCAAAAGGATTGTTGCTTGTCTTAAATTAATCACTTCACCCTTCCAGGTCTCGTGCTTAAGGGACTCTAGAATATGATAATTTTACTGGACCCAAAAGGGAATTTCCCTTGACCAATACAGGCCAAATAAATTATAGTAACATTGGGTGGGCACATATCAGATCGCCTGACTAAGCTTGGGTTGTCCTGCCTGATTTAAGACTCATTTTACATCCCTTATTCAGATATGGATTATGAGGTGTTCAAGAAATAATGGTTTGGGAGGTTGCGTTCAAAGGGGAAAATGACTTCTCCATGATTTGAGGAAGAGTCATTCTTCTCTTCACGAAACCAGGAGAAAATTGTTTATCACCATGATTTAAGGAAAAGCCATTCTTTCTTAAGGAAATTAGGATAAAATTGCTTCTCAAAAGGAAACTCTTGGATAGGGGTTCAAAAAACGGGCTCGTCCCGCCGGGTATGTCCGTTTTTCATGCGTTTTTTCATGGGGCGGAACAAGTTTTAGTCTAGGATCCAATAATATGCTTACCCCTCTGTAGCGAGCGATTTTTGTCGGTGACGCGACCACCTTATCGCTGGGTTTTCCTCACCGCAATGGTAGGAGGGGGTGCTACTTTCTGATTTCTTATTTATCCCATGAAGCTGGAAGGGAAAGGGAAGCTATCTGTCATACCCCAAATTTTGACCACTAAGGTTTCCCATCATTGTGAAAATCATCGTCACAATATGGATGTACTTACATGCCTCATCAATCTCCTCAAAGATGGTTGAGCATTCACCATAATCAGAAATTAGGGTTTCAGGTCCTCTCAGAGCACTTAGACAAAGGATCAATCAAGTAATGACATGATCTTCAACTTGTCTAACATCTCAAACATCCACAAAGGATCAAGAGGACTCCCACATCAAGAATCAAGCACAAGGTTGCAACATTCCAAGTGGATCAAGCCTCAGGATCGCCAGTGTCACCAAAATAGGGTTTTGATCGACTGTGTCATACCCCAAATTTTGACCACTAATATTTCCCATCATTGTGAAAATCATCATCACAATATGGAGGAACCATCATACCTCATCAGTCTCCTCAAAGATGAGTGAGCATCCACTACAATCAAATTTAGGGTTTCCAGCCCTCTCAGAGCTTTTAGACAAAGGATCAATCAAGAAATGACATGATCTTCAACTTGTCTAGCCTCTCAAATATCCACAAGGGATCAAGAGGACTCCCACTTAAAGGATTAAGCACAAGGCTGTCCCTTCCAGGTGGATCAAGCCTCAAGATCGCTAGTGTCACCAAATTAGGGTTTGGTCGACCAGGGCCTCCAGATGAAAATTTTCCTCTGGACATGAGCCAATGCTTCAAAGCATATCCTAAAATACTCCATGAAACCTCATGTGCCCAAGCATCAAGTCAAATTGACCTCAGGGGATGCATGCATCAGAAATCAAGAATTAGGGTTTCTTGACCTAATTCACCCCTAAGTTGACTTTTGGGACAAGTCATGAGCCAAGACCTCAAGAGAGGATTTAAGGATCTCCATCATACCACATTGATTCATTTGTAGCAATGGATTGATCCAGGAAGCTTGAGCAACAAGTCTCAATTTCATCAGTACCACAGTTAGGGTTTCGCGAGAAAAGTCAACTGTATCTTTGACTTTTGACCAGCACATGCTCCCAAACCCTAGGACATGATTCAATATACCCTATAACACCCATGGAACATGTCCATCAAGTTTTATTTAGGTCAAGGACATGATTTCCTAAAGGACCGCACAGTTTGGAATTCATCTGACAAAAAGTCAACTGTGCACAAAAGTCAACTTTGACTTTTTGAGATTTTTCACAAAAATGGTTTTTTAACCTTAAAATGATGTTAATGTATGATTTGAATCATCATTCATCAAGAAAAATCAAGAAAAGTGGGATAACTTGTAAAAGGGGTAACCATAAAAACTTAGAAAATTTTCTAAGTTATGAACAAAGTGGCAAGGGTACCAACTTTGGAGGATCATAACTCCTAAACCACAAAGCCATTTTTCCCCATCCAAAGCTAGATTTGTAGCTCTGATTACCCTCTACAAAAGCTTAGAACTGACCTCCTTCCAAATTCATCATGGATTTTGAGTTATGGAATGATCAAAATCACAAAAAGTGAAAATGTCACTTTTTTCCAACACTTAGTGAAATTTTCACCAAGTCAGAATCTGCCTTCACTTTTTTCCAAATGTAGGGGGATTTTTCACTTGGATCCAAAAGGTATCAAAACCAAATATGATCAAACAGTTGTTGTATCATATGAGGGCTTTCCAAAATGGCCAAGAACATCACCAAAATCCACTGGGCCATGAGATATGACAATGGCAATATGCCTTGCTGAAAACTGCCAAGGCTAGGCAGAATTTTGCATTTTTGCTCGATTTGGAAAAATCAGATAATTCCAAGCCTTGTCATCACTTTGGACACATCCGAGGATCAAATTTAAAGGGGACAAACACTGAGCCAAGCCTCCAAAGTCCTTGGAACAAGAAGTAGCATGCCGAACCTAGAATTGCCTAAAAGAGGGACAAGACTCCAATTTTGGATTGGAGCATTCAATACATACACCAAGGTGGCATGGACTGAGCCATTTCCAACTGAATTCAGTCAAGACTTATCCAAGACCAAGGGAACCACAGCCCTGTGCGCTAACCTCTAGTCAATGGCTAGAGGAGACTTGGATTCCAAAGTGCAACCATTGGCCAAACCTCTGCTGCAGTTGCCATTCACTATTGATCCCAAAACAAACTTGCTCTACTATAAATATAGCTCATTTGTGCTCAGTTTGAGTACACCAAAGCCATCGAACAGATGCTTTCCTCAAAATCACTGTCTTTAGGCAAAAATACCTTCTTTAGCAAGTAACTCCGAGTTTTTGAGTTAGAGAGCATTTCCATCACAACTCATGATCCTAACACCTCATAAACATCAGATGTAGGTGAACCAAACTATCAAAAGTGACCTGTAACACCAAAATCACAAAGTCACCTCTCAAAACCTCAAAATAGGCCTTTTGTGCATTTTTCAAGCCATGTCTTGATTCAGTCACTTTCCAAACCAGATAAAACCTCAAACACACTCCAAATAACATCCTTGAACTGTCCCAAATGGTTCCCCCCATCTGGAACACCATTTGAGAGAGTTGCTATTTTGGTCATTTTAACCCCTTTTGCAAGAAAGGGCCAGTTTGTGTTTTTCCAGGTTCCAGCTGATTCCAACCATCCTCAAAGCTTCTAAGGGATCATTTGAGAGTGTCCAAAGCATCAAACCATTTCTGGAACAAGAAGTTTGGCAGATTGCACAGAAAACTCCAAAAGCTCAAAAAGAGGTAAGCATCATGACTTGAACTTTCCAAAATATGCATTGCTTTGAAGTCCACTGATCATACACACCTCATACATGTTATATATGTTGTGTTTGAACCAATTCATCATGTAATTCATGCCTGTATCAAAGTGTAGCATAGAAAATGCAATTATAGGCCTTTTTCAAAACCACTATCGGATTTTGAGGAGGGAGTATGATCTGACAAAAATACCACCACCATTGGATTCCTTGTGAAATTCTAGGCCATATGCATATAAATTTTGTCTCAAACCATGGAGAAATGAGAAAGTTATGACCTTCACGTTTCTGACCCAAAACTTGCCTTGCCTTGCCTTAGGCCAGGCCAAAAACAAGGCAAGCCTTGTATATTTGTGGTTTCACTTCAAGCAATGGATGTATCACCACCCCAGTGGTAAGGCACGCGCCCTATAACCTTGAGGTCGTGGGTTTAAACCCCACCCATGCCATTTTGTGTTTTCTCACATTTTTGCTATTTTTTCCAATATTTTCATGTTTTATTAATTAATTGGAAAATTAATAACTCTTTCAATTTTAATTATTTTTTATTGGTTCTTTTTGCAAAAAATCACAAAAATATTAAAATATTTTATTCCACAAGAAAAAATTAAGTTTATATTAGTTATTTAATATAATTAGTATTTTTGTGAATAAATTTCTTTTTAATTTTTTTAAACATTTTAAAAGTGAATATTTACTTTGAAAATCAAAACCAAGTGAGTTTTAATTCATCTTATGATTAATCCCTCATTTCTCAAACCTTAAACAAAAAATCACAAATGGTTTATTCAAACTTATTTGGTATTTTATTTGATTTTCTTAAAATATTTACTTTTAAAGAATAACAAATTAGGGTTTCTTTGATTTTCACCCTCATCAAACAATTTCAAACACTTTTGGGCCTCTAATAGAGTGTAAGACCCAATCCTTTGTAAATACAAACCTATTTTTGGGCCTCACTTATTGTATAAGTCCCCTTGTATTTCAAAAAGTTCAACGCGATCATCGTCCGTTGAAAAACAAACCTTGGGCCTCTCCTCGAGCTATAAGACCCATTCAAAATTATTCTTGGGCCTCTATTAGAGTGTAAAACCCAACCACCTTTGAAAGCCAAACCATTTTGGGCCTCAGTGCATTGTATAAGACCCACCGCGTTTTCAAAAATCTCGGCGCGATCGCCATTTTAAAACAAATGACCCTGGGCCTATACTTGAGCTGTAAGCCCCACCACTTGTACAAAAATAAATCTTTTGGGCCTCTTGAGAGAGTGTAAGACCCATCCCCTTGTACAGAAAACTTTTTGGGCCTCAGTCACTTGTATAAGTCCCTCTTTTCAAAATACTTTCTCCTTTAATTTTGAATATACTGTTGTTTTCAATCTTTCTTTGTTGAACAACTAACCAAACAGCATGGAAGCTCTACAACCGAGTAAGTGTTTATATGTTTTCTTTATCCACTTTCATATACATATAATTGTATTGTGGGGCTGTTTCGCTGTAAGTCTTCTTTCATAACCTCATATCAACTATGTAATACTAGTATAGATATTTAGAGTTTCCCCGGCAACTACGTCTAGCACTAAGCCCTGTTGGTCACTCTTAAATAGACAAAACTAGATCCCCCATAGGATTACCAGACACTGTCTTCCCTCCTCTTGGGGTTAAACAATATGGAGACGTGAAAGGCAGCATTCTCGGTGAACCCTTTCTCAGACTGTCACTCTTAGAAATTGTCAAAGAAACTCTACTCCCCAGAGATGATGTTTTCTCCGTGAATGGCATCTCATGAGTTTCTTCCAAATTCTCGGACTTTCCTGGCTTGATCTATTCTCTGTGAATAACCTGTCTTGAATTTCTCAGGGTTTGGGGACGCACAGGCTTCTTAAAAGCATCCCGCCTCCTCTTGGGCGTTGTACAAGGACCCTACGACTTCTTAGAAGTATTCACAGCCTCCTCTTAGGCTTCGTATAAGGATTCTTCCTTCGGGAAGAGAGCCTCCTCTTGGGCTTCGTACAAATTTTCCCTCGGCTTCTTAAAAGTTTCCAGCCTCCTCTTGGGCTTCGTACAAATTGTCCCGACGACCTCCTAGAGGTATAGGAATAGAAATTAGTCATCTTAATAGAACAGTCTTTCAAAGAGTCTAGATCTTTCTACCGTGAACGTACTACTACTGTTTCTTTAAGCATAGTACAAAAGATAAAACTCTAGACTTGGACATTCTAATCTCCTTGAGTCTCGAAGGCATTCTCAAGTAGGGAAAAAACACCAGTAGACTCGGACAGTCTCCAATACCCTCTGGATTCTCCATTTCCTTAAAGAACAGGAAATAACCCTGATCCTCTGATCAATCCCAAAGCATAGCCTTACCTTTAATCAGTCTCTTTATAAGAACTGATTTTCTCTTTTAACCAACCTACTGGACCTGTCACTCAACTGAAACAGCAATCCTTTTAGCCTCTATCTTAGGCTTCGTACGAGATACAAAAAGACTCTCTTGTTGATTCAATAATCCTTTTAGCCTCTCTCTCGGGCTTCGTACGAGACACAAAAACACTCTCTTGTTGAGTATAAAAGACTCTCTTTTTGAGTCAACCTTTAGCCTCCGTCTTGGGCTTCGTACAAGACACATCTAAAAGCACTCTCTTGTTGAGTCAACTCCCTTTAGCCTCCGTCTTGGGCTTCGTACAAGACATACATAAAAACACCCTCTTGTTGGGCCAATAGCCTCCTCTTAGGCTTTGTATAAGAAAAACCCCAGTTGAGTCAATCAACCTTTTAGCATCAAAACTGTGCCTCGTTCACAAGATACAAACACCAACAACTCCTTTCATCTAATTGCTGTAAGCGGCAAGCCTCTGGATTATTTACATCCATGCCACTGTCCCTCTTTTAGCATGAGAAATTCCTAAGGAAAGATAGCATTTCTCTACACAGAGTTAAAGTCTTCTCCTTCAAGTTAAAACCCCCCTATAAAGGAAATTATGGCATTGCTAGGATTCACATATCCCGGTTAAAGTAATCCTCCTTTATAGTCAGTCACCCAACAGTTGTGACAAACACACCCCCTTTAGAGATGACAAATTCTCTCTAAAGACAACACCATTTTAGCTTCACATCTTGGGCTTCGAACAAGATACAAATAGACCCTTCAGCTTCACATTGGGTTTTGAACAAGATATAAACCACCTTTTCAGCTTCACGTCTTGGGCTTTGAATAAGACACCAAAACACCATTTCTTCCCATAGAATAGGAGGAACTACGATCGCTCTGATTTCCCTGTTTCGGTAAACGGGAATACGTAGGCATAAGATTGAAAGAAAAATCTTAGCGAGCACACTAATCTAAAGTCCCAAATCCTATACCTTCACATATCAATCGAAAAGCATCAGTCTTAAACTCCCACCAATCGCCCAGGCACTATTTTAACAAAATATCTTAAGAGAGACCCACAATCTCAATAGCATCTGTAAACCAACAGTCATCTGTTCAAACTCAGTATGCAAGCAGGGTTAATTGGAGACATCTATTTCCCTTCCTTCATCGGCTTCAATAGGATAAAAAATGAATCGAACTGTAGTACCCCAAAAGCGATAGTGTTTCGCAACCACGTCCAAAAATTCGCGCTACAGAAAAAATGGCGACTTCACTGGGGACAACGAGATCATGTTCTCTTCCCATCTCTTAAGTAGAAACCTTAAAAAGTGCCACAGAAAAGTGGCGCCCACCGTGGGGCCCTTTTCTTTTCTTTCTTTCCTTGGGGATTTCACTGGGATAGGACTTTTTGACTTCACTAAGATCTTAGGTCAAAACCTTTAACATTGGGAAGGTACCACATAATGGCGACTCCGCCGGGGAGCCATTTTTGTCAGGAACATAGGATTCATAGCTCTTTGAAGTTTAGGACTTTAGGACAAATATATATACTGCTTTTACTAATTGATATCTGTGTTTATTTTTCTGCTAATGGGAATGCGTGTGATGCCGCATGTGGAAAGATTGAGTATACACCTAGGAAAAACCTCTTTTAGTAGTGCGGAAACTATTGGAAATGGTTGTCATGCGATACTACCCTCTTCTGATGGTTCTTCAAAAAACATCACCTAGAACGGTTCCCGACCCGCTGGTGTTTTCTCGACAAGAACTGATGATTTTGAGAGACAGGTACAAAAATCACTAGTATAAACCTTTGGGGGGGGGAGGGTAGAGCCTTGACTTCATTTCACCGACCCTTTGACCCCATGTTTTTTCTATGTTTTTGTGTGCTGCATTCATGCATTCATCTAAAAAACATTATATCAAAGAAAAAATTTCTCTTCTAGTCTCTCTTTTTCAAATTAAACTAAGACAATGATTGCAAATGTCAGAGAAAAAGATTGAGCTCATGGATTTCGGTAGAAGGAGAACTCATAAGTATACCTTCAGGGTTCCAAAACTAGAAGATTTGAGAGGATTAACGAGGATGATCACTAACCCTGAAGCTTTCAGAGCCAAGTACGGAGGTCTGCTACCTCTGTTAAGCGTCCATGTGATTGAAGGAATCATGGAGGCACTCATTCAGTTTTACAATCCGGTCTATCACTGTTTCACATTCCCGGATTACCAGCTCGCACCAATGCTGGAGGAGTATTCTCACCTAACCGATCTACACATTACTAATCGAGCTCCATTTCCTGGACTGGAAGAAATTCCAAAGGATCAGACCATTGCAAGAGCAGTCTATTTGGATGAGTCAGAAATCAAGACTCACATGACCACCAAGGGTGGGCTCCCAGGTTTTCCAGCCTAGTTCCTGACAAAGAAGGCTCTGTACTTTGCTAGTATAGGGAACATGACTGCTTTTGAAAGCATCTTTGTCTTACTCACTTACGGGTTATTTCTATTTCCCAACATTAATAGCTTCGTCGATATCAACGTCGTTAAGGTTTTTCTCATTGGAAACCCTGTGGCATCTTTGTTCACGGACGCGTATCATTCTGTACACTTAGGAAATTTGTACAGCGGAGGGATGATCACATGCTGTGTACCCCTGCTATACAAATGGTTTATCTCCCATTTACCCAAGTCTGCTGCGTTTTGGGATCATAAGAGTACCTTGCGTTGGTCGCAAAAAATCATGTCTCTTACCAACTCTGATATAGATTAGTGCAATAGGATTTATGACGGGATCAGGATCATTGATCGTTGTGGAAACTTCCCCAACGTACCCCTCATAGGAACTAAGGGAGGAATCAACTACCATTCAGTATTGGTTCGTCGTCAATTTGGATACCCGATGAGGCATGTCCCGCGTAATGCTCATCTGGAGGGCCTTTTCTTCAAAAAAGGAGAAAATGACAGGGCACTAAAGATGGAAATAGTGCACGCTTAGAAACATGTTCATAAGAAAGGACGAGAGTCTCTAGGAAAACCAGACTGTGTCTCGGTGGAGCCTTATCTCCACTGGGTACAAACTAGAGCTCTCAAACTAAAGATGCCTTATCCTTATCACGGAGTTCTTCCGCCGAGGGAATCTATCATGTACTTCATGACTGAAACGGAAAAACTTCAGGTTACTCTCAACAAAGTTCAACAGGAGAGGAGATCTTGGAAGAACAAGTACCGCACCCTCAATGTAGAGTGTACCAAAATACAGCGACTGCTAAAAGATAAGGATGCTCTAATTGAGATTTTGGAGCAACATGCTGTGGATAATCAGGATGACCAAAGGAATTTGTTCGTTCATTTCCCTTAGCAAAGGAATGACAACCCGACAAAGGCCCAAGAGCCCTGGTCCAAGAAAAGGAAAGTACTAGAATCAGCACCCGGTTTCTCCCCAGAGACGACTCGGGACCCCTTAGCTTAGGTTTCTGTTTCCGTACCTTGTAATCTATTGTATTTCTATTTTCGTAATCCTTTGAATTCAATAAAATGGGATTTGCAATCTAATTGTTGAAGTTTATTTTGATTAAACAAAAAATAACAATTAATATGATCATTGCATTCATCATTCTCACGTCACGTATTCTTCTTACCTATGAATCTCACGATTGTGTCTCGGTTCTAGAGTCAAACTGTCTCATTCGTATAATACTCGGGCCAATCGTCAGAAAAAGATGGATGATCTCGAGGAAGAGAACAGAGAGTTGAGAGAAGAGATCGATGCTCTGAGAGAGGATATGAGAAAGCTTCATAACGACATGCAAGCCATGGCAGAAGCTCAGTTACAAAGGACTGTGATCTCGGAGATCACCTCAACGCCCATAGTGGAGAAGTCCGATCCTAGGTACAAAATGCCAAAAGATCGTCCCTGGGGCATGCCACTTAACTATATCCCAGAAGGATATGTTCCGCCGATCAATGAGGATTAGGGAACCGCGGCAGGAACCGCTGGGCCTAAAGGTTACAAACTTCGGGAAAGCGAAGATGCCAGGGGCATGACAGCAACTCCTGAAAGTTACAAACTTCGGGAGGCACCGAGAGTCTCGGCCATAATGACTATACCACCGCCCATGGTACACACTGTCCCGGAAGGACAGATTCCATAGATGCCTTCTGGTGGAAACGACAACATGTTCGAAAGAATGAATGAGTTCCAGGAACAGTTCCTGGGAATGCAGAAAGAACTGCAGGCCCTTCGCGGTCAGGATTTATTTGGAAAGGACGCCGCGGACCTCTGTTTGGTCCCTAATGTGAAAGTCCCGCACAAATTCCAGGTGCCCGACTTTGAAAAGTACAAGGGTAACTCTTGCCCTCAGAGTCACTTGGTGATGTACGCTCGGCGAATGTCAGCTCAGACAGAGAATTAGGATTTACTGATCCACTACTTTCAGGATAGTTTAACCGGTGCCGCCCTAAAATGGTACATGGGTTTAAACCGTACTACGATTAGCACTTTCATAGATCTTGGCACTGCCTTCGTCCAACAATATAAATACAATCTGGACATGGCACCCAACAGAGATCAACTCAGATCAATGTCACAAAAGGACAAAGAAACCTTTAAGGAATACGCTCAGAGATGGCGTGAAATTGCCGCTCAAATTTGTCCACCTCTTGAGGAAAAAGAGATGACAAAGATCTTCTTAAAGACCTTAAGCTCATTTTATTACAACAGAATGGTTGTCAGTGCGCCCAGTGACTTCACCGAGATGGTCGGTATGGGAGTTCGTCTTGAGGAAGCCGTCCGAGAAGGACGTCTAGTCAAAGACACTGGATCATCAAGTAGTATAAAGTGATACGGTAGTGCTCTCCCTAAGAAAAAAGAGCAAGATATTGGGAATATCTTTCTCAGAAAGCAAAGGCGACGTTATCAGTCAGTAGCGGCTGTGACTCCTGCTATCAACCCTGCGCCTATTTCTACGTATCAACCTCAGGTTGCGCAAAGCCAACCTAATCGGCAAAGGACTTAACAGCCTCTTCAGCAGGCTCATCCTCCATACAATAACAACCGTACAACGCGGCCACCAGGATTTGATCCTATACCCGTATTGTATGTATAACTACTTCTGTTACTATTGGCTAAGGGGCATGTCCAGACTAAGTCCCCTCTTACAGTACCGGAAAATCTGCCTGTTTGGTTTAAGGTGGATCAGACTTGCCCTTACCATCAAGGAGGACCAGGGCATAACATAGAGAACTGTCTCAATTTCAAATCCGACGTACAAAAGCTTATTAGGAGCGGGGTCTCATCTTTCAAGGATACAAATTCTAATGTTTTCACAAACCCGCTGCCTCAACACGAGAAAGCTACAATCAATTTGATAGAGGGAGAGACTAACAACGTCTATCAAATTCATGATGTACTCTTGTTAAGGACCAATCTGGTCAAGATGCATTGCAGACAGAGTGGATATGGCCATCTGCCACCTCATAACTATCACCAGTGTGATATCTGCTCTAAAAGCAATCGAGGATGTTCTGTGGTGCAATCAGCTCTACAGGAACAGATGGATCTCGGATGGATCCAAGAGCACTGAGTTCGTGGAGTTAACATGGTTTACACAAATTCTAACATCATTCAGAACCACGGCGTTCGTGCAATGAATGTCAACTTGGTGGTGATGTACTCCAGGCAAAGCCAGTATCATAATCTGCCGCGGCACGATTACAGTTCCTGTCTGACTTGCTCGGTAAATAAACAGGGATGCTCTTTTGTACAAGAAGCCCTCCAGCGTTAAATGGATCTTAGATGGATCCAGGACTACCATGATAGGAATCCCTATCAGATCAACATGATTCAAATCTTTGATATTCGCTTGATGAATATCAGCCTGGTGGAGTTACATGCTAAACAGGTCCAGCTCGGGTTCCTGGTATCACATGATTATCAGAGCTGTAGGGCGGGTTGCGAAAACGATCAAGGCTGTACCCTTGTCCAGGAAACCCTTCAGCACTCGTTGAACCACTGGTGGCTTCCAATCTATATGGATGAAGATACCCAGCAAATTAGTTTTACCAACGGGAACCCTACTCGGCATCAAATTTGGGACGTTCGGTCTGTGGAAACCGACCTAGTGAGGTTACATTGTATTCAAAGCGGGCGTGGCCAGGTGCCACCACACAACTACGAACGTTGTAGAGTCTGTTCGGAAAGTAACCAAGGATGTTACCTTGTGTGAGCAGGTCTTCAGGGTCAGGTGGATCGTAGAGAGATTCGCCCATATCCGGGTTCCGGACCAATCAACTGGGCGCCGGACTACCTCGTTGATCAAATTAAGGACGTGGTCATAATCTCTGATCATCAGAGGGCTAGGGATGTTTGTACCATCATCCCTCTACTTGACGAATCGAGAGTTCCCAACCAAGAGCGGATCGAAATTGCTTACGATGGTCGAAAAAATCAGAAGGCTCCCATAATCATCTATCTACCGGGACCATTACCGTATGAATCAACTAAGGCTATCCCTTACAAATACGGTGCAACAACGGTCGAGAATGGAAAGGAAATTCCATTACCCTCCGTCGTGAATATTGCAGACATCAGTCGAGTAACACGGAGTGGTCGAATCTTCAACCGAGGAGTTGGAGAATTTAACAAAGAAAAGGAACCTCAGACAGAAGTTCCCAATCCACCAGTCGGTCAATCCAGTAATCCCGACCATTCGAAAAACAATGATAAGATGCTGAAGCTCATCCAAAGGAGTGAATACAACATTGTTGATCAGCTATTACAAACTCCTTCAAAGATCTATGTGCTGTCACTTTTACTCAGTTCAGAAGCGCACAGGGAGGCTCTACAGAAAGTCTTGGAGCAAGCCTTTGTAGAACAGGATGTAACAATCAGACAGTTCGATAGCATTGTCTCTAACATCACTTCCTGCAATAACTTGGGATTTAGTGATGAGGAATTACCTGAAAAGGGTCGCCGTCATAACATGGCGCTCAATATCACGGTTAGCTGCCAGGACGATGCTTTAGCCAGCGTACTGGTAGACACAGGGTCAGCCCTGAATGTTATGCCGAAGTCCACTTTGATGCAATTATCATTCAAAGGACCCCCGATGAGAACCAGTGAGGTCGTCGTCAAAGCATTTGATGGGTCCAGAAAAATGGTTATCGGTGAAGTCAACCTTCCCATAACTATTGGTCCTCACACTTTCCAAGTCGTTTTCCAGGTCATGGACATCCGGGCAACGTACAGTTGTTTATTAGGAAGACCTTGGATACATCAGGCTGGGGCGATCACCTCGACCCTCCACCAAAAGTTAAAGTTCGTCCAAAACGATCAACTCGTCACGGTCTGTGGAGAACAAGCCTTGCTCGTGAGTAACTTATCATCATCTAGTCGTGTAGAACCCAAGGAGGTTGTTGGGACTCAGTTCCAAGCGCTTTTGGTGAGCAAGGACAATCAATCCGAAGGGGGAACTTCCATTTCCTCATACAAAGATGCTATCAAAGCGGTCGAGAGTACCAATACAATAGGATGGGGACAGCTAGTCATTCCTATTGACAATAAAACAAAGAAGGGTCTTGGTTATTCTGCAACCTGTACCCAGACAGCAACTACCAGCGATGAAAGTCTTCATCCCATTCAAGACTTCTTCCACAGTGGAGGTTTCCTTCACCCAGTGCCTCAAGAAGTGCATACCATCAATAAAGATGATTCCTCTGATATGGAGGAAGAATGGGAGTCCTATCTTAACAGGGACGGATATACGTCTCAGGAAGAGGTGCCTATGCCCTTTTGCTTTCCTACACAAAGTCCGAGATTTATACCGAGGTCAGATGTCGAAATGATATACGGAGATTGTGATCCTGAAGAATGTCGTGCTCCGCCAAATTCATTAGAGGAAGACACTCTGATGAAGGACAACTTTGACCACAACTATTATGGCCCGATGGATGGCCTGCCAATGTGGGAGCCGTATCCAGGAGACTTGGGGCAAGGAAATCAGCTGAACAATGAAAATCAGCTGAGCATCATTAAAAAGAATACCTGCGTCCCCACCATGTCATGGGATCAACAATCAGGTCATTCAGAAAACGTCCAGTACGACGATGAATTTGCAACATTTGCAGGACTTGAATTCATCAACTATGCTTTTCCAGAGGTCAACGTCATCGAGAAGGATGACTCATCTAGTTCCAAAGAAGTGTGGGACACCCTGGGACAACCAAGTGGGAAATACGACTATATGGTCAAGTACACTGCTCCCAAAAGCTCTCGTATCAGGCTCGAAGACATCCAGCTAACTGGATTAGGAGATCTACCTGAGAGCACCAATGCTATGCAAAATGCAATAGAGGAATCCTCCTACGACAACTTTGCCTGGGAGACAGATTCCAATGATCCTGCTCCGCCAGAAATCAGTGTTATGTCTGAAGACAAATCAAGGAAGGTGCCAGACTTTGTGATTCACCGAGGAGTTCGCCGCCAATGGGTTGCTGTCGATGTTCTGAAGATTGTTCATAAGTCAAAGTAATTGCCGTCTTTAACCTTTCACCCTGCCCAGGTGAAACGGATGTTTTGATAGGACTCACTTTCTGTAAATTTCCCTCTTCGCTTTGCCCAAAGCGACAGAGTTTTGTTTTATAGGGCTGTAATTTCAAGAATCGACTTGTTCATTAATAAAATAACGTCATTCTGTAATGTCCGCATTGATTGCTGTTTTCTCTTGTTGTTTTTTCAGAAAATGGTAATCCTAAAAAATAACTCAATAATAAAAACAAGCAGTAAAAGAAATACACTGCACACACTCTTGCATTTCCTCTATCTCTTCTAAACACAAATCATACCGTCATGCAGATTGCTTATTTTAAACCCCGTTGAAACATACGATCCGATGCCTTCTCCTAACTTTGAATTCCCGGTATTTGGGGCTGAAAAAGAGAATGACGACGAAATTCCAGAAGAGATCTCCCGACTACTCAGACAAGAGGAAAGGTCCATTGAACCCACTGTTTTAAAAACCGGACCGGTCATCAAACCGGTGAGGGTACTGGGTCACTGGTTTATCGGTCGAACCACTGGGTCATTGGTCGAACCGCGTGACCAAACCGGATTAAACCGAATAACTCGGTTGAATAAACCTGTCATTATAATAGGTATAAAACCGGTAAAACCGGTCGAACCGGATGATTCAGTCTCTAAAAAATATAACTAGCACTTAAAGTTTTTGAAAATATCATATCATAAATTCACAGGTTCATAATTTAAATTCAAATTTTAAACAGAGTCTAATTGTAAATTTTAAACAGAGTTTAATTTAAATTCATAGTTTTAATGTTAATAGAAAATCAGTTTTAATGTTAATAATTAAAACAATACAAATATTAACATTATTCTAAATAATAAATTTTCCAAGTCTATATATATACAATGGAAATCAGTTAAGTCTAAAATTATATTATATTTAATTTTTTAATTTGTGTTCTTAAATTTCTATACAAATATTTGTATAATGGTTTTTCAATCAATATAAATACAAAATAGTAAGAATAGTTTTGTGGATATTACGAAACTTAATTTGTGTATCACTTAAATCAAATGAGTGATCACTATTATTCTTGGAGAAAATTTCCTATGTATTTAAGTAAAAAAAATTTAAAAAAAAAAATTTAAAATAAGCAGTTGAACCGCCGGTTTTCCCGGTTCACACCGGTTTTCACCGGTTCGAAGACATGGCCGATCGAGTAAGTGAACCCGGTCGGTTACCAGGCCGGTTCCCGGTCCAACTGGTCCGATCGGCCGGTCCGGTCCGGTTTTTAAAACTATGATTGGACCTCATAAAGAGCCGTTGGAAACGGTCAACTTGGGTTCGGAAAAAGAGAGAAAAGAAATCAGGATTGGGGCACTGCTCAGTCCAACTGCCCAAGAAAGTTTGACAAAGCTTCTCAAAGAATTTCCCGATGTATTTGCTTGGTCCTATCAGGATATGCCAGGGTTGGATACCAGTATCGTGGAACATCATCTACCGTTAAGGTCAGAATATCTGCCAGTAAAACAGAGGTTGAGACGGACTCACCCGAACATGGCCATCAAAATCAAAGAGGAGGTACAGAAACAGATTGACGCGGGTTTCCTCGCCACATCAGAATATCCTCAATGGTTAGCCAACATCGTACCCGTTCCAAAAAAGGATGGAAAAGTCAGAATGTGTGTGGATTACAGAGATATAAACAAGGCTAGTACAAAGGACGACTTTCCTTTACCACACATTGACATGCTGGTTGATAGTACAACAAAGTTCAAAGTTTTCTCATTCATGGATGGATTCTCGGGCTATAATCAGATAAAAATGGCACCGAAAGACATGGTGAAAACTTCGTTCATTACCCCATGGGGGACCTTTTGTTACAAGGTAATGCCGTTCGGTTTGAAGAACGTCGGGGCAACCTATCAAAGGGCCGTGACTACTCTTTTTCATGACATGATACACAAAGAAATTGAGGTATATGTCGATGATATGATTGCCAAATCTAAGACAGAAGAGGAGCATGTGACCCATCTGTCAAAGTTATTCGAGCGGTTGAGAAAGTACAAACTCCGCTTGAATCCCAACAAATGCACCTTCGGTGTCCGTTCGGGAAAACTTTTAGGGTTCATCGTCAGCCAGAAAGGAATTGAGGTTGATCCTGACAAGGTCAAGGCCATTCGAGAAATGCCTTCTCTGAAAACTGAAAAACAAGTCAGAGGATTCCTGGGACGTTTGAACTACATCTCCAGATTCATATTCCTCATGACCGCGACATGTGCGTCGATTTTCAAATTACTTAAAAAGAATCAGGACTGCGTTTGGACAGAAGACTGTCAAACTGCCTTCGACAGTATTAAGGAGTACCTGTTGAACCCTCCGATTTTATCACCTCCAGTGGAAGGAAGGTCGCTGATTATCTACCTCACCGTCCTGGAAGACTCCATGGGCTGTGTACTTGGCCAACAAGACGAAACCAAACGGAAAGAGTCTGCCATCTACTATTTGAGCAAGAACTTCACCGACTGCGAGACTCGGTATACTATGCTTGAAAAAACTTGCTGCGCCTTGGCTTGGGTAGCCAAACGTCTGCGCCAGTACATGATTCGTCACACTACTTGGTTGGTCTCCGAGATGGATCCAATCAAGTAAGTCTTTGAAAAGCCTGCTCTCACGGGAAGGATTGCCCGTTGGCAGATGTTGCTATCAGAGTATGACATAGAGTACCATGCTCAAAAAGCCGTTAAGGGGAGTATTTTAGCTGATTGTTTGGCTTATCAACCGATTGAGGATCAAGAATCAATCGGGTTTGACTTCCCAGATGAAGATGTCATGTATTTAAAAATGAAAGATTGTGATGAACCACTACCCAGTGAAGGGCCAGAACCAGGTTCCCAATGGGGGCTTATCTTTGACGAAGCTGTCAATCATTACGGAAACGGAATTGGGGCAATCATTGTCACCCCTCAGGGTACCCACATTCCTTTCACCGCCAGACTAACATTCAAGTGCACAAACAACGAGGCCGAATACGAAGCTTGTATTATGGGTCTCGAGGAAGCGATTGATTTGAGGATCAAAAACTTGGACGTATATGGCGACTCATCTCTGGTCATCAATCAGATCAAGGGAGATTGGAACACATACCAATCAGGATTGATTCCTTACAAAGACTACGCGATAAGGTTGCTACCCTTCTTCAACAGAGTTGAGTTTCATCACATCCCTCGTGAGGAGAATCACCTGGCTGATGCATTAGCCACTCTATCTTCCATGATTAGTGTAGGTCAATGGAATGACATACCTAAGATCAACATAATGCGCCTTGAACGGCCCGCTTACATCTTCACGATTGAAGCAATAATAGACGACAAACCTTGGTATCGCGATATCAAATACTTCCTTCAGAAACAAGAGTACCCACCTGGGGCACTAAGGAAGGATAGGAAAACCCTCAGAAGGCTGGAAGGCAGTTTCTTTCTGAGCGTTGATACACTCTATAAGAGAAATTTTGACATGGTCTTGCTCCAATGTGTAGACAGACCAGAAGCAGACATGCTAATAAAAGAAATTCACGAAGGGTCCTTTGGCACTCATGCCAACAGACACACAATGGCGAGAAAAATTCTGAGAGCAGGGTACTATTGGTTGACAATGGAATCCGACTGCTACAAGTACATGAGGAAGTGCCACAAGTGTCAGATATACTCCGACAAAATTCATGTACCGCCAACACATCTCAAAGTGCTTTCTTCCCCATGGCCTTTTTCCATATGGGGAATCGACATAGTTGGCTTGATTGAGCCCAAAGCTACAAACGGACATCGGTTCATTCTGGTAGCCATTGATTACTTCACTAAGTGGGTCGAAGCAGGATCGTACGCCAATGTAACCCGACAAGTGGTGGTCCAATTTATCAAAAACAATATCATCTGCCGTTATGGTGTTCCGAGCCAGATCATTACAGATAATGAATCTAACTTGAACAATAAGATGATGAAAGAGTTGTGCGCAGAGTTCAAGATCGAACACCATAACTCATCTCCCTACCGACCAAAGATGAACGGAGCGGTAGAAGCGGCTAACAAGAACATCAAGAAGATTGTTCAAAAGATGGTTGTAACCTACAAAGATTGGCACGAGATGCTACCCTTTGCTCTTCACGGTTATCGCACATCTGTCCGCACTTCAACAGGGGAAACCCCTTTCTCTCTAGTATATGGCATGGAAGCAGTGCTTCCCATAGAAGTAGAGATCCCATCAATCCGGGTATTGATGGAAGCTAAGCTTACAGAAGCTGAATGGTGTCAAAGTCGACACGACGAACTCAACCTGATCGAAGAGAAACGAATAACGGCACTATGCCACGGTCAGTTGTATCAGCAAAGAATGAAGATGGCATTTGACAAAAAGGTTCGACCTCGCGTATTCAGGAAAGGAGACCTTGTGCTAAAAAAGATACAATCATTTCTCACTGATTTCCGGGGCAAATGGACTCCGAATTATGATGGCCCCTATGTGGTCAAGAAAACTTTCTCAGGCGGTGCCTTGAGACTTGTAATCATGGACGGAGAGGAATTTCCGTACCCCACAAATGTTGACGTAGTCAAGAAATACTTCGCCTAAACTAAAAAAAAAACGTCTCGATGGATTGAAAACCCGAAAGGGCGGTCCAGGCAAAAATTAGAGACAAAGTCAAAAAATCATCCCGGTGGATTGGAAATCTCAAAGTACAATCCAGGAAAAAATTAGGGATAATGGCAAGTAACTACGCTCGACAAAGGGGCAAGTCCCTCGGCGGCAGTTACATCACCCGTCAGGAAAGCTCCAGTTAAGGTCATCATCGACAGAAGCTCAGGATGCCCAAAATTCAAAGTTGGTAGAAGGATAGTGGCGTTATGTTTCAACGTAGCCCCTTTTCCCTGTAAATTACAATTTTCAAACTTTTTAAATGCTCTATGGAATCACGCGTTTGGCTGATTTCCAACCTATCAATAAAATTTGAGCCCTTGTGCTTTTATTTGCAATTCATATTTGTTTTAGCTTTACAGAATGATGTTTTTAACATGATCGACGATTCTTGAAACGAAACAAAAATGAATTTACTTGTTAAAATTGTTCTGCTTTTAAAAATAAAGATGGCAATTTCTTTTGACGGTTGAACATCGAAAGAACATCAATCACTTCTCCAAAGGTGTTCGAGCCTCAAAATGCAGAATTAAAGTACTCCTTCTAAACCAGTATGCCTGAATGAAGGATCAGCTATGTCAGATGCGAATGCTACATCTGACCTCTTCGGCCGAGTTCCCATCTCCTAGGCCCGACCAGCGTCGCTCCCAACAGGGACCGTTTCTCCTAAGCAAGGAGGAATTGCTATCTTGAACCAGCGGTACTTCTTCGCCCTGCGATGGCCGAGTATCTAGTCATGTTCATCTATTAGTCTGTATGGCGCATCAGTTTTGTCAGCATATACATACATACATCATGCATTATTGATTTGCATTCACATTCATATTGCATCACTATCACTCCCATCGGTCTTGTCCCCTAGTGATAACAGTCCTCTCAATCGAGTTGTCAGTTCTTTCCTCGTCAGGAAAGGTTGTGTCTGAACAATCTCTCTCCTCCAGTTTAGTTCTGGATCAGAATTGGCCCTTGACCACTTTGATAACTTGAACCTCTGAAAGACCAGAGAACCTTCAACCGATGTCACTCTTTGCCAATGAAGATGATATTTTCGCTTTCCCGGATTAAGGAAAATCCCTAGAGGAAGCCTCTTAAGAAGAGATTCGGCAATACAGCAGTTTTTCTCCAAAAAAAATTGCTGATGAAAAGGTCATCAGCACCTCAAAATTGGATCACATCATATGGCGTTTCTCCGGGAAGATCCCGAGAAAAGTATGATGCAATATCCCCAAGCGTGAAAGCAGTCTCTCAAGAGAATCGTTTTCCCCAGTAGAGTCGGCAAATGGCGTCTCCAAATAGAGAAGTTTGTACACCTCTACAACTCAGACGACTTGGTTCCCCAGCAACTCTGACATCAAAACTTTTTCTATCAAATGGCATCTCTCCAGGAAAATTTGGCGAGAAGTTTGAGGAAAATCGCTACGAATAGCGTCCCTTGTCAAGAAAGTTTATTGATAAAAAAAACTGAGACAAGTTCCTTGGTAGGAAACCAGGATCGAGGAGAAGTTTACATCAGAAACTAAGACCAGTTCCTTGGTGGGAAACCAGGATCGAGGGGAAGTTTATTTCAGAAACTAAGACCAGTTCCTTGGTGGGAAACCAGGATCGAGGGGAAGTTTATTTCAGAAACTGAGACCAGTTCCTTGGTAGGAAACCAGGATCGAGGGGAAGTTTACCTTTTCTAAGCATCATTGCTTAGCAAAATAAGAAGGATGCGCAAGCTAACATTCATAACCACCATCAAAATTTTGGGTATTCCGATATTTAATCCTCTTGCACCCCGAATGCCCGAATACCTTCGCAATTCCCACCTTCGGGTCCAAGAAGATTAAATAGGGGGATCTGTCATACCCCAAATTTTGACCACTAAGATTTCCCATCATTGTGAAAATCATCATCACAATATGGAGGAACCATCATACCTCATCAGTCTCCTCAAAGATGGATGAGCATCCACTACAATCTAATTTAGGGTTTCCAGCCCTCTCAGAGCTTTTAGACAAAGGATCAATCAAGAAATGTCATGATCTTCAACTTGTCTAGCCTCTCAAATATCCACAAGGGATCAAGAGGACTCCCACTTCAAGGATTAAGCACAAGGCCGCTCCCTTCCAGGTGGATAAAGCCTCAAGATCGCCAGTGTCATCAAATTAGGGTTTGGTCGACCAGGGCCTCCAGATGAAAATTTTCCTCTGGGCATGAGCCAATGCTTCAAAGCATATCCTAAAATACTCCATGGAACCTCATGGGCCCAAGCATCAAGTCAATTTGACCTCAGGGGATGCATGCATCAGAAATCTGGAATTAGGGTTTCTTGACCTAATTCACCCCTAAGTTGACTTTTGGGACAAATCATGAGCCAAGACCTCAAGAGAGGATTTGAGGATCTCCAACATACCACATTGATCCATTTGTAACAATGGATTGATCCAGGAAGCTTGAGCAGCAACTCTCAATTTCAACAGTACCACAATTAGGGTTTCACGAGAAAAGTCAACTGTATCTTTGAATTTTGACCAGGACATGCTCCCAAACCCTAGGACATGATTCAATATACCCTATAACACCCATGGAACATGTCCATCAAGTTTGATTTAGGTCAAGGACATGATTTCCTAAAGGATCGCACAGTTTGGAATTCATCTGACAAAAAGTCAATTGTGCACAAAAGTCAACTTTGACTTTTTGAGATTTTTCACAAAAATGGTTTTTTAACCTTAAAATGATGTTAATGTATGATTTGAATCATCATTCATCAAGAAAAATCAAGAATAGTGGGATAACTTGTAAAAGGGGTAACCATTAAAACTTAGAAAATTTTCTAAGTTATGAACAAAGTGGCAAGGGTACCAACTTTGGAGGATCATAACTCCTAAACCACAAAGCCATTTTCCCCATCCAAAGCTAGATTTGTAGCTCTCATTACCCTCTACAAAAGCTTAGAACTGACCTCCTTCCAAATTCATCATGGATTTTCAGTTATGGAATGATCAAAATCACAAAAAGTGAAAATGTCACTTTTTTCCAACACTTAGTGAAATTTTCACTAAGTCAGAACCTGCCTTCACTTTTTTCCAAATGTAGGGGGATTTTTCACTTGGATCCAAAAGGTATCAAAACCAAATATGATCAAACAGTTGTTGTATCATATGAGGGCTTTCCAAAATGGCCAAGAACATCACCAAATTCCACTTGGGCCGTGAGATATGACAATGGCAATATGCCTTGCTGAAAACTGCCAAGGCTAGGCAGAATTTTGCATTTTTGCTCGATTTGGCAAAATCAGATCATTCCAAGCCTTGTCATCACTTTGGACACATCTGAGGATCAAATTTAAAGGGGACAAACACTGAGCCAAGCCTCCAAAGTCCTTGGAACAAGAAGTAGCATGCCAAATCTAGAATTGCCTAAAAGAGGGACGAGACTCCAATTTTGGATTGGAGCATTCAATACATACACCAAGGTGGCATGGACTGAGCCATTTCCAACTAAATTCAGTCAAGACTTATCCAAGACCAAGGAAACCACAGCCCTGTGCCCTAACCTCTAGTCAATGGCTAGAGGAGACTTGGATTCCAAAGTGCAACCATTGGCCAAACCTCTGCTGCAGTTTCCATTCACTATTGATCCCAAAACAAACTTGCTCTACTATAAATAGAGCTCATTTGTGCTCAGTTTGAGTACACCAAAGCCATCAAATAGATGATTTCCTCAAAATCACTTTCTTTAGGCAAAAATACCTTCTTTAGCAAGGTAACTCTGAGTTTTTGAGTTAGAGAGCATTTCTATCACAACTCAGGATCCTAACACGTCATAAACATCATATGTAGGTGAACCAAACTATCAAAAGTGACCTGTAACACCAAAATCACTAAGTCACCTCTCAAAACCTCAAAATAGGCCTTTTGTGCATTTTTCAAGCCATGTCTTGATTCAGTCACTTTCCAAACCAGATAAAACCTCAAACACACTCCAAATAACATCCTTGAACTGTCCCAAATGGTTCCCCCCATCTGGAACACCATTTGAGAGAGTTGTTATTTTGGTCATTTTAACCCCTTTTGCAAGAAAGGGCCAATTTGTGTTTTTGCAGGTTCCAGCTGATTCCAACCATCCTCAAAGCTTCTAAGGGATCATTTGAGAGTGTCTAAAGCATCAAACCATTTCTGTAACAAGAAGTTTGGCAGATTGCATAGAAAACTCCAAAAGCTCAAAAAGAGGTAAGCATCATGACTTGAACTTTCCAAAATATGCATTGCTTTGAAGTCCACTGATCATACACACCTCATACATGTTATATATGTTATGTTTGAACCAATTCATCATGTAATTCATACATGTATCAAAGTGTAGCATAGAAAATGCAATTATAGGCCTTTTTCAAAACCACTATCTAATTTTGAGGAAGGAGTATGATCTGAAAAAAATACCACCACCATTGGATTCCTGGTGAAATTCTAGGCCAGATGCATATAAATTTTGTCTCAAACCA
This sequence comes from Lathyrus tuberosus, assembly GCA_022829125.1. Lineage (NCBI taxonomy): Eukaryota > Viridiplantae > Streptophyta > Magnoliopsida > Fabales > Fabaceae > Lathyrus > Lathyrus tuberosus. Next base: position 17,105,137 of record JALAZF010000040.1, read on the forward strand.
TGGAGAAATGAGAAAGTTATGACCTTCACGTTTCTGACCCAAAACTTGTCTTGCCTTGCCTTGGGTCAGGCCAAAAACAAGGCAAGCCTTGTATATTTGTGGTTTCACTTCAAGCAATGGATGTATCACCACCTCAGTGGTAAGGCGCGCGCCCTATAACCTTGAGGTCATGGTTTCAAACCCCACCCATGCCATTTTGTGTGTTCTCACATTTTTGCTATTTTTTCCAATATTTTCATGTTTTATTAATTAACAAGAAAATTAATAAATCTTTCAATTTTAATTATTTTTTATTGGTTCTTTTTGCAAAAAATCACAAAAATATTAAAATATTTTATTCCACAAGAAAAAATTAAGTTTATATTAGTTATTTAATATAATTAGTATTTTTGTGAATAAATTTCTTTTTAATTTTTTTAAACATTTTAAAAGTGAATATTTACTTTGAAAATCAAAACCAAATGAGTTTTAATTCATCTTGTGATTAATCCCTCATTTCTCAAACCTTAAACAAAAAATCAAAAATGGTTTATTCAAACTTACTTGGTATTTTATTTGATTTTCTTTAAATATTTACTTTTAAAGAATAACAAATTAGGGTTTCTTTGATTTTCACCCTCATCAAAGAATTTCAAACACTTTTGCGCCTCTAATAGAGTGTAAGACCCAATCCTTTGTAAATACAAACCTATTTTTGGGCTTCACTTATTGTATAAGTCCCGTTGTATTTCAAAAAGTTCGACGCGATCATCGTCCGTTGAAAAACAAACCCTGGGCCTCTCCTCGATCTATAAGACCCATTCAAAATTATTCTTGGGCCTCTATTAGAGTGTAAGACCCAACCCCCTTTGAAAACCAAACCATTTTGGGCCTCAATGCATTGTATAAGACCCACCGCGTTTTCAAAAATCTCGGCGCGATCGCCATTTTCAAACAAATGACCCTGGGCCTCTCCTTGAGCTGTATGCCCCACCACTTGTACAAAAATAAATCTTTTGGGCCTCTTGAGAGAGTGTAAGACCCATCCCCTTGTACAGAAAACTTTTTGGGCCTTAGTCACTTGTATAAGTCCCTCTGTACAAAACGACAGTGCGATCACTGATAAACCTTGGGCCTCTCCTTGAGCTATAAGCCCCAACATCTTTTCAAAATACTTTCTCCTTTAATTTTGAATATAATGTTGTTTTCAATCTATCTTTGCTGAACAACTAACCAAATAGCATGGAAGCTCTACAACCGAGTAAGTGTTAATATGCATTCTTTATCCGCTTTCATATACATATAACTGTATTGTGGGATTGTTTCGCTGTAAGTCTTCTTTCATAACCTCATATCAACTGTGTAATACTAGTATAGATATTTAGAGTTTCCCCGGCAGCTACGTCTAGCACTAAGCCCTGTTGGTCACTCTTAAATAGACAAAAATAGATCCCCTATAGGATTACCAGACACAGTCTTCCCTCCTCTTGGGGTTAAACAATATGGAGACGTGAAAGGCAGCATTCCCGATGAACCCTTTCTCAGACTGTCACTCTTAGAAATTGTCAAAGAAACTCTACTCCCCAGAGATGATCTTTTCTCCGTGAATGGCATCTCTTGAGTTTCTTCCAAATTCCCGGACTTTCCTGGCTTGATCTATTCTCTGTGAATAGCCTGTCTTGAATTTCTCGGGGTTTGGGGACCCACAGGCTTCTTAAAAGCCTCCCCGCCTCCTCTTGGGCGTTGTACAAGGACCCTACGGCGTCTTAGAAGTATTTACAGCCTCCTCTTAGGCTTCGTATAAGGATTCTTCCTTAGGGAAGAGAGCCTCCTCTTGGGCTTCGTACAAATTGTCCATCAACTTCTTAAAAGTTTCCAGCCTCCTCTTGGGCTTCGTACAAATTGTCCCGACGACCTCCTAGAGGTGTAGGAACATAAATTAGTCATCTTAATAGAACAGTCTTTCAAAGAGTCTAGATCTTTCTACCGTGAACATACTACTACTGTTTCTTTAAGCATAGTACAAAAGATAAAACTCTAGACTTGGACAGTCTAATCTCCTTGAGTCTCGAAGGCATTCTCAAGTAGGAAAAAACACCAGTAGACTCGGACAGTCTCCAATACCCTCTGGATTCTTTATTTCCTTAAAGAACAGGAAATAACCCCGATCCTCTGATCAATCCCAAAGCATAGCCTTACCTTTAATCAGTCTCTTTATAAGAACTGATTTTCTCTTTTAACCAACCTACTGGACCTGTCACTCAACTGAAACAACAATCCTTTTAGCCTCTATCTCGGGCTTCGTACGAGATACAAAAAGACTCTCTTGTTGAGTCAATAATCCTTTTAGTCTCCCTCTCGAGCTTCGTACGAGACACAAAAACACTCTCTTGTTGAGTATAAAAGACTCTCTTGTTGAGTCAACCTTTAGCCTCCGTCTTGGGCTTCGTACAAGACACATCTAAAAGCACTCTCTTGTTGAGTCAACTCCCTTGAGTCTCCGTCTTGGGCTTCGTACAAGACACACATAAAAACACCCTCTTGTTAGGGCAATAGCCTCCTCTTAGGCTTTGTATAAGAAAAACCCCGGTTGAGTCAATCAACCTTTTAGTATAAAAAATGTGCCTCGTTCACAGGATACAAACATCAATAACTCCTTTCATCTAATTGCTATAAGTGGCAAGCCTCTGGATTATTTACATCCACGCCACTGTCCCTCTTTTAGCATGATAAATTCCTAAGGAAAGATAGCATTGCTCTACACTGAGTTAAATTCTTCTCCTTCAGGTTAAAACCCCCTATAAAGGAAATTATGGCATTGCTAGGATTCACATATCCCGGTTAAAGTAATCCTCCTTTATAGTCAGTCATCCAACAGTTGTGACAAACAGACCCCCTTTAGAGATAACAAATTCTATCTAAAGACAACACCCTTTTAGCTTCACATCTTGGGCTTCGAACAAGATACAAATAGACCCTTCAGCTTCACATCTTGGGCTTTGAACAAGATATAAACCACCTTTTCAGCTTCACGTTTTGGGCTTTGAACAAGACACCAAAACACCATTTACTCCCATAGAATAGGAGGAACTACGATCGCTCTGATTTCCCTGTTTCGGTAAACGGGAATACGTAGGCATAAGATTGAAAGAAAAATCTTAGTGAGCACACTAATCCAAAGTCCCAAATCCCATACCTTCACATGTCAATCGAAAAGCATCAGTCTTAAACTCCCACCAATCGCCCAGGCACTATTTTAACAAAATATCTTAAGAGAGACCCACAATCTCAATAGCATATGTAAACCAAAAGTCATCTGTTTATACTCAGTATGCAAGCAGGGTTAATTGGAGACATCTATTTCCTTTCCTTCATCAGCTTTAATAGGATAAAAAATGAATCGAACTGTAGTACCCCAAAAGCGATAGTGCTTCACAACCACGTCTGAAAATTCGCGCTACAGACTGAGGCCTCCAGATGAAAAATTTTTCTCTGGGCATGAGCCAATGCTTCAAAGCACAACCCAAGATACTCCAAGGGACCTCATGGACCCAATCATCAAGTCAATTTAACCTCAGGGGATGTATTAATCAAAAATCAGGAATTAGGGTTTCTTGACCTAATTCACCCCTAAGTTGACTTTTGGGACAAAACACGAGCCAAGACCTCAAGAAATGATTTGAGGGCCTTAAATACACTACATTGATCCATTTACAACAATGGATTAATCCCAGAAGCTTGATCTACAAGTTTCAATTTCATCAGGACCACAATTAGGGTTTCAAGGGAAAAGTCAACTGTACCTTTGACTTTTGACCAAGACATGCTCCCAAACCTTGGGACATGATTCAATATACCCTATAAAACCTATGGAATATACCCATTAGTTTTGATTTAGGTCAAGGACTTGATTTCACAAAGGATCGCACAGTTTGGATTTCATCCGATAAAAAGTCAACTGTGCACAAAATCAAGTTTGATTTTTTGGAATTTTTCACAATTATGTTTCCTTGACCCTGAAACAATGTTAATATGTGATTGGAATCATCATTCATCAAGAAAAATAAAAAAAAGTTAGTTAACTTGTAACAGGGGTAACCATAAAATCTTAGAATTTTTCTAAGTTATGGAACAAAGTGACTAGGGTACCAACTTCCAAGGACCATAACTTGAGATCCAAGCAACCATTTTGGATGGTCCAAAGCAGGATTTGTAGCTCTCATGGCATACTTTAAAAGCTTCAACTACAGCTCATTCCAATTCCTCATGGATTTTAAGTTATGGAGTGATCAAAATGGCTGAAAACATGAAAATGACATTCTTCCAACACTTAGTGAAATTTTCACTAAGTCAGAATCTGCCTTACTTTTTCCAAAATGTAGGGGAATTTTTCACCTTGATCCAAGTCAAACCAGGTCTAGGGGTGGACATCAAAGTTAAAGAATGCCATGAGGGCTTTCCAACAAGTACCAGATCATCTCCAAATTCCATTTGAGCAAGGAGATACACCCTTTGAAACATGGCATCATGGACTGATTTTCACAAGGAAGATTTGGCAGATTTTATGCATTTTGCTCGATTTGTCCAAATCTAATAAATCCAAGCCTTGTCATCAATTTGGACATATCTGAGGATCAAATCCAAGGGGGATGATCTGATCTTCAAGCCTCCAAAGTCCAAGAATCTACAAGTAGCATGCCAAACCTAAAAGAACTAAAAAAGTGCCAAGACTCCAATTTTGTTGCAATGCATTTAATGGATACACCAAGGTGGCATGGACTGATACATTCCTAACTGAATGAGTCAAGGATAAGCTCTGAATCAAAGAACCATAGGCATGTGCCCTAACCTCTAGTCATCGGCTAGAGGAGACTTGAGATTCCTTTAGCATAACATTGGCCAAAGGCCTGCTGCAGTTGCCATTCACTATTGCTTGCAAAACAAACTTGCTCTACTATAAATAGAGCTCATTTGTGCTCAGTTTGAGTGCACCAAAGCAACCAAAGTGATGCTTTCCTCAAAATCCCTCTCTTTAGGCCAAAATGCCTTCTTTAGCAAGGTATCTCTGAGTTTTTGAGTTAGAGAGCAATTCCATCACAGCTCATGATCCAAACACATCCAATAGGTCATATCTAAGCTCTCCAAACTCTCATATGTGACCTGTAACACCAAAATCACAAAGTCCCCTCTCAAAACCTCAAAATTGGATTTTTTTGCACTTTTCAAGCCATGTCTTGATTCAACCACTTTCAAAACCAGATAAAGCATCAAACACACTCCAAATATCATCCTTGAATTGTCCTAAATGGTTCCCCACATCTGGAACACCATTTGAGAGAGTTGCCATATTGGTCACTTTTGCCCCTTTTGCAAGAAAGAGCTCAAACTTGTTCCTGAGGATTCCAGCTGGTTCTAACCATTCTAAAAGCTTCTAAGGGATCAATTAAGAGTGTCCAAAGCATCAAATTACTTCTGGCACAAGAAACTTGGCAGATTGCACAACAAACTCCAAGAGGTAAATGCATCATCACTTGAACTTTCTAAATCATGCATTGTTTTGAAGGCCACTGATCATAAACATCTCATATATGTTATATATGTTGTGTTTGAACCAATTTGCCATGTAATTCTTGCCTGTTCCATGTGTTAGTATAGAAAATGCAATTATAGGCCTATTTCAAAAACACTATCGAGTTTTTAAATAGGGACCTCATCTGAAAAAACCACCACCACCATTGGATTCCATGGGAAATTCTAGGCCAAATGCATATAAATTTTGTCCCAATCCATGGAGAAATGAGAAAGTTATGGCCTTTACGTTTTTGGTCCAAAACCTTGCCTTGTCTTGCCTTGACCAGGCCTAAAACAAGGCACCCCTTATGTATTTCTAGGGTGGCTTTGATACACGGATGTATCACCACCCCAGTGGTAGAAGCCGCGCATTGTAACCTTGAGGTCTGGGGTTCGAATCCCCCTCGCCCCAGACCCTTTTTTACCACTATTTTCCATTTTTTAATATTTGTCATATTATTTTAAATGATTTGGAAAATTAATTTCTCTCTCAATTTTAATTATTTTTTATAGGTTATTTTTACAAAAAATCACAAAAATGTTAAATTATTTTATTCCACAAAAAAATCAAATTTATATTAGTTATTTAATATAGTTGATATTTTTGTAAATAAATTCATTTTTATTATTTTTAAACCTTTTAAAAATGAATATTCATCTTGAAAATCAAAAACCAAATGAGTCCTAAATCATCTTGTGATTAAAACCTCATTTTTCAAACCTTAACAAAAATTCACATGTAGTTTATTTAGACTTATTTGGTATTTTTGTCATTTTATTCATTTTATTAAAAGGATTACTTTTAAGAGAATATGAAATTAGGGTTTCTTTGATTTTTGATCCTTATCAAATATTTCAAAACACTCATGGGCCTCTAATAGAGTGTAAGACCCAACCCTTGTTGTACATAAACATTTTTTGGGCCTCAGATATTATATAAGTCCCGATACGATGAAAAATCTCGGCGCGATCACCATTTTCAAAAAAAAATCCTTGGGCCTCTCCTTGAGTTGTAAGCCCAACCACTTGTACAAAAATAAATCTTTGGGCCTCTAATAGAGTGTAAGACCCAATCCTCTTTTAACCAAAATATTTGGGCCTCAAATATTGTATAAGTCCCTCGGCGTTAAAAGAATCTCGGCGCGATCGCCATTTCTGAGCAAAAACAATTTTGGGCCTACCCTCGTGTTGTAAGTCCCACTTTTCTTTTTCAAAACCTCTCTGGGCCTCTTTAGAGGGTGTAAGACCCAATCCCTTTGTACAGTAAACCTTTTTGGGTCTCAGTCGTTGTATAAGTCCCGATGCGATATTCAAAACAACAGTGCGATCACTGTTAAACCCTGGGCCTCTCTTTGAGTATAATCCCGCAATAATCTTTTCAAACAAACTCCTTTTTGATTTAAGTGCAAATATATAGTTGTTATCAAAACTTTCTTTAATTTCTTTGAACAACTAACAATACAGCATGGAAGCTTGCTCACCTGTAAGTTTTAACAGCTTTCATTTACTCGCTTTCATATATATAACTGTATTGTGGGAAGCTGCGCACCGTAAGTCCTTCTTTCATATCCTTTTAAAATACTTGTCATATATCAACTGTATATATACTAGTATAGTTATTTAGAGTTTTCCCCGGCAACTAGGTCTAGAACTAAGTAAAGCCATGTTGGTCACTCTTGAATATAGCAAAAACTAGATCCCTATAGGATTTCCAGATACAGTCTTGCCTTCTCTTGGGCTTAAACAATATAGAACAAAGAGAAAGACAGTATTCTTCGTGAACCTTTTCTCAGGATGTCACCCCTAGAAATTGTCAAAGAAATTCTACTCCCCAGAGTTGATCTATTCTCGGTGAATTGCATCTCTTGAGTTTCTTCAAACCTCAGAACTTTCACTAAATGATCTATTCTCGGTGAATAAAATTTCTTGAACTTTTCTTGGTTCGGGACCCACAGGCTTCCTAAAAGCATCCCCGCCTCCTCTTGGGCTTTGTACAAGGACCCTCCGGCTTCTTAGAAATTCGCGTGCCTTCTCTTGGGCTTAATACCAGGACCCTGATGACCTCTTAAAGGTATAAGACAGAACTTAGTCATCCTTTGCTAGGGCAGTCTTTCCAGTGTCAAACCTCGAATGTAGGGTTGATTCTCATCCCTTAAAACACCTGCCTCCTCTTAAAGGCATCGTACAAAAGATAAGACTCTTCGACACCAGTAGACTTGGACAGTCTAAATCCCCTCTTGAGTCTCAAAGATATTCTCAAGTTCCCTACAAACATAGGAAGAAACCCCGGTCACCCTGGATCAATCTCCAGCAGAGCTGAAACCCAGTCTCTCTCCTAAAAATCCCCAAATCAGAACCTCAAGGCATCTGATACCTCAACTCTTCTGGAACCCTCAGCAAGAGTTGATTCCCCACTTGGACCTGCCTCAGGATCTCAATTATCCCCGAAAAAATCTAGCCTCCTCTTAGGCTTTGTATAATGACTTTTCCTCAGCTTTCAGCCTCCTCTTGGGCTTTGTACAATGATTCTCCCCAGCAGAGCTAACCTTTTCAGACTCTCTTGTTGAGTCAATTACTTTTCAGACTCTCTTGTTGAGTCAATTACTTTTCAAACTCTCTTGTTGAGTCGATTACCTTTCAGTATCTCTTGTTGAGTCACTCAATCAACTTTCAGACTCTCTCGTTGAGTTAATCACCTTTTCAGACTCTCTTATTGAGTCAACCTTTTTTAGCCTCAATCTCGGGCTTTGTACGAGACAGATAAGAACACTCTCTTGTTGAGTCCATCTTTTTCAGCCTTATCTTAGGATTTGTATAATGATTTCCCCTAGCAGGAGCTAGCCTCCTCTCAAGTTGTGTAGAATGATTTCTCCAGCTTGTTCAGCCTCAATTTTGGGCTTTGTACAGGACAGATAAAAGCACTCTCTTGTTGAGTCAAACCCTTTTTGCCTCAATCTTGGGCTTTGTACAAGACATAAATCTTCATAACCTTCTCTTAAGCTTGGGACCAACATATTTCCTAAGCAAAGTCAAACTCATTTCAGCCTCAATCTTGGGCTTTGTACAAGACAGATAATACTCTCCGGCAAGAGTCAAACTCGTTCCAGCCTCAATCTTGGGCTTTGTACAAGACACATACAAATCTCCCCGGTGGAGTCAAAACCCCTTTTAGCCTCAATCTTGGGCTTTGTACAAGACAGATAAAACATTTTCCCCGAAAAAGTCAAGCTTTTAGCCTCCTCTTAGGCTTTGTATAAAGATATCCCTAAAGGGTCATCCTCTTTTTGCCTCAATCCTGGGCTTTGTACGAGACAGATAAAAACACTCTCTGGTTGAGTCAGTCATTTCCAGCCTCCTCTTAGGCTTTGTATAAAGACTTCCCCTAGTGGAGTCAATCAACCTCTTAGCTTCAACGTTGGGCTTTGATCAAGGCACACAAAAATCAACAATTCCTTTTTAGAGATGACAAATTCTCTCTCAGTCAAAACCTTTTAGCTTCAATCTTGGGCTTTGAACAAGACACCAAAACATCTTTTTCCTCCCTTAGAATAGGAGGAACTACGATTGCTCTGATTTCCCTGTTTCGTTTAAACGGGAATACGTAGGCATAAGATTGTGAAATCTTAGCAAGCATACTAATCAAAAACTTTAGGTCCAGTATCTTCATACATCAGTCAAAGACTTTGGGTTTCATACCTTAGTAATATTTCATCCCGATTTTCCACAGAAAACATCAACTCACTCACTCACTCATATTTCCCAAGAAACTTTCCCAACCCATTAACGGATAAACACTATCAAGTACAAAGCGAAACCTAAAGCTAATATCCCGTGGATAACCACATATAGGATGGGTAATTGACAACTCCACATTGTATAACCTGACCCCGACTCCTCGAATCTCTTTTAAGCGTTTGTTCAGTTAAACATTCGCGTGCAAGGTTAGTTTTAGATAGCTTCCCTTTTCCTTCCAGCTTCATGGGATAAATAAGAAATCAGAAAGTAGCACCCCTTCCTACCATTGCGGTGAGGAAAACCCAGCGATAAGGTGGTCGCGTCACCGACAAAAATCGCTCGCTACAGAAAAATGGCGACTCTGCTGGGGAGACCATTTTATTTGTATTTGACTAGGCTATAGCTCCTAAGAGGTCTAGGATGTTAGTTTTAGGAATAAATATATATACTGCTTTTCCTAATTGATATCTGTGTTTATTTTTCTGCTAATGGGACTGCGGGTGATGCCGCATCTGGAAAGTTTGAGTGACACCTAAGATAAGTGATGGCACTAGACGGGTAATCTTACAGGGAGTGACTCCCAAATAAGAGATCTCGGTCGACCATCGAATCAGTGGAGATACCCTTTACGGATTCAATGCATATACGACTTCGGTTGTTGAAAGTAGATTGTTCGATTGTGGTATCTGAGAAACTGAGGATTTTAGTAGGCTGAGACCATATTACTATTTTGTAGTGCGGAAGCTATCGGAAATAGTTGTCACGCGATACTACCCTCATTTGAGATTACTCTAAGATACTGCAGCTCGCTCGGGTGAACCAGCCTGCTGTTGTTATCCCAAGAGGGGTCAATGATTTTAAGGACAGGTATAAAAAATCACCAGTACAACCTTTGGGGATGGGTAGAGCCATGACTTCATGACACCGAACCTTTGACCCCATGTTTTTTCTATGTTTTTGTGTGCTGCATTCATGCATTCGTTTCATTAAAAAACATTAAAACAAAGAAAATTTTCTCTTCTTGTCTCTCTTTTTCAAATTAAACTAAGACAATGATTTCAAATGTCAGAGAGAAAGATTGCGTTATGGATTTCGGTAGAAGGAAGACTCACAAGTACACCTTCAAGGTTCCAAAACTAGAGGATTTAAGAGGGTTGGCAAGGATGATCACCAACCATAATGCTTTCAGAGCTAAGTACGGAGGACTGCTGTCTCTGTTAAGGGTTCATGTAATTGAAGGAATCCTGGCTACGCTGATTCAGTTCTACGATCCGGTCTATCACTGTTTCACATTCCCGAATTACCAACTGGCATCAACGCTGGAGGAGTACTCTCACCTGGCTGATTTACCCATCACTGACCAAGCTCCCTTTTCTGGATTGGAAGAAATTCCAAAAGATCAAACCATTGCAAGAGCAACCTATTTGGACGAGTCAGTAGTCAGGACTCACATGACCACTAAGGGTGGAATCCAGGGTTTGCCAACCAAGTTTTTGATAAAGAAAGCCCTGTACTTTGCTAGTATATGGAACGTGACTGCTTTCGAGAGCATCTTTGTCTTACTCACCTATAGGTTATTTCTGTTTCCCAACATTGATGACTTCGTTGATATCAATGCCATTAAGATCTTTCTGATTGGAAACCCTGTACCGACCTTGCTCGCAGATGCTTATCATTCTGTACACTTAAGGAATTTGTATAGCGGAGGAATGATCACATGTTGTGTACCTCTACTATACAAATGGTTCACTTCCCATTTACCTAAGTCTGCTGCTTTTTGGGATCATAAAAGTACTTTACGTTGGTCGCAGAGAATCATGTCTCTTACCAACTCTGACATTGATTGGTACAATCAAATCTATGACGGGATCAGAATTATTGACCGTTGTGGAAACTTCCCTAATGTACCCCTCATAGGAACTAAAGGAGGAATCAATTACCATCAGTTTTAGTTCGTCGTCAATTTGGATACCCGATGAGGCATGTCCCGCGTAATGCTCATCTGGAAGGTCTTTTCTTCAAGGAAGGAGAAAATTACAGGCCACAGAAGACAGAAATAGTGCATGCCTGGAAACATGTTCACAGGAAAGGAAGAGAGTCTTTAGGAAAACCAGATTGTGTCTTGGTGGAACCTTATCTCCACTGGGTACAAACTAGAGCTCTCAAGCTGAGGATGTCTTACCCTCATTAAGAAGTTCTTCCGTTAAAGGAGTATGTCCTTTATTTTATGTCCGATACGGAAAAACTTCAGGTTACTCTCAATAAAGTTCAACAGGAGAAGAAGTCTTGGAAGAACAAGTACCGTTTTCTCAATGTAGAGTGTAAGAAAATACAGCAACTGTTAAAAGAAAAATATGCTCTGATTGAGTTTTAGAGCAACATGCTATAGAGAATCAAGAAGATCAAAGGAATTTGCTCGCTCCTTTCACTTGGCAAAGGAATGACAACCCAACAACGGCTCAAGAGCCCCGGTCAAATAAAAGGAAAGTACCAGAACCAGCACCTGAGCTCTCCTCAGAGAGGACTCAGGATCCATAAGTTTAGACATTTTCTTTTTCAACACTTTGTAAATCACTGTAGTTTCATTTCCGCAATCTTTGAATTCAATAAAACGGGGTCTCCCCACTGTATGATATTTGCAATCCAATTGTTGAAGTTTCTTTTGATTAAAAAATAATAATAATTAATATAATCATTGCATATCATTCATCATTCTCACATAACGCATTCTTCTTACCTATGAATCTCACGTTTGTGTCTCGATTCTAGAGAGTCAAACTGTCTCATTCGTACAATACTCGGGCCAGTCAACAAAAGAAAATAGATAATCTCGAGGAAGAGAACAGAGAGTTGAAAGAAGAACTCGACACTCTGAAAGAAGATCTGAGGAAACTTCACAATGACATGCAAGCTCTGGCAGCAACCCAGATACAACAACCAAGGACTGTGATCTCAGAGATCACATCGACGCCCGTAGTGGAGAAGTATGATCCTCGGTATAACATGCTTAAAGATCATCCATGGGGCATGCCACTTAACTATATCCCGAAAAGATATATTCCACCAATCATGAAAGATCCAGAAACTGCAGCAAGAACCGCTGGGCCTGAAGGTTACAAACTTTGGGAAAGCGAAGATGCAAGGGGCATGACAGCAACTCCTGAAGGTTACAAACTTCAAGAGAGGGAAGCACCAAGAGTCACTGCCGTAATGACTATACCATCACCCATGGTACACACTGTCCCGGAAGGGAAAATTCCACAGATACCTTCTGTTGGAAATGAAAGTATGGACGATAAAATGAGGGAATTCCAGGAACAGTTCCTGGAGATGCAGAAGCAGCTGCAAGCCATTCGTGGTCAGGATCTGTTTGGAAAGGACGCCGCAGACCTTTGTTTGGTCCCCAATGTGAAAGTTCCGCACAAATTCAAGGTGCCCGAATTTGAAAAGTACAAGGGTAACTCTTGCCCTCAAAACCATTTGGTGATGTACGCTCGGAGGATGTCAACTCAGACAGAGAACTAACAGCTACAGATCCACTATTTCCAAGATAGTTTAACCGGTGCCGCACTCAAATGGTACATGGGTTTAAACTGCACTAAGATTGTAACTTTCAGAGATCTTGGCGCTGCCTTTGTTCAGTAGTATAAGTATAATCTGGACATGGCACCAGACAGAGATCAGCTTAGAGCCATGTCACAGAAGGACAAAGAAACATTTAAGGAATATGCTCAGAGATGGCGTGAAATTGCCGCCCAGATTTTTCTATCTCTTGAGGAAAAAGAGATGACAAAGATCTTCTTGAAAACCTTGAGCTCATTTTACTATGGCAGAATGGTCGCGAGTGCGCCCAGTGACTTCACTGAGATGGTAGGCATGGGAGTTCGTATTAAGGAAGCAGTCCGAGAAGGACGTTTAGTTAAAGAGGTCGGACCATCAAGCAGTACTAAAAGATACGGTAGTGCTCTCCCTAAGAAAAAAGAGCAAGATATTGGTAATATCTCTCTCGGAAAGCAGAGGCGACGGTACCAACCAGTAGCAGCTATAACTCCTTCTATCAACCATGCACTTGTTCCTACGTATCAACCTCAGGTTTCTTAGAGCCAACTGAATCAACAACCATATCAGCAAAGGACACAACAGCCTCCTCAGTAGGCTCTTCCTCAATACAACAACAACTGTACAATGTGACCACCAGGGTTTGACCCTACACCAATGTTGTACGCAGAACTGTTTCCACTACTACTGGCCAAAGGGCACGTCCAAACTAGGGCTCCTCTTGCGGTACCAGAGAATCTGCCTTTTTGGTTCAAAACGGATCAGACTTGCCATTATCATCAAGGAGGACCAGGGCATAACATAGAAAACTGTATCAGTTTCAAATCCGACGTACAAAAGCTTGTCAGGAGCGGGGTCTTATCCTTCAAGGATACAAATCCAAATGTTCAGACGAACCTGTTGTCTCAACACGAGAATGCTGCAAAAAATTTGATAGAAATAGAGTTTAAGCACAGCTATCAAATTCATGATGTACTCTTATTGGAAACCAACCTGGTCAAGATGCATCGCAGACAGAGTGGATATGGTCATGTACCGTCTCATAACTATCACCAGTGTGATATCTGCTCTAAAAACGATCAAGGATGTTCTGTGGTGCAATCCTCTCTACTGGAATAGATGGATCTCGGATGGATCCAAGATCACCGAATTCGTGAAGTCAACATGACTTATACAAATTCCAACATCATTCAAAACCACGACATCCGTGCAATGAATGTCAACTTGGTGGCCATGCACTCAAGGCAAAGCCAACATCATAATCTGCCATGGCAGGATTACGATTCCTGTCTGATTTTCTCGGTAAATAATCAGGGATGCTCTTTTGTACAAGAGACCCTCCATCGTCAGATGGATTTTGGATGGATTCAGGATTACCATGATAGAAGTCAGTATCAAGTTAATATGATTCAAATTTTTTATATTCGCTTGATGAATGCCAGCTTGGTGGAATTACACGCTAAGCAAGTCCATCTCGGTTTTCTGACTTCGCATAATTATCAGAACTGTAAGGGATGTTGTGAGAGTGACCAAGGATGTGCACTTGTTCAAAGGACGCCACAACATTTGTTAAACCGCTGGTGGCTTCCGATCTATCTAGATGAAGACACACGACAAATCAGTATGATTGACGGGAACCCTACTAGGCATCAGAGTCAGGATGTTCGATCAATGGAAACAGGCCTGGTGAGGTTACACTGCATACAGAGCGGACGTGGTAGGGTGCCACCACACAACTATGAGCGTTGTAGAGTTTGCTCAGAGAATAATCAAGGATGCTACCTCGTGTGGGCAGCCCTTCAAAATTAGTTGGACCACAAGGAGATTCAACCATCGTCAAGCTCTGGTTCAATGTCAGATTATCATCCTAATCGAGGCAAAGAAGTTGTCTTGATCCCTAAGCAAGAAGTGGCCAAAGATGTGTGTGCCATAATCCCTTTACTCCATGAATTAAGACTTCCTCTTGATGGTGGAAAGGTTCTCAACCTCGAACCAATTGAGGCCGACTATGATAGTCAGAGAAATCAGAAGGCCCCTGTAGTCATCTATCTACCAGGACTAGTACCGTACAAATCCGATAGGCTATCTCTTACAAGTACGGTACGACAACGATTGAGAATGGAAAAGAAACTCCATTACCCTCCGTCGTGAATATTGCCGACATCAGTCGAGTAACACGGAGCGGTCGAATCTTCAACCGAGGGGTTGGAGAATCTACCAGAGACAAGGAACCTCAAACAGAAGTTCCAAATCAACCAGTCGGTCAATCCAGTGATCCCGGCCTTTCAAAGAACAACGATGAGATGTTGAAGCTCATCCAAAAGAGTGAGTACAACATTGTTGATCAACTGTTGCAAACTCCTTCAAGAATCTCTGTGCTATCTCTTTTACTCAATTCTGAAGCTCACAGGGAAGCTCTACAAAAAGTCTTAGATCAAGCCTTTGTGGAACAAGATGTAACAATAAGGCAATTTGACAGCATCATCTCCAACATCACTTCCTGCAATAACTTAGGATTTAGTGATGAGGAACTGCCGGAAGAGGGCCCAAATCATAACATGGCACTCAATATCACAGTCAATTGCCAGGACGATGCTTTAGCCAGCGTACTGCTAGACACCGGATCAGCTCTAAATGTGATGCCAAAATCTACTCTAATGCAACTATCATTCAAAGGATCTCTGATGAGAGGCAGTGAGGTCATCGTCAAAGTATTTGACGGATCCCAAAAAATAGTTATCGGCGAAGTCGACCTTCCCATAACTATCAGTCCTCACAATTTCCTAGTCACTTTCCAGGTCATGGGCATCCGGGTAGCATACAGCTGTTTGTTAAGAAGACCTTGGATACACGAAGCTGGGGCAGTC
Organism: Lathyrus tuberosus; assembly: GCA_022829125.1. Taxonomy (NCBI): domain Eukaryota; kingdom Viridiplantae; phylum Streptophyta; class Magnoliopsida; order Fabales; family Fabaceae; genus Lathyrus; species Lathyrus tuberosus. The sequence goes on from JALAZF010000040.1 coordinate 17,120,847, forward strand.
ACTTCGACACTTCACCAGAAGCTGAAGTTCGTCAAGAATGACCAACTAGTCACAGTCTATGGAGAGCAAGCCTTGATCGTAAGCAACTTATCATCGTGCACTTGTGTAGAACCAGAGGAGGTTGTTGGAACCCAGTTCCAAGCACTTTCGGTGAGCCACGACAACCAATCAGAAGGAGGAAACGTCGATTTCCTCGTACAAAGAATCTCTCGAAGCGATCAGAAGTAACAATACCAAATGATGGGGACAGCTTATCATTCCTACTGATAATAAGAAAAAGAAAGGTCTTGGTTTTTCTTCAACCTATACCCAGACTGCTACTAACAATAAAAGTCTTCATCCCATGCAAAACTTCTTCCATAGTGGAGGTTTCCTTCACCCAGTGTCTCAAGAAGTTCATACCATCAACGAGGGTGATTTCTCCGATACAGATGAAGAGTGGAAGTCCTACCTTAACGAGGACAGTTATATGTCTCAGGAAGAGGTGCCTACGCCATTTTTCTATCCCGCACAAAGTCCGAGATATATACCGAGGTCAGATGTCAAGATGATATACGGAGATTGTGATCCAGAAGGATGTCGTGCTCCACCAAACTCATTAGAGGAGGACACTCCGATGAAAGACAACTTTGACCACGACTATTATGGCCCAATGGATGGCCTGCCTATCTGGCAGCCGTACCCGGGAGACTTGGGGTAAAAGAGTCAGCCCAACGATGCATATCAGCTGAGCATCATTGAAAAGAATACCTGCGTCCCCACAGAATCAAGGGATCATTACTCAGGGCATTCAAAAAGTACCCAGTACGAAGATGAATTTGTAAAGATTGCAGGACAATAGTTCATCAACTACTCTTTTCCCGAGGTCAACGTCATCGAGAGGGATGACTCCTCCAGTTCCAAAGAAGTGTGGGACACCTTAGGACAACTGAGTGGCAAATTCGATTACTTGGTTAAGTACACCGCTCCTGAAAGCTCTCGTATCAGGCTCAAAGACATCCAGCCAACTGGATGGGGAGATATACCTGAGAGTACAAACACTATGCAAGATACAGCTGAGGAATCCTCCTATGACAACTCTGCCTGGGAGACAGATTCCAACGATCCTGCTCCACCAGAAATCAGCGTTATTTCTGAAGACAAATCAAGCAGGAAAGTACCCGACTTTGTGATTCACCGAGGAGTTTGCCGCCAATGGGTTGCTGTCAACGTTCCGAAAGTTATTCATAAGTCGAAGTAATTGCCGTCTTTATCTTAGCATTTCACCTTGCCCAGGTGAAACAGATGTTTTGATAGGGCTCACTTTCTGTAAATGTACCTCTTCGCTTCGCCCAAAGCGACATAGTTTTGTTTTATATGGCTGTAGTTTCAAGAATCGACAAGATCATAAATAAAATAACGTCGTTCTGTAATTTTCGCATTTATTGTTGTTTTCTCTTTTCGCTTTTTCAGAAAATGGTAATCCTAAAAAACAACTCAAATAATAAAAACAAGCATTTTTCAAAAAAAAAATTACACGCACACACTCTTCTATTCTCTCTATCTCTTCTAAAAACAAATCATCACGTCATGCAGATTGCTTGTTTTAAACCCCATTGAAACATACGATCCAATGCCTTCTCCCAACTTTGAATTCCCGGTATTTGAGGCTGAAGAAGAAGATGACGAAGAAATTCCATAAGAGATCTCCCGATTACTCAGACAACAGGAAAGGTCCATTAAACCTCATAAAGAGTAGTTGGAAACGGTCAACTTGGGTTCAGAAGAAGTGAGAAAAGAAGTCAAGATTGGGGCACTGCTCAGTCCGACTATCAAAGAAGGTATGATAAAGCTTCTCAAAGAGTTTCCCGATGTATTCGCTTGGTCCTACCAGGACATGCCAGGGTTGGATACCAGCATCGTGGAACATCATTTACCGTTAAGATCAAAATGTTTGCCAGTAAAATAAAGGTTGAGACGGACTCATCCAGAAATGGCCATCAAAATCAAAGAGAAAGTACGGAAACAGATTGACGCGGGTTTCCTTGCCACATCAGAATATCCTCAATGGTTAGCCAACATAGTGCCAGTTCCGAAAAAGGACGGAAATGTCAGAATGTGTGTAGACTACAGGGATCTGAACAAAGCAATTCCAAAGGATGACTTTCCCATACCACACATTGACATGCTGGTAGACAATACAACAAAGTTCAAAGTTTTCTCCTTCATGGACGGATTCTCGGGCTATAATCAGATCAAAATAGCGCCGAAATACATGGAGAAAACTTCGTTCATCACCTCATGGGGTACCTTTTGTTACAAGGGAATGTCGTTCAGTTTGAAGAACGCTGGGGCAACCTATCAAAGGGTCATGACTACTCTGTCTCATGACATAATACACAAAGAAATTGAGCTATATGTCGATTATATGATTGCCAAATCCAAAACAGAAGAGGAGCATGTGACCCATCTGTCAAAGTTATTCGAGCGTCTGAGGAAGTACAAACTCCGCTTGAATCCCAATAAGTGCACATTCGGTGTCCGTTCATGGAAACTCTTAGGGTTCATCGTCAGCCAGAAAGGAATTGAGGTTGATCCTGACAAGGTTAAGGCCATTCAAGAAATACCTTCTCCAAAGACTGAGAAACAAGTCAGAGGATTCCTGGGACGTTTGAACTATATTTCTAGATTCATATTCCTCATGACCGCGACATGTGCGCCGATCTTCAAGTTACTCAAAAAGAATCAGGACTGTGTTTGGACAGAAGACTGCCAAACCGCCTTTGACAGTATCAAGGAATACCTGTTGAATCCAGCGATTCTATCACCTCCAGTGGAAGGAAGACCATTGATCATATACCTAACAGTCTTGGAAGATTAAATGGGTTGTGTACTTGGCCAACGGGACGAAACAAAAAGGAAAGAGTCTGCCATATACTATTTGAGCAAGAAATTCACCGACTACGAGACTCGGTACACTATGCTTGAGAAAACTTGCTGTGTTCTGGCTTGGGCAGCCAAACGTCTTCGCCAGTATATGATTCGTCACACTACTTGGTTAATCTCCAAAATGGATCCAATCAAGTATGTCTTTGAAAAGCCTGCTCTCACGGGAAGGATTGCCCGTTGGCAGATGTTGCTATCAGAATACGACATCGAGTACCATGCTCAGAAAGCCATCAAAGGAAGTACTTTAGCCGATCATTTGGCTCATCAACCGATTGACGATCAAGAATCAGTCAGATTTGACTTCCCAGACGAAGATGTCATGTACTTGAAAATGAAAGATTGCAATGAACCGCTACCCAGTGAAGGACCAGAACCAGGTTCCCAATGGGGACTAATCTTTGACGGAGCTGTCAACCATTATGGAAATGGAATTGGGGCAATCATCATAACACCTCAGGGTACCCACATTCCTTTCACCACCCGACTGACATTTAAGTGTACAAACAATGAGGCCGAATACGAAGCTTGTATCATGGGTCTCGAAGAAGCGGTCGGCTTAAGGATCAAGAACTTGGATGTATATGGCGACTCAGCCCTGGTTATCAATCAGATCAAAGGAGATTGGAACACATACCAATCAGGATTGATTCCTTACAAAGACTACGCGAGAAGGTTGTTACCATTCTTCAACAAAATCGAGTTTCACCATATCCCTCGTGAAGAGAATCACATGGCTGATGTATTAGCCACTCTCTCTTCCATGATTAGTGTAGGTCAATGGAATGACATACCTAAGATTGACGTAATGCGCCTTGAACGGCCCGCTTACATCTTCACGATCGAAGCAGTCATAGACGACAAACCTTGGTATCACGATATGAAATACTTCCTTCAAAAACAAGAGTACCCACCTGGGGCGTCCAGAAAAGACAGAAAGACCCTCAGAAGATTGGCAGGCAGCTTCTTCCTGAGCGGTGATACACTCTATAAGAGAAACTTCGACATGGTCTTGCTCCGCTGCGTAGACAGACCAGAAGCAAACATGCTGATAAAAGAAATTCATGAAGGATCCTTTGGCACTCATGCCAACGGACACACAATGGTGAGAAAAATTCTAAGAGCAGGGTACTATTGGTTAACAATGGAATCTGATTGCTAAAAGTACATGAGGAGGTGTTACAAGTGTCAGATATATCAGACAGAATCCATGTACCGCCAACGCATCTCAAATTTCTCTCTTCCCTATAGCCTTTTCCATATAGGGAATCGACATGATCGGCATGATTAAACCCAAAACTTCAAAAGAACATCGATTCATCCTGGTGGCCATTGACTATTTCACCAAGTGGGTCGAAGCAGCGTCATACTCCAATGTAACCCGAAAAGTCGTGGCCCGCTTTATTAAAAACAATCTCATATGCCATTATGGTGTTCCGAGCCAGATAATTACCGATAATGGATTTAACTTGAATAACAAGATGATGAAATAGTTGTACACTGAGTTCAAGATCGAACACCATAACTCATCTCCCTACTGACCTAAGATGAACAGCGCGGTAGAAGCGGCTAACAAGAACATCAAGAAGATTGTTCAGAAGATGGTTGTAGCCTACGAAGATTGGCAAGAGATGTTACCCTTTTCTCTTCACAGTTATCGCACATCTGTCCACACTTCAACAGGGGCAACCCCTTTCTCTCTAGTATATGGCATGGAGGCAGTGCTTCCCATAGAAGTAGAGATCCCATCAATCCGAGTATTGATGGAATCTAAGCTAACAGAGGTTGAATGGTGTCAAAGCCGACACGATGAATTGAATCTGATTGAAGAAAATCGAATAACGGCTTTATGCCATGGTCAGTTGTATCAACAAAGAATGAAGAAAGCGTTTGACAAAAAGGTTCGACCCCGTGTCTTCAGAAAAGGAGACCTTGTGCTCAAGAAGATACAATCATTTCTCACTGATTCCCGGGGCAAGTGGACTCCGAATTATAATGGTCCCTATATGGTCAAGAAAGCTTTCTCAAGCGGCGCCTTGAGACTCGCAACCATGGATGGAGAGGAATTTTCCTACCCCACAAATGTTGACGTAGTCAAGAAATACTTCGCCTAAATAAAAAAAAACGTCTCGGTGGATTGAAAACCCAAAAGGGCGGTCCAGGCAAAAATTAGAGACATAATCAAAAATCATTCCGATGGATTGGAAATCTCAAAGTACAATCCATGCAAAAATTAGGGATTAATGGCAAGTAACTACGTCAAACAAAGGGTCAAATCCCCCAGCGGCAGTCATGCCATCCATCAGGAAAACTCCAGCCAAGGTCATCTTCGACAGAAGCTCAGGATGTCCAGAATTCAAAGTTGGTAGAAGGATAGCGGTCGTTATGTTTCAATGTAGCCATTTTCCCTTAAATTATCATTTTCAAACTTTGTAAATGCTCCATGGAATCACGTGTTTGGCTGATTTCCATTCTATCAATAAAATTTGAGCCCTAGTGCTTTTGTTTGCAATTCTTATTAGTTTTAGCTTTACAGAACAACATTTTAATATGATCAACGATTCTTGAAATAAAACAAAAAAAATGAATTTACTTGTCAAAAATTTTGTGCTTTTAAAATAAAGATGGCAATTTCTTTTGACTGTTGAACATCAAAAGAACATCGATGGCTTCTCCGGAAGTAATCGAACCTCAAAGTACAAAATCAAAGTACTCCTTCTAAGCCAGTACGCCTAAATGAAGGATCAGTTGTGTCAGATGCGAATATTCCAACCGACACCCCCGCCAGAGTTCTTATCTCCTAAGCTCGACCAACGTAGTTCCCCACAAGAACTATTTCTCCTAAGCAAGGCAGAATTGCTATCTTGAACTGAAGATACTTCTTTGTCCCCTACAGTGGTCGAGTATCCAGTCGTGTTCATCCACTATTCTGTATGTCGTGTCAGTTTTGTCAGCATAAACATACATACATCATGCATTATTAATTTACATGCATATTCATATTACATCACTATCACTCTGGGGTCTTATACCCTAGTGATAAGAGTCCTCTCAATCGAGTTGTCAGTTATTTCCTTGTCAGGAAATGTCCAGTCCTTGACCACTTTGATAACTTGAACCTCTGAAAGACAAGAAGACCTTCAACAAATATCACTCTTCACCATTGAAGATGATATCTTTACTTTCCCGGATTAAGGAAAATTCCCAGAGAAAGCTTCGCAACCAAAGACTCTCAGCAACACATTGATTTTTCTCCCCAAGAAAGTCAATGATAATGAAGTCATCAGCACCTCAAAAAATGGATTACATCACATGGCATTTCTTCGAAATGATCTCGAGGAAAAGTATGATGTAATATCCCCAAGTAGAAAGCAGTCTCTCAAGAGGCTCGTTTTCCCCAGTAGAGTTATCAAATAGCGTCCCTTGTCAAGAAAGTTTATTGATAAAAGAAACTAAGACCAGTTCCTTGGTAGGAAACCAGGATCGAGGGGAAGTTTATTTCAGAAACTGAGACCAGTTCCTTAGTAGGAAACCAGGATCGAGGGGAAGTTTATTTCAGAGACGAAGACCAGTTCCTTGGTAGGAAACCAGGATCAAGGGGAAGTTTATTTCAGAAACTGAGACCAGTTCCTTGGTAGCAAACCAGGATCGAGGGGAAGTTTATTTCAGAAACTGAGACCAGTTCCTTGGTAGGAAACCAGGATCGAGGGGAACTTTATTTCAGAAACTGAGACCAGTTTCTTGGTAGCAAACCAGGATCGAGGGGAAGTTTATTTCAGAAACTGAGACCAGTTCCTTGGTAGGAAACCAGGATCGAGGGGAATTTTATTTTAGAAACGGAGACCAGGTCCTTAGTTGGAAACCAGGATCGAGGGGAAGTTTATTTCAGAAACTAAGACCAGTTCCTTGGTAGGAAACCAGGATCGAGGGGAAGTTTATTGACAAAGGAAATTTAGACCAGTTCCTTGGCTGAAGACCAGGATCGAGGGGAAGTTTTACCTTTTCTAAGCATCATTTCTTAGCAAAAGAAGATGGATGAGCAAACTGCCATTCGTAACCACCATCAAAATTTCGGGTATTCCGATATTTAATCCTCTTGTACCCCGAATGTCTGAATACCTTCGCCATTCACACCTTCGGGTCCAAGAAAATTAAATAAGGGCATCTGTCATACCCCAAATTTTGACCACTAAGGTTTCCCATCATTGTGCAAATCATCATCACAATATGGATGTACTTACATGCCTCATCAATCTCCTCAAAGATGGTTAAGCATTCACCATAATCAGAACTTAGGGTTTCAGGCCCTCTCAGAGCACTTAGACAAAGGATCAATCAAGGAATGACATGATATTCAACTTGTCTAACATCTCAAACATCCAAAAAGGATCAAGAGTACTCCCACATCAAGAATCAAGCACAAGGTTGCAACATTCCAAGTGGATCAAGCCTCAGGATCGCCAGTGTCACCAAATTAGGGTTTTGGTCGACTAAGGCCTCTAGATGAAATTTTTTTCTCTGGGCATGAGCCAATGCTTCAAAGCACAACCCAAGATACTCCAAGGTACCTCATGGACCCAATCATCAAGTCAATTTAACCTCAGGGGATGCATTCATCAAAAATCAGGAATTAGGGTTTCTTAACCTAATTCACCCCTAAGTTGACTTTTGGGACAAAACAAGAGCCAAGACCTCAAGACATGATTTGAGGGCCTTAAATACACTACATTGATCCATTTACAACAATGGATTAATCCCATAAGCTTGATCTACAAGTTTCAATTTCATCAGGACCACAATTAGGGTTTCGAGGGAAAAGTCAACTGTACCTTTGACTTTTGACCAAGACATGCTCCCAAACCTTGGGACATGATTCAATATACCCTATAACACCTATGGAATATACCCATTAGGTTTGATTTAGGTCAAGGACTTGATTTCACAAAGGATCGCACAGTTTGGATTTCATCCGATAAAAAGTCAACTGTGCACAAAATCAAGTTTGACTTTTTGGAATTTTTCACAATTATGTTTCCTTGACCCTAAACCAATGTTAATATGTGATTGGAATCATCATTCATCAAGAAAAAAAAAAGTGAGTTAACTTGTAAAAGGGGGTAACCATAAAAAACTTAGAATTTCTAAGTTATGGAACAAAGTGGCTAGGGTACCAACTTCCAAGGACCATAACTTGAGATCCAAGCAATCATTTTGGATGGTCCAAAGCTGGATTTGTAGCTCTCATGGCATACTTTAAAATCTTCAACTACAGCTCATTCCAATTCCTCATGGATTTTAAGTTATGGAGTGATCAAAATGGCTGAAAACATGAAAATGACATTCTTCCAACACTTGGTGAAATTTTCACTAAGTCAGAATCTTCCTTACTTTTTCCAAAATGTAGGGACATTTTTCACCTTGATCCAAGTCAAACCATGTCTAGGGGTGGACATCAAAGTTAAAGAATGCCATGAGGGCTTTCCAACAAGTACCAGATCATCTCCAAATTCCATTTGAGCAGGGAGATACACCCTTTAAAACATGGCATCATGGACTTATTTTCACAAGGCAGATTTGGCAGATTTTGTGCATTTTGCTCGATTTGTCCAAATCTGATAAATCCAAGCCTTGTCATCAATTTGGACACATCTGAGGATCAAATCCAAGGGGGATTATCTTATCTCCAAGCCTCCAAAGTCCAAGAATCTACAAGTAGCATGCCAAACCTAAAAGAGCTAAAAAGGTGCCAAGACTCCAATTTTGTTGCAATACATTTAATGGATACACCAAGGTGGCATTGACTGATACATTCCTAACTGAATGAGTCAAGGATAAGCTCTGAATCAAAGAACCATAGGCTTGTGCCCTAACCTCTAATCAATGGCTAGAGGAGACTTGAGATTCCTTTTGCATAACATTGGCCAAAGGCCTACTGCAGTTGCCATTCACTATTGCTTGCAAAACAAATTTGCTCTACTATAAATAGAGCTCATTTGTGCTCAGTTTGAGTACACCAAAGCAACCAAACTAATGCTTTCCTCAAAATCCCTCTCTTTAGGCCAAAATGCCTTCTTTAGCAAGGTATCTCTGAGTTTTTGAGTTAGAGAGCAATTCCATCATAGATCATGATCCAAACACATCCAATAGGATATATCTAAGCTGTCCAAACTCTCATATGTGACCTGTAACACCAAAATCATAAAGTCCCCTCTCAAAACCTCAAAATTGGACTTTTTTACACTTTTCAAGCCATGTCTTGATTCAATCACTTTCAAAACCAGATAAAGCCTATAAAACACTCCAAATATCATCCTTGAACTGTCCCAAATGGTTCCCAACATCTGGAACACCATTTGATGGAGTTGCCATATTGGTCACTTTTGCCCCTTTTGAAAGAAAGAGCTCAAACTTGTTCCTAAGGATTCCAGCTGGTTCTAACCATTTTAAAAGCTTCTAAGGGATCAATTGAGAGTGTCCAAAGCATCAAATTACTTCTGGCACAAGAAACTTGGCAGATTGCAGAACAAGCTCCAAGAGGTAAATGCATCATCACTTGAACTTTCTAAATTATGCATTGTTTTAAAGGCCACTGATCATAAACTTCTCATGCATGTTATATATGTTGTGTTTGAGCCAATTTGCCATGTAATTCTTGCCTGTACCATGTGTTATTATAGAAAATGCAATTATAGGCTTATTTCAAAAACACTATCGGGTTTTTAAATAGGGACCTCATCTGAAAAAACCACCACCACCATTGGATTCCTTTGGAAATTCTAGGCGAGATGCATATAAATTTTGTCCCAATCCATGGAGAAATGAGAAAGTTATGGCCTTTACGTTTTTGGTCCAAAACCTTGCCTTGCCTTGCCTTGGCCAGGCCTAAAACAAGGCACCCCTTATGTATTTCTAGGGTGGCTTTGATACACGGATGTATCACCACCCTAGTGGTAGAAGGCGCGCACTACAACCTTGAGGTCTGGGGTTCGAATCCCCCTCGCCCAGACCCTTTTTTACCACTATTTTCCATTTTTTAATATTTGTCATATTATTTTAAATGATTTGGAAAATTAATTTCTCTCTCAATTTTAATTATTTTTTATTGGTTCTTTTTGCAAAAAATCACAAAAATGTTAAATTATTTTATTCCACAAAAAAATAAAATTTATATTAGTTATTTAATATAGTTGATATTTTTGTAAATAAATTCATTTTTATTGTTTTTAAACCTTTTAAAAAAGAATATTCATCTTGAAAATCAAAAACCAAATGAGTCCTAAATCATCTTGTGATTAAAACCTCATTTTTCAAACCTTAACCAATAATCACAAGTAGTTTATTTAGACTTATTTGGTATTTTTGTCATTTTATTCATTTTATTAAAAGGATTACTTTTAAGAGAAAATGAAATTAGGGTTTCTTTGATTTTTGATCCTTATCAAATATTTCAAAACACTCACGGGCCTCTAATAGAGTGTAAGACCCAACCCTTGTTGTACATAAACCTTTTTTCGGCCTCAGATATTGTATAAGTCCCGATATGATGAAAAATCTCGACGCGATCGCCATTTTCAAACAAAAATCCTTGGGCATCTCCTTGAGTTGTAAGCCCCACCACTTGTACAAAAATAAATCTTTGGGCCTCTAATTGAGTGTAAGACCCAATCCCCTTTTAACCAAATTCTTTGGGCCTCGGATATTGTATAAGTCCCTCGGCGTTAAAAGAATCTCGGCGCGATCGCCATTTCCGAGCAAAAACAATTTTGGGCCTACCCTCGTGTTGTAAGTCCCACTTTTCTTTTTCAAAACCTCTCTGGGCCTCTTGAGAGAGTGTAAGACCTAATCCCTTTATACAGTAAACCTTTTTGGGCCTCAGTCGTTGTATAAGTCCCGATGCGATATTCAAAACAATAATACGATAACTGTTAAACCCTGGGCCTCTCTTTGTGTATAAGCCCCCAATAATATTTTCAAACAAACTCCTTTTTTATTTAAGTGCAAATATGCAGTTGTTATCAAAACTTTCTTTAATTTCTTTGAACAACTAACAATACAACATGGAAGCTTGCTCACCTGTAAGTTTTAACAGCTTTCATTTACTCGCTTTCATATATATAACTGCATTGTGGGAAGTTGCGCACTGTAAGTCCTTCTTTCATATCCTTTAAAAATACTTGTCATATATCAACTGTATATATACTAGTATAGTTATTTAGAGTTTTCCCCGAAAACTAGGTCTAGAACTAAGTAAAGTCATGTTGGTCACTCTTGAATACAGCAAAAACTAGATCCCCAAAGGATTTCCAGATACAGGATACAGTCTTGCCTTCTCTTCGTCTTAAACAATATAGAACAAAGAGAAAGGCAGTATTCTTCGTGATCCTTTTCTCAAGCTGTCACCCCTAGAAATTGTCAAAGAAATTCTACTCCCCGGAGTTGATCTATTCTCGGTGAATAGCATCTCTTGAGTTTCATCAAACCTCAGAACTTTCACTAAATGATCTATTCTCGATGAGTAGAATTTCTTGAACTTTTCTTAGTTTGGGACCCACAGGCTTCCTAAAAGCATCCCCGCCTCCTCTTGGGCTTTGTACAAGGACCCTCCGGCTTCTTAAAAGTTCTCGTGCCTTCTCTTGGGCTTAATACAAGGATCCTGACTGCCTCTTAAAGGTATAAGACAGAACTTAGTCATCCTTTGCTAGGGCAGTCTTTCCAGTGTCAAACCTAGAACGTAGGGTTGATTCTCATCCCTTAAAACACCTGCCTCCTCTTAAAGGCATAGTACAAAAGATAAAACTCTTCCACACCAGTATATTTGGACAGTCTAAATCCCCTCTTAAGTCTCAAAGACATTCTCAAGTTCCCTACAAACATAGCAAGAAACCCCGGTCACCCTAGATCAATCTCCAGCAGAGCTGAAACCCAGTCTCTCTCCTAAAAATCTCCAAATCAGAACCTCAATGCATCTGATACCTCAACTCTTCTGGAAACCTCAATAAGAGTTGATTCCCCACTTGGACCTGCCTCGGGATCTCAATTATCCCCAGCAAAAGCTAGCCTCCTCTTAGGCTTTGTATAATGACTTTTCCTCAGCTTTCAGCATCCTCTTGGGCTTTGTACAATGATTCTCCCCAGCGGAGCTAACCTTTTCAGACTCTCTTGTTGAGTTAATTACTTTTCAGACTCTCTTGTTGAGTCAGTTACTTTTCAAACTCTCTTGTTGAGTCGATTACCTTTCAGACTCTCTTGTTGAGTCACTCAATCAACTTTCAGACTCTCTCGTTGAGTTAATCACCTTTTCAGACTCTCTTGTTGAGTCAACCTTTTTTAGCCTCAATCTCGGGCTTTGTACGAGACAGATAAGAACACTCTCTTGTTGAGTCCATCTTTTTCAGCCTTATCTTAGGCTTTGTATAATGATTTCCCCTAGCAGGAGCTAGCCTTCTCTCAAGTTGTGTAGAATGATTTCTCCAGCTTGTTCAGCCTCAATTTTGGGCTTTGTACAGGACAGATAAAAGCACTCTCTTGTTGAGTCAAACCCTTTTTGCCTCAATCTTGGGCTTTGTACAAGACATAAATCTTCATAACCTTCTCTTAAGCTTGGGACCAACATATTTCCTAAGCAGAGTCAAACTCATTTCAGCCTCAATCTTGGGCTTTGTACAAGACAGATAATACTCTCCGGCAAGAGTCAAACTCGTTCCAGCCTCAATCTTGGGCTTTGTACAAGACACATACAAATCTCCCCGGCGGAGTCAAAACCCCTTTTAGCCTCGATCTTGGGCTTTGTACAAGACAGATAAAACATTTTCCCCAGAAAAGTCAAGCTTTTAGCCTCCTCTTAGGCTTTGTATAAAGATATCCCTAAAGGGCATCCTCTTTTTGCCTCAATCCCGGGCTTTGTACGAGACAGATAAAAACACTCTCTGGTTGAGTCGGTCATTTCCAGCCTCCTCTTAGGCTTTGAATAAAGACTTCCCCTAGTGGAGTCAATCAACCTCTTAGCTTCAACCTTGGGCTTTGATAGGCAAACAAAAATCAACAATCCCTTTTTAGAGATGACAAATTCTCTCTCAGTCAAAACATTTTAGCTTCAATCTTGGGCTTTGAACAAGACACCAAAACATCTTTTTCCTCCCTTAGAATATGAGGAACTACGATTGCTCTGATTTCCCTGTTTCGTTTAAACGGGAATACGTAGGCATAAGATTGCGAAATCTTAGCGAGCATACTAATCAAAAACTTTAGGTCCAGTACCTTCATACATCAGTCAAAGACTTTGGGTTTCATACCTTATTCATCCTTCATCCCTATTTTCCACAGAAAACATCAACTCACTCACTCACTCATATTTCCCAAGAAACTTTCCCAACCCATTAACGGATAAACACTATCAAGTATAAAGCGAAACCTAAAGCTAATATCATGTGGATAACCACATATAGGATGGGTAATTGACAACTCCCCATTGTATAACCTGACCCCAACTCCCCGAATCTCTTTTAAGCGTTTGTTCAGTTAAACATTCGCGTGCAAAGTTAGTTTTAGATAGCTTCCCTTTCCCTTCCAGCTTCATGGGATAAATAAGAAATCAGAAAGTAGCACCCCCTCCTACCATTGTGGTGAGGAAAACCCAGCGATAAGGTGGTTGCGTCACCGACAAAAATCGTTCGCTTCACTATCTAAAACTAACCTTGCACGCGGATGTTTAACTAAACAAACGCTTAAAAGAGATTCGGGGAGTCGGGGTCAGGTTATACAATGGGGAGTTGTCAATTATCCATCCTATATGTGGTTATCCACAGGATATTAGCTTTAGGTTTCGCTTTATACTTGATAGTGTTTATCCGTTAATGGGTTGGGAAAGTTTCTTGGGAAGTATGAGTGAGTGAGTTTTTGTTTATGTTCGGGTTTTTCTGATGTTTTTGGTAAGGTACTGGACCTAAGTTTTGATTGATATGTTAAGGTACTGAACCTAAAGTTTTTTATTAGTATGCTCGCTAAGATTTCGCAATCTTATGCCTACGTATTCCCGTTTAAATAAAACAGGGAAATCAGAGCAATCGTAGTTCCTCCCATTCTAAGGGAGGAAAAAGATGTTTTGGTGTCTTGTTCAAAGCCCAAGATTGAAGCTAAAAGGTTTATTTGTGTCTTGTTCAAAGCCCAAGATTGAAGCTAAAAGGTTCATTTGTGTCTTGTTCAAAGCCCAAGATTGAAGCTAAAAGGTTTGTTCGAGAGAGAATTTGCCATCTCTAAAGGGAGACGTTGATTTTTGTGTGCCTTGATCAAAGCCCAAGGTTGAAGCTAAGAGGTTGATTGACTCCACTAGGGGAATCCTTACCCAAAGCCTAAGAGGAGACTGGATAAGACCGACTCAACAAGAGAGTGTATATATTGGTGTCTTGTACAAAGCCCAAGATTGAGGCAAAAAATAGACTGACTCTTTGGGGATATCATTATACAAAGCCTAAGAGGAGGCTGAAAGTTTGACTTTTTCGGGGAAATGTTCTATCCGTCTTATACAAAGCCCAAGATGGAGGCTAAAAGGGATTTTGACTCCGCCGGGGAGATTTGTATGTGTCTTGTACAAAGCCCAAGATTGAGGCTAAAATGAGTTTGACTCTGTTTAGGGAATTATTTCTCAAAGCCTAAAGAAGGCTAGAAGGAATTGACTTTGCTGGGGAAGATATTTGTCCCAAGCTTAAGAGAATGTTATGGAGATTTATGTCTTGTACAAAGACCAGGATTGAGGCTAAACGGGTTTGACTCAACAAGAGAGTGCTTTTATCTGTCATGTACGAAGCCCAGGATTGTGGCTGAACAAGCTAGAGAAATCATTGTACAAAGCCTAAGAGGAGGCTGGCCTTTTCTAGGGGAAATCTTTATACCAAGCCTAAGATGGGGCTGGAAAAAAGATTGACTCAACAAGAGAGTATTTTTATCTGTCTTGTACAAAGCCCAAGATTGAGGCTAAAAAGGTTGACTCAACAAGAGAGTATTTTTATCTGTCTTGTACAAAGCCCAAGATTGAGGCTAAAAAGGTTGACTCAACAAGAGAGTCTGAACAGGTGAGTTGACTCAACAAGAGAGCCTGAATAGTGATGGACTCAACAAGAGAGTCTGAAAAGGTGATTGACTCAACAAGAGAGTCTGAAAGTTGATTGACTTAACAAGAGAGTCTGAAAAGGTTAACTCTGCTGGGGAGAATCATTGTACAAAGCCCAAGAGGAGGCTATATGTGCTGAGGAAAGGTCATTATACAAAGCCTAAGAGGAGGCTATCTTTCTACTGGGGATTATTGAGATCCCTAGGCAGGTCCAAATGAGGAATCAACTCTTGCTGAGGATTACAGAAGAGTTGAGGTATCAGATGCCTTGAGGTTCTGATTTGGGATTTTTGGGAGAGAGACTAGGATTTAGCTCTGCTGGAGATTGATCCAGAGTAACCGGGGTTTCTCCCTGTATTTGTAGGGAACTTGATAATGTCTTTGAGACTCAAGGGGGTTAGACTGTCCAAGTCTACTAGCGTGGAAGAGTTTTATCTTTTGCATGATGCCTTTAAGAGGAGGCACGGGTATTAAGGGATGAGAATCAACCCTAAAATCTGATATTTGACACTGGAAAGACTGCTCTAGCAAAGGATGACTAAGTTCTATCTTATACCTTTAAGAAGTGGTCAGGGTCCTTGTATTAAGCCCAAGAGAAGGCATGAGAACTTCTAAGAAGCCGAAGGGTCCTTGTACAAAGCCCAAGAGGAGGCGGGATGCTTTTATGAAGCCTGTGGGTCCTAAACCAAGAAAAGTTCAAGAAATGCTATTCACCGAGAATAGATCATTTTGTGAAAGTTCTGAGGCTTGAAGAAACTCAAGAGATGCTATTCACCGAGAATATATCAACTCTGGGGAGTAGAATTCCTTTGACAATTTCTAATAGTGACAGCCTGAGAAAAGGTTCACGAAGAATACTTTCATTCTCTTTGTTCTATATTGTTTAAGTCCAAGAGAAGGCAAAACTGTATCTGGAAATCCAACGGGGATCTAATTTTGACTGTATTTTAAAGAGTGACCAAACTGGCTTTACCTAGTTCTAGACCTAGTTGCCGGGGAAAACTCTAAATAACTATACTGGTATATATATACAGTTGATATATGACAAGTATTTAAAAGGACATGAAAGAAGATTTAGAGTGCGCAGCTTCCTACAATTCAGTTATATATATGAAAGCGAGTAAATGAAAGGTGTTAAAAACTTACAGGTGAGCAAGCTTCCATGCTGTATAGTTAGTTGTTCAAAGAAATTAAAGAAAGTTTTGATAACAACATGTATATTTGAACCTAAATCAAAAAGGAAGTTGTTTGTGAAAAGATTGTTGGTGCTTATACTCAAGGAGAGGCCCAAGGTTTTAACAGTGATCGCGATGTTGTTTTGAAGATCACATCGGGACTTATACAACGCCTAAGGCCCAAGCTGGTTTATTTACAAAGGGGTTGGGTCTTGCAACTCAAGGAGAGGCCCAAAAGATTTTAAAGAAAAGGAATGGGACTTACAACACGAGGGTAAGCCCAGTTGAAAATAGTTTGAAAATGACGATCTTGCCGAAATTTCTGAAACTGTATCGGGACTTATACAATACCCTGAGGCCCAAATTATTTTATTTACAAAGAGGTGGGACTTACACTCTATCAAGAGGCCCAAAGAATGTTTTGAAAAAGAATTGATGAGGGTGGAATCAATCAAAACCCTAATTTTGTTAAAAATGGAATTAATTTTGATTAAAAATTAA
This sequence comes from Lathyrus tuberosus, assembly GCA_022829125.1. NCBI lineage: Eukaryota > Viridiplantae > Streptophyta > Magnoliopsida > Fabales > Fabaceae > Lathyrus > Lathyrus tuberosus. The sequence goes on from JALAZF010000040.1 coordinate 17,137,554, forward strand.
TAAATCATTGAAAACATGTGAGAAATGAGTTGCAATTTTGGGTCAATGTCTCAAAAATCATGTTTTTATTCACAAAATGATTAAAAACCATTCAAGTTTGGAAAATCAAGAGAAAGAAAATTTTTAAAATTTTAAAAAACAAATAAAAATTAATTCTTTGCAAAAATATCAACTATATGAAATAAATAATATTTTTGGGAAATTTTTGTAAAATAAAATATTTTAACATTTTTGTGAATTTTGAAAAAAAGAGTCAACTCAAGATCATTAAAATTCAGAGAGAAATTAATTTTTGAATCAATTAAACAAAATAATAAAAATTCAAAAATTCAAAAGTTTGAAAAAGGGCGCCAAGAACACCTTGGTTTTGCCCGCGTGCCCTGTTCTTGGCCGATTTGCACTTTCTCATCAATCTCACTGAATACTTGATGAAATCACACAATCCACATATCAATCTGCTCATTTTCAACTCACGATCATGTCTATGGCCTTTAATTTCATTTATTTTAAGCATGGAATGAGAAATCAAAGAGAAACCTCAAGAACCCTAATTTCTGCATGAAGGCTCAGAAATTCCATACATGATTCATACAAAGAAATCAATTGAGGGGAAACACTTTATACATGATTATGAACATATGGCAAAATTATTGTGCGAGGAAATATGCATGAATCATGAGATGACCAAGTTGAGGCTTACCTCTTGCAGCTGGTGATCGAGTTCTAGGTTGGAGGTGTTACAGCTTGGTTCCAATGATGTGGACAGCTTCCCTAGGTGCTATGGAGTGTGTTTGAATGCTTGGAGTGGATTGAATTGAGCTGGAACTTGATTTGGCACCTCAACTACAAATCTGTCAAAAGCTTGTGCAGATGGCTTGTGATTTTGTGAAATTGGTGTTCCAGATGTTATGTGAGAGTTTGGATCACTGCTATATGTTATATGTGAGTTGTGTGTGTGTGATTGGTGTCATACCCCAAATTTGTTCTACCTGTGTATAATTTTCATCTGTACACTCCATCCACTAACTATTATTCAAAAAAATAAAAAATATGTTGTTTTCCTATTGCCCAAGTCTGTGCTTCATTTGAGGGTATCCAGTCACGGATGTGTGGTATGGATTGATCCTCCATCTGGTTTTGACCTAATGTTAATATGGCAAGGATTTGCTTCATGATCAAGCCAGGGTTTGTTGATTCAAGTGGTATGTGTTGAGGTTTCAATCAAGGTTTATGTGCCAATTCAAGTAAGTTGGTGTGGATTAAATTGTCAGGACCAAGGCAAATTCAAGTGTTTATTGGTTGGTAATCATCAGGATCAAGCTTATTTCTCAATTAAGGTTTATTCGCGGTTCTCTGATTTCAAGGTGTTTTCTGGCTCAAGGAGTTTCATATTGAAAGTTGTGGTTTATCAAATGACCAGGTTTAGATTGATTTATTGATTCAAGGCTCCAGTCTATTCCTAATTCAAGATAATTCAAGATTGATTCAAGATGGATTCATGTGTTCTTTCAAGGATCGATTTAAGTTTTAATTCATTTTAAATGGAAAAAGTCAAGAACATTGAATTTTGGTTCTAGTTAGAATTTCAAGATTTAATGATCATGATTTTATCAGTGACAAGGTCAAAAGATGGTTCAAACATAGAAGTGTAATTTCAAAATCCAAAGCAAATTCAAAGTCCATCCATTATTCAAAAAGATTTCTACAAATACCGTGGATCAAGAACTATAAGCACCTTTCACTACAAAATTCAGCAAAGGAAAGTTTTAGGCTCATGAACTAATTTTTGTTTGCTTCACACAATTGAAAAATGGAAAACATTGCAAGAATAATTACAAGGCCCACTTCATAGACTCATGTATATTCACAAGAAGGCCTATCACGTTACATTTTACATTCAGCCCACCACTACAACTAACAATTACAAAAATGAATAAATCCATTTATAATTTTACAAAAAAAGCAAGGCCCATTACCAGTTACCACCAAGAAATCTACAAGCCCTTTGCTCAGAAAAGGAAAGGAGAGAAAAAAAGACATTACAAACAATGGCCAAATCAAAAGGCATGAGTCATATACATCCAAGCTCGGCCAAAATTTTCCAAATATCATGTACCAAATGCACAACAACAGGACCTCAATAATTACGCAGCCGGTACAACATACCACACACCAACGTAACAACAATTCATTCCAAGCCATTGTTCATCCATTTCACAGAATTTCCAAACCACATCTTGATAGCCTCAAACGCTCCATGGACCCACAACACGCAGCATATCACGACAAAACCAAAACCGCGCTTGCGAACATACCCGGTCCCACACCATTTGATTCACAACGTGAAAACCTTTGCTGCCACTACCTGTGAAACCACACACTGCAACCATCTCGTACAACAACCACACCACTCCAATTTCACGCAATACTCTTTTCCTATTTCACCCTTCAAATTCTCCTATAAATGACACCCTCCTCACTCATTCTAAAGCCCTAGCCGCCACGAATCCATTCCTATTCCACCCTCAAAATCCCTCTATAAAACCAGCCCTTCTCACCCTCATTTCAGAAGTGGAGAGAACTAATATCACTCTGCCAAAATCACAACCAATCAATCAAAATCTCCCTCACACCATCATCTCTTCAAACTCTCCTTCCTCCTTCAATCACCCACAAACCGCAGACCACGCAAAACCTTTTCAACACCCCTAATCCCCCTTCACCTCCATCCGTTTTCCAACGATCCGCTTTCAAACCTTCAATCCTCACAAACCGTAACCCACAACAACCCCACGATTCACATAAACAACAACCCAATCCTAGAAAGTTTAGAACCAGAAATGAAGAAAAAGATGAAAGAGGGATACAAATGAAACAAGTGAAACCGATAACTCAAACCTGTTGAACGATTCGAGACGGAAGCGAAATAATGCGAACGAAATCGATTTGAGTAGAGTAAGCGAGTTTGAGACGGAGTGATCTACACAGAAGGTTGAAGCAAATCGTTGTGATATTCATCATCTATTTGTACATCGCTAATAATCGTTCTGTTGCTTCGTCTTATAGTTTAATTTTTGTTGTTGCTGGTATTGTTGTTTCAGAATGAGGCTGAACACGATTGTGTTGTGTTGTGAGTCATTTCCTTTTTTTTTTTAAATAATAAACTTAATTTTGTGATGTTTCTCATGATGGGTCGTTCCTTTGACCCATTGACTGGTGGGATTTACATTCAATCCACCTCATCCGTGTTCACAAGAATGGAAGATGGGCTTTGATAAGCCCAAAGGATTCCATCATTATAAATAAGCACCCCCTCTCTTATTGTTTTATTTAGTATTTTTTTTACTCATTTTTGCTTTGCTATTTTATTTTATATGATTTATTTATTTTTTTGACTTTTTTTATATTGTCACTTATTTTGTCATTTTCATTTGGATTCATTTTAATAATTTGGGCCAATGATATAATACACTTCATGATTTAATCAAATCGATTAAGTTTTGATTTATTTGAGGCCTATTACTTTTTTATTTATTTATTTTATTTCGATTTATTTCATCATTATATTTTTATTCATTTTTTTGGGTCTATGAAAACCAAACATCGACGATTTGTCAATTTCTCGACTTAATCTCGATAAAGGTGAGACCTTTACCCTTTTTCCTACATCTTTTCGATTTAATTTTATTTTCATTATTTTCTTACTATTCTTATCCATTTTGGGTCCATGAAAACTAAATATCGATTGATTTATCGATTTCTCGATTAAATCTCGATAAAGGTGAGACCTTTATTCTTTATATTCATATTTTTTATTTAATTTCTTAATTGTCACTTTATATTTCTTTTATTCACTTTTGGTCAATGAAAGTCAAAAGTCGTCGATTATCAATTTATCGATTAAATCGTGATTAAGACGATACCAACTTTAATTTTATGTCAATACTATCTCTTGTCAATATTATCTTGATTATTATCGTTCATTCTTATTCATATCCATATCATATTCATATTCATGCTTATCTAACCATTTTCATTTGTTCAAATGCTACTTCCGACTAAAATACTCAACACCTATTCAAATCATTTTTTTTCAATTAAATCACGAAAGAACTGAATTCTTGAGGTCTAGCACTTCTTGGGTTCTTGAGTGACCGCTATTGAGGCGCACGCCTTAGGTGGTGTGTCATTTGACCTTTTGCCCCTAAAACACTCGTCTTAACTATTTGGACAAAGAAATACCATTGGAATCTAGCATTCCATGTGGTACTTTCGTTGTTCAACAAACAATATTTCATAAATCAATTGAATGAAAAAGGCGTCGTTGGGAACTAGCATCCCAATAATGCCCCGATTAGTTGGTTGCGAGGCCGACGTCTCGTTTATCGAATAATCGTCATTCTCCCTAAAACATTTAACAAATCAAACCATTTCCAAACCAATTCTCGACTCGTCGTCGAGCCACTTTTCAAAATATTATCGTAAGTCGAGCGCCTTTTGCCTCGACATCAAACGCACACTTGCACATCTCGTAGGTTTCGTTACTAGGAGCAGCCCTAGGGACTAGTATCGATCCTCACCCCTTTTCTCAACCAATTCGACTCAATCTTTTTCAAACGCTTTTTTAATCAACCTATGAAAGGAGGAGATGCTTGGGATATAGCATTCCTTGAATCTATTCCTTGGATCTTCGAATGAATGGCTCTCGAGGCGCGCCCTTGGGTCGTTGTTCATTCACCCTTTCGTCTTAAAACACTTAATCTTTATCAAACATTTTCGCAATCAACTCACGAAAGAACTGAATTCTTGGAGTCTAGCATTCCTTGGATTCTTGAGTGACTGCTCTCGAGGCACGCCCCTTGGGTTGTATGTCATTCAATCTTTCGTCTCCTAAAATTTAAACCCTAACCCCGTTTAGTGGGCGTACCACGAACTACGACTGCTCTGATTCTTTATTCTCATCCGAGTAAAGATACGTAGGCACAAGATTGCGATGATCTTGGCGAGCTACCTTCCCTCCATCTTCTGTATTCCCTCTATCCCTTCCCGTAGTCGAACTACTATTGCTCTGATTCCTCATTCTCGTCCGAATGAGCATACGTAGGCCCGAGGTCGCGATGATCTTGCCGAGCACCCTATCCCAAAACCACCCCATTTCCCCTTAGTATCTTTTCCCTTTATCTTATCGTTTCGCGTTTACCATTGAGAAGAAAACAAACAAGCTTAGATAACGTTCATCACAACTCGAACTAAGAGGTTCCCGTTGAGTACAACGGACGTGAGGGGGTGCGCGTACCTTCCCCTCACGTAACCGACTCGCGAACCCAGAATGTGGTTGCGACGACCACGTTCTTACCCCTCCTTAAAGGTTTTCTCGATATTTTCCTTTCCCTCTTTTGGGATAAATAAAGTTTGGTGGCGACTCTGTCGAACCGTTTTCCGCGCCTTTCGCGCGAGGGTCGTGTCTTCGATGATTTTTCGAGGTGCGACAAATGGCGACTCTGCTGGGGACATTTGCTTCATGCAAGAGAGAGTCAAGCCTATCTTAGAGTGATTTGTGAGGAGCGTTATCTTTGTTTGCATGTTTTTTCTCGTTTACGTATTTGTTCTCTTATTGCTTTCTCCTATTGTTCTTATCTGTTGGATCTTGGGATAATATCATGAGTAAAGCTCTACACCCGAGTTTTAGTAAAAGTAGAGAGAACACATAGTTTAGAATTGGATGTCGAGTAATGTTAGTCCCCAAGGACTCGCTCCTTGCGTGCCTAACATGAAAGCTCCCCTAGAGTAGACCTTTTCGTAGATCTTGTTGTAACACAGCTAGCCTGTCACACGACTTGATTCATGAAGGGTCTGTGACTCTATGAACCACTCTTAGAACCAAGTTTTATATTGGTGGTCGTGTAGTGTTAGTCTCCAAGGACTCGCTCCTTGTGCGCCTAGCATGTAGACCCCGCTCAGGGGAGACCTTGTCGTCATTATCGTCGTAATGCAACTAGCCTGTTACGTGACGTTGATGCGATTAGTGTCCGTAATCCTGGGAACCTTATCCATCAACGTAGAAAATATCCTGTGAGTGGGTTTATGGGTAAAAAATCTAGAACTTTCCTCATAGAGCCTACCTATAGGGTTTCTTTGATCAAGGAATGTGGTCTTCTACCCATTGTCGTGACCAGCCTCAGAATTGATTGAATCTGCGGTCCTGGATCTTGCATCTTGCATACATGTCATTGCATTACATTGCATCGGTTATGCATCTTGCATTGCATTTCAACATCAGAATCTCACTTCAACTTCCTTCCTTCTCTAGTAAATCAAGCTGATTCCTCGACACCAGTACGCAACTCGAGCCAACACAAGAAGAACGATGGAGCAGATTCAACAAGAGCAAGCTGCCTTCAGAGAGGAGTTGGACTCTATGAAGGGAAAGATCGATCAGATTCTTGAAGCCATCATGATGGCCAGAAGAGAAGAAGAACTGCGTGAAGCCGCTGCTACCAACAACACTGTGCCTGTGCAAGGGTCACCCTCAAGGCTCTCAGTTCCTGTTCCCAACCCTATCAATTATGGGATACCAATTAACTTCACTCCTGCCACTGAAGGAGCCACTACTCAACCACTTCCAACACCTGGAGTTGCTGTTGGAGCTATTCCGCAAGCTCAGCCTGCCGTCATGGCTGAGGAAAATCTACAAGATCAATACGATGAAGTTCAAAACTATCACACTGTTATCCCAATTGTCAATCCTACTGCTGCTCAGGATTCTGCAGCCATCAAAATGTGTCGTGATCTAGCTGAGAAACTCCGAGTCATGGAGGGACGCAACTCAACTTCTTTGAATGCTCTGGAAATGTGCTTGGTGCCAGATGTTGTCATTCCTCCCAAGTTCAAGGTACATGAATTCCCGAAGTACAAAGGCCTCAGTTGCCCACACATCCATCTGAAGACGTACTGCCGCAAGATGGCTGCCTATGCCAAAGATGAAAAGCTGATGATCCATTGCTTCCAAGACAGCTTGTCTGGGACATCACTCGAATAGTATATGCAGTTAGAGCGTAGCAATGTGCGCACTTGGGATGATCTAGCTGATGCATTTGTCAAGCAATACAAGTACAACACTGACCTTGCTCCAAATCGTACTCAACTTCAGAGTATGGCTCAAAAGGACAACGAATCCTTTAAGGAGTACGCGCAACGCTGGAGAGAGCTAGCTGCAAGAGTACATCCACCTCTTGTTGACCGTGAACTGATTGATATCTTCATGGGTACTTTGCAAGGTCAATACTATGAGAAGCTGATTGGCAATGTCTCTGCTGGATTCTCTGATTTGGTGATCGTCGGTGAAAGAATTGAAGAAGGTCTGAAAAGTGGAAAGATCCAAGGAGGTTCTAGTAGTCAGTCTGCAGTCAAGAAGCCCTTCAATGGATACAAGAAAAAAGAGGGTGAAACAAATGTTGTCTCCGCTCAGAAAGGGAAGGCTCCACAAGTTCTCGCTCCAATGCCTTTTCAAATGCCATACTTCCAGTATCTGTATGTTGCTGCTGTTCAAGCTCCAATACCTCAGCAACAGGTTCCTCAGCAACAATCCTACAATCAACAAGGGTATCAGTATCCTCCTCAACATCAACAATAGAGAGCTGCTCAACAACGTCAGCCTAATCAACAAAGGACAAGGAGGTCTGATAGAGACTTTGATCGTCTGCCAACCTCATATGCTCAGATCTTTGCTCAATTGATGGAGAAGAAGGCAATCGCTCTGAGGGACCTAGCTCCTCCAACTGTCATTCCCCCAGATTATGATGTTAATGCTCATTGCGAGTTTCATAAGGGTGCTCCAGGGCATACGATTAAGGACTGCAGAGCTTTCAAACACAAGGTTCAAGACATGATCGACTCAAAGTTTCTCACGTTCAATGGGAGGGCTCCAAACGTCATCAAAAACCCTATGCCGCCGCCAAACTAGTGCCAGCATCAAGTCAAGTCAAATCAAGTCAAATCAAGTTCAAAGTTTCCCCAAAGAAGGCAGTCATGTTGCCATCCCATCATTTGCATTCTTGTATTTTTGTCTTTATTTGTTTAAGTACTGTATACTTTGAACATTACCGTTTGTATTTGGTTTTATTAATGTAGTGATTATGCATGTTTTGAATCAGTTATGTCGTATTCACTCATTTCTTCCATTTACTGCAAGTCACAGACACATTTATATCCACTTCACTCTCTATATCAAACTGTTGTTAGCAATGATTGGAGGGAGGATAATGACAACGAAATACCCATAATTGCAAAATGTATGCTTTCGGATAGAATCTCGTCGATGATGTACAGGCATTATTTCAATCCCCCTAAACACTGGAGATACAAGGATTTAATCCCTAGTAAACCACTTCGAGCCTAGAAGTAGTAGTTTCCTTCGGATATTTAAACCCTTACACTCAACCTGGGGCAGGGTAGTGTTCAGTTAACCCAATTACGCATTCAAATCACAACAGTAAAATCCAAAAGACATGACGGTTATTCATCAATACCCATGACTTGGCAGTCACGATCATCCAACAAAATAAATAAAAAAACAAAAAAAAATCAAAAGCCCGCTAAGTCGAGCACCTCAAAGGAGACTTAGGCAAAAATCAAGGCAACCCTGATGGACTCGACAAGCGAAATCAACCCATGCAAAAGATAGGGATCAAAAACAAAATCAAAAGAGGCCCTCGAATCCTCAACAAAAACAAAATAAAGTCCAGTGATCACCATAACAAAATTAAAGGGTCACTGACATTCAACAAACAAAGGTGACCGTCATTTCAAGCATACCTTGAACCGTCAACCCTTTTGGAATACAAACATGTGCAAAATTAACTGAACGTAGGACTGGAGATCATCACGAAGAAGGGGTGGGTAAAAATCGTACTTTGAGCCTAATATCCTTTGTTTCATAACCGTGAACCAAACCACGTTACAACCCTCGAAAGACCTAATTGAGGCGAGGTTTATTCGGAAAGCATACTATTGCAAGGTTGCGTAAACTAACTCCCCATATTAGCTAATCTTCAGCATTGGTGTCATTCTCCTTGCTATATCTTTCACACCATCAAAATCAGCACACATTTGGGCTAACAGTCCATTCGTCTCACTATCACGACACTCGAATAAACGACTCTTTTTCAGAACTTGCATGAGTATTGCGTTAAGATTACCATTTGTGAATGCGCAATTTTAACTGAAAATCAGTGCTAGACATCAAAGCAATTCCAACAAGGGGCAATCGAAGAGGAACTTGAACTTTCAGTGGTGCCAACCCGAAGCAAGACTCCCTCAAACCCTCATACTGGGACAAACCCTTCAACAGCTCAATCAGGGGGAAGTCATATCAAAGCACATCAAATCTCAACCTCCAAAGATCAGACTGCTTCAGAATTGGTTAATCAGGGGTAGACCATTACCATATTCAGATTAGGGCAAGACCCATTGCAGTAGGCAAATCCCTTCTGTATTTTCAAGTTGGTAAAGCAGATCCTTCCAAACATTGGCAATCATCAAGTTCAGAGCAAAGGCACGGTCTTCGTGAGTTGATCATGTCGCTATGCTCATTTTCGAGTCATCTTGACCATCAAGCACAGAGTTGTGGTTCTCTTGGAACGAACACCGTGACTTATCAATCATGTGATCAGATTCGAGGCTTCAAGAGCATCTTCGTCTGCTTCAATCATGGCGTCTTCAACAAACTGAGTGTCGAGGAAATCAGATCCCTCCCACCACCCAAAGTCCAATCCGCATTGGTAACTACCAAAAGTCCACCACGCTGGCACCTCTAAACATATCCAATCACCCGTCTGCAATCATATGCATCATACACATCATATGCATCGCATTCAGCATCATGTGCATCATGTACATCCCAAAAAAAAAAGCCAAATCATACCTCCCCAACACTTGCATCTCCGTGCGTCAGCATTTGCATTGCACATCATTACAAAGTCAAGCATTCATACATGTGTAAGATCTAGGATCAATCTCAAGACTACAAGACGATCTTCAGCCCAGTCAGGGGCATCTTCTTCAAATCTGTGGGCGTTCTTCACAAAGTTTTCAACCTTTTATTGAGCAAGTCAGACTGCAAGATGATCATCGGCCCAGCCAGGGGCATCTTCTTCAAATCCGTGAGCGTTCCTCACAAAGTTGGTTCAACCTTTTGTTGATCAAGACAAGATCTCAAAGCAACCTTCTGCCCAGTCAGGGGCATCTTCTTCAAGTTCATGGGTGTTCCTCATGAAAGTCTTCAACCTTCTGTTGATGAAGCTGTAATCTCCAAGCAAGTCAGTGTGCATTCCTCATTGGGTTGTGTTCCTCAACCATTTGTTGCTGAGGTCGTCATCCTCATCCCAACCAATAAACATTCCTCCGAGTCAGTGGGAGTTCCTCATTGAATCTTTTCTCCAAGTCGAACTACGACTGCCCTGATTCTTTATTCTCATCCAAGTAAAGATACATAGGCACAAGATTGCGTAGATCTTGGCGGGTTACCTTCTCCATTTTTCACTGTTTCCCTTTCCTTTTCGTGGGCTCTCCTCATTGATTTCTTTACTTTAACCTTTTGTTGATGTCTCCAAATAAATCTCATCACATCCCCAGCAAACTTGACCTTTTGTCGATTGCCTTACTATCATCCTTTTGGTGGTAGCCAAACCCAATCAACTCAATTCAACCTAACCTACATCCTTTTGGTGTTGGTAACCCTCAAAATCAGAAACTTCCTATCATCCTTTTGGTGGTAGCCATTCATGTCATATCAACCTCACCTACATCCTTTCGGTGTTAGTCCTTGCAAGTGGGAAGTTCCTATCATCTTTTTGGTGGTAGTAGCTTGTATTGATCCGTCATCCTTTTGGTGTCGCCGATCCGTGAACCTTTGGTCTGTGTATCATCCTTTTGGTGGATGACAACCTTTGTGTGTGTGCCCTATTATCCTTATGGTAATAGCAGGCTTTGACCTCATTTTCATCCTTTTGGTGGAAGGGTCTGTGTGTGTGCCCTATTATCCTTTTGGTAATAGCCGGCTGTGTTGTGTGCCATACTATCCTTTTGGTAGTAGCAGGCTGTGTGTGTGTGCCCTATTATCCTTTTGGTAATAGCAGGTTGTGTTGTGTGCTATACTATCCTTTTGATAGTAGCAGGCTGTGTTGTGTGCCATACTATCCTTTTGATAGTAGCAGGTTGTGTGTGTGCGCCCTATTATCCTTTTGGTAATAGCAGGCTGTGTGTACGCCCTATTATCCTTTTGGTAATAGTAGGCTTTTGACCTCATTTCCATCCTTTTGGTGGAAGGGTCTGTGTGTGTGTGCCCTATTACCCTTTTGGTAATAGCAGACTTTGACCTCATTTCCATCCTTTTGGTGGAAGGGTCTGTGTGTGTGTGTGTGTGTGCCCTATTACCCTTTTGGTAATAGCAGGCTTTGACCTCATTTTCATCCTTTTGGTGGAAGGATCTGTGTGCGTGTGTGCCCTATTATCCTTTTGGTAATAGCAGGCTTTGACCTCATTTTCATCCTTTTGGTGGAAGGGTCTGTGTGTTCGCGCCCTATTATCCTTTTGGTAATAGCAAGCTTTGACCTCATTTCCATCCTTTTGGTGGAAGACTCTGTGTGCGTGTGTGCCCTATTATCCTTTTGGTAATAGCAGGCTTTGACCTCATTTCCATCCTTTTGGTGGAAGGGTCTGTGTGCGTGTGTGCCCTATTATCCTTTTGGTAATAGCAGGCTTTGACCTCATTTTCCATCCTTTTGGTGGAAGGGTCTGTGTGTGTGTGCCCTATTATCCTTTTGGTAATAGCATGCTTTGACCTCATTTTCCACCATTTGGTGGAAGGGTCTGGGTGTGTGTATGTTTACTATCATCCTTTTGGTGATAGGTCTGTCATCCTTTTGGTGTCAGATTCTCTTGTTGTCATCCTTTTGGTCATGACGACCTTTGCAAGCTATCTATTATTCCACCTCCCAAACATTTTCTTTCTTGTCGGACAAATTTGCGGTCTTCTTTATATCTAATTGTCTTCTACCTCAAAATATGGAACATCGTAGCAGTTCATTTTACTCGATTTAAGCAAATTAGATAGGGGCATCTGTCATAACCCAAATTTGTCCTACCTGTGTATAATTTTCATCTGTACACTCCATCCACTAACTATTATTCAAAAAAATAAAAAATATGTTGTTTTCCTGTTGCCCAAGTCTGTGCTTCATTTGAGGGTATCCAGTCACGGATGTGTGGTATGGATTGATCCTCCATCTGATTTTGACCTGATGTTAATATGGCAAGGATTTGCTTCATGATCAAGCCAGGGTTTGTTGATTCAAGTGGTATGTGTTGAGGCTTCAATCAAGGTTTATGTGCCAATTCAAGTAAGTTTGTGTGGATCAAATTGTCAGGACCAAGGGAAATTCAAGTGTTTCATGGTTGGTAATCATCAGGATCAAGCTTATTTCTCAATTAAGGTTTAGTCGCGGTTCTCTGATTTCAAGGTGTTTTCTGGCTCAAGGAGTTTCATATTGAAAGTTGTGGTTTATCAAATGACTAGGTTTAGATTGATTTATTGATTCAAGGCTCCAGTCTATTCCTAATTCAAGATAATTCAAGATTGATTCAAGATGGATTCATGTGTTCTTTCAAGGATCGATTTAAGTTTTAATTCATTTTAAATGGAAAAAGTCAAGAACATTGAATTTTGGTTCTAGTTAGAATTTCAAGATTTAATGATCATGATTTTATCAGTGACAAGGTAAAAAGATGGTTCAAACATAGAAGTGTAATTTCAAAATCCAAAGCAAATTCAAAGTCCATCCATTATTCAAAAAGATTTCTACAAATATTGTGGATCAATAACTATAAGCACCTTTCACTACAAAATTCAGCAAAGGAAAGTTTTAGGCTCATGAACTAATTTTTGTTTGCTTCACACAATTGAAAAATGGAAAACATTGCAAGAATAATTACAAGGCCAACTTCATAGACTCATGTATATTCACAAGAAGGCCTATCACGTTACATTTTACATTCAGCCCACCACTACAACTAACAATTACAAAAATGAATAAATCCATTTATAATTTTACAAAAAAAGCAAGGCCCATTACCAGTTACCACCAAGAAATCTACAAGCCCTTTGCTCAGAAAAGGAAAGGAGAGAAAAAAAGACATTACAAACAATGGCCAAATCAAAAGGCATGAGTCATATACATCCAAGCTCGGCCAAGATTTTCCAAATATCATGTACCAAATGCACAACAACAGGACCTCAATAATTACGCAGCCGGTACAACATACCACACACCAGCGTAACAACAAGTCATTCCAAGCCATGACTCATCCATTTCACAGAATTTCCAAACCACATCTTGATAACCTCAAACGCTCCATGGACCCACAACACGCAGCATATCACGACAAAACCAAAACCGCGCTTGCGAACATACCCGGTCCCACACCATTTGATTCACAACGTGAAAACCTTTGCTGCCACTACCTGTGAAACCACACACTGCAACCATCTCGTATAACAACCACACCACTCCAATTTCACGCAATACTCTTTTCCTATTTCACGCTTCAAATTCTCCTATAAATGACACCCTCCTCACTCATTCTAAAGCCCTAGCCGCCAGGAATCCATTCCTATTCCACCCTCAAAATCCCTCTATAAAACCAGCCCTTCTCACCCTCATTTCAGAAGTGGAGAGAACTAATATCACTCTGCCAAAATCACAACCAATCAATCAAAATCTCCCTCACACCATCATCTCTTCAAACTCTCCTTCCTCCTTTAATCACCCACAAACCGCAGACCACGCAAAAACCTTTTCAACACCCCTAATCCCCCTTCACCTCCATCCGTTTTCCAACGATCCGCTTTCAAACCTTCAATCCTCACAAACCGTAACCCACAACAACCCCACGATTCACATAAACAACAACCCAATCCCAGAAAGTTTAGAACCAGAAATGAAGAAGAAGATGAAAGAGGGATACAAATGAAACAAGTGAAACCGAGAACTCAAACCTGTTGAACGATTCGAGACGGAAGCGAGAAAATGCGAACGAAATCGATTTGAGCAGAGTAAGCGAGTTTGAGACGGAGTGATCTACACAGAAGGTTGAAGCAAATCGTTGTGATATTCATCATCTATTTGTACATCGCTAATAATCGTTCTGTTGCTTCGTCTTATAGTTTAATTTTTTTTGTTGCTGGTATTGTTGCTTCAGAATGAGGTTGAACACGATTGTGTTGTGTTGTGAGTCATTTCCTTTTTTTTATAAAAATAATAAACCTAATTTTGTGATGTTTCTCATGATGGGTCGTTCCTTTGACCCATTGACTGGTGGGATTTACATTCAATCCACCTCATCCGTGTTCACAAGAATGGAAGATGGGCTTTGATAAGCCCAAAGGATTCCATCATTATAAATAAGCACCCCCTCTCTTATTGTTTTATTTAGTATTTTTTTTACTCATGTTTGCTTTGCTATTTTATTTTATATGATTTATTTTTTTTTAGATTTTTTTTATATTGTCACTTATTTTGTCATTTTCATTTGGATTCATTTTAATATTTTGGGCCAATGATATAATACACTTCATGATTTAATCAAATCGATTAAGTTTTGATTTATTTGAGGCCTATTACTTTTTTATTTATTTATTTTATTTCGATTTAGTTCATCATTATATTTTTATTCATTTTTTTGGGTCTATGAAAACCAAACATCGACGATTTATCGATTTCTCGACTTAATCTCGATAAAGGTTAGACCTTTACCCTTTTTCCTACATCTTTTCGATTTAATTTCACTTTCATTATTTTTTTACTATTCTTATCCATTTTGGGTCCATGAAAACTAAATATCGATTGATTTATCGATTTCTCGATTAAATCTCGATAAAGGTGAGACTTTTATTCTTTATATTCATATTTTCGATTTAATTTCTTAATTGTCACTTTATATTTCTTTTATTCACTTTTGGTCAATGAAAGTCAAAAGTCGTCGATTATCAATTTATCGATTAAATCGTGATTAAGACGAGACCAACTTTAATTTTATGTCAATACTATCTCTTGTCAATATTATCTTGATTATTATCGTTCATTCTTATTCATATCCATATCATATTCATATTCATGCTTATCTAACCATTTTCATTTGTTCAAACACTACTTCCGACTAAAATACTCAACACCTATTCAAATCGTTTTTTTTTCAATTAAATCGCGAACGAACTGAATTCTTGAGGCTAGCACTTCTTGGGTTCTTGAGTGACCGCTATTGAGGCGCACGCCTTAGGTGGTGTGTCATTCGACCTTTCGCCCCTAAAACACTCGTCTTAGCTATTT
Source organism: Lathyrus tuberosus (assembly GCA_022829125.1). Classification (NCBI taxonomy): domain Eukaryota; kingdom Viridiplantae; phylum Streptophyta; class Magnoliopsida; order Fabales; family Fabaceae; genus Lathyrus; species Lathyrus tuberosus. The sequence goes on from JALAZF010000040.1 coordinate 17,152,937, forward strand.
GGAAAAAGAAATACCATTGGAATCTAGCATTCCATGTGGTACTTTCATTGTTCAACAAACAATATTTCATAAATCAATTGAATGAAAAAGGCGTCGTTGGGATCTAGCATCCCAATAATTCCCCGATTAGTTGGTTGCGAGGCCGACGTCTCGTTTATCGAATAATCGTCATTCTCCCTAAAACACTTAACAAATCAAACCATTTCCAAACCAATTCTCAACTCGTCGTCGAGCCACTTTTCAAAATATTATCGTAAGTCGAGCGCCTTTTGCCTCGACATCAAACGCACACTTGCACATCTCGTAGGTTTCGTTACTAGGAGCACCCCTAGGGACTAGTATCGATCCTCACCCTTTTTCTCAACCAATTCGACTCAATCTTTTTCAAACGCTTTTTTAATCAACCTACGAAAGAAGGAGATGCTTGGGATCTATCATTCCTTGGATCTTCGAATGAATGGCTCTCGAGGCGCGCCCTTGGGTTGTTGTTCATTCACCCTTTCATCTTAAAACACTTAATCTTTTTCAAACATTTTCGCAATCAAATCACGAAAGAACTGAATTCTTGGAGTCTAGCATTCCTTGGATTCTTGAGTGACTGCTCTCGAGGCACGCCCCTTGGGTTGTATGTCATTCAATCTTTCGTCTCCTAAAATTCAAACCCTAACCCTATTTCGTAGGCGTACCACGAACTACCCTGCTCTGATTCTTTATTCTCGTCCGAGTAAAGATACGTAGGCACAAGATTGCAATGATCTTGGCGAGCTACCTTCCCTCCATCTTCCGTATTCCCTCTATCCCTTCCCGTAGTCGAACTACGATTGCTCTGATTACTCATTCTCGTCCGAATGAGCATACGTAGGCCCGAGGTCACGATGATCTTGCCGAGCACCCTATCCCAAAACCACCCCATTTCCCCTTAGTATCTTTTCCCTTTATCTTATCGTTTTGCGTTTACCATTGAGAAGAAAACAAACAAGCTTAGATAACGTTCATCACAACTCGAACTAAGAGGTTCCCGTTGAGTACAACGGACGTGAGGGGGTGCGCGTACCTTCCCCTCACGTAACCGACTCCCGAACCCAGAATGTGGTTGCGACGACCACGTTCTTACCCCTCCTTAAAGGTTTTCTCGATATTTTCCTTTCCCTCTTTTGGGATAAATAAAGTTTGGTGGCGACTCTGTCAAACCATTTTCCACGCCTTTCGCGCAAGGGTCGTGTCTTCGATGATTTTTCGAGGTGCGACAATTGGTTTGGTTGGAATTGCTCTCAAACTCAAAACCCGATAGTGACTTGAGTTAGAAGGCAAATTTGGAGTGAAAGGGGTGATTTTAAGGAAAGCATCAGTTTGGGTGCTTTGGTGTACTCAAACTGATCACAAATGAGCTCAATTTATAGTAGAACAAGTTTGTTTTGCAAGAAATAGGGAATGGTAACTGGTACAGGTCTGTGACCAATTGTGATCAAATGGAATCTTAAGTCTCCTCTAGCCATTGACTTGAGGTTAGAGCACAGGCCTATGGTTCTTTGATTCAAGGATAAGGCTTGACTGAAGTGTTCATCTTTGCTCTGATACATGCCACCTCTAAGCATCCATTGAATGTTCCAAAACAAAATTGGAGTCTTGAGGAATCTTTAGCCTTTAAGGGGTGGCATACCTACTTGTAGTTCCAAAGACTTGAGAGGCTTATGGATCAGTGTTTGTTCCTCCTTGGTCTCCCCCTGAGGTGTACAGATGGATAAACTTGTTTGTCATTTGCACAAATTAATCAAATCGACCCCTAATGCACAAATCTGCCTTGCCAAGACAGTTTGCAGCAAGGCATGTTGCAGCTATCATAACCTCTAGCTCAGGTGGAGTTTGATGGAGTTCTTGGGCATTTTAGAAAGCTGGCATATCCTATTTCAACATGATGTCCAACTTTGGTTTTGAGTCAACCTGAATGACAATGAAAAATGCCTCTACATTTTGGAAAAAATAAGGCAGATTCTGACTTAGTGAAAATTTCACTAAGTGTTGGAAAAATGTCATTTTCATGTTTTCAGCCATTTTGATCACTCCATAACTTTGTTCCATAACTTAGAAAAATTCTAAGTTTTTTATGGTTACCCCTTTTACAAGTTAGCTCACTTTCTTTGATTTTTATTGATGAATGATGATTCAAATAACATATTAACATTGTTTTAGGGTCAATAAACCATAATTCTGAAAATTTCCAAAAAGTCAAACTTGATTTTGTGCACAGTTGACTTTTTATCGGATGAAATCCAAACTATGCGATCCTTCTGGAAATCAAGTCCTTTATCTAAATCAAACCTAATGGATATGTTCCATAGGTGTTATATGGTGTATTGAATCATGTCCCGAGGTTTGGGAGCATGTCTGGGTCAAAAGTCAAAGGTACATTTGACTTTTCCTTCAAAACCCTAATTGTGGTCCAGATGAAATTGAAACTTGTGAGTCAAGCTTCTAGGATCAATCCATTGTTGCAAATGGATCAATGTAGTGTATTGGAGACCCTCAAATCATGTCTTGAGGTATTGGCTCATGTGTGGTCCCAAAAGTCAACTTAAGGGTGAATTAGGTCAAGAAACCCTAATTCCTTATTTTTGGGTAAATGCATCCCCTGAGGTTAAATTGACTTGATGATTAGGTCCATGAGGTCCCTTGGAGTATCTTGGGTTATGCTTTGAAGCATTGGCTCATGCCCAGAGGAAAATTTCCATCTGGAGGCCCTGGTCGATCAAAACCCTAATTTGGTGACACTGTCGATCTTGATGCTTGATCCACTTGGAATGTTGCAACCTTGTGCTTGATTATTGATGTGGAATTCCTATTGATCCCTTATAGGTGTTTGAGAGGTTAGACAAGTTGAAGATCATGTCATTTCTTGATTGATCCTTTGTCTAAGGCTCTGAGAGGGCTTGAAACCCTAATTCCTGATTATGGTGAATGCTCAAACATCTCTGAGGATATTGATGAGGCATGATAGTTCATCCATATTGTGGTAAGGTCTTCACAATGATGGGAAATCTTAGTGGTCAAAATTTGGGGTATGACACCCTCCCTGTTTTTTGAAGGCTTTTACAAGTGTGAACATTAACAAGAGCTTTTGTAACTTTTAGACTTTATGGTTGCAAGGCCCGCATTACCGCCCCGCCCCTCCCTCAATTTTTTTTTGCGGGGAAGACCAAAGTTGTAAGCCCATACTCAACAATGACAACCTTTTCCGCCTCTTTTTTTTGCGAGGTGGCCCTACATGGGGAGTGCATGCCTGTTTACCACCCTACTATTGGGGAATAGATCAGGTTATGTGGTTTAAAGTCGAGCCAGTATAAATCTTGGTATGATGTTTTTATCTTTATCTATTTATTTTCTGCTGCTTAATCTCTTCTTCTTTTATTTTCTTAAAATCAATCAACCTAAAATCAATTGTTTTGTGAAAACTTTTCAAAAAATCCTATAACACAATTCACATCATCTTAGAGTTGATGTATCTTGGTTAACACACTTAAATTCCCAAATTTATGGCACCGGCCTACCATTTTCTCACTCTAGATGGTACTCAAATGTTAAGGGAGGCACAACTCATTAGCGAATTGTAGTAGGTGAAATTGGAAGCTTAGAAGGACATTGAGCCCCTTCTTCGAATCCAATCCAAACTAGATTAAGCAAATAAAAGGATGATGAAGTATAGTGATGATCTTGGTCATTCTCACGATGGTTTAAAAAGATTCTAGGAAATCACCATGATGTTTAGAGGTATCTCCTCGATCATATCCAATTGAAAGATGAAGAAATAAATGTGTCTAAGGTTCTAATGGTCATTAGTGTTGAAGAGAAAAATCATGGAGGCGCAGATTTTGCTTCTGAAGTTAGCTTTCCCCCCTCAAGTGCGAAAATGAACTTCTAAAGAGGAATTCAAACCAGTTTAGGATTGAAGGGCCAAAAGAACATGTTGTTACACTAGCTTTGGAAAATGTGGAATTTAGCAAAATGTGTAAGGAGATTTTACTTTAAGATGAGAATAGAGTCTCCGAACTGTGGAATTAATTCATGTGTTATTTTGTTTTAGAATTCTTGTGATTGTGCAACATGCAAAAGAAGAAAGAGATCCAATTCAATCAGAAACTTTTGTTGAAAATCGGAAAGGAAATAAAGGAAAAGAGATGGATTCATAAACTAAAAAAATAATTGTATGTCAAAATTTAACGTTACGATAAAATATGTTTACTTAATATATTTGGAAAACATTGTTTATAATAGTAGTTAATATTTACTTGTAATTTTTGCTAGTCCCAACTTCAAGAAATAGTTGAAAATGAGGAAAGTGATACATAAGCATTTAAAGCTATTTTTGGAAAGGAGCATCCTGGCAGGGTACGTTGTTATAGGAGAAACATAACTAAAACTTCCTTAAAGGAAAAGTAAGAGATCAGTGCTTTGAAAAAGTACACAATGAAGATGTCTCTACATTGAGGCGTGATTTTGAAGATAAGATTTATAGATTGAAAAATGCTTTTAAGACATTAATGAAACATTACAATCCTCAAATTAATATGGAATTAATAGAAGATTTGTTAGGATTATCCCATAGAAATGCTAATAGTGACGCAAAGGAGAGTGGCCCACAAATGCATTCCTCTACATCAGCTCATGCTCCCAGTCTTCTAAAGGAAATCATACACATCAATATTATTGTTTTATGTTATGTTATTGTAATTAGCTCAGTAACATGAAGGTTTTTATCCCCAAATCAAAATGAAGCGGGTTATGGTTCATAACACGGTGGTGAACCCTATATGTATTTTGTTTTATATTGTAATTTAGGATTTATGTTTGCCTGTACTCACTCTACTTGTAATTAGAAAAATCAACGCTTATGGTGCACTCCATTTTTTGCTACTACAAACTATGTTGCTTCTGAGGAATGCTAAAAATGGGCTACTGTTTTTTAATGAGGGTATTATTATATTGAAGTTGTTGTTTTATGGTGTTGAGGTGAAAGATTCGTGGCACAATAATGTTTGTTGTGGAGAATGAACCATGTACACAATCCAACGTAACAATGGATTTAACATTGTAAAGTCACATTCGTTTATAATTTTAATTGTTGGATGAGTTGTTGTATTGGATGGTTTCCATTTCTTGTTTGGATTAGATGACTTAGTTGTAGGGTTTTATCTTGTTAATAATATATTTGTTGTTAAAAAAGAGAATGGCTTAGATTTTTGTAAGAATTGTCTTAGTTGATTTTGTTTTCATTTTCATATGAAGCAAGGTATCAATGAAGATGTTGATGAGGAAGATGACATAAGTAACCAATTTCAACAGGGCGATTCAAGATATGAGGATGAAGTAGGTGAAGAACTTCAAGAGAAAAACATATGAAATGAATTTCAAGAGGACGAAATAGATGATGAAAAGGATGATTGAGATAAAGATTAGTTTGAAAAACTTAAATAAGTTGGATGTTTTTGTTTTAGGCTTGTGCTTAAGCATTAAACTTAAAGAAAATATGCATTTTGTCATTTTGGTAGACTTATACTTCTAAGTGTTAAACTTATAGTATTAATTCATGTTAGACATTGTGTCTATTATGTGTAAGTATTTGAGTTAATGTTTGAAGCTATGTATATGAGTTAATTCTTAAGAATTAAACTTAAAGAAACTATGTATTTTGTCATTTTGCTATATTTTATTAACACAGCTTTTGTGGTACATGCAATTTATGTTTAGTGCAATTATTGCTTAACTTGTTTATTTTATAAAAAAAAAATATGGTAAAAAATATTCTTAAGTAACTTATAGAAAGATTTACCAAGTGTTCCTACTATTTCACTTTTAAAGAACAATTGGTAATTGTTGCCAGATATTACAACTTTTGAAAACTATCCCCACAAAGTACCACTTTTAGGGAACATTTTTATTCGTTGCAATTTTTAACGACGCCTTAAAATCGTAGCCTAAGATGTCATGGAAAACGTCTCCTTTTCCTATATTGTTTAGGGAACGTTTTAGAAAAGTGTGCCCAAAAAGTAAAACTAAATGTCCCCTTAAAAAATAGGCAACGCTCACATAGAGGATGGCTGAAAAACGTCCCATATTCTTTTAGACAATGTTTTTCTCAATTATGGAAACACTTTCAATTCGTTGTAAAAGAGGAAAAATGTTGTAGTGGGTCCACCAGTTTGGTAGGGTGTGTTCATAATACAAGTTGGCACGTTCTCGTGATGGCGTACATATTTTTAATAATGACATGGCTCAAATTTGAGTGTTAAACCTTGATGTTGCATTAGTGACCTTTCATTTAGATTATAGAAAAGTAATAAATGATGGTCGATTATAATGAGAATACTATAATTTTACTTTGTAAAATTATTTTGACTTTTGTTTCTTTATTCTATAATCTTTGTAATAGGTGGATGATAATCCTTTTTTGGTATGTAGTCGGTGATGGTCATTCTCTTGGGTGTCCATTTTTATTCTTGGTCGGCTTGGCATTTCACTCTTTGTGGGCATTAAGTGATTATTGGTTAGGGGTGATACTTTCTCTTTTTTGAAGTTTACCATACCCTTATGATCCAACAATCTGTAATAGAGATGACCCTGACCCAAGTTTCAACCTTAATTGAATGATGGTTTGTTTGTATGTGATTGTTATTATCTTTGGTAGTGAGTTGGAATGAGATCTATTTTCCATTAATGGTGGCTTTGTATCATCTTCCCTCTTTCGTGGAGGTGTTTTGTGGGTTCCTTTATTGAGACTTCACTTTATCTTCACCCGTTTCTCCCTTTGGAAAGTGGATTAGAGTTAAGAAAAAAATATCAGAGTTGTGAGAAAAAATGAGAGAATGCGTGTTTAATTCAAAATATTTGTAAACATAAGATACTCTTAAGGCTGACGAGCTTGACAAAAGAAAGATCGACAAAAGTATGCCTTGCATATATTGAACAACAACACTATTTTATTATAAATGTGGGTAATGGAGAACATGGTTCATCATCCGAGTACTATCCGAACAAAACATCAGTCAACCACGACCAAAGACAAAAATATGTGTTAATTTCGTGGGTATATTTTACGAAAATTTGTTCAACAAACTAATTGTCACTACCGTGATCTACCACTACTGAAATAATTGTAACTTGCTTCAATTCATCAATAAATAATGACTCTCACAAGAGAAAAATAAGATTTTTAATTTTCTAAAGCCTACTTCTAACTAGGCATGGCAACATAACCCGTACTTGTGGGGACCAACTTGGACCCGTCCCGAATATGACGAGGAAAATCTACTTTGACTGAGTTTAGATTCGAGATTATATTTTCTCTAATTACAAAATATAGGGACGGGTCGATAATGTGGACACTATTATCCATCATGAACCCACCCCCGAACCCTCCATGTTTATTTTATTATTTAGTTTTGATAATTTACGTGGACAATGTTTTGATATTTTTATTTGTATTTATTATTTAAAATATTTGAAATGTATGTATGATTTTTTTTAGATTGTTTTATTTATTATTTGTAATATAATGTGATGTTGAAAAAAATAAATATTTCTATTTAAAAATTGATTTTACTAAATGGATGGTGGTGGAACAACGATACTCAAATTTAACCCAAATGCGTTTGAGACAAGTTTAAGTTTTACTTCTTCATCTCGTTCAACACTAAAGCAGAAAACAAGAATTATTTGAGAATTAAGATTAAGATTTAAAAGAAGTAAAAACATTTCTCGACCCTGTTGCCTTCCCTACTTCTATCTAAAAATATATTCAAACTGTTTTACATTAAACATGTCTTTCCGATATTTTAAAATTTCTTTAATTTTTTGTACTTTTTAACAAATTTTGATGTAATACAATTGATACCATTGAATTTAATTGGATACTAATATCTTACTCCAATCAAATGAGGATATTTAATATCACATTATTTTTTAATATTATTTTGTTTTAACTTTTAACGGTACCAAAAAATTTGCTTTAAATTTTTATCGATAAGCCATTTCTTTCGGTAATTTAATTTACTTTCAACTCGTTACTTTCAGCAAATTTCTTTTTAAATCATTCTAAACTTTCAAATTTCATGTCAATTTACATTCCAATGTTTTAAATTTCACATCATTTTACATTCCACTATTTAAAATTCCAGATCAATTTACATTCAAGCCTTTTAAATTCAATTGTCTTTTCTTACTCGAGTCATTTAACTCTAAAACAGCTGTCCTATTTGGATACAAAATGTAATGACAAAAGATTAAACAAATCTAAAATCAAATATTAATCCGTTTGTTAATTTGTACACGTATTATATAATTTTGTGAAGAAAAGTTGTGAAGACACCAAGTGGAGTTTTAATTAGTTCCGTGCAAGACTTGTTTGTATCATTTTATGGTTTGGGCCCATCGTGTCTCACGGGCTCCACCAAAGCTATTTATGGCCCAAGAAAATGAATGATAGTAACTACTAGGCTTCTTCTTATCCACTTTATATGACTCTTAAGTCCTCATTTTGAGATTGAACTCATTACTCTAGATGTTCTTTCTTTGTCGATTGTACATTTTTTCTTTGATTAGTTTGTTTGGTTTCATGAGTACTCATATACAAGTAAATTTCATTATTAGTTTGTTTGATTGCATATGTATTTATATAGTACCAATCAATTTCATTATTATTTATTGTGTGTTAGGATGGACGTGCTTTTGAATAGAGTTGGATGAGATTTAAGATTCAAGGACACCATAAAATAATAATGTGTGGGATAATGAACAAAAATAATTATATTGAACAGTCTCAAATAGTATTAATCTATTATAATTTGTAATCTAATAAGAATAAAGATAAAAATAGATAATTAAGGTACCTAAAAAATATTTATACATATTGATCTAAAATGATTTACTATGAATGATAGAACAACTTTCGAAATAACTATCAATTAAGAGTCTCAATAAAAGATTACAAATAAATTATAAGAAATTATTTCATCAAGTTCATAATAACATTTTCTAATTTTTATCATTTTGTGTGTTAATTTCTTCTCCTCTCAATATATGAATAGTTTAATTTTAAATGTTTGTACGTGTTTTTCAACTCTAAAATAATCTTCGATGATATGTCATTTCTTAGAATTATAAATTCCGGAAAATCCCTCTCTTTGTCTTTGTAAGTTTTTCTGTACGTGCTATTCACACTTAAATATGATTTACATTTCGAAGTTGCGCCTAGTACATAATTCATATGCCTCACACTTGATCCTTCATTATGCAAAAGACAATGACAAGAGTATATGTAAATAATACCTTTTGCACCTCGTGCAAGATCCATGTGTCTCGCACATGAGGTAGAACGCAAAACAAATTCTTCATTTTATTTACCACAAAAAGAGATTTTAAAACATAACAAATTTTCACATTTTCTTCAGATCAATGATGGTGTTGATTTATCAGCCAACCACCATGTTGGTCTCTTCAAGTTTGAATTACACTCTTCAACATAATTGATCAACTTCAAGAAATGCTTGAACCTTAACTAGGGTAATGACTTGGTGAATACATTTGTCACAGTGTCTTTTGAAGCAACCTTCTCCATCATAATCTCCTTCGACTCGACCAAGTCTCTAATAAAGTACAAACATATGTCAAGGTATTTTGTTCTCTAATAATACACTTGATGATTAACCATATAAATTGCACTTTGACTATCACAATGTATCTTCGCACATTCTTGAATGATTTTTAACTCCCGAGTCATACCTCTTAACCAAATGCCTTTCTTGACCCCATCAACTAGGTCACTATACTTTGTTTGATTTATAAACAATCTCACAACAAATTGTTAATTTTCTTTCCAATTAATGATCGTACCAAATAATATAAACACAAAATCCAACAAAGATTTTCAAGTTTCCTTACTTCCAACATAGTATGCATTTACACTTTCCTCTAAAATGCATTTCCTTTTAGTTTCCTTTATGTACTTCAAACCACCCTTAAATGAACCATTTAAATGCCTCGTCACCCAGAGTAATGCTTTTTAATAAACTCGGTCTGAATTTTCCATAATATGACTTACTATGTTAATGGCATATGCTAAATCTGGTCTACTACAAACCATATCATACATGATGCTTCCTGTAACGCCCCGTTTTTATTTTAATTATTATTTGTGAAATAACTGTGGATTGATGTAATTGATTGTGTGTTTTGGTGTGTTTTCGTTGTGTTTCATGTACCCGTAGTGAGGAGTAGTGGCCTTAAGAAATGAGTCTTGGGGGTAGTAGGGGTGTATGACCAATAATGTAGAAATTGGTGGTGTGGAGAGTAAAGACTAACTCAATTACTTTAATTTAATATTTGTTAAGCATAGTGTAGAATATATATATAATTAGAGTTGTGGTGAAAATTATTATTGTTAGAATTATTTCAGGAGTGGAAGTGATAATTATAATATAATGAAAATAAATAGAATAAGTTGGAATATTAGAAGTGTGGAGAGTGGAAGGGTAAGGTGGTAAATTCGTAGGAATAAGTAAGGGTAAAAGAGGCGAATCATATTTAGGGGTATGTAAAGAGTGGGGAATGAAAGTTATTCTCATTATACGTAAAAGTGATAGAAAGTTGAAGAGCAAAAGGGAGAAGAGGCTAGGGCAAGAAGAAGGAGAGGAACCCATTGAGGAAGAGGGAAGTTCATCGATACAAGGTAAGGGTGGGGTTCTTCGATCACTTAAGGGGTATATGATATATGTATGGGGGTAGATAAATTGTTAGGTTTTTACTCGTGTGTTTGTTGATTGTTTGGTGTTTCCGGTGAGAAGTTGGAATTACGTGTCGGTGATAATAAAAATGCCGGAAGTGTGTAAATGGTTTGGTTGAATTATGATTTTAAGTGTTATAAGAGTTCCTAATGTATGTATAATGTTGAATACTGACTTTGAGGTTCGATTTCTGTGATATGTGATGTTTGGGGATGTTGGAATGGGTTTAAAAAGTGATTTTTCGTGACAAAATAGCAGAAAACTGCTTCTGGTGTGTGGTTAATCGGTTAACCAATTGGTTAATCGATTAACACGTTAAAAATACGTGTTTTTGAGATTTTTGGCATGGTTAATCGGTTAACCGATTAACACTGTAACGACATATTTTTTTGAAACTTTAAAAATTCATAACTTGAGCTTCGGGTGTCCGTTTGACGCGCCGTTTGAACCTGTGGAAAGCTAATACAGTGTACCTTCTTATAAAAATAGTTTCAAGTTCTGGAATTAAAATTAACTGGTGTGTAATGAGGTTTTGTGGTGTCAGTGTATGATGTTAGTGTCGGTGTTTGTTGAACAACTTTGAAAATTCATATCTTTGGACTCGTAAATCCGTTTGGGCCGCCGTCTGAATCGTTGGAAAGCTGATTTTATGTACTTTCTGCTAAAATTATTTTTAATGACAGAATTCCAACTATTCGATGTGCGGTGTGTGTTTGCGTTTTGTGTCATGTTATGTCGAACCGTGAAATGTGGAAATTAGCTGTGCGATGCGTGTTGTTGTTGTGGATTGCGATGTTTGCATGTTTGAACAGGTGTATACTGTATGTTGGACAGTTGAGAGATAATGTATTGGTGCTATGCTAGTCATATGCATTACGTCGTTGTTGTATGTTATTGTTGAGTGCAATAGTTGTTGCTTATGATGTTGCATGATGTTGTTGTTGAGTTGTTATGGCATAACTTGTAAATGCAAGAGTTGTTACTTATGTGGTAGTATGATGATGACGTTGAGTTGTTACAGAATGTTAGGTGGTAGGCATATTTTGATGAGCTATATGCATGTTTCGATAAATGTGTGTTGATTGTTGGGTGGTATTGGCATGATGATGAATATGTTATGTGTGTGCATGAGTCGTTGTTGCATGTTGTCATTGATGGTGCATGGCATGTGCATATTTATGGGATGGCGTGCCCAGGTGGGGTGTTATCGTCTATCCTAATTCCTTGATGGAATCATTGTTGTTGGCGTGATTGTGTGCCCAGATGGGGTGTAAGCAATCACAGTTGTTGGTGCGATCATGAAATAGGGGTCGTACGTGACCATGAAATAGGGGTCGTTGGTGTGATCATGAAATATGGGTCATACTTGACCATGAAATAGGGGTCGAGAGTTCCGACGGGAACTGTGATCATGAAACAGGGACCGATTATGGTACCACATGCATTGAGTCTAGTTGGTGTCTCTTTGTATTTCTTTTGATAGTTGTGTTGCATTGTGATTGGATTGATTATCTGTGTTATGTTGAATTGTGCGAATTGTGTTGGAAGTGGTGTTGTGGGTGATATACTTAATAATTTATGCTCTTATATTTATATCATCTTTCTCTTTTGTTTGATTTGAGAATCTCACCCCTTCTGTTTGAATGTTGCCTCCACGTGGGTAACGTGCAGGTAATCAGGAGTAGTGTGGAAGTCGTGGTCGGTGAAGACGAGGTGCTTCACTTTAGTTTGGAGTCTGCTTTGATATGTAACATTGGGAGTCGGGAACGCTTTATGCATGATTTTACTTTGTTAAAGAATTACAGTTGCCTTTACATTTTTGAAAACTAATATTTCGATTAATTGAAACCGTTATATTTTGTTGATCACAATGAAGAATTTCCGCTGTGTAATAAAGATGACTTTTGGATTAAAGTTGCATTAATATTTATTATATGTTACATGTCTTATTTGTGAGCAAGTTCTTGTTGAAAGTAATACCCTTTTATTCCGAATTGTTTCATTTTACTCTGATTTTTCGATTAAATATTACGGGGGAATTTAGGGTGTTACATAGTGGTATCAGAGCAGGTCGGTCCGTCCGGCCAGGTTGTCTAGTTATGTTGTTCCCTAATGTGCGACATGTTTGTAGACACTGTCGGTGCTTGTTTTGGTTTTCCATTTGCAGGTTGGGAATGAAACAAGTGGGGGAGAAGTATCTGCTTCTCTTGGATGAACCAATTGTTGAGATATTGGATATCACGTTGCATTGGGAGGTAATGCAGTGTTGGATTGTTCAACTGTTGAGAATGGTGTGATCCTTGAGGGAAGACGGTCAGGTGTTTTCGTTGTTCGCTTCCTTGTGAGGGGGAAGGCGATGTTGTGGCTAGAGATGGGCCGGTGAGGTGTGGAGTATCCTGACGTGTTTCCTTAGGAGGTGCACAGTTATCTTTAGTTAGAACAAGATGATGTCATTTTTGGACGAATTGGTGGAAATAAACCATGTGTTTACCAATTATTTAGAGGAGTGGTGTAGTGTGTTTTTGAGACAAGTGTAGCTCCGGTGTTATTAGTTAAGAAGAAAGAAGGTAGTACGAGATTGTGTGTGGATTAGTGACAATTGTGTAAGGTAATGAGTGAGAATAAATATCCATTTCAACGGATTGATGATTTGATGGACCAACTGGTGGGCTAGTGTGTTTTCGATATAATGGAATCGAAGTCGGATTACCTTCAGATTTGGGTGGAAAGTGAGGATAGTTGGAGAATCTTAGAAGTAAGAGAAAGAGGTGGAACTCATGTTCACCATTTCCAATCTTCATTTTCGCACTTAAGGAACAGCCTACACTAAACAGGTGATAACTTTTTGCTAGTAACTCCGATGGGAGCAATTTTGGACTTTTTGGAAAGCTTACGAAATTACCTACAATTTTCATATAAATTTTGTCTTCTAAATGTTTTTGAAGAGGGATAAAAACGCGTTTGAAGATCTGGGTCTGATGCTGAATTTGGTGAGGACAGGTATACAAGATTCCTTGACTAGCCTCCATTGCGCAGGTGATAACTTTTTAATCGAAACTCGGATTAAAGCGATTCTTGAATTTATGGAATCTACAGGAAATTCCCTTCAATTTGGAATATAATTTTGTATCAAGAAGGTCTGTATTGAAGGAGATAATTGTGTTTAAAGTTGAACGAGTCTTGCTGAAACGGTTGAGATGAGGTCAGATATAAGATGTTTGGTAATAGGAAGGAGGTGAGGGTATTGGAGAAGCACATAGAGGTGCGGCGTATGCCAATATAGAATGAGTAGAGTGGAGAGATTTTTGAGGAAGGAAGAAGGTTAAATAGTAAAGTGGATTGTGTGTCATTGATGACATAGTGTCGACATGTGTCGGGAAGACCTTGGAAAGTTTCTATCACTAACCCGATGATGAGATGGTACTGTTAAGATTGTGATTAGGATGGGACCAAATGTGAAACTATACGGATCATCGAGATTGTGAAATTAAATAAAGGACAGAGGATTTATTAGTATTGTTAAAGTCCTCTATTTAGATAAATGTTTCATTTAGAGCGGACCGATTTGGATTGTACTTGAAGTAGTAGCATTTATGGTTTTGGGAGAATATTTAATAATTGGGTTGTGCTACAAGCATGTATAGGAGAATGTGTAATGGATTTTGGACTTTTATGTATCATTGACGAGGTTGAAAACAAGGAAATTAAGAAAACGGTTGTAAGCCTTAGAGAGATGGTGGAGCATTATGCTTAGGTAACTTTGGGCACGAAGTAAAGGATGCTATTGTAGTTGGGTAATGACGATGTATGTCACTGTTATGGTTGCCAGCTACCTATTGACAAATTGAGGAACTTATCACCCTTAATCTCTTGTTGATAGTAGACGAGATCATATTGGATGGGATAGATGTGTCTTGCCAGCTGGTATAGTATGTACATTGAATTGTTTGAAGTCGAGCCAAGTGCTTGTGGATTGTTGATTAGTCAATGCAAATTCCTATATCTGAAGATGAGGCAGATTCGAGGCTTTTGTATGTTGATCAGATGATGTTGATAGTTACTTATCAGAATCAGAGAACAATGTGCTGACTAAAGATATGCCAAGGGTGTCGCCGTGGAGAGCCTTATTATTATTAGTAAAGAAAAGGATGACAGCATGAGGTTGCGTGTAGATCGGTGAGTAGTATGGAAACTCACAGTTGTGTCCGGGGTAGCTTGAGTTTTGATTTGAGATGAATCGAGAATCCAATAGACATGAGACTTGAAGCATTGGAAAGATGATCCAGTGAGGGAGTAAATGGAAATGCGATACCATGATTTAACCAAGGATGTTTAGTAGAGGATAGTAATGACTAGTACGCCTTAAAGTGTGTGTAGGGAGTATGGATCTTATCTTCCATACTTATTTGGATAAGTTAGAACTGGTGTTCATTGTGGATGTTCGGATCTATTATAAAAGTCGGAAGAAGAACGTGTAGAGTAATTAAGAATTGAGTTACAAGTATTGAAAGAAGTGAAGTTATATGTTAAGTTACCAAAGTGTGATTTTTGGTTAGTAGAGATGAGTTTACTTGGTTGTGTTAATTGAGATGAGGGTATTGTTGTGGATCCATCCAAGTAGATGTAGTTCTACAATGAGGAAGCTCTGCAGTAGATTAAGGGGAGTATAATATTCTTGGACTTAGTCGGTTATTATCACGGAGTTTTGTAGCAGGAATCGCGAAGGGCGCTTAGCGCCGTTGAGTGCGCCCAGCGCGGTCTGGAAGACTCTCGCCCTCTCGAGGCAGAAGTGAGCGCGCTTAGCGTGAGTCGGATCCCGCTTAAGATGAGTTTAGACAGTGTGATAATATAAGATGGTGAAGTTGTAGCTTATGTTTTATGATAGTTGGAGATTCATGAAAGTATCTATCATATTCAAGATTTGGAATTGGCTGAGGTTATAATTATGTTAAGTATCCGGAGGAATTATTTTTATGAATCTAGGTCCGAAGTATTTAGTAATCACAAGAGTGTAGAATACCTGTTTGGTCGGAATTCCCGATGAGTTAAGTCGAAAGTTGTTTCTTATGTCTGCTTTGATGCTCGGAAGTTGGATGTGAACTTGGTAGATTTGATAGTTGCAAGTAATTCGAGTGCGCAGCGAAAGCGTGGTGTAGTGCAGTTTGTTCGTACGTGTGTAACAACGATGTTGGTAGTTTGGTTACATTGAGGTTGTGTTATGGACTTTTGTGTTTTTATCTTTGTTGTTGCCTCGTTACCTATGGTGATGGTTCGAGTGCGAGTAGCCAATTCCTATAATGGGGAATTAGGGGAGTGTTGCCTATGGTGATGGTAACGATCATGTTGTGTTCTGGTTCATAGTGAGTCTGTATGTTCGTAACTTGGTTATTTTGTGCGTCTTGAGTTGGTCGTTGAGTGCATTGCGGGAGCATTGCATCCTGTTGTTGTCGTTGACAAGGTGCATTGTTGTCTTGTGTTATTCATGGTGTTGCCATTCAGGGCATGGGAGTTGATTAGTCGGATGCGAGAACGTATCTGGAGTAGTTTGCATCGAGTAAATTTTTTAGGACGAAAATATTTTAAGTGGGGGAGAGTTGTAACGCCCCGTTTTTATTTTAATTATTATTTGTGAAATAAATATGGATTGATGTAATTGATTGTGTGTTTTGGTGTGTTTTCGTTGTGTTTCATGTACCCATAGTGAAGAGTAGTGGCCTTAAGAAGTGAGTCTTGGGGGTAGTAGGGGTGTATGACCAATAATGTAGAAATTGGTGGTGTGGAGAGTAAAGACTAACTCAATTACTTTAATTTAATATTTGTTAAGCATGGTGTAGAATATATATATAATTAGAGTTGTGGTGGAAATTATTATTGTTAGAATTATTTCAGGAGTGGAAGTGATAATAATAATATAATGAAAATAAATAGAATAAGTTGGAATATTAGAAGTGTGGAGAGTGGTGTTGGTGTACAAGGTGAATAATGGATGAAAAGGAGTAGAATATATTATAATAGAATGACGGCTACAAAGGATTACAAAAACACTAACTACCACTAGTCTATTTATAAGCTAAAACTAGGGTTACAAAAGCAACAAATAAAATACTAAAATACCCTCTAACAAACTTAATGAATAAGTTTGTGAATATAAATTAAAATATAAATTATTATTTCTAATACCATCCCTTAATTTATATTTCCCCAAAACTAACAACACCAATTCTGAAATTCTGGCACAGATATCAGATGTCCTATACGGATGTTGGGACACTGATATCCAACACAATGAACAAGATAACAATTAACAATAACAGTGCAGAAAGTAAATAACACAGCGATATGTTTACCCAGTTCGGTCTAACACACCTACTCTGGGGGCTACCAAGCCAGGGACGAAATCAATATACAATAGTATCAATTCACAGATCATACAAACACCGGATAATCTGCTCACTTAATCACTACCCTTCCTATGACTTCTACCTAAGACTCACCAAGGTATGAGGCCCTCCTCAAATCCCTCTACAACCACAACCCGTGATTGGTACCTTTCCACACAAGAAACAAAAACGAAAGACACACTTTCAAAACACACAATCCTCAATACTTCACAGCTTATGAGGATTGACACACAAGAAACTCAGTGCTTAAAAGCTTATGAGTAACTTGACAGAACTTACAACACAAG
Organism: Lathyrus tuberosus; assembly: GCA_022829125.1. NCBI lineage: Eukaryota > Viridiplantae > Streptophyta > Magnoliopsida > Fabales > Fabaceae > Lathyrus > Lathyrus tuberosus. The sequence continues at coordinate 17,170,397 of JALAZF010000040.1, forward strand.
AAAACAACCCTTATACTGTTATCAGAATGATACCAGTTAGGCTCACAAAATACACTCGAAAACCCTAAAAACACAAGTAAGTTCCACACCTAAAACTAGGTTTACATCAGTCAATATATAGCAATTAATCTGGACTGAATTGGGCTTCAAAAACGCAGCAATTAGACTGCTCACAAATCTGCAAAAATAACTCCAACAAAATAGGTCTTCAATCCAAAGTTTCCTATTATGTCTCCATAATTAGAAACAGCAGCAAATCTGAAAACCACCAAATAACTACAATCCAAAAATGCTTTGGATGCCACATAGGATGACCAAATATTCCCAGAATATTCAGTAACAATTTACACAAACAGAATCTGCATTAAAACTGAATTCACAGCGCGATGTCCTATGAACAGTCATGGAACATCTTCATTCGACATGTTGAAAGCAGCCACTTAGAACATTAAGATTCAACATCTTGCTGCTATAATAGTTTTAGCAAAATAAATGCCAACCACAAAAGCACAGAAATAATAATCTCCCCCTTTGGCTTATTTTGGCTAAAACTATACACACACAAACAAACTTGTAAAGAAGCACAAACAAAAATATCCATAGATCAGACAGCAGCGAAAACACAAAAAAATCCAGCATAGCATAGCAGCACTCCCCTTCAGCTGCATATAAACACTCAATACAGCAAACAACTCATCATAGCAGCATAAAAAAAAGACTCCCCCTCAACAGCAGCAACATTCCACATTCTCCCCCTCAACTACTGCAGCAACACAAGCACACAAGCACTCCCCACACAAGCATCCACACAATCCACACAACATACTACTCCCCTTTTTAGCCATAAATATGACAAAGGCAAGTAGAACAAGTTAAGATAAAAATAAACCAGAGTAAACTACATCAGCGAGTAGATGCACACCACATCACATGCCCAAATGTCATGCACAAACTTCAGCATTTTCCCTTCTTTCACACACTATACCACCAGAACCTCCTTCAATCTGGCAGCCAGAAGGAACATTGATTGCTATAGTTCTTCATGAATGCACACCCCAAGTCTGCTCCTCAAGTTTTCAAACTGAGCTGCATCCAGAGCCTTGGTAAATATATCAGCAAGCTGATTTTCTGTGCTCACATGCTCAAGAGTTATGACTTTGTCCTCCACAAGTTCTCTGATGAAGTGATGCCTGATGTCAATGTGCTTAGTCCTGCTATGTTGAATGGGATTTTTGGAAATATTAATAGCACTCAGGTTGTCACAAAATAGTGTCATGACATCTTGTGTGACATTATACTCAGACAACATCTGCTTCATCCATACCAGTTGCGCACAACTACTACCAGCTGCTATGTACTCAGCTTCAGCAGTAGAGAGGGATATTGAATTCTGCTTCTTGCTAAACCATGAAATAAGTTTATTTCCCAAAAAGAAGCATCCTCCAGAGGTACTCTTCGTATCGTCAGCACTTCCAGCCCAATCAGCATCATAATATCCTACTAAAATGGGACTTGAGTCATGGGAGTAAAGCAACCCATAATCACATGTACCACTCACATACTTTAGAATTCTCTTCACTTGATTTATGTGACTGACCTTGGGTTCTACTTGATATCTTGCACACACACCAACAGCAAAAGTTATGTCTGGCCTACTTGCTGTAAGATACAGCAGATTGCCAATCATACTTCTATACAGACTTTGTTCAACATTCACTCCCTTTTCATCTTTGGATAACTTCAAGTGAGTAGGAGCAGGAGTCCTCTTATGCTTGGCATTATCCAGTCCAAACTTCTTCACAATGTTCCTCGCATATTTGCTCTGACAAATAAAAATGGAGTCTTCCATCTGCTTGACTTGTAATCCAAGGAAGTAGGTCAATTCACCCACCAAGCTCATCTCAAATTCAGACTGCATTTGAGTGACAAAATGTTGGACCATTTCATCCGACATCCCGCCAAACACAATATCATCTACATAAATCTGAGCAATCATTAGTTTCCTATCCTTCTCCTTGACAAAAAGAGTTTTATCAATACCGCCCTTCCTGTACCCATTGTTAACTAAGAACTCAGTCAGTATTTCATACCAAGCTCGTGGAGCTTGTTTCAGCCCATATAGAGCCTTCTTCAGCTTGTAAACATGATCACGAAAGTTTGGATCCACAAACCCTTTAGGATGCTCAACATAGACTTCCTCATTAAGATAGCCGTTCAGAAAAGCACTCTTGACATCCATTTGAAACAAACTGAATTTCAGCAAACATGCCACTCCTAGCAACAATCTGATGGATTCCAATCGAGCCACAGGCGCAAATGTTTCATCGAAGTCTACTCCTTCAATCTATGTGTATCCTTGAGCAACTAATCTGGCTTTGTTCCTGGTAACAACTCCTTGCTCATCAGACTTATTCTTATACACCCATTTTGTTTCAATCACATTTGTTCCTGCTGGTCGTGGTACCAGTTCCCAAACTTCATTCCTCTTGAACTGACAAAGTTCATCTTGTATAGCACTTATCCAGAACTCATCTGTCAATGCTTCTTTGACATTCTTTGGTTCGATCTTTGACACAAAGCATGCATTTGACACAGTCTCCCTTGTTCTGGTTCTTACACCTTCATTCAGATCACCAATAATCAATTCCTTCAGGTGATCCTTCTGAATCCTTATAGAGGGTCCCCAGTTAGCATCCTCTACCTCTTCATTCTCAGGTCTAGTTTTGGTTTCTTGAGCACTATCTTCTACAGACTCAATGTCTTGAGAGATTTCATTGTTCATGGGCAGACATGCTCCAACATTATCTGGGACATCTTCATCTTTGCTAGAGTCATCAACCACCACATTTATGGATTTCATCATCACCTGAGTTCTGGAATTAAATACCCTATATGCTTTACTGTTTGTAGAGTATCCCAAAAATATTCCTTCCTCACTCTTAGGATCCATCTTTTGCCTTTGCTCACGATCCGCTAAGATATAGCACTTGCTACCAAACACATGGAAATACTTCACATTTGGCTTTCTACCTTTCCATAGCTCATAAAGAGTGACAGAAGTACCTGATCTGATAGTCACCCTATTGTGTATATAGCAAGCAGTATTCATGGCTTCAGCCCAAAAATGATATGGAAGCTTTTTGGCATGAATCATGACTCTTGTACACTCTTGTATAGTCCTGTTCTTGCGTTCCACCACACCATTCTGCTGAGGAGTGATTGGTGATGAGAATTCATGAGTGATTCCCTCAGATAAGCAGAACTCTTCAAACCTGCTATTTTCGAACTCTTTACCATGGTCACTTCTGATTCGAACAACACCACAATCCTTTTCCCGTTGAATCCTTTGACACAACTCTTTGAAGGCTGCAAATACTTCAGACTTTTCTGTTGTGAAACTTATCCAAGTGAACCTGGAGTAATCATCTACTACAACATAGGCATACTTCTTCCCACCAAGACTTTCAACCTGCATAGGTCCCATTAAGTCCATGTGAAGAAGTTCCAGAACTCTAGAAGTTGTGGTAAGATGTTGAAGCCTCTTGTGTGACACCCTTGTTTGCTTCCCAACTTGACATTCACCACATATTTTATCCTCATCAATCTTCAGCTTGGGAATACCTCTAACAGCTTCACTTGACATAACTTTCTTCATCCCTTTCAGGTGTAAATGACCCAATTTCTGATGCCACAGTTTGGTTTCATCTTCCTTTGACATCAAGCAAGTAGACAAACTTTCAGGTTCTTGAGGATTCCATAAATAGCAGTTATCCTTAGACCTGGTTCCCTTCATAACAACTTCATCTTTCTCATTGGTTACTAGACATTCAGATTTGGTGAAATTTACTTTGAGGCCTACATCACACAGTTGGCTTATACTGATTAAATTTGCGGTCAACCCTTTGACAAATAGAACACGATCCAGATTTGGTTGTCCTGTGTAGTCCAGCTTTCCAACCCCTTTTATTTCCCCCTTTGATCCATCTCCAAAGGTGACATAATTGGTGGAGTGAGGCCTGATATCTGACAAGAACTTCTTCACACCAGTCATGTGTCTTGAACAACCACTGTCAAAGTACCAATCTTCTCTTACAGATGCTCTAAGAGAGGTATGTGCTATGAGACCAGCCATCATTTGTCTAGGAATCCATCTTCTCTTCACTTTACCCCAACTCTGTCCTTTATTTTGTTGCTGAGCAGTTTTGGGATAACCAAAGGACTTTAAGTGACCAATCTTTCCACAGTAATGGTATCTCCATGGTTTATACTTTGATCTACAAACTATTTTCTGATGCTTCATCTGATGTTGAAACATGTGATTTGACATCCCCACTTCTTGCTTTATTTTCTGAGGAACAAACTTCAATACAGGCTTCTTGGAAGTCTCTGCTTGATTGTTAAAACCAAGGCCTTGCACATTCCCAGCTTCTTTCCCATTCTGAAGGATCTCATCTAGCTGCGTGGTACCATTGTTCAGCATCCTTATAGATTTGGTCATATTGTCAAGTTTTGACTTTTGCCATTCAACCTCTTCCTTCAGATCAACAATGGTTGATAGATGTTCTTCCTTCTCAGCTTCTAGTTGAGCTATCAGAATCTTCTGTTCCAATATTATCTGGCACCTTTCTTCATTCTTGATACACAATTCTGAAAACCCTGTGAATACTTCTTCCTTAGTGAGTTCTCCAATATAGGATTCTTTGTCAGAGTCAGATTCACAAGTAGTTTCTCCATCAGCCTTACAGATTCCAGTCAAAGCAGTCACCAATTTTGCTGATTCTTCTTCAACATCACTCTCAGACTCTCCTTCTGACCAAGACACAGATAGGCCCTTCTTCTGCCTTTTGAGATACGTGGGACACTCAGTCTTTATGTGCCCATATCCCTCACATTCAAAGCACTAAACTCTCTTCCCTTTATTGGAGTCTTCTTCAGTTTTGGATCTTCTGCCTCCATCCTGGTTCTTACTGATGTCGAGTGACTTGTTCTGAGCATTTTCTCTCGACTTCCAGTCAATCCTTTTCAACACTTTGTTAAATTGTTTTCCAAGTAGTACCAGATCTTTAGACACCCCTTCATCTTCTGAGTCACCAGTATTTGACGCAAAAGCTATGCTCTTCTTCTTTTCAGACTTCTCACTGATCCCTAATTCAAATGTTTGAAGAGATCCCACCAGTTCATCCACTTTCATCTTGTCTATATCCTGAGCCTCCTCTATAGCAGTCGCTTTCATGTCAAATCTCTTAGGTAGAGATCTGAGAATCTTTCTGACCAGTTTTTTGTTAGGCATCTTTTCACCTAGGGCACTAGAGGCATTAGCTATCTCAATAATGTTCATATGAAAATCATGAATGCTCTCATCCTCTTTCATCTTCAGGCTCTCAAACTTGCTAGTGAAAAGTTGAAGTTTGGACATCTTCACCTTTGAAGTCCCTTCATGAGCAACCTTTAAGACCTCTCACGCCTCTTTTGCAATGGTGCAGTGTTCAATCAACCTGAAGATATTCTTGTTAACACCATTGAACAATGCATTCATGGCTTTGGAATTCCCTACGGATCCTTTGTAATCTGCATCATCCCAGTCTTCCTCTTCCTTCACCACATCAGTAGGGGTACCTTTTTCATCTTTAACCTTAGGGGGCTCCCATCCTTTTATAATAGCTTTCCATGCTTGATCATCCATGGATATGACGAAAGCTATCATCCTTGGTTTCCAATAGTCATAATTGGAACCATCAAGCAGAGGTGGTTTGTTTAGAAATCCTCCATCCTTGTCCATTGTACCAGAAAGTACCTTCCCTGAATCTCACCCAGAACCAAATAAAGGTGCAAGCTCTTGATGCCAATTGAAATTCTGGCACAGATATCAGATGTCCTATACGGATGTTGGGACACTGATATCCAACATAATGAACAAGATAACAATTAACAATAACAGTGCAGAAAGTAAATAACACAGCGATATGTTTACCCAGTTTGGGTCTAACACACCTACTCTGGGGGCTACCAAGCCAGGGACGAAATCAATATACGATAGTATCAATTCATAGATCATACAAACACTGAATAATCTGCTCACTTAATCACTACCCTTCCTATGACTTCTACCTAAGACTCGCCTAGGTATGAGGCCCTCCTCAAATCCCTCTACAACCACAACCCGTGATTGGTACCTTTCCACACAAGAAACAAAAACGAAAGACACACTTTCAAAACACACAATCCTCAATACTTCACAGCTTATGAGGATTGACACACAAGAAACTCAATGCTTAAAAGCTTATGAGTAACTTGACAGAACTTACAACACAAGAAAACAACCCTTATACTGTTATCAGAATGATACCAGTTAGGCTCACAAAATACACTCGAAAACCCTAAAAACACAAGTAAGTTCCACACCTAAAACTAGGTTTACATCAGTCAATATATAGCAATTAATCTGGACTGAATTGGGCTTCAAAAACGCAGCAATTAGACTGCTCACAAATCTGCAAAAATAACTCCAACAAAATAGGTCTTCAATCCAAAGTTTCCTATTATGTCTCCATAATTAGAAACAACAGCAAATCCGAAAACCACCAAATAACTACAATCCAAAAATGCTTTGGATGCCACATAGGATGACCAAATATTCCCAGAATATTCAGTAACAATTTACACAAACAGAATATGCATTAAAACTGAATTCACAGCGCGATGTCCTATGAGCAGTCATGGAACATCTTCATTCGACATGTTGAAAGCAGCCACTTAGAACATTAAGATTCAACATCTTGCTGCTATAATAGTTTTAGAAAAATAAATGCCAACCACAAAAGCACAGAAATAATAATCTCCCCCTTTGGCTTATTTTGGCTAAAACTATACACACACAAAGAAACTTGTAAAGAAGCACAAACAAAAATATCCATAGATCAGACAGCAGCGAAAACACAAAAAAATCCAGCATAGTATAGCAGCACTCCCCTTCAGCTGCATATAAACACTCAGTACAATAAACAACTCATCATAGCAGCATAAAAAAAGACTCCCCCTCAATAGCAGCAACATTCCACATTCTCCCCCTCAACTACTGCAGCAACACAAGCACACAAGCACTCCCCACACAAGCATCCACACAATCCACACAATCCACACAACATACTACTCCCCCTTTTTAGCCATAAATATGACAAAGGCAAGTAGAACAAGTTAAGATAAAAATAAACCAGAGTAAACTGCATCAGCGAGTAGATGCACACCACATCACATGCCCAAATGTCATGCACAAACTTCAGCATTTTCCCTTCTTTCACACACTGTACCACCAGAACCTCCTTCAATCTGGCAGCCAGAAGGAACATTGATTGCTATAGTTCTTCATGAATGTACACCCCAAGTCTGCTCCTCAAGTTTTCAAACTGAGCTGCATCCAAAGCCTTGGTAAATATATCAGCAAGCTGATTTTCTGTGCTCACATGCTCAAGAGTTATGACTTTGTCCTCCACAAGTTCTCTGATGAAGTGATGCCTGATGTCAATGTGCTTAGTCCTGCTATGTTGAATGGGATTTTTGGAAATATTAATAGCACTCAGGTTATCACAAAATAGTGTCATGACATCTTGTGTGACATTATACTCAGACAACATCTGCTTCATCCATACCAGTTGCGCACAACTACTACCAGCTGCTATGTACTCAGCTTCAGCAGTAGAGAGGGATACTGAATTCTGCTTCTTGCTAAACCATGAAATAAGTTTATTTCCCAAAAAGAAGCATCCTCCAGAGGTACTCTTCCTATCGTCAGAACTTCCAGCCCAATCAGCATCATAATATCCTACTAAAATGGGACTTGAGTCATGGGAGTAAAGCAACCCATAATCACATGTACCACTCACATACTTTAGAATTCTCTTCACTTGATTTATGTGACTGACCTTGGGTTCTGTTTGATATCTTGCACACACACCAACAGCAAAAGTTATGTCTGGCTTACTTGTTGTAAGATACAGCAGACTGCCAATCATACTTCTATACAGACTTTGTTCAACATTCACTCCCTTTTCATCTTTGGATAACTTCAAGTGAGTAGGAGCAGGAGTCCTCTTATGCTTGGCATTATCCAGTCCAAACTTCTTCACAATGTTCCTCGCATATTTGCTCTGACAAATAAAAATGGAGTCTTCCATCTGCTTGACTTGTAATCCAAGGAAGTAGGTCAATTCACCCACCAAGCTCATCTCAAATACATACTGCATTTGAGTGACAAAATGTTGGACCATTTAATCCGACATCCCGCCAAACACAATATCATCTACATAAATCTGAGCAATCATTAGTTTCCCATCCTTCTCCTTGACAAAAAGAGTTTTATCAATACCGCCCTTCCTGTACCCATTGTTAACTAAGAACTCGGTCAGTCTTTCATACCAAGCTCGTGGAGCTTGTTTCAGCCCATATAGAGCCTTCTTCAGCTTGTAAACATGATCACGAAAGTTTGGATCCACAAACCCTTTAGGATGCTCGACATAGACTTCCTCATTAAGATAGCCATTCAGAAAAGCACTTTTGACATCCATTTGAAACAAACTGAATTTCAGCAAACATGCCACTCCTAGCAACAATCTGATGGATTCCAATCGAGCCATAGGCGCAAATGTTTCATCGAAGTCTACTCCTTCAATCTATGTGTATCCTTGAGCAACTAATCTGACTTTGTTCCTGGTAACAACTCCTTGCTCATTAGACTTATTCTTATACACCCATTTTGTTTCAATCACATTTGTTCCTGCTGGTCGTGGTGCCAGTTCCCAAACTTCATTCCACTTGAACTGACAAAGTTCATCTTGCTTAGCACTTATCCAGAACTCATCTGTCAATGCTTCTTTGACATTCTTTGGTTCGATCTTTGACACAAAGCATGCATTTGACACAGTCTCCCTTGTTCTGGTTCTTACACCTTCATTCAGATCACCAATAATCAATTCCTTCGGGTGATCCTTCTGATTCCTTATAGAGGGTCCCCAGTTAGCATCCTCTACCTCTTCATTCTCAGGTCTAGTGTTGGTTTCTTGAGCACTATCTTCTACAGACTCAATGTCTTGAGAGATTTCATTGTTCATGGGCAGACATGCTCCAACATCATCTGGGACATCTTCATCTTTGCTAGAGTCATCAACCACCACATTTATGGATTCCATCATCACCTGAGTTCTGGAATTAAATACCCTATATGCTTTACTGTTTGTAGAGTATCCCAAAAATATTCCTTCCTCACTCTTAGGATCCATCTTTCGCCTTTGCTCACGATCCGCTAAGATATAGCACTTGCTACCAAACACATGGAAATACTTCACATTTGGCTTTCTACCTTTCCATAGCTCATAAAGAGTGACAGAAGTACCTGATCTGATAGTCACCCTATTGTGTATATAGCAAGCAGTATTCATGGCTTCAGCCCAAAAATGATATGGAAGCTTTTTGGCATGAATCATGACTCTTGCACACTCTTGTATAGTCCTGTTCTTGCGTTCCACCACACCATTTTGCTGAGGAGTAATTGGTGGTGAGAATTCATGAGTGATTCCCTCAGATAAGCAGAACTCTCCAAACCTGCTATTTTCGAACTCTTTCCCATGGTCACTTCTGATTCGAACAACACCACAATCCTTTTCCCGTTGAATCCTTTGACACAACTCTTTGAAGGCTGCAAATACTTCAGACTTTTCTCTGATGAAACTTATCCAAGTGAACCTGGAGTAATCATCTACTACAACATAGGCATACTTCTTCCCACCAAGACTTTCAACCTGCATAGGTCCCATTAAGTCCATGTGAAGAAGTTCCAGAACTCTAGAAGTTGTGGTAAGATGTTGAAGCCTCTTGTGTAACATCCTTGTTTGCTTCCCAACTTGACATTCACCACATATTTTATCCTCATCAATCTTCAGCTTGGGAATACCTCTAACGGCTTCACTTGACATAACTTTCTTCATCCCTTTCAGGTGTAAATGACCCAATTTCTGATGCCACGGTTTGGTTTCATCTTCCTTTGACATCAAGCAAGTAGACAAACTTTCAGGTTCTTGAGGATTCCACAAATAGCAGTTATCCTTAGACCTGGTTCCCTTCATAACAACTTCATCTTTCTCATTGGTTACTAGACATTCAGATTTGGTGAAATTTACTTTGAGGCCTACATCACACAGTTGGCTTATACAGATTAAATTTACGGTCAGCCCTTTGACAAATAGAACACGATCCAGATTTGGTTATCCTGTGTAGTCCATCTTTCCAACCCCTTTTATTTCCCCCTTTGATCCATCCCCAAAGGTGACATAATTGGTGGAGTGAGGCCTGATATCTGACAAGAACTTCTTCACACCAGTCATGTGTCTTGAACAACCACTGTCAAAGTACCAATCTTCTCTTACAGATGCTCTAAGAGAGGTATGTGCTATGATACCAGCCATTATTTGTCTAGGAATCCATCTTCTCTTCACTTTACCCCAACTCTGTCCTTTATTTTGTTGCTGAGCAGTTTTGGGATAACCGTGCAGCTTATAGCAAAAGGACTTTAAGTGACCAATCTTTCCACGGTAATGGCATCTCCATGGTTTATACTTTGATCTACAAACTATTTTCTGATGCTTCATCTGATGTTGAAACATGTGATTTGACATCCCCACTTCTTGCTTTATTTTCTGAGGAACAAACTTCAATACAGGCTTCTTGGAAGTCTCTGCTTGATTGTTAAAACCAAGGCCTTGCACATTCCCAGCTTCTTTCCCATTCTGAAGGATCTCATCCAGCTACGTGGTACCATTGTTCAGCATCCTTATAGATTTGGTCATATTTTCAAGTTTTGACTTTTGCCATTCAACCTCTTCCTTCAGATCAGCAATGGTTAATAGATGTTCTTCCTTCTCAGCTTCTAGTTGAGCTATCAGAATCTTCTGTTCCAATATTATCTGGCACATTTCTTCATTCTTGATACACAATTTTGAAAACCCTGTGAATACTTCTTCCTTAGTGAGTTCTCCAACATAGGATTCTTTGTCAGAGTCAGATTCACAAGTAGTTTCTCCATCAGCCTTACAGATTCCAGTCAAAGCAGTCACCAATTTTGCTGATTCTTCTTCAACATCACTCTCAGACTCTCCTTCTGACCAAGACATAGATAGGCCCTTCTTCTGCCTTTTGAGATACGTGGGACACTCAGTCTTTATGTGCCCATATCCCTCACATTCAAAGCACTGAACTCTCTTCCCTTTATTGGAGTCTTCTTCAGTTCTGGATCTTCTGCCTCCATCCTGGTTTTTATTGATGTCGAGTGACTTGTTCTGAGCATTTGCTCTCGACTTCCAGTCAATCCTTTTCAACACTTTGTTAAATTGTTTTCCAAGTAGTACCAGATCTTTAGACACCCCTTCATCTCTGACCAGGTCACCTTCATCTTCTGAGTCACCAGTATTTGACACAAAAGCTATGCTCTTCTTCTTTTCAGACTTCTCACTGATCCCTAATTCGAATGTTTGAAGAGATCCCACCAGTTCATCCACTTTCATCTTGTCTATATCCTGAGCCTCCTCTATAGCAGTCACTTTCATGTCAAATCTCTTAGGTAGAGATCTGAGAATCTTTCTGACCAGTTTGTTGTCAGACATCTTTTCACCTAGGGCACTAGAGGCATTAGCTATCTCAATAATGTTCATATGAAAATCATGAATGCTCTCATCCTTTTTCATCTTCAGGCTCTCAAACTTGCTAGTGAGAAGTTGAAGTTTGGACATCTTCACCTTTGAAGTCCCTTCATGAGCAACCTTTAAGACCTCCCACGCCTCTTTTGCAATGGTGCAGTGTTCAATCAACCTGAAGACATTCTTGTTAACACCATTGAACAATGCATTCATGGCTTTGGAATTCCCTACGGATCCTTTGTAATATTCATCATCCCAGTCTTCCTCTTCCTTCACCACATCAGTAGGGGTACCTTTTTCATCTTTAACCTTAGGGGGCTCCCGTCCTTTTATAACAGCTTTCCATGCTTGATCATCCATGGATTTGATGAAAGCTATCATCCTTGGTTTCCAATAGTCATAATTGGAACCATCAAGCAGAGGTGGTTTGTTCAGAAATCCTCCATCCTTGTCCATTGTACCAGAAAGTACCTTCCCTAAATCTCACCCAAAACTAAATAAAGGTGCAAGCTCTTGATGCCAATTGAAATTCTGGCACAGATATCAGATGTCCTATACGGATGTTGGGACACTGATATCCAACATAATGAACAAGATAACAATTAACAATAACAGTGCAGAAAGTAAATAACACAGCGATATGTTTACCCAGTTCGGTCTAACACACCTACTCTGGGGGCTACCAAGCCAGGACGAAATCAATATACGATAGTATCAATTCACAGATCATACAAACACCGGATAATCTGCTCACTTAATCACTACCCTTCCTATGACTTCTACCTAAGACTCACCTAGGTATGAGGCCCTCCTCAAATCCCTCTACAACCACAACCCGTGATTGGTACCTTTCCACACAAGAAACAAAAACGAAAGACACACTTTCAAAACACACAATCCTCAATACTTCACAGCTTATGAGGATTGACACACAAGAAACTCAATGCTTAAAAGCTTATGAGTAACTTGACAGAACTTTCAACACAAGAAAACAGTCCTTATACTGTTATCAGAATGATACCAGTTAGGCTCACAAAATACACTCGAAAACCCTAAAAACACAAGTAAGTTCCACACCTAAAACTAGGTTTACATCAGTCAATATATAGAAATTAATCTGGACTGAATTGGGCTTCAAAAACGCAGCAATTAGACTGTTCACAAATCTGCAAAAATAACTCCAACAAAATAGGTCTTCAATCCAAAGTTTCCTATTATGTCTCCATAATTAGAAACAGCAGCAAATCCGAAAACCACCAAATAACTACAATCCAAAAATGCTTTGGATGCCACATAGGATGACCAAATATTCCCAGAATATTCAGTAACAATTTACACAAACAGAATCTGCATTAAAACTGAATTCACAGCGCGATGTCCTATGAGCAGTCATGGAACATCTTCATTCGACATGTTGAAAGCAGCCACTTAGAACATTAAGATTCAACATCTTGCTACTATAATAGTTTTAGCAAAATAAATGCCAACCACAAAAGCACAAAAATAACAAATTCCATCCCTTAAGCGAAGAAATTGATTAGTCTTGATAGCCTTCGTCAGAACATCTGCCAACTGTTTCTGAGTGCTACAGTGCACAACTTCTAACACTCTATTCTGAACCTGATTTCTCAGAAAGTGATACTTGGTCTCAATATGCTTGCTTATCCCATGCAACACTGGGTTTCTGGCAAGATTGATTGCAGACTTGTTATCAATCATCAGCTTCAGAGGCTTGTTTACCTTAATCTTCAGATCCTGCAGCAAGTTCAGAATCCACACAGCTTGGCATGCAGTAACAGCACCTGCAATATATTCAGCTTCACAGGTTGACAACACAACAACAGGTTGCTTCTTATAACACCAAGAAATAAGGCCTCCCAGAAACTTGAACAAGTATCCAGAAGTACTTCTTCTGTCAACTCTATCTCCACACCAATCAGAATCTGAATAACTCAGAAGTTCTGATTCAATCTTTCTTCCAAAAGGAAATAACACTCCATACTTCAGAGTTCCCTTGATATATCTCAGAATCCTGACAGTAGCTTGGTAATGGGACCACTTGGGTTTACTCATGAATCTTCTAACCATTCCAACTGCATAGCAAATATCAGGTCTGGTATTACACAAATATCTCAGAGAACCAACCAACTGTTTAAAGGTTGTAGCATCCACATCCTCACCATCAGAATCAGAATCTAGTTTCTGATTTGTATCTGCAGGTGTGATAGCAGCCTTATAATTCTACAGCTTAAATCTCTTCAGAAGTTCTCGTTCATACTTCAGCTTATGCAAAATGATACCTTTCTCAGAATATCTGAACTCCATCCCTAGAAAGTATGTCATTTTCCCGAGATCAGTCATTTCAAACTCATTCATCAGCACCTTCTTGAACTTAGCTAGTTCTTATTCAGAACTTCCGGCCAGCAGTATGTCATCAACGTACAAACACACCAGAATCATATTGCCTTCAGAAATATGCTGAACATAAACACCGTATTCCATCTCATATTTCTGAAAACCCTGCTTCTTGAAAAATGAATTAATCTTCTGATTCCAAGCTCTGGGCGCTTGCTTCAATCCATACAAAGCTTTATGTAATCTGTGCACCATCCCTTCCTGATTCTTTTTCACAAATCCAGGAGGTTGTGACACATAAACTTCTTCTTCTAATGGACCGTTCAGAAATGCAGATTTCACATCTAAATGCATCAAAGGCCAATTCCTGTTAGGATCTATTTCAATCACCAGTCTGATTTTTTTATGTCTTGCTACAGGTGCAAACACTTCAGAATAATCCAGCCCAGATTTCTGCAGAAATCCTCTTGCTACTAACCTCGATTTGTGTTTTCCAATTGATCCATCTGGCATTAGCTTCTGCTTGAAAACCCATCTGACGCTGATGGCTTTCTTGTCCTTTGGAAGTTCTGTCAGCTTCCAAGTCTTATTTCTTTGAATGGCCTCAAGTTTTTCTTTCACGGCCTTTAGCCAGATCTTCTGCTTGAGAGCCTCTTCCGTACTTACGGGTTCAGAGTCTACTAACATGGCACACTGACTAATTTCTCCTTTAGAATCTACTTCAGTGTCTTGCAACATGTCAAACTCCTCAAATCTTCTTGGAATATTTCTGATTCTCTGTGGCCTCTGACCTCGTTCAGAATCTTCTTCAGATGCTTGAACCCCAGAAATTTCTCCTTCAGAAGTTTCTCCTTCAGAAGCTCTTGCTTCAGAAGGTTGACTTCCTCCAGAACCTTGACCATCTTCAGAGTCTGGCATATTCCCAGAGACTGAATCACCACCAGAATCTGGATCATCATCAGAATCTGGATCATCAGAGTCACCTTCATCTTCTAAGTCTCCTTCAGAGTCAGAATCACCATCAGTTTCAGAAACTCTTAGTTCTGACCTTCCTTCAGAAGTTCTCACATCAGAGTCAGATTGAGACTTATCCCAATTCCAAACTTCTGATTCCTTCACAATAACGTCTCTGCTGAATTCAACTTTATTAGTTTCTGGACAATAAAGCTTGTACGCACCTGTACTGTGGTACCCCACCAGTAACATTACTTTGCTTCTATCATCCAACTTCTATCTTCTAGCTTCTGGAACATGTTTGTAACAAACAGAACCAAACACCTTTAGATGACTAACACTTTGCTTTTCTCCCGTCCACTTCTGAATAGGAACTATTTCCTTCAGCTTCTTCGTTGGACATCTGTTGAGCACATATGCTGCAGTGGCAACAGCTTCTCCCCACAAGTTGTGAGGAAGCTTCTTATCCTTCAGCACGCTTCACGTCATATCAAGCAAAGTACGATTTCTTCTTTCAGCAAGACCATTGTGTTGAGGAGTATAAGGAGCGGTAAACTCATGCTCAATTCCATTCTCCTCACAGAACTTCTGAAACTCTTTGGATTTATACTCACCCCCACCATCGGTTTTGAGAATCTTCAGAGTCTGACCACTCTGATTTTGAACCTTCATTCGGAACTTCCTAAATTTAGCAAACACCTCGTGTTTGAACTTAATAAGGGATACCCATGTCATTCTTGTGAACTCATCAACAAATGACACAAAGTATTTGTTCCCTCCAATCGATGCTACTGGAAATGGACCACACACATCAGAATGCACTACTCCCAAGGCATGTTTTGCTCTTGGATCAACTTCTGACGCAAATGGCAATCTTGGTTGCTTTCCTTCCATGCACACTTTGCATGAATTCTTAGGCTTCTTAATTGTAGGAATTCCATGTACCAGCTTCTTCGAATTCAGATGTTCTAAGCTTCTGAAATTCAGATGACCAAATCTTCTGTGCCACAACTCACTTTCCTCCACAACACTTGTTGCACTGAGGCATTCAGAGTCAGAAGTTCTGACATTCACCTTGAATGTTCTATTCCTTCCCTGTTTTGACTCCATAATCAGCTTCTGATTACAGTTATACAGCTTCAGAAGATTGTCCTTCATGGTAACTGAAAAACCTTTCTCAATTAATTGTCCCACGCTCATCAGATTGCTTTTTATGCCAGGTACATACCACACTTTCTGAATCAATGTTGTTTTCCCATTGTTCATAACAACTCTGACATTTCCCATACCTTCAGCGTTAAGATATTTGTCATCAGCACATCTGATCTTAGTCCTCTTCTCAGAGTCAAAATCAACCAGCCATTTCTTATTTCCAGTAAGATGATTTGAGCAGCCAGTGTCCATATACCACCAGTCTGTCAAATTCCTATCATCAGATTCAGAAGCCATCAGTAGCATAGATTCATCATCAGAACTTCTGGCTATATTTGCTTCTTCTGACTTCCTTTCTTTGTTTGACCAACAATCTCTAGCAAAGTGACCAAACTTCTTGCAACATTAACATTGGATCTTCTTCTTATCATACTTCTCTTTTCCCTTCTGAGCATTCTTTTGCCTATCAGAAGTTGAGGTTTCTGGCTTCTGACCACCATCAGATCTTCTCCTGGCTTCTGACCAAGACTGCTTCTAATGCTTCTTATCAGAAACTGCTTTCAGAGCCTGCTGCTCTACTTCCCTTTCAGAAGTTCTCTCAGTCAGACGCAACTCTTGCGCTTCTAGACTGCTTTGCAGCTCTTCAATTCTCATGGTGCTCAGATCTTTAGAATGTTCTATTGCTACCACAATATAATCAAACTGAGGAGTAAAGGATCTCAATACCTTCTCAATGATTACTTGTTCAGAAAGAGTTTCTCCACACGCCTTCATCTCATTAGTGATCAGAATCACTCTGGAGATGTACTCAGAAACTTTCTCATTGTTCTTCATGTTGAGATTCTCATACTACTTACGTAGAGACTGAAGCTTCACCTTCTTCACTGATGCATCACCACCGTAACATATGACCAGTGTGTCCCACGTAGCCTTTGCCGTCGTTGAATCTGCAATCTTCTCAAACACATTTGCATCCACACACTGATGGATGTAAAACAATGCTTTCTGATCTTTCTTCCTTGTATCCTTCTGCGCGTTCTTCTGTTCCTCCGTCTCATCTACTGCTACTGGAACATAACCTTCAGTGACAAGATCCAGAACATCTTGAGCACCGAACAGTACACGCATTTGAATCATCCAACGAGTCCAGTTTTTGCCATCAAATACTGGAAGCTTGATGTTCATGTCGCCGTTGCCGTTCATCATCTTCAACCTTGTACAGTCACTCAGATCTCACACAGTGTTTCCCAACCCACAGAATCAGAAATTCTGATTCTGATTAGATTTTTGTTCAATATTCAACACGAATCCAAGAACCAAAAATCAATCACACAAAGCCTCACGTTTCACTTGTGTTTCCCGTGTTTCCCCGTGGATCTGAACCGGAGCTCTAGATACCAATTGTTGGTGTACAAGGTGAATAATGGATGAAAAGGAGTAGAATATATTATAATAGAATGACGGCTACAAAGGATTACAAAAACACTAATTACCACTAGTCTATTTATAAGCTAAAACTAGGGTTACAAAAGTAACAAATAAAATACTAAAATACCCTCTAACAAACTTAATGACTAAGTTTGTGAATATAAATTAAAATATAAATTATTATTTCTAATAAGTGGAAGGGTAAGGTCGTAAATTCATAGGAATAAGTAAGAGTAAAAGAGGCGAATCATATTTAGGGGTATGTAAAGAGTGGGGAATGAAAGTTATTCTCATTATACGTAAAAGTGAAAGAAAGTTGAAGAGCAAAAGGGAGAAGAGGCTAGGGCAAGAAGAAGGAGAGGAACCCATTGAGGAAGAGGGAAGTTAATCGATACAAGGTAAGGGTGGGGTTCTTCGATCACTTAAGGGGTAATTGATATATGTATAGGGGTGGATAAATTGTTAGGTTTTTACCTGTGTGTTTGTTGATTGTTTGGTGTTTCCGGTGAGAAGTTGGAATTACGTGTCGGTGATAATAAAAATGCCTGAAGTGTGTAAATTGTTTGGTTGAATTGTGATTTTAAGTGTTATAAGAGTTCCTAATGTATGCATAATTTTGAATACTGACTTTGAGGTTCGATTTCTGTGATATGTGATGTTTGGGGATGTTGGAATGGGTTTAAAAAGTGATTTTTCGTGACAAAATAGTTGAAAACTGCTTCTGGTGTGTGGTTAATCGGTTAACCAATTGGTTAATCGATTAACACGTTAAAAATACACGTTTTTGAGATTTTTGGCATGGTTAATCGGTTAACCGAATTGTTAACTGATTAACACTGTAACGACATATTTTTTGAAACTTTAAAATTTCATAACTTGAGCTTCGGGTGTCCGTTTGACGCGCCGTTTGAACCTGTGGAAAGCTAATACAGTGTACCTTCTTATAAAAATAATTTTAAGTTCTGGAATTAAAATTAAATAGTGTGTAATGAGGTTTTAAGGTGTCAGTGTATGATGTCAGTGTCGGTGTTTGTTGAACAACTTTGAAAATTCATATCTTTGGACTCGTAAATCCGTTTGGGCCGCCGTCCGAATCGTTGGAAAGATGATCTTATGTACTTTCTGTTAAAATTATTTTTAATGACAGAATGCCAACTATTCAACGTGTGGTGTGTGTTTGCATTTTGTGTTGTGTTATGTCGAACAGTGAAATGTGGAAATTAGTTGTGCGATGCGTGTTGTTGTTGTGGATTGCGATGTTTGCATGTTTGAACAGGTGTATACTGTATGTTGGATAGTGGACAGATAATGTATTGGTGCTATGCTAGTCATATGCATTACGTCGTTGTTGTATGTTGTTGTTGAGTGCAATAGTTGTTGCTTATGATGTTGCATGATGTTGTTGTTGAGTTGTTACTTATGTGGTAGTATGATGATGATGTTGAGTTGTTACGGCATGTTAGGTGGTAGGCATGTTTTGATGAGCTATATGCATGTTTCGATAAATGTGTGTTAATTGTTGGGCGGTATTGGCATGATGATGAATATGCTATGTGCGTGCATGAGTCGTTGTTGCATGTTGTCATTGATGGTGCATGGCATGTGCATAGTTATGGGATAGCGTGCCCAGGTGGGGTGTTATCGTCTATCCGAATTCCTTGATGGAATCGTTGTTGTTGGCGTAATTGTGTGCCCAGATGGGGTGTAAGCAATCACAGTTATTGGTGCGATCATGAAATAGGGGTCGTACGTGACCATGAAATAGGGGTCGTTGGTGTGATCATGAAATAGGGGTCATACTTGACCATGAAACAGGGGTCGAGAGTTCCTACGGGAACTGTGATCATGAAACAGGGATCGATTATGGTACCACATGCATTGAGTCTAGTTGGTGTCTCTTTGTGTTTCTTTTGATAGTTGTGTTGCATTGTGATTGGATTGATTATCTGTGTTATGTTGAATTGTGCGAATTGTGTTGGAAGTGATGTTGTGGGTGATATACTTAATAATTTATGCTCTTATATTTATATCATCTTTCTCTTTTGTTTGATTTAAGAATCTCACCCCTTCTGTTTGAATGTTGCCTCCACGTGGGTAACGTGCAGGTAATCAGGAGTAGTGTGGAAGTCGTGGTCGGTGAAGACGAGGTGCTTCACTTTAGTTTGGAGTCTGCTCTGATATGTAACATTGGGAGTCGGGAATGCTTTATGCATGATTTTACTTTGTTAAAGAATTACAGTTGCCTTTACATTTTTGAAAACTAATATTTCGATTAATTGAAACCGTTATATTTTGTTGATCACAATGAAGAATTTCCAATGTGTAATATAGATGATTTTTGGATTAAAGTTGCATTAATATTTATTATATGTTACATGCCTTATTTGTGAGCAAGTTCTTGTTGAAAGTAATACCCTTTTATTCCGAATTATTTCATTTTACTCTGATTTTTCGATTAAATATTACGGGGGAATTTAGGGTGTTAAACTTCCAACCTCACTTTCATAGGGAGTAATATCCATAATATTTTTCTCATTTTCAGTTTGAGGTGATTGATTAACCAAACGCTTTGTGTGATGACCTAAAGGAGTGTTGACGGTTTTAACATCAACCATTACTCCACCATTTTCTTCAAGTAACTAAATTAATATAATAACAATTC
Organism: Lathyrus tuberosus; assembly: GCA_022829125.1. Classification (NCBI taxonomy): domain Eukaryota; kingdom Viridiplantae; phylum Streptophyta; class Magnoliopsida; order Fabales; family Fabaceae; genus Lathyrus; species Lathyrus tuberosus. Next base: position 17,190,629 of record JALAZF010000040.1, read on the forward strand.
ACTCCTTTTGTGTTATCTCGTGATATCCATCCTTATAATCCTATTAGCTTCACTAAGATCTTTCATCTCAAATTCTCCATTCAATATCTCATTTAGATTATCGATATATTCCTTGCTAGAGTTTTCCACCAAGATATTATCAACATATAGAAGTAGGTAGAGAATCATTTCCTTATTCCTCTTAAATATTTATACACAACATCATAACCATTTCTCACAAACCATGCTTTAGAAGAAACTCATCAAACAGGCGATATGATTTCCTAGGGATTTTCTTCAACATATATAATGATTTCTTCAAAAGACACTACTTAGACTTGTCCTCTACAAAACCTTCAAGTTAATCCATGTGAATTGTCTCTTGAATATCTCAATGTAAAAAAGTTGTTTTGACATTTGTTTGTTCCAACTTAGTATTATATTGACTCACAATAGTTTATAGGACCCTTATTGAACATCGCTTTACCCCAAGTGAAAAGATCTCATTGTAATCATTTTTCTTTGCCTGAGTAAAACCTTTTTCTACTAGTCTTGCTTTATACCTTAGTTCTTCAACCTCTAAAATACATTCCTTCTTCTTGAAAATATACTTGCAACCAACCATCCTTTGACTCTTAGAAAATTTCATAAGTTCCAAAGTATGGTTCTTCTCTAATAAGATCATCTCGTCATTTACCACCTTCAACTATTTATGAATTTATTTGCTTTCAAATGCATCTCTAAAGGTTTTTGGTCCAGATTATTGTAATCATTCATTATCTTTCAAAGTATAACATATAAGATCATCACAACCATATTGTTGTGAAACAACGTCGTCAATAACAGAACAAAGTTATGAGATAAAGATTGAGTTTCTTGAACAAACACAAGAAACCCTATTAGGTTTTACAAAAGGGAGAAAAGAAAGAAGAAGAAGAATAGAGAATTGGTTAAAACTGTTTTACTATTCACTTTCTAAATAAGGGTTCAAAGATTACAAGTGAATATCAACAAATATCCTCTCTCACCCTAATTAGGATTTGCACCACCTTTCAAAGATGAGAGACTAGCATTTATTTATAAGAAAATTAACATACTAACTGTTAAGTGCAAATTTTGACTTAAAATGAACCATCTTTCTTGGCACTTTTCATCTCAATTCTCATGTTTTAATATATTTCTTTCTTGTTCTTGTGTAATTCTTCAACATATTGCAAATACCTTTGGATTCTTTGATGTGTGTGTCATTGTGCAGGATTTAGGCATAAAACATTAATGATTAAGATACAAATGATTGGACAAGGAAGCCAAAGAAAATAAGAAGTTTCAGCAAGTTCGCTGAGCGAACCAGCAGCGAGCAGCCGGTGAAAGTTCACTGTACGGACTCACAGTGAGGACCAAGCGAAGAGAAAAGCTTGGATGGTAGTAGGAAATGGGCCCAAAGTTCGCTGGGTGAAGTTGAAGCGAAGAGTTCGCTGGACGAAGAAGTGTTCGCACTGCGAACTCAGATATTTTCCAAGGGCGATTTTATTGTTTCTGAGGCACTTCAAGTGCCAACAAGTGGTCTTCGATGGGCAAAGAGGGTGTTTTCTAGGCGAACATGACAAATTTTAGTTTTACTATGTATGTACTTTTCTCACTTTTTAGAAAAAAACTTGGATAACTCTTGTAACTTGTATATTTTCATAATAGAACTTTTCTCACTTTTTAGAAAAAAAACTTGGATAACTCTTGTAACTTGTATATTTTTCTTGTTGGGTTTGGATGTAATCTTTTGATACCTTATGTATTTCATCTAATATATGTTTGTGAACTAGTTTTGATTCAATATTGATGTTGTCTTTGATTTCTTATTTATTGGTCTTGACAAAACCTTTTCAAATCTTAGATCTTAGATATTCATTTATCAATGAGCAAACTTTTGACATTGTCTTGTAAGTTGATATTCACTAGTATCACTTTTATTTTATTGTGTTGATTACTAGCATGGGTAGCATAAGTAGGATCAGTACGGTAAAGACCACGATAACGTTTTGACGTGAACGGTATTGTGAGGATGCGTGATAATAGAGATGAAGAACTATGTTCACATACATTTGGAAAATTAGGTGAATTCATGTAAAAAAGGGTTAAGCGTATGTACTTATTCTGATCATGGCGTTTTATGTGAATCAATCGTGAATATGATATGGGTGTCATCTTTGGATACCTGTTAGGTTCTAGACTCTAGACATAGATTTAAGTTTAACATTTGTTTGAGTATCAGTTCTTAATGCTCTGTGTTGTTGAGTTGCTTGAGACATCACCAATGAGGCAATACGGTTGTTCTCTCAACTTTGCGTTAGACATAACCTCGGTTATGGGTGATACATGAGGATATCAGATGAATTATTGATTTGTGTTTAACTTGGTTAGAATAATGCATGTGTTATCAATTGATGAGATCCAATCCCAACAAGGATCCGTTTATATTTTAAGTCTTTATATTTTTTGTCGCTATATTTTCAGCTTTTATCTATTGTATCTTTGATCTTTCAACCATTTTGTAACAATAAGCTTAGAAATGTAGAAGTTGTTGAACGAAATTCTTTCCCTCGCACCGATCCCTGTGGAGATGATATAAATCTCGGAGGAAATCCTTCCAAATCTAAATTTTTGCTTCTTGCCGCTATGTTGCAGCTCGAACACTAACCTAATAGGCTTTTACACACAGGCTCATTACACAAGTTAACTTAGGGAACAAGCTAACTTAAACAAATGGGCTTACAACCAAGACCCAATTGCACATACTAACTTAAATTACAAGGTAATATATTTCGACAACATTCTTGAACATACTTCTACTACAGCATGCATAATAACTCCTGTCGAAATATCAAGCTACTCTTGTCGACACTAGAGTTCAATTTAAAATACCACACATATCTTAAAGGTGGTGCAATGTCCCTAATCACCATGTCATGAGTCAACTGATATTCTAAAGCCATTCTTGGTTGCAATTCCCTATAACTAAGTGAGAGGTTCAATTTCCTCTACATTTTTAATCTAACTAATAAGAACATCCATCTTCAACTGAGTCTTCTCTATCTTAGTGTCTTATTATTTTACTTTGAGTTCTTTGGACTTCATCCTCACACGATTTTCGTCCAAAACAATATCCCTGCTTATAATGAAATTTCTTCCTCCAGGTTCAATCTTCCACAAGTTGTATCCCATCATACATTTAAAATAACCAATGAGGACACAATTCAGAACCCTAGCAACAATCTTGTTGATCGTGTCGTACGCGGTCAAAATAATTGCAAAATTTTAAAGGTATTGTAGTACAAGATTGTTAAACTTTGGTAAATTCTTAAGTACCTCTAAATATTAATAACCAAAATTAAGAATGATAACATAAAAAAATTATGGATTGCTCATATAAAAATGCTTATAATTAAATGAAAAAAAAAACAATTGAATTAAGATAATTGAAATACTGATTATGACGATTTTCGTAATATATATTATAAGTTCTAAAACATATTTAGTCTGTTAATTATATTAATGTTTGAGTGTAATCCTAATCGATCAAACGATACAACTAGCCTTACACGAATTTAAATTGAACAACTGTTACAAAACTATTATAGTTCTTCCATGACCATTACAAAGAAGACATAATTGTTTTAAAACTAAAACTAACATTATACAATCTATCAAACCATATTTGAATTAAAATTAACAACCCCTCATATTAAATCAAATAATCTCATTATAAATAGAATCGTCAATTAATTTTTTCAATTCTAATTTAAACAAACACATATTTTAAACCTTGTTCATGAAAATGGACATTTTTTATCAAATAAACTACGATAGATACAACTTCACCCTATAAAATACAGGTTAACTAAGCTCCCAACAAGATGCGCCTTAATTGCTCTAAAATGGTAATACTCACGTGTTTATCTATGATATTATGTTGTGGTTATCCAACTACGCATCTATGCCTTTTTATACCTTGTTTCTTATAAAAAAAACTTATCTAAAACATACTCTGTTCCATTTTAGTTCTCAATTAATTTCTTAAAAGAGTATGGAATTCCTTAAACTTTTCAAAGGTGTCAAATTTATGTTTTAAAATGTGAGCCCATGTTGTTTTATAAAAATAAATAATTGTAATGAGAAAATATAAACTACCGCAATGTGTTTCCACCCTTGCCAACCCAAATATCAAAGTGAACATAATTACTATAGTTATGCATATCGCTCCAAAACTTCACTTTATGTTGTTTTCCTAGTAGGCAATGTTCATATAATTTTAATTTATTTAATATCTCACTACATAAAAAACCTTTCTTAGCAAGATCTATCATACCTCTTTCACTAACATACCCTAATCGCACATTTCAAAGTTTATTTTTGTTATGAAAATCTTGACTACCTAATGATACATTACAAATAATTGGGAAACCATCAAAAACATACAAACCGAGTATTTTAGACCCTTTAGAAATTATCAATACATCATGAAAAATTTTAAACATTATATGTTCAATTCTAATGCAATATCCTAAATCATCAAATATACTTATGGACAAACAAAAATCACTTATGTTCGATATCATACTTCTTGTTAGTTAAAATAAACTTACGGTTGTCAAACATATTAAACTGAACCGTATCAATATCATAAACCTTACAAACCTGATTATTACCAAGTAGAAAAACTCTACCTTTTTTTAGATTATAAGTTTCAAAGTATTTCTTCCTTGAACACATGTGATTAAAGAATTCTTAGTCCATGACACATCTATTATTCATATTCAAACTCATTACCATTAGCACATCAACATCCTCATAACCATCCTCATTTGAGGCAATGACAATCTGAGCATAATTATATTTTTTGGCCCTATCAGATGATCTTTATTAAAATGGCTTTGTTTTATGACAAATGAAGCATTTGTATTTTATCTTTTCAAGATCTTCGTAATTTGACTTAGACCTAGATTTATTCCCCTTGGTTTCCCTAAATCTCGCTCATCCCTATTAAAATAATCAAGTATTCTCCATCACCATCAGCCTTCAATACTTTCCTCTTAGTTAACTCTTTGGATTTTATAGTCAAATGAACCTCTTCCATAGTGATACTTTCTTTGTCTCCCTAAAGAAGGGCATCTTTGAACTAATTAAATAATCTAAGTCATAATCCCAACAAGATTAGAACCTTGTCCTCGTCAACAAGTTTCTTCAAAATATTTTACAAGTCATCAATAATATTATGAATTTCATTTAATTGCTCCACAATTGATTTGTTCTCCATTATCTAAAATGAGTAGAGTCGATGCTTCAAATATAACATATGAAGCAAGAACTTGATCATATACAATAATTTAAGTTTGACCAACATTTATGTAATGGTCTTTTCCCTCGTGACTTCCCTTAATAATATTGTATCTCTGAAGCACAGATAATGACATTCATGACCTTATCCACCATCTCGGTCTTTTCTACTTATATTAAGCATGCCAACATCAAATCTTCACCTTTCAATACTTTGACATACTTTATTTTAATCAAGATTGCTTTCATCTTCATTTTTCTCAACTCAAAATTATTCCCTTAGAAAAACTTCTCAATATCCCATTTAAATCTCATGGAACTCACTTGTAAACTTAGACCTTATGCTTCCTAGTGGAAGTAACTTGATGTGATATAAAAGATTCAAACACATAAAAAATGGTGTGTGGGAAGAAAAAAACCCAAAAACAACATAAACAATGCAAATCCATACGATAACAAGAATAAATAAGAAGGTAGAGAACCAACAAACACAAAAATTATTTACTTGCTTCTATCCAAAATGATATACTCTGTGGAAGAAAGTAGTTATCCGATTTAATACCAATCAATAATCTTAACGAAAAATTATAAATAAGTTACAAGAAGTTGTAGTATTAAATCGAACTCTAGTCTCGACGGGAGTAGCTTCAGGATACAACTGGGTCGAATGTGCATATTGTAGTTGACGTTTTTTCAAGCATAGAGTAGGCGAAGATAGCTATGTATTATGTTATGTAGTAGCTATGTATGTCATGTATAAGTGGTATCTTCATACATAACATACATATGCTAGTAGTGCATAAATAGGTTGCTCTCTCACTTGTTAGTGCATAAATAGTGACACAATATCTCCTCCTCTCAATATATGAAACACTCAATTCTAAAATATTTGAAAATATTATCCAACCCTTAGATAACCTTCAAAGATATTTCAATTCCTATAATATAAATTTCTAAATCGGTCTCTGTTTAAAAAAAATTCTCTAAAAAAAACACTTAAATATGATTCAGATTTCTAAATCATGTCTTACTCTCGATCCACATACCTCACACATCCCTCAGTGTCTCGCACATAAGCTTACCTAAGATCTATGTGCCTTGCACATGAGATATAATTAAAAGTCTTCGATTTTTCTTTTTACTATTAAAGTGATTTAAAAAATAAGAAAAATTAAATTTTTTACATTTGATTATTTACGTATAATTTGAAAAAAAAAAGTAATTTTTGTTAGACTAAATTGACCTTAAATGACATAAAAGTGGGGTAATTTTTTTAACTCAAACTTAGGTAATTTTATCACTCCAAATTAAAATGATATAATAATTTGTAATACTGGTAGAGATGTTTCTTGTATTAGAACTATCTAAATCTTGAATTAGTTCTTTTCTTATTAGGGCTTATTCCGTTCACCTCCATTATAATTAAAAAAAAAGTTATATGTTTTCAACGTTTAATTCAAATTTTGCATTAGAATTTTATAAGCTTAATTAAAATTTATTAAATATAAAAAATACAGAGTTTTTTTTCAAAATACTTAGTTCAAAAAATTGCAAAACAAAAAATAGAATTGAAAAATATTTTTCAAAAAACCACTTGCAAAAATATATAAAAATGTAATAATTTTGTATTTAGTCATTCATATATTATCAAATAACAACAAAATTTATTATATTTAGACAATAATTTCTCATTTAATACATAAAAATTACAATAGACAAAATTGAAATAAAAAACATAGAATAGTAGTATAAAACAATTTTAAAAAATTTAGAATGAAATAGAAAGAAAAAAACAGAGGAGATGAGAGATTAGATACGATGAAAAAAAAACAAAAGATATGAAAAATTAGAGAAAATGTGGGATGAAAACGTAATTGGAAGCTAGAACACTAGCATAAATATGAAAAGATGAAAAAGAAAAAAAAAACATAAGAGAGAAGATATTGGAGAAGAAGAGACGAGATGTATCTGATAAAAAAAATGAGAAGAATGTGTAATACTGCTATGATAAACTAAAGAAGACTAAAATTGAAACTCTAAGTGTCTGGAAAAAAATATCGTTCGTAACCGTACGGCTATGACATAATAGATTTGGGTTTGGGTTGGATGTGGTTTAAGTGAAGTTTGAGTTGTAATATAATGCGGTTTAGTTTGGTTTGTTTTGGTTTTTAATATACAAATTGCAAACTGAATCGAACTGTGCAATTTTGTTAAAAAATGACTCAAACACATTTGAATTGTTAAGAGTCTCACATCGGATAATATATGACTTGCACATTTGTTTATAAGTGGGGGCAGTCCTCACTCTACCAATCGGTTTTGTTGGGTTGAGTTAGACCCAACCACATTTTTTGACATGGTATCAAGAGCTTCGTTTAATATCCGGTAGGCCACCTACTATGGTTTCCACTATTGAGCCACCCACCATATATTTTCATGCTCCAGCTGTCTAATTCTGAGCAAGAGGGAGTGTGTTAAGTGTTCCACATTAGATAAAATATGACCTAAACATATGCTTATAAGTGGGGATAATCCTCACTCTACCAACCAATTTTATAGAGTTGAGTTGTACCCAACCACATATTTTGACACAAATCAAATGCGATTTTTTACAATTTTCAATTTGGTTCAATTTAATTAGTGACTCTTATTGGACTTCTTCGGTTTTACATACCCTAAATAAACCTAATAAATTCAATTAAACCAACAAAAAAATAGGTTAAAAAAGAAGATTATTGAATAAACAGATTTTCAAAAATGAAAAAATATTCAAAACAATTAAATTTCATATAAATTCAGAGTCATTTAACTATGTCACTTCCAAATTAAACCAATCACTATTAAATTTTTTTTTTTTTTTTTTGTTGATCAATGAATTTATATATGAATGGTTGGTAAGATTGTTAAACTTAATCTCCCATGATATATTTTATTTTATATATATATATATATATATATATATATATATATATATATATTAATGTAAAAAAAATTTATTAATAAGCAACACATTTTGAAAAAAAAAATATCTGAGTTAATATTTATATTTTTATTATTACACATTAGTGAAATATTTTATTATTATTATTATTACTAGCGTCCAGACAGGCAAACGAGTGCCCGTCTGTCTGCTTTTTTAATGCGCATGAATGAAAATATAAATGATAATTTTTATTTAAATATAATTTAAAAAAATATTATGTGAAAGTTAATAATAGGAAGTGACGGGGAAATTAATAATAAAAGTTTCGTGGAAGTTAATAATTAGAAGGTATTAAGTAAATTACAAAATAAAATAAAGGTAAAAATGGTAGAAAAAAGGGCTACGCCAAAATAAAGTATTCCTTTATTATTATTATTATTATTATTATTGTTATTATTATTATTATTATTATTATTATTATTATTATTATTATTTTGGGTTAATGAAGTTTTTTGTCCTCATAAATATCTCAAATTTACTTTTAGTCCCTCCAAAAATTTCCTTCAAAGAATGGTCCTCATAAAATTTTTAATTTTAACTTTTGGTCCCTCCTGCCAATTAGCGACGGTTTTTACAACTTAGAGACAGAATTAGCGACGGTTTAGCTAGTTTTAGCGACGGTTTTTTATTTAGCGACGGAAATGGCGACGGTTTTAGTGACGATTTTGGCAGGAGGGACCAAAAGTTAAAATTAAAAATTTTATGAAGACCATTCTTGTTAAATGTAACTCATAGTGTCGAAGTCGAATCATTCTAGTGTCGAATAGCTTTGTGTCGAGTTGTCGAAGGTGTTTCGACAGATTCGTTTTAGATTTGATTTGATTTGGATTCAGATATGGTTTAGATTAGATTTGATATTTTGGGCTTTTAATTTTGGTCCTTTGCAAATCTATATTTATAAATAGGAAGTATCCTAGCATTGTAATCATAACATTGTATTGTATTCACAGTTGCAGATTTAGCAGTGAAAGTATAATATATTCAGAAATCTCACAGTTCGTGGGTAAAACACTTCTCCTCCAAATATTTCTCTTCTCTCTCTTTTCTTTCTTGTTGTTCTTGTTTGTTCTTCTTCTTTCTTTGTTTTTCATTGTCATTACGTATTGTTTGTGGGTTGGTCATCAATCTTGAGATCAAGATTGAAGTGGAATTCTCATAGGGTGTGTTGAATTTCCAACATCTGGTATCTAGAGCTCCGGTTGCGATTCAAGGAGGAAAATTGTGATGGCTATGAATCATTCAAATGGGCACTTTCCGGCGACCCTACCAATTCTCAAGAAAGATAATTATGAGAATTGGTGCAAGCAGATCAAGGTGGCTTTCTGTTATCAAGATCTTTGGGATCTTGTGAAGGAAGGAGTAACACCGCTTGGGGAGAACGCGACGGATCAAGAAAAGGCTGCACACAAAGAATTGAAGAAGAAAGATTATAAAGCGCTGTTTATAATCCATCAATGTGTTGATCCAGATAACTTTGAAAAAGTTAGCGATGCAGAATCAGCAAAGGAAGCATGGGAGATTCCTTAAAAGTCATTTGGAGACGCAGAGAAGGTGAAAGAGGCGAGGTTACAAACTCACAAGAGAACCTATGAGTTGCTTCAGATGGAAGACAACGAAACTATTTCAGATTTCTTCACCAGAGTTACAAAGCTGGTGAATCAAATCAAAGTATGTGGAGAGGTGTTGACATCAAGATCAGTTGTTGCAAAGATCTTGAGGTCATTGGCTCCAAAATTCTACCACGTGGTAGTTGCCATAGAAGAGTCGAAAGATTTGTCAGTATTGACAAAGGAAGAGCTTCAAGGGACGCTTGAATCTCATGAACAAAGGATGTCTGAGAGAGCTGCAGCAAAGTCGAAGAGTGATATGGCTTTGCAGGCACAGTCAGAAAAGGAAAGGAATGGTAAAGGTAGCTGGAATGGCAACAAAGGAGGAAACCAGTCGAATCAGAAGAAACCTTGGAACCAAGGCAACCAAAGAGGTGGTGCTGCAGGTAGAAGAAAAGGTGGTGATCGAAAATCTGACAAAAGTCACATTCAATGTTTCAATTGTCAGAAGTATGACCATTATGTTAGTAACTGTCCAGAAAAGAAGAAAAATCAAGAAACTGATGCAAATCTGGCGAAGCATGAAGAAGAAGAGACGTTGCTGATGGTCATAACAAAAGATGAAGAAAGATTCCAAGATCAGTGGTACTTGGACTCAGGATGCTCATCACACATGACTGGGAGGAAAGATTGGTTTGTCAACATGAAGCCCTCGTCGAAGAACACGGTGAAATTTGCAAATGACAACACTCTAGCAGCTGAAGGTGTTGGTGATGTTCTGATTATGAGGAAAGATGGCAAAAGGTCAACAATTTCCAATGTGTTGTACATTCCAGGTATGAAGAGTAATTTGCTCAGTATAGGGCAGCTAGTCGAAAAGAACTACAAGGTAGTTGTCAAAGACAAGATGATGAGAGTTCTCAACGCAGGTGGTAGGTTGATCTTGAAGGCTCCAATGTCTCAGAATAGGACCTTCAAGATTGAACTCAAGGTGATGGAGCACAAGTGTCTAGCAACAGCAGCCAGCAGAGATGAATGGTTATGGCATTTTCGACTAGGCCATATCAACTTCAATGACATCAGAGAGCTGAAGAGAAGAAATATGGTTTCAGGATTACCAGAAATCGACATTCCAAGTGAAGTCTGTGAGGAGTGTGTTCAGTCGAAACAACACAAGAATAGCTTCAGCAAGGATGCAGGAAGGAAGTCGAAGGCAATTCTGGAAGTCATATACTCTGATGTATGTGGTCCAATCCAGGTGGATTCGATTGGTGGCAACAGATATTTTGTCACGTTTATAGATGATTTCAGTCGAAAGTTATGGACTTACCTCATCAAGAAGAAAAGTGACATGATTGAGGTATTTTCCAGATTCAAATCCATGGTCGAAAGACAGAGTGGTCGAAAGTTGAAGATTCTGAGGACAGATGGTGGTGGAGAGTATGTGTCGAAAGAGTTTGATGTATTATGTGAAAAAGAAGGGATTGTGCATGAGGTGGTGCAACCCTATACACCACAGCAAAATGGAGTTGCAGAATGAAAGAACAGAACCATCATGAATATGGTGAGAAGTATGTTGAATGGAAAGTATCCACCCAAAGAATTATGGGGAGAAGCAGTTTCGACAGCAACGTATATTTTGAACAGATGTCCGACGAAGAAGCTTGAAGGAGTTACACTAGAAGAATGTTGGTCTAGTGTCAAGCCAAGCCTCAGTCACTTAAAAGTGTTTGGATCTATAGCACATAGACATGTGCCAGATCAGTTGAGAAGAAATCTTGATGACAAGTCGAATCAGTTGATCTTGATAAGATATCATTCGACTGGAGGTTACAAGTTATTCGACCCAGTGAATAAGTAGGTAGTGATCAGCAGGGACGTGATCATAGATGAGATTAAATAATGGGATTGGACTGAGAATTCCAAGAAGGATTCAGTGAGAATCTCTTGTGAAGAACCAGCCACTGAAGTCGAAAGAGAAGTTCGACAGGAACCAGTTGCAAATGAAGCAGGTTCAAGCAGACCTCGACGAACAAGACACATGCCTGCAAGGTTGCAAGAATGTGTAATTACATCAGATGATGTGGTCGATGAAGAGGGTGAGCTGGTACATTATGCTTTCTACGCAGATGTCGAACCAGTCAATGCAGCTGAAGCATTGAAAGATTCGAAGTGGGTGAAAGCAATGAATGAAGAGTTAGAGTCCATCGAAGTCAATAACACCTGGTCACTTGTCGAATTGCCTCAAGGCAAGAAGGAAATTGATGTGAAGTGGGTTTACAAGGTGAAGGTGAATCCTAGAGGAGAAGTAACTCGACACAAGGCGAAACTTGTGGCGAAAGGATTTCTATAGAAGGAAGGAATCGACTTCGATGAAGTGTTTGCACCTGTTGCTAGAATCGAAACAATCAGGTTGGTTGTTGGTCTAGCAAATATGAACAATTGGCACACATGTCAGATGGATGTGAAGTGTGCGTTCCTTAATGGACCCTTAGACGAAGAAGTTTATGTCGCACAACCAGCTGGGTATGTGAAACAAGGCGAAGAATGAAAGGTGTACAGGCTGCATAAAGCCCTGTATGGACTTAAGCAAGCTCCAAGAGCTTGGAATAAGAAAATCGACAGCTTCTTAAGGGAAAAGGAATTTGTGAAGTGTACGACTGAGCATGGAGTATATGTAAGAAGAAGCAATGGCGAATTGCTTATACTATGTCTCTATGTCGATGATTTGTTGATAGCAGGAAGTTGCAGGAAAGAGATCGAAGATTTCAAACATGACCTAAGTGAGGAGTTTGAAATGTCAGACTTGGGAGATCTCTCATATTTCCTTGGCATCGAATTCTACAAGACTAGTAGAGGTTTGATGATGCACCAACGAAGATATGCAGGCGAAATACTCAAGAGATTTGAGATGCAAGATTGCAACTCAACTTCGACTCCAGCTGAGACCAGACTGCAACTGTCGAAGGATCCAGACGAAGATGATGTCGACCCAACCCAATATAGAAGACTTATTGGGTCACTGAGATACCTTTGTCACACAAGGCCTGACTTAGCATACAGTGTGGGTATGGTAAGTAGATTCATGCAGAAGCCAAAGGTATCACACCCAACAGCGACGAAGAGGATACTGAGGTATTTGAAAGGGACTCTCGACTATGGCATTTTGTTTCCTGCAGCTGATGAAGGAAGAGAATGCAAGTTAGTGGGATACACCGACTCTAGTTGGTGTAGTGATGCTGAGGATAGAAAATCAACAACTGGATACGTGTTTATGTTAGGTGGTGCACCAATTGTTTGGAGTTCGAGAAAGGAGCCAGTAGTGGCATTGTCATCATGCGAAGCAGAATATATAGCTGCCTCTCTTTGTGTATGTCAAGCAACCTGGATGGTGAACTTGGTCAAAGAGATTACAGGGAAGAATCATGGAGCAATTACCATGAAGATAGACAGCATGTCAGCTATCAACTTGGCGAAGAATCCAATAACACACGGTCGAAGCAAGCACATCGAGATGAGGTTCCGTTATCTTCGAGAGCAGGTAGCAGAAGGGAAGATGAAGTTGGAACACTGCAGAACTAAGAATCAGATTGCAGATATCATGACGAAGGGAGTGCAGGTCGAAGTGTTTAAGAAGCTAAGGACTATGATGAATGTAGATAGTTTAGACACAATGAATTAGGTGGTGTGTTAAATGTAATTCATAGTGTCGAAGTCAAATCATTCTAGTGTCGAATAGCTTTGTGTCGAGTTGTCGAAGGTGTTTCGACAGATTCGTTTTAGATTTGATTTGATTTGGATTCAGATATGGATTAGATTAGATTTGATATTTTGGGCTTTTAATTTTGGGCATTTGCAAATCTATATCTATAAATAGGAAGTATCCTAGCATTGTAATCATAACATTGTATTGTATTCACAGTTGCAGATTTAGCAGTGAAAGTGCAATATATTCAGAAATCCCACAGTTCGTGGGTAGAACACTTCTCCTCCAAATATTTCTCTTCTCTCTCTTTTCTTTCTTGTTGTTCTTGTTTGTTCTTCTTCTTTCTTTGTTTTTTATTGTCATTACGTATTGTTTATGGGTTGGTCATCAATCTTGAGATCAAGATTGAAGTGGAATTGTCATAGGGTGTGATGAATTTCCAACAATTCTTTGAAGGAAATTTTTGAAGGAACTAAAAGTGAAATATAAAATATTTAGGAGGACCAAAAACTTCATTAACCCTATTATTTTTATTATTAACCGTGAGAATGAATAAAACGGTTATATATCATTGTCAACTAGTTGCTTCTAATTGCAAACAACAAAATAATACATACTATTTCAATATATGTGTATTTTTCACCATTTTAAAAGTAGTATGTAATGTTGTCTCTCCTTTTGTAGATGAATAAATATTCATAAAAAAAATACATTAACTATAGCAATACTCAATGTCTAACCACACAATAACTCAACTTAAGGTTAAGTTGAAAAACAAACAAAATTTAACCTAACTATATATGATATAATATGGCGGCGCATATATTTGACAAATGAATTATGAAATACATAATTAAGATTCCACCTTGGATTGATGTTAACGCTACAATATATCTTTGATTTATATAAACATTTCACTTTTCTTTTTATAGTGGAGATAGATGTTCACATAAATTGTTCAAGAAAGAATGTCACAAACGTTTCATGGAAAATGACTCAACCCATACTTATTATTTATTTATGGTTTAAATATATTTTTGGTTCTTATAAGTTAGCGGGATTTTGAGTTTAATTTTTGTAATTTTTTTTTTGAGTTATATATTTCACTTTTTTTTTTTATTTATTAGAAAATTTATAGAAAACTTGCGGATTTTAACTTTAAAGATTAAACCGCGCACAAAAAATAAAATATAAAAACTTAGATTAAAAAAAATTAGAGAGACCAAACTTACAAACTCATAATTTACATGAAACAACAGCTTTTATTTATATATCCACATTTTTAAGTATTAATTAATTATATTAATATTGTAATATATAGCAAAGTAGGTATTCCTGGCAACCTGAAAGAAGAGAAACCAATCAAAGCTATAAAATATGGACATGAGGGACCCATTGAAGAGGATATGGTGATGGAGTGGATGATGGTGTGGGCATGAAAGAGGCTTTCTTTTGCTTTAACCACCATGATCAGCACCATCGTGTTATATATTTTAAGAGTTAGTATATTAATGACATCATAGCTTAAGCAATTTGGTCAAGTAGGAGTGTGGGACCTATCTTCACTTATAGCTAAGAGAACAAGAAATATGTGACTTTATCTTTTATTGAAGAGTGGTTACTAATTTGACAAACGCATCATATGATAGAGAGACGCAAATGCATATCATACATGTAAAGTATTTTTTGTTTTCAAATCTAAAAATGGATAACAAGTGTGGTTAGACTTTAGAGTAAGGTGGGAATGATAAATTGGATGTGTAAAGTTGGTGATATCTTACATTAGAACCATAGTTTTAAAAACCAGATCGGTCGGTCGGACCGGTTGAATCGGGAATCGGAGTAGTAATCTGTCTGATTCAATTATTAGATTGAGTATATAATTGAATCGATGAGAATCGATAAAAATCGGTGTAAACCGAAAAATCAGTGATTTTAGAAAATCGATGGTTTAAATACTTTTTTTTAAAATTAAAACACATCGTTTTTCATTATTTAAAAAATAAATAAAAATAAAAATAAAAGTTGATATTTTTTTCCTTTAAAAATTGGTGATAGCAATATTAATTATACTAAATAGAGACTATTGTAGTATTTTGCAGGATTTGAACATACTCCATTTTCTCTCTTATGTGATTTATATAATTAGTTTCTTTATTAGTTAGGTTGAAGTGTTGCATAAAGTAAATGGTAATGCATGTTTGATAGACAACAAACATAAGTTTATATTTGAGATTGATATTTTGATTAAATTTTCAAATCAATTACTTGACTCAAATTTGAATTTAAATTATAAACTTATGAAATTATGATATTTTAAAATCTTTTAGGTGTTAGGGATTTTCTTAGACACCGAATCATCTGATTTGACCAGTTTGATACTTAAATAATTTTGTTATAGTGATATGGTTATGCAATCGAGTTATCCGGTTTTATCTAGTTTAGTCGTGTGGTTCGACCAATGATCTAGTGATTCGACCAATAAACTAGTGGCCGATTCGATTTTTAAAACATTGATTAGAATGATAAAGTTGAGAAAAATAAATTATAAAGGTAAAGAGAAATAGAAGAGAGATACGCTATTTCTTTTATGTGAGAAATAATAAATGAGTCTTTTATTTATAAGACAAAAGGGATTCAAAATATGAAAGTAATTCAATATTTTTTTAAGATTAATAGTAGATTATGTATATTTAATAATTGATTATTAAATCTAAAAATGGAATGTTTTTAAAAGAGATGTTGCATAATCAACTATTAACCTTAATAGTTGATTATTCGGGCATTATAAAAGGAATAATCAATTATATTTAAGGGATAATCGATTATCCAGTAAAAGAACCTTTTACAAGTAACTTTTCAGGTTCTTAACCATTTAGCTAAGCATAAAAATATATTTTTTTGGTGATTTTAATGAGAAGAGTGAGGCTTTTCAAAGGGTTGAAAGTGATTAGGCGATTTGCCTTAGTAAAATCGAGAGCTAATCTTTTATACCTTTACGACTATTGATCAATCGACACAAACTATGCGAGTTTTCTCAATTCCTCTCTTTCACAACTCCAAAGATTCTGGTTACTTGCCACATTATCTTTGAATTTAGCACTTCACTGAAACCTTGAATTTTCTTCTAATGAGGCTTGAGATAACTCTTAATGATAAAACAACACCATCATACAACTGCTTGTTCAGGGTTCTTCACTGACTTCACCGAACGCCGCTTGACATAAGGTGTTGTCCTCCAAGGATAGCCATTGATAACTTGATCATAACTTGATCACCACAAAACTCAGCTTGATCTTCAAGATCACATCAACTATATTACTGCATTAGATGTCCTTTAGGTACTTCAACTGGATCTGATTAACACAACAAGATCCAACCAATCACCTGAAATATCCTCACTGGCCTTCTTGGCTGAATTGACATTATTGCTATGTTTGAAATATGTTATAATGCATAACTGATGTAGGTGCAGAGAAGTAAGCGAGTTAGAACAATCTATATGCTCTAATGAAAGAGCGTAAGAAGGAAGAGGAGTGTGAACTTCGAGCTCAAAAAAAGGATTGATCAAACATGAAAAACCAATATCCCCACCAATGTGATACCAATTCGTCATAATTGATGGACATTGGGACATCACCCTCCAAAGATCCCCACCAATGGGATCGATTCTACACAAGAACCGGAGCAACGTCATACACTTCAATCCGCACAATGGGATTGAAGGCACCACTGGACCGAAGTCCTAAAACCGTCACTGGACCAAAGTCCTAGAATGCTATGACTGCATGATGCAAACGTCATAAATCGTCATCGTCACAAAATCGTCATATTACATCATCATTCATAAAATTAAAACATCATATTAACTCGTCATCATCATGCATCAAAAGTCATCACAAAACATCACAACATCATGCATCAAAATCATCATAAAACATCACATCATCATGCATAAAAAATCATCATAAACCATCACATCATCACCAAGGCACAAGGAATCACAAAACGGAAAAGAAAAGAAAAGAAAAGAAAAATAAAACAAAGTCACTGTTCCTGCTCCCCTGGAGCTCGCCCGACAAAGCAGCGCGCTCGCCTGAGTTTCGCCCGGCAAAGCAGGGGCAAACCATTTTCCCATGCAAAATCCAGAGACTTCAATTCTCACACTCTCCCTTCGCATCCTCTTTCGCCCGGCGAGTAGCTGGCTCGCCTGGGCTTCGCCCGACGAAGCAGGGGCGAATCCCACACTTCCATACAAAAACCAGCAACTCCCATTTTTCCACCTTCCTTTCGCTTCCTCATTCGCCTGGCGAGGACGGGGCGAAATCGCTTCGCCCTGCGAGACGGGACTTTCGCCAGCGAATCCTTGCAAACCTGCAACTTCTCAGTTGCGATTCTGCACTATCTCAGACCCTCAAGGCTTACAATTTCGGTACCAAAATAATCTAATTATTCACAATTCATCATAGCAACAACACCACAACAACAACACATCATAGAGGGTTTCATCCCTAACATCTAATACGTCCCAAAAATCCCAATTCCGTCGTGAACTCGTCAAATTTACCCGTAACCTACTACCTACATGTTTCTACACCTATATCAAATATAATGATAAAAGATTTCTCCCCATACCTTAGAAAATTGCTTCTGAAATCTCCTCTCTGAGTTCTTCTGAAGGATCTCTAAACTCTAGCCTTCTTCTCCTTTCTTCAGAGCGTTTCCCAAAATTCGATCGTACTAAGAATGACTTCTCACTCTCTCTTTTCCCTTTTTGTCCAACTTACCCCTAGGACCCTTAATATTCTTTTCCAACATTGTCATCACTTAACCATCCAAATTTACCACCTTGTCGTTAATGTTTCTTTTTAATTATTTATAATAATAATAATAATAATAATAATAATAATAATAATAATAATAGTAATATATATATCACATAATCATATTATTATTACCAAAATAATATTAACACACTACATACTTCTAAATACCCTCAACACCTCCCCTTAACATCATAATACTACACAGTATAAATCATCAGACACTATAATAATTCACCAAAATTCACCAAAAATACGAATATTTATATTAAATCAATTAAATAAATATTCTACTCATTTTGGGGTGTTACACAAGCTACACTCAGAGTGTTTTCTACAATGTGTGTTAATCACAACTGTGATTTTTGAAACTACAAAATGCGAAACTTCTTACAAATGAAATAGAACTCCTATCTATGTATATATGAGATTACTTGCACTCAAATTAATCACAAAATAACTAACTCCACTAAAACTAAGCTAAGTCATACTATTTTGACTATGTCGACTCCTCTGACAACTACATGCTTTGGTTGCATGCTTCGACAAGATGTATTTGACTTTTTGTCAAATACAGCAAATACAGACTTTGTTCGACACATGTTATTTTTACACACACTAAGACACCTTTCGACACGTCGTCGAATACAAACCCGTTATTTCTACTTCGACACAAAGAATTACATATTTAACCCACCACCTAATTCACTATGTCTAAGATATTTACATTCATCATTGGTTGAGCTTTGAAGTCTCGAAAGCTCGTGCCAAGTTTTGTTGGTCCATAATAGATCTTGCAGAGGATATTAGAGATGCCCTAACGGATTATTTTTCGTCGCCGCTTTCTAATCTTCATGATGTGTTGGCAGAGGATAGAAGTAATTTAGAATTATTTTAATAATTAAAATAATAGTAATTATTTTATTTAATTAATTAAATGAGGAAATAGAGAAATTAGGTCAAAAGTAAATAATAAGAGAAATAGGAGGGAACAAGGAATTAGAGAGGAATAAATGTGGGGAGGAAAATATAAATATTGGAGGTGGGAAAGTTATATTAAGCCTAATATAATTTAGAGAGACCTAATTTTAATTAGTATGTAGAAACTTGAAAAAGAGGCAAAGAGGCAAAGAGGTAAAAGTGAGATAAAAAAGGCTAGAGGTAGAAGAAGAAGAACTCGAGTGTGAGATTCCATTGCTGCTAGGAAAACAAGGTAAATGAGAGATTGTTTATTTATTGAGTATTTAAGCATGATGGGTAGAATGAAGAATCCTTAATCTCCAATAGGATTGGGTATTCTAAATACATGATTCTGATTTTTGTTGTTATAATTGTTGTAGTATGATGAATTTGGTATGGATTTCGTGTACCATTATATGTGCATAAATATTATTTTGGAGTTGTTGATGAAAATATGCCATTGTTAACGATTGATGGTTTATGCATAATCTTGAGATGAAGAATTGTTATGTTGATTATGTTAAATGAGTGAATTAACATGTGGTAATTGATGTATGACCTACTTGGTTAATTTCTGGACTGATATGGGATGTTAGAGTCAAAAATTGGACTTCTGCAATGAACTCCATGCAAGAAGACGAATTCTGCTATCTGCAGGTCGATGGCGGGCACCATCGTCATATGAAGGGTTCGATTTAAAGGCTTTTAATGACACTATAACCCTCCCTTGGGTGTACATAGAACTAATTGTTACCATGGGGTAGAGAGATGCCAAGACTCTAAACTCTCAATTTCTTACTATTCCTTGAAAGAGTGTGTACAACTGCATCCTAGGCAGGCCTTTTATAGCAACGCTAGATGGAATGACTTACCCCATCCAACTCAAGTTCAAGTACTATAACATGCACAACGAGCCGACCATAATCAACGTCGATCTTTCCGGAACAAAGCGATCTATATAGCCTTGCAATAAGACCAAAAATAAGGTGAAGCTAAAGGCATGAAGATAAATGTGGACACTTTGATCGGGAAGCAGAAAGACATGTCCATTCAGCCACCTCCGATTAAAGAGAGTTGTCTCATCCTGGCAAGCAAAAGTGCCAGAATCTTGACAAATCCCAAAAATGACCATCATGTAGTGGCTATGCCACTTGGTTATTTTATTGAGTTCTTTTTGTAGAATCAAATAGTCACAATGTATTGTAACCATTTGACTAAAAAAATGAAATAAAGTTTTATTAAATTGTCTCTTTCCTTTGTATAGAACATTATGGTTGAAGTTGATCCATGTAGCCGACCCCACTAAATGGGATAAGGCTTGGTTGTTGTTGTGTTTATTATTTTCTCTTTCCTTTGTGATTATGAAAGGTAATGATGAGTATGGGGTTTGACCAGAGAATTTGAAGCCCCGTCACAAAGACTCAGGGGTTCTGTCACAAACACCACAGACGTATGACTATAGCAAATCAAAACCCCACGACACACACACACACACACAGAAATTAAACCTCAAATGGAAAATAATCAGATCATCCTCCTCTTGGTAGCTAGCCACTCTAGAGGTTGTAGTGGTCCGTCAATGCGTCAAACTCAAACTAGATTTTCACCTGGGGGAATGGGAAGGGGTACCGACCATTATCCGGATACGGTCCCTAGAGACATCAAATAAACTTCGAGAAAAACCTGGAGGAAAAGCTGAGTCCTGGAGAAATGAACCCAGAACAGAAACAACACCATAAGTCAAGTAAAACATAAATAAATAAATAAGTGAATTAAAGTATATCTACATTGTAGGATAAAACGTTAAAGCTACAAACGTGCTGACTGCGAGCACGCCGCCAAGAAAAAAAAAAGAGAAAAACGAAGAAAAGTTAGTATGTTACAAAGACCATTTTCTCGTCCTCGATGGGTTCGTTGAGACAAACTTTATCCAGGGAGACACGAATGTCAGGATAAATTACTCCACTTGCTTCAAAGCATTCTCCAAAGCACTATTGACGATAAGGAAACCCTATTGTAAAAATTTAGCTATCTATTTATAAAGATCAAGTTTATTTTAGCGCACCGTGCGAAGACCATCCTCGACCTTCCTCCAAATTTCCTAGGATTCCAGTCGAGACAAGTCTTCTTCTTTATAAGTATATGAACCAACCCCCGTCCAATAATGGATCTGATTCCAATACTAATGGAAGGTTTTTGAATAAGCAGATGTAGGGCTAGGTTCTAAGCAGAAGACCTTTGTACGCTCCTTCTTAGTCAAAGGAGTAACCAGATAGAAGCGGTCGTCAAAATCCTTCATGTTTTTAGAGTAAGATTCAAAGTACCAGGTATGATTCTTTATGAAGAACAAACCAGAACCATTTGCGTAATTGGGGTTGTTTTAAATCATAAAAATATGGAAAAATTGTGTCACAGTGCTGATGTGGTAAAGCGAGAAGCAACAAAAGTTTTTGGAAGTATTTTTCTGGGAATTTATCGTGTCTACAGAGATCGGTGTTATTGAACTGTCGTTCGACAGTTTCCGCAATTCTGAGTTTAGTTTAAAATATTTCAAACATAGAAATGAAAAAGTAAATATTAACACAAAAAGAATTCATTCTTCAGAGAGAAGAAACTTATCCGGCGTGCATATAATCCACTCATCACAAACTTAAAATTATCGACCAGTCATACTCAACCTACAATACTCGTCAATATCATCCGGCATCGCTCACAACAGTGTCCATCTCTGACACACTGAGCTGAAAGAACAACCGTATTACTCTTGTCAATGATCTCTCACCCAACTCGAAACATTGAAGTCATTAAGCTTTGACACCCATAAAGATTGTTAGCTCTAAATCTATCTCTAGCATCCAGAAACTAACAGATAATCATCCATAATCAAGATTTGTGAAGCATATCTCTATCACAATCCAAACCTCAAGCAGAAAGCAAAAATTAAGAACAATCACCGATAAAGATTTGTAAAGCAGATTTTATACAACGTCATGAGCGATAAATATACATAAGATCAAAGTAAATACATATACAAAACCCAACTAAGAGAGAATACATAAAGAGGAAGAGAAATGAACCAAAAATCTCCCGGTTTGTCAGCGTCGATCGATGATCAATCCAACCCGGATCATCCGTGTGCAAGCTCCATAGTTGTTTTCTAAGCTAATCCTATGAAAAGGGATGTTTGATGGAGTGGGAGCAAAAAATACCCAAACCATAACCTAAAAAAATATGTTTTTACCCCTTAATATGTGTTTCTGTCCAGGCAAATTCGCCCGGCGAAGTAAGGAGGTCTATTCTGCAATTTTTTCACGCTTCTGGAGTGTTCGGCTCGCCTTTGCTTCGCCCGGCGAGCTCTGGGCGAAGCTGACAGATACAGAAAAATTCCAGCACAGTTTTCTTCGTAACTTTCGAACCGTAACTCCGATTTGCGCCCGGTTCGAAGCGTTGGAAAACTTATTCAATGATCTATCTAACAATGACTAAATATAAACCAAATTGATGATAGTTATCATCATTGTTTTGAGCCTTATTCTTTGATGAATTGCTATAAATTGCATTCTTGAAGCTTAGCCTTTGGCCTTTATTACTCAATGCTCCAACAATGCTCAAATACCTACAAAATGAATGGAAAACAATAAAACGATACAATATATACACAAAAATACTAGGCTTAATTAGTCCCAAAGTCCCTTAATTTAATTTCAAATTTCACTTTAGTCCCTTATTTAATAAACGTTACATTTTAGTCCCTTAAAAACCATTATGTTAGCCAAATTAATCCTTTCCGTTAAATGTTAAGAAAAACGTTAAGTTTGGATGATGTGGCATGACAGCGTGGCAAAAATAAAAATAATGAGTCATCAATTTTATTAAGGGACTAAATTGAAACCTTATAGTAAGTTAAGGGACCAAATTCGGACAATAACCAAATTGTGAATAAAGTGACCAGAATAAAATTTCATAACATTTTATTAGACCATAATATGTTACTTACCATACCGGAATTTCATATCAACATAATTTGAATTTAATTGAATTAAATTAGAATTTTGTTACATTTTTTGATTCAAATCAAAGTCATTAAAATAAAATGACATTAAACATGTTCCAAAATGATATAAGATACACAACTACAAATTGTGTACATAAGCACTATTACAAATTTTAATCTTCTTGACATTTCCGACTTGATAGTATTTCTGAATTAAGTCTCAATGCAGCGCTGATTGGTTGGAATAAGAAATCAATCATTCAAATTTTGTGACACTATAGAGTTAAACTGGCCACTAGTGCTGTACAGGATTGTTGAATGTCTAGATTTCACAGGAACTTAGTTTTTCAGTAACTATTAGTGCGAAATAAAATCCATCTCCCCTAAAACAAATGGCCAAAATATCTCGTCAATTGAAGTGAAAGAAACCGTAAAACATGAGTCTTCTGTTAGTGCGGTTATTAATAGAGCAAATTTTGATGCAACTATTTCTAGCTATACTCGATCTATTATAAGAATAAGTAAGAACGGAAAGTTTCGAATCACGCATTTACAATCAAATATATTCATGGCATGAAAATCATCCTCATCAAATCCCAATCACATGGATCAAAACATGTTTGGTTTAGAATGGAAACATTCAAAAACAAAAAGGGCAACCGAGCAAGTTATGAACGAAAAATGTTTAGAAATCAAGTTCACAAGACATGGCATGGAAGCTAACAGTACATTATCATTTCGCAATAGCCACGACAGGATGAGTAAGATTCAATTCACTTTCAAGACTACTCTAACCACTTCCTAATATTCTCATAACAGAAAATCAAAAAGTTCACAATAACAACATTGACAAAATTTCTCTGTGACTCAGGGAGTTTTGAATAAAGCAAGATGCAAAAACCATTCTAAACTTGGTACAATATCAAGTAATAAGTTTTCTCAATATTGTGTAAAGATTTGATCAAATTTGATTGGCATTCAAGGAGGGAATCCAAGTAAATTACAAGTTATGTTAATACATTCAAACAGTATAATTTCAAGCAAAAGACATACAACTTCCACGAGATGGTAACTATCACTTAAGAGCTAACTATGCGTAATCGCTACTAGCGGAAACGAAGGCTTTGGAGGTAGTTGTAGGAGTCAGACTAAAATAAGGACCAATACCTTGAATTTGTCGTTAATGGGTGGCTTTGTTACGACAGTAGTTTATCGATGATGTAGTCACGAATAGGCTGAATCGGTATGAGAAGCATCTCCCACAAGGATCGTGTACACTGCACCTTAATCCACGCAAGATGCAATCAACATATCACAACAAGTTTAGTGTCAAGTATCGTTTAAATCTCGTTTTGTGGATGAAGAGAATCGGTGGTATTCCAAGCAGCAGTTATGACACAATCAACACTTTTGAAGTTAATCATCATCATTAAAATCAGTAAAAACAAGGAAAGAAATCATGACATGCTCAAACGTATCAATCTCATTCACAGCAGGTTGCATAAATTTAGCAAGGAATAGTCAAGTATTCAATTACCAATTCATCAAAGAAATCACGCAATCAAACAAGAAAAGAAATCAGGATGAAAACAGAAAGAAATAACACAAGAAATCAGGATGAAAACAGAAAGAAATCGATGGTTGGTTCGTTAATAAGTTTTTGTTAGGAAGATTGGATCCATAAAGCAAAGGATTCTCTTGAGAAGAGAAGAAAGATGGCTAGGGTTTTGGTGAAAGTGAAGAGATGAGAAGAGAAGAAGAGATAATGAATTATAAATAATAAATTATTAATAAAATAATTCCACGTCAACCATAAATGAAACCAGCTGGAGTGCCACATCATCCAAACTTAACAGATTTTGACAAAATTTAACGGAAATGACCAATGTGATTAACGGGACGTAATTTAAGGGACTTAAAACGAACGTTTATTAAATATGGGACGAAAGTGAAACCTTAAATTAAGTTAAGGGACCAAATGATGTATTAAGCCAACATACTAGTATACACTAAATATACACTTTTACAAACAAAATGGGGTTTTATTAACAAAAAGAACTGATAAGTGCCACAAAACTATCACTCAAAATATCGACAATTTGGCACTTATCAAACTATCCCCAACTTACATAATTGTTTGTCCTCAAACAAAGCCAAACAAACTTAAAAACACAAAAGTAATTACCAAAGAATCATGAATCAACAAGCAATGTATGGTTCAAGAAGCAAACAACACATGCAAAATAAAGCTTACCACTACACTACAACGATAACATAAAAACGAAACAAATCCTAAGTACAAAAATCATGCTAAACATTCTAAATAATACAAGCTCAATCATGAATCACACCTAGCAAAAAAATCATCAGTGGATGAAAAACACACAAAGGTGAGGATTTGACACTCATCCAACAATCTCGCAAACAAAAGACTAAATTATGCATTCATCCAAAAATTCACATTGAACATACAAAGGCAAGAATAGCAAGGGCTTTTCAAGGTTGTAATGTGGCTTGGTTAACAAACAAGGGGTAATTCCTAAAGCTAATCGAAACAAAAACTTGTCGAAACCTAAGGGAGTGATCAATTCAAAAAGGCCCAAGCACCAAAATTTCAATCAACTTCTTCTCTTATCCCGATTGCTACACCAAAACATGTAACTTATTTAGCACAATTATTTGCTACTTTTTTTTCTTTCTTTTTCAAAGCTTTTCTCTTTTTTCTTTCTTTCTTTTTCTATTTTTTTTTTACATTTTTTTTCTTTTCTTTTTCACATCCTCATAGCAACCAAAAAATAAATGAGCAAACATTTCTCTCCCCAACTTGAATTCAACCAACATCAAGGTGTGAATACTCCCTACTTTCTAAGGAAGGTAAAAAATCAAACAACAACACATGGTTGAGGGTTCAAAAAAACAAGGATCAAAATCCAGTCAAAAAGTGAACTAAATACTCATAGACAAGCATCAAGTTCAAATGCAACGTGGATATTGACAAAAAGGCTCAAAGGGGTTTAACAAATGCTCACACACTCATAGGGTGAATTGACTATTTGGCCAAGTGGTTGTGCTCAAAATGAAACAAGTGCCTTGATCCTTTTCATGCTTTCATATAATCAACACAAATAAAAGATTAAACATAATAAAATCTAGCTAAAACAAGAATGTTGGTACTCCGCGCACATATGAACAATGGAAAGCTTCCTCGTAATTGAGGTAGGAACTAAAGTGATTCAATTCATAAACAAGTAGTACAAAAGAATGAATGAAGTACATGAAATTTGTAAAAAGCATAAGTTTCATGTACATGTCATAGTCTAGAAAGCGATAAACACATACCTTGGAAATGTACCAAACTTTAAACAACATCATTACCATGCATTCGCAAGTTGAAACGATCAAACTTGGAAAAATCACCTCAAATTTACTCAAGCTACTCAAAACAAGCTCTTGGACAAACACACAAATTAACACATTAAAACAACTACTATGAACATACTAAAAGACTGGGTGAAATTGAATTAAACAAGTTGAAAAGTGAAGATTTGAGTATTTTAAGAATTGGTCCAATTTCAACTTGTTTAACCAATTCACCACACTACCTATACTAATACAATAAAAACAATAAAGAAACTAAAAACAAAATAACATGCTTGTTTTACGTCGTAAGCTCGACGCCTATTATTTAGAAACCAACACGTTGCTTCGGATGAGCCAAATTTTTTCACTCTCGCCTTTGCTCTCATCTCTTCGAGCTCTAACCGGAACTACACATCTAACCACACTTTTGACAAATGTGAAGAGAAACAAATATATACCCTATATTCACAAGTATGCAAAACATGTAAAATTCACACATATGGTAAACATATACAAGTATTAATATAAACAAGTGAAAATAGACAATATATATGATATCTACAAAACTAAAAAACAAAGAAACTATCACAATGCAATCCAATAAAAACACCAATCCTCAAAAACGGCGCCATTTTGCTGATGTGGTAAAGCGGAAAGCAACAAAAGTTTTTGGAAGTATTTTTCTGGGAATTTATCGTGTCCACAGAGATCGGTGTTATTGAACTGGCGTTCGACAATTTCCGCAATTCAGAGTTTGGTTTAAAATGTTTCAAACATAGAAACAGAAAAGTAAATATTAACACAAAAAGAATTCATTCTTCAGAGAGAAGAAACTTATCCGGCATGCAAATAATCCACTCGTGACAAACTTAAAATTATCGACCAGTCATACTCAACCTACAATACTCGTCAATATCATCCGGCATCGCTCACAACAGTGTCCATCTCTGACACACTGAGCTGATATAACAACCGTATTACTCTCGTCGACGATCTCTCACCTGACTCGAAACACGAAAGTCATTAAGCTTCGACACCCATAAAGATTGTTAGCTCTAAATCTATCTCTAGCATCCAGAAACTAACAGATAATCATCCCTAATCAAGATTTGTTAAACATATCTCTATCACAATCCAAACCTCAAGCAGAAAGCAAAAATCAAGGACAATCACCGATAAATATTTGTAAAGAAGATTTTATACAACGCCATGAGCGATAAATATATATAAGATCAAAGTAAATACATATACAAAACCCAACTAAGAGAGAATACACAAAGAGGAAGAGAAATGAACCAAAAATCTCCCGGTTTGTCAGCACCGATCGATGATCAATCCAACCCGGATCATCCGTGTGCAAGCTCCATAGTTTTTTTCTAAGCTAATCCTATGAAAAACTTATGTTTGATGGAGTGGGAGCAAAAAATACCCAAACCATAACCTAAAAAAATGTGTTTTTACCCCCTAAATATGTGTTTCTGTCCAGGAAAATTTGCCCGGCGAAGTAAGGCGGTCTATTCTGCATTTTTTTCACGCTTCTGGAGTGTTCGGCTCGCCTCTGTTTTGTCTGGCGGGCTAGGGGCGAAGCTGACAGATACAGAAAAATTACAGCACTGTTTTCTTCGTAACTTTTGAACCGTAACTTCGATTTGCGCCCGGTTCGAAGCGTTGGAAAGCTTATTCAATGCTCTATCTAACAATGACTAAATATAAACCAAATTGATGCTATTTTTCATCATTGTTTTGAGTCTTATTCTTTGATGAATTGCTAAATATTGCATTCTTGATGCTTAGCCTTTGGCCTTTATTACTCAATGCTCCAACAATGCTCAAATACCTACAAAATGAATGGAAAACAATCAAACGATACAATATATACACAAAAATACTAGTATACACTAATATACACTTTTACAAACAAAATGGGGTTTTATTAACAAAAAGAACTGATAAGTGCCACAAAACTATAACTCAAAATATCGACAATTTGGCACTTATCACACAGCCGACTTACCTCTCTTATACTATCACCAGTGTTGAAAGACTTTAACAAATGCCCAACTCGTTGGATGTAACTATGATGGGAAATCATCAAATGATTTAGCACATCGAGTTCAAATTCGTTAAATGGAAGACGATAACCTATGGTGGAAAACAAGCATTCATGGATGGGGGATAACATATCTCATGTATCGGCTATAAATCCTCTTATCTTCATTCAAGGGAAATACCCTTCTATTAGACGAGGGCAACAATCTAGAAGGGGGATTGAATAGATCACAAATAAAATTTTCTTCAATTAAAACATTTGGTTTGAAAAATATTTTCTATGGCAAACGAAAGTTATTCCAGATCGACACTCGTCTATCCGAACTGTTTTTGGAAGTATCAGATATGTGTATAAACCGTAACAAAAGTATACTAAAGATAAGAATCAAAATCAATATGTTTACAATATATGTTTGAACAAAATCACACATTAATAAACAATTTCCAATGAAAATAGAAAATGAAAATTAACTAAGACAATTTATCGAACGCTTAGGGTGCAATTAGTTTATCAAACACTTGGTGTGCAACAAACATCAAGCTTAATTCCCTTTTTGTTGATAGTATGAAAATGCAATTGCAATTATTTAGATTGCAATTGTTTAACAAAAACAGTTTAAGATTCTTCAACACAACCAGAATTTTCAACTAGTCAAATTTGCTCACCAAGTATGTTATCAAATAATAAACAGAGAGAGAGAGAGAGAGAGAGAGAGAGTGTGTGTGTGTGTGTGTGTGTGTGTGTGTGAGAGAGAGAGAGAGAGAGAGAGAGAGAAAAACACCTAGATTTGTTTAGGCACTTATCCAATTGTCCTCACTATGGGTACGTCAGCCCCTAATTCCAAATAGAATTGAGATAAGTAATTAACCTTTGCAAGAGTAGTATACAAGAGGAAAAATAGAAATCCAAACCCCCAAACCCTATGTTTGATGTTGATTCTAACTTCTTATCTTCCCTTGATCTTAAGCTAGATCAAGTTACCCAATAATTCCAATTGTTCCTCTGGTTACCGCTACTTCTTTGACATAAACTCTGTTCTTCAAAACTTTCACTCAGCTGAATCCAAATTGTGAAATCTTATCCCAAGTCTTTTAATTAATCCTCCGGTTACCGCTACTTCTCTGACATAACCACCATTCTTCAAAGCTTTCACTTGGCTGAATCCAAGTTGCAAAGACTTGTGCAAAAACCCCATAATCAATCCTTGATCTGAGAGGAAAA
Organism: Lathyrus tuberosus; assembly: GCA_022829125.1. NCBI lineage: Eukaryota > Viridiplantae > Streptophyta > Magnoliopsida > Fabales > Fabaceae > Lathyrus > Lathyrus tuberosus. The sequence goes on from JALAZF010000040.1 coordinate 17,220,580, forward strand.
ACCCTAATGGTTTTATCAATGAAACCCCCAAAGAATACTCGGCCCAATTTGATTACAATAATCCTAAATTGGACGTTATCAATCTAATATTGATGACACTCAACAAGAATGATTATATGTATTTTTTGAATGTATGCAAAGAAAGGTTGAAGATGATGAGAAAATTCTAATTGTGTTCTTGGTTTCAATGTTGAGAAATGACGCATGAATGCATATTTATATGTATGTGTGTGTGTAGAAAAATAACAAACAAAATAGATTTTTAGCAAAATTACAAGTTTGGAATAATTAAAGCAGTGTGTATTGTATCCAAAATCTTATGTATTGATACACGTTGTTTATATTTTGACTCCCAGATGTTATATATAAATACATAGAGGGCAGTGGAAAAATTTGTGTAGTATGTATTGACTCCAAATTGTTATGTAGGTATACATGTTGTCTATGTATTGACTCCAGATGTTATGTATAGAGGGCAGTGGCAAAATCTGTGCAGTATGTATTAACTCCAAAATGTTATGTATTGATACATGTTGTCTATGTATTAACTCCCAAATGTTATGTATCAATACATATAGGGCAATGGCAAAATCTGTGCAATATGTATTGACTCCAAAATGTTATGTATTGATACATGATGTCTATTTAACAACTCTAAACACGAATGTAGCGCTACATACGTAGTATGTATCGACTTATTCATTCTATGTAGCACTATATAGAAGGAAAGATTGGGTTTTTGAAAATTTTTCATTATCTATTGACTCATAGGCTTGATGTATCGACTCATAGACTTGTTTTTCCTGAAAAAATCATACTTTTGACTTGTAATGGCCTATCTAACCTAATTTAGAGTGTTCTAATATAAGAATGCACATCTAGACATAGAAAATAAGATCCAATGCACACAAATATTAAGTGTTCTAGTTTTGACATCATTCAAAACATATCAAAGAGGATAATGCACTCACATACTTCATTTTTTTTATGATGGTAAAACTTACGAAGCGTTTGGTGTCTTTATCAAAGCTCCCCTGAATATGTGCATCATAAAACCTTGTACGTCTCCACTTTGACAAAAGCAAAAAGAATGGAACAACAAAAGAAACTAAAGCTCTTGCTTTGATTAAAAAATATGAAGCGTTCAAGATGGAAGAGAGTGAAATAACTAAGAATATGTTCTCAAGGTTTCAAACTCTTGTTGCAGGATAGAAAGTCCTAGACAAAGTGTATTCCACTGCTGGTCATGTGAAGAAGATCATCAGAAGCCTACCTAAAAGATGGAGACCTATGGTAACTGCTCTGAAGTTATCAAAGGATCATAACAACACTTCTCTTGAAGAACTTGTTAGTTCTATAAGAAGCCATGAGATCGAGCTAGAATAAGATGAGCCCCAGAGAAAGAGTAAGTCGATTTCTCTGAAGTCTTTGGGAAAGCCTGGAAAGACTAGAGCTCTTCAAGCAGAAGAATAAGAAGAATCTTTAGAAGTGTCTGAAGAAGAAGATGAGTTGTCTCTTCTGTCCAGACGAGTGAATCAACTCTGGAAGAAAAGACAAGGCAGATTCAGAGGACAAAGAAGGAGAGGTGGTCATTCTAATTTCACTTCTGAATCCAAGAAAGTTGGATCTGGCAAAGAAGTTGTCTGCTTTGAATGCAAGGAGTCAGGTCATTACAAGAATGACTGCCTCAAGCTAAAGAAGGACAAACCTAAGAAGAAATACTTCCAAAGGAAGAAGAATGGTCTAATGGCTACATGGGACGATTCAGATTCCTCAAAAGATGACTCTGAGGAATATCAAGCAAATGTGGCTAGATGGCATGTATTAAAGCTCCTGCGGAGAAAGATCCATCAAAATCTGAATCTGAGTTAGACTCAGAAAAGGTATTTACTAAACTCTCTCGCTCTGAACTTGAATCTAGTTTAACTGAAGTTCTGGATAAGTATTAAAAACTTATGAGAAAAATACAAGGATCTGAAAAAGGTTCATGTATCTGAGTCAGAAGCATGTTGTAAGCTTAAGAAAGATTTCTCAAATTTAAATGAAGAAAACCTTATTTTGAAAAACAAGAATTCTAAACCTGAGAAGAAAAATATTTCAGAAGCCTCTACAAGTTCTGATAATGTCATAAATAAGTATGACAAATCTTTCCATAAATTTCTTGCTAGAAGCTTAAATAAAAACATAATGGCTTCAATGATTTATGGTGTTATCAGAAATGGAGCAAGAGGTATTGGTTATGATTATGATGAAGAATCGGATTCTGAAAAAGATGAAAAACCAAATACCCTCTCTTCTCATTTTATTACTTCTAGGAAACAAAATGTTGTATGGCCTAAAGGTAAAGCTGTTGCAAAACCTAAGGCTAAAGCAAAAGCTCATACACGTTTCAGCTATGCATACATGTATTCATATCCTGCATAAAAACCCAAAGTTGTTAAAACCTCCGGGAAGAATAACCCTAAAGGACTGTTGAAAAGTATTTTATGTGGGTTGTTTTATCATATCCACCAGGATTGTTATGATATCTAGATGCTTGCCGTTCAACTGTTTAAAGTTCTAAGAAAAGGGTTTTCAAAGAGTTCTTGTTTTGTAACATATGTTTTTGTAGCAAAGAGTAAACTAGAGAAAGATGTTTTGTTTTAAAAAAAGCATGTCAAGATTAGATTTCGTTAACCCCTTTCATACATATCTGATTAATCAAGTATGTGAACTTAGTTTCAATCAATACAATCGCATATCCTCGTGAATCCATTTATTTCTAAATCAACTTCATGGGTATTATTGTTTTAATCGCTAGATGATTTATCGAAATAACAATCGAAACAATAAACATGAAGATCGATACAAAGCAAATATTAACTTCCAAATCTATGTCTAGAGTTTGTTTGTTAATAGATGAAGAAATTAGATCAAGACTTGGAAAATCTATGTCTAGAGTGATTCAAATCATACATACACATTAAAAGCAAAGATCTTCATCATATATTGATCATCAACCTTGTTCACATACAAAAGATCAAAAGAAATACATACTAGTAAGGCTAACTACCTCTAATCTTGACACAAAAGTGTTTAGCTAGCCATCACCATGGTAGCATGATCAACAAGTAAAAAGGAAAGCTTTGATAGCATCAAAGTAGAAAGATCGAAGATTGATGCTCCAAAGTTTTGATTCTTACTTCTCTTGAGATTTCTAAGCTTTTTTCCCTAAAAATCTCTTTACAATCTTAAAAGTTGCTGAAAATGAAAAGTTGTTGAAAATATCTCCACAAGTGGCTACTTATACAAAGTACAAAAAGTGCCTATAAGTGGCACCACGCTAAGCGCCGTCAGGGGCATGCTTAGCGCGATCAACACAAAGGCGGAAAATACCCAAAAAGCGCACTAAGCGCGGTCAAAGGCCTTTAGCTACTGCATCTTCATCAAAATCGTGCTGAAAAGCGCTCTAAGTGTGATTTACCATCAAAAAGTTGCGAATTTGATCTTCAAATCCCTATTCCATCAACCATAGGTTACAAGCATCAACTCAAGCAATAAAACCTATCAAAAAGCATAAAAATGATCACAATTCACAATATTTATAATTATAATCAGAAACTTGCATATTTACACTTAAACGTATGAATTTACTACTAAAATACCAAGGAAAAAATTGGAAAGGGTCACAAAATATCATCAAAAGTATGCACAATTTGACCCTTAACAAGGACCCAGGAAGATGTGGGTACCTAAGGATAAGATAATATATGTTGCAGATATCCTTAGCAGTGGAGTTAAGACACCAGTCATGGTACCTGGACTTTGGATGCTCGCGGAACATAACAAGAAAAAGGCGTATGTTCCAAAGCCTGGAGGCGTCGTCAGTTTCAGAGGTGATCAGAAAGGAAAGATCATTGGCTCAGGAGCAGTTGGTAATGCTTCTCTTCCCTCTATTACTAATTTTCTTTGTTGAAGGACTATTGCATAATCTATTGTCTATAAGTCAATTAAGTGATAATGGTAAGAAGTATGGACTAGTCATTATAGATGACTACAACAGATGGACATTGGTAAAGTTCTTAAGACACAAGGATGAGTCACATTCTGTGTTTGCTACCTTTTGTTCTCAAGTGCAAAACGAGAAAAACTTCATAATTGTTAAAGTCATAAGTGATCATGTTGGTGAATTCAAAAACAAATATTTTGAGAAACTCTTTGATGAGAATGGCATTTTCCATGACTTCTCCCGCCCTAGAACTCCACAACATAATGGAGTTGTAGAGAGGACGAATAGGACTTTGCAAGATATGTCAAGGACCATAATCAACGAGACTAATGTGGCTAAGCACTTTTGGGCCGAGGCAGTCAACACAACATGCTATATTCATAACAGGGTCTCTATAAGACCTATTCTTGGTAAGACTCCCTATGGATTATGGAAGAATAGAAAACTCAACATTTTATATTTTCATCCATTTGGCTGTGATTGTTTTATGTTGAATACAAAAGACAATATTAACAAGTTTGATTCTAAAGCAAAGAAGTGTATTATGTTAGGATACTCTGAACGCTCTAAGGGCTATAGAGTATACAATACATAAACATGAATTCTTGAGGAATCAATTCATGTTAGATTCAATGATAAGCTTAACTCTGAAAAGTCAAAGCAAGTTTATAAGTTTGCAGATCTGAAGATCACCTATTCAGGCTCTGAAGGTAAGACTCCATAAGCAAAAGATGAAAAGGAAAAAGATACTAAAGCTACTCAACCAAAAGCTGTTGAAGTTCATACTCCTCTAAGGAAACACAGACAAAAATCCTCACGCTCTGAAGAATGATTTTAGGCAACAACCTGTCAGAACCAGATCCTCATTCAAATCTTCTTAAGAGACTCTTATGGGTTTGGTGTCCTTGATATAGCCTACATTTGTTGATGAAGCACTTCTAGACACAGAGTGGATTTTGGATACACAAGAAAAGTTGAACCAATTCTCCGGGAGCGATGTGTACACTTTATTGCCTAGACCCAAAGGAACTCACGTCATTGAAACTAAGTGGGTCTTCAAAAACAAGCTGAACAAACAAAGAGAGGTAGTAAGAAATAAGGATCGAATGGCTGTACAAGGTTATAGTCAGCAAGAAGGGATTGACTATACAGAAACCTTTGCACCAGTTACTAGGTTAGAGTTTATTCGTCTCTCAATATCCTTTGTTGTTAATCATAACATCATCTTGTATCAGATAGATGTTAAGAGCGCATTTCTGAATGGTCACATAAATGAAGAGGTGTATGTGCACCAACCTCTTGGTTTTGAAAACCATAAAAAACCAAATTTCATTTTCAAGCTTAAGAAGTCATTGTATGGTCTGAAACAAGCTCCTAGAGCATGGTATGAAAGACTAAGCAATTTTCTTCTTGAAAATGATTTCACCAGAGGGAAGGTTGATACAACTCTGTTATGTAAAACATTCAAAAATGACATTCTTGTTATTTAAATTTATGTTGATGTTATTATATTTGGTTCTGCTAATGTTGCTTTGTGCAAGGAATTTGCTAAATCTATGCAGGCAAAATTTGAAATGAGTCTGATGAGAGAATTCAAGTTCTTTATGGGGATTCAAATCAACCAAAGTCCAGAAGGAACCTACATCCATCAGAGTAAGTACACTAAAGAACTTCTGAAGAACTTCTCAAAAACCCCATGCATCCTACATGTATCCTTGAGAAGGATGAGGTAAGCGATAAGGTAGAAAAAAAGGTATACAGAGGTATGATTGGATCTCTCCTATACTTGACTGCTTCTAGACCTGGCATTTTCTTTAGTGTCTATTTGTGTGATTGCTTCCAATCAGATCCTAGAGAATCCCACTTAACAACTATTAAGAGGATCTTCAGGTATCTGAAAGGTACAATTAACATTGGCTTGTGTTATAGAAAATCCAAAGAGTACAAGCTTGTTGGTTATTGCGATGCTGATTACGCTGGAGACACACTCGAGAGAAAAAATCACTTCTGGAAGCTGTTAGTTTCATGGAGACAACTTGAATTCTTGGTCCAGCAAAAGGAAATCAAATATAGCATTGTCAATCATTGAAGCTGAATACATTGCATCTTCTGGATGCAGCACCCAGATGCTCTGGATGAAGAGTCGGCTAGAAGACTTTCACATATTTGAGAGTAACATTTCTATCCTCTATGATAATACTTCTGCTATATGTTTGTCTAAGAAACCCATTTTGCATTCTAGGACTATACATATTAAGATCAAACATCATTTCATACGCGACTATGCTTATAAGGGAATTTTAAATTTAACATTTATTGATACAGACCATCAATGGGTTGATATCTTTACAAAACCCCTTACTGAAGATAGATTCGTTTTCATTCTAAAACACTTATCTGTGAAAACTTATCCAGAATAAAACAGATGAATATCTTAGAATGTTTATCTATTGAGAATGGTTTAATGAGACTGAGATATTTTGACTCTGAACGTGTGAGTCTTCTGAAGTGAGAAAGTTTCATATGTTCAGAAGTATCCAGTCAGAACCTCATTATTGAACATTCTGAATCATGGATATTGAATAGTTTTTGCATTGATGAGCCGTCAATCAGTCTTGGAAAGTGGAACAATTTTTAAAGGTAGATGTCTTAGAAAATTGAATTGTTTCTAACATCTGAGTGACACATTAGGTGAATTTATTTATCTCGGGACTAGGTAAAATCTTCATGTTTTACCCCTTTGTCGGATTTTTTGCACTATTCAAGATTTTACTAATGATTGCAAAAATCTTTATATAAACTCACTTCACACACCCCCTCGCTGCTCTCACTTCCCACACTTTCTTGTTTCCAAACTGCAAAAGTTCTCAAACCCTAAAACTCGTTCTTCATCAACAATGGCTTCCCAACAACAATCTGCTAAACAAGAATAAGACCGTCAACAAGCTTAACAATCATCACAGTAACCAGTACAAATGAAAGAAGGAATCTTTGAATTAACTCTCTCTACTCCTGTAGAAAAGTTAAAAGTTATTTGCGAGTTCTTAGTGGATTTTGAGAATCTAAAGATAAATGGTTTTGACTTAACTTGAGAAGTTAAAACTCAATTATGGGATAACTATTTCAATCGTCTTCAAGGACTAGTCTACACTGAACTAGTGAAGCAATTCAGGATATTTGCTTCAACTTCGCATCTTCAAATTTCATCTACAGTGTTGGGACACAAAATCACAATTTTTGAGAAGTCCATCGCTAAACTTCTCAACCATGATGGTTCTGGGAAACGTTGTTATAGGATGGTACCTAAGAAGAAGAAATTGAAAGAAGTTGCTAAAGTAACCTTTGCTGATTGAAAACCCTCTTCCTACGTCACGCAACTGAAATCTCATCTCAAGATCTGGTTCAAGATGATTATGGGATGCATTCATCACATACCATCTTTAAACTCTCCTGATTACATAAACACATATCAGAAGTACATGTTGTACTACAACACTAAAGGAGAAAAGATGAATATGCCCTCCATCCTCTTCAAGTATTTGAGGGATATGGTTTAGGAAACCAAAAATGATTCACCTAAACTCAGAAAATGGATACCTCTGGGTAGGCTCCTTTCTGATATCCTCTATAAGAGTAAGTTAGTTCAAAAACTGATGAAATTTAGCATGATTGAGGAGCTACACTTTGAAATTGTAAAGCCTTTCAATGGCATAAATCTTAAAAACATGTCCTTAATCACAAGTTTTGTTTGTCCCTCAGAGCTTCTATATAGACGATTAGTTGGTGCTAAAAGAATTCCAGTGGATGATTTTCCCTTTTTACTTAGGAAGACTCTAAAGAAGCTCTGCACATATACATTGTTGACTGTCTGGCTGAAGGAGAAACGCATGTGGCTTACTCATATGATGAGTTACCTGAAGATCTTCTAGATCCTTACTCTTTGAGAAAAAGAAAGTCTAAGGTTCTTGGTGAAGCGACTTCCAGAACCCCCCAGTCTCCTTCAAAAGTTTCTAAAAAGTATGATTTTACAAAGATCATTCTGAAGGACTCAATGGGCTTTGGAGAAGCTACCAGTTCTGGGAACCTCGAATTTTTTGCAGCTATCACTTTTCAAATTATGCCTTCTGGTAAGTCACCTCTGACTGAAACTCCTTTTCTCTCTACAACCTCTAATTCATCCACTTCTCAACCATCTTCCACACTCACTCAAACAACCTCTCACATTCCTATTGGAACCATAACAACACCCTCCTCTCAACAACCATCTATATCCATAGCCACTCCAATGCTTATTATTTCTGTAACTCTCCTTATACTAACCCCAACTATAACTGAATCAACATCTATTACCACTACTCCAATCCCCTCTGAAACCAAACCAAACAACAACTTCTGAACCAAATCCCTCTCCCCCTTGATATAAATTTCACCCTTCTGATTCATATTTTTCTACACCATCTTATATCTTACTTACCTTACTTGAAGCCCGTGCATTTCCTGAAGACACCCCATCTCCTCCAACCCTAACCTCTCAACCAAACCTAATCAATGTACCCCAAAGCTCCACTTACCTTGACGCTCCTATAGTTGAATAAGATGTTTTTATTCTGAATCTGAGTCAGATGTTGAGATTGTTGCAATCCCAGATAGAAACCCCTTCCGATATTCCACCCAAACTACCCACAAAACCAAAATCCTCCCAGCACCCTTAGATGAACTGTTTTCCCAGTTTGAGACTGAGGTTGTTGCCAAGTTGAACTCTCTCACTGAAGGTTGTGTATTTAATGCAAACCTTTCTGTAGTTAACACTATGTGCAACGATTTCAGAGAATGAATTGACTGCAGTTCTGAAGAACTGGAATTCTGGTGCTTGAAAGAAGCACAAATGAACTTCAATGCCAAACTTTCTGGTATAGAGGATCCTTTTCTTCATAAGGTACCTGCATCATTTCTTCTACCTGCACCCTTTGTGGAACCTCCTTCTCCTCCATCTAGTACTGAATCGGGATCCACTTCTGGATCTAAAGAAGTTGTGATTGCTGAAGACTCAGACTCGGCTCCTTCCTTGCTGCTGAAGACTTTGGAAGAGATCAAGGTTGAGGGCGCAGTTGTCAGAGAAAGGCTGGATAAGCAAGATGAGATTCTTAAGGCTCAAGTTAGAACAAATACAAAGATTGAAGGAATGGTGGAAGCCATTTTTATCCAAATTGCCATTTTGTTTTTACAATTTTTTATAGTTTCTAAGTGTTTATCTTTTCATTTCTGTTATGTAATGTTTATTTACAATCATGAAATGAAAATCTTATTTGGTGTTCACTTTGTCTACTTTATCTTTTTTGATTGATGACAAGGGGGATAAGAGTGACATATGATTTTGATATACCTATTGCCATTCTGAAACCCATACATTTCTAACTCTGATTAACTGTTCAGAGAACTTTGAATAAGTTCATCATGTTAACCATGTTTTTTAAGGAATTAAGAATTTTATAAGATATCAGATGAACTTTATCAGATACGAGGTTGTACTTTATCATATGAACCAGGTTGTTTGCTAAGAATTATTCAGAAGATTTAACCAAATTGTATGTTGAAAACCAGGCTATGCATTAGAGAATTCTTCAGAAGAGTTTAATGAGCCAGGGTATGTGTTAAAGAATTCTTCAGAAGAGTTTAACGAACCAAGCTATGTGTTAAAAGAGTTTAACCAAGATGATGTGCAAAGATATGATAACAATCAGGAAAACAATCAAGCATATATAAGTTCTGACAGATCAGGATCTGATACGAAGCTGATAACCAGAACTTCTGATACTCAAGACAACCAGACCATTACATTTGTAACCATGCGTTCTGAGAAGTTATTTCTTTCATGCTGATTGAAATTTATATATGTTAAGATTATTTTAAAGTCTTAAATTCAGTGGGAGCTTGCAAACTTAACTCTGAAATTCTAAGATGAAAAATAATTTTAATAGTATAAAATTCAGAAGGAACTTACAAACCTCACTCTAATGTTTCTATATGATTTAACCAAGTAAAAATTGTTCATCAAAATACATGATTTTGTTATATCAAAAAAGGGGAGATTGTAAACACGAGATTTGGTTCTGCATCTGACCTTTAGTTTTGATGATAACAATATATTGTTTCTTAGAGAACAATTTTGTCTAGTGTGTAGCTTTTGCTAACAGATTCTAACTCTGAAGAATTGGCGTGTGATATCATCAGACTCTGGACTCAACACACTTTGACTTTGAAGTGATACAAATGTGTGCTTCAAGATTACGTCAAGTTCTAAATGCTCTTAGACAACGGTTATGATGAACGTTTGTTCTAAAGCTTCTGACTGTGACTCTGATAAGAAAAGCTTCTGAAGATTTGTTAAAGCTCTCAAGATTCTAAAGAACAAGTTCTGAAGACTCTAAAGACCAAGTTCTGAGAAACTGTGTCAGGACTCTAAAGATAAGGTTTTGAAGCTTCTCTCAACTAGTCTCTTGATCCTTCTAAACATGCTTCACAACACATACTCAGAAGCCTTTGAAGTTTAGAAGATAATATCAAAAGGTTTTACGTGAGAAAAATAGTACATTGTACAAGATTATATATTCTTTCATGTACGCTGATTTCGTGGAGAATGACTGTACTATTTGTACCATTTTGTCTCCCACCTTGGCAGACCGTTATACATGGTGACAACTCATTTATGAAGATGTTCATTCTACCATCCAACAAATCTTTTCATGCCTATATGAAGGAGACTTGGAAGAATGAATGATGCTATTAATTCTGCTCCTCTATTCACGCTACAATGCATTTGCTGAACATACTATTTTTGTGAATATAGATAGAAAATACACATAAAGCTTTTGTTCGTTATTGTGTGAATATTTGATTGCACTTAAACTTTGTGTAATCTGCTTTTTGAAGCATCCTTGTAAACACAAAGACTTGTATCTCATTGTATTGAGGTTGTTTCCTTGAGTGACTAGGGTTTAGTCGGGATACTCGAGAAGACAAAGACGAGTAGTCTTTGTGTGTCTGTAATATGGTGATTATAGTGGATGAAGTCCTTATTGAGAAGACAAAATCATCTTGGCGGGTGGACTGAATTAACTTTGTTAATAATGAACCAGTATAAAAATAAATGTGCTCATTTATTTTTTACTCTTGGTTCTATTTTTTGTGGTTGGGTGCTAAAATGTTTTTTATCTTGGAAACGCAATTCAAACCCTTCTTTCTTGTGTTTCTTGCCACCTTCAAAAACACTCTCTTGAATGATGGCTCATAGCAAAATAGGCAAAAGAATACTTCAAGAAATCCTTTATACTTTACTCAAACGCTTAAGGCTAGACTATCAACAAACGAACTACCAACGTTAGAAATCTTCTCATAAACAACCTAGAAGCACTCGAACACTATAAAAAAGGAGTAATGTCGCTTATAGTTAGTAAAGACATGTCAGTATATCCTAGTGTTACATTACAATTTCGAAGAACATCACTTAATGTGCCCATTCCCTAGGGCAGCAGCGTCCCATCTAAGACATTCAGATCCGCATATCCCATGGTCGGATAACAACATATGTCACAAAGCATCGTCTTTCAAAGCATATACAAAGGTTTAAAGGGCAATTGTTTTAGATTGTTCAAAAGGCCCAAGAAGTGGAAGCCCAATAGTGAAGTAAAAAGACACCACCTGAAGAATAAGTAGACTTTCTCCTTCAACGTCGCAGAGAACTCATCATGAACATCCCATACCAATCTCCTAAATTATTCCAACACTTGACCGCATCCCATGCACATGCATTTACTAACCATTCCCCATATTTAAAGAGGAAAACACGCCACACGTCAGGTATTCACTCTATCCATTTCAAACCTCACTTTTCACTTTTTTTTTTTTTTTACTTTTTTAGTGTTAACTTTGTAGATTAGCCCCCTTTCCATAGCATCGAAAACCTTGAACTACCACAACAATCTGCAAAATCATCTTCTTAAAACACTAATAAGTTTCATAACCGAACAAATTGTACTCATATAATTATTAATATCATAAAGACTAAAATTAAATATTTTACCTAACACAAGAATTAATTCTTGTATAAATAAATTTTAAAATAAAAAAAAATAAAATAAAAAACATTTGAAAACAAAACATATTTAAAAATAAAAATAACAAATATAGTTTTTAATATAAAAAAAATTATTTTTTAAATTCATTTGAAGAATCAATGTATCTGAATTATATGTAGTCTAGATACATTGATTTTTCAATAAAAATAATTTTATTTTCTTATACTAAAGAACAACAATATATAAAAAAATCAAAAGTAAGATACTTATATAACTAATATTAGAGATTAAAGGTAATACACTGTTAGTGTAAATCAATTTTACACCATCATCCAATAAAATTATAATATTTTACCATAACATATCAATATTTTAAAATTAAAATATATGACTTGACGGGATACACGTCGCTAATTAATTGACGGTAAAAATATTTTAAATTATTAATATATTTTTTTTCTCTAACTAATACTAACGTACTTAAATTTTATAAAAAAAAACTAAATAAATTATGTATTAAAACTATATATAAATTAAATACTTAATTATTTGATATATGTAAAAGAATTCTTATAATAATATAAGGATTAAATAGAGTGACATTCAATAATATGACTTTTTTAATTCTAAAAATTACCACACATGACATCTCCATTTTTCGTATCGGACAAGGCACTAAGGTCGGTCGTTATATGATATTCTATGTGATTGAAAATGATGCATACTATTATAACAATTTCAATGAATGAAAAATCATGTTCAGATACCTAGCTTTGTCAAAACAACTCAGAATTACTATAATATAATAATTTTCATATAATCTTGAGAACATTCTTCAATAGGCGACATTTTATGTTAATGAGACCATTCAATTCAACCCTAGACTCTACCTTAATTAATTGAGGTTATTTCTCTTTCTAGAGGTGACAAAAAACATATCCACCTAGTAATTTACCGTATAAAAAATTTATTAACATAAAAAAATTTCGGACCCAATTTTTTTGTATCCTATCGAATTTATATGATCGATCAACATCAAATAATTTCAACCTCTTCGATTACAATAGTTGCGGTGAATCTAATTTCTTAACAAGGGAAAATATGACATATTTAGATTGATTCCATTCCCACTACCTTGGATTATACCCATCAACACGTTGCTAAGTAGAGAAAATTCTCAAACAGTAACACCACACCACTTGTGCGTTTAACCACAAACCCACGTATACTTTTGATCACAGCCGTCAATTCATGATGAAATATAAACCGTTCGATCAAATCTGACGTGGGTCCCATTCTTTAAAACGCAACGCAATCCACACGAAGCCGCCCACAACACAATCGTTTTGTTTTTGTGACAAAAAGGGCGGCTCACATAAGCTCAGTTTTCGAGAAGCAATAAGTCTTGCTTTTCAGCTATCCAATCATAACTCGAAACGTGGAAACAACTTCAAACCCAACATTGACTAACCCCACGTAAGACGCCGGCTTAAATGGGTCATGTCATTTTCATCACCACTCAAAAAAGTTTAACCGAAATAAATTCATTTTTGTCATGATTCATTTTTAAAAGAAAATTTTTCATATAAAATATTTTTTTATATAAATAAGAAAGATGTTACGAATTCAAATCACATTATTGTAATCAAATATCTCTAAACAGCTATCTGAACTATGCTCAAATATATCTGCAATTAAATGTTTTTGTACAACTACGTTTCTATAGTCATATAACTCTGCACGACTATTTTAATTACACTCATGTAATGTGTAACCGACTTAACCAGACAATTTAGGTTATTATTGTTTTAAAATAACAATTGAATTAATATTACACACAAGATATCATAAAAATTATCATTATTATGTATTACACAATTTTACATATAGATAGAGTCCACCTATATTTGTAAAGAGTACAGTGTCATTGTCACCTTTTTCAGTATTTACACCCCCTAAACTTAGATATAATTACTCTAGAAAACCAACCTATACTGTTGTCATTACCATCTTTAGCTTTGGTCCAAAGGAACTTTTTGCTTATTTTCCTACACCATTCCTTTTTATCAAAACTAGTATCTTACATGTTTTATTTTTCTTCTGCTTATACAACATTTTCCACCCTATTGGATTTTTCCTATATACACAAAAACAAACACTATTAAAACCAACAACAATTCCAGCACTGGCCCTTTTCACCAAAAAGCTCTAGCACTGGTACTGATGAGCAGCATTTAGACACATGCTTTAGATTTTCTGTATCTATATATTAAAGTTGACCCCGGATTCCCTTATGTTAAAAGATCTCACAATTCACACAGACAACAATAGTCGTTCGATCAACATCAATCTTGGTCGAACTACCATGGATGTTCGGACACTGTGAATGTGAGAAACCTCTGACATTAGGAGAGTTGGGTCCATTAAGGGCATTATAGCAATAACCTAAAATTACTAACTGTTGACTAGTATTGCAAGACTAGTCCTCCCAATGGTGCACGATGTGGAATTCCCTTTCTTCTTTTGGCTGTTCTGTAATTAACTGAAGTTGGTGGTGGTGTTGAAGGAGTGAAGCTTTGCACCTTGATGTTGTTCTTCAGTTTTCCATGGCTGCAACTGCTGCTGTATGAATCCTCAGAGTCTGATATCATGGTAGCTAACTTGCTCTTCTTCTGGAAACTCGTTGATGTTCCAACAATCTAGAATTCATACAGCATTGATTAGTATTCAATACATAGACTCAAAAATCAAAATTAAAATAAAAACTTTTCACAAAGTCAATGAAATTAAATTGAATTTGAATGCAAAATGGTCCATAGCATTCACTATGGTACCAAAAGTCAACTCATTTTAAAAGGTGAAAGACATTGTGTTAAAAGCAATGTAACTACCTTGCAACCAAGAGAACAGAATCTAAACGAATCGAGAAGACTACGCTCGCAGACTTCACAGGTGTTGGTGACACCTTTGCCAGGCCTTGGCTGAGGCCTTTCATTCAAGAACACAACCCTAGCACTGTTGATAATATAAGTTTGAACTCCGGATATGTCCAACACCTTCTGAATCTCATTCACCCTAATCACATCATGGTATGAAGACCTCCTTATCTGTATCAAACACACAAAAACAGAGTTTATTAGAAACCAATAGCCATGTTGAAGGAAGAAAACCTAGAAACACATTTTATATCTAAAACAATTATATACACTGAACACCGGACATAACAATGACACTAACAAACTAATTGAATTAACTGTTGAGACAAACCTGAATAGCACGATGATCTTTATGATAATTGAGGCAGAGAGAACAAAGAGCACCATTCATACAATCCAAACAGTACATGTTACACTCACTCTTATGTGAATCAGCGTGCATCTTACATTGAACAAAGAAACGCTCTTTCAGCAGAGGTTTCAACCATGGAGGCCATCTGTTTTCTTCATCATCAGGTCCACCAGCACCCTTTAAAAAAAACATTTTTTTGAATCAAACACAAAACACAAAAACACAACATTCTTAAAAAATACAAAAAAAAAATGACTATGGTTTTTTCAAGTCAACTAAAAAATAATGAACCTTAAATAAGAGTGAGCTAGATTCAAGAAGTTTTGGTAGTTACCATGATTCTCCTATTTTTGGGCTTGATTTCACGAACTGTGTCTTGATTCTCGAACGCCAGTTTGAAGATACTGATTGGAGACACTGAAAGTTTTGTGATAAATGTTATAGAGAGAGAGAGAAAATATTAGAGAGAGATAGATGAGAAGACTTTAGGGCGGTGAAGGAGGGAATGGGTTCTTGTAGAACTCGAAGGCGGTAATAATGTATAATTTCTAGAGAGAGAAACCGATGAGAGAGATAGAGAGAAGGGTCGTTCTTATCCGCACAAAAGTCTACATAACAAAACATGACTCCGAACCCCCGAACCTAAATCCGAACCCAAACCTAGATACGTGTGTAAAGAATCCACTGCTACCACTTTCTTGTTTATTTTTATTTTTAATTTTTTGTTGTATTCTCAGTCATTGGTCTTATCAATTTTAGTTTTTCTTTCATTATTTAAAGGTTATGTTGCACCTCATAATTAGTGATTAACACAATTATTATTAATTTGTCGTGGGTTTTGGGGCACACCTGGTTAGTCCTTTTGTTTATTTATTGTAAGTTGGTTTATTTTTTGTTTTTTTAGTTAGTTTATTTCAATAAATACTTTAGACTTATCTCGTACCCTTGTTCTAGTCCAACTTGTGTTTGTTGTTATATTAAAGTTTTTTTTTTCTTATATGATGAAGTGTTAGCTTAGGTGTGTTTGGTTTCTATGATGAATTATTGCCACCGCACGTTCAGAGTCTCTCTTATTGTGATATTTTTAAAACTTCAAATGTCGGCTTGGACTTACCGTGCGGTTGCACTGTTATTTCTAATGAATTATTAATTTGTTTTAAAATGAATTCTTAATGTATGTATTATAGATTGAAAATTTAAGAGTTTTAAATGGCTTTTATCTTGTTCATTATTGATAATTTTTTTATTTATAGAATTACAATGTTACATTCTAAGCTAATATGTGCTATCACACAACACTTTATAACTTGTGCGGTAAGTAACCACTAATAACAACTTTTGTAATTAAGTTACTAACTTTAATATCTTTGAATTATTATCTTTAATGCATTGAGTGCTTTGATGTAATATCTCCCACAAGTAGGAGGTTAGTAGATACCTACCCACAAATAGAAAGTAATCAATAGTAACTTCATGATCCTTGCACTTAATTTCTCTTTAACCAAATGGAAATCAATTTTCATATGTTTTTTCCTCTCATGGAAAATTAGGTTAAGTGCAATGTAATGGTTATCATAATATAAGAGAATTGTTTTTGATGCAAGTAATTTGTAAATTTTTTAGTAGATAGAGTAGTCATTGAAGTTCACATATTGTATTTATGTTGGAATTGCCAAAACTCTATATTCTTCTTTTGATAATGATATAGATAGTGCGAGTTGTGTCTTTGTTCTTCATGAAATAATAATTTGTCTAAAAAGAAGCATTGTCCTGAAATGGACCTTTTTAGGTCAAGGCATCCAACCTAGTATGCATTAGAAAAACCATGCAATTGAATTGTAGAATGTTAAAGAAATATGATTCCACAACCTTCGAGTATTTGAGAACTCTAATTGGATCATTAAAATGTGTCATGGTAGGTGCCGATAGAATTTGGCTTAATTGTTGGATGTAAAATGATATTGTTGTATTCAAGTATAATAACATGTCAATTAACCTTCTCTATGGGGGAATATTAGGATATGGGGAGTTAAGAGTTAAAATATTGTTGTAATTTGGATGAAGGATCAGATAAAGTTTTTTTTTTCTAAAAGCGATGGAACAATTTTATAACCAGACTGCATAAGGGGTGCAGTAACCCAAATTACGACTTCCCCTTAATATAATCAAGAGGGGAAACATACCAATCATAGAAAGAAACAGATCTACATCTCCTAGCAACAAAACATCATTTTCAACTGAAATATTTTACAGAATTCAATGTATCAGCTACTGAGATAGACTTATTATCAAACACTTTGCTATTTCTACCCAGCCACAAGAACCACACAATTGTTCCCCATATGACAGATCTCGCAGGTTTACCAATAACTTTTTTAATTTCATCACCAAACTGCAGCATTGCATCAAGACAATTTCCTCTGCTTCTGAAATCCTTACCAAGCCATTGGTCAATTCCCAACCAAACCTCCTTCGCAACATTGCACTCCAAGAACACATGGTTAATGTTTTCTACAACCAAATTGCACAACACACAGTTATAATTTCCTCTTCTGACATCAATATTTCTCTTCTCTAGTTGATCCAAGGTTGGAATTCTATTCCTCAACACTCTCCACAAGAACACTTTAATTTTAGATGGCAAGCTCACCTTCCACAAGTCCCTAGCCACACGAATGAACTCCTCGCCAATTCTCTCATCCACCCTATCCTGAAAGTAACTTCCATAGCAAGAACTGACTGTATAACCTTCTTCAGAATAAGAAGAGTTGAGAGTGGTAGCAGGTTCCCACGAAAATACATCATCAACATCTTTCGAAGGAGAGAAGGATTCCAACAGATCCATTAAGTCCTCTCTTTCCCTGGCCATGACAGAATCAGTATGGAAGTCGTAAAAACATAGAGACCAATCCCAATAATCTCCACTCCATAGACCAGACTCTGCAACAGATACATTAGTTCTCACAACAAACAAAAACAGATTAGGGAAAACATCCTTGAGAGGATCTCCAATAACCCACTTATTATGCCAAAATGAAATATCCTTGCCATTTCCTGACTTACACTTTATGTTCTCAACAAATAAATCCTTCTTAGATTCGAAATCGTAACTCAAACTACTTAAATCCCTCCACCATATAGACTCAGAACTCTTAGCTGCCTCACCTTCATAGCTATTAATAAACAACGTTATCCTATCTCCATATCTACTCTTCACAGGGCCCTTCCAAACACACTCTTCATCCGTCAAGAGTCTCCACTTCCATTTCAGCATAAGAGCCACGTTGAAGCTTCTCAAGTCTTTCACACCTAATCCTCATTTCTCTAAAGGAATGAAAACGGTTCCCCAATCCACCCAATGCACTCTCTTCTTGCCATCACTCCATCCCCAAAGAAAGTTGCTCTGAATACCCTGAAGCTTCTTAATAACTCCAGCTGGCACTTTATAGAATGAAAATGTGTAAAGAGGAAGCGCATTGATAACTGAGTTGATAAGAACCAGCTTATTCCTAACCTTTTCAACAATGTTACTCCACAAATGGCATTTCCTAGGGCTGTCTCCATTGAATACACCAAGGAAAACACATGGCAGTTTTAGGGTTTCACAATGAAGGAAAAAAGAAGCAGATGTCAAAAAAGCAGGGCTAACGTTAACCCCTTCAATTCTACTCTTAAAGAAATTAACCTTCAGCCCAGTCAACATCTCGAAACCATGCTGAACAGCCTTGTAACACCATAAATTACTCCACTCTGCCCCCCCCCCCCCCATAAAGAGGGTATCATCAGCGAAATGCGTAATACTGAAATGTTCCTCTTGCCCAACTCTAAACCCTTTGTATAACCCTAATTCCTCAGACTTTTTCATCAAACAAGTAAGAACTCCCATGACAATAATGAAAAGAAAAGGGGAGAAAGGATCCCTTTGTCTTAAACCTTTACTGACCCTGAAGTTCCTTGCTGCACTACCCTTAACCAAGACTGACATATATCCTTCGCACACCAGAGCATCAATCCACGCTATCCAGCCTCTCCCAAAATTCATCTTAACTAACAAAGATTTGAGGAAATCCCAGGAAACACAATCATACACCTTTTCAAAGTCTATTTTTATAAGCAAACAACTCTTTTTACTACGCTTAGCAAGGTCAAGAATCTCATTGGCAACCAACACTCCATCGTATATGCATCTTCTAGGGACGAATGTCGTTTGCTCATGGGACACAATAGAACATACTACCTTCCTTAATCTACCAACTAAAATCTTAGAAAGAATCTTCTGATAACAACTGTCTAAACAGATTGGCCTATAATTCCCAAGAGATTGAGGATTCTTAGTCTTTGCTATTAGAGTTAAAAAGGAAGCAGATGCAGTCTTTGTCAGCACCGGATTATGTTGGAAATCTTGAACAAACCTGAAAATGTCGCTTTTCACTATCTCCCAGCAACCTTGAAAGAAAGCGAAGAGAACCCATCGGGACCTGGGCTCTTCCCTCCATCGCAACCCCACACTGCAGCCTTTATCTCATCCTCTGTAAATTCAGAATCCAACCAGCACTTGTCTATCTCTGATACCCTTTTCAAGTTAAGATCTTTAATATTCGGTCTCAAGCAACAGTCTTATCTGAAGTTTTCTTCAAAAAACTTACTGACTTCCTCCTTCATCCCATCAACATCTTCAATAATTCCTCTGTCAGTGTTAACGAACCACAAATTATTTCTCCTTCTCCTCCTTTTTACAACAGCATGAAAGAACCTTGTGTTACTATCCCCGTCTTTGAGCCAATGTTCCCTTGCCTTCATTCTAATAATCTCCTCCTTCATAGTAATAGTCTGCCACACTGAGTCGCTAGCCTTAGTTCTCTTAGGCACCATTTCTTCAAAATTCAAGAAGCCTAATCTACTAACTTCCACATCCAAATCATTTAGGTTATTTATAGCATCATCCACCTTAATGTCAATCCACCCATAAGTCTCTTTACTCCAAGTTTTAAGCCTCTCAATAAGCCTTCTCAGTTTCTCCTTAAGAACATAGTCACCTCTCCCCTTGATCTCAGTAGAATTCCAAACAATCTTAACAAATTCAAAGAAATCTGGATGCTTCAACCAGTTGTTAACGAATCTAAACGGCTTAAGACCCCAATTCACAGAATTAGTTTTCAACCATATCGGGCAATGATCTGATAATTCCCTTTTACCTATATGTTGACCAGCAATACTCCAATCATCAACCAGTTTTTTTGTTATCAAAAACCTATCAAGTCTACTCATTGAGTTTCCTGATCTATTATACCAAGTAAACACACCACCTTCGCAAGGGACATCCACACAATCTAATTAAAAAATGAAACTCTTGAACTCTTCCATCTCCTTGTTTTTAACATTCCCCAAAACTCCTTTTCTTTCCTCTTTAAAAGCTACAGAATTAAAATCTCCTCCTATTATCCAATCCCCTCTTCCATACCTCTTCTTGATCATAATAAGATCATTCCACATTTTTCTCTTCTTCTCCAGAAAATAAGAAGAATACACGTTAACGAAGAACATCTCTCTACCTTTCCAGCGAGCGTTAATCCCTACGAAACCCTCATTTCTGAAGCTGCAGATAAGATCCAAACTATCTTTTTCCACAGGATAACCAACCCACCAGCACTGCCGTTAGCATTCGAAGCAGACCATTCAACATTAGAGCTACCCCACAAAGAAGAAACAACCACACTATCTAAATCGGCCTTTTTTGTTTCTTTAATGAAACACACGTCAACATTAATAGGCTGAATAAGCTTAGCTATTCTGACATTTTTCACTGAACTCCCGCATCCTCTCATATTAAGAGATAAAATATTCATAAAAAAACCCTTATTATTAGCCACCCTCAAAACCTTACCTTCCTCATCTCGTTTCTCCATAGCTTTAATGTTTTTCTCCATCACTACCTCATCATCCCCACCTCTGACACCCAAAGAAACCACGCTCTCACGGACTTTTGTAGAAACCTTGCTTTCTAATTCTTCCTAAAATCTCTTGTTTCCCTTCAACACTTCTGAATCTGAAATAGAATGGCAACAAGACACCTGATCATTACCCATCTGCTTGCCTCCTTCACCTGTCCCCTGCCTTTGATTCTGAGAGACTCCGATCTGATCTTCAGATGAAATATCAGAACATAACACACCAGATTTCTTTGTCTTTCTTTTGAAACACATGGATTTGTTAACAAAGTTTAATCCACACGCAAGACCTAAACCCTTATCTCTAGATTTCACCTCAGAGAGAATAGGTTTACTCAAAACCAAATGGGCCTTAGAAAGACCTTTATCCTCAGACCCAATAGGAACCCATTGGGCCTTGTTGACCACTTGGGCCCTAATTAGCTCGTCAAAAGAAGTCTCCTTGCCAAAGTCAATGTTATGAACGCTCCTCTCAATAATCTCCTTAGACTTACCAACCGAACCCTCTGCAGAAAGCTCATGCGTCACAATCACTCCCTTATCCTGTTTAGGTACAGATGGCTCTACCTCAAAAGTAGAACCTACAACCTTGGGCCCCACAACTTTCACACGAACAGCTTGATCTGACACCTCTTTTCTCAGATCAGAAGAAACAAATGAACCTTTTTGGTTATCTGCTTTAGGACTAGGAATGCTCCTAGAAAAGCCTCAAGAATCGCTAACGACTTTGTCACCGTCTTCCTTCTTCTCTTCGCCGGAGCTCCACCACCTGGTGTTCTCGTTGCCAATAAAGTCACCAGACACATCTTCCGTTTCAGCTGAGAATTCCTTCACGGTGGTTTTACATGTCGAACCTAACGTCTCCTCTAACACTATAATCCTGTATACAACATCATTAATGGAAATCCTGAGCACTTCGTTAATGGTCATTCCACAGGATATTCTAATCATCACACTAACAACATCCATTTTGGAGAAATTAGACGAATCTTCTTCACAACTAACGTACTTGCCCACTCTAGACGAAACGAGCTCAAAAAACGGCACCGTCCACGCATGACAAGGAATGCCATAAATTCTAATTCACGTCAGTCTTTTTGGATCAATAACCCCTGGCTCCCATCTTCTAACCTCTGCAAACCATTGGTACATCCAACTTTTAGCGCTACTGAGAAGCTCTTCTATCTCACCGTTTTCTTTTTGCTTTGATAGGCATAAGTTTGCCCCCAAAGGGGTTACCTTGACTCCAAAATAACCTTCTGAATGAAAGCAACGTTGAATGTTGTAGGTCATCCAAGGGCTTAACACCCTTCCCACAAAAGCATTGTTGAATCTTCTCATTGGTGAATGGACGTGAGATCAGATAAATTTGATATAGAAACAAACATAACACGTAATTTTTATAAATAATTAAGGCTTAAATAATGTTTTCGTCCCTGTAAGTTAGCGTGTTTTTGGTTTTCGTCCCTGAAATATTTTTTTTTGGTTTTAGTCCCTATATTTCACATTCGTGTTTGTTTTAGTCCTTAAAACCAAATTCCGCAGGAAACCTTCGGATTTTCCTGCTGATTTTGGTTTTAAGGACTAAAACGAACACGAATGTGAAATATAGGGACTAAAACCAAAAAAAAAATTACAGGGACGGAAACCAAAAACTCGCTAACTTACAGGGACGAAAATACTATTTAAGCCAATAATTAATTATAATTTTTTATTAATTAAAAAATAAAAATAAAATTTTCTCTCTTCTTCATTATAACCACTATCTCATGATTCTAATTATAAATAAATAAATTTAAAATTTTGATTTAAAATAGCAACACCTTATTGATTGTTTTTAAGAATATAAATATAAGTGTGTTTCATATAAGAATTTCTCTTTGAATAGGTGTATGATTGGTTTGGTCAGGGTCATTTACGCCTGGGTTACATGTATCTAGTATGATGGTTATACTAAGTGCATCTAGCAGTGAAGGGTTATAAGGAAAATAGTCTCATAATGTAGACACAAATGGTGTATGGACTTTAGGGGAAATAATATGTTCATAGAAGGATGCATTTTTAGAAGTAAAAATATCTTTTGATTTAAGGTTAAGTATGACACATCCTTTCATGTCAGTGGTGTACCCTAAGAAAATAGATTTTCTCACTTTTAGATCAATTTTGGTTCTTTGTGTTTGAAAGAAGGGGTATATAATAGGTAACTAAAGACTTTAAATGAGTTGAAGTAAAGGAGTTTATCAAGTAATATCGGATAAGGTGATTTATTAAGTAGCTTGACAGGTATAACTCGATTGATGTTAAATGTTGAAAAAAAAATGGAATATGACCAAAAAGACGTGGATCTATGTATTTGCACGTGTGAAGTCTCCTGTTACCAGTTGATTTAGTTTTGACGTTTACAACACCATTAACATAAGTTTTCATCCAAACACTTTTGATTTGGATGATAACAAGTGATGTCATCATCTAATATGATCAAGTACTAATGGTGCTAAAAGATTTATCAAGTGATGGTGTTTGAAATGTTGATTAATTGATGGTGCTTAAAGATTAAATTCTAGTCAAGCGCTGGTTCTTGAAGATCAAGGTCTAATGTGATCAAGTGATGGTGCTTAAAGATCTAAATATCATTTGTAGAGATGATCTTGTTATGTTGATCAATGTTTGTTGATCAAGATAAAGCTTGACAATCAAGATGGTCAAATTATGTTGATTATTTGAAATTCAAGTGCTTGAAAGGTTATCTGATGCATTGATCAAGTGGATGTGCTTGAATATCAAGTTGTGGTGATCATTGAATATCAAGTTGTGGTGATCTAATTGCGTTAATCTAGTTATGTTGATCAAGTTGTGGTGATCAAATTTTTGGTGCTTGGATATCAAATTATTAATGGTTATCTCTGGAGGGCAACGCCTTATGTCAAGCGACGTTTGGTTAATTCAGTAAAGATCTATGACCAAGAAACTTGTCTAATGATGGAGTTTATATTGGAGAGTTATCTCAAACCTCATTAAAAGAAGATTAGAGGTTCCACTGAAGTGATAAAGTCAAAGATAATATGGCAAGGAACTATAAGCTTCAGAGTTGTAAAAGAGGAGAAGTGTGAAAGCTCATTGAGTTTATGTCGATTAACCAATGTTTGTAAAGGTATACGAATAACTCTTGATTGTATTAAGGAAAATCACACACCATTTTCAACCCTTTGAAAACCCCCGCTTCTTTTATTAAAATCGCCTAAAAATATTTTAAAAACCTAGCTAATTTATTAAGGAACTGTCTGATTAATTAGAAGCATGTTTTACAAAAGTATAATAGATTATACCTAAAGGATAATCGATTATTTCACTTTATAACACCTAAAATCTATTGGAGAGATCTCTTACTGATTGGCAACAGCTAGATATCAAGCCTTTCCATTTTGAGGTGAAATAATTGTTTATGAGAATTGAAAAGCCCATGGATTACTTTCATATTTAAGCTACAGTTTGTCCTATAAATATATGGTTCATTTCTCATTTCTCATACACTGTAAAACGCATTTGAGATACCTCTCTCTCTCTCTCTCTCTCTCTCTATATATATATATATATATATATATATATATATTCTCATAATTTCCTTAGTGATTTTTGAGAGGGAAATATTTATATCTGGAAGGTAGTATGGTCTAGTGTAAGGGAAAAATTGTAATTTCTCATTGGGAGAAAAATTGTTTTGGTATTGAGCTAAACCAATTGAAAAGCTCTTTTTTGGTTGTTGAGGTAAACTAGTTAAAACCTCTAGTTGGTTAGGGAGGTCTTTGTAGTTAAACCTCTCAGTCGGATCATGAGCTTAGTTCGATGTTAAAAATATATCAATTGGGTCTAGAGGTCTCCGTAGTTAAAACTCCGTCTTGGTTGGGAAGTTAGCCATTGAAAAACTCCAATCCTTGTAAAAAAAAAAGGTCCGAGGCCAAAGCTTGTCAAAAGTTCTCATCATATTGAAAACTCTCAAGAAGGAATTATTAAGGAGAGGAGTATGTCACTTTATTAGACTGAACCTATATAATTCTTACGCCTTTCTCTTATCCATTAAATCTTTATTTTCGAGTCATTTATTTTTGCTGAAATTTAATTTCTTATTTCTGTTGCTTTTACTTCACTTGTTTTACTAAAAAAAAATTTAAACTTAGTTTATGTGAACAAAATTTGTTTTAAAAATGGATTTTCAATCCCACACAATTTACCCCCTTCTTGTATTTGGAGTATCATGTCCAAAATAGTGGCATTAGAGCCTAATTCACGTCTAAAGACTAATCGTCTCATGATGAAGAAGTTGATGACTAAAAGCAATTATGCTTTAACAAGAGTCTTTTCATGGAGACACCTCCATCATTTGATGGTGATGGGTTTAACTTATGGAAAGCGATATTTGAAACTTTTATCAAAGCTAACAGTTTTGAAATGTGGGATATTGTAAACAATGGTCCGTTTATTCCTACATTCTCTTTTAATGATGAGGTAGTAAATAAACCTGATTTTGATTGGACCAGAGAAGATTTAAGAAAAGTCAAATTTGGTTTTAAATTCAAACATATTTTGATAAATGCCTTAAGTTCCAAGTTTTTCTATTATGTTTTTACTTGTGAATCCGCCAAGGATGGGTGGGATACTCTTGAAATGATTTATGGAGTTTCTTCAAGTTTCAAGCAAGAGAGAATGAACACAGAAATCCAAGATGTTGAAACATAAAATGTATGAATTTTATTTTCATAGATGGTGTTCAACAATTGGAAACTGTACTGGTCAAAAAGTACATATGTGCGTGTTTCTCCAGCAAGGGTAGCGGGATTCAGAGGCCTTAGTAGATTTATAACAATTTTGAGTGGTTAAGATTTCCCCACAGCGTCAAGAAGCCTTGTATGGTGGTTTTTAAAGGTAGTTTAGTAGACCTGCTCACGTGAGGTGAGAGGCTCTAATGATGGACAATGATGCTTGGTAGGAAGTGTGAGGTTATGGGCAGTCGTGTATTGAGACTATGTTGATCGTTGTGATCTTTAGGGTGTAGAGGATGTGTATCACTTAGACTCTATCTATTAGAATCTTCCCTTTCTCTCTTTGAGGGGATATGTATTTATAAAGGCCTCTAGGGCCTAGCATTTTCTTGAAAAGGGTCACCATCCACTCAATCAATAGTGGACAGCTGAATCCATATTTCCAAGGAAGTCATGGGTTTGATAATGACTTTGAATTTCTCTCTACCCAAGAAGATTCTTATCCCATGTTCCCCACGTATGGGCAAATGGATTCTCTAGGGCGAGGTAATACCGCTCTTTAGGCGACATTCCATCGTCGCCTCTTTTGGGGCATCCTAAGGGCATCGCTCTAGGCAATGCCTTTTACAAATATAACACTACATGGTCCATCAAGCATGAGGCCTTTGGTAGAAGACGAATTATTTTTATTCACAACTTATGGGAGTATCCCAATGAACGGTACTTCCTCTCATGCGGTCTTAGCTGTCTTGGGGAATCTGGATAGCCATCTGTGATACAGAGGAAAAGACACAAAGTCCCTCAGGCAAGAATTATATATAACTCGACTTATGAGACTATGAGTCTCTTAAGCGAGGCGTTCGACCTACTTGGGAGGGACTTCCATCGAGCCCTCGGGTAATACATGTTATCAAGTCTCTCAAACAAGATGTATATTGTGCCTCTTAGGCGTGATTCTTGAGCACTTGTCATGTCCGAGAAAACACTAACCCCCTCAGGCGAGAGCATAATCATCCCGAGGAATCTAAGTCCCTCAGGTTGAATTGTATATAGCCCAAATGATGAGACTATAAGTATCTCAGGCAAGGTATTCAACCTACTTGGTCGGGACTTCCATCAAGTCCTCAAACAAGACTTGTTATCAAGTCTCTTAGTCTCTCAGTCTGTCACGTCTCTTAGGCGTGTTTCTTGAGTACTTGTCCCACCCGAGAAGACACTAAGTTCCTTAGGAAATCATTGTATATAGCCCAGCTGATGAGACCATGAGTCTCTCAGGAGAGGCATTCGACCTACTTGGGATAGACTTCCTTTGATCCCTCAGGCAAGACTTGTTATCAAGTCTCTAAAACTAGATGTTTGTCGTGTCTCTTAAGCATGATTCTTGAGTACTTTTCCTGCCCAGGAAGATGGCCCGAGAGAGCCCATATCTGCACATAATCTTCTTCCAATAGAAATAGAGCACTCTTTCCATTGTAATCTTGGTTATTGTTTCTGCTTCTATCCATTTGGTGAAGTAATAAACTCCCACTATTAGGAACTTCAGTTGATCGGG
Organism: Lathyrus tuberosus; assembly: GCA_022829125.1. NCBI lineage: Eukaryota > Viridiplantae > Streptophyta > Magnoliopsida > Fabales > Fabaceae > Lathyrus > Lathyrus tuberosus. Next base: position 17,248,188 of record JALAZF010000040.1, read on the forward strand.
TGCTAAGGGGAATGGGTCGAGAATGTCTATACCTCATTGGTATAAAGGCCAAGGAAAAGTCATCATCTGGACAAGTTCTAATGGGGTGTGGTGAAGGTATGCGTGTCTCTGAAATTGATCGCACCTCTTGACAAAGGCGATGCTATCTCTCATTAGGGTTGACCAATAATACCTCTCCCTTAACAGTTTGTGTGCAAGAGGTTTTCTTCCTATGTGGCTATTGCAGGCACCCTCGTGTACCTCTACAAGAACCAAGGTGGTTTCATGCTCGCCCAGGCATCTTAACATGGGAGAGGCTCTCCCTATTTTATACAGCTTCCTAGATATTATAGTATACTTAGAATCCTGTCTTCAGTTCCTTCTTACTTCTCCCTCGTCTAATGGTAGTTCTCCAGGCTGTAGATAACACAATATAGGTGACATCCTGTCGTACCCTAATTTTTATCCCTAAGATCCCGCCTCTTTTTGCATCATCTGTATAGCATATCATGTTTCTCATCACGCATAATTCCCAAATTATCAGCCAGAATAAACTTGTTGAATTTACAGTCGAATAAGTCAAAATAAAAGTCAACTGTGCGAAAAATCAGTGGACGAAAAGTGTTAAAATCGAACTTGCAAACGTTAGTCATATTAACCTATGTTTCGTGTAGTTTAACCTGGCGCGCTCATTTTAATTTTCGATTGCTTTTCGGTCGCATTTTGATCAGTTTGAGCCTTTTAACCGGGTAAAATTTATTTCTAAATTTGATCAAATGCTACATTTTTTTTATTCGTTTATTTTACGCTGATCATTTTGGTGTATTCGTTTTATTTTTTCGAACACTTCGATACCGGTCCAATTTTTTCATTTTTTAACCGATTTTATTTTAATTATAGTTAAATAATATTTTATTTAATCATATTTCATATTTTTAGTTTTATTTAATAGTTTATTTTTATTTTTTTAATTTCTTTTTTTTCTTTTAAATAATATTTGATCTTTGTTTTTATTTTATTTCTAGCAAAACTTAAGTATTAAGTTTTAAATAGGATGTTTGTTTTTTATTATATTTGGTGTAAACTAGTTGTAGACTGAAGAAAAGGACCATATATGCATGCTTGCACGGTCCCACACGTACTACTCTCTCTCCCTCTCTCTCACGTTTACATTGGGGAGGGATTTGCTGCTGTTGAAAGAGACCCCACTTTAAGATATTTTTCATTTTCTCTTCCACAATAAGAAACCTCACACGCCACTGCTCTCATAGATTAAGTAAAAAAACGAAAAAAGAAAAAACAAGAAGATATCATCATACGGTGAGCTGGCATTTTAGAAAAAAAAAGTTCACATAAGATGAGGAGGACCCCTCCGTCATCATTCATCATCAGAACACCGCTTGCACTTGATTTTTTTTTTTTTGAAAAAAACACTTTCTTCTTCACTTCGTTTTCCATCACCTCTTCCATATACCACCCTTACAAGCCTTGCGCAGAACCACGATACACCAATATACTCCCTGCATATTTCCTTCAATCTTTATACAACCATAACCTCATTTCCCATACACACAAAACCTGAATATTTTAAAAGGAAAAACGTTCACACCATGTAAAAACCAAATTTCATCATCTTAACATCTTCACATTCACAATAAAAAACCATCAACTTGCTGCCCCATGTGAACCCTCATTTTCTCCCACTTCAACTCACATACAATACTCTTGACCTCCTTCACACAAAACCTTCCCTCTCCATCGTTAAAAACATGCAGTACCACCTCACTCCATTTTTATCTCCTACCATCCATAACCGAAAACACAAGCTTTCTTGAACCATACTACTCTCCTCTCGTCAACTCCATACACTTGTCTCAAACTTGCATATTTGAAAGAGACACCACAAACTTCTACCGCCAAACAACATCATCGTGCATCACTGAACAAACCATTGTCATCGTGTAAACTAACCACCATTCGCGCCGACAACCTTGCATCCATAACTGCATATCTAACCACAACAACTCCCTCAACCTTGGTACACAATATCAACTATGTTTGGTGGAATAGTTTATGCGACAATAACGTCGTTTTGTGATCTTCTTCCGCTGCAACACAATCGTGTAAAGTGTATGTTGTATTTTTAAAACCCTTTGCTCAATACAACAACAAATAACTCTAAATGGTATTAACTCACATTCCTCTGCAGTAACGTTCCGCACGTCGGTAACGATTCCAAACTCTTTCATGTGTTTAAATCTAATGTTGTTGTCTGCCGCTTTGATTTGATTGCGTTGCTTGAGTTCTGTAGTGAAAATATCTTAAGAGTATGCGTGTGTAGGTGTTATCATGTGTTTGTTGTTTTATTTTGTGGTTTTAACATAATGTGTTGTGATGTATTTGTTTTGAACATTTTTAGTTCATACTCGGATTTTCTTCTTCTACATCTATGTTGATCTAGTTGACTTTGGATCATAAGAATAAACTCTCAGTTTTTGTTTTCTTTTTTTAAAAGTTCCAAGAGAGGCAAGTTTGTTTTGCATATTCATATTGGGTACTGATGTCATGTTTCCTTTCTTCTTTTAAATCGTGTAGGGGCTAATGATGTGAGAAAAGGAAACAAAATTTTATTCTTTTTAATTATTTGTTTTCTAATAATTTTTCTCTTATTTGTATAATTTTGAAGGAAAACCAAGAAAAAACATTTTAATTCTTTTTTAATATTATCATTTTTCTAGTTTAATTATTTTATTAAATATTAAAAATGCTAAAAAAATGTTAATTATTAATTATTTTAAATATTTTTATTTAATATTGATTAATTAAATTATTAATTAATCTTATTAAATATTTATATTTAATTTGATTAATAATTATTTTGTTGATCGATTATATTTTTGTGACTTGTCTGCTTCCATATTTTGATCGATTATATTGTCGTGAATGTTGTTGATTTTGTTTATGGATCCTACACGATGCTTTACCGTGAATGTTGATCGTATTTGTTGATGTTGACTACACGATGCTTTGCTATGAATGTTTGTGGAGTTTATTTGTTATTACTTCTACATGATGATTTTCCATGTATATGTATTTTGTTACTTTTTTCTTGTTTATTGCATGATGTTTTACCATGTATCAGTTGTTTTTGTGATGCTTTGCCACGTGCTTTTGTTGATGTTTATCATACATGATGTTTTACCATGTATCAGTTGTTCCACGTGATGCTTTGTCACATGTCTTTGCTGTTTTATATTCGTAATGCTTTGCCACGTATATTTGTCGTTTTATGCTACATGATGCTTTGCCATGTACTGTTGTTGATTTATCTTTTGATTCACATGATGTTTTGCCATGTGTATTATGTTGATTTTATATGTTGGTGATACCATACATGATATTCTTCCATGTGTATTCTGTGATTTCTTGTTTGCTTGACCATACATGATTCTTTGCCATGTACTATTGTTGATTTTTTCTTTTGATTCCCATGATGTTTTACCATGCCTCTGAGGATTGTATCTGTTTATTCACATGATGCTTTGCCATGTGTACTTTGTTGATTTACCTATTGATTACATGATAATTTTCCTTGTATTCTGCGTATCTTATTTGTTTCATATTCGTGATGCTTTGCCACATATCTTTGTTGTTTTATAACCACGATGCTTTGACCCGATCCAAGGGAAAGGGAGTGTATGTTGACTTATTGTCAAGTGCATGTTCTTTGTATACTTATTGCTTTGCCTTGCCTGTCTTTGTCTTTCTTTACCCATCTTTTATCCTTTAGCAAACAATTTTAGCCCAAAACACAAATTTTTCAAGAGGTTCCTGTAGGATATTGCAGATGCTTAGGGTGGTAGTACCTTCCCTTAGTATAACCAACCCTCGTACCTTTGATCTCTCTTTGCTTAGCTTTAGGCCTTGCTTTTTTGCTTTGCATGTTTACTTAGGGTTTTTGTTCGATCTTTTCTCCCATCCCTTGAAAAAATAAAAGTTCGGTGGTGATATCTTATCTTTGCGAGTCAAGCTAATCCAATAGCTTTAGTCTCTGACTTTCACCTCGACAGAAAATGGCGACTTCACCGGGGATCACCGCTGAGGGTTAAGCCTAACTTGTTCTATTTGTGTTGCTATTATTGTTTGCTCTGTTGCTTGGGTTTTTTTCCAGGTTGATCTATGTGTGTGAGATAAGTCCTAACCGGGATTTGAGTGCACATTGAAATAGTATAGTGGTATGATCAAAAGTTACATGTCAGGAGTAATCTTGAGCATGATTAACATATGATGTAACCATACTCAGTGGAGGCCCCTTAGAGTTTAGTATTTATTGAACGAGTAATCGTAAAGATATTGCTACTTTCGACCTGGGAGCCTGAGAAGCTGAGGACCTTAGTATCCCATTTACCCCACTTGGCATTTTAGGATGTTGTGCGGTGGCTATGAAGGTGTAAACCTGAATTATTTGATACTCGATACTACACTCAGACGAGGTTCTCTTGAGAATATTCTTGATTCCCGAGTAATCGGTGTGCTGGTAATATCCAAAGGAGGATTGTAGACTCTGGGAACCTTGTTAGAACCCGTTGTATAGGTACTTTACCCCTAGTACACACCTTGTGGTTAATTCTTCACCCAGACTCCATGCTTGCGATCCTGATCCTTTTATCCTGTTACCTGTGATCTGCATCCTTTGTTGCATGACATTGCATATCATTTGCATGATTCATTGCATACATCCAGTTTATCCAGCAACTCATTCTAGCTGTCTGTATCTTCCAGCGTCATTTGTCAGTCGTCAAGCTAATTCCTCGTCATAGATACAAAACTAGAGTTAACTTCAGACGCAGAATATTAGAGCAAGAACATCACAACGCAGAGATCAGAATGGAGATTTATGATTTGAAGTCAGGCATGACTAAGCTTACTAAGATGCTCCAAGTGCTGATTGCCATAGGGGAGCAACCTCAAAGAACTATTATCCAAGAGGTTTCAGGTGTTGTTTTTGACCCTCAGCCTGCTCAGGTGCTACCTTCTACATGGCCTGAGTTTGGTTTACCCCATTGATGCACGTCGAGGACACTAACGTGATCGTCGAGCTAAGACTGCAAGTATACAGATGTTCGCATAGTTTTAATTAAGGTTGTCGAACCCACAGGGAAGGGATAATCAAACTAATGCAATCTAAGTTGCAGTGTAAAGCTAAGGCTAAGGATTTACGGAATTTGGACAAAAAGGGAAAAATTACTAATTCTAGAGGTTTTAGGAAATAATACTAAAATCGAGTCCGAAATATGGATTCCGCGTACCTAAAGGACATGTAGAAACCCGATGCTAATTACGACTACACAAATGTGGCCACTGGACCGACTAGCAACAGAAGAAAGGTGAGCCAACAAGAAAGGTGTGGGATTGACTTTCGTCTCCGATAGTGCACAGTGAATGAAAATAAGTCTTTAAAATTCCCATTCCTCGTGTTTTCTCTCCCAAAGATAGTGCTTGCAAGAACGCGATGGAAATACCTAATCACATGGTTATGAATGGAAGTGGCCTTTAGACCTTCCCATGAGGTAACGGTCATGCCAGTAATTTGGCGCTAGAAGCCTAAGGAAATGGCTTCCCACTCGCTTTCGAGCGATGCCAAACAAGCGTACTCTTCCCCACTCAGAAACTGAAAAATCTCTCCTATTCTCTCTACCGGCAGCGAGTAATCTACATTAAACATCCTAAAATTTGCAGCGCCAGTGGCACGGGACAGGTCATGCAAGTATTGGAATGAACTCAAGAACTCATAGGTTAGTCTAGTAAAAGTATGGCTCGGAGAAGAGAAAAAGTGAGACAAACCTACATTACTCAGCATCCAGTTGATGCTGTCGAACAATCCTAGCGCACGGACAATATCTATGTGAGCATAACGTGTGGCTTCGACAGGCCTCTTATAGATTTTGTGAAAAACAGCCCTTTGTCTCTCGCCAACGATACCTTCAGGAAATTTGATTCCCATGTAATCGATGTCGCGAGCAGCTCTAGGAGGCATTGTGAATTTTTTGGAAAGGTTTTGAAAGTTTGGAAACTAAAACAGAGAGTAAGAGTTTGAGAATGTTGTTGGTGGTGATGAAAAATGAAGTTTAGATGGTTTAACTAGGTGAAAAAGTGGTATATGAGTGGTTAGGGGTTAATGAGTAGTTATGTGGGTGGTTACCGATGTATAGGGAAGTTGGAAAGGTTGCAATTGGAACCCGCGCAGTTTTCTACAACAGAATACATGCAAACAGTTCTGCAGTTTCCGTCTTCATGGCGAACACCATGTGTTTAATGTTAAAAATTTGAATTTTAATAGACTGATGGCGAACGCCATCATGCTATGGCGAACACCAATGAGCAGAAACGTGCAGAATTCAATTTTCAGCAGAGGAACAATCAGTTTTTTTTTTGGATTTTTGATAATTAAGACATATATATACATCAGTATAATAGCAGAATGAGATTAAGATTACAGAAAAGAAAAATAAAATAAAATAAACATTATAACTCACGAAATAGCAAAAGAAACATAAACGGGAAATGACATTAATTCAAAAACTATAACATCATGTCTTTGCTAAGAATCGACAATACAAAGAATGCAAATTACAACTGAATGGAAATACAATAAAAACCAAAATAAACTAAATCATAAAAACAACATGAACTCCATAGGTACAAATCATAGTATCACTTGCTAAAATGCCTAGTGAAAGAATGGACTTGCTGGTATAAATGGTCAAACTGTTCATTAGCAACGTCCATGAATCCAATGAGGTCCCCTCAAATAGAAGTAATCTCATCCCTAAGGGTGCCTACTTGGCACTGTAGCGCACCAATGGAAGCAACATAATCAACTCTAGCTCCAGAGACGTGTGAAGTGGCATCAGGGGCATTGGTATCAGGTATCTTATAAGGTTGTGGACTCTGGGGTGGTGTTGGTGATTCACTCTCTTCCTCAAGGTCATAAAGCCAATTATTCCTATTATGCACATTTGTCATCTCGTGGTTAGGCATGGTAAATTTATGGACCACTTTGTCGTCAATAAGGAATTCGAACTCAGCTGGCCCTAGGTTAGCCAACATACCACGGTTAAAACAAAAATTCAGGTGCATCGGACGGATGCCTCCACAAACACGTATGCGGTTAAGTTGGTAACGAAAACCTATTGCCTCAGCGATCATGGTTACTAATCCTCCAGCAAGGATAAGACCATCGGTCGCTTGAGAAATGCGATTCAAGCTAGCCAACATAAAGGAAGCAGAATTCACAGGCCTTCCCTGTGAAGCACAGTACATAATGAATAATTCATCTTTGGAAACAGAGGAGATATTTTCTTCTTTACAAAATAGGGTGTGAGCCAAAATCTTATGAAAGTACCTCCAAGCAGGGTTATGTATGTTACTAGAGAACATAGTGTCAGGTTCTAGATGGTAGTTACCAGTAATGGTCCCCCAGAAATAGTCAAGGTTAAGGGCAGTAAAAGCATCATTAGGTGTCACTGAATAGGCATCAGGCCCATTAGGAAAATTCAACAGGTTAGCCATCTCGTGGTGAGTAAAACGGTGTTTGGTGTTAAATAACCTAAATGTATCCAAGCCTCGGCCAAATCCAAGGCCTCAGCTAGGATCATAATACAATGAGCTAAGAAACTCAAGAGTCAGCATACGGTAAGGACTATATCTGTGCCTCACACCAAAATTCACCCAACCAATTTGGTCGAGTAGGTACATCACACTGTCCCTTAATCCTAAAGTGGTCAAGGTACGACCATCAGGGTAAATAGGGAGTGTCAATTCCCTCTAAACCAGAATGTCAAATCTGCGTCTCTGAGCATCGTCCCTAAATACAATCTCCACATCAGCATTGTGATCCATACTCTAAGTCAGTGAAAGCTATCCTAAGCTAAGCTAGCCTGAAAATAGACAAAGAGTACACTATCAATGGATTGTGCCGCGAAGGTGTCAAAAACAAAAATAAAAGCTATAATAATAATAGTAGTAATAGTAATAATATAATAGTATAGTAACAAAAAGACACATGCACAAATAATAAAGATAAAACAAACAGGAAAAATGGGGTAAACTCTAGAAATCTAAGCATCGTGGGTTGCCTCCCACACAGCACTTGTTTAATGTCTTTAGCTCGACATGAGGGTCGAACTAGTCTTTTGAAAGAGCGGGTAGTTCCTCCAACTTATAACTTACACATAAATCTTTATTTTCTATGTTATGGTAATGTTTTAGTCTCTGGCCATTAACAATGAAGGTCTCTTCAGATTTCCCTTTGATTTCCACAGCTCCACTTTGGAGAATTCTTACAACTTCGAAGGGTCCAGACCATCGGGAACGAAGTTTACCAAGGAATAACTTTAGTTGAGAATTAAAAAGGAGAACAATGTCTCCTTGGTTGAACTCTCGTCTAGCTATTCGTCTGTCATGCCACTGTTTGGTTCTTTCCTTATAGATTCAGGCATTTTCATATGCGTCTAACCTAAGTTCCTCTAGCTCATGTATATCAAGAATTATCTTTTCTCCTACCGCCTTATAGTTCATATTCAGGGTTTTAATGGCCCAATAAGCCTTATGCTCAAGTTCGACAGACAGATGACATGATTTGCCATAAACTAGCTTGAATGGGGTGGTTCCTATCGGTGTTTTGTAAGCTGTTCTATAAGCTCACAGAGCTTCGTGGAGTTTTACAGACCAATCCTTCCTGGAAGTCGCAACTATTTTTTCTAATATTTGTTTGATCTCTATATTGGAAACCTCCATTTGTCCACTCGTCTGAGGGTGATATGGTGTTGCTACTCGATGACACACTCCATATTTAAGCAGTAGTTTCCCAAAAATATTCGAGATAAAATGGGATCCACTGTCACTAATGACAACTCTCGGCACTCTGAATCTCAGAAATATTACATTCTTAAAGAGTCTTATAACTACTCGTGCATCGTTGGTAGGCGAAGCTATTGCCTCGATCCAATTCAAAACATAATCGACTGCAGCGAGTATATATCTGTTGCCAAAGGATGGCGGAAAAGGGCCCATGAAATCTATACCCCAAACATCAAAGACTTCTACTTCTAAAATACCTCTTAGTGGCATCTCATCACGTCTAGAAATGTTACCCGTGCGTTGGCATCGGTCGCAATTTATGACAGCAATGTGGATGTCCTTCCAAAGGCTAGGCTAGAATAGGCCAGATTGTAAAATCTTCGCGCAGGTCTTTGAAATGCTTGCATGCCCTCCATAAGGTGCAGAGTGGCAATGAGATATGATATCTTCAACTTCAGATTCTGGGACACATCGACGGAAAATTCCATCGGCGCCTCGCTTGAAAAGTAGGGGCTCATCCCAATAATAGTGTTTGAGATCATGAAAGAATTTTTTCTTTTGTTGGTAGGATAAATCTGGTGGAAGTACTCCAGCTGCCAGGTAAATTACAAAGTCAACGTACCATGGCAGTGTGGTCTTTGAGCATATTGATTCCACTACTTCATCTATTTCTGCGTCGTGATAAATTGTAGAGCATTCGCTCGTTTTGCTTTCGTTTTCTAACTGGGCCACAAGTTTATCGTATGAAAATCGTCACTGATGGGGACTTGCTCAAGTTTTTGATCCTCAATTCTAGAAAGGTGATCTCCTACTACATTCTCGGTTCCTTTCTTATCTTTGATTTCCAGATCAAACTCTTGCAGAAGTAAAATCCATCTTAAAAGTCTCGGCTTTGCATCCTTTTTATTCAACAGATACCTAATTGTGGTGTGATCGGTATAGACAATTATTTTCGCTCCCACTAAGGAAGAACGAAATTTGTCTAAGGCGAACACAACAGCTAGGAGTTCTTTTTCAGTGGTAGCATAGTTCATCTGTGCATTGTCCAAGGTTCTAGTAGCATAGTATATGGAATAAAGCCTTTTATCCTTACTTTGTCCTAGGACAACACCAACAGCGTAGTCACTAGCATCACACATTATTTCGAATGGTGTACTTCAATCGGGAGGTTGCATAATAGGTGCAGTTATGAGAGCCTTTTTTAAATGTTCGAATGCTTTCAAGCAATCCTCGTTGTTGGTTCTGTATTGGCAGCAATTTTGGTAAAACAATGTGTTGCATCAAGATGTTCTACTTGATGTCTTGACATGCTGTCTCTAACATTCTGCAGGTGAAGTGTTGGCGGTGTGTGTTAGTATTGCAGACTGTGTGCATGATGTCAAACACGATGTTCTGACATCAGTTGACAGAACTTCCAGTTCTGGTTTTAGGTTTTATTTGTTGCGCTATTTTTAGCAATCTTTTGTGTGTTTATGTTATCTGATTGCTGCAAAATTTACTGAAGTGGTAATATATTAGAGTGTTATTTTTGGAGGTAATCTATTTATGAAGAATAGGGAGTTGCTATTTTCATGCTTAAATATTTGGAGATTAATTTTCTTTTATTGGAAATTAAATCAAGGATCTGCAATTGCCCAAGCCCAAGGAATGTATTTCTATTTATAGATGATCAACCCTAACTGCTGCTCGTGGAGAATAAGGATTGTGAGAGTTGTGTTTAAGTTTTAGGGTTTGTGTTTTGTGTTTGTTTTTGTGAGCCATTCATTCATTTGTTTTGATGTTTGAATTGGACTGATTTAGTTGAGTTGTAATTTGTCCACTCAAAGCTTTTAAGCACGAGTGTATTGTTCTTGGTTGAAGCTCTTAAGCAAGACCAAGGTGTGTCTTTGAAGTGTGTCTTCTACTTTCATTATTGTAAGTTGTTATCACTGCTGTGATTGAGGGGGAGTGAGAGGTGTCTCATATCTAAGAGTGTCTTAGATAGAAGTGTCATTGGGTAGTGAGTAAGTCAGTAGATTGTCAACTGGTGTGTTGGTTGTAGAGTCTATGAATTGATACTACTAATAGTGGACTTCCTTCCTGGCTTGGTAGCCCCCAGATGTAAGTGTGTTTACACTGAACTGGGTCAACAATTGATTGTGTTCTTTACTATTGTTTTCTGCATTTTCTAACTTGTTCATTATTGTTAAGATATAAGTGTCATGACATCACGTTCAACATCTCATATCTGTTGCCAGAATTTCAATTGGCGTCAGAGCAGGCACCCTGTTCTGTTTCTGGGTGAGATCTAGGGAAGTTACTTTCTGGTTCTATGGACAAGGAATGAGGATTTGTGAACAGACCACCCATCTTGGATGGATCTAACTATGATTATTGGAAACCACGCATGGTGGCCTTCTTGAAATCTTTGGATAGTAGGGCCTGGAAAGCTGTCATAAAAGGATGGAAACATCCTGTCATTGTTGGGAAAGATGGAATAGCTACATCTGAACTGAAACCTGAGGAAGAATGGACTAAGGAGGAGGATGAACTGGCTCTTGGAAATTCTAGAGCATTGAATGCCTTGTTCAATGGAATTGACAGAAATATATTCAGATTGGTGAGTAATTGTGAAGTTGCTAAAGATGCTTGGGACATACTCAAGACTACTCATGAAGGTACCTCTAAAGTGAAGATGTCAAGACTTCAGCTACTGACTTCCAAATTTAAAGAGTTAAAGATGGAGGAAGATGAAAGCATACATGACTTTCATATGAATGTTCTTGAAATAGCCAATGCTTCAAGTGGCCTTGGTGAAAAGATGTCTGATGAAAAGCTGGTGAGAAAGATACTTAGGTCTCTTCCCAAGAGATTTGCTATGAAGGTGACTGCCATAGAAGAAGCTCAAGATATCAGCAAAATGAGGGTGGATGAACTTATTGGATCTCTCCATACATTTGAGCTAGGAATAAGTGACAAACCTGAAAAAAACCTAAAGGCATAACATTTGTGTCCAAGGCTGAAGAGGGAAAGGAGGAATGTGATCAAGAAATCAATGAAAGTATGTCTAATGATATAGTTCTGCTAGGAAGACAATTCAACAAAGTGATGAAGAGGATGAACCTAAAGACTAGGTATAATGTCAAGAACAACTCATCTGACATCAGCAGGTCTAGTGGTGATGGGAGAAGAACTAGGTCTGAAGAAAATTCCCCTCAAGGGAAAGGAATTCAGTGCCATGAATGTGAGGGGTTTGGTCACATCAGAACTGAATGTGCTACTTACCTCAAGAAACAAAAGAAGAGTCTAGCTGTTTCCTGGTCTGATGAGGATTCAGGTAGTGAAATTGAAGAGGAATCTGCTAATCATGTGACAGCTTTGACAGGAAGATATGTTTCTGATAGAAATTATAGTGATGAGGAATTAACCTTTGAAGGGCTTGCAGCTTCGTACCAAGACCTATGTAGCAGAAGTAAAGAAGTGTGTCAAGAAAGTGAGGGGCAAAAGAAACTCATAATCCAACTAGAAGCTGATAATGCTGAATTGGAAAATGAAGTCAGCTTGCTGAATTCCAAACTTGATCAAATGACCAAATCTCCCAGAATGCTGAATAGTGGAATTGACACATTGGAAGAAATACTTCAATATGGAAGAATGGCAGGAGATTTGACTGGGTTGGGTTTTGAGAAGGATTACTCTACAGAGGCTGTTTCTTCTGAGCCTAAGCAAAACATGTCTCATCCGATGTCTCAACATCATGGGAAAGTTCATGTTCCTGAACCTATGAAGTTTATGCCTCATCAGCCACCACAACATCATGGAGGAAGAAAACCTCAACATCATGGGAGAAGACATCCAAATCACTTCAGAGAAAGGTTTCAGAGATGGAGATGCCACTACTGTGGAAGGTTTGGTCATATAAAACCTTTCTGTTTCAGACTTTTTGGTTATCCTAAAGCTGTTCCTCAAGCTAAATCAAATCAAAGGACTTCTGCTAATGGAAGACAATGGGTTCCCAAGGCTGCTGCTACAAGTTTAATAGCTCATATGTCTCTCAGAGTTTCGGCTAAAGAGTATTGGTACTTTGATATTGGTTGCTCTAGGCACATGACAGGGATTAAGAATTTGTTGGTTGACATCAAATCTCACACCACAAGCTATGTGACTTTTGGTGATGGAGCTAAGGGTGAAATCAAGGGGATTGGAAAGCTGGACTGCTCAGGAGTTCCAGAACTTGATAATGTGCTGCTGGTTAAAGGACTCACTGCTAACCTGATAAGTATCAGTCAACTGTGTGATCAAGGGTTTAATGTTAACTTCACCAAATCTGAATGTTTGGTTACAAATGAAAAGAATGAAGTTATCATGAAGGGAGTTAGATCTAAGGATAACTGCTACCTATGGGTTCCTCAAGATTCTAGCTATTCCTCAATTTGTGCTCTTGCTAAAGATGATGAAGTAAAGTTGTGGCATCAAAAACTTGGTCATCTACATCTAAAAGGTATGAAAAGAATCATCAACATGGAAGCTGTCAGAGGAATACCTAAGCTGAAGATTGAAGAAGGAAGGGTATGTGGTGAATGTCAGATTGGAAAGCAAACTAAAATTTCACATCAGAAGATTAAACATCTCACTACCTCTCAGGTGTTTGAACTTCTTCACATGGACTTAATGGGGCCTATGCAAGTGGAGAGTCTTGGTGGGAAGAAGTATGCTTATGTGGTGGTTGATGACTTTTCAAGATACACTTGGATTAGCTTTATAAGAGAAAAATCTGAAGTGTTTGATGTATTTAAGGATCTGTGCCAAAGACTTCAAAGAGAAAAGGAGAGCAATGTTGTCAGGATCAGAAGTGATCATGGAAAGGAGTTTGAGAACCAGAAATTTGCTGAATTTTGCTCAACTGAAGGGATTAGTCATGAATTCTCTTCTCCTATTACTCCATAACAAAATGGAGTTGTTGAAAGAAAGAATAGAACTATCCAAGAATCAGCTAGAGCTATGATTCATGCCAAGAAACTGCCTTACAACTTCTGGGCTGAAGCTATGAACACTGTTTGTTATGTTCATAATAGAGTGACCCTAAGAACAGGAACCACTACTACATTGTATGAGATATGGAAGGGAAGAAAGCCTACTGTTAAATACTTCCATGTGTTTGGCAGCAAATGTTATATCTTGGCTGATCGTTAGCAAAGAAGAAAGATGGATCCTAAAAGTGATGAATGAATCTTCTTGGGCTACTCTACTAACAGCAGAACCTATAGAGTATTCAACTCCAAAACTAAGGTTATGATGGAGTCTATAAATGTTGTTGTTGATGATTTGTATAAGGAAGCTGATGTTCTAGAGGATGTTGGAACATTTCTTGATTTGCCTGCAGAAGCTTCAGAAGACAACACATATCCTAATCCTACAAATGTTGAATCTAAATCTGAACCAGTCAACAAGGGACCCTCCATCCGAATTCAGAAAGATCATCCAAAAGAGCTTATCATAGGTGATATGAACTCTGGTGTTACTACTAGGTCAGGAGAAGTTGTTTCTAACTCCTGTTGTGTCAAAAATTGAACCCAAAAATGTTAAAGAAGCCTTGAATGATGATTTTTGGATCAATGCTATGCAAGAAGAGCTAGGACAATTCAAGAGGAATGAAGTTTGGGAACTGGTTCCTAGACCTGAAGGGACAAATGTGATTGGAACTAAGTGGATATACAAGAACAAATCTGATGAGCAGGGAGTGGTCACTAGAAATAAAGCAAGGTTGGTTGCTCAAGGATATACCCAAGTTGAAGGGGTTGACTTTGATGAAACTTTTGCTCCTGTGGCTAGGCTTGAATCCATAAGACTTCTCTTAGGTGTTGCTTGCATTCTCAAATTTAAACTGTTTCAGATGGATGTTAAGAGTGCTTTCTTAAATGGATACTTGAATGAAGAAGTCTTTGAACAACCCAAGGGATTCATTGATCCAACATATCCTAATCATGTCTTCAAGTTGAGAAAATCTCTGTATGGGTTGAAGCAAGCTCCTAGAGCTTGGTATGAAAGGCTAACTGAATTTCTGAATCTGAATGGTTACAGAAAAGGTGGGATAGACAAAAAATTATTTGTTAAAGAAGAAGGAGGGAAGATCATGGTTGCTCAAATATATGTTGATGATATTGTGTTTGGTGGGATGTCTGATGAGATGGTTAAACATTTTGTTCAGCAAATGCAGTCAGAATTTAAGATGAGTCTTGTTGGTGAATTAACTTATTTCCTTGGTCTGCAAGTCAAGCAAATGGAAGATTCAATCTTTCTATCTCAAAGCAAGTATGCCAAGAATATAGTCAAGAAGTTTGGAATGGAGAATGCTAGTCATAAGAGGACCCCTGCACCTACTCATATGAAATTATCCAAAGATGAAAAAGGTGTGAGTGTTGATCAAAGTCTGTATAGAAGCATGATTGGTAGTTTGCTATAACTTACAGCTAGCAGACCTGACATTTCCTTTGCAGTGGGGGTGTGTGCCAGATACCAAGCTGAACCAAAAGTCAGCCATATAAATCATGTGAAAAGGATCCTGAAGTATGTGAATGGTACAAGTGACTATGGTATGATGTACAGTCATGGAACTGGGTCCATACTGAGTGGATATTGTGATGCTGATTGGGCTGAAAGTGCTGATGACAGAAAAAGCACATCAGGTGGCTGCTTCTTTTTGGGAAGTAATCTTATTTCATGGTTTAGCAAGAAGCAAAATTGTGTGTCTTTATCTACTGCTGAGGCTGAGTATATAGCTGCAGGGAGTAGTTGTTCTCAACTAGTGTGGATGAAACAAATAGTGTCTGAGTACAATGTCAAGCAGGATGTCATGACATTATACTGTGACAACCTGAGTGTTATCAATATATCCAAGAATCCTATTCAACACAGCAAGACTAAGCACATTGATATACGTCTTCACTTCATCAGAGACCTAGTGGAAGACAAAGTGGTTACCTTGGAACATGTTGCCACTGAAAGACAACTGGCTGACATTTTTACTAAGGCTTTAGATACAAATCAGTTTGAAAATTTAAGGGAAAAACTAGGTATTTGCATATATGAGGATTTGTAGCAATTAATGGATTTATGGAATGCTGCACTAAAGTACAGGATGATGATGATTTGTCTTGAAGGAAAATCTACAGATGTATTATGTGTGCAAGTGTATTTCTCTATTTGGTGTTCAAGTGATATTATCAAAATTAGAGTAAATGTAAAGAAAATTGGAAACAATCAAAAGCAAATCAACTGCTGGAATCATTCTTTATTAGAAGTTTATTACAAAGATAACATAAACAACAAGCAAATATTCTTCATCTTTGGAGTCAGCTATGCATTCCATCCACCTGAGTTAATGAAATTGACCCAATCTTCATCAACATCCTTGTCAGACTCATGTAATTGACAATGTTGTTTCTTGATGGGCTTCTTATGTGTCTCAGTCTTTTTCCCTGTCCTTGTTGCACTAGTAGATGATCATACCTTTGTCTCGTCCTAGGAATTCATCTTCTTTGGTTCTGTACTCCTTTGCCTCTTGTCTTCTAACATGTGATTTGTTTTGGAATCAATCGTTTTGGAGATCTGGCTCATGTTTCAACCTTATCCTTGCAGTAGAAGTAAGGTGTAGCTGTTTTTATATCAAAGGAGAACCTTGTTTGTATCGCCTGACCAGTCAAAGATGTAGTTGTTGGAGGTGGTGTATTTTTCCTTGTGTCCTGTGCAATTTTTTTTTAAATTGTGTTTTGTGCTTTTGCTGGTTTTCTGTTGTGCCGTGCTTCTGAGGGTGTTTGTCCAATTGTGGCTAAAAAGGGGGAGAGTGGTGTAGTAGTTGTTTTGCTGGTTTTGCAGATGGTTTTGTAGATGGTTTTCTAGTATGCAGGTGCTGGTTTTCTTCTTTGTTTTTCTGTGCTCCTTGGCTTGAGGGGGAGTTTCTGGTTTTCTGAGAATGTTAGTTGTGTTTGTGTGGGTTGCTGCAGGGATCTCTGATATGGAGTTATTTTAGCCAAAATTTGCCAAAGGGGGAGTTTGTTGGTTCTGTATTGGCAGCAATTTTGGTAAAACAATGTGTTGCATCAAGATGTTCTACTTGATGTCTTGACATGCTGTCTCTAACATTCTGCAGGTGAAGTGTTGGTGGTGTGTGTTAGTATTGCAGACTGTGTGCATGATGTCAAACACGATGTTCTGACATCAGTTGACAGAACTTCCAGTTCTGGTTTTAGGTTTTATTTGTTGCGCTATTTTTAGCAATCTTTTGTGTGTTTATGTTATCTGATTGCTGCAAAATTTACTGAAGTGGTAATATATTGGAGTGTTATTTTTGGAGGTAATCTGTTTATGAAGAATAGGGAGTTGCTATTTTCATGCATAAAGATTTGGATATTAATTTTCTTTTATTGGAAATTAAATCAAGGATCTGCAATTGCCCAAGCCCAAGGAATGTATTTCTATTTATAGATGATCAACCCTAACTGCTGCTCGTGGAGAATAAGGATTGTGAGAGCTGTGTTCAAGTTTTAGGGTTTGTGTTTTGTGTTTATTTTTGTGAGCCATTCATTCATTTGTTTTGATGTTTGAATTAGACTGATTTAGTTGAGTTGTAATTTGTCCACTCAAAGCTTTTAAGAACTAGTGTATTATTCTTGGTTGAAGCTCTTAAGCAAGACCAAGGTGTGTCTTTGAAGTGTGTCTTCTACTTTCATTATTGTAAGTTGCTATCACTGTTGTGATTGAGGGGGAGTGAGAGGTGTCTCATATCTGAGAGTGTCTTAGATAGAAGTGTCATTGGGTAGTGATTAAGTGAGTAGATTATCAACTGGTGTGTTGGCTGTAGAGTCTATGAATTGATACTACTAATAGTGGACTTCAATCCTGGCTTGGTAGCCCCCAGATATAAGTGTGTTTACACTGAACTGGGTCAACAATTGATTGTGTTCTTTACTGTTGTTTTCTGCATTTTCTACCTTGTTCATTATTGTTAAGATATAAGTGTCGTGACATCACGTTCGACATCTCATATCTGTTGCCAGAATTTCACTCGTCAAATACAAATTCAGCATCTTTCATTAATAAGCCCGTTAGTGGCTTAGTTATCTTAGAGAAATCCTTAATGAATCATCGGTAGAAACCGGCGTGTCCTAGAAAACTACGAATTTATCTAACTATTTTCGGAGGTTAAAGGTTTTCTATGACTTCTATTTTTGCTTTATCCACTTCAATTCCTCGGTTAGATATTACATGTCTAAAACACAATTCCTTCCTTGACCATGAAATGACATTTCTCCTAATTCAGCACTAGATTTACTTTAACGCATCGTTCGAGTACCATTTCTAAGTTTGATAAACATCCTTCAAAACTTCCCCCACAGAGAGAGAAGTCATCCATGAATACTTCCATTATATTGTCTATAAAGTCGGCAAAAATCGCCATCATGCATCTCTGAAAGGTTGCGGGAGCATTACACTGTCCGAACGGAATTTGTTTGTAGGCAAACGTACCATAAGGGCAGGTAAATGTAGTCTTTTGTTGATCGTCAGGATGAATAGGAATTTGGAAAAATCCTGAGTATCCGTCTAAATAGCAGAAGTGAGAATGTTTGGCCAATCGTTCAAGCATGTGATCTATAAAGGGTAAAGGAAAATGATCTTTACGAGTGGCTTTGTTCAGCTTTCTATAGTCTATGCACATTCTCCATCCAGTTTGAGTTCTTTTGGCAATGGATTCTCCTTTTTCGTTGCTAACAACTGTAACACCTCCCTTCTTTGGCATAACGTGCACAGGACTTACCCAGTTACCGTTAGATATTGGGTATATGATTCCCGCTTCTAATAGCTTTTGTACCTCTTTTTTAACTACATCGCTTAATATAGGATTTATCCTTCTTTGAGGCTCCCTAGATGTCTTACCATCTTCTTCGAGCATAATGCGATGCATACATATGAAAGGACTTATTCCTTTAAGGTCCAAAATGTTATACCTCAGCACTTTATGATACTTTCTCAGAACATGCAGAAGCTTTTCGATTTCTATCTATCCCAAGTCGGCGTTAACTATCACTGGTTGTTCCAATTCGGTGTCCAGGAACTGATATCTTAAGTTTTTGGGTAGTGTCTTAAGTTCTATAGAAGGTTTCTTTGGGCATGGTATTGGATCTGGTGTTAGTGCTAAACATTCCCTTAGGCTGTCATCTACGTATGGCTCACGCCAATTATCATCTTCGAGTATAGGAGGTGCTGGAATCTTTAGTATTTCTGTACACTTGAATGATTCCATCTCCACTTCTCTTACGCATTCGTCGATGACGTCGAGAAAATAACATGAATCATCTATAGCGGGAGCTTTCAGAAATTAGGCTAGAATAAATTCGACTTTTTCTTCACCAACTTCAAAAGTTAGCTTTCCTTTCTTGACATCAATGATCGCTCTAGCTGTAGCTAAAAAGGGTCTTCCCAGAATAATAGGAATGTTGGAATCCTCTTTGATATCCATTACCACAAAATCAGTAGGAATGTAAAATTGTCCTATACGAACGGGCACGTTCTCTAGCATACCTATAAAAAATTTAACAGAACGATCCTCTAGTTGTAAAGACATTTTCGTTGGTCTCAATTCTCCTAATTCGAGCTTTTTACAGGTGGATAAGGGCATTAGACTTACACTGGCTCCTAAATCGCATAGAGCGTTGTCTATGACGTACTTTCCGATTACACAAGGTATCGAGAAACTACCTGGGTCTTTCAGTTTAGGAGGCATGTTATTTTGGATGATAGCGCTACACTCGACAGTGAGCATAATAGTTTCGTTATCCTTAAGCTTCTTCTTATTAGACATGATTTCTTTAAGGAATTTAGCATACAAAGGCATTTGTGTTATAGCTTCTGTGAAAGGTATGGTAATATTGAGTTGTTTTAGAAGCTCCAAAAACTTTGTGAATTGTCCTTCATTTTTAGGCTTAGCAAGCCTTTGCGGATAAGGTATTGGTGGTTTATATGCGGTGGAGGAACATAAGGTGTTTCTTTCTCTTCGACCTCTTCACTTTTTTCGTTTTTGTCATTTTTCGGTTTTGTTACCTTTTCGGTTCCTTTACCAGGATTTTGATACATGGCAGAGTTTTGAAACCTTGGATCCACTGGTCCATCTAATTCAGTTCCGCTTCGCAATGTAATACCATTTGCATGTCCTTTCGGGTTTGGTTGCGGTTGTCCAGGAAATGTTCCTGCAGGGGCTGCTACCGTTGCTTGATGTTGGGCCACTTGAAAAATTTAGGTTTCAAACATTTTGTTATGGGTAGCCATGGCGTCAAGCTTAGTTGCCATCTGCTTTAACAATTCACTTGTGTGCACATTTTGGTTGGCAAACTCTTTGTTTTGTTGGGTCTGTGTTGCGATGAAATTTTCTAGTAAAACCTCAACGTTTGACTTTCTTGGTGCTTGAGGGGCAACAGTTGCTCCCTTTTGATATCATGGAGGTACTGCTGGTGCTTGATTTAGGGCAAATAAAGCATTGTTGTTCTTATATGAGAAATTCGGGTGATTCCTCCAACCAGGATTCTATGTGTTCGAGCACGGGTTTCCTTGGGCGTAATTCACTTGGTCGGTAGGAATACCGGCTAGCAAATGACATTCAGCGTTACTATGTCCAGGATTTCCATACAGTTCACAATTTGGTGTCACAGCGGCCATAGTGGCTGCTGGAGCTACAGTCAAACTTTCTATCTTTTGAGTAAGTGCATCCACTTTTGCACTGACACGGTCCAAACTGTTAACTTCGTACATTCCATTCTTCGTAGCAGGTTTTTCTGTTGGAGTCCTCTCACCTCCCCATTGGAAATGGTTTTGAGCCATATTTTCAATGAGTTGATAAATGTCTTCATACGGTTTGTCCATCAGGGCGCCACCAGCTGCAGCGTTCAGATTCAGCTTTGTGTTGTAAAGAAGGCCATTATAGAAGGTATAAATTATCAACCATTGTTCAAGTCCATGGTGCGGGCATAGCCTTAACATGTCCTTGTATCTTTCACAAGCATCAAAAGAGACTCATTGTCTTTTTTCCTAAATCCGTTAATCTGGGCTCTTAGCATAACAGTTTTGCTCGGCGAAAAGT
Organism: Lathyrus tuberosus; assembly: GCA_022829125.1. Taxonomy (NCBI): domain Eukaryota; kingdom Viridiplantae; phylum Streptophyta; class Magnoliopsida; order Fabales; family Fabaceae; genus Lathyrus; species Lathyrus tuberosus. The sequence goes on from JALAZF010000040.1 coordinate 17,269,138, forward strand.
ATCTGGCTAAAAAGACTTTCTTCAACTTGCCCACATAGTGATAGAGTTGGATGGTAGAGACTAGAGCTAAGCTCTAGCTATATCTTTCAAAGAAAAAGGAAAAATACGTAGTCGTATGGCTTCATTACTAACACCATTTGCTTTCACGGTATCAGCATATTGCACAAACATCGATAAATGAAGGTTCGAGTCATCCATGGAACTTCCAGAAAACTGGTTCTGTTAAACGGCTTGTAACAGTGAAGGTTTCAGATCAAAATCATTTCGATTAACGGCATGGGCAACAAAGTTGTTATACGGTTCATCTTGTGATGGGACAACATAATCCTTAAGAGAACGGTTTTGCGGGTTCTCAACCATGGGTATTGGTAATTCTGGATACGGAATTTCAGGTTCAGGAAGATTATATTTAATTCGGAACTCGTTAATTTGGCGTCTTAAATTAATGAAACGCTCGATGTCGTCAATTGGTTGCTCAAGCTTGTCGCCTTTAGAACGAGTGTTTGGCATACAATCGACGAAATTGAGAAAAAGGAAAAATTTTGGTGCCTTAGTCTATACTACGCAACAAAGGATCCACAATATTGACTAAATCAGCCCTCCTCAGCAACGGCGCCAAAAAATTGATGCGCGTCGAGGACACTAACGTGACCGTTGAGCTAAGACTGCAAGTATACATCTGTTCGCGTAGTTTTAATTAAGGTTATCGAACCCACAGGGAATGGATAATCAAACTAATGCAATCTAAGTTGCAGTGTAAAGCTAAGGCTAAGGATTTACGGAATTTGGACAAAAAGAGAAAAATTACTAATTCTAGAGGTTTTAGGAAATAATACTAAAATCGAGTCTGGAATATGGATTTCGCGTACCTAAAGGACTTGTAGAAATCCAGTGCTAATTACGACTACACTTTGTTCTGTAGGAAATACTAACTTAAAGACTCTGCCTCACACTCTCGCGCTATTAACATAAGCCACACTTAACAACCATAAGATTTTGCTCTCCCTCGCCCGTTTTAATTGATAAGTGTATTTTGGAAGTTAGTGAAATCCTAAACGATGCCTAAAGCGCTCTCGTTGTTTTTAGGATCGATGCCTAGTTTCTACTATCTGTTCTTTCCTCACACTCTCGCGCTATTGGTCCGAACTTAATTTATCCCTCAGTTTCGTGTCGGAATAATAAGACATGAAGAATAGAAACTAAAACCAAAACTAGCATGCAATCACATAAATCGCGCCTATATTTTCTACGGAGTCCCGTCGGTGACGACGGTCCTCACACGCCGAACTCAAACAGAATTTAGCAAAACATTTCGACGTTTATAACATACATGATCATGGTGAAACACATAGCATAATCAAAATAGAAAGTAAATTGCAAAATGAAAGTAATAAAAACCTGTAAAGAAAATAATGAATTAAATTGATACGAAAGTGCCGGAGCCTTGTTCGAAATCACGATTACAGCAGCAAAACAATACAAAGTAATTTGCGACAATTCCTCGATGTGAGTAATTGTCGCTTTGAAAGTAAATTTATGCCTAAACAAAATTCGACATAGCTTCCGCGTCTAAAATCGGATATGAAAGACATAAGTGGAAGGTCCTATATATAGAGAAAAATCCCAAAGGCAACTTCCAAAACGTGCAAAGAGGAGTGGAGGGAAAATGGCCCATCAAAACTACCCATGACAGTTACACTTTTGAAATTCTGTAACTGCGCAGCCATGGCGTTCGCCATGGTCCTGGCCTTTTTAATTGACGTGGCATGCTTCCCATGGTGAACGCCATATCAGTAGGAAACAGAATTATGCACTTCGTTGCTGAATTTTCTTCTTTCTTTGCTCTTTTCCGATCTTGTGCCCGATTTCTCCACAGACGAAGCTATAAACTGCAAAACACCTAAAACACGATTAGTTGCTAATAAAACTCGAATAAAATAAACGAAACAAATGTGTAATGAGCCATAGAATACGATACGATTTCTCGTTATCACCCATAACTACTCTCCACATCTTGCTACTGCTACTATGATTGGTCAAACTGTCAGACCAGTGTTTCAAGCTCCTGTTTTCTTCGAGCCTAAACCTGTGGTTCATACTATTTCCCAGACTACTCGAGCTCCCTTTGAGAATCCTCTTTTTGACTACAATACTGCTAGTTCTCAAGGTGAATACCTTGAGGATTTTGTTAAAGATGTCCGTGAACACTTTTAGACTATAGATAAGAGACTCAGAGCCATTGAGGGTACTGATTTCTTCAGTGTTGATGCGGACAACATGTGCCTTGTTTCTGACCTAGTCATGCCTGCCAAATTCAAGACTCCCAAGTTTATGAAATACAAAGGCCATTCCTGTCCAAGAGCTCATCTGGTTATGTACTTCAGAAAGATGGTTGCTTACACCAACAACCAGAAGTTACTTATCCATTGCTTTCAAGATAGTCTCAGTGGAGCTTCACTCAAGTGGTACATGAACCTTGAAAAGGACGGTATCCAGTGCTTCCAGGATCTTGCTAATGCCTTCATGAAGCAATACAAGTACAACCTTGACATGGCTCCTGACCGGTGTCTACTTCAGAATATGTCTCAGAACGAGAGAGAATCTTTCAAGAAGTATGTTTAACGATGGAGAGAACTCACTTCTTAGGTCGAACTTCCTCTAGCAGAGAAAGAACTCACAGGAATGTTCATGGACACCTTGTCTCCCTTATATTAGGAAAAGATGATTGGTAGTGTCTCTTCCAACTTCACAGATTTGGTGACCATTGGCTAAAGACTCGAAGCTCTCAAGAATGGTAAAGTGTCTAAAGCTGTAGAATCTTCTAATGGTGGGAAGAAATCCTATGGGAACTTCCAAAAGAAGATAGAAGACCAAACCAATGTTGTCATGACTGAGGAGAGAAGACCTCGTTATAGACCTTAATATGCTAATCACCATGTTGTTGTTGTTACTCCCATGGTTGCAGCTCAACTTGTTCGAGCTCCTCAACGTACGACTGTTGGACAAAACTAGAACCGCAATATGACTCACTTTGATCATATTTCATTGACATACACTGAATTGTACCCCACTATGGTTCAGAGAGGCTGGATTACTACTAGGACTCTACGCTCTCCTCTAGATCCTCTTCCAGATGGTTTCAGGTATGACCTCCACTATGCATTGCATCAACGCGTCGCAGGCCATAATTTGAAAAATTGCTATGCACTAAAGGTTAGAGTGTGGGATTTGATCAAAGACGGGATTCTCACTTTCCACGATGTTGCTCCTAATGTCGAAGACAATCCTCTGCCAGGGCATAAGAAGTGAAGCTTCAGTCAACTTTAGCCAGACTATCTTCCTAAAGCCAGTGTTTCAGACGGGCCAGCTCACTCCTGTTGCTGATTATTCACTAGGCCATGTTTCTTGTTGTTTGCATTTTCCTTTATCTGTATTAGCTGTTTGCTTTCAAATTATGTTTGTACTTTCATGTTAATGAAATGAGCATTACAATATTTTGATTCAATTCATTTATGTCTGCTATTTACATCTTTATGCATTCTCTTTCAAAAATATATACCTCATGTCTAATTTCTTTTGATTATGCAAAGATTAAAGGGAGGATGGAAAAAACGTAATGTGTTGTGATGTATCTGTTTTGAACACTTTTAGTTCATACTCAGATTTTCTTTTTCTGCATCTATGTTGAGCTAGTTGACTTTGGATCATAAGAATAAACTCTTAGTTTTTTTTTTTTAAAGTTCCAAGAGAGGCAAGTTTGTTTTGCATATTCATATTGGGTACTGATGTCATGTTTTCTTTCTTCTTTTTAAATCGTGTGGGGGCTAATGATGTGAGAAAAGGAAACCAATTTTTATTCTTTTTAATTATTTGTTTTCTAATAATTTTTCTCTTATTTGTATAATTTTGAAGGAAAACCAAGAAAAAACATGTTAATTCTTATTTAATATTGTCATTTTTCTAGTTTAATATTTTATTAAATATTAAAAATGTTAAAAATATGTTAATTATTAATTATTTTAAATATTTTTATTTAATATTGATTAATTAAATTATTAACTAATCTTATTAAATATTTTGCGACTTGTCTGTTTCTATGTTTTGGGCTTGTTCTCTGATTTAATCTTGATAATTTTCCTTGATGAATCTGTTTCTTCACGATGCTTTGCCGTGAATGTTTTTGATTTTGTTTGTGGATCCTACACGATGTTTTGCCATGAATGTTGATCCTATTTGTTGATGTTGACTACACGATGCTTTGCCATGAATGTTTGGGGATTTTATTTGTTATCGCTTCTACATGATGACTTTCCATGTATATGTATTTTGTTACTTTTTGCTTGTTGATTACATGATGTTTTACCATGCATCAGTTGTTTTTTGTGATGCTTTGCCACGGGCTTTTGTTGATGTTTATCATACATGATATTTTACCATGTATCAGTTGTTCCACGTGATGTTTTGCCACGTGTCTTTGTTGTTTTATATTCGTGATGCTTTACCACGTATCTTTGTCGTTCTTTGCTACAAGATGCTTTGCCATCTACTGTTGTTGATTTTATCTTTTGATTCACATGATGATTTTCCATGTGTATTCTGTTGAATTTATGTGTTGATGATACCATACATGATGTTCTGCCATGTGTATTTTGTGATTTCTTGTTTGTTTGACCATACATGATGCTTTGCCATGTACTGTTGTTGATTTTATCTTTTGATTACCATGATGTTTTACCATGCATCTGAGGATTGTATATGTTTATTCACATGATGCTTTGCCATGTGTACTTTGTTGATTTACCTGTTGATTACATGATAATTTTCCATGTATTCTGCGTATCTTTGTTGTTTCATATTCGTGATATTTTGCCACATATCTTTGTTATTTTATAACTACGATGCTTTGCCGTGTATTTTCTGTTTGTTGATATCATTTAGCTTGATTCACACGATGCTTTGCCATGCGTGGTTTATTGATAACATGATGATTTTCCATGTATCTACTACTTTCCTACATGATATTTTGCCATGTATCTTTGACGATTCTATGTGTTGTTGATCATACATGATGCTTTACCATGTATTATGTATATTCATTTGTATTTGTTGATTACATTATGCTTTTCCTTGATGAATCTGTTTCTTCACGATGCTTTGTCGTGAATGTTGTTGATTTTGTTTATGGATCCTAAATGATGCTTTACCGTGAATGTTGATCGCATTTGTTGATGTTGACTACACGATGCTTTACAATGAATGTTTGTGAAGTTTATTTGTTATTGCTTCTACATGATGATTTTCCATGTACATGTATTTTGTTACTTTTTTCTTGTTTATTACATGATGTTTTACCATGTATCAGTTGTTTTTGTGATGCTTAGGCACGTGCTTTTATTGATGTTTATCATATATGATGTTTTACCATGTATCAGTTGTTCCACATGATGCTTTGTCACGTGTCTTTGCTGTTTTATATTCGTAATGCTTTGCCACGTATATTTGTCGTTTTATGCTACATGATGCTTTGCCATGTACTGTTGTTGATTTATCTTTTGATTCACATGATGTTTTGCCATGTGTATTCTGTTGATTTTTTATGTTGATGATACCATACATGATGTTCTTCCATGTGCATTCTGTGATTTCTTGTTTGTTTGACCATACATGACTCTTTGCCATGTATTATTGTTGATTTTTTCTTTTGATTACCATGATGTTTTACCATGCGTCTGAGGATTGTATCTGTTTATTCACATGATGCTTTGCCATGTGTACTTTGTTGATTTACATTCTGCGTATCTTATTTGTTTCATATTCGTAATGCTTTGCCACATAACTTTGTTGATTTACATTCTGCGTATCTTATTTGTTTCATATTCGTAATGCTTTGCCACATAACTTTGTTGTTTTATAACCATGATGCTTTGTCGTTTATTTTCTGTTTATTAATATCATTTAGCTTTATTCACATGATGCTTTTTCATGTGTGCTTTATTGATTACATGATGATTTTCCATGTATCTACTACTTTCCTACATGATGCTTTGCCATGTATCTTTAACGATTCTATGTGTTATTGATCATACATAATGCTTTACCATGTATTCTATATCTTCATTTATATCTGTTGATTACATGATGCTTTATCATGTTTGCTTTATTGATTACATGATGATTTTCCATGTATCTGTTAGTTTCCTACATGATGTTCTTGCCATGTATCTTTTGATTGCATGATGATTTTCCATGTATCTGTTACTTCCATTACATGATGATTTTCCATGTATTTGTTGATTTCCTTTGATGCTTTGACCTGATCAAAGGGAAAGGGAGTGTATGTTGACTTATTGTTATGTGCATGTTCTTTGTATGCTTATTGCATTGACTTGCCTGTCTTTGTCTTTCTTTACCCATCTTTTATCCTTTAGCAAATAATTTTAGCCAAAACACGAATTATTCAAGAGGTTCCTATAGGATATTACAGATGCTTAGGGTGGTAGTACCTTCCCCTAGTATAACCAACCCCCGTACCTTTGATCTCTCTTTGCTTAGCTTTAGGCCTTGCTTTTTGCTTTGCATGTTTACGTAGGGTTTTTGTTCGATCTTTTCTCCCTTCCCTTGGAAAAATAAAAGTTAGGTGGTGATATCTTATCTTTGCGAGTCAAGCTAATCCAATAGCTTTGGTCTCCGATTCTCACCGCGACACATCCAACTAGATTTTGGAATAAACTCCAACGTGTACACTCGTCTACCTCTATGTTGGGTGCGACGAGGATTCTCTGGATAACTATTTTGTTCAACCCCGCCATTTTTTGATGTTGTTAGCTTGGACAAAAGGTCTTCCCTGGAGTTTTTTTCACGGGGGATGTGCTCTATTTCGAAGGAGGGGGAGGAGCAAGAAGATACATTTCGTACCTTTTAAATTTATTGTATCAGCTGAGGCTCACTGGTTTGGTACTTCCCAGAGACTTGATCGACGACCAGTTGGGAATTAGGTTTTTCCTTCAATTTGGAAGGTCCCATTTCTAAGGAAAAGATCATTTTAGCAGTGAAAGCCTCATACTCCACCTGGTTATTGCTAGCGGTGAAATAGAATTTTAAGGCTTTCTCGATGAGTATATCTCCATGTCATTCTAGGAATATTCTGGCGCCACTCCCTTTTATGTTTGAGGATAAATCTACAGATAACGCTCACTCTGTGGGTGTCTCCTCGTCTATTGGCGAGCTAAATTCAGCCACAAAAAATGTCAGGGCTTATGACTTGATGCTTCCCCTCGAGATATATTGGATGTTATATTCTAAAATCTCTAGTTTCGAGGATAACATCCCTTCTGCTAGACCAAACTTCTTCAAGACTTGTAAAACATGATAGTTTATTTTTACCAGGACCTTGTAACCCTGGAAGTATATTCTCATTTTCCTTGTCGTTATCATGACGACTAAGGCCAGCTTCTCGATCTTCTGATAGCGCACTTCGGCGCCTCTGAAAACTTTGCTTATGAAATATATTGGTTTCTCTGCCTTGTCTATTTCTTGTACAAGGACTAAGCTCATCGCCTGATTTGTAACTGAGAGGTAGAGCAACAACAACAATCCCTCTCCTAGACGAGTCAGGATGAGGGGCAGTGTGAGGAAGTTTTTGACTTTGTTGAAAGCTTCCTCACACTGAGAAGTCCATTCAAACATGTTCTTTTCTTTAAGGCGGTGAAGAAGAGGAAGGGTTTGTCGTCTGCGTAGGAAAGGAAGTGAGATAGAGATGCAATGCGACCTGTGAGCTATCACACTTCCTTTACATTAAGGAAAGGCCTCCCTACCATTTCCAAACCCGATTCATTTACTCCAAATACCCCATATCCGCCACACTACCAAATGGACTACCTGGCAAGGCGAATAATTAAGGAAATGCCTCACTGTTTGGTTGATTCCCCACCAAATTGTTGAACCAAAATGCTATGTTCCTTCCCTCTCCTAGACTACATCTAACACTGTTGGTAAAAATGTCTTTATCCTACCTAAACTTTAGCTCCAAGTTTACAAGATCTCTCCACCATATTGACTCCCCTCTTTTATTAGACTTCTCTTCATTGACGAACATATTTACCTCATGTTTCTATATCTATGTTTTAATATTCCTGCCATACATCTTCCATGTCTTTCAAAATTCTCCATTTCCATTTAATTGTAAGAGCCTTATTGAAAATTTCAATATTTTAAATCCCTATACCACCATCCTCTTTAGCACAACAGACTTTCTGCTAGCTAACCTAGTGGCCTGTCTTCTTAGATTTTGAGCCACTCCATAGAAAGTTCTTATGAATTCTTTGAATCTTTTTCAAAATATTGATAGGAGCTTAATAAAAAGGATACGGTGTAGATTGGAATAGAGTTAAGCATTGCATTGATCATCAATAGTCTACCACTCATTGATAACATTCTACCCTTCCAAGTAGATAGTCTTTTTCTTATTTTATCCACTATATAATTTCACAAACTTGCTCTCCTTGGACTAGCACCAACCTTCACTCCTAAAATTTTAAAGGGTAGAATATCTATTCATCAAAAAAGAAAAGAAGATGTTACCTGCATGAATCGGTTCTTCACATTGATGCCATAAATTTTACTTATAAAGAAATTAACACACGGTCTAGAAATTAATTCAAAGCCCCTTAGAATTGACTTGACACTCCAAAGGTTGCTCCAACTTCCTTCCCCTAATATGATTGTATCATATGCAAATTGAAGAATATCCACACTAACCTCCTCATTCACTCTGAAGCCTCTGAAACCCCCTATTTCAACTACCTTCTTCATCAAGCCTGTGTGCCCTTCCATAGCTAGCACAAAGAGGAAAGGGGATAGAGAGCCCCCTGCCTCAACCCTCTCCCCACAGTAAAATCTTCTATAGCACTGCCATTAACAAATACTTACATAATGTTATTGAACACACAAGCCTCCATCCACATCTTCCATCTAATTCCAAAATCCATTTTATTAAATATATACCTAAGATAGTTCCAAGTCACATTGTCATAGACCCTTTCAAAGTCTACCTTCAAAACTAAACAGTCCTCCTATCTCTTTTATCGATATCCATAACTTCATTAACCACCAACACACCATCAAAGATATTTCTGCTTGGAACAAAAACTGATTATTTTTTAGATACCACCTCCCTAATACCATATTTAGTCTAGATGCAAGATTTGTTTGCTAAAAGCTTGTACAAAACACCAACTAAACAAATAGGCCTAAAATCATTTAAGGATTGATGAATTTTGTTCTTTGGAATAAGGGTATAAAAGAGGCGAGTTTGCCTTTGAGAGTTTGCCTTTGGAATGAAACTCTTTCACAAATATAAAAATAACCTCCTAATAGATTCCCAACAATTCTTCAAGAAATCAAAAGTAAAACCATCTGGCTCCGGGATTTTGTTGCCCTCATAATTCTTAACAACCTCCTTTATTTCCACATTTGTGAAGGAGTCTTAATGATAGTCATTTTCTTCTTCAGATAGCCCTTAGAGGTCAACACCATCAATGAATGGCAAAATAATGTTCAATTCTTGAAAGTTGCTCTCAATATGTCTCCCCATTTCACCTTTAAAATCTTCTACTTGATATAATATGCCTAAATTTGTGTCAACATAGACTATTTAGTTCCTCCTATTTCTTTCCTTTATTGCATCGATGAAGAATTTAGAATTGAGATCACCATCCTTGATCCAATCTAATCTAGATTTTTGTATTAAAAGGGTTTCCTTTAGTTATAAATTCTTCCGCATATATAAAGATGCTTGAGCCATTTTCTTTACTAAATCAGGGTTAAAATCTCCATTAACCTCACTTTAAATCCTATCTATGTCATTCATATCTTTGAGTATCTCATCCACTTTGAAATCAAGCCAACCAAAATCTTCTTTGTTCCACCATTTTAACATGCAGTTAAAAATTTTCAACTTCTCCTTTATCACAAAATCTCCCCTCCTTGACACTCCAAAAGAATTCCATTCCTTATCTACAAATTTGGCCAAATCTGTGTGCCTAACCAACAATTATTGAACCTAAAAGGTTTTGGCCCTCGATCTATGTTGCTAGTTTCAACCAGATAGGGCAGTGGTCAGAGATATATCTCTGCCAACAAATTTCCCAACCACTTTCCAAAGGGATATCAACCACTCAGAAAGTAAAAACATGTCCAATATACTCATAGAATTACGCGCAACTTTAAACCAAGTATATTTGTCACCTATCTTAGCACATTAACTAGGTCCATCTCTTCTAAGAAATTCCTAAACTTAGCCATCTCTCCACCTCAACTTCTCTCTCTCTCTCTCTCTCTCTCTCTCTCTCTCTCTCTCTCTCTCTCTCTCTCTCTCTCCTACTAGAGATAGAATTGAGATCTCCACCTAAACACCATTCCCCTTTTATCCATTTATTTTTCAATTCCACTAAATCCCCATAAATATTTTTTTCTTTAGATAACACGAAACATATATACACACAAAGTTATAGACTACCCATTCCATTCCGCATTCAGGCCCAGAAAAATTCCCCCCTAAAACAAAATTTTAAGGCGAGTAACCTTTTCTTCCATAAAATCAACATACCCAGTGAAGCCCCTATGGCCCCGTTGGGAAGACCATTCTACTTCCTTGTTCCAGAAATTAGATGCGAATTAAGAATCTATAGAACCTATTTTAGTTTCATGCAGAAAGCAAACATCAACTTTACCTGATTGGATAATGTGGTTGATCCTCTTTTACTTAACCCAACTACCACCTCCTCTAATATTATAAGATAAAATATTCATAGTTCATCTTGTTTTGATTCCTCTCTTGAATTATTTCCTTCATGATCTCTAGTCTTCATCTTCCTTATTGCTTCTTCATAAACCTCTTTGTCCTCGCTCCCCTTAATTCCTAACTTTGATATGATTTCCCACACCTTCTTCGAATATTTCTGATTCCAATTGAGCCTAGAACTTGTTAATTCCTTGAACAACGTCCGAGTCACTAATGGATGCGCAACAACGGACGGATCCTCTCGAAAAATGTTCATCTGTTGTCTTCAAAGTTGACATCGAGATAGAAATTTCCTTTGATTGAGGCTTGGCACCAAGTCCCTAGAAACAAAGGTTTGTGCCCTACCTCATGCAACATTGGTGACCAAACACTATTTTTCCCTTTCTAAAAGCTATTTTTTCTTTAGCATTGTGAGATTGATTATTCTGGACTTTTGTACTATTGCTAAAGACAACCAAAGCCTTTTCCCCATTATCCTGTTAACACATTCCATCATTGTTGTTTCCTCTAAATAAGACATCTTCATCATTGCTCACATATTCATCGTTCTCTTCCTTGTCTACCGAACTAGTGCTAGAGTTTGAATTCGTCACCTTAACCTCATTTTCCTTAGAAGAATATTGCCATGTTGCTATTCTCAATGGTCCTTGCACATCTTCGATCATTTCAATACAAAACACTTCATTGCCGATTTTGATATTGAAAGCTTCATTAATCGACATGACACACCTAGTTTTAATCACAAAACTTGCAACATCCATCTTCGTCTGTTTGATAGTTGTGTCATCACTATAAATATAAGTTTCAATTGTTGAAGATAAAAACTTGAAAAGACTTAGAGATCAGGTATGGTAAGGAATTCCATAACATCTTATCCAAATAATCCTTTCCGGATCAACATTCCTTAGCCTTCATGCCCTTATCTTCAAGAACCATTGATTTAAAAAGTCATTGATTTCTTGAATAAGATCTTTCATCTCTCCTTCCCCGAAAACCACTAAAACCTAAAGGAGTCACTTTAATATAAAAAACACCCTCCAAATGAAATGTATTTTGAATATTATACACCATGGTTCGGGCCTTCACTTTCCCTACATAAGCCTTTTTAAATCTTTCTAATTCAATTTCTACTATTTTTATTACCGACACGATTTAGTAAACTACACCTTATAAATAACAGGATAAGATATGCATCTAGTTGGTTCCAAGCATAATTAATTGGATAGTCTTTTCTAAATATATTCTAACAAACAAACTAACAAAAAACATACAATATAATTGACTAAAAGACAATTTCTTTCAAGTGTATCCATTTGTGCATACTCTATAAATAAAACCATTCACTCAAATCATGTTCGTAGTACTAATATTTATTGGATCGGGTCCATTTCCATGTTTGGAAAATTGCTTACTCCCTCCCTCTAATTTTTGTCTATTTAGTCTTTTTATCTTAAAATTTTAGTTATTTTATAAAATCAAAATATAAATAAAAACACATAAATTAAATAAATTGTACTTTAATGAAATGAAGTAATAGTAAAATGACCTAAATTTATCTAATCATTATTATTTTGATATGTGTGCAAAATGACCTAAATTTAAGACTAGTAGCACTCACCCTTTATGAGAAACCAAATATAAGCATATGAAAACTTTTTATATGAAAACTTTTGAAACTAAAAGATCAACATGTTAATCAATGTTGTTTCTGTAGATTTGATACAAATCCACCCAGACATGAATTTTAAAATTTCCATTTATAATATTAAATAAATCCAAGTGGCTGAATGACTTGATAGAAGACTAGTTCCCCCGCCAATATAATGCCATCAAGTTTCAACGTGATCCTTTTTCTTCTTTTTGTAATCAATGTAAGATAAGACATTAGCAGTTATTTGTTAATTAGTTGGAAGTTGCTTAATGCTTATTAGACTTCTGTTCATATAAATAATGTGAGATTTTTCGTCAATTATTGTTTTTTCTTTTAACTATTTAACTATGGATATCTAATTTACATATAATGTGGTGAGTTCTACAGTGTTCCACCTTTTCAAGTTTTGAACGGTCCTTCAGTAAAGAAAAAATTAAATCACAATAATCTATAAAATTTATACATATACTATAAAAACGGAACAAACAATCACAAAATTGGTAAAACTAATTTAAGAGAAATTTTAGAAGTGGAAAGTGAAAGGAATAATTGAGAAAGAGAGAGAATTGAGGGTGAGATTTTAAAAATTATCATTAACTTGGGTGAGACTGTACCCATCACATTTATATAGAGGTTACAACAGAAATTTGATACAACATGATCAAGTACAGAAGCATAAAACTAAAAAATACAGACCTGTAACTGGTTATGCCAAAATGGGTAACCGGTTACACCTGTAGCTAATTAATTCAACAATTAATTCACTTACAATGGTAACTGGTTACACCAAATCTTGTAACCGGTTACACTCTCGAAAAATGCAGTTTTATGCTATTTGCCAGAATGCCAGCACTTGCAATTACACATCCAAAATTCAACACACCACCTTAATTCAAGTGTTGCAAGTCTACCATCCCCATGCTCATCTTTAAGCTCTTGAAAACATTATTTGTGACCCCTTTCGTCAACAAATTTGCAACTTGATCCTCACTTCTACAGTATCCTAAATGTAACCTCCCTTCAGCAACTAATTCCCTTAAATAGTGGAACCTCATCTTTGTGTGCTTGCTCATCCCATGTGCAATTGAGTTTTTAGCAATATTAATCGTGGAAACGTTGTTAACTAAGAGTGTGACAACCTCACCCTCACTGCTGCCCAGCTCCTCTAATAGATTCATAAGCCATGCAACTTGGCACACACATAATGAAGCAACGATGTACTCGACCTCACAAGATGAGAGTGTAACCACCAGTTCCTTTTTCGAATACCATGAGATTGGTGTCGTACCAAACATAAAGATGTATTCAGCTGTAGACTTTTAATCATCCTTATCTCCGCACCAATTGGAATCGGTGAAACCGAGCAAATCACATTTTCTGCCCATATCCACTGCGGAAAAGAGAATTGCGCAGCCAACACAACCTTTAACATAACACAAGATCCTCTTGACTGCTCCCAAGTGAGACACCTTTGGTCTCTCCATGAATCTACTCACAATATCGAGACTAAACTCTAAGTTCGGCCGCGTATTGCATAAGTACCACAATGATCCAATCAACCTCCTAGATTAAGTAGGATCAACTCCTTCCTCATCTTCATTCTTGGACAACTGCAACCTTGGTTATGCAGGAGAAATGACAGCATTTCAATGCTCCATTTCACACTTTTTCAACATCTCAAGAGCATATCTGCTATGATGCATGAGCAGCCCCAATTTTTACTTATGGAACTCTATGCCTAAGAAGTATGTCATGATACCAAGGTCTGTCATCTCAAATTCTTCCATAAGTTCTCTCTTGAACTTTGAAATACTCTCCTCATTACTACCCATAATCAATAAATCATCCACATATAGACAAATGATGATTACTCATTCACTTGCATCTGTCTTAACATAGACTCTATGCTTCAATACACATTTCTTGAAGGCAATGTCTTTTAGGAAACCATCAATTCTTCTATTCCAAGCTTTTGGAGCTTGTTTCAAACTATATAGCGATTTCTTCAACTTGTTGAACTTCACCTCTTGATCTTTAACAACAAAACCAGGGGCTGTTCTACATACACCTTTTCTTCCAGTGGTCCATTTAAAAACAAGGATTTGACATCCATTTGGTAGATAGGTCAATTGTGGTTATTTGCAATACCAACAACAAGCCGAATGGTTTCAATGCGAGCAATTGGTGCGAAAACCTCTTCAAAGTCTATGCGTTCTCGTTGCAAAAATCCCTTAGCCACAATCTAGCCTTATGCTTGATTATCTCACCCTTGGGATTTGCCTTCACTTTGAACACCCACTTCACACTAATTGGCTTCTTACTTTTTGTTAGATCAACTAGCTTCCAAGTATTGTTTTTCTCAATGGATTCCAGCTCCTCTTTCATAGCACACACTACGCCAAACAAGACCTTAGACATCGCTTTTTTTGGCCTTAGACAGCGCTTTTAAGCGCTGTCTAAACCCGCGCTGCTAAAGGTTTAGACAGCGCTTTGGGTAATACCAAAAGCGCTGTCTAAAGGGGGGTATATTTAATGAAAAGCGTTGTCTATGGTACCATTAGACAGCGCTTTTTGACATTTTTTAGGTATACCTTAGACAGCGCTTTTTTTAAAAGCGCTGTCTAAGCCCCACCTTTTTGAACTTTTTTAGGTATACCTTAGACAGCGCTTTTGGTGAAAGCGCTTTCTAAGCCCCACCTTTTTGAACTTTTTTAGGCATACCTTAGACAGCGCTTTTGGTGAAAGCGCTTTCTAAGCCCCACCTTAGACAGCGCTTTTAGTGTAAAGCGCTGTCTAAGGTATACGAAAATTTTTATATAAATTTTTTTAAACCACAATTTTTACTAGGTTTTTCAACCAGAATTTGACCTGTTTTTCAACCAATTTTTTCCAGAAAAATACCACAATTTGGAGATTCAAATCAATCCAATTTGGCCTATTTAAATGTACCAATTTACACCAAAATTATATATCCAAAACAATTGGCAATTCAAACCAATATATATATATATATATATATATATATATATATATATATATATATATATATATATATATATATATACACCAATTTATAATTACAAATCATTACATTTTTTCTACAAATGTACATATTACTTATACTAGTACTTTTGCATCCAACCAAAGCATTGCTTCAAATCTACATAGGTCCTGAAAGAACACTAAGATTGTAATTCAATTAAAAGAATACATCAACAATGTCTATAGTTAGAAAGTTACACATATTTAAATTCTCATCAATTAAAGTAAGAGTACAATATTATACCTGATAAAACTCCGAGCTCCATAATGTATTGACACCAATCCTCTTTAATTTCATCCAATTGAGAAATTGAGTAATGAGCACACTTGCATTCTTCAAAGTACTACATTATAATATAACATAGTTTGATTTAGTTTTAACTATTTCATTATATGAGAGATATGTGTTAAATATTAAAATAACTCATAAGTTAGAAATACATACATCGGATGGCCACTTCTCTGCTAGGATTAATTGCGACCAACAACCAATGTCCACTGTAAGATTAAACAAGTGTTAGATGGAAACTTTCTACCCGACGTCAAAATACAAAAAAACTATAATAGATGAATTTAGAATGAAATAATATATAACATTTTATTATTTTACCTCTTTCACTAACATCTCTTTCTTTTCTTGGTTGGAATATGAATTACTTGTTTCTTAGCAATGCGGACGGATGAATGGATCCAAATTCCCTCGTTATGGTCATTTCTGATATATGACTCATTCGCTATAAGATCCTCATCTTGATCATTTCTATTCAACTCATTCCGTCTAATGCATGACTCATTCTCAACATCAATATCACATTGATCTACACCGCTATCATCAACCATTTTGTTAGATAAAAGCACTATAGACCATTTCGTACTCGTCGGGTCAGTGACATAGAACACTTGTTTAGCTTGAGATGCTAGAATAAAAGGCTCATCTTTGTACCCCACCCTATTAAGATCCACTTGCAAAAATCTAGACTTATCCATTCGTATGCCACTACTATTTACCCACTTGCAACCAAAGATTGGAATCTGAAACTTCTCGTAATCAAACACCCAAATGTGCTCAATAACTCCAAAATATGACTGATTTGCATATTTGGGGTTTAAGTCCTTCATACTTGATATGTGCATTGCTTCAGCTAGGACGGTGACACCACTATTTTGCATAGTACTTTTATCATCTTGTTCTTTGGTATAAAATGTGTATCCATTAATTGCGTATGCGCTATGAGAATACACATGCAAACTTAGACCATATGCCAAACATCTCAACCTTTCTGTTACTGAAGCAGGATCTGAAGAGCGCTTCGAATAAATATGATCCTTTAACCATTGTATGAAACTTTGATTGTGCTCTCGTACTATCCAATTTTCATTTCTGTTCTGATTTAACATTCGGAGTACATCCTTGTGCATCTCAACATATGGCTCAACCTCATTATCATTGTGCAGAACATACAAATGCACTTGATCCCGTTCATCCCTTGATATTGTCACAATTTTATTTGCAATTAATTTTTTACCATCCTTTTTTTCGAAAATATGAGCTTTGGGGAGTCCAATCGATTGAACATTGGACAAATATTCAGTACAAAACTCAACCGCTTCTTCAACAATGTATCGTTCAACAATACACCCCTCTGGTCGACTTCGACTTTTCACGTACCCTTTTAATATTTTCATATAACGTTCAGCAGGGTACATCCATCTCATATAAGCTGGTCCACACAACTGTGTCTCTTTCATAAGATGAACAACTAGATGTACCATTATGTCAAAAAAAGAGGGAGGAAAATACATTTCAAGCTCACACAAGGTAATAACTATCTCTTTTTGTAGTGTTGGTAAGATATCGGGATCGATTACCTTACTACAAATTGACCTAAAGAAAAAACACAAATTAGTTATGGCGCTTCTTACTTTCACTGGCAAAATAGAACGTATACCTATTGGTAGAAAGTGTTCCATTATAACATGGCAGTCGTGTGTCTTTAAACTCTTCAACGTGAGGTCTTTCATAGACACAAGTCTTCTAACATCTGAAGAGTATCCTTCTGGAACTTTAACTTCACTCAGAAACTTACACAATATTTTCTTCTCCTTTCTAGACAAAGTAAAAGCAGCAGGTGGTAGATATGTTCGTCTTCCTTTCTTCACGGGTGCTAATTCAGTTCTAATCCCCATCGCTACCAAGTCTTTTCTTACTTTAAGGCCATCCTTAGTCTTTCCTTTTATATTGAGTAACGTACCAATAACACTTTCAAATACATTTTTCTTAATATGCATAACATCGAGAAAATGTCTCACGTACAAAGACTTCCAATATGGCAATTAAAAAAATATCGACCTCTTTTTCCACCCACCTTTGACAACCTTATGTGCAAAAGGTTTGCCAAACTGAGTACGCATATCTTTCACCTTTTTAAAAACTTGGTCACCTGACAACATAGGTGGAGCTCTACCTTGTTCGGTGTCTCCATTGAATTCTTGTCTCCACCCACGGTAGTGATGTTTGGCATTTAAGAATCTACGATGGCCGAGAAATACATTCTTATGACCAAACTCCAATCGCTTCGAATATGTTTTATCTTCACAAATAGGACACACTTTTTCACCTTTTATGCTGTACCCTGATAGATTCCCGTAAGCTGGAAAATCATTAATTGTGCCAAACAACATCGCCCTCAAATTGAAACTTTCTTTCCTATATCCATCATAAACCTCCACACCGTTCTCCCACAGTATCTTTAAATCTTCGATCAAAGGTGTCAAGTATACGTCTATGTCATTCCCTGGTTGTTTAGGCCCAGAGATTAACATAGATAACATCATGTACTTACGCTTCATACATAGCCACGGAGGTAGGTTATAAATCATAAGAATCACAAGCCATGTGGTATGTGAGATACTTTGAAGACCATGCGGGTTCATTCCATCAGTAGATAATGCCAAGCGAAGGTTTCTTGCTTCTTCTCCAAAGTCAGGATAATCATTATCAATTTTCGACCACTGTGGTGAATCAGCCGGATGTCGCAACTTTCCATCAATAATTCTTTCATCTGCATGCCAAGTCAGGTGTCTTGCATCGGTTTCACTACGAAACATGCGCCTAAATCTCAGAATTATAGGAAAATACCATAAGACCTTGGCTGGAGACAATTTTTTCTTATATCAAGACAAACCGCATTTAGGGCACTCAGTTAACGATGCATATTCGTTTCGAAACAAAACGCAATCGGTTGGACAAGCATGTATCTTATCATAGCTCATGCCAATAGAGCACAACATTTTTTTGGCCTCATAGGTTCGATTGGGAAGAACATTATCCTCCGGTAGCATTTCTCTCAAAAGGGCCAACAACTCTGTGAAACTTTTAACCGACCATCCATTGCCCGCCTTTAAGTTGTACAACTTCAATACCGCAGACAGTCTTGTGAATTTAGTGCAACCTTGATAGAGTGGTTTCTCTGCATCGCTTACCAACCTCTCAAACATTTCGGGACAATCATGAAGATCTTCTTCAACTGCTTCTGCAATCTCTTCGACTCGATCACAATTGTATGTTTCCGTGTCTTTGTCATCTGAAGCATAAGTCGTATTACTTTTCCCCTTCGGTTCAACATTCTCGTTAATTTTCTCACCATGATGTATCCAACACTTATAACTTCGATCAATTCCATGCATCAGTAAATGCGATTTCAATCCATCTGCGTCAACCTTACCCACATAACAACAACCCAAGCAAGGACAGTCCATTCGACTGGGGTCTTTAACGTGTTGAACAGCAAACTTAATGAAATCCAATACCCCATTCTCGTACTCTTTGGACAATCGATCGGCATCCATCCATTTTTTATCCATGGTTTTCCTACTTATTAAGGTCAACAAAAACACTATTATATGAGGAATCAAAACATTGAATGAGGAGGAAAGTTATGATAAAACATAGAACATTGAATGAGCTTCTAACAGGGCTTCTAACATAACACAGTATTAAAATAACAAAATAACACTAACAACCTCAAGGATTTACAATATTAAAATAATGAGCAATATTAACACTAACACTAACACTAACCTAAACTAACCTAAACTAAACTAACACATTATATAGCAATAACAATGTAGAGCAACATTAACACTAATCTAAACTACTCATATTCTATCAAAAGAACATCATTCTATCAAAAGAACTCCAAAACCTAACAGAACAAAACCTAATAGAACATCATTATATCTAAAGAACTCCAAAAATATGGTAACAAGAACAAAACCTAACAGAAAAATATGAAACTCACTTAAAACCTAACATAAAAAGAAAAAATCTTACCGGAACAGTGGAGCACGGTGGAATACGGTGGAGGATGGTGGAGGACAAAGTAGGAAGGACGACGGCCGGACGGACGACGGCGAGAAAGGACGGACGACGGCGGTGAAAGGACGGACGACGGCGGTGGTTTCGGCTGGTTCGTTCTTGTTCGCAGAAAGAGAGGGAAAGAGGGAAAGAATGAAATGAAAAAGTATAGAATACTGATACCGTTTCAATTTTTATTTTAATTAAAAAGACCTTAGACAGCGCTTTGAATGAAAGCGCTGTCTAAGGTGGGCCTTAGAAAGCGCTTTTGACAGCGCTGTCTCATATGGGCCTTAGACAGCGCTTTTGATTTTCTTTTTTTTAATTTATAATACCTTAGACAGCGCTTTTGAGTAAAACACTGTCTAATATTTTCCTTTAATTTTTTTTTAATTTATAAGACCTTAGACAGCGCTTTCCTTAAAAGCGCTGTCTCAGGTCTTATATTTTTTTTAATTTATAAGACCTTAGACAGCGCTTTTAAGGAAAGCGCTGTCGAATAATTTCCTTTAATATTTTTTTTTAATTTATAAGACCTTAGAAAGCGCTTTCCTCAAAAGCGCTGTCTAAAATCTTATATTTAGACGCGCTTTTGTTTTTCTAAGTGAACAGTTTTCGTGTTTTCTAAATTTTTTAGCTTATAGCAGCGCTTTTGTAATAAAGCGCTGCCTATGTAGTGCTGCCAAAGGACACTTTTGGCGTAGTGACAAATCCATTTTTGATGACTTAAAGCCTCTTCCATATTGTCAGGTTCTGATTTGGCCATAAATGCAAAGTGGACGTAATCACCATCGTCATTGACCTCATTGGCACGAAACAACTCACAATCTTGGAGTTTTTGAGGCCAACCCCTTTGCCTTGTTGACCTCCTAACATTTCCTTCATCCCGGGCTTCGTCGGCATGCTGTTATGAGCTTTCTGCAACCTCAGAATCCAAAAAATCAAACTTGTAACCGGTTACAGGATTCTGGTAACCGGTTACAGCCTGCATGTAACCGGTTACGCTCTGCTGGTAACCAGTTACGCCCTATTTCACCTACTTTATTTCATCGATTATCATATCCTGACTGATCATTATCCTCTTGTTTGCAACATCGAACAGTTTGTACCCACCGGTAGAGTGATATCCAACAAGAATCATCACCTCGCCCTTATCTTCCAACTTCTTTCTCAGTTGGCCCGGAACATGTTGATATGCAATGGAACCAAAGACTCTCAAATGGTTCAGATTTGGCTTACATTTTCCAGCATCTTTGTAGGGCACCTATTCAACAAATAAGTGACTGCAGATACCGCTTCTCCCCATAGCTCATTCGGCAAGTTCTTCCCTTTCAACATACTTCTCACCATGTTCATTATCGATCGATTTTTCCATTTGACTATGAAATTCTGGCAAGCAGATCACATATTTCCTAACACATGTTACGACATTGTTCTCTGCATAACTTTAAAACAAGGGCAGAATAATCTAGTTGATATTCTGAATATCAGCAACAGATTCACAACAGATGTTTCAACATCTGTTACGACATGTTAATCAACAAATAACTACTGAACTGTAAATTGCAGAATGATAAATAACACAAGATATGTTAACCCAGTTCGGTGCAACTCACCTACATCTGGGGGCTACTAAGCCAGGAAGAAGAATCCACTATCAATAGTATAGTTTCATGTAAACAACCTCTGGTTTACCTATCACTACCCAATGAAAACTTTATCATTAGAAGTCACATCTAATTGATAAGAGAAACCCATCTCACTCCCTTAATTACACCCTGTGATATCTAACTTTTATAGTCACAATAACTGTATCATCCTACTTGAAAGACCCCTTTTTCAATAAAAAGTTCAGCAAAGCATTCCTGACTAACAATCCTACTCGGATTCTATTGGATTTGCTTCAAAGCTTCATCCAAGAACAATATACAATTCATTACCTAAAGGTTTCTGAATCTGTATAAACATTTATGTCTACCACAATGTATCCAACTGATACAAAGGGAGACTTACAACACAAGAAAGCCTACGACTCTCAAAACCCTAAACCCTTATTTCCCTTTACAAAAGTATTACAAGAGATTAGTTAAATCATTGTATTATCCTAGGTCTTGGTCTTCCTTTTACAGTCTTCTGCTGTCCATGGGCTTCAAATCTTCAGTCAGCTGATTCCTTGATCCACTGCTAAACGCGCCTGGAATCTTGGAATAGAATTAAAACACCCTGTTGTATCTGTCTAGATGTCGAGTCTTCATGTTGGGACATTTCATTTGACATCTATGTTTTCTGGCAGAATTCTTCATGTTTGATCATCTTGTTCTTCATCAAGTTTTAACCAAAATTTAGTCAAATCACAGGAACTTTCAGACTACACGGTTTTGTTGCGGTGTATAGCGTGATACTACCTCATGAACAATCCATTATTGTTCACAAAACCTCCCAAAGTCATTTGAGACATATTCGCCTCCACCATCCATTTTGAGCACTTTGAGCTTGTGACCACTTTGCCTCTCAACCATGGACTTGAACTTCTTAAACACATCAAACACCTCATCCTTTCTCTTAATAAGGCATGTCCATAGCTTTTTACTGTGATCATCAATAAGAGTGACAAAGTGCATATTGTCACAAATGGAATCTACTTGCATAGGCCCACACACATCTGAATACACCACCTCAAGGTGATTCTTAGTTCTCCGATCTGCATCATTGCTGAATTTTCCTCTATGTTGCTCTGCTTGCACACATTCTTCACAAATTTTAGTTGGAATATTGATTGTTGGCAGCCCCGTTACCATTTCATTTGTTTGCAACTCCTTGAGATCTCTAAAATTGAGATGCTTAAGACGATAGTGCCATACCCAGTCTTTACGACTTGCTACAGTAGCAAGACATCTATGCTCCATAACCTTCAACTCAACCTTGAAAGTTCTATTGGCATCCATAGGCGCTTTAAGGACCAAACCTCCCTTTACATCCATAACGCGCAACCCCTTGTTTTCCATATGAATCTTGTAATCCTTTTCAAGTAATTGGCCAATACTTAAAAGATTACACTTGATTCCTGGAATATACAAGACATCGTTGATCAAGGAATGTCCACCATCCTTCCACATGATCAAAACATCATTGATCCCGTCGGCCATTAGAGTGGTGTCATCCGCGGACTTTACTTTGTTCTTCATGGCACGATTGATTTTGAAAAACCAATCCTTTTTTCCCGTCATATGAGTTGAACAACCCGAGTCCAAATACCACTCCTTACTGCATTGAACTCCTTTCACACTCATCACGATGTCTTCATCTTCGCGGAACCGGTCAATGTATCATTTAACCGGCTCCAGCCCAATTTTTTTGCATTCTTTGAGATGGTGTAGATGCTATCTCGCACCTGTTTACAGCTACTATTCGCTTTTGTGATCATGTCCAAGAGTGTATTCTCTTCATCAAACTCTTGTATTGCAACCTTGGCTTCATCCCCTTGAGATTCCTTCTTGTTCACATTGCATTCTTTCACATAATGACTGAATCGTTGACACTTGTAGCACTGCTCCTTGCTCTTGTCAAATCTCATTCTTTCACCTTTATAGTTGCCTTGACCACCATTTTTGTTGTAGCTACTCTCACCCCTTTGACTTGTCGAATTCCTTGAATTTTGGGACTCTTTTCCACTAAAATTCTAAAAATTCCCTTTGTTATTCGCGGGCCATTTTCTGTTCGATCTCTTTTCTTTCTCATTGAAACATGCTGTAAAGCGATCCCCGCCTTTGCCTTATCGTTGTTCCTCTCTTCCATCCTTTGTTCATGAGCCTCAAGAGAGCTTTGCAACTCCTATTTGCTCATCGTCACAAGATCCTTCGACTCCTCAATTGCCCCAACTATGTTGTCGAATCTTGGTGTTAACGAACACAAGGTTTTAGACACTACATACTGCATGCTCTATAAAGGTTTCTCTGCATGCCTTCACTTGGTTCACAAACCGAGTGATTCTCGTCACAAAATCATTGATTGTCTCATTCTCTTCCATTTGAATTAATCCAAGCTGTCGTTTGTGAGTTTGTAACCTCACTACCTTCGCCTTATCTGCCACTACATAAGCTTTCTCTAAGATCTCCCATGCTTGCTTAGACAATCCGCAATCGCCAACTTTCTCGAAATTGTCGCTATCGACTATTGTACCCTAATTTTTACCCCTAAGATTTCTCACATCTCATTTGCATCTGTGCATCACATACAAGATCATGCTTTGGTTCCTCTATCCCTCTCAACTTTGGGTTTATGCCTTGCAAGGATCACCGATAATCTGTGTGTTTCTTATTTGCCTTTATTTGTTTATGTGAGGGAAGATTCTCTCTATGTACTTTATTTTTAATGATGCCAAAACCTTCATGATTAGAACATAGTGGTTTATATGAAAAACTCAATTTGAAATAGTAGTTAAGTATTGCACATATGTTTGATTATGATTAGAAATGATCTAGGTTCATTAGAGATGTCCCAACACCTTAGGAATTTCAAAATCCTGATTTTTTGCATGTTTCTAGGGTATGAGTCGACTCATCACCCTGCATAGGTCGACCTATGCAGTCTGTGTTTGATAGTGTAGAAATCTGGGAGGTATGCGTCGACGCACTCCCTGTTCCGGTCGATGCATAGTATGCATTTTTGCGTGGTTGCGCGCGCGGGCTTGCACAGGTCGCCTATACCTTCTGTATAGGTCGACCGCTCGCTGATTCCTGCCAATATTTTCACTTGTTTTTCATCTTAAAATTCTGTTATCTCCACATTATTACATAGCATAATATATATATATCATGTTAGTTCATTTTTTCTAACAACAAGAAACGTGAAAGATTTTATGCCATTTCTCTCATCAATTTCATCTTCTTCCTTGAGCATTCAAACAACTACACATAACCAATTTTTGTTTGTTGTGTTCATTGATTTGAAGTGATAAGGTTCAGATTTCAGGAAGTCTCATCTTCGATTCTGAGTTGAGATTTGTGGTAGGTGTTTCTTGAATAAAACCTTAGGGTTTTCTCCAAGAATCAAAGGGATTTTGGGGGTTTTGCACAAGCCACTTCGTTCTACAAGGATTCAGCTGGGCGAAGGTAACCAAAGAGATCGGTTTAGTAGCTGTAATCAAAGGATTGTAGAAGAGAGGTTTGGGTTCGAATCTTTGGTAGATTGCAATTGATCGAGTGAAGGTAATCGAAGAACGGTGTTTTCTTTCGGTTTAGTAGTGCGGGACGATAATTGAATCAACCATATTCGAAGCACTTAATTCATCTTGAATCAAGGGAAGAGAAGGCTCTACATCAACAATTCGAAGACGTTCGAAGATTTGTTTGTTCAGAAGTTTTCTCTTGTATAAACTCTCAATTACAACGATAATCTATATATCTCAATTCCATGTTCGGAATTGGGGGCAGATGTACCCATAGCGAGGACGATTGGGGAACTGCCTAATCAAATCGCGTTCGTTCTCTTTCTCCTTTAACTCTTTACATTTTTCTGCACTGTTTGAATTTGCCAAGTTTTCAAGTTGTCAAAATTTCTGAGGTGTCGTAATCTAAAGCTGAAAAATCGTTTTGGTTAAAGTGATACAATTCGTTGAATTGTTTCTAAGAGCAGCTTGAAATTACTAACCATAGAAATTCTGCACTTAGTGTGTGTGTACAAACCAAGTGTTTGATAATTTGTCGCAAAGCAAACTCAAACACCGTTTGTGTTTCATTGTTTGCCTCATTGGTTTGGATTATACATAAACACGCTATAATTTGTTGATTGCGTTTGATCACATTAATAAAACTGAATTTTTCTCTTCCATACTCATTCGCAATATATATTCGCGCATATCCAATCCTTTTGGTAGTAGGTTCGTTGTAGACTTTTAATCCAGTGGTAGCTTCCATTCAAACAATTTTAAAAAATTCAATTTTGCGTGTAAAACTCGAAGGATCTATTCAACCCCCCCTTCTAGATCCATAGCCATAGTCTAACAAGTGGTATCACAAGCTCCGGTTTATTCTGGTGCTTCGGTAAAACTTCTTGGATCATGGCGAACGAACCTAAGGGGGCCTATAATAGAGCTCCAGTTTTTACAGGTGAAACTACAACTACTGGAAGGATTGTATGCGCGTTCATATTAACTCCTTAGATCGGAAGGTTTGGAACGTTATTTTAAACGGTCCCATGGCAATCACTATGACTAACGCGGAAGGCGTTGTCGTTCCTAAACCCGAAGACCAATGGACTGAGGAGGACGAGAAAAAGTACAGTTATGATTGGAAGGCTCGTAATATGATCATCTCCTCTTTGGGAGTTGATGAGTATTATCGAGTCTCCCATTGTGAAACAGCCAAAGCTATGTGGGATGCCTTACAAGTAGCCCACGAAGGCACTAATGACGTTAAATTGGCTCGTATTAATACTCTAACGCAAGAGTTTGATTTGTTTTACATGAAGCAAGGGGAAACCATTGCGGATATGCAAAAACGATTCACTCACATTATCAACAAATTGCATGTTCTTGGTAAACCAATTCCAAATGAGGTTTCTACTAATAAAATTCTGAGGTGTCTTAGCAGGGAATGGCAACCGAAGGTTACCGCTATCAAGGAGGCCAATGATCTTGCTACTCTAGACCTCACAACACTCTTTGGTAAACTCGATGAGCATGAGCAAGTGCTCATTAGCCTGGATAAACATGAGAAGAGTATAAAGAAAGAGAAGCCAAAAGATACGGAGAAGAAGTCGATAGCTCTTAAGGCTTCTTGTTCAAAGTCCACACATCAAGAGCTAAGTGATGATGAAGCCAAAAATGACAAAGATGAAGAATCCGGTGATGATATGAGCTTATTTGTGAAAAGATACAATAGATATATTCGTAAGAATGATATTCAGCACTCGGACAGAAATCTTGTCAAGTTCTGTAAGCAATCTAGAAGTGAAGGAAACAAAAATGGCAAAGTGAAAGGGACGTGCTACAACTGTGGAAAATCCGGGCACTACAAGCCGGATTATCCATCCTTAAAGAAAGACAAAGACAAGGATAAAGACAAGAGTCGCTCAAACAAAAAGTCCAACAAGTCTCGACGAGCATACATCGCTTGGGAAAGCGATAGCGAGTCGGAGAAAGATGACTCCTCAAGCGACGAAAGTGAATCCGTCAACCTTTGTCTCATGGCACGTCACAACAAGGGAAAAGAGGTAAAACACTCTAAATATGAAAACTGTCAAAATATGTCTCATGCTGAATTAAAAATAGCTTTTGATACATTACACCACGAAGCTAAGGAAGCATTTCAACGCTTAGCTTTGAATAAAAAGATTTTTTCCTATTTAGAGAAAAAGGTTTCCGATTCCCAAAAGGAATTGGAAGATCTTAAAAACTCCATGGTGAATGTATCAAAGACTAAGATCGATGAGAATAAATATACATGGTTTGACCTTGGGGGCTGTGGTACTTGTCATATTTGGCAAAGAGAGGTGAGAACACTCAAAGCCAAGTTAGACAAGGCTCTCAAGCCTAAGATTACGTTTGCTATTGATCGATCACATTATCGTGAAACAATGAATAATCCATATCAGCAATACACGTATGTGATTCAAGATAGTGATAGCAAAGGTAAACTCCAAGCTAATCGTGATTGCTTATATTGTTGTAAGCCCGGTCATACTATTGCTAAGTGCCGCTTTCGGAGATTTCTTGTTCCAAAGGGCATTTATCAATGGTTGCCCAAAGGCAATTTTGGTTTCACTCACCATAAACTACCCAATGAGAATTGGGTACCTACTCTCCCTTGATTATTTTTGTAGGTACAAAGTCTTGAGACCACCGAAGGAAGATGGGTTCTAGATAGTGGGTGCTCAAGACATATGACCGGAGACATATCTCTTTTCATCGACTTTGTGGCGAAGAAAAAGGGGTTTGTCACCTACGGAGATAACAACAAGGGACAGATTCTCGGCAAAGGTAGTGTAGGTAACCCCTCATCTACTACTATCTCTGATGTACTTCTTGTGGAAGGCCTTAGACACAATCTCTTAAGCGTTAGTCAACTATGCGACAAAAATTATAAAGTCTTTTTTTCAAAGGATTGTTGCGTAGTTGAAGATTGCGACAAAAAGAATGTGTTTAAGGGCTTGAGGGTGAATAACGTCTATTTGCTAGACTTAAACGAGGTATCATTGGATGGAGACAAGTGTTTAGTCACTATGAATGAAGATTCATGGTTGTGGCATAGACGCTTGGCTCATATAAACTTTGATTTGCTTAACAAAATTGTTTCTAAAGACCTAGTCATTGGTTTGCCCAAAATTAAATTTACAAAGGATTATCTTTGCGATGCGTGCCAAATGAGGAAGCAAACAAGGATCTCTTTTAAATCTAAAAACATTGTTTCAACTATGAGACCCCTTGAGCTCCTCCATATGGATCTCTTTGGACCATCTAGGGTTAAAAGCCTAGGTGGTAACTATTATGGATTTGTTATAGCCGATGATTTTTCTAGGTTTTGCTGGACAATTTTCTTAGCAAATAAGAGTGATACCTTCTCGGCCTTTGAACGATTTGCTAAGTTATCTCAAAACAAGTTAAACACAAACATTGGGTCAATCAGAAGTGACCATGGGGGTGAGTTTGAAAATCATTTATTTGAAGCATTTTGTGATTCCAACGGAATTGATCATAATTTTTCCGCACCACGTGCCCCTCAACAAAATGGGGTAGTGGAACTTAAAAACAGAGTTTTGGAAGAACTTGGAAGGACTATGATCAATGATAGTGGATTACCAAAATACTTTTGGGCCGACGCCATAAGTACGACTTGTTATGTTTTGAATAGGGTGCTCATCCGGCCTATTCTAAACAAGACACCGTATGAGCTTTTAAAAGGGCGTAAGCCAAACATCTCTCACCTTCATGTACTTGGTTGCAAATGTTTTGTGTTAAATAATGGAAAAGAGACTCTAGGCAAATTTGATGCCAAGGCTGACGAGGGTATTTTTCTTGGATACTCTCAGTCAAGTAAAGCTTATAGAATCTACAACAAAAGGTTACGTGTAGTTGAAGAGTCAGTTCATGTTTCTTTTGACGAGTCTTATCTGAGAAATGTCGGAGAAGGTAGATCTTTTCATGGTGCAGGTGTACCTACTGAAGACATACTCAAGGACACTGATAAGGGAATTGATCAGCCTGAAGCAGTGCGTATTGAGGAGGAAAAAGATCACCAACCAGTGAAAAGTGAGGATGATCATCATGCCAAGGAAGATGAACTTCCTCCAGCTTGGAAGTCTTCAAAAGACAATCCAATTGACAACATTCTCGGTGATATCTCTAAGGGAGTAACTACTCGCTCTAAACTTAGTAACTTTTGTTATTACTCTGCTTTTGTTTCCCAAGTTGAACCTAAAAACTCCAAGGAAGCGTTACTCGATGAGCATTGGTATCTATCAACGCAAGATGAACTAAATCAATTCGGGAGAAATGAGGTTTGGGACCTTGTCCCCCCTCCGTGAGATCATCGAGTAATAGGCACCCGATGGGTGTTTAGGAATAAACTTGATGAAAACGGAGTAATAACGCGTAACAAAGCTAGGCTTGTAGCACAAGGCTATAACCAAGAGGAAGGAATCGACTATGAGGAAACTTATGCGCCGGTTGCTCGACTCGAGGCCATACGTCTTCTACTTGCCTACGCTTGCACAAAGAACTTTAAACTATTCCAAATGGATGTCAAAAGTGCATTCCTTAACGGATATATAAATGAAGAGGTTTATGTAGCCCAACCTCCAGGTTTTGAATCACACGAATATCCTGATCATGTCTATAAACTTATGCGAGCCTTGTACGGACTTAAACAGGCCCATAGGGCTTGGTATGAACGTCTAAGAAAATTTCTACTTGATCAAGGGTATTCAAGAGGAAAGGTTGACACAACCCTCTTTATTAAACGTCAAGGAAAACACTTAATTTTGGTACAAATTTATGTTGACGATATTATATTTGGGTCGACTAACATGACCTTGGTCAAGGAGTTTTCTAGTTTGATGCAGGGGGAGTTTGAGATGAGCATGATGGGGGAACTTAACTATTTCCTCGGATTGCAAATCAAACAACTTGAAGAGGGCACATTCGTGAGTCAAATGAAATATTGTCTTGAGTTACTAAAACGTTTTGATATGCTAAACTACAAAGCTATAGATACTCCTATGCCTACGAGTGTTAATCTTGATCGTGACGAAAAAGGTAAGGATGTTGAGGTAAAGAGGTATCGAGGTATGATAGGGTCTCTTCTTTATCTTACCGCATCACGTCCTGATATAATGTTTAGTGTATGCATGTGTGCGAGGTATCAAGCACATCCCAAGGAATCCCACCTAAAAGCTGTTAAACGCATACTTAGGTATCTCTCTGGTACTCCAAAGTATGGTCTGTGGTATTCCAAAGGTAGTGCTTATTCCTTAGTTGGTTATTCCGATTCCGACTTTGCCGGGTGCAAGTTGGATAGGAAAAGTACTAGTGGCACGTGTCATCTTTTCGCAAATTCCTTGGTGAGTTGGCATAGCAAGAAACAGGTTTCCGTTGCTTTGTCAACAGCCGAGGCGGAATACGTTGCCGCCGGTAGTTGTTGTGCTCAAGTCCTATGGATTAAACAACAATTACTTGATTTCAATCTAAAACTTGAGCGTATTCCAATTTTGTGCGATAACACTAGTGCAATAAATCTAACTAAGAACCCTGTATTACATTCACGTACCAAGCATATCGAAATACGTCATCACTTCCTTAGGGATCATGTTGAGAAAGGTGATGTGATTTTTGAGCATGTTGATTCAAAAAATCAACTTGCTGACATTTTCACAAAACCTTTAGCCACTGAGCCTTTCTTTCATATCCGTAGGGAACTTGGCATTCTCGACATTTCGGATCGTGCTTAATTTCTCTATAAAATGTCGTATCCTTACTTTATCTATATGCACGTTTATACTTTTGTCACTAACAATTTCAAAAGCTATTATCACATATGTTAGGTCTTGCATCATCAAAAACGATCAAGGTAATATCATTCTCTTTCATTAGAAATTAAGTGTACCATGGTTGAGTAATATTGTTGTTGTTTATTGCCTATAGTATGCTCACTTTCTTCATTTGTATGTTTGGTGTGCATGTTAGCTTTGTATTTAGCCAACACTACAGTTTAAATGTCACAAAATTTTAGATTTTATGTTTTTTTAACAAGTTCATGATTTGCGTCGACTCATGCAGTCTGTAGGTCGACCCATGATTGATGTATTATTCCACTAGTAAGCGCAGGTCTGAACAGGTCGACTAAGTAGGTCATCGCATAGCTTCAACTTTTAAAATTATACATTTTTCTTCAGTATGCGTCGACGCATAAGGCTCTTAGGTCGACCGTTCGCTCGAATTCTGCTGTAAATGTTTGTTTTTTTTAAGTTACTGATAAAACATTTTAGGTTTTCTTTGCATCATTACCTCATTGCATCATCTCCTCCTCTTCCCTAATCGTATCTTCACCAAAAACCCTAACTTCATCAATCTCACCCACAAAGCTTGGGCTCCATAACTATCTTGGGAAGTTCTTCATTACTCATCCTCTTTCAACATCAAGCATCAAATGGCTACACGGAGAGTCACCCGTCAAAGGGTCTCAAGAGAAACCCCTGCTCAAGCCGGTACTTCTCAACCTCCACAAGATTCGCCGGTAACTCTTCCCTCTCTACTTTCTCTTGAAAATCTTGACTTGTTTAAGAGTATGAAGAAAAGAACTGTCATCAAACAATATGTGTATTATCGACTTACGGTTCAACGCATGCACTTGGACGAAATCATAGAGTTATTGGATTTTCAGAATCTAAATGGCTTTTTGGAATGTGATGTCAAATATAATGAGGATTTGGTAAGGCTTTTCTATACGGGTCTCGTTGGACAATTTGATGATTTTATGTTCAACTACAAACTAGGAAATAAGGTTCTTACTGTCCAAAACACCACATGGCAAGATTTATTCGATTTGTCTGTAACTAATGAGACGCCTGCCCAGCACATCATTGATACTACGCATGTAAATGGTTATGAGTATAAGAAGGCTTTAAATTCTATGCTCAGGAGACCATACACTGATGACATTGTGGCAAGTAATATCTTCCCTAAGGCAGTGACAACGGGAAAACTGGCTCCTATCCCTAGAATTCTACAGTGGATCGTTGCTCATATTCTTAGACCCAAGCAAGGCGGTTATTCTAGGGTAGATCAACCTGAGATTCAGTTAATCTACATTCTGATGAATAAGATAAAAATCAGTTGGCCTTATTACTTTGCGAGTAGAATGTATGCTCTTCGTGGATCCGGTAGAGGGACTGCACTTGGGTATGCATCCGTGATTCAAAAGTTCTTCAATAATGCTACAATAGTTGTTCCTGGTATTCCCTATAAGTCCATCACTACAAATCAAGAGTTCTGCCAGAAAACTATGACTATGATGGACCATATGTGGGATGCTGTAGAGAGAAAATATAAGTATATTGTGAAAGCCAACACGGCTGTTCTGGAAGATTCTAGTGAAGAAGATGACGAAGACGAAGAAGCAGAAAGGGAAAATGAAGAAGGTGAAAATAAACAGAATGATGATGACGAGAATCAAAATGACAATGCTCAATGGCACCAAATGGATACGGGGGCTGATGATAATGCTGCATGGATGTATCAAGGATCTGAAGAAAATCAAGGATGGCAATCTCCAGTGGAAACTGACGTTGACCAAGGATGGGGTCAATGGCAATATAA
This sequence comes from Lathyrus tuberosus, assembly GCA_022829125.1. Lineage (NCBI taxonomy): Eukaryota > Viridiplantae > Streptophyta > Magnoliopsida > Fabales > Fabaceae > Lathyrus > Lathyrus tuberosus. The sequence continues at coordinate 17,301,800 of JALAZF010000040.1, forward strand.
TTGTTGGAGCAATCTTGGTTCCAATTATAGGCCACCAACACAAGAGCTGAACTACCAAGAGTCATATTACACTTCTCCTTCACCTCCGCGTCCTCAACAAAATAATGAAGACATTCTTGAACTTATGAGTACGATGCAACTTGATCAACAGCAGTTTGCCACATCTCTAGAGGAACGGTTCAAGTCTCTGCAAGAAGAAATACACACTAATGTCAACAACTTTGAATCTTTTTCCACTAATGTGATGGGAAGATTCAACACAATGACCGAAACTTCTGCGAATCAGCACCGAGCTTTTACAAACAGTTTCAACATTCTGAATCGTACAGTGTTGGAGATGACCGAGCAGCTGGATGTGCAACCTCCACCACCTTATCATCCTCAACCATTTCGCGGCAGAGGCCATTCATTTAGGGGGAGGAGGCCATGAGGAACAACATTTCATCTTGCATCATGTCATTTTGCGTTTCACTTGCTATCTCATGTTTTGTTTATGATTCTAAGTGACTTTAGCCTGTTATATTTTTATTTCTCGTGACAATGTTTCAACTTTAACAGTGTGACTGTTATGCTGCATGTTTTGCATATCCATTAACTGTTTTAATTTAATATTCACTATGTTTCATTAACATCCATTATGTGTGAATGTTTGTTAATGCTTATCGTTGTAATGTGTTAAGATGCACTTTCAGTTGATATTTTCTATTCATGCTATTTTCTCTCTCTCTCTTTTTGATGTTGTCAAAGGGGGAGAGGACATTGGAAAGAATAACAGGTACTGAGATAATCAAACATTAGTGGATGCATAAAGTCAGGGGGAGGATACCATCTCACATCGAGTGTTTTGCCATCATCAAAAAGGGGGAGTATGTGAGGGAAGATTCTCTCTATGTACTTTATTTTTAATGATGTCAAAACCTTCATGATTAGAACATAGTGGTTTATATGAAAAACTCAATTTGAAATAGTAGTTAAGTATTGCACATATGTTTGATTATGATTAGAAATGATCTAGGTTCATTAAAGATGTCCCAACACCTTAGGAATCTCAAAATCCTGATTTTTTGCATGTTTCTAGGGTATGAGTCGACTCATCACCCTGCATAGGTCGACCTATGCAGTCTGTGTTTGATAGTGTAGAAATATGGGAGGTATGCGTCGACGCACTCCCTGTTCCGGTCGACGCATAGTATGCATTTTTGCGTAGTTGCGCGCGCGGGCTTGCACATGTCGCCTATACCTTCTGTATAGGTCGACCGCTCGCTGATTCCTGCCAATATTTTCACTTGTTTTTCATCTTAAAATTTTGTTATCTCCACATTATTACATAGCATAATATATATATATCATGTTAGTTCATTTTTTCTAACAACAAGAAGCGTGAAAGATTTTATGCCATTTCTCTCATCAATTTCATCTTCTTCCTTGAGCATTCAAACAACTACACATAACCAATTTTTGTTTGTTGTGTTCATTGATTTGAAGTGATAAGGTTCAGATTTCAGGAAGTGTCATCTTCGATTCTGAGTTGAGATTTGTGGTAGGTGTTTCTTGAATAAAACCTTAGGGTTTTCTCCTCCAAGAATCAAAGGGATTTTGGGGGTTTTGCACAAGCCACTTAGTTCTACAAGGATTCAGCTGGGCGAAGGTAACCGAAGAGATCGGTTTAGTAGCTGTAATCAGAGGATCGTAGAAGAGAGGTTTGGGTTCGAATCTTTGGTAGATTGCAATTAATCGAGTGAAGGTAATCGAAGAACGGTGTTTTCTTTCGGTTTAGTAGCGCGAGACGATAATTGAATCAACCATATTCGAAGCACTTGATTCATCTTGAATCAAGGGAAGAGAAGGCTCTACATCAACAATTCGAAGACGTTCGAAGATTTGTTTGTTCAGAAGTTTTCTCTTGTATAAACTCTCAATTACAACGATAATCTATATATCTCAATTCCATGTTCGGAATTAGGGGCAGATGTACCCATAGCGAGGACGATTGGGGAACTGCCTAATCAAATCGCGTTCGTTCTCTTTCTCCTTTAACTCTTTACATTTTTCTGCACTGTTTGAATTTGCCAAGTTTTCAAGTTGTCAAAATTTCTGAGGTGTCGTAATCTAAAGCTGAAAAATCGTTTTGGTTAAAGTGATACAATTTGTTGAATTGTTTCTAAGAGCAGCTTGAAATTACTAACCATAGAAATTCTGCACTTAGTGTGTGTGTACACACCAAGTGTTTGATAATTTGTCGCAAAGCAAACTCAAACACCGTCTGTGTTTCATTGTTTGCCTCATTGGTTTGGATTATACATAAACACGCTATAATTTGTTGATTGCGTTTGATCACATTAATAAAACTGAATTTTTCTCTTCCATACTCATTCGTAATATATATTCGTGCATATCCGATCCTTTTGGTAGTAGGTTCGTTGTAGACTTTTAATCCAGTGGTAGCTTTCATTCAAACAATTTTAAAAAATTCAATTTCGCGTGTAAAACTCGAAGGATCTATTCGACCCCCCTTCTAGATCCATAGCCATAGTCTAACAGTTTATGTTTACTAACCTTTAATCAAAATCCAAAAATATGTTTGTTTTCCCTTTACTAACTTTTTTTGGAAGAGATTTGGAATCAAGAATGTCTAATACTATTTCCTCAGCTCGAATGAAATTCACCCGAACAAATTCAAAGTTGATCTGCAAATAATTCAAAATCATCTAGTCAAGAGTTTCCAATAATTGATTGACTATTATTCAAGAGACTCCAAGGTTCATGTGTTTATTTCCATGCCTTCTTTGACAAGTCAACAGAATCGAGCCAGAGTTAAGACAACACAACAAAAAGCCATTTTTCTCACTTTTCACTGTGTTAATTGATTAACACATTTACACATGCAAATGGTTAATCGATTAACCAGTGTGTTTTTGGCTAAAAACAGCAAATTCAAATTCTACAGCATTTTGGCACCAATTTGAAATATGTCATCATGAGAATATTCTAGATCACTTCCAAATAATTCCCCTACATAATCACAATTAATTCCCACCATACACCCTCATTAATGACCACTTGATCTTAATTTTTCCTCCAAATTCAAATTCCAAGCCTAATTTTGGCTCCAAACTGTAGCGCGAATTTTTGTGTGGTTGCGAAGCACTATCGCTTTGGGGTACTACAGTTCGATTCATTCTTTATCCTATTGAAGCTGATGAAGGAAGGGAAATAGATGTCTCCAATTAACCCTGCTTGTAAACTGAGTTTAAACAGATGACTGTTGGTTTACAGATGCTATTAAGATTGTGGGTCTCTCTTAGGTTATTTTGTTAAGAACACAGTGTCTGGATTATTTGTAAGATGTTAGGACTGATGCTTTTCAAATGATGTATGAAGGTACGAGATTTTGTGTTTTTGATTAGTATACTCGCTAAGATTTTTCCAATCTTATGCCTACGTATTCCTGTTTGATGAAACAGGGAAATTAGAGCGATCGTAGTTCCTCCTATTTTATGGGAGGAAAAAAAGTTGTTTTGGTGTCTTGTTCAAAGCCCAAGACGTGAAGCTAAATGTGGTTTGTATCTTGTTCAAAGCCCAAGATGTGAAGCTGAAGGGTCTATTTGTATCTTGTTCGAAGCCCAAGATGTGAAGCTAAAGGGTTTTGACTTTAGAGAGAATTTGTCATCTCTAAAAGGGGACATTTGGTCTGTTTGTCACAACTGTTGGGTGACTGGTTATAAAGGAGAATTACTTTAACTGGGATATATGAACCCAGCAATGCCATAATTTCCTTTATAGGGGATTTTTAACCTGAAGGAGAAGACTTTAACTCAGTGTAGAGCAATGCTATCTTTCCTTAGGAATTTCTCATGCTAAAAGAGGGACAGTGGCATGGATGTAAATAATCCAGAGGCTTGCCGCTTACAGAAATTAGTTGAAGTAAAAGGAGTTGTTGATGTTTGTATACTATGAGCAAGGCACATATTTTGATACTAAAAGGTTGATTGACTCAACCGCGGTTTTCTTATACAAAGCCTAAGAGGAGGCTATTGACCCAACAAGAGGGTGCTTTTAGGTGTCTCATACGAAGCCCGAGAGAGAGGCTAAAAGGGGTTGACTCAACAAGAGAGTGCTAACCAGTGACTGACTCAACAAGAGAGTGCTTTTGTACGTGTCTTGTACGAAGCCCAAGACGGAGGGTAAAAGGTTTTGACTCAATATGAGAGTCTTTTATACTCAATAAGAGGGTGATTTTTATCTCGTACGAAGCCCGAGATGGAGGCTAAAAGGTTTTGACTCAATAAGAGAGTCTTTTATACTCAACAAGAGAGTGATTTTGTATCTCGTACGAAGCCCGAGATGGAGGCTAAAAGGTTTGCTCCGCTGGGGAGAATCATTGTACAAAGCCCAAGAGGAGGCTATTGTGCTGGTGACTGTTTCAGTTTATTGACAGGTCCAGCATGTTGGATAAAAGAGAAAATCAGTTCTTATAAAAGGAACGATTAAAGGTATTGTTGTGTTTTGGGATTTATCAGAGGATCAGGGTTACCTCCTTTTCTTTAAGGAATAGGAAAATCTAAAGGGTATTGAAACTGTCCAAGTCTACTGGTGTTTTGAAGAAATCGATTCTCAGGTAGTGAATGATCTTTGTATGATGCCCAAGAGAAGGCTGGTATGTTAAGGGATGAAGGTCAACCCATTAACAGGTCTGACACTTGACTCAGAAAGACAACTCTAGCAAATTGATGACTAGGTTGTGTTCCTATACCTGTAGAGGTCTCTGGGTCCTTGTACTAAGCCCAAGAGAAGGCATGAGAGCTTTTAAGAAGCCGAAGGGTCCTTGTTCAACGCCCAAGAGGAGGCGGGGATGCTTTTAGGAAGCCTGTGGGTCCCTAAACCCCGAGAAGTTCAAGACATGCCATTCACCAAGAATAGATCAAGCCAGGAAAGTCCGAGAATTTGGAAGAAACTCAAGAGATACCATTCACGGAGAAAATATCATCTCTGGGGAGTTAGAGTTTCTTTGATGATTTCTAAGGGTGACAGTCTGAGAAAGGGTTCACTGAGAATGCTGCCTTTCACGTCTCCATATTGTTTAACCCCAAGAGGAGGGAAGACTGTGTCTGGTAATCCTATGGGGATCTAGTTTTGTTTGTATTTAAGAGTGACCAACATGGCTTTACCTAGTGCTAGACGTAGTTGCAAGGGAAAACTCTAAATAACTATACTAGTATTACACAGTGGATATATAACAAGTATATAAAAGTTTGTGAAAGAAGACTTACAGTGAGCAGCCCTACAATACCGTTATATATATGAAAGCGGATAAAGAAAGCGGGTAAACACTTACTCGATTGTAGAGCTTCCATGTTGTTTGGTTAGTTTGTTCAACAAAGAAAGCTTTGATAATAATATTATATTCAAAATCAAAGGAGAAAGTGCGTTGAAAAGATTGTTGGGGCTTACAGCTCAAGGAGAGGCCCAAGGTTTTATCAGTGATTGCACTGTTGTTTTGTACAGGGACTTATACATGTGACTGAAGCCCAAAAAGGTTTTTTGTACAAAGGGATGGGTCTTACACTAACTCAAGAGGCCCAAAGGTGTTTAAAGAAAAGGAATGGGGCTTATAACACGAGGGTAGGCCCAGATGATTTGGTTTTTGGAATTGGCGATCGCGCCAAGATTTTTTAACATACTGGGTCTTATATAATGCATTGAGGCCCAAAAAGTTTTGGTTAAAAAAAGGTTTGGGTCTTACACTCTATTAGAGGCCCAATGATTTATTTTTGTACAAGTGGTGGGGCTTACAGCTCAAGGAGAGGCCCAGATGATTTTGCTAAAAGGCGACGATCGCGCCGCTGTTTTTGAAAATACAGTGGGACTTATACAATGACTGAGGCCCAAAAAAGTGGTGTGTTTACAAAGAGGATGGGTCTTACACTCTAATAGAGGCCCAAAGTGTTTGAAAAAGTTTGATGAGGGTTGAATTGATAAAAAAACCTTAATTTGTTTTCAAAATGTATTTTAATTGAATAAAAATTCAATTAAAATGATTAAAATTGTTAAACATGTGTGGAAACAAATTGTGATCTTGGATTAATGTTTCAAAAATTGTGTTCCTCCAAAGTTGGTACCCTAGCCACTTTGTTCCATAACTTAGAAAATTTCTAAGTTTTTTATGGTTACCCCTTTTACAAGTTATCCCACTTTTCTTGATTTTTCTTGATGAATGATGATTCCAATCACACATTAACATCATTTTAGGGATAAGGAACCATAATTGTGAAAAATCTCAAAAAGTCAAAGTTGACTTTTGTGCACAGTTGACTTTTTGTCAGATGAATTCCAAACTGTGCGATCCTCTATGAAATTAAGTCCTTGACCTAAATCAAACTTGATGGATTAATTTCATAGGTGTTATAGGGTGTATTAAATTATGTACCAAAGTTTAGGAGCATGCCTGGGTCAAAAGTCAAAGGCACAGTTGACTTTTCTCGCGAAACCCTAATTGTGGTTCTGATGAGCTTGAAACTTGTTGATCAAGCTTCTTGGGTCAATCCATTGTGGCCAATGGACCAATGTGGTTTATTAGAGACCCTCAAATCATATCTTGAGGTCTTGGCTCATGTTTTGTCCCAAAAATCAACTTAGGGGTGAATTAGGTCAAGAAACCCTAATTCCTGAATTTTGATGAATGCATCCCCTGAGGCTAAATGGACTTGATGATTGGGTTCATGATGTCCCTTGGAGCATCTTAGGTTATGCTTTGAAGCATTGGCTCATGCCCAGAGGAAATTTTCCATCTAGAGGCCCTGGTCGACTAAAACCCTAATTTGGTGACACTAGCGATCTTGAGGCTTAATCCATTCAGAATGCTGCAACCTTGTGCTTGATTCTTGCTGTGGGAGTCCTCTTGATCCATTGGGGATGTTTGAGAGGTTAGACAAGTTGAAGATCACGTCATTCCTTGATTGATCCTTTGTCTAAGAGCTCAGAGAGGGCTTGAAACCCTAAATTTGATTGCAGTGGATGCTCACCCATCTTTGGGGAGACTAATGAGGTATAATGGCCCATCTATATTATGATGATGATTTGCCCAATGATGGGAAATCTTAGTGGTCAAAATTTAGGGTATGACACAAACCATCAAAATTTCCATGCCTAAATTTTATAAATAGAGGCCTCATTTCATTCATTCTTCAAGCTTTTGATAGCCAAATTCACCTTGTCAAATTTCTTCTTGACTCTCTGTAGCGACAAAAATCGTGAGTGTAAGCTATTGATTAACTTAACTCGAAAATCAAGAGTCGCCACCGCACTTTTATTTTATCCAAAAAAGAAAGGAAAAAGAGCGAAAAAAACCTACACAAGCTCTAAACAAGAACAAGTGAAGAGAGTCTGGGTAAGGGGGTTGGTTACGCAATGGGAAGGTGTTAGCACCAAAAACGTCTATAGTACTCTATAGGAGCCCTTTGAAATATCTACCGCTTTTGGTCTGAAAAAGTTTGCTTGAAAAGTGATTGAGGAGATGAGAAGAGAAATTGTTTTTAAGATTTTTGTGTTTGAAGAGGCTTATCGTCTCATGCCTACGTACCCACGATGTGCAATGTAGGATCAAAACCCCGTAGTTCGTGGCACAAAGAATGAAACTTGTTTGTTTTGGTTGATTTTAAAATGTAGAGACAAGTCATCATTTCCAAGCGAATAATTCCGCTTAAAGAGATGAATCATGTCTAAACTTATGAAAATGTTAAAGGAAAAAGTGCACGAGGGCACAAAAAGAGTTTGAATGAGTTTGGTGTTTTTTAAGTCTTTTGAAAAAGGTGTCAACATGCTTATGTGGTTTAGCATTTGTTAAGAAATGAAAAGAAAAGAGTAAAATCACTTGACAAAGTCAAGGTTTGATTATGAAAAAGGCGATAGTTTGAAATCAAGAATGTTTTGAAAAAGGGAGAGAGTTTTGAAAATTAAAGAATGGGGTGGAGAAGAAGTGACTATCCTAAAGCATAAAGTAAAAACTAAGGATAAGAAAGATCTAACCACAAATGTAGTTATCTTCACCATAAACCATGCAAAAGCACAAGTCTTCAAAATCTTCGAACCATAATTCCAAAGCAAAGGGAAAAGGTCCTAGTTCTAAGTCCAAGGATTCAAGAATAGCATTGAAGTCCAAAGTCTTCGAACTATAATTCCAAAGCAATGGGAAAAAGCCCTAGTTCTAAGTCCAAGGTTCCAAGAATTGCATTGGATGTCCAAGGTCTAGGTGCAAAACTCCATGTCCATTGCAAATGATAGTAACCATAGTCCAAGATTAGAAGCACAAGTTTTTTAGAGGTTTTGGCCTTTATTAATGTTTTTGGTCCAAGTGGACAAAGAGAAAGAGGCATAAGCATAAACATGTGTCCAACGTCGAGTAATTTACGGATTAATTACCCTACAATGAGGCCGGTCAATAGATATTTGTGCTAATGCATGCTAGATGAACGATATGTAAATCGTAATCCGAAAGCAATACCGCACGAAAAGAAAAATGGTAGCGATCTAGTCTTTATCGAAATTCAACGAAGGAATTTCAAGATCCATTAGACTTTCATCGATAAAAAAGAAAAGAGATGAAGAAAAGTGGATCTAACATTTATGATCCACACAACCAACAACAATTAAAAAGAAAATAAAATCAATAACTAAGTAATTCATATGAATTTTAAAAGGAAATTTAAACTAAAAAAAATAAAAATCAAAGAAAAAAATCTAACCAAAATTTAAATCAAGAGAGGAAAATTTTAATCAAAAATTATAAAAGAGAAATAAGAAGAATAAAAAATGGAAACCAAATTAGAACCAAAAGAAATATTAGTAATTTTTTTTTTTTAAAATGGAAGGGAGGTGAAGTAGAAAAGAAGGTGGTGTTGATGTAATTCAACGGGCTAAGGCCCAAGTTCTAACTGAAATTTATTTAAAAAAAAAAAAAAAAAAAAAGAATAAAAAAAAAAGAGAAAACCAGGAAGAAGATTTCGTTATCTTCTTCTTCCACACGACGGAACTATTCATCATCATGTTGCAATTCGGAGCTCCACAGAATCGGAGCGGCGGAGCTCCGTTGTGGTACCATCTTGATCAGAATTGCGAGGTGAATCCAAATCCACAAACGATTTCAACATGCAGAGCACATATGCAACGAATTTCAGAGACGAAAGTTCGTCGGAGAAGTTCCAATACCTTCGAAAATGGTGAGTTTAGCTTCAATCTTTCTCTCTCTCTTTGATTCTGGATGTGTGTTGTTGTTGTTGTATTAAATTGAAAATACTTTTTGAATCAAGAATAATAGTGATTTGGCTTTGTTTTATTCGAAGGGTAAAGGAGAAAACGGAATTGAAGGTTTGTGAATTGAGAATGATTGATGAATTGTGATGGAAGGTTTGTTGATTTTTTTATGCAGTGATTATTTGGCTATCAAAGCTTGAAAAAATGAGGGAGAGGAGCTCTAATTTATAGGAAAATGAAGGTGATGTGAGCTGCTGCCATTTATGATTTCCTCTGCGTTTTGAATACAATTTGTAGCTTATGAAGTCGTTTTGATTGTATCTTTTGCTATGTCGTTTTGAACTGATGGTCTGTGCGTTTTGTATGTTGCACGTCATTTTGATTGTTACTCTCAGTGTTTTCACGCGTTTGGCTTGCTGCAGGAAGGCTTATGGTAACAAGTAGCATGTAGTGTGGTCTATTGTGAAGTTGATTTGCATTTGGCTTAGAAGCTTGTAGCATGTAGAAGTGGCTCTCACGGCTTGATGAAGCTGGTAACAGACTTGTGAATTGATTTTATGTTATGGCTTGAGAAAATTTGTAGTACCAGCTTATTTGGTTTATGGCTTATGTGGACCCGCGTGAAGCTCGTGTGACCAACAACTTAAATTGTGAAAGCTTTATTGCATTTTGAAGAGGCTCACGCGTCTGACTTGGAAAGCTGACTTGTAATTGTGTTTTGGAGTGGAACGTGTGGTTTTGTATTCATGAGCATAGCAACATTGCGTTTTGGCTTTTTTTTATTTGCTTTGCATTACGGCTTATGTGGCTTAAAGTGATAATTGTAATATTTCATTTCATGACATGGCTTGGAAAATAGCGAAGTAGCAAGTGGCTTGAAGGCTCAGCATGAAAAGCTTGTTGGCATGGGAATATGGTTCGTGTGGTAACTCCATGAGATAATTTTTTTTGCTCTTTTTTTTTTATTGTAAATGGGCCTTAGTGTATTTTTTTTGTAAATTATGGTAAAGGAAATGGGTAAAAAAAATTGAGGGAAAAAAATGGTTGGATAATAACTTGGATAATTGTAATATGGTTAATGAATTTTAGAAATGGATAGACTTATTGAATATGGATAAATGAAAATTGGGAAATTTGATTTACGAATGGATAATGTGATATGGTTATGAAAAATGGATATGAAAATTTTAGGAAAGGAAATGGATTTAAAGTGGATATTTAGAAATTTTGGATATAATGGTGTAGCGAGTGATTTTTGGATGTGGTTGCGAAGCACGATCACTCTGGTACTACAGCTCGATTCATTTTTTATCCTATTAAAGCTGATGAAGGAAGGGAAATAGATGTCTCCAACTAACCCTGCTTGCATACTGAGATTAAACAGCGGTCTGTTAGCTTACAGATGCTATAAAGATTCGGGGTTTCTCCTAGGTTTATTTTGTTGACGAGGGGTGCTTTAGGCTATAGGTTAGGATGTTAGGACGAATATATATGAAAGTATGGGATTTTGGGTTTTTGTTTAGTGTGCTCGCTAAGATTTTTCTTTCAATCTTATGCCTACGTATTCCCGTTTACCGAAACAGGCAAATCAGAGCGTTCGTAGTTCCTCCTATTCTATGGGAGGAAATGGTTGTTTTAGTGTCTTGTTCAAAGCCCAAGACATGAAGCGAAAGGTAGTTTGTATCTTGTTCAAAGCCCAAGATGTGAAGCTGAAAGGTGTTGTCTTTAGAGAGAATTTGTCATCTCTAAAGGGGGGTCTGTCTGTTACGACTGTTTATAAAGGAGAATTACTTTAACCGGGATTTGTGAATCCGGCAATGCCATAATTTCCTTTATAGGGGATTTCAACCTGAAGGAGAAGACTTTAACTCAGTGTAGAGTAATGCCATCTTTCCTTAGGAATTTCTCATACTAAAAGAGGGACATTAACATGGATGTAGATGATCCAGAGGCTTGACGCTTACAGCGATTAGATGGAGGGGAATGAGTTGTTGATGTTTGTGTACTGTGAACGAGGCACAACTTTAATGCTAAAAGGTTAATTGGATCAACCAGTGGTTTTCTTATACAAAGCCTAAGAGAAGGCTATTATGTGTCTCGTACAAAGCCCGAGAGAGAGGCTAAAAGGTTTTGACTCAACAAGGGAATCTTTTGGTATCTCGTATAAAGCCCGAGATAGAGGCTAATTGACTCAACAAGAGAGTTTTTTGTATTTCGTACGAAGCCCGAGATGGAGGCTAAAGTTTGTTTGGCTCAATAAGAACCTTTTTGTATCTTATATAAAGCCCGAGATGGAGACGAAAGGGGTAATTGACTCAACGAGGGAGTCTCTTATGTGTCTCGTACAAAGCCCGAGAGAGAGGCTAAACGTTGTTTGACCCCGCTGGGGAGAATCATTGTACAAAGCCCAAGAGAGAGGCTAACTTCACTGGAGAAGAATCATTATCCAAAGCCTAAGAGGAGGCTGGAAACTTTTAAGAAGCCGACGGGTCCTTGTACTAAGCCCAAGAGGAGGCTATCATTCCCGGGGAAAGAGATCATTATAAGAAGCCTAAGAGGAGGCTGTGAGTACTTCTAAGAAGCCGTAGGGTCCTTGTACTAAGCCCAAGAGGAGGCGGGGTTGCTTTTAGGAAGCCTGTGGGTCCTTGTATGATGCCCAAGAGGAGGCCGATGCTTTTAAGAAGCCCGTGGGTCCCCAAACCTAGAGAAATTCAAGGCAAGCTATTCACAAGGAATAGATCAAGTCAGGAAAGTTCGAGAATTTGGAAGAAACTCAAAGATGCCATTCACGGAGAATACATTCATCTCTGGGAATAGAGTTTCTTGACAATTCCTAATGAGGACAGCCGAAGAGAAGACTGTATCTGGTGATCCTATTGGGGATCTAGTTGTCTATTTCTACGAATAAACGAAACGGCGTCACCTAGTTCTAGACGTAGTTGCCGGAGAAACTCTAAATATCTATACTATTATTACACAGTTGATATGAGTTTATGAAAGAAGACTTACAGTGAAACAGCCCCACAATACAGTTATATGTATATGAAAGCGGTAAATGAAAGCAATAACCACTTACTCAGTTGTAGAGCTTCCATGCTGTTTGGTTAGTTGTTCAACAAAGAAAGATTGAAGACAACAGTGTATTCAAAATCAAAGGAGAAAGTGCTTTGAAAAAGAAAGATTTGGGGCTTACAGCTCAAGGAGAGGCCCAGGATTTTATCAGTGAGCGCACTGTTTGAATTTGTACAGAGGGACTTATACAAGTGACTGTGGCCCAAAAAAATTGTTTTATGTACAAAGGGATGGGTCTTACACTCTCTCAAGAGGCCCAAAAGTTTTAAATAAAAAGAGTGGGGCTTATGACACGAGGGTAGGCCCAGTTGACGTTTCGTTTAAAAATGGCGATCGCGCCGAGATTTTCTTTTAACGCGAAGGGGCTTATTCAATATCTGAGGCCCAAAATGTTTTGGTTAAAAGGGGGTTGGGTCTTACACTCTATTAGAGGCCCAAAAAGTTTTAAATGGGTCTTATAGCTCGAGGAGAGGCACAGAAGGTTATTTTTCAAAAGGGCGACGATAGTGCCGTTTGTTTTTGACGGGATCGGGACTTACACAATACACTGAGGCCCAAAAATGGTTTGGTCAAAAAAAGGATTGGGTCCTACACTTTATTAGAGGCCCAAAATGTTTTGAAAATGATTTATGAGGGTTGAATTAATCCAAAAACCCTAATTTGTTTTCAAAATGTGTTTTAATTGAATAAAAATTCAATTAAAATTATCAAAATTGTTTAACATAGGAAAAACAAATTGTAATATTGGATTAATGCTTCAAAAATTAAGTATTGACCTACAAAATAATTAGAAAGCATTAAAAGTTGCAAAATCAAGGTGGAAAAAATATGTTAAATGTTAAAAACAATTAAAACATTAATTCTTTGCAAAAATATCAATTATACAAAATAAATAATATTTTTGGGATTTTTTGAGAAAATAAAATATTTTAACATTTTTGTGAATTATTAAAAAAAGAATCAACTCAAAATCATTAAAACTCAGAGAGAAATTAATTTTTGAATCAATTAAATAAAATCACAAAATTCAAATATTTGAATCTATGAAAATGGCGCCAAGAACATGGACCAAGAACACGCGCGTTTTCTGCCTTGCCCAGATTTGTATTTTCTATCCAATCTCACTGAATACTTGATTATATCATGCAATCCACATATCAATATGCTCGTCTCAACCTCACGATCATGTTTATGACAATTAATTTCATTTAAATTAAGCATAAAACAAGAAATCACGATAAATCCTTATGAACCCTAATTTCTGCATGAAGGCTGGGATTTTTAATACACGATTCAAACAAAGCAATTATTTGAGGGGAAACATTCCATGCATGATTATGAATAATTGGCAAAAGTATTGTGCGAGGAAATATGCATAGATTGAGAGATGACCAAGCTTAAGCTTACCTCTAGGTCATGACAGCAAGAGCAAATTGATTTCTGAGTAGGATGTGTTACAGATGAATTGTGATGATCTGAACAGCTTCCCTACACCCTATGGAGTGTGTTTGAATGCTTGGACTTCATGGTATCTCAACTGCACTTTGGTTAAAACCTTGAGCAATTGACTGGTGATTCTGAGAAATCAGTGTTCCAGTTATTGTTTAAGTGTTTGATCAGCTCACATATGATGTATATGAGGTGTGTGTGTGATTGGTTTGAGTGGAATTGCTCTCTAATGAAAAACCCGATAGTGACTTGCTAAGAAAGGCATTTTTGAGAGTGAGAAGTGGTTTTTGATAAAGGCAAGTGTTGTATGCCTTTGGTGTACTTAAACTGATCACAATTAAGCTCTATTTATAGTAGAGCAAGTTTGTTTTGGGATCCACAGTGAATGGCAACTGCAGCAGGTGTTTGTTCAATGTTGGCCAATGGAAATCCAAGTCTCCTCTAGCCATTGACTAGAGGTTAGGGCACAGGGTTGTGGTTCCCTTGTTCTTGGATAAGTCTTGACTGAATTCAGTTGCAAATGGCTCAGTCCATGCCATCTTGATGCTTTCATTGACTGCTCCAATCCAAAATTGGAGTCTTGTCCCTATTTTGGCCATTCTAGGTTCAACATGCTATTTCTTGTTCCAAAGACTTTGGAGGCTTGGCTCAGTGATTGTCCCCTTTAGATTTAATCCTTAGAGGTGTCCAAGTGGATAGGAGCATTTGGATTTGGCTGATTTTGACAAATCGAGCAAAAATGCAAATTCTACCTTGCCTTGGCAGATTTCAGCAAGGCAACTTTCCAATGTCATATCTCATGACTCAAATTGAATTTGGTAATGTTCTTGGTCATTTTGGAAAGCCCTTACATGATATAACAACTGATTGAACATGTTTGGTTTTGATACCTTTTGAATTCAAGTGAAAAATCCCCCTACATTTGGCAAAAAGTAGGGTAAAATCTGACTTAGTGAAATTTTCACTAAGTGTTGGAACAAAGTGACTTTTCTTGATTTTGATCACTCCATAACTCAAAATCCATGAGGAGTTGGAATTAGGTCTAGTTGAAGTTTTTGTATAGGGCAATGAGATCTACAAATCAAGCCTTGGATGGGAGAAAATGGCTTTGTGGTTTAGGAGTTATGACCCTCCAAAGTTTGTACCCTAGCCACTTTATTTTTAACTTAGAAAATTTTCTAAGTTTTTTATGGTTACCCCTTTTACAAGTTACCCAACTTTTCTTGATTTTTCTTGATGAATGATGATTCAAATCATACATTAACATCATTTTAGGGTTAAAAATCTATTTTGGTGAAAAATCTCAAAAAGTCAAAGTTGACTTTTGTGCATAGTTGACTTTTTATCAGATGAATTCCAAACTGTGCAATTCTTCAGGAAATCATGTCCTTGACCTAAATCAAACTTGATGGACATGTTCCATGGGTGTCATAGGGTATATTGATACATGTCATAGGGCTTGGGAGCATGTCCTGGTCAAAATTCAAAGTTACAGTTGACTTTTTCCTTAAAACCCTAACTGTGGTGCAGATGAAATTGAGACTTGTTGCTCAAACCTCTTGGATTAATCCATTGTTGCAAATGGATCAATATAGTTCATTAGAGACCCTCAAACCCTCTCTTGAGGTCTTGGCTCATGGTTTGTCCCAAAAGTCAACTTAGGGGTGAATTAGGTCAAGAAACCCTAATTCCTGATTTTTGATGAATGCATCCCCTGAGGCAAAATTGACTTGATGATTGGGTCCATGAGGTTCCATGGAGTATATTAGGTTATGTTTTGGATCATTGGCTTGTGCCCAGATGAAAATTTTCCATCTGGAGGCCCTGGTCGACCAAAACCCTAATTTGGTGACACTGTCGATCTTGAGACTTAATCCACCTAGAAGGGAGCAGCCTTGTGCTTAATCCTTGAAGTGGGAGTCCTTTTGATCCATTGTGTATGTTTGAGAGGTTAGACAAGTTGAAGATCATGTCATTCCTTGATTGATCCATTGTCTAAGCACTCAGAGAGGGCTTGAAACCCTAATTTTGATTGTAGTGGATGCTCACCCATCTTTAGGGAGATTGACGAGGCATGATGGCCCATCCATATTGTGATGATGATTTGCACAATGATGGGACATCTTAGTGGTCAAAATTGGGGGATGACAGATTCCCCTATTTAATCTTCTTGGACACGAAGGTGTGAATGACGAAGGTATTCGGGCATTCGGGGTGCAAGAGGATTAAATATCGGAATACCCGAAATTTTGATGGTGGTTATGAATGGTAATTCACGCATTCATCTTCTTTCGCTAAGTAATGATGCTTAGAAAAGGTAAAATTCCCCTCGATCCTGGTTTCTAGCCAAGGAACTGGTCTCAGTTTCTAAAATAAACTTCCCCTCGATCCTGGTTTCCTACCAAGGAACTGGCTTAGTTTCTGATGTAAACTTCCCCTCGATCCTGGTTTCTTACACAGGAACTGGTCTTAGTTTCTGATGTAAACTTCCCCTCGATCCTGGTTTCCTACCATGGAACTGGTCTTAATTTCTTTCGTCAATAAACTTTATTGACAAGGGACGCTATTCGTAGCGGCTTTCCTTCAAACTTCTCGCCGAATTTTCCTGGGGAGATACCATTTGAGTGGAAAAAGTTTCGATGTTAGACTTGCTGGGGAACCCAGTCGTCTGAGTTGTAGAGGTGTACAAACTTCTCTGTTGGAGATGCCATTTGTTGACTCTACTTGGGGAATGCGAGTCCCTTGAGAGACTGCTTTTGCTTGGGGTCTTTACATCATACTTTTCTCGGAGATCTTCTCGGAGAAATGCCATATGATGTGATCCAATTTTGAGGTGCCGATGACCTTTTCATCAGTGGGTTTTTTGGAGAAAAAATGTCGTACTGCCGAATGTCCGATTTAGGAGGCTTTCTCTCGGGATTTTCTTTAATTCGGGAAAACAAGGATATCATCTTCAATGGCGAAGAGTGATGTTAACTGAGGGCTCTATGGTCTTTCAGAGGTTCAAGTTATCAAAGTGGTCGAGGACCCAACTTCAATCCAGAAATAAAACTGAAGGAGAGAGAATGTTCAGACGTAACACTTCCTGACGAGGAAAGGGCTGATAACTCAATTGAGAGGACTTTTATCACTAGGGGACAAGACCGACTAGAGTGATAACGATGCAATATGACTGTAAATCAATAATGCATGATGTATGTATGTTTATGCTGACAAAACTGACGCGACATACAAACTGACAGGTGAACACGACTGGATACTCGGCCATCGCGGAGCGAAGAAGTACCGTTGGCTCAAGATAGCAATTCCACCTTGCTTAGGAGAGATAGTCCCTGCGGGGAATACCGTTGGTTGGGCTTAGGAGATAAGAACTCGGCTGAAGCGTGTCAGACGAAACAAGGTCTCTGACATAGTTGATCCCTACATTCAGGCGTACTAGCGTAGAAGGAGTACTTTGATTCCGTACTTTGAGGTTCGATTACTTCTGGAGAAGCGACCGATGTTCTTCTGATGTTCAACAGTTAAAAGAAATTTCCGTCTTTATTAAAAAGCAGGAAAAGTTTTAACAAGTAAATTCATTTTTGTTTTATTTCAAGAATCGTTAATCATATTAAAATGTCGTTCTGTAAAGCTAAAATAAGTAAGAATTACAAACAAAAGCACAAGGGCTCAAATTTTATTGATAAGATGGAGATCAGCCAAGCGCGTGATTCCAAAGTTAGAAAATGGTAATTTACAGGGAAAAGGGCTACGTTGAAACATAACGACCGCTATCCTTCTACCAACTTTGAATTCGGGGCATCCTGAGCTTCTGTCGAAGATGACCTTGACTGGAGTTTTCTGGCGGATGATGTAACTGCTGCTGTTGAGGGACTTGCCTCTATTGAACATAGTTACTTGCCATTATCCCTAATTTTTGCCTGGATTGTGATGTTTCCAATCCACCGGGATGATTTTTTGTTTTTATGTCTCTAACTTTTGCCTGGACCGCCCTTTCGGGTTTTCAATTCACCGAGATGTTTTTTTTCTTTTAGTTTAGGCGAAGTATTTCTTGACTACATCAACATTCGTGGGGTAGGTAAATTCCTCTCCGTCCATGGTTGCAAGTCTCAAGGTGCCGCCTGAGAAAGCTTTTGTGACCACATAGGGGCCATCATAATTCGGAGTCCATTTACCTCGCGAATCAGTGAGAAATGATTGTATCTTTTTGAGCACGAGGTCTCCTTTCCTGAAAACACGAGGTCGGACCTTTTTGTCAAACGCCCTCTTCATTTTCTGTTGATACAATTGACCATGGCATAGTGCCATGATTCGCTTCTCCTCGATCATATTCAATTCGTCGTGTCGGCTTTGACACCATTCAGCTTCGGTGAGCTTAGCTTCCATCAATACCCGGATTGACGGGATCTCTACTTCTATGGGGAGCACTGCTTCCATGTTATACACTAGAGAGAAAGGGGTTGCCCCTGTTGAAGTGCGAACAGATGTGCGATAACCGTGAAGAACAAAGGGCAGCATTTCGTGCCAGTCTTTGTAGGTTACAACCATCTTTTGAACGATCTTCTTGATATTCTTGTTAGCCGTTTCTACCGCTCCGTTCATCTTGGGTCGGTAGGGAGATGAGTTATGGAGTTCGATCTTGAACTCTGCGCACAACTCCTTCATCATCTTGTTGTTCAAGTTAGATCCATTGTCAGTAATGATCTGGCTCGGAACACCATAACGGCAGATGATATTGTTTTTGATAAATTGGACCACCACTTGTCGGGTTACATTGGCGTATGACGCTGCTTTGACCCACTTGGTGAAATAGTCAATGGCTACCAGGATGAACCGATGTCCGTTTGAAGCCTTAGGTTCGATCAAGCCAATCACGTCGATTCCCCATATGGAAAAAGGCCACGGGGAAGAAAGAACTTTGAGATGTGATGGCGGTACATGAATTTTGTCGGAGTATATCTGACACTTGTGACACCTCCTTATATACTTGTAGCAGTCGGATTCCATTGTCAACCAATAGTACCCTACTCTTAGAATTTTTCTCGCCATTGTATGTCCGTTGGCATAAGTGCCAAAGGATCCTTCATGAACTTCTTTCATAAGCATGTCTGCTTCTGGTCTGTCTACGCATCGGAGCAAGACCATGTCAAAATTTCTCTTATAGAGAGTGTCACCGCTCAGGAAGAAGTTTCCAGCCAATCTTCTGAGGGTTTTTCTGTCTTTCCTGGACGCCCCAGGTGGGTACTCTTGTTTCTGAAGGAAGCATTTGATATCGTGATACCAAGGTTTGTCGTCTATGACTGCTTCAATCGTGAAGATGTAAGTGGGCCGTTCAAGGAGAATTATGTCGATCTTAGGTAGGTCGTTCCATTGACCTACACTAATCATGGAAGAGATGGTGGCTAATGCATCAGCCATGTGATTCTCCTCACGAGGGATATGATGAAACTCAACTCTGTTGAAGAAAGGTAGCAACCTTCTTGCGTAGTCTTTGTAAGGAATCAATCCTGATTGGTATGTGTTCCAATCTCCTTTTATTTGATTGATAACCAAAGCTGAGTCGCCATATACGTCCAAGTTTTTGATCCTTAAATCAATTGCTTCTTCGAGACCCATGATACAAGCTTCGTATTCGGCCTCGTTGTTCGTACATTTGAACGTAAGTCTGACGGTGAAAGGAATGTGGGTACCCTGAGGGGTAACAATGATTGCCCCAATTCCGTTTCCATAATGATTAACTGCTCTGTCAAAGATTAATCCCCATTGGGAACCTGGTTCTGGCCCTTCACTGGGTAATGGTTCATCGCAATCTTTCATTTTTAGATACATGACATCTTCGTCTGGGAAGTCAAACCCAATTGATTCTTGATCGTCAATCGGTTGATGAGCCAAATGATCGGCTAAAATACTTCCCTTAACGGCTTTCTGAGCATGTTACTCTATGTCATATTCTGATAACAACATCTGCCAATGGGCAATTCTTCCCGTGAGAGCAGGCTTTTCGAAGACGTACTTGATTGGATCCATTTCTGAGATTAACCAAGTAGTATGACAAATCATGTATTGGCGAAGACGTTTGGCTGCCCAAGACAAAGCACATCAAGTTTTCTCGAGCATCGTGTACCGAGTTTCGCAGTCGGTGAATTTCTTACTCAAATAGTAAATGATAGACTCTTTCCGTTTGGTTTCTTCTTGTTGGCCAAGTACACATCCCATTGAGTCCTCTAGGACTGAGGTAAATGATCAGTGGTCTTCCTTCCACTGGAGGTGATAGAATCGGAGGATTCAACAGATATTCCTTGATACTGTCGAAGGCGGTTTGGCAATCTTCTGTCCAAACGCAATCCTGGTTCTTTTTGAGTAATTTGAAAATCGGCGCACATGTGGCGGTCATGAGGAATATGAATCTGGAGATGTAGTTCAAACGTCCCAGGAATCCCCTGACTTGTTTTTCAGTTTTCGGAGAAGGCATTTCTTGAATGGCCTTGACCTTGTCAGGATCAACCTCAATTCCTTTCTGGCTGACGATGAACCCTAGCAGTTTCCCTGAACGGACACCGAAGGTGAACTTGTTTGGATTCAAGTGGAGCTTGAATTTTCTTAGACGTTTGAATAATTTTGACAAATGTTCAACGTGCTCACTCTCTGTTTTAGATTTTGTAATCATATCATCGACATATACCTCGATTTCTTTGTGTATCATGTCATGAAACAGAGTAGTCATGGCCCTTTGATAGGTTGCCCCAGCTTCTTCAAACCGAACGACATTACCTTGTAACAAAAGGTGCCCCATGGGGTAATGAACGAAGTTTTCTCCATGTCTTTCGGCGCCATTTTGATCTGGTTATAGCCCGAGAATCCATCCATGAAGGAGAAAATTTTGAACTTTGCTGTGCTGTCTACCAGCATGTCAATGTGTGGTAAAGGAAAGTCGTCCTTTGGACTAGCCTTATTTAGATCCCTGTAATCGACACACATTCTGACCTTTTCGTCCTTTTTGGGAACAGGTACGATGTTGGCTAACCATTGAGGATATTTTGACGTGGCGAGGAAACCCGCGTCAATCTGTTTCTGTACCTCCTCTTTGATTTTGATGGCCATGTCCGGATGAGTGCGTCTCAACCTCTGCTTTACTGGCAGACATTCCAATCTTAACGGTAAATGATGTTGCACGATGCTGGTATCCAACCTTGGCATGTCCTGATAGGACCAAGCGAATACATCGGGGAATTCTTTGAGAAGCTTTATCAAACTCTCTTTGGCAGTTGGACTGAGCAGTGCCCCAATCCTGATTTCTTTTCTCTCTTTTTCTGAACCCAAGTTTACCATTTCCAACGGTTCTTTATGAGGTTTAATGGACCTTTCCTCCTGTCTGAGTAGTCGAGAGATCTCTTCTGGAATTTTGTCGTCATTTTCTTTTTCAGCCTCAATTATCGGGAACTCAAAGTCGGGAGAAGGCATCGGATCGTATGTTTCAACGGGGTTTAAAACAAGCAATCTGCATGACGTGATGATTCGTGTTTAGAAGAGATAGAGAAAATGCAAGTGTGTGCAGTGTATTTATTTTACTGCTTGTTTTTATTTGAATTGTTTTTTAGGATTACCCTTTTCTGAAAAAGCAAAAAGAGAAGACAACAATTAATGTGGAAATTACAGAACGACGTTATTTTATTAATGAACAAGTCGATTCTTGAAACTACAGCCCTATAAAACAAAACTCTGTCGCTTTGGGCAAAGCGAAGAGGGAAAATTTACAGAAAGCGAGCCCTATCAAAACATCCGTTTCACCTGGGCAGGGTGAACGGTTAAAGATGGCAATTACTTTGACTGATGAACGACCTTCGGAACCTCGACGGCAACCCATTGGCGGCGAACTCCTCGGTGAATCACAAAGTCTGGCTCCTTCCTTGATTTGTCTTCAGAAATAAAGCTGATTTCTGGTGGAGCAGGATCATTGGAATCTGTCTCCCAAGCAGAGTTGTCGTAGGAGGATTCCTCAGTTGTATTTTGCATAGCATTTGTGCTCTCAGCTATATCTCCCCATCCAGTTGGCTGGATGTCTTCGAGCCTGATACGAGAGCTTTCGGGAGCGGTGTACTTGACCATATAGTCGTATTTCCCACTCGGTTGTCCCAAGGTGTCCCACACTTCTCTGGAACTGGAGGAGTCATCTCTCTCGATGACGTTAACCTCAGGAAAAGCATAGTTGATGAATTCAAGTCCTGCAAACGTTGTAAATTCATCTTCATGTTGAGTAGTTTCTGAATGACCTGAGTGTTGATCCCATGACATGGTGGGGACACAGGTATTCTGTTAAAAAACGATCACCTGATTTTCATTGTTCGGCTGACTTTCTGGCCCCAAGTCTCCTGGGTAAGGCTACCACATTGGCAGACCATTCATTGGGCCATAGTAATTGTGGTCAAAGTTGTCTTTCATCAGAGTGTCCTCCTCTAATGAATTTGGCGGAGCACGGCATCCTTCTGGATCACAATCTCCATAGATCATTTCGACGTCTGACCGTGGTATAAATCTCAGACTCTGTACGGGATAGCAAAATGGTATAGGCACCTCTTCCTGAGACATATAACCGTCCCCGTTAAGATAGGACTTCCATTCTTCATCTGTGTCAGAGGGATCTTCCTCATTGATAGCATGTACTGCTTGAGACACCGGGTGAAGAAAACCTCCACTGTGGAAGAAGTTTTGAAGGGGATGAAGACTTTCATCGTTGGCAGCTGTCCGGGTACAGGTTGCAGAAAAACCAAGACCCTTCTTTGTTGTATTGCTAGTAGGAATGACAAGCTATCCCCATCCTGTTGTATCGGTACTCTCGACCGCTTTGATAGCATCTTTGTATGAGGAAATCGAGGTTCCTCCTTGGGATTGATTGTCCTTGCCCACCGACAGCGCTTGGAACTACGTCCCAATAACCTCCTCGGGTTCTATACAAGTAGATGATGATAAGTTACTTACGAGCAAGGCCAGTTCTCCACAGACTGTGACAAGTTGATCGTTCTGAACAAACTTTAGCTTTTGGTGGAGGGTCCAAGTGACCGCTCCAGCTTGATGTATCCAAGGTCTTCCTAATAAACAACTGTACGTTGCCCGGATGTCCATGACCTGGAAAGTGACTTGGAAAGTGTGAGGACCAATAGTTATGGGAAGATCAACTTCGCCGATAACTGTTTTTCTGGATCTGTCGAATGCTTTGACGACGACCTCACTGATTCTCATCGGAGGGCCTTTGAATGATAATTGCATCAAAGTGGACTTCGGCATAACATTCAGAGCTGCCCCTGTGTCTACCAGTACGCTGGTTAAAGCATCGTCCTGGCAGTTAACTGTAATGTTGAGTGCCATGTTATGACGGCGACCCTCTTCGGGTAATTCCTCATCACTAAATCCCTAATTATTGCAGGAAGTGATGTTAGAGACAATGCTATCAAACTGTCTGATTGTTACATCCTGTTCCACAAAGGCTTGCTCCAAGACTTTCTGTAGAGCCTCCCTGTGGGCTTCTGAACTGAGTAACAGCGATAATACCGAGATCTTTGAAGGAGTTTATAACAGTTGATCGATAATGTTGTATTCACTCCTTTGGATGAGCTTCAGCATCTCATCATCGTTTTTCGAAAGGTCGGGATTTCTGGATTGACCGACTGGTGGATCAGGAGTTTTCGTCTGAAGTTCCTTTTCCTTGTTAGGTTCTCCAACTCCTCGGTTGAAGATTCGACCACTCCGTGTTACACGACAGATGTCTGCAATGTTCACGACGGAGGGTAATGGAATTTCCTTTCCATTTTCAATTGTTGTTGCACCGAATTTGTAAGGGATAGCCTTAGTTGATTCGTACGGTGTTGGTCCCGGCAGATAGATGACTATGGTAACCTTATGATTTTTCTGACCATCATAATTAATCTCGATCCATTCCCGGTTGGGAACTTTAGATTCGTCAAGTAGAGGGATAATGGAAAAACCATCCTTGGTCCTGTGATGACCAGAGATAGTGACAACATCCTCAACTTGCTCAGCAAGGTAGTTCGGCGACCAATTGATGGGTCTGGAACCTGGATATGGGCGAATCTCTCCACGATCTACCTGACCCTGAAGAGCTGCTCTCACAAAGTAACACCCTTGGTTACTTTCCGAACAGACGCCACAACGTTCGTAGTTGTGTGGTGGCACCTGACCACGCCCACTTTGAATACAATGTAACCTCACTAGGTTAGCTTCCACATATAGGATATCCTGACTCTGACGCCGAGTTGGGTTTCTGTTACTGATACTAATTTGCTGAGTATCTTCATCCATGTAGATTGGCATCCACCAGTGATTTGACAAGTGCTGAAGTGCCTCCTGGACAAGGGTACAACCTCAATCGTTTTCGCAACCTGCTTTACAGCTTTGATAGCCATGTGATGTTAAGAATCTGAGTCGAACCTGCTCAGCATGTAACTCTACCAGGTTGGTATTCATCACACGAATATCGAAGATCTGAACCATGTTGATTTGATAGGAGTTCCTATCACGGTAGTCTTGGATCCATCTGAGATCCATCTGACACTAGAGGGCCTCCTATATGAAAGAGCATCCCTGTTTGTTTACCGAGCAAATCAGACAGGAACTGTAATCGTGTCGCGGCAGATTATGATACTGGCTTTGCCTTGAGTGCATCGCCACCGAGTTGACATTCATTGCACGGATATCGTGGTTTTGAATGATGTTATAATTCGTGTAAACCATGTTAACTCCACGAACTCGGTGCTCTTGGATCCATCCGAGATCCATTTGTTCCTGTAGAGCTGCTTGCACCACAGAACATCCCTGATTGTCTTTAGAGCAGATATCACACTGGTGATAATTATGAGGTGGCACATGGCCATATCCACTCTGTCTATAATGCATCTTGACCAGATTAGTTTTCAACAAGAGTACATCGTGAATTTGATAGACATCGTTAGTCTCTCCTTCTATCAAATTGACTGCAGCCTTCTCGTGTTGAGGCAGCGGATTTGTGAGAACATTAGGATTCGTATCCTTGAAGGATAAGACCCCGCTCCTAACAAGATTTTGCTCGTCGGACTTGAAATTGAGACAAGTCTCTATGTTATGCCCTGGACCTCCTTGATGATAAGGGCAAGTTTGATCCACCTTAAACCAAAAAGGCGGATTTTTCGGTACTGTAAGAGGAGATTTAGTCTGAATGTGCCCCTTAGCCAGTAGTAATGGAAACAGCTCTATGTACGACACGGGTATAGGATCAAATCCTGGTGGCCGTGTTGTACGGTTGTTGCTATATGGAGGACGAGCCTGCTGAAGAGGCTGTTGTGTCCTTTATTGATCAGGTTGGCTCTGGGAAACCTGAGGTTGATACGTAGGAATAGACGCAGGGTTGATAGCAGGAGTCACAGCTGCTACCGGTTGATAACGTCGCCTTTGATTTCCGATAGAGATATTCCCAATATCCTGCTCTTTTTTCTTAGGGAGAGCACTACCATATTTTTTAGTACCGCTCGTCGATCCAGTGTCTTTTACCAAACGTCCTTCTCGGACGGCTTCCTCAAGACGTACACCCATGCCAACCATTTCGGTGAAATCACTGGGCACATTGGCAACCATTCGGTCATAGTAAAATGAGCTTAAGGTCTTTAAGAAGATCTTTGTCATCTCTTTTTCCTCCAGAGGTGGACAAATTTGAGCGACGATTTCACGCCACCTTTGAGCATACTCCTTAAAGGTTTCCTTGTCCTTTTGTGACATTGATCTGAGTTGATCTCTGTCGGGTGCCATGTCCAAATTGTATTTGTATTATTGGATGAAGGCAGTGCCAAGATCTCTGAATGTGCTGATCGTGGCACGGTTTAAACCCATGTACCATTTGAGTGCGTCACCGGTTAAACTATCCTGAAAGTAGTGAATCAGTAGGTCCTGATTCTCCGTCTGAGCTGACATCCGCCGAGCGTACATCACCAGATGACTTTGAGGGCAAGAGTTATCCTTGTACTTTTCAAAGTCGGGCACTTGATATTTGTGCGGGACTTTCACATTTGGGACCAAGCAGAGATATGCGGCGTCCTTTCCAAACAAATCCTGACCGCAAATGGCTTGCAGTTCCTTCTGCATTTCCAAGAACTGCTCCTGGAATTCCTTCATTCTGTCAAACATAGTTTCCTTCTTACCAGAAGGTGTCCGTGGAATCTGTCCTTCCGGGACAGTGTGCACCACAGGGGGTGGTACCGTGACTACGGTAGTGAGTCTTGGCGTCTCCCGAAGTTTGTAACCTTAAGGAGTCTTCAGTATGCCTCTGGCATCTTCGCTTTCCCGAAGTTTGTAACCTTCAGGCCCAGCGGCTTCTGTTGTGATTCCCTGATCTTCAGTGATCGGCGGAACATATCCTTCCGGGATATAGTTAACAGGCATGCCCCAAGGATGATATTTCGGTATTTGATACCTAGGATCATACTTCTCCACTATGGGCGTTGAGGTGATCTCTGAGATCACAGTCCTTTGTAGCTGAGCTTCTGCCAAGGCTTGCATGTCGTTACGAAGCTTTCTCATATCCTCTCTCAGAGCGTCGATCTCTTCTTTCAACTCTCTGTTTTCTTCCTCAAGATCATCCATCTTTTTTTGACGATTGGCCCGAGTATTATACGAATGAGACAGTTTGACTCTAGAACCGAGACACAAACGTGAGATTCGTAGGTAAGAAGAATACGCGATGTGAGAATGATGAATGCAATGATTATATTAATTGTTTAAGGTTTAATCAAAATAAACTTCGACAATTAGATTGCAAATATCAAACGGTGGGGAAACCCCTTTTTATTGAAATTCAAAGGATTGTGAAAACGAAAATACAGTAGATTACAAAGTGCAGAAACAGAAACCTAAGCTAATGGGTCCCGAGAGAACTCGGGTGCTGATTCTGGTATTTTCCTTTTCTTTGACCGGGGCTCTTGGGCCGTTGTCGGGTTGTCATTCCTTTGCCAAGTGAAAGGAGCGAGCAAATTCCATTGGTCATCTTGATTCTCTACAACATGTTGCTCCAAAATTTCAATCAGAGCATCCTTATCTTTCAGTAGTTGCTGTATTTTGATGCACTCTACGTCGAGGGTACGGTACTTGTTCTTCCAAGACCTTCTCTCCCGTTGAACTTTGTTGAGAGTAACCTGAAGCTTTTCAGTTTCCGTCATGAAGTACATGACAGATTCCCTCGGCGGAAGAATTTTGTAACGAGGATAAGGCATCTTTAGCTTGAGAGCTTTAGTTTGTACCCAATGGAGATAAGGCTCCACCGAGACACAGTCTGGTTTTCCCAGAGACTCTCGTCCTTTCTTATGAACATGCTTCCAAGCGTGCACTATTTCCGTCTTTAGTGCTCTGTCATTTTCTCCTTCCTTGAAGAAAAGACCTTCCAGATGAACACCCCGTGGGACGTGTCTCATCGGGTATCCAAATTGACGGCGAACCAACACCGGATGATAGTTGATTCCTCCCTTAATTCCTATAAGGGGTACGTTGGGGAAGTTTCCATAACGGTCAATGATCCTGATTCCTTCATAGATCCTATTACACCAATCTATATCAGAGTTGGTAAGGGACATGATCTTCTGCGACCAACGTAAGGCACTCTTACAATCCCAAAAAGCAGCAGACTTGGGCAAGTGAGAGATAAACCATTTGTAAAGCAAAGGTACACAGCATGTGATCTCCCATCCACTGTACAAATTTCCCAAGTGTACAGAATGATACGCATCTGCGAGCAAGGTTGGTACAAGGTTTCCAATGAGAAAAACCTTAATGGAGTTAATATCGACGAAGTTATTGATGTTGGGAAACAAAAATAACCCGTAGGTGAGCAAGACGAAGATTCTTTCAAAAGCAGTCACGTTCCCGATACTGGCGAAGTACAGGGCTTTCTTTGTCAAGAACTGGGCTGGCAAACCTTGGATGCCACCCTTGGTAGTTAAGTGAGTCCTGACCTCAGACTCATCCAAATGAATTGCTCTTGCAATGGTGTGATTCTTTGGAATTTCTTCTAGTCCAGAAAATGGAGCTCGATCTGTGATATGTAAATCGATCAGATGAGAATACTCCTCCAGCGTTGGTGCGACCTGGTAATCCGGGAATGTGAAACAGTGATAAACCGGATCATAAAACCAAATGAGCGCATCCATGATTCCCTCAATCACATGGACTCTTAACAGTGGTAGCAAACCTCCGTGCTTGGCTCTGAAAGCCTCTGGGTTTGTGATCATCCTTGCTAACCTTCTCAAATCCTCTAGCTTTGGAACCTTGAAGGTGTAACTATGAGTTCTCCTTCTACCGAAATCCATTAGCGCAATCCTTTTCTCTAATATTTGCAATCACAGTCTTAGTTTAATTTGAAAAACAGAGAGACTAGAAGAGAATTTTTTTGAATGTTTTAATGTTTTTTAAATGAATGCATGAATGCAACATACAAAAACATAGAAAAAACATGGGGTCAAAGGGTCGTTGTCATGAAGTCAAGGCTCTACCCATCCCCAAAGGTTTATACTAGGGTGACTTTTGTACCTGTACTCATTATCATCAGCTCCTCCCAGGAAAGCAAAACAACAAGCGGATCGCCAGCGAGTTGTAGAGCAATCTTAGAGTAAGTGCCATTCACCGAAAATAGATCACCAGCCTCAAATGAGGGTAGTGTCGCGTAACAACTATTCCCGATAGTTTTCGCACTACAAAAGGGTTTGGCTCCTCAGCTTCTCAAACATCACAATCGACCCATTGTCTAGGTGAGAGAATGGGTTGCATTGGTCAGCCTCCATTGAGGTTGATGGTCGACCTCGTCGCCATCACTTATCTTAAGTGTATAATCAATCTATCCACATGCGGCATCACACGCATTCCCATTAGCAAAAAAATAAACACGTATAGCAATTAGGAAAAGCAGTATATATATTTGTCCTAATCATCCTAGACTTTTAAAAGCTAAGAATCTTAAGTTCCTGACAGAAAATGGTTTCCCGGCGGAGTCACCAATCTGTGGTTTTATTCCAAATTAACAACGTTTTGACCTAAGATCCTAGTGACGTCAAGGTTTCCACAAAAAAGAACAAGATCCCTAAAGAGACCTGCGCATTCCCCAGCAGAGTCGCCATTTTTATGTAGCGAGTGATTTTTGGATGTGGTTGCGAAGCACGATCGCTCTGGTACTACAGCTCGATTCATTTTTTTATCCTATTAAAGCTGATGAAGGAAGGGAAATAGATGTCTCCAACTAACCCTGCTTGCATACTGAGATTAAACAGCGGTCTGTTAGGTTACATATGCTATAAAGATTCGGGGTTTCTTCTAGGTTTATTTTGTTGACGAGGGGTGCTTTAGGCTATCGGTTAGAATGTTAGGACGGATATATATATATGAAAGTATGGGATTTTGTTTAGTGTGCTCGCTAAGATTTTTCTTTCAATCTTATGCCTACGTATTCCCGTTTACCGAAACAGGGAAATCAGAGCGTTCGTAGTTCCTCCTATTCTATGGGAGGAAATGGTTGTTTTGGTGTCTTGTTCAAAGCCCAAGACGTGAAGCGAAAGGTAGTTTGTATCTTGTTTAAAGCCCAAGATGTGAAGCTGAAAGGTGTTGTCTTTGAGAGAATTTGTCATCTCTAAAGGGGGGTCTGTCTGTTATGACTGTTTATAAAGGAGAATTACTTTAACCGGGATTTGTGAATCCGGCAATGCCATAATTTCCTTTATAGGGGATTTCAACCTGAAGGAGAAGACTTTAACTCAGTGTAGAGTAATGCCATCTATCCTTAGGAATTTCTCATACTAAAAGAGGGACATTAGCATGGATGTAAATGATCCAGAGGCTTGCCGCTTACAGCGATTAGATGGAGGGGAAGGAGTTGTTGATGTTTGTTTACTGTGAACGAGGCACAACTTTGATGCTAAAAGGTTAATTGGATCAACCAGTGGTTTTCTTATACAAAGCCTAAGAGAAGGCTATTATATGTCTCGTACAAAGCCCGAGAGAGAGGCTAAAAGGTTTTGACTCAACGAGGGAATCTTTTGGTATCTCGTATAAAGCCCGAGATGAAGGCTAATTGACTCACCAAGAGAGTCTTTTGTATCTCGTACGAAGCCCGAGATGGAGGCTAAAGTTTGTTTGGCTCAATAAGAACCTTTTTGTATCTCGTATAAAGCCCGAGATGGAGGCGAAAGGGGTAATTGACTCAACGAGGGAGTCTCTTATGTGTCTCGTACAAAGCTTGAGAGAGAGGCTAAACGTTGTTTGACCCCGCTGGGGAGAATCATTGTACAAAGCCCAAGAGAGAGGCTAACTTCACTGGAGAAGGATCATTATACAAAGCCTAAGAGGAGGCTGGAAACTTTTAAGAAGCCGATGGGTCCTTGTACTAGGCCCAAGAGGAGGCTATCATTCCCGAAGGAAGAGATCATTATACGAAGCCTAAGAGGATGCTCTGAGTACTTCTAAGAAGCCGTAGGGTCCTTGTACTAAGCCCAAGAGGAGGCGGGGTTGCTTTTAGGAAGCCTGTGGGTCCTTGTTTGATGCCCAAGAGGAGGCCGATGCTTTTAAGAAGCCCGTGGGTCCCCAAACCCAGAGAAATTCAAGGCAAGCTATTCACAAGGAATAGATCAAGTCAGGAAAGTTCGAGAATTTGGAAGAAACTCAAAGATGTCATTCACGGAGAATACATTCATCTCTGGGAATAGAGTTTCTTGACAATTCCTAATGAGGACAGCCGAAGAGAAGACTGTATCTGGTGATCCTATTGGGGATCTAGTTGTCTATTTCTACGAATAAACGAAACGGCGTCACCTAGTTCTAGACGTAGTTGTCGGAGAAACTCTAAATATCTATACTATTATTACACAGTTGATATGAGTTTATGAAAGAAGACTCACAGTGAAACAGCCCCACAATACAGTTATATGTATATGAAAGCGGTAAATGAAAGCAATAACCACTTACTCGGTTGTAGAGCTTCCATGCTGTTTGGTTAGTTGTTCAACAAAGAAAGATTGAAGACAACAGTGTATTCAAAATCAAAGGAGAAAGTGCTTTGAAAAAGAAAGATTTGGGGCTTACAGCTCAAGGAGAGGCCCAGGATTTTATCAGTGAGCGCACTGTTTGAATTTGTACAGAGGGACTTATACAAGTGACTGTGGCCCAAAAAAATTGTTTTCTGTACAAAGGGATGGGTCTTACACTCTCTCAAGAGGCCCAAAAGGTTTAAATAAAAGGAGTGGGGCTTATGACACGAGGGTAGGCCCAGTTGACTTTTTGTTTAAAAATGGCGATCACGCTGAGATTTTCTTTTAACACGAAGGGGCTTATACAATATCTGAGGCCCAAAATGTTTTGGTTAAAAGGGGGTTGGGTCTTACACTCTATTAGAGGCCCAAAAAGTTTTAAATGGGTCTTATAGCTCGAGGAGAGGCCCAGAAGGTTATTTTTCAAAAGGGCGACGATCGCACCGTTTGTTTTTTACGGTATCGGGACTTACACAATACACTGAGGCCCAAAAATGGTTTGGTCAAAAAAAGGATTGGGTCTTACACTCTATTAGAGGCCCAAAAGGTTTTGAAAATGATTTATGAGGGTTGAATTAATCCAAAAACCCTAATTTGTTTTCAAACTGTGTTTTAATTGAATAAAAATTCAATTAAAATGATCAAAATTGTTTAACATAGGAAAAACAAATTGTAATATTGGATTAATGCTTCAAAAATTAAGTATTGACCTACAAAATAATTAGAAAGCATTAAAAGTTGCAAAATCAAGGTGGAAAAAATATTTTAAATGTTAAAAACAATTAAAACATTAATTCTTTGCAAAAATATCAATTATACAAAATAAATAATATTTTTGGGATATTTTGGGAAAATAAAATATTTTAACATTTTTGTGAATTATTAAAAAAAAATCAACTCAAAATCATTAAAACTCAGAGAGAAATTAATTTTTGAATCAATTAAATAAAATCACAAAATTCAAATATTTGAATCTATGAAAATGGCGCCAAGAACATGGACCAAGAACACGCGCGCTTTCTGCCTTGCCCAGATTTGCATTTTCTATCCAATCTCACTGAATACTTGATTATATCATGCAATCCACATATCAATATGCTCGTCTCAACCTCACGATCATGTTTATGACACAATTGATTTCATTTAAATTAAGCATAAAACAAGAAATCACGATAAATCCTTATGACTCCTAATTTCTGCATGAAGGCTGGGATTTTTAATACACGATTCAAACAAAGCAATTACTTGAGGGGAAACATTCCATGCATGATTATGAACATTTGGCAAAAGTATTGTGCGAGGAAATATGCATAGATTGAGAGATGACCAAGTTTAAGCTTACCTCTAGGTCGTGACAGCAAGAGCAAATTGATTTCTGAGTAGGAGGTGTTACAGATGAATTGTGATGATCTGAACAACTTCCCTACACCCTATGGAGTGAGTTTGAATGCTTGGACTTGACTGAGAATGGCTGGATCACTTCATGGCATCTCAACTGCACTTTGGTTAAAACCTTGAGCAATTGACTGGTGATTCTGAGAAATCAGTGTTCCAGTTATTGTTTAAGTGTTTGATCAGCTCACATATGATGTATATGAGGTGTGTGTGTGATTGGTTTGAGTGGAATTGCTCTCTAATGAAAAACCCGATAGTGACTTGCTAAGAAAGACATTTTTGAGAGTGAGAAGTGGTTTTTGAGAAAGGAAAGTGTTGTATGCCTTTGGTGTACTTAAACTGATCATAATTGAGCTTTATTTATAGTAGAGCAAGTTTGTTTTGGGATCCACAGTGAATGGCAACTGCAGCAGGTGTTTGTTCAATGTTGGCCAATGGAAATCCAAGTCTCCTCTAGCCATTGACTAGAGGTTAGGGCACAGGGCTGTGGTTCCCTTGGTCTTGGATAAGTCTTGACTTAATTCAGTTGCAAATGGCTCAGTCCATGCCACCTTGATGCTTCCATTGAATGCTCCAATCCAAAATTGGAGTCTTGTCCCTATTTTGGCCATTCTAGGTTCAACATACTATTTCTTGTTCCAAAAACTTTGGAGGCTTGGCTCAGTGATTGTCCCCTTTAGATTCAATCCTCAGAGGTGTCCAAGTGGATAAGAATATTTGGATTTGGCTGATTTTGACAAATCGAGCAAAAATGCAAATTCTGCCTTGCCTTGGCAGATTTCAGCAAGGCAACTTTCCAATGTCATATCTCATGACTCAAATTGAATTTGGTAATGTTCTTGGTCATTTTGGAAAGCCCTTACATGATACAACAACTGTTTGAACATGTTTGGTTTTGATATCTTTTGAATCCAAGTGAAAAATCCCCCTACATTTGGCAAAAAGTAGGGTAAAATCTGACTTAGTGAAATTTTCACTAAGTCTTGGAACAAAGTGACTTTTCTTGATTTTGATCACTCCATAACTCAAAATACATGAGGAGTTGGAATTAGGTCTAGTTGAAGTTTTTGTAGAGGGAAATGAGATCTACAAATCAAGCCTTGGGTGGGAGAAAATGGCTTTGTGGTTTAGGAGTTATGACCCTCCAAAGTTAGTACCTTAGCCACTTTATTTTTAACTTAGAAAATTTTCTAAGTTTTTTATGGTTACCCCTTTTACAAGTTACCCAACTTTTCTTGATTTTTCTTGATGAATGATGATTCAAATCATACATTAACATCATTTTAGGGTTAAAAATCCATTTTGGTGAAAAATCTCAAAAAGTCAAAGTTGACTTTTGTGCACAGTTGACTTTTTATCAGATGAATTCCAAACTGTGCAATTCTTCGGGAAATCATGTCCTTGACCTAAATCAAACTTGATGGACATGTTCCATGGGTGTCATAGGGTATATTGATGCATGTCATAGGGCTTGGGAGCATGTCCTGGTCAAAAGTCAAAGTTATAGTTGACTTTTTCCTTAAAACCCTAACTGTGGTGCAGATGAAATTGAGACTTGTTGCTCAAATCTCTCGGATTAATCCATTGTTGCATATGGATCAATATCGTTCATTAGAGACCCTCAAATCCTCTATTGAGGTCTTGGCTCATGGTTTGTCCCAAAAGTCAACTTAGGGGTGAATTAGGTCAAGAAACCCTAATTCCTGATTTTTGATGAATGCATCCCCTGAGGCAAAATTGACTTGAT
The DNA here is from genome assembly GCA_022829125.1 of Lathyrus tuberosus. Classification (NCBI taxonomy): domain Eukaryota; kingdom Viridiplantae; phylum Streptophyta; class Magnoliopsida; order Fabales; family Fabaceae; genus Lathyrus; species Lathyrus tuberosus. The sequence continues at coordinate 17,335,754 of JALAZF010000040.1, forward strand.
GATTGGGTCCATGAGGTTCCATGGAGTATATTAGGTTATGTTTTGGATCATTGGCTTGTGCCCAGATGAAAAATTTCCATCTGGAGGCCCTGGTCGACCAAAACCCTAATTTGGTGGCAATGTCGATCTTGAGACTTAATCCACCTAGAAGGGAGCAGCCTTGTGCTTAATCCTTGAAGTGGGAGTCCTTTTGATCCATTGTGTATGTTTGAGAGGTTAGACAAGTTAAAGATCATGTCATTCCTTGATTAATCCATTGTCTAAGCACTCAGAGAGGGCTTGAAACCCTAATTTTGATTGTAGTGGATGCTCACCCATCTTTGGGGAGATTGATGAGGCATGATGGCCCATCCATATTGTGATGATGATTTGCACAATGATGGGACATCTTAGTGGTCAAAATTGGGTGTATGACAAATGGATATGAAAAGAATGGGTTTAGAAATTGGTTTAAAAAAAGAAATGGTTCATGACGTAGATATTAAAAAGTGGATAATGGATTAAAAATGGATAAGAAAAATTGGTTATGAAAAAATGGATAAGAAATGGTTTAGAATGGTGTATAATCAAGCTAGATATGAAAAAGGATCATGGATAGCATATCTTTGTTTTTTAGCCCAAAACCAAACTTGACTTTTTTCCGCAAGCCTTTGATAAAATATGCCATACAACTACCACTGATCAAGCCACAACTGAACAACGACCATTTAAATTTGTCATCCTCTGAATCTCTGATCAAATGAACCCTGTATCACTTTGAATTTAATTGAATCAATCCCTTGGAAAATAAATCCAAAGAGGAAACCCAATTTGGACTGGTGAACTCAGATGAACATGATGGATGTCACCACATAACAACTTGACAGTCACTGCTTGAGAAATAACCCACTGAAACAGATAACTTGCACTTGCAACAATTGCTTGATAGTTTGACCAAGATTAGGTCAAACATCCATATGAACTGGATCGTGAACGAACAACCGCATTTGACTTGAAGTTAGGCACTTGCTTTGACAACCCTGCAAAACCTTAAACACACAGAGAGAGAGAGAAACAAGCAAACAACAACATATTTTTTTGGTGGGTTAGAGGTTAGTAAACAGAAACAAATAATGAAGCAAGTAAGAATAATATACAGATGCTCAGGAGAAACAAAGATTGTGATCTTGTTTGTGGTATAAGATGCAAATGAGATGTGCGAAATCTTAGGGTTAAAAAATTAGGGTTCAACAGCTGCCCCTATTTAAGTTTCTTCTATCAGGAGATATGAAGATTGACAACTTCGTCTCGACAAGATTGAAGATACTTAAATACAGAAAACCAAATTTTTAGCCATAAGATGTCACAAGATGATATGAATGCAAACGATGAAACAGACTGCGGGGAAACTTGAAACAAGAGAGTTATGGTAAATTAAGAGAGATGACGCGAAAAGACACGTCGGGGAACACAAATTATTTCTAGAGATCTGTCAAGGTGATAAGAAATATCCATCAATAGTTAGAAACAGAGGGACAAGACCCTGGAAGACGAGTAGTGACATCCAAGAATAACATTGGATGGAATCTACAAACGAGGCAAAAGATATGCTAATAGATGTCCAAGAATGGTATTGGACAACAACAAGAAAGTTTCTGGTAAAAACGACAGCGTCATCCAAGAATAACATTGGATAGAGGTAAAAAACACTCTATTGGGGATAAGATATCAAAGAATGGTATTGGATGAAAGGAACTACAACATTCAAGAATGGCATTGAATGGGGCAACAACAAGCATCAGAGTCATCCAAGAATGGCATTGGATATGAACAAAACTTCCATTTGAAAACTTCACTGGGGACATCCAAGAATGGCATTGGATGACAAGGTTAAACATCAGAGATATCCAAGAATAGCATTGGACTTGGCTGGGGAAAAGCCGTCCAAGAATGGCATTGAACTAAAGAAATCACAACATCCAAGAATAACATTGAATGAAGTGAGAAAAGTTCTGGAAAATACATCAGAAGTATCCAAGAATGGCATTGGATAAAAATGGTTCACAATATCCAAGACTGGCATTGAATAAAGTAAGTAGGGACTTTCAGGAATGGCACTGAAAGATATCCAAGAAAATATGTTGGGGATTACAAAAGAGAGACAAAATTTCCAAGAATAACACTGGGATAAACAAGAGGAACAAGATATCCAGGAATGGCACTGGAGATCAAAAAAGACAGACATCCAGGAATGGCACTGGAGTGAAAGAAAGCAAAGATCCAGGAATAGCACTGGAATGAAAGAAGACAAACATTTAACAACAGGACTAAATGCACAGGAAAACCACAATATTCAGGAATGGCACTGGAAAGAAAGAAAATAAACAAGACAACCAGGAATAGCACTAGGTGAAAAGACAGGTAAACGACAACATTCAGGAATGGCACTGAATGATAAGGCAAGTAAAGTTTTGGTAGGCGCCAAGTAAGTTGGACTTTGACCACAAGGTAAGATGTTGAAAGCAACAGGACCTCAGGAAATGCATATGAGCACAAAACACACTTCGAGCTATGAAAATATTTCTATGTATGGTATATGAATGATCTATGTATGCAATGTAAATGATAGGGACAACTAAGATAGACTCTTTTGTGAGGGAAGTTGGAACTCTGATTCCTCAACACATGGAACGCTGCCCACTCTACTTTGAGAGAAGATGTTGAACACATCTCTGTCACACTAATAAATTGTATTATGCTGATGGTCTTTTGAGGAAAGACATATTGAGGGTTCTTGAAGAAGACTTCCCTAGATTGATTGGCTGATGAAGATAAACTGATCATAGCTTCAGTTTGATTGCTGCAGGGGAAGAATGAACTGATCATGGTTTCAATTCTTGAAATGATTGTTGAGAATAAATTGATCACGACTTCAGTTGCTGGGGGTGGACTGATCATGGCTTCAGTTCTTGGAATAACTGTTGAGAAGGTTAAACTCAGTATGTGTCTTGAAGGACATCTTCTGGCTAACCAAATATGAGAATAACTTGTATTGAGCAACAAATCTTGAACTGATTCACAACAGGATTTGGAAGTAATGTGCCCATGATAGGATCACTGACTAAGTTTCTCAACTATTTGAAAATTTCTTAATGAGGAAAGTTTATCTGCAAATAAGATTATTCAAACAAACATGGTAATTTTAATGCAAAGCTCAATGCAATTTTGAAAAAAATCATTTTTTGAATGATGCAAAGCAAAAAGAATCACTTGTCAAAACACGGCGGTTAAGACATTCAAAAATGAAAGAGAAAGCAAAGGTAAGACATCAAAGCAAATGATTGGCAAGAAACATAGGAGTCAATTTACGCAACCTTGTTGTAGTATGCTTTCAAAAGAAACCTGGCTTCAATTAGGTCTTTTGAAGGTTGTAACGTGGTCTGGTTCACGGTTTTCGAAACAAAGGATATAGGCTCAAAGTTAATTTGTACCCATCCCATTCTTCATGATGATCTCCAGTCCTATGCTCAATTAATTCAAACTATGCATTTAGGTTCCAAGTGATTTTGGAATTGCAACACTGTTATGATGATGGCTCAAGGGCCAAGGGATTTTTGCGATGGCAGTCACTTACAACATTTTGTTGTTGTTTTTGCTGAGGACCTTAGTCAACTTGTTTTGTCTTTGAGGGTTTTGGTAACCTCTTGATTTTTCTGTTATCCCTAACTTTTGCCTGAACTGTGTCATTTGAGTTTACAGTCAGCGGGATACCCCAATTTTTGCCTAAGTCTCCTTCATAGGTTTTGACTTAGCGGGCTTTTCATTTGATTTTTTTTTCTAAATTTTTTTCATTCTCTTTTTTTTTTAAAGATAGTGACTTCCTGGCTTAATGATTTCGGTAAACCATCATTGGCTTTTGATTTGAAAGACATCTTCGACACTTCTTTGATGTGTGCGATGGAAAGCTTGTGATTGCAACCTTTATTGGAAGGCGTCTTGCATGCACAGTCAAATTAACAAAGAACTACCCATCCCCAGGTTAAGATTGCGTGTTTTTTCGTACAGAAAGAAACTCCACCTTCTAGGCTCAAAGGGGTTGCCAAAGGATTAACTTCCTTATTTCTCCAGTGTTTGGGAGTTGAAACAATACCTGTACATCATCAGCCATGTTTTAATTAAAAGCATACAATCCAACAATTTTAGGCATTTTGTTTTCATCACCCTCCCTCCAATCTTTGCATAAACAAAAGCTTGATAAAGAAAGTGAACAGGAGATAATAATTTTTTTTTGTGAAAAAAGAAAGCATAAAGATGCACACAGTGGATATAAATGAATTGAATCAAAACATTGCAATGCTCATTTCATTGAAATTACCATGATAGTGCAAATAAAGTTCGAAAGCAAACAAACAATACAATCAAGGAAAATGCAAACAGAAAGAAACAAGGCCTAGTGACTAATCAGCAACAAGGATGAGCTGTCCTATCTGAAACACTGGCTTTAGGAGATGATCCATCTGAACTGACTTAAACTTCACTTGGCATGCTCTGGCAAAGGATTGTTGACAACATTGGGATTATCATAGAGAAAAGTCAAAATCTTTGAGTTCACCAATTCTTGTACTCTAGCTTTTAATGCATAACAACCTTCCAAGTTATGGCCTGCCCCACCTCGATGAAACTCACAGTGAAGATCAACCCTATAGCCGGCTGGGAGGGGATTTGGAGGAGGAGGTAGATCCCTCGTTGTAATCAAACCTTTCTGAACAAGACATGGATATAGCTCAGTGTAGGTCATCGGGATAGGATCAAAGTTAACCCTATTGCGATTCTGATTTTGTATAACAGCCTGACGAGGAGCTTGAACTGTTTGAGTATTGACAATAGGAGCAAGTGCAACTACATATTGTTGTTGCCTATGACGAGGTTTCCCTTCAACTGAAACAACATGGGTATCGCCATCCTTTTTCTTTTGAAAATTCCCAGCATACTTTTTAGGACCACTAAAGGCTTCAACATTAGTAATCTTTCCTTTCTTGATACCTTCTTCTAGTCTTTCTCCAATAGTGACTAGATCAGCAAAGCCAGATGATACATTGCCTATCATCTTTTCCCAAAAGAGTGGCTGAAGGGTGTCCATGAATAATCCAGTCAATTCTTTTTCAGCCAATGGTGGCTCCACCTGAGCAGCTAGCTCTCTCCGGCATTGAGCGTACTCCTTAAAGAATTCTTTTTCTTTCTGAGACATATTTTGCAATTGACGGCGATCAGGTACCATGTCCAGATTGTACTTATATTGCTTTAAGAAAGCATCATCCAAGTCTTTCTAGCTTTGGATACGGTTCTTCTCAAGTCCCATATACCATTTCATTGAAGCCCCACTCAAGCTGTCTTGGAAACAATGAATGAGCAGTTTGTCATTTTTGGCATGAGCAGCCATCTTGTGGAAGTACATCACCAAGTGGCTTCTAGGATAGGTATGCCCCTTGTACTTCTCAAAATCAGGAGTTTAGAATTTTGTAGGCATAACCAAGTCTGAAACCAAGCACATGTCCATTGCGGCAGCACTAAAGACATCACTTCCTTCCATGGCTCTTATCCTTTTGTCTAGAGTTTGCCATTGCTCTCTGACTTCTTCAATGTATCCAGGTTCTCCCTAACTTTCAGATTGTGGACCAGCAACATGGTACATGAAAGGAGGATTCTCAGGAATAGCTTGAGCAACAGAATACACAACAGGCTAAGGTTCAGTGAACAATGGAGCTGAAGATACTGGCAGTACAGATGGGACAAACACATGAGTAGTTATAAAGGGTAGCGAGTAATTTGGAGGTAACCCAAATTCTGGCCAAGTAGAAGCTGGTTGCTGAGTCAGTGGAGGGTCAACAGCAGCAGGTAAGATTTCAGAGATCACAGTCCTCTGAGGTGGTTCACCTCTAGTAATCAGAACTTGCAGCATTTCTGTGAGCTTGGTCATGCCGGCCTTCAACTCATCAATTTCAATTCTGACTTCGGCATTGTGTTGTTCTTGGTTTTCCATTCTCAATCAGACAATAACTCTAGTTCTGTATTTGTGTTGGGGAAACAACTTGACGGTGAACAGATAACTAAAGAGGACGACAGTTGAAATGAGTTTCTGAGACAACTTGGATGAATGCAGATGTATGCTCATGGATGCAAGAGTGCATGGATGCAACAACCACAAACAAAATCAATCGAAGCACACAAGTTCAAAGGTTCGAGTCACGAGCATGGAGTCAAGGTTAAGAACCAATCCCACAAAAGGTGTGTACTAAGGTTTGTCTTCATTGTACCTGCAGAAAACAGCGGTTCTAACAGAGTGCCCAGGGTCCACCATCCACTATCAGACACACCAGCGCACCGATTTGCTCGAAGGTTGGTAGTTATCCTCAAGAGAATCTAACCTGAGTGTGGCATCGCGTAACATCTAAGTCAGATTTGCATCTTCATAGCTTCCGCGCCACAATCCTAAAAAGGCTAAGACGGGTTAAGGGTTACTACGGTTCTCAGTGTTATAGGCTTCTATGGAAAAAGTAAAGCCTTCACGATTGCTCGATCGACATCAGTAATTCCAATGAGGCAACCACCGAGTGGATGGACTCTTAAGTTATGCTTTTTCAAGATACGACTCCCTCAAAGCTCCCTTGACTATACCATCCTTCTATCTCAAAGTACACTCTGGTCCGGGTATAGGACCTATCTCACACACAGAGGAGCTCCCGAACAGAACAAACAAGTAACAAGCAAATCAGGCAAAAGGCAGCAAATAAATCAAAGTAGGCTAAACCCCTCAAGGGAAGATCCTCAGCAGAGTCGCCACCTTTTCTATAGCGGTAAATATCGTGAGTGTAAGCTATTGATTAACTTAACTCGAAAAGCAAGAGTCACCACTGCACTTTTATTTTATCCAAAAAGGAAAGTAAAAAGAGCGAACAAAACCTACACAAGCTCTAAACAAGAACAAGTGAAGAGAGTCTGGGTAAGGGGGTTGGTTATGCAATGGGAAGGTGTTAGCACCCAAAACGTCTATAGTACTCTATAGGAGCCCTTTGAAATATCTATCGCTTTTGGTCGGAAAAAGTTTGCTTGAAAAGTGATTGAGGAGATGAGAAGAGAAATTGTTTTTAAGATTTTTGTGTTTGGAGAGGCTTATCGCCTCATGCCTACGTACCCACGATGTGCAATGTAGGATCAAAACCCCATAGTTTATGGTACAAAGAATGAAACTTGTTTGTTTTGGTTGATTTTAAAATGTAGAGACAAGTCGTCATTTCCAAGCGAATAATTCCGCTTAAAAAGATGAATCATGTCTAAACTTATGAAAAGTTAAAGGAAAAAGTGAACGAGGGCACAAAAAGAGTTTGAATGAGTTTGGTGTTTTTTAAGTCTTTTGAAAATGGTGTCAACATGCTTATGTAGTTTAGCATTTGTTAAGAAATGAAAAGAAAAGAGTAAAATCACTTGACAAAGTCAATGTTTGATTATGAAAAAGGTGATAGTTTGAAATCAAGAATATTTTGAAAAAGGGAGAGAGTTTTGAAAATTGAAGAATGGGGTGGAGAAGAAGTGACTATCCTAAAGCATAAAGTAAAAGCTAAGGATAAGAAAGATCTAACCACAAATGTAGTTATCTTCACCATAAACCATGCAAAAGCACAAGTCTTCAAAATCTTCGAACCATAATTCCAAAGCAAAGGGAAAAGGTCCTAGTTCTAAGTCCAAGGATTCAAGAATAGCATTGAAATCCAAAGTCTTCGAACCATAATTCCAAAGCAAAGGGAAAAAGCCCTAGTTCTAAGTCCAAGGTTCCAAGAATTGCATTGGATGTCCAAGATCTAGGTGAAAAACTCCATGTCCATTGCAAAGGTTAGTAACCATAGTCCAAGATTAGAAGCACAAGTTTTTTAGAGGTTTTGGCCTTTATTAATGTTTTTGGTCCAAGTGGACAAAGAGAAAAAGGCATAAGCATAAACACGTGTCCAACGGACAAAGGAAAAATTGCGGAAGCATAAACATATGCCCAACGGACAAAGGAAAAATTGCGGAAGCATAAACATAATATGAAATGATAATAATGAAGCATAAAACTAAAGGAGAGATAGGGAGCGAGAAGGAAATGTAAAAGTAAAAGTTAGAAGTTAGTGATTAGTTGTTAGTTGTTAGAGTAAATGATCAATAATGATTGAATAATTGCATTTAGGTCAAGGTTAATGAGAACTCATTAGAGGATTGATAAGACCAAAGCCTCATAATAACAAGTCTCATAAGTGTTGAACCAAAAGACAAATAATCAATAATTTTTTATTGTTTTCCGGTAAGGGACATATGTTGCGCTATGTTAAGCAATCGCCGAGTAATTTACGGAGTAATTACCCTACAATGAGGCCGGTCAATAGATATTTGTGCTAATGCATGCTAGATGAACGATATGTAAATTGTCATCCAAAAGCAATACCGCACGAAAAGAAAAATGGTAGCGATCTAGTCTTGATCGAAATTCAACAAAGGAATTTCAAGATTCATTAGACTTTCATCGATCAAAAAGAAAAGAGATGAAGAAAAGTGGATCTAACATTTATGATCCACACAACCAACAACAATTAAAAAGAAAATAAAATCAAGAACTAAGTAATTCATATGAATTTTAAAAGGAAATTTAAACTAAAAATAAATAAAAATCAAATAAAAAAAGCTAAGCAAAATTTAAATCAAGAGAGGAAAATTTTAATCAAAAATTATAAAAAAGAAATAAGAAGAATAAAAAATGGAAACCAAATTAGAACCAAAAGAAATATTAGTAAATTTTTTTTAAAAAAATGGAAGGGAGGTGAAGTAGAAAAGAAGGTGGTGATGATGTAATTCAACGGGCTAAGGCCCAAGTTCTAATTGAAATTTCTTTAAAAAAAAAAAAAAGAATAAAAGAAAATAAGAGAAAAACAGAAAGACGATTTCATTATCTTCTTCTTCCACACGACGGAACTATTCATCATCATGTTGCAATTCGGAGCTCCACCGAATCGGAGCGGCGGAGCTCCGTTGTGGTACCGTCTTGATCAGAATTGCGAAGTGAATCCAAATCCACAAATGATTTCAACCGGCAGAGTACATATGCAACGAATTTCAAAGACGAAAGTTCGTCAGAGAAGTTCCAATACCTTCGAAAATGGTGAGTTTAGCTTCAATCTTTCTCTCTCTCTTTGATTCTGGATGTGTGTTGTTGTTGTTGTATTGAATCGAAAATACTTTTTGAATCAAGAATAAGAGTGATTTGGCTTTGTTTTGTTCGAAGGGTAAAGGAGAAAACAGAATTGAAGGTTTGTGAATTGAGAATGATTGATGAATTGTGATGGAAGCTTTGCTGAATTTTTTTTGCAGGGATTATTTGGCTATCAAAGCTTGAAAAAATGAGGGAGAGGAGCTCTAATTTATAGGAAAATGAAGGTGATGTGAGCTGGTGCCGTTTATGATTTCCTCTGCGTTTTGAATACAATTTGTAGCTTATGAAGTCGTTTTGATTGTATCTTTTGCAATGTCGTTTTGAACTGATGGTCTGTGCGTTTTGTATGTTGCACGTCATTTTGATTGTTGCTCTCAGTGTTTTCACGCGTTTGGCTTGCTGCAGGAAGACTTATGGTAACAAGTAGCATGGAGTGTGGTCTTTTGTGAAGTTGATTTGCATTTGGCTTAGAAGCTTGTAGCATGTAGAAGTGGCTCTCACGGCTTGATGAAGCTGGTAACAGACTTGTGAATTGATTTTATGTTATGGCTTGAAAAAATTTGTAGTACCATCTTATTTGGTTTATGGCTTATATGGATCCGCGTGAAGCTCGTGTGACCAACAACTTGAATTGTGAAAGCTTTATTTCATTTTGAAGAGGCTCACGCGTCTGACTTTGAAAGCTGACTTGTAATTGTGTTTTGGAGTGGAACGTGTGGTTCTGTATTTATGAGCATAGCAACATTGCGTTTTGGCTTTTTTTATTTGCTTTGCATTACGGCTTGTGTGGCTTGAAGTGGTAATTGCAGTATTTCAATACATGAAATGGCTTGGAAAATAGTGAAGTAGTAAGTGGCTTGAAGGCTCAGCATGAAAAGCTTGTTGGCATGGGAATATGGTTCGTGTGGCAACTCCATGAGATAATATTTTTTGCTCTTTTTTTTTTGTATTGTAAATGGGCCTTAGTGTATTTTTTTTTTTGTAAATTATGGTAATGGAAATGGGTAAAAAAAATTGAGGGAAAAAATGGTTCGATAATAACTTGGATAATTGTAATATGGTTAATGAATTTTAGAAATGGATAGACTTATTGAATATGGATAAATGAAAATTGGGAAATTTGATTTGTGAATGGATAATGGGATATGGTTATGAAAAATGGATATGAAAAGTTTAGGAAAGGAAATGGATTTAAAGTGGATATTTAGAAATTTTGGATATAACGGATATGAAAAGAATGGGTTTAGAAATTGGTTTAAAAAAAGAAATGATTCATGATGTAGATATTAAAAAGTGGATAATGGATTAAAAATGGATAAGGAAAATTGGTTATGAAAAAAATGGATAAGAAATGGTTTAGAATGGTGTATAATCAAGCTAGATATGAAAAATGATCATGGATAGCAAATCTTTATTTTTTAGCCCAAAACCAAACTTGACTTTTTTTTCTGCAAGCCTTTGATAAAATATGTCATACAACTACCACTGAACAAGCCACAACTGAACAACGGCCATTTAAATTTGTCATCCTCTAAATCTCTGATCAAATGAACTCTGTATCACTTTGAATTTGATTGAATCAATCTCAAGGAAAATAAATCCATAGAGGAAATCTAATTTGGACTGGTGAACTCAGATGAACATGATGGATATCACCACACAACAACTTGACTGTCACTGCTTGAGAAATAACCCACTGAAACAGATAACTTGCACTTGCAATAATTGCCTGATAGTTTGACCAAGATTAGGTCAAACATCCATATGAACTGGATCATGAACGAACAACTGCATTTGACTTAAAGTTAGGCACTTGCTTTGACAACCCTGCAAAACCTTAAACACACAGAGAGAGAAACAAGCAAACAACAGCATATTTTTTTGGTATTTTGCGTTACAGGTTAGTAAACAGAAACAAATAATGAAGCAAGTAAGAATAATATACAGATGCTCAGGAGAAACAAAGATTGTGATCTTGTTTGTGATATAAGATGCGAATGAGATGTACGAAATCTTAGGGGTACAAAATTAGGGTTCAACACTCTCTCAATTTCCTCATCTACCCAAACTCACCAAAGATCTTTCTTCCATTGAAAGTTAGTAAACTCTTCATTGGAGTTTACTAATCTTTGAGCTAAACCTCCATCAAAACACTCTTTCATCATCAAATTCTGTAGATCAAGGCTTTGGAGTATGGTTCTCGAAGTTGATTTGAAGTAATTTCAGATTTGGATGTGGAAAACTCTTGATCCACCATTGTTGTTCTTGATCCACCTTCCACAGTGTGATCTATTATTGATTCTTGTTGCTTGATCTTTGGATCTTGCAAATTGTGTTCCATCGGTGTTATTTGCTGTTGTTTTACTTGAATTTTTATGCACAATTGCATCCTTGATCATGAGGTGTTTGAAGAAATGATTGATCAAGGATTTTGCAATTTTCAAATTGATTTTTTGCTGTTTTTACAGTGTTAATCGATTAACCAAATGCTTGTGCATTTTGGTTAATTGATTAACAGTTGGTTTCTGCACCCAGAATTGTAATTTTACACTGGTTAATAGATTAACCAGTTTTTCCTAGCAAATGGTTAATCGATTAACCAGTGTCCAGAATGTGATTTTCACTTATTTTTGGGACTGTTTTGGTTCGTTTTCCTTCCCTTCCCTTTCCTTTTATTCTTTGCCTTGGATTACATCTTTGTGTGATTCAATTTGGCATTTCTTCATTTATTTCTCGTTTTCTTTTTATCAAAGAAAATTTTCAATATCATTGGAACTTATTTTAAGTTCTTGATGAAGATGAGATCTTCACCTCTTTTCTTTTCGTGCGGTATTGCTTTCGGAGAGTGATATGCATATCGCTTTTCTAGCATGCATTAGCACTAACATTGTCATTGATCGGCCTCAGATAGTCGTGGCTTCTACATAAGTCCGATTACAATTGCTTAACATAGCGCTAAATTGGACCCGAACTCGAAAAACCGTTGCATTTTGTAAGTGAATTATCAGTCTCCTACTCGTCCGTGGGGTAGTTTGAAATAGATTAAATTTCTCTTGTTACCCGTGGGGGTTAGTTGGCATACTCGTTGATTTTATTTGAGTTGGAGCCCTCCCCATGGTAATGTATGAGACCATGTTTTCATTCTCATGGATGTTTAGTCGAGCATTTCTGAAAAGCAACAAAACTTGTTCTCTCTCTTTTTGGATCACAATTGTTTTACATTGCTATATTAATTGTGCTATGTTTATGCTTCCTTCTCACTCCCCATCTCTCTTTATTTTTATGCTTTATGTCATCATATCATATCATATCATATATTGTTTATGCTTCCGCTATTTTTTCTTTTGTCCACTTGGACCATTTGTTTATGTTTATGCTCTTTTTCTTTTGTCCATTTGGACCAAAAACATTAATAAAGGCTTAAACCCCTAAAAAACTTATTCTCTTAATTGTGGACTATGGTTACTATCCTTTTCATTGGACATGGAACTTTAGACCTAGAATTAGGATCTTAACCTATGCTTGGAAGCTTGTGATGTCAAACCTTGGATTTTCGAACCTTGAAGTTCCCCTTTGAAGACTTATCTTGATCAAGGCCTAATCTAAAGTAAAGAATGCTTACGTTATGGAGCTTGCTTGTGTGGTTAGACCGTTCTTATTCTTAGCTCTTATCTTTTTGCTTTAGGATAGTCACTTCTTCTCCACCCATTCTTCAATTTTCAAATCTTCTCCCATTTTTTTCAAAACCTTATTATTTTCAAAACATAAACCGCTTTCATAAAAAAAACCTTGACTTTGGTCAAGTGATTTTCAAATTTCATTTTCTTTAATAAATTCAATCAATGTTAGTCATACTTTGACCATTTTAAAAGACATAGAAAACACTTGATAACACTGAATCACACTACGTATTTGACTCGGATTGCACATGTTTCTTAGGATTTTATTGCTATTTTCTTGTGATATGCTTGTGTTTCGTTTTGTTTTCAGGTTCTTTGTATTCCCAGAGCTCCTCGTGAAGAAATGAAGAAAAACGAGCAAGAAAACCAGTTTTTGAGGAAATTGTACACATGGCATCCACCATGGCGGGCGCCATAGGGTAGGCCATGACTTGGATAGGAGTCAACTGTTGTCAACTGCCACGATCTCTACTTCTTTTTCCTTTGGTTCACATGGCGGGCGCCATGAGGGGGTGGCGTGCGCCACCTTTTTCGTATGGTTTCCCTCCCAAAAGAAGTTGGGGGGCACTTTGGTCTTTCCATAGTTTTTCCTAGGCTATAAATAGATGAGTCCTTGATCCTTTTTTTTCATCCAAGCTTAGTTCAGAACTCAAGTCATATATTTTCAGTATTGTAAAGTGATAAACTTCTCACATCGGAGAGTTATCACACTGTTTGATCGAGTCTGTAATCGAGTTTGGAGCACTCTGGTAGAAGTTAATCCTGTCGCCATTTTCATTTCCAGTCATTTATTTCCAGTTGTACCAGATTTAAAGCCTCCGATTTGGAGCAGGTTTCTATTTACTTTCCCGCACCATTTATTTTCTCGCACTATTTACTTCCTCGCACTATTTACTTTCCTGCACCATTTATCTTCTCGCATTATTTACTTTCCCGCACCATTTATTTTCTTGCACTATTTACTTCCTCGCACTATTTACTTTCTCGCACTATTTACTTAAAAAAGAATCTACTTTAACATGATCTATTTCAACATGTCTATTTACATTTCCATGTCCGGCTAAATTTTAAAGGTTAGAATGTAAGGATCATAGTTAAATTAGTATTCCATACAAGTTGTCAATAGAAATGCTTAGGGGTTATTCTGATTTTTAACACAAGTTTTCTGCACTTTATTTCTGTTGGGTAAGATCGAAAGCCGTCCAACCTTTGGTTAAACTTGGTTAGTCTTAACTGTTCAAAGGAAGTGAAAACGCTTTGTCTAGTCAAGTAGGAGTTTTTAATACTTTAGAAAAACGATTTTAAAACTATTTTCGGACGCGTGTATGGGTTTAAAGTTCGGTTCGCATGAAACTCTTTTTGTTAAAAGTTCCAAGTCAAAATACTTTTCAACTGAGTCAAGAAACTATATTTCTTAAAAATAGGTTTATTACTTTAACGCAATGCGCGCCTTTTTATAAGTAACAATAAGAGGGTTCGATTAAGGGATAAACTCGGTTCTGAATACGCGAAAGTGACAGTTCCCGTGAAATTAGTTCTTTTCATAAGTAGAAAACATTACCCCATAAGTGGTTCTATTTACAAGCATTTGGAATACTATCTGACTGTGTGAATTACATTCGGGCCTGTTGTTTTAAATTGAATTTTATATCTTCGTACTTTACTTCGCTTTTACTGTGCACTCACGAACTCCCGATTGATTTGCCTTAGATAAACATCGTAAATAGAAACCGATAGATTGACGTTTGGTCTCTGTGGGATCGATAATCTTTTATATTACTCTGACGCGATTCGTATACTTGCAAAAACACCGCATTAAGTTTTTGGCGCCGTTGCCGGGGAACAATTACGTCGAATTTCGTACCCTGTTGTTACACTGTCTAGACTAAGGCTTTACCTACTGGTCAATGCGAAGAACTCGCAGCACCGGTAGTCTTATAGATCCTTTGGCGGAACCTGAACGTTACGCTCGCGCACGTCTCTTGTAACGACCCATTTTTGGTTATTTTTATTTAATTGAGTCGTTTTGATTATTTTATTATTATTTTATTTTATTTTATTCCTGACTTTTATTTGAAAATATATTATTTTTCATCGTAAATATATTTTATCGCGTTTTGGGAGCGTCTGCGAGATATTTGAGTGTAGGGGTATTTTGGTCTTTTCATTTATTTTGGGTAAGTTAGAAACATAAATAGAAATAGAAGAGAGAAAAATAGAAAGGAAAGAAAAAGAGAAGAAGAAAAGTAGAGAGAAAGAAGAAGAGAAGAAAAAGAGAGAAACTTGGGAAAGAAGAATACTATACAACCGACTTTTTAAACACGATTAAATTGGGTAAGGGTGTGAAACTCGATTATCTTATGCTTGTGTATGATTATGTATGTGTATGTTTGCATATTTTCTTGTGTTTCTATAGCTTTTGATTCTAGGTTGGAAATAATAAAAATGATGAGGAATCGATGTTTTCGCGGTTGGAAATCAGTGTAAATGCGGTAGAATACTTGTTACCATGCTTGGGTTGTGTTTTGATTGCTATATGTTGGTTTGGAAATGTTTTGGGTGGATAAAATATGGTTTTGGGATGATCTGGTGCGCTGCTGGGTTTTGCTGAAATCGCAGGTTCGCACTCCGAATGGCCAGCGAATGGGTGGCGAGCGTTCGCGTGAGGTTCGCACTGCGAATGTTGTATTATTTTTCATTCTGCCACTGTTTGCTGGAGGATTCGCATTGCGAATGGGGTAGCGAGCATTTGCTGGGAGTTCGCTCTGCGAACTTTGGGAATTTTCTAGGCTATTTTGCTTCTGCCACTGTTCGCTAGGACATTCGCACTGCGAATGAGGGAGCGAATGACTCGCTAGGAGCTTCGCACTGCGAACATGACAGTTTATTCCAATTTGTTTTCTCTGTAACTTTTGACCCGTGAGTCGGTTTGAGGCGTGGTTTGATGCGTTAGAAAGCATGTAGCATGTACTTTCTTATGATGATGGTTTTTAGATTGTTGGCTGATTTAATTATGTCGGGAATTTGGAAATGCGTTGCTTTGTCGACTTTTGCCGTTATCATTGGGGATAATTGATGTGTATCATGCAATGTGTGGTATCTGATGATATATGCATGATTATGGATGTGTATATGTGTGTATTTTGAATGTCATGAGTCATTGTATACCAAGCATCATGATATGCATTCCTGTGATGTCGTGTGCCCTAGTGGGTGTGAGCGACGAATCGATTCCAGAGGGAATCCGCTATAACGTCGTGTGCCCGTGTGGGGTGTGAGCGATGATTATAGACGATCGTGTGCCCGTGTGGGGTTTGAGCGATCGGGTCGTGTGCCCGTGTGGGGTGTGAGCGATCCATAAACATCGTGTGCCCGTGTGGGGTGTGAGCGATAGGGAACATCGTATGTCCGACGGGGAGTTACATTAAGTAACGAGCGATGGTTCCAATAGTTCCTGAGTGAACTAGTGTTGAGATTGATGGATGGATGGTACCCGCATATGCATTGCATAGAGTCGTTGTGTCGGTCTCTGTGCATTTGCATAAATCATGAATGGATTTATTTTGTGTGGAATTGTGATTAGAATTGCTGAGTTGATATATATATATATTGGGGTTGGGGATAATTGTATTGTGTATGATTGATATGCATTGGTGATGAATATATGAGATATGTATTGGGTTGTGTTGTATTTTCTTATGAGGTAGTTGCGGTGAGGATATTTTACCTGTGTAATTTTGTGCTAATTATATAATTATATGCAATTATATTATGATTGTTTTTCTCACCCTTCTGCTGTTTCATAATGCTCTATGAGGCATTGCAGATTAGATTGCCGGAGGTCTTTTTGTGAAGCTTAGGTCTTCATTCTTTTGTCGGTCGGCTCTGATATGTGGCACCGGGTAGTTAGGGAGACCGTTAGTGATTTGTGTGTATATGTATATGTTTCTTTTGAGATTCTACATGTATGATTGTATTTGGCAGACAAACTTTTCATGATATATATATATATATATATATATATATATATATATATATATATATGAGATTTCAGTGCAGATTTTCCGCTTTTATTCTGTACCTGAATTATGGGTGTTAGGAACTAAGTTCCTTTGTTAATTGCTACCTGATTGTTGCATATCTTTATGGGCAGGTTTATGTGTATTTTGTTTCAAATTGATGTGACCCCTCGGTCTATGCCGTGAATGTTTTAAATATACTCTGATGAAATTTTGAATTTTTGTTACCATTTTATTTAATTAGGGGTATATATTGGGGGTGTTACATCTCTCACTTCGTAGAATTAAGGAAACTATGGTCGAAGACCGTAACCAAAGACCCCTTAAGGATTTCGCTCAACCATCCGATGACGAACCCAGTTCTAGTATAGTAAACCCTAATATTCCTGCTAACAATTTCGAACTGAAACCCTCCCTATTACAATTAGTACAGCAAAACCAATTCGCGGGTCTCCCTTCTGAGAACCCAAATCAACATCTAAAAGTATTCATCCAATTAGCTGACACTTTTAAAACCAATGGTACTACTCCTGAGGTGATTCGTCTAAGACTATTTCCTTTCTCCCTCAGAGACAAAGCCCTTACATGGTTAGATTCCCTTCCAGCCAATTCTATAACAACTTGGGAAGACCTTAGGAGAGTATTCCTTGCTAGATATTTTCCCCCAAGTAAAACTGCTGTTTTTCGAAACCAAATAACCAGATTCACTCAAAACCAAGGTGAATCACTCTTTGAAGCTTGGGAGAGATATAAAGACCTATTGAGAATATGTCCATATCATGGCCTGGAATCATGGCTAATCATTCATACCTTCTATAATGGACTTCATTATAACACTAAGATGACCATCGACGTTGCCGCTGGTGGCGCTCTGATGAATAAACCTTACCCTGAAGCTTGCGCTCTCATCGAAGATATGGCTCAAAACCATTGTCAATGGGGAACAGAACGAGCAACAGTGGAGAAGAAAGAAGCCCAAGGAGGAATACATGAGATAAGTTCTATAGACATGATGCAAGCCAAAATGGACGCTTTGGCCCTTAAGGTCGAACATATATATGTAAACCCAGCTACTGCAGCAGCAGTCTCGTCGGAATGCGAATTATGTGGAACCAAAGGACACCAATCAGCGGAATGCAATCTGTTGAATGAAACTAAATCAGACCAGGTCAGCTATGCCCAAGGGAACCCATTTTCAAACACTTATAACCCTGGATGGAGGAATCACCCAAAATTTTCCTACAAAAATAATAACCCTATCCAAAACCCTGCACCTCCGAGACCACCCGATTTTCAAGCCCAGAGACAAAGCCAACCTATGCAAGTTGTGCCACCCAAGCCGAACCTTGAGAAAATCATGGAAAGTTTCATTTCGGCTCAAACCCAGCAAAACAAAGAATTCCTAAAGCAAAACATTCATGTAAATGAAATGATTACCCAGTTAGGAACCAAGGTAGACCAAATAGTCACCCACAATAAGATGCTTGAAACCCAGATCTCTCAGGTAGCTCTCAAACAAGCTCCCGAAATCACACCTGGAGGACAATTTCCTGGACAACCTCAACAAAACCCCCGAGGACAAGCCAATGTAATTGCCTTACGAAGTGGAACCGCTTATGATGAACCGTTTAACCCGGCATTGGGCAAACCCAAAACTTCTAAGAAAAGCGTTGTACCTACGGATGAAGTAAAGGAATCAGTGGAATCTGAAGAACAGAAAAACCAAGATAAGGGAGAAACTATAGACAAAATTAATGAACCACCCCCGCCATACAAACCTCCAATACCCTATCCACAAGGACTCAAACAAACCAAGATCAATAACCAATACCAGAAATTCATTAAAGTCATTGAGAAACTTCATGTGGAGATCCCTTTCACAGAATCCATCACCTAGATACCATCTTATGCAAAGTTCCTCAAAGACATCCTTACCAATAAACGTAGACTTGACGATCCAAAACCTTTAGAATGCAATTCCATTTCCGAGAATAAACTTGCCAAAAAGGAGAAAGATCCTGGAAATTTCTCCATACCTTGTATTTTGGGGAGTCATGTCATCGATAAAGCTTTCCTGGACTTAGGAGCTAGTGTGAGCTTAATGCCTCTAGCAGTTTGTGAAAGGTTAAAACTAGGAGAACTGCAACCTACTAAGATGTCTCTTCAATTAGTCGATAGATCCATCAAATATCCAGTAGGCATATTAGAAGACGTCCCAGTTATGATTGGTCAGTTGTTTATCCCTACTGATTTCGTTGTCATGGACATTAAAGAAGATAATGACATCCCAATCCTCCTAGGTAGGCCATTCTTATAAACCGCAGGAGCCATAATAGATGTCAAGAGAGGAAAGTTGACTTTTGAGGTAGGTGATGAAAAAATAGAATTCATTTTGTCGAAATTTCTTATGGCACCAGTATTAGGAGATTCATGTTATGCCATAGACATCATTGATGAATGCATTAGGGAACTAGATCAAGAAGAACCCATAGAAATAATCAAACTACCTTCAACCCTCATAAGGGAAGATGATGGATTTATGGAACCCTACATTGATGATAACCTTCACGAATGTTTATCCCTTACCCCCAATCCAATACCATGCCCCAAGAAACCAACTTTAGAACTTAAAGAACTACCCGAGAATCTAAGATATGAGTTTTTGGACGAGGAAATAAACCGTCTAGTTATAATCAGTGCTACCTTAAACCAAGAAGAAACAGACCAACTCTTATATGTTTTGCGAAATATCCCTCAGCCTTAGGATATAATATCTCTGATCTGAAAGGTATAAGTCCATCCGTGTGTATGCACCGGATTTTACTTGAGGAAGATTCGAAACCCTCCAGAGAACATCAGAGAAGAATAAACCCTATAATGAGTAATGTTATTAAGAAGGAAGTTCTTAAGTTACTGGAAGCAGGTATAATTTATCAAATCTCAGATAGTAAGTGGGTGAGCCCTGTGCATGTAGTACCTAAAAATGGAGGCATCACAGTCGTGCAAAACGAGAAAGGCGAACATGTAGCAAAACGGATAGAAGGAGGATGGCGTATGTGCATAGATTATAGAAAATTAAACAAAACAACTAGGAAGGATAATTTCCCTTTACTATTTATAGACCAAATGCTGGAACGTTTAGCCAGACACTCCTATTTTTGTTATCTTGATGGATATTCAGGATTCTTCCAATTACTTCTTTTGAAGGGATTCTTGCCTCAAGGATCCATAACCTGACTCAAACCCTCCAGACACTCCGATTGGTCGGTTGAGGCATTTTCCTTCTGGCACAGGTTGCCAAATTTTACAATTACTTCTTTTGAAGGGATTCTTACCTCAAGGATCCATAACCCGACCATCCGTGTTTTTCGTTATATGTTGGCTTGCACTATTTTTGGCCGGGTGAATCCAAACAAAGTGAATGCAAAAGAACTTCTGTTTTTGCAAGGGTGCCTCATAAATAGGAGGATTAATTCGGTTCCTTTTATGATTACTCACATGACTGCTGCTATTAAGAGTACAGGGACCATTGCTTTTGGAGGTTTGATTACGTCTATTGCCAGGGATCTAAACCTCGACACTGAGATAGCCACCTAGGCACCTCTTCCTCCCCGCACAATTAATTTAAAATTTCTAAAAGATATGAAATTGTGTAAGGTAAGGAGAGAGAGAGGCTTTGAACTCATGATCCAGGGAGTGGCTATCCCATCTGTTGTTTTGTTGTGCACTAGACATACTGATGTACGTGTACAGAGGAACTGGACCTATGATTTAGATGCTCCACTTGTTACGGGTCCACTGCCTCCTAATGTTCCTACTGGGGATGGGAACGAGACTGATGACGAGTATGACCAGCGAGAGCAGTCTCCCGATCATCATATGTCACCCCACCATGTATCACCTGCACCCACTGCACTGTCTTCTTCTCACCCTTCTGCAGGTACAGGTTCTGGTTTCTATATTACTGAGAAGATGTGGTACGACCAGATGGCCAGAGAAGAAAGGAGTGATGGCTCGCTTGCTGCCATCCAGCAGCAATTGATCGACAACATGAGATTCATGCAATAGTCACAGCAGCAGATAGACCGCTCCATTCAAAGTATCATGCAATCTCAGGCTGCTTTGACCACCAGATTTGATGAGTTCACAACTTCTCAGAGCGTTCGTCGCCGCACCAGATCTCGTCACCCTAGGCGCTCACCGCACGGTGGCGAAAGTACCAGTAACATACCATAGGACTTCCAGGTTACTCTTTCCCTATCTTATTTTGAAACATTGGGGACAATGTTCGATTTAAGTGTGGGAGGAGACTTTATCTGTTTTACTTGCATTTTCTTTCCTTTTAATTTTTTATTGCTTTCTAGTTTATTCATCTTGTTTTTAGTTTGTTTTTAGAATATGCATTGAAATTCTGGTACATGTACAGAATTCAGATGTCCTAGAACATGTTGTTCGACATCTGGCCTGACATGATCACAAAGGGCAAGGTATATTGCAATAATCATGGTGCTGAAAAGATAAGTGCAAGACACACAGAATTGTTAACCCAGTTCGGTTGAACACACCTACTCTGGGGGCTACCAAGCCAGGGATGAAGTCCACTATCAGTAGTATCAGTTCAAAGCTAAACTACCCATTTACAGCTTATCACTTAATCACTAACCAATGACCCTTCTACCTAGATCCTCTCTAGACATGAGAAACCCTTCTAACTCCCAATCATCACAATGATGTCTAGCAGTTGACAATCCGCCACTGCATCAACGACTCTTTACCTATACAACAGTTCATCAAGGAAGACACCCTTCCAAGACACAACTTAGAGTTACTTAAAAGCTTCCTCCAAGAACAATACTCCTCTTACTTAACAGCTTCGAGGATCACAATAACAAACTGTCCAACTCACAGGTCGAGTGGTACAGGAACCAACCCTAATACTAGAAATTTTACATCTTTGGTTGCGTTACAAAACTAGGTTACAAAACATCTATATATAACTTATTCCCAACTGGATTTGGGCCTACAAAAATACAGCAAATGAGCTGCTACAAATCAGCAGAAACTTCTGCTACAAAATAGGACTTCAATCTTTAACTTCCTAAAATATCTCCATATTTAGAAAGTGTATATTTTCCATATTCTTCACAATTTCATACTTGATTCTTCAGACCTTTTAATTCAGCGCCACATGGAATTTGCATATAATTTCCTGAATCTTCTGCATCTGTAAAAACATAACAGACTTGTAAATTCTCTTCAGTTCTGGCGCGATGTCGAATGAACCTGCATGGGACATCTTGATACGACATGTTATACCAGATGTTGAAACTACTTCAGCTCAACATGTTCCATTGCACACTAGAACTCCTTGCTCAACCTGTTCTTCCTTAGCAAGATAAACTATCCTATCTAACACATTGCTGCTATTATTTGTTTTACAAAATTAATGCCAACCCTTAAAATTAAAGAACTAACATTCTCCCCCTTTGGCAAATTTTGGCTAAAACAAATACATAAACATTACAACTCAGATTACAGCAGCAATCACAATTCTATACTACTGTCAGTAGTCATCAGCAACTACTGAACCTACCAGTAACCATCAGTAGCTACTGTGAACAACAATCCTGGAGAAACATCTTCTAGGGAATATTTGAATGATGTTAGGACATCATGTCTGACAATTCTTTTGGCAGCACAATTCTATGAGCTCCATAACATCACCTTTGAGCATCCCACCACAATCACTTCAGGCAGCACATCAGGAGGTAAGAAGTAGAAAGTCCCGAAGTTATGCACATGAGGAAGAAGATATCTGGTGTACATGAGGAAGAATATTTCTGACTCCCCCTTAATCCCACACATTTCTTTTTCCTTCCAGCTCAGACCTTGATAATTGTAGAAGACTCCTCCAGAAAAGAAGCGTCTGTCTTCACACAAGAGACCAATGGTGGCATACTTGATTTCTGCACACCTTTCTTGATCAGACGCCCCCAGTCAACCTGTGGCATAAGATAAAACTTAAGAAGTATCAATCTATCTACCCAGGTAACTCAGAACACAAGTCACAACTGTGTTCATAACTCAGGACACAAGTCACAATCGGAACTCAACACCAACTCAAGGAAATGACACTCTCTTCACAAACCATTGGAACTGCAGGTTCCAAACAAAGCATCTGCATCTGCATAACCCATTTCACACACTCTTTCTCCCCCTTTTTAGCCAAAAATTGGCAAAGGAGGCCCTCACAGAACCAGACCCAAGTGATGCTAACCCAAATACGAACAAACGCCATAAAATTTATGAGACAAGATCACTCACTTGGCTGAAGAAGAAGAGAACAAACCCTATAAATAGCTCATCAGTTACTTTGGAATTAACGAGCTTTGAATATTTCAAGGTTCTTGGTCAAAGAAACGCTATTTTAGGTACCAAAAACTCCATTCAACATTCAATGCCTACCTTCCAAAAATGGCCTTGACTGCCTTAAATGTTTCTCAACTGTATCTTGCCATAAATTAAGCCAATAACGCTTCATGCATAGGCAGAGACACGTGTTTCACCTTATCCTTCCACTACCGACCAGAATAATTCCTTGTTTGGCTCAAGAGAAACATGTCCTGTACCATGTTCTGACATCCTACCAAAATAGTTTGTCTGCTTGCTCATAAAATTATCAGCCCAAGACTCCACAGAACCTTATACTAACCCATCTTTATCTAATGGATACTGAGACGACTTCTCTCAATCCCTTCTAGATTCCTTCAAGGCAGCAGAGCAAAAATAAAGTCACCCAGAACCACCAAATCTGCTTTTTAGACCTCTCCTGTATAGGCACTAACTCCACACAGCTATGATATGTCCCATCATGATGTTTGACATCACACAGCACTAACTTGACCAGCACACATGCTACAATAGGCTATAGACAACAGCCTTAACTCCCCCTGACATGAACAACTAATGCTCCTTATGAAGATGAACACTTGACACCAGATTATATTGCCACATTCTCAACATTAAGAACTGCCACTTATTGTATTTGTTGAACATAATCTCACCGTGTATATGCCAAGTCCAATATAAAAGCCCACTTGATTTGGAATTTCTCACATATTCCATAACAAATGCCTTTAGATTTCTTGCAACATAAGACAAGGACTGCCACCACCTTTTACTTATATTAGAAGAAATCAACCTTCTGTCCTTTCATCTAATGAAGTCTTCATCATGAAAGTAGTCATGTATTGCCAGAACAAGCTACTTAACATCAAGGCCAGAATCTGTCCATTCTAATCCATATTATGTCCGAACTGCCACTTCAGACAATAATGCAGCTTCTTCCAACTCCTTCATCCAGAATACACAACAAACAATGATGTTGTAACATTGTGTAGGACATCAGCATTAGATAAAAGATCACACCTTCTGCACTTTATTCAGGTAATCACAGCCACCTGATCACAACAGAGAGAAATAAACTCTCACACAATTTAGAAATCTGAATTGCATCCACACATCAGATAACAACCAAGCTCCCAACAAGGTCTTTACACATCTCCATCAGACTCATACCTAGCTCCCGACAAGGTATTAGTTATCCAAGAAAGATTTACCAACAACCAGCAGATGATGCTCACTTCTTCATTCACACTCTTCTGATACAGTCTGCTGATAAGGCTACCTCAGGTTGTTATCAATCATAACCACCATAATCTCCAGACTGCAGACATGCATAATTCTCTAGACAAATACTTAGTCTCCCGTCAAAGTATTTACCCTTATGCATAACATCAATAATAGACAAATACTAAGCCTCTCGTCAAAGTATCTACTATAAGTCAGAATAAGATTGCCTTCTCACACAAGGTATGACAATTTGTGTGTAATCGTCTAACAACATATATTCACAAGTTACTTTAACTTGGATCAGTGGCTTGATCTTGGACTTCTTTCTGCGCAAAAACAACCTTGGCTGAACAAGCAATAACAACCTGAATTGATGCTCCAACATCAATCTCAGTTACACATCTTCACAGAGCTTTTCTGAAGATATCATCTATAGTCAAGCTCTAGCAGGGGAACACACGAGGAGCAACCATTAGTAGCTGAACAATCTTCCAGGTCATATCACAAACACATTCAACAGCAGGAACATCTCAAGGGTCTTCTCCTTAAATCACAACATCTTGTCTGACTTTAAGATGTTGGATGCCATCAACATTCCACAACCAATCTGCCTCTTCTAATCCTTCAGCCAAACTCATCCCAGACAATTTGGCTGATAATCCAAGCACATAGTCACCAACCAACCCCACCGATAGATTCAACTCCACAGTGCTTAACCCTTGAAGGTTCTCTACTACACCAGAATAAGAGTTTCGTGCTCTCCTAGACTTGATGAGTGTCATCAAGTTTGAGTAAACAACCTCTATCCTGAATCAGAGAAATAACTTCTTAATGATGTCAAGACATGTCTTCAAGGTCATCTAACACACCAGGTACTCTCCCTCAAAATCTTCCAAGAGCACTTCAGAGAATCATACATTCTCCCCTTTAATAGCAACCCAGACTATGATTAGATCATATCAAACCTTAAGCACACACAGTCAATACTTATCTAGCTTCACAAGATCATTCAGATAGTGCTTCCAAATAACAGAGAAAACTCATAACTTTATGATCTTTGACCTTCATGTCCAAGAAGTCTGCTAGAGATAATACATCTTGAATCTCAGGTTCTCCACTCCTGCAGCAAGGACCAAAAATAAACTGACCTCAGGAGTAAGTAACATGTTGATCACACCTTGACCAACTCACACAACTAAGATAAGTTCCAGGGCCAGAACCTTCTTAGACAAACCTCCCATATGCCTCCTCTTCTAGATCAGGAGTAGGTTCCAAACTCATGTGATCAAACTACATTAGTTTAGCATCCAGAGCAGCTGCTATGCCATTCCTTCAGATAACAGAATTCAGCACAATTCTGATGTTCTAGTACAAGATAGGACATCATTCCAAGGAACACATCACGAGATCAAAGACTGGAGATTAGCCTTTTTAAAAGAACAAAAGTAAATTACTTCTCAGATCTCTTCCTTACAATATCACTTATCAATGCCTTTATGAGTGGACTTGAACAATAAGCTTCGAGTATTGTTGACAGAGTAAGTTGAAGCAGTCTTGCATAAATCCCATCACCAGAGAAGAACACCCTATCAGTTACAACCTCAGGAGTTTTCAGATAGATTCGCAGCGGATCAAAATACAAACTCCTCAAAGCCTTCAGCACATGCCACGAACAGTCCATCCTTCACTTCTAGGGACCATTCTCACAACTAAGTGAACTACTCCAAGTTCAAACAACTTTTCAGTAGAAAGCTTCTACCTTGACCATGAACCAGAAAGTATCTTCCCTGGGATCTCATCCAGATACAGAACAGAATGACCTGCTCTGATACCAATTGAAATTCTGGTACATGTGCAGAATTCAGATGTCCTAGAACATGCTGTTCGACATCTGGCCTGACATGATCACAAAGGGCAAGGTATATTGCAATAATCATGGTGCTGAAAAGATAAGTGCAAGACACATAGAATTGTTAACCCAGTTCGGTTGAACACACCTACTCTGGGGGCTACCAAGCCAGGGATGAAGTCCACTATCAGTAGTATCAATTCAAAGCCAAACTACCCGTTTACAGCTTATCACTTAATCACTACCCAATGACCCTTCTACCTAGATCCTCTCTAGACATGAGAAACCCTTCTCACTCCCAATCATAGCAATGATGTCTAGCAGTTGACAATCCGCCACTGCATCAACGGCTCTTTACCTATACAACAGTTCATCAAGGAAGACACCCTTCCAAGACACAACTTAGAGTTACTTAAAAGCTTCCTCCAAGAACAATACTCCTCTTACTTAACAGCTTCGAGGATCACACTAACAAACTGTCCAACTCACAGGTCGAGTGGTACAGTAACCAACCCTAATACTAGAAATTTTACATCTTTGGTTGCGTTACAAAACTAGGTTACAAAACATCTATATATAACCTATTCCCAACTGGATTTGGGCCTACAAAAATACAGCAAATGAGCTGCTACAAATCAGCAGAAACTTCTGCTACAAAATAGGACTTCAATCTTTAACTTCCTAAAATATCTCCATATTTAGAAAGTGTATATTTTCCATATTCTTCACAATTTCATACTTGATTCTTCAGACCTTTAAATTCAGCGCCACAAGGAATTTGCATATAATTTCCTGAATCTTCTGCATCTGTAAAAACATAACAGACTTGTAAATTCTCTTCAGTTCTGGCGCGATGTCGAATGAACCTGCATGGGACATCTTGATACGACATGTTATACCAGATGTTGAAACTACTTCAGCTCAACATGTTCCATTGCACACTAGAACTCCTTGCTCAACTTGTTCTTCCTTAGCAAGATAAACTATCCTATCTAACACATTGCTGCTATTATTTGTTTTACAAAATTAATGCCAACCCTTAAAATTAAAGAACCAACATGCATGTGCTTGACGAGTCATCTGTGTAGTGTATCCCTATTTCCCCATTTCCTTAGCCTTACCAAAAAAATATTTTTGACAAAAGAAAGTGTATTGTTCTGAAAATTTGGGCTTTGAGACAGGTTTGAGTTAGGATGCGGATGACTTGGGAAAACATTTTTGAAACATCGGTATCGTTTTAACACCATAGGCTTTGTGATTATAGGAATCGACCCCGATACCCCATATACCATGGCCTTAATTATCTTTTTAGAGTAGGTCCTTAGTAGTTTATCCTAGTAGTTAGCTTCGGCCTAAGCATGCTCTACGTAAGGGACCGATGAATATAAGTGAATGATCTGTATGTTGTGCTTCATAAAAATGCAACTCGGGTATAGGTAACCCTCACAAGGTCATTTAACCCAAAAAGTTGTAAAAATTTCCAAAAAAAATATATATATAAAAAAAAGAGAATAAAATTTTCCCATTGTTGGTTGGTTCAGAGGTATCTGGTGCTGGACTTGGTAGGGCGGGTTAAGATCCGATCCCCCATAACTACAATTGGGTCAATAAAATGGGTTACACCAGTTTATGTACCAGAGCCCTATGCTTGAGATCAGAATCACTAACCGGTCACTTTACTATGAGTATGTACGGATAATGGGCTTAATGTGATTGCACCGGAATGAAGAGGACCCAAAAGAGATGCAAAAGGTAGGCCTAGGTACAGTGGGGTAGTATGGATTGGTTTGTATAGGAACGAAGTTTATGTCCGTGTCTGCGGAAAAGTGTCATTACGATATCCTTAGTTCACTTTGTTAGTACCTATCACTTCATCCTAGTTTGAACTTAGAAGCGCTTTTAGCCCAAAATCATTCGTTGATACCACCTTTTTCTGTCATGAGCTATAAAGTGTTTTGCTTGAGGACAAGCAAAGGTCTAAGTGTGGGAGAATTTGATAACACTGAATCACACTACGTATTTGACTCGGATTGCACATGTTTCTTAGGATTTTATTGCTATTTTCTTGTGTTATGCTTGTGTTTCGTTTTGTTTTCAGGTTCTTTGTATTCCCAGAGCTCCTCATGAAGAAATGAAGAAAAACGAGCAAGAAAACCAATTTTTGAGGAAATTGTACACATGGCATCCACCATGGCGGGCGCCATAGGGTAGGCCATAACTTTGATAGGAGTCAACTGCTGTCAACTGCCACGACCTCCACTTCTTTTTCCTTTGGTTCACATGGCGGGCGCCATGAGGGGGTGGCAGGCGCCACCTTTGTCGTATGGTTTCCCTTCCAAATGAAGTTGGGGGGCACTTTGGTCTTTCTATAGTTTTTCCTAGGCTATAAATAGATGAGTCCTTGATCCTTTTTCTTCATCCAAGCTTAGTTCAGAACTTAAGCCATATATTTTCAGTATTGTAAAGTGATTAACTTCTCACATCGGGGAGTTATCACACTGTTTGATCGAGTCTGTAATCGAGTTTGGAGCACTCTGGTAGAAGTTAGTCCTGCCGCCATTTTTATTTCCAGTCATTTATTTCCAGTTGTACTAGATTTAAAGCCTCCGATTTGGAGCAAGTTTCTATTTACTTTCCCGCACCATTTATTTTCTCGCACTATTTACTTCCTTGCACTATTTACTTTCCCGCACCATTTATCTTCTCGCACTATTTACTTCCTCGCACTATATACTTTCCCGCACCATTTATTTTCTCGCACTATTTACTTCCTCGAACTATTTACTTTCTTGCATTATTTACTTAAAAAAGAATCTACTTTAACATGATCTATTTCAACATGTCTATTTACATTTCAATGTCCGGCTAAATTTTAAAGGTTAGAATGTAAGGATCATAGTTAAAGTAGTGATCCATACAAGGTGTCAATAGAAATGCTTAGGGGTTATTCTGATTTTTAACACAAGTTTTCTGCACTTTATTTCTGTTGGGTAAGATCGAAAGCCGTCCAACCTTTGGTTAAACTTGGTTAGTCTTAACTGTTCAAAGGAAGCGAAAGCGCTTTGTCTAGTTAAGTAGGAGTTTTTATTACTTTAGAAAAACGATTTTAAAACTATTTTCGGAGGCGTTTATGGGTTTAAAGTCCGGTTCGCATGAACCTCTTTTTGTTAAAAGTTCCAAGTCAAAATACTTTTCAACTGAGTCAAGAAACTATATTTCTTAAAAATAGGTTTATTACTTTAACGCAATGCGCGCCTTTTTATAAGTGACAATGAGAGGGTTTTATTAAGGGATAAACTCGGTTCTGAATACGCGAAAGCGACAGTTCCCGTTAAATTAGTTCTTTTCATAAGTAGAAAACATTACCCCATAAGTGGTTCTATTTACAAGCATTTGGAATACTATCCGACTGTGTGAATTACATTCAGGCCTGTTGTTTTAAATTGAATTTTATATCTTTGTACTTTACTTCGCTTTTAATGTGCACTCACGAACTCCCGATTGATTTGCCTTAGATAAACATCGTAACAATAGAAACCGATAGATTGTCGTTTGGTCTCTGTGGGATCGAGAATATTTTATATTACTCTGACGCGATTCGTATACTTGCGAAAACACCGCAGCAACACTCAAACCCATTCAAACTCTTTTTGTGCCTTATGCACTTTTTCTTTTAAAACTTTTTCATAATTTTAGACATGAGTCATCTCTTTAAGCGGAACTATTCACTTGGAAATGACAAGTTGTCTTTACTTTTAAAATCAACCATAACAAACCAATTTTGTTATTTGTACCAAGAACTACGGGGTTTTGATCCTATATTGCACTTTGTGGGTACGTAGGTGTAGCGAGCGATTTTGGACGTGGTTCTTAAGCGCAGGTTGCTCTCTGCGGTTTGAGCTTAAACTACAGGTCGATTCATTTTTTATCCTATTGAAGCTGATGAAGGAAGGGAAATAGATATCTCCAATTAACCCTGCTTTGCATACTGAGTTTAAACAGCGGTCTGTTAGGTTACGAATGCTATCAATGTGGGGGGCCTTTGTACTGGTTATTTGTATTTTCGCCAATACTGTTTTCTTTTTAGACAGAAGGTTTCTGGCGGGGAACAAGGATTAGGATATTAGGACTGGTGCTTTTTGAATTACTGCTTTTGATTGATGGAGATATGGGATTTTGGGTTTTTGTTTAGTGTGCTCGCTAAGATCTTTCCTTTCGATCTTATGCCTACGTATTCCCGTTTACCGAAACAGGGAAATTAGAGCGTTCGTAGTTCCTCCTATTCTATGGGAGGAAATTGGTTTTTGGTGTCTTGTTCAAAGCCCAAGACGTGAAGCGAAAGGGTAGTTTGTATCTTGTTCAAAGCCCAAGATGTGAAGCTGAAGGGTTTGTATCTTGTTCAAAGCCCAAGATGTGAAGCTGAAGAGTCTATTTGTGTCTTGTTTAAAGCCCAAGATATGAAGCTAGAAGGGTGTTGACTTTAGAGAGAATTTGTCATCTCTAAAGAGGGGGTTGTATGTCACAACTATTGGGTGACTGGTTATAAAGGAGAATTACTTTAACCGAGATACGCGGATCCTAGCAATGCCATAATTTCCTTTAAAGGGGATTTTAACTTGAAGGAGAAGACTTTAACTCAGTGTAGAGCAATGCTATCTTTCCTTAGGAATTTCTCATGCTAAAAGAGGGACAGTGGCATGGATGTAGATGATCCAGAGGCTTGCCGCTTACAGCGATTAGATGAAGGGGAAGGAGTTGTTGATGTTTGTGTACTGTGAACGAGGCACAACTTTGATGCTAAAAGGTTAATTGGATTAACCAGTGGTTTTCTTATACAAAGCCTAAGAGGAGGCTAATATGTGTCTCGTACAAAGCCCGAGAGAGAGGCTAAAAGGTTTTGACTCAACGAGGGAATCTTTTGGTATCTCGTATAAAGCCCGAGATGGAGGCTATTTGACTCAACAAGAGAGTTCTGTATCTCGTACAAAGCCCGAGATGGAGGCGAAAATTTGTTTGGCTCAATCAGAACCATTTTGTATCTCGTATAAAGCCCGAGATGGAGGCGAAAAGGTGATTGACTCAACGAGGGAGTCTCTTTATGTGTCTCGTACAAAGCCCGAGAGAGAGGCTAAACATTGTTTGACTCCGCTAGGGAGAATCATTGAATAAAGCCCAAGAGAAGGCTAAGGTTACTGTGCCAGTTAAGTGACAGGTCCAGTATACTGATTTTAAAGAGCAAATCAGTTCTTATATGAGCAACACTGTACTCATGGATTTGATTCAAGGATCCGGGTTATTCATGTTCTTTATGGAAGCGGGAAATCCGAAGGGTATTGAGACTGTCCGAGTCTGCGGGTTTCCTTCCTATTTAACGAAGGGGTCACTTGAGAATGTCTGGAAAACTCAAGGAGATTAGACTGTCAGTGTCTAGGGTTTTATCTTTTGTACTGTGCTTTGAGAAACAGTAGTAGACTCTACAAAAGGACTGTTTTATGCAAATGACTAAGTTCTGTTCCTATACCTCTAGGAGGTCGTCGGGACAATTTGTACGAAGCCCAAGAGGAGGCTGGAAACTTTTAAGAAGCCGATCGGTCCTTGTACTAAGCCCAAGAGAAGGCTATCATTCCCAGAGGAAGAGATCATTATACGAAGCCTAAGAGGAGGCTGTGAATACTTCTAAGAAGCCGTAGGGTCCTTGTACTAAGCCCAAGAGGAGGCGGGGTTGCTTTTAGGAAACCTGTGGGTCCTTGTACGATGCCCAAGAGGAGGCTGATGCTTTTAAGAAGCCTGTGGGTCCCCAAACCTCGAGACATTCAAGGCAAGCTATTCACAAGGAATAGATCAAGTCAGGAAAGTTCGAGAATTTGGAAGAAACACAAAGATGCCATTCACGGAGAATACATTCATCTCTGGGAATAGAGTTTCTTGACAATTCCTAAAGAGGACAGCCGAAGAGAAGACTATATCTGGTGATCCTATTGGGGATCTAGTTGTCTATTTCTACGAATAAACGAAACGGCGTCACCTAGTTCTAGACGTAGTTGTCGGGGGAACTCAAAATATCTATACTATTATTACACAGTTGATATGAGTTTACGAAAGAAGACTTACAGTGAAACAGGCCCACAATACAGTTAGATGTATATGAAAGCGGTAAATGAAAGCGTATAAACACTTACTCGATCGTAGAGCTTCCATGCTGTTTGGTTAGTTGTTCAACAAAGAAAGATTGAAAACAACAGTATATTCAAAATCAAAGGAGAAAGTGCTTTGAAAAAGAAAGATTTGGGGCTTACAGCTCAAGGAGAGGCCCAGGGTTTCATCAGTGAGCGCACTGTTTGAATTTGTACAGAGGGACTTATACAAGTGACTGAGGCCCAAAAAGGTTTTCTGTACAAAGGGATGGGTCTTACACTCTCTCAAGAGGCCCAAAAGGTTTTAGAAATGAAATGGGTCTTACTACTCGAGGGTAGGCCCAAGGTTATTTTTCAAAAGGCGACGGTCGAGCCGTTTGTTTTTGACGGTATCGGGACTTATACAATACACTGAGGCCCAAAAATGATTTGGTCAAAAAAGGATTGGGTCTTACACTCTATTAGAGGCCCAAGAGTTTTGAATGGGTCTTATATCTCAAGGAGAGGCCCAAGGTCATTTCAAAAGGCGATGATCGTGTCGTTTATTTGAAAATGTACAGAGGGACTTATACAACGGATGAGGCCCAAAAAGTTTTCTGTACAAAGGGGGTTGGGTCTTACACTCTAATAGAGGCCCAAAAAAGTTTTGAATGGGTCTTATAGATCGAGGAGAGGCCCAAAAGGTTATTTTTCAAAAGGCGACGATCGCGCCGTTTGTTTTTTACGGTATCGGGACTTATACAATACACTGAGGCCCAAAACGTTTTGGTCAAGAAAGGATTGGGTCTTACACTCTATTAGAGGCCCAAAGTGTTTTGAAAATGATTTATGAGGGTTGAATTAATCCAAAAACCCTAATTTGTTTTTAAAAATGTATTTAATTGAATAAAAATTCAATTAAAATGATCAAAATTGTTTAACATATGAAAAACAAATTGTGATCTTGGATTAATGCTTCAAAAATTAAGTATTGACCTACAAAATAATTAGAAAGCATTAAAAGTTGCAAAATCAATGTAGAAAAAATATTTAAAATGTCAAAATCAATTAAAATATTAATTCTTTGCAAAAATATCAATTATATGAAATAAATAATATTTTTGGGATTTTTTGGGAAAATAAAATAATTTAACATTTTTGTGAATTATTAAAAAAAGAATCAACTCAAAATCATTAAAACTCAGAGAGAAATTAATTTTTGAATCAATTAAATAAAATCACAAAATTCAAATATTTGAATTATTCAAAAATGGCGCCAAGAACACACCAAGAACATGCGCGTGTTCTGGGTTTGGCTGATTTGCATTTTCTCCTCAATCTCACTGAATACTTGATTATAACATGCAATCCACATATCATTATGCTCGTCTCAACTTCACGATCATGTCTATGTCAATTAATTTCATTTAAATTAAACATATAACAAGAAATCATGAAAAATCCTCAAGATCCCTAATTTCTGCATGAAGGCCAGGATTTTTGATACACGATTCAAACAATGCAATTAATTGAGGGAAAACATTCCATGCATGATTATGAACATATGGCCAAATTATTGTGTAGCAAAAATTGTGTGGATCATAGAGTTAGAAGAGCTCATGCTTACCACTTGCAGCTGGTGATCGTGATTTGTGTTGGAGGTGTTACAGCTTAGTTCCAATGATGTGGATAGCTTCCCTAGGTGCCAAGTGATGTGTCTGAGTGCTTGGAATGGATTGAAATGGTTTGGAGTTGAAGATGGCACCTCAACTGCAAAACTGTCAAGAACTTGAGCAATTGGCTGGTATTTTGTGAAATCTGTGTTCCAGATGTTATGTGAGTGTTTGGATCACTTCTATATGATGTATGTGAGGTCTGTGAGTGATTGGTTTGATTGGAAAAGCTCTCAAACTCAAAACCCGATAGCTACCTTGCTAAGAAAGGCATTTTTGCCAAGAGAAAGAGATTTTGAGGAAAACATCTGTTAGATGGCTTTGGTGTACTCAAACTGATCACAATTGAGCTCTATTTATAGTAGAGCAAGTTTGTTTTGCAAGGAATAGTGAATGGCAACTGGTAAGTAGGTTTGGCCAATGTTGGCAAATGAAAATCCAAGTCTCCTCTAGTCAGAGGTTAGGGCAAAAAGCTTTGGTTCCCTTGGTCTTGGATAAGTCTTGACTGATTTCAGATGAGAATGGCTCAGTCCATGCCACCTTGATGCTTCCATTGAATGCTTCAATCCAAATTTGGAGTCTTGTCCCTATTTTGGCCATTCTAGGTTCAACGTGCTATTTCTTGTTCCATGGACTTTGGAGGCTTGGCTCAGTGATTGTCCCCTTTAGATTCAATCCTCTGAGGTGTCCAAGTGGATAGAAGCATTTGAATTTGGCTGATTTTGGCAAATCGAGCAAAATTGCAAATTCTGCCTTGCCTTTGACAGATTTCAGCAAGGCAACTTGCCAATGTCATATCTCATGACTCAAATGGAATTTGGCAATGTTCTTGGCCATTTTGGAAAGCCCTTACATGATACAACAACTGTTTGAACATGTTTGGTTTTGATCTCTTTTGAATCCAAGTGAAAAATCCCCCTACATTGGGCAAAAAGTGAAGACAGATTTGGACTTAGTGAAAATTTCACTAAGTGTTGGAAAAAGTGACATTTTCATTTTTCAGCCATTTTGATCACTCCATAACTCAAAATCCTTAATGAATTGGACTTAGGTCTAGTTGAAGTTTTTGTAGAGGGTAATGAGGGCTACAAATCCATCTTTGGATGGGAAAAAATGGATTTGTGGTTTAGGAGTTATGATCCTCCAAAGTTGGTACCCTAGCCACTTTATTTTTAACTTAGAAAATTTTCTAAGTTTTTTATGGTTACCCCTTTTACAAGTTATCCAACTTTTCTTGATTTTTCTTGATGAATGATGATTCAAATCATACATTAACATCATTTTAGGGTTAAAAATCCATTTTGGTGAAAAATCTCAAAAAGTCAAAGTTGACTTTTGTGCACAGTTGACTTTTTATCAGATGAATTCCAAACTGTGCCATTCTTCATAAAATCATGTCCTTGACCTAAATCAAACTTGATGGACATGTTCCATGGGTGTCATAGGGCATATTGAATCATGTCTTAGGGCTTGGGAGCATGTCCTGGTCAAAAGTCAAAGTTACAGTTGACTTTTTCCTTAAAACCCTAATTGTGGTGCAGATGAAATTGAGACTTGTTGCTCAAGCTTCTTGGATTAATCCATTGTTCCAAATGGATCAATATGGTATATTAGAGACCCTCAAACCCTCTCTTGAGGTCTTGGTTCATGATTTGTCCCAAAAGTCAACTTAGGGGTGAATTAGGTCAAGAAACCGTAATTCCTGATTTTTGATGTATGCATCCCCTGAGGCAAAATTGACTTGATGAATGGGTCCATGAGGTTCCATGGAGTATATTGGGTTGTGTTTTGGATCTTTGGCTTGTGTCCAGATGAAATTTTTCATCTGGAGGCCCTGGTCGACCAAAACCCTAATTTGGTGATACTGGCGATCTTGAGACTTGATCCACCTAAAAGGGAGCAGCCTTGTGCTTGATCCTTGAAGTGGGAGTCCTTTTGATCCATTGTGGATATTTGAGAGGTTAGACAAGTTGAAGATCATGTCATTCCTTGATTGATCCTTTGCCTAAGGCTCTGAAAGGGCTTGAAACCCTAATTTTGATTGTAGTGAATACTCACCCATCTTTGAGGAGGCTGATGAAGCATGATGATTCCTGCATACTGTGATGATGATTTAACAATGATGGGAATCTTAGTTGTCAAAATTTGGGGTATGACAGATGCCCCTATTTAATCTTCTTGGACTCGAAGGTGTGAATGACGAAGTTATACGGGCATTCGGGGTGCAAGAGGATTAAATATCGGAATACCCAAAATTTTGATGGTGGTTATGAATGGTAGCTTACGCATTCATCTTCTTTAGCTAAGCGAAGATGCTTAGAAAAGGTAAACTTCCCCTCGATCCTGGTCTTCAGCCAAGGAGCTGGTCTCAGTTTTCTTTTGTCAACCTCCCCCCCGTTCCTGGTTTCCTACCAAGGAACTGGTCTCAGTTTTCTTTTGTCAACCTCCCCCCCGTTCCTGGTTTCCTACCAAGGAACTGGTCTCACTTTTTTGATTTAAACTTCCCCTCGATCTTGGTTTCCTACCAAGGAACTGGTCTTAGTTTCTGATTTAAACTTCCCCTCGATCCTGGTTACCTACCGAGGAACTGGTCTTAGTTTCCTTTGTAAACTTCCCCTCGATCCTGGTTTCCTACCGAGGAACTGGTCTTAGTTTCTTTTGTCAATAAACTTAATTGACAAGGGACGCTATTAGTAGCGGTTTTCCTTCAAACTTCTCGCCGAATTTTCCTGGGGAGATGCCATTTGAGTGGAAAAAGTTTTGATGTCAGACTTGCTGGGGAACCCAGTCGTCTGAGTTGTAGAGTTGCACAAACTTCTCTGTTGAAGACGCCATTTGTCGATTCTACTGGGGAAAGCGAGTCTCTTGAGAGACTGTTTTCGTTTAGGGTCTTTACATCATACTTTTCTCGGAGAAATGCCATATGATGTGATCCAATTTTGAGGTGCCGATGACCTTTTCATCAGTGGTCTTTCAGAGAAAGGCAGCTATACTGCCGAATCTTTGATTAGGAGGCTTTCTCTGTGGATTTTCCTTAATCCGGGAAAGCAAGGATATCATCTTCAATGGCGAAGAGTGATGTTTGTTGAAAGCTTCTCTTGCTTTTCAGAGGTTCAGGTTATCAAAGTGGTCGAGGAGCCAACTTCAATCCAGAAATAAAACTGGAGGAGAGAGATTGTTCAGACGTAACACTTCCTGACGAGGAAAGGGGTCGACAACTCGATTGAGAGGACTTTTATCACTAGGGGACAAGACCGACTAGAGTGATAGTGATGCAATATGAAATGTGAATGCAAATCAATAATGCATGATGCATGTATGTTTATGCTGACAAGACTGATGCGACATACAAACTGATAGGTGAACATGACTGGATACTCGGCCATCGCAGGGCGAAGAAGTACCGCTGGTTCAGAATAGCAATTCCTCCTTGCTTAGGAGAGATAGTCCCTATTGGGAGCTATGTTGATCGGGCTTAGGAGATGAGAACTCGGCCGAGGGGTGTCAGACGAAACAAGGTCTCTTACATAGTTGATCCCTTCATTCAGGCGTACTGGGCTAGAAGGAGTACTTTGATTCTGCACTTTGAGGTTCGATTACTTTTGGAGAAGCGACCGATGTTCTTCTGATGTTCAACAGTCAAAAGAAATTGCCGTCTTTATTAACAGCAGAAAAAAGTTTTAACAAGTAAATTCATTTTTGTTTCATTTCAAGAATCATTGATCATGTTAAAATGTCGTTCTATAAAGCTAAAACAAATAAGAATTACAAACAAAAGCACAAGGGCTCTAATTTTATTGATAAGATGGAGATCAGCCAAACGCGTGATTCCAAAGAGTATATACAAAGTTTGAAAATGGTAATTTACAGGGAAAAAGGGCTACGTTGAAACATAACGGCCACTATCCTTCTACCAACTTTGAATTCGGGACATCCTGAACTTCTGTCGAAGATGACCTTGACTGGAGTTTTTTTTTTTGACAGGTGATGTAACCGCTGCTGCTGAGAG
Organism: Lathyrus tuberosus; assembly: GCA_022829125.1. NCBI lineage: Eukaryota > Viridiplantae > Streptophyta > Magnoliopsida > Fabales > Fabaceae > Lathyrus > Lathyrus tuberosus. The sequence continues at coordinate 17,373,946 of JALAZF010000040.1, forward strand.
ACTTGCCTCTGTTGAACATAGTTACTTGCCATTATCCCTAACTTTTGCCTGGATTGTACTATGATGTTTCCAATCCATCGGGATGATTTTTTTTTTATGTCTCTAACTTTTGCCTGGACCTCCCTTTCGGATTTTCAATCCACCGAGACATTTTTTTTCTTTAGTTTAGGCGAAGTATTTCTTGACTACATCAACATTCGTGGGGTAGGCAAATTCCTCTCCGTCCATGGTTGCAAGTCTCAAGGCGCCGCCTGAGAAAGATTTCGTGACCACATAGGGGCCATCATAATTTGGAGTCCACTTGCCCCGAGAGTCAATGAGAAATGATTGTATCTTTTTTAGCACGAGGTCTCCTTTTCTGAAGACACGAGGTCGGACCTTTTTGTCGAACGCCCTCTTCATTCTCTGTTGATATAACTGACCATGGCATAGTGCCATTATTCTCTTTTCTCAGATCAGATTCAGTTCGTCGTGTCGACTTTGACACCATTCAGCTTCGGTGAGCTTAGCTTCCATCAATACTCGGATTGACGGGATCTCTACTTCTATAAGGAGCACTGCTTCCATGCCATATACTAGAGAGAAAGGGGTAGCCCCTATTAAAGTGCGGACAGATGTGCGATAACTGTGAAGTGCAAAGGGTAGCATCTCGTGCCAGTCTTTGTTGGTTACAACCATCTTTTGAACGATCTTCTTGATGTTCTTGTTAGCCGCTTCTACCGCTCCGTTCATCTTGGGTCGGTAGGGAGATGAGTTATGGTGTTCGATTTTGAACTCAACGCACAACTCTTTCATCATCTTATTGTTCAAGTTAGATCCATTATCGGTAATGATCTTGCTTGGAACACCATAACGGCAGATGATATTGTTTTTGATAAATCGGACCACCACTTGTCGGGTTACATTAGCGTATGACGCTGCTTCGACCCACTTGGTGAAGTAATCAATGGCTACTAGGATGAACCGATGTCCGTTTGAAGCCTTAGGTTCGATCAAGCCAATCATGTCGATTCCCCATATGGAAAAAGGCCATAGGGAAGAAAGAACTTTGAGATGCGACGGCGGTACATGAATTTTGTCGGAGTATATATGACACATGTGACACCTCCTCATGTACTTGTAGCAGTCAGATTCCATGGTCAACCAGTAATACCCTGCTCTCAGAATATTTCTCGCCATTGTGTGTCCGTTGGCATGATTGCCGAAGGATCCTTCATGAATTTCTTTCATCAGCATGTGTGCTTCTGGTCTGTCTACGCATCGGAGCAAGACCAAGTCAAAATTCCTCTTATAAAGAGTGTCACCGCTGAGGAAGAAGCTTCTAGCCAATCTTCTGAGGGTTTTCCTGTCTTTTCTGAGTGCCCCAGATGGGTACTGTTGTTTCTGAAGGAAGCATTTGTTATCGTGATACCAAGGTTTGTCGTCTATGACTGCTTCAATCGCGAAGATGTAGGTGGGCCGTTCAAGGCGCATTATGTCGATCTTAGGTAAGTCATTCCATTGACCTACACTAATCATGGAAGAGTGAGTGGCTAATGCATCAGCCATGTGATTCTCATCACGAGGGATATGATGAAACTCAACTCTGTTGAAGAAGGGTAGCAACCTTCTTACGTAGTCTTTGTAAGGAATCAATCCTGATTGGTATGTGTTCCAATCTCCTTTTATCTGATTGATAACCAAGGCTGAGTCGCCATATACGTCCAAGTTTTTGATCCTTAAATCAATCGCTTCTTCGAGACCTATAATACAAGCTTCGTATTCAGCCTCGTTGTTTGTACATTTGAACGTAAGTCTGGCAGTGAAAGGAATGTGGGTACCCTGAGGGGTAACAATGATTGCCCCAATTCCGTTTCCATAATGATTAACTGCTCCGTCAAAGATAAGTCCCCATTGGGAACCTGGTTCTGGCCCTTCACTGGGTAACGGTTCATCGCAATCTTTCATTTTTAGATACATGACATCTTCGTCTGGGAAGTCAAACCCGATTGGTTCTTGATTATCAATCGGTTGATGAGCCAAATGATCGGCTAAAATACTTCCCTTAACGGCTTTTTGAGCGTGGTACTCTATGTCATATTCTGATAACAGCATTTGCCAACGGGCAATCCTTCCCATGAGAGCAGGTTTTTCGAAGACGTACTTGATTGGATCCATTTCGGAGACCAACCAAGTAGTATGACGAATCATGTATTGACGAAGACGTTTGCCTGCCCAAGCCAAAGCACAGCAAGTTTTCTCAAGCATTGTGTACCGAGTTTCACAGTCGGTTAATTTCTTGCTTAGATAGTAAATGGCAGACTCTTTCCGTTTAGTTTCGTCTTGTTGGCCAAGTACACATCCCATTGAGTCCTCTAGAACTGTGAGGTAAATGATCAGTGGCCTTCCTTCCACTGGAGGTGATAGAATCAGAGGATTCAATAGATATTCCTTGATACAGTCGAATGCGGTTTGGTAATCTTCTGTCCAAACGTAGTCCTGGTTCTTTTTCAGTAATTTGAAAATCGGCGCACACGTGGCGGTCATAAGGAATATGAATCTGGAGATGTAGTTCAAACGTCCCAAGAATCCTCTGACTTCCTTTTCAGTTTTCAGAGAGGGCATTTCTTGAATGGCCTTGACCTTGTCAGGATCAACCTCAATTCCTTTCTGGCTGACGATGAACCCTAGTAGTTTCCCTGAACGGACACCGAAGGTGCACTTGTTGGGATTCAAGCGGAGCTTGAATTTTCTTAAACGTTCGAACAATTTTGACAGATGTTCAACGTGCTCACTTTCTATTTTTGATTTTGCAATCATATCATCGACATATACCTCGATTTCTTTGTGTATTATGTCATGAAAGAGAGTAGTCATGGCCCTTTGATAGGTTGCCCCGACGTTCTTCAAGCCGAAAGGCATTACCTTATAGCAAAAGGTGCCCCATGGGGTGATGAATGAAGTTTTCTCCATGTCTTTCGGCGCCATTTTGATCTGGTTATAGCCCGAGAATCCATCCATGAAGGAGAAAACTTTGAACTTTGCTGTACTGTCTACCAGCATGTCAATGTGTGGTAAAGGAAAGTCGTCCTTTGGACTAGCCTTGTTCAGATCCCTGTAATCAACACATATTCTGACCTTTCCGTCCTTTTTGGGGACGGGTACGATGTTGGCTAACCATTGAGGATATTCTGATGTGGCGAGGAAACCTGCATGAATCTGTTTCTGCACCTCCTATTTGATTTTGATGGCTATGTCCGGGTGAGTGCGTCTCAACCTTTGCTTTACTGGCGGACATTCCGATCTTAACGGTAAGTGATGTTCCACGATGCTGGTATCCAACCCTGGCATATCCTGATAGGACCAAGCGAATACATCGGGAAATTCTCTGAGAAGCTTTATCAAACCCTCTCTGGCAATTGGACTGAAAAGTGCCCCAATCCTGATTTCTTTTCTCTCTTGCTCTGAACCCAAGTTTACCGTTTCCAACGGCTCTTTGTGAGGTTCAATGGACCTTTCCTCTTGTCTGAGAAGTCGGGAGATCTCTTCTGGAATTTCTTTGTCATTTTCTTCTTCAGCCCCAAATACCGGGAACTCAAAGTTGGGAGAAGGCATCGGATCGTATGTTTCAACTGGGTTTAAAACAAGCAATCTGCATGACGTGATGATTCGTGTTTAGAAGAGATAGAGAAAATGCAAGTGTGTGCAGTGTTTTTATTTTATTACTGCTTGTTTTTATTATCGAATTGTTTTTTAGGATTACCATTTTCTGAAAAAGCAAAAAGAGAAAATAGCAATAAATGCGGGAAATTACAGAACGACGTTATTTTATTAATGAACAAGCCGATTCTTGAAACTACAGCCCTATAAAACAAAACTCTGTCGCTTCGGGCAAAGCGAAGAGGGAAATTTACAGAAAGCGAGCCCTATCAAAACATCCGTTTCACCTGGGTAGGGTGAAAGGTTAAAGATGGAAATTACTTTGACTGATGAACGATCTTCAGAACCTCGACGGCAACCCATTGGCGGCGAACTCCTCGGTGAATCACAAAGTCTGGCACCTTCCTTGATTTGTCTTCAGAAATAACGCTGATTTCAGGTGGAGCAGGATCATTGGAATCTGTCTCCTAGGAAGAATTGTCATAGGAGAATTCCTCTGTTGCATTTTGCATAGTATTGGTGCTCTTAGCTGTATCTCCCCATCCAGTTGGCTGGATATCTTCGAGTCTGATACGAGAGCTTTCGGGAGCGGTGTACTTGACCATATAGTCGTATTTTCCACTTGGTTCTCCCAGAGTGTCCCACACTTCCTTGGAACTGGAGGAGTCATCTCTCTCAATGACGTTGACCTCGGGAAAAGCATAGTTGATGAATTTAAGTCCGGCAAACGTTGCAAATTCATCTTCATGTTGAGTAGTTTCTGAATGACCTGAGTGTTAATCCCATGACATGGTGGGGACACAGGTATTCTGTTCGATGATGCTCAGCTGATTTTCATTGCTCGACTGACTTTCTTGCCCCAAGTTTCCTGGGTAAGGCTGCCACATTGGCAGACCATCCATTGGGCCATAGTAATCGTGGTCAAAGTTGTCTTTCATCAGAGTGTCCTCCTCTAAAGAATTTGGTGGAGCACGGCATCCTTCCGGATCACAATCTCCATATATCATTTCGACGTCTGACCTTGGTATAAATCTCGGACTCTGTGCGGGATAGCAAAATGGTGTAGGCACCTCTTCCTGAGACATATAACCGTCCTCATTAAGATAGGATTTCCATTCTTCATCTGGGTCAAAGGGATCTTCCTCATTGATAGTATGTACTACTTGAGACACTGGGTGAAGGAAACCTCCACTGTGGAAGAAATTTTGAAGGGGATGAAGAGTTTCATCGCTGGCAGCTGTCTGGGTACAGGTTGCAGAAAAACCAAGACCCTTCTTTGTTGTATTGCTAGTAGGAATGACAAGCTGTCCCCATCCGGTTGTATCGGCACTCTCGACCGCTTTAATAGCATCGTTGTATGAGGAAATCGAGGTTCCTTGTTTGAAATGATTGTCCTTGCTCACCGACAGTGCTTGGAACTGCGTTCCGATAACCTCCTCGGGTTCTATACCAGCAGATGATGACAAGTTACTCGCAAGCAAGGCCTGTTCCCCACAAATCGTGGCAAGTTGATCGTTCTTGACGAACTTTAGCTTTTGGTGGAGGGTCGAAGTAACCGCTCCAGCCTGATGTATCCAAGGTCTTCCTAATAAACAACTATACGTTGCCCGGATGTCCATGACCTGGAAAGTGACTTGGAAAGTGTGAGGACCAATAGTTATGGGAAGATCAACTTCGCTGATAACTGTTTTTCTAGATCCATCGAACGCTTTGATGACGACCTCGCTGATTCTCATCGGAGGGCCTTTGAATGATAATTGCATCAAAGTGGACTTCGGCATAACATTCAGGGCTGACCCTGTGTCTACCAGTACGCTGGCTAAAGCATCGTCCTGGCAGTCAACTGTAATGTTGTGCGCCATGTTATGACGGCGACCCTCTTCGGGTAATTCCTCATCACTAAATCCCAAATTATTGCAGGAAGTGATGTTCGAGACAATGCTATCGAACTGTCTAATTGTTACATCCTGTTCCACAAAGGCTTGCTCCAAGACTTTCTGTAGAGCCTCCCTATGCGCTTCTGAACTGAGCAACAGTGATAACACCGATATCTTTGAAGGAGTCTGTAACAGTTGATCGACAATGTTGTACTCACTCCTTTGGATGAGCTTTAGCATCTCATCATTATTTCTCGAAAGGTCGGGATTACTGGATTGACCGACTGGTGGATCGGGAGCTTTTGTCTGAAGTTCCTTTTCTTTGTTAAGTTCTCCAACTCCTCGGTTGAAGATTCGACCGCTCCGTGTTACACGACTGATGTCTGCAATATTCACGACGGAGGGTAATGGAATTTCCTTTCCATTTTCAACTGTCGTTGCACCGTATTTGTAAGGGATTGCCTTAGCTGATTCATACGGTAGTGGTCCCGGTAGATAGATGACTATGGGAACCTTCTGATTTTTCTGACCATCATAAGTGATCTCGATTCGTTCTCGGTTGGGAACTTTAGATTCGTCAAGTAGAGGAATAATGGCAAAAACATCCCTGGTCCTGTGATGACCAGAGATCGTGACAACATCCTCAACTTGCTCTACAAGGTAGTTCGGCGTCCAGTTGATAGGTCCAGAACCCGGATATGGATGAATCTCTCCACGATCCACCTGACCCTGAAGAGCTGCTCTCACAAAGTAACACACTTGGTTACTTTCCGAACAGACGCCACAACGTTCATAGTTGTGTGGTGGCACCTGGCCACGCCCACTTTGAATACAATGTAACCTCACTAGGTTAGCTTCCACTGATCGGACATCCTGACTCTGACGCGGAGTAGGATTCCTGTTACTGATACTAATTTGCTGAGTATCTTCATCCATATAGATTGGCATCCACCAGTGATTTAACAAGTGCTGAAGTGCCTCCTGGACAAGGGTACAACCTCGATCATTTTCGCAACCCGCTTTACAGCTTTGATAGTCATGTGATATTAAGAATCCAAGTCGGACCTGCTCAGCATGTAACTCTACCAGGTTGGTATTCATCATGCGGATATCGAAGATCTGAACCATGTTGATTTGATAGGAATTCCTATCATGGTAGTCTTGGATCCATCCAAGATCCATATGACGCTGGAGGGCCTCCGGTATGAAAGAGCATCCCTGTTTGTTTACCGAGCAAGTCAGACAGGAACTGTAATCGTGCCGCGGCAGATTATGATATTGGCTTTGCCTTGAGTGCATTGCCACCAAGTTGACATTCATTGCACGGATGTCGTGGTTCTGAATGACGTTAGAATTCGTGTAGACCATGTTAACTCCATGAACTCAGTGCTCTTGGATCCATCCGAGATCCATTTGTTCCTGTAGAGCTGCTTGCACCACAGAACATCCCTGGTTGTCTTTAGAGCAGATATCACACTGGTGATAGTTATGAGGTGGCACATGGCCATATCCGCTTTGTCTATAATGCATCTTGACCAGATTGATCTTTAACAAGAGTACATCTTGAATTTGATAGACATCGTTAGATTCTCTCTCAATCAGATTGACTGCAGCTTTCTCGTGTTGAGGCAGCGGGTTCGTGAGAACATTGGGATTCGTATCTTTGAAAGATAAGAGCCCGCTCCTAACAAGCTTTTGCACGTCAGATTTGAAATTGAGACAGTTCTCAATGTTATGCCCTGAACCTCCTTGATGATAAGGGCAAGTTTGATCCACCTTAAACCAAAAAGGCGGATTTTTCGGTACTGTAAGAGGAGATTTAGTCTGAATGTACCCCTTAGCCAGTAGTAATGGAAACAGCTCTGCGTACGTCACGGGTATAGGATCAAATCCTGGTGGCCGTGTTGTACGGTTGTTATTGTATGGAGGACGAGCCTGTTGAAGAGGCTGTTGTGTCCTTTGCTGGTCAGGTTGGCTCTGCGTAACCTGAGGTTGATATGTAGGAATAGGCGCAGGACTGATAGCAGGAGTCACAGCTGCTACTGGTTGATACCGACGCCTTTTCTTTCCGAGAGAGATATTCCCAATATCTTTCTCTTTTTTCTTAGGGAGAGTACTACCGTATTTTTTAGTACCACTCGTTGATCCAGTGTCTTTTGCCAAATGTCCTTCTCGGACGGCTTCCTCAAGACGTACGCCCATGCCGACCATCTCGGTGAAATCACTAGGCGCACTGGCAACCATTCGGTCATAGTAAAATGAGCTCAAGGTCTTTAAGAAGATCTTTGTCATCTCTTTTTCCTCAAGAGGTGGACAAATTTGAGCGGCAATTTCACGCCACCTTTGAGCATACTCCTTAAAGGTTTCCTTGTCCTTTTGTGACATTGATCTGAGTTAATCTCTGTCGGGTGCCATGTCCAAATTGTATTTGTATTGTTGGACGAAGGCAGTACCAAGATCTCTAAATGTACTGATCGTAGTACGGTTTAAACCCATGTACCATTTGAGTGCGGCACCGGTTAAACTATCCTGGAAGTAGTGAATCAGTAGGTCCTGATTCTCCGTCTGGGCTGACATCCGCCGAGCGTACATCACCAGATGGCTTTGAGGGCAAGAGTTAACCTTGTACTTTTCAAAGTCGGGCACTTGAAATTTATGCGTAACTTTCACATTTGGGACCAAGCAGAGATCTGCGGCGTCCTTTCCAAATAGATCCTGACCGCGAATGGCTTGCAGCTCCTTCTGCATTTCCAAGAATTGCTCCTGGAATTCCTCCATTCTGTCAAACATAGTTTCCTTCTTACCAGAAGGTGTCTGTGGAATCTGTCCTTCCGGGACAGCGCGCACCACAGGGGGTGGTACCGTGACTACGACAATGAGTCTTGGCGTCTCCCGAAGTTTGTAACCTTCAGGAGTCTTCAGTATGCCCCTGGCATCTTCGCTTTCCTGAAGTTTGTAACCTTCAGGCCCAGCGGCTTCTGTTGTGATTCCCTGATCTTCAGTGATCGGCGGAACATATCCTTCAGGGATATAGTTAACAGAAACCTAAACTAATGGGTCCCGAGTCCTCTCTGAAGAGAAATCGGGTGCTGATTCTGGTATCTTCCTTTTCTTTGACCAGGGCTCTTGGGCCGTTGTCGGGTTGTCATTCCTTTGCCAGGTGAAAGGAGCGAGCAAATTCCTTTGGTCATCCTGATTATCCACAGCATGTGCTCCAAAATCTCAATCAGAGCATCTTTCTCTTTCAGTAGTTGCTGTATTTTGATGCACTCTACATCGAGAGTGCGGTACTTGTTCTTCCAAGACCTTCTTTCTCGTTGAACTTTGTTGAGGGTAACCTGAAGCTTTTCAGTTTCCGTCATGAAGTACATGACAAATTCCCTCGGCGGAAGAATTCCGTAATGAGGATAAGGCATTTTTAGCTTGAGAGCTCTAGTTTGTACCCAATGGAGATAAGGCTCCACTGAGACACAGTTTGGTTTTCCTAGAGACTCTCGTCCTTTCTTAAGAACGTGTTTCCAAGCGTGCACTATTTCTATCTTTAGTGCTCTGTCGTTTTCTCCTTCCTTGAAGAAAAGACCTTCCAGATGAACACCCAGTGGATGTGTCTCATCGGGTATCCAAATTGACGGCGAACCAATACCGGATGATAGTTGATTCCTCCTTTAGTTCATATGAGGGGTACGTTGGGGAAGTTTCCACAACGGTCAATGATCCTAATTCCCTCATAAATCCTATTACACCAATCTATATCAGAGTTGGTAAGAGACATGATCTTCTGCGACCAACGTAAGGCACTCTTGCAATCCCAAAAAGCAGTAGACTTGGGCAAGTGAGAGATAAACCATTTATAAAGCAAAGGTACACATCATGTGATCTCCCCTCCGCTGTACAAATTTCCTGAGTGTACAGAATGATACGCATCTGCGAACAAAGTCAGCACAGGGTTTCCAATGAGAAAAAACTTAATGGAGCTAACATCGACGAAATTATTGATGTTGGGGAACAAAAATAACCCGTAGGTGAGCAAGACAAAAATGCTTTCAAAAGTAGTCACGTTTCCTATACTGCTAAAATACAGGGCATTCTTTGTCAAGAACTAGGTTGGCAAACCTTGGATGCCACCCTTGGTGGTTAGGTGAGTCCTAACTTCAGACTCGTCCAAATGAATTGCTCTTGCAATGGTCTGATTCTTTGGAATTTCTTCCAGTCCAGAAAATGGAGCTCGATCGGTGATATGTAGATCAATCAGATGAGAATACTCCTCCAGCGTTGGTGATAGCTGGTAATCCGAGAATGTGAAACAGTGATAAACCGGATCATAAAACTGAATGAGCGCATCCATGATTCCCTCAATCACATGGACTCTTAACAGTGGTAGTAAACCTCCGTGATTGGCTCTGAAAGCCTCTGGGTTAGTGATCATCCTCGCTAACCTTCTCAAATCCTCTAGCTTTGGAACCTTGAAGGTATACTGGTGAGTTCTCCTTCTACCGAAATCCATTAGTGCAATCCTTTTCTCTGATATTTGCAATCACAGTCTTAGTTTAATTTGAAAAACAGAGAGACTCGAAGAGAAATTTTTTGAATGTTTTAATGTTTTTTAGATGAATGCATGAATGCAGCACACAAAAACATAGAAAAAACATGGGGTCAAAGGGTCGTTGTCATGAAGTCAAGGCTCTACCCATCCCCAAAGGTTTATACTAGGGTGATTTTTGTACCTGTACTCATTATCATCAGCTCCTCCCAGGAAAGCAAAACAACAAGCGGATCGCCAGCGAGTTGTAGAGCAATCTTAGAGTAAGTGCCATTCACCGAAAATAGATCACCAGCCTCAAATGAGGGTAGTATCGTGTAACAACTATTTCCGATAGTTTCCGCACTACGAAAGGGTTTGGCTCCTCAGCTTCTCAGACTTAACAATCGGCCCATTGTCAAGGTGAGAGAATGGGTTGCATTGGTCAGCCTCCATTGAGGTTGATGGTCGACCTCGTCGCCATCACTTATCTTAAGTGTATACTCAATCTTTCCACATGCGGCATCACACGCATTCCCATTAGCAGAAAAATAAACACGTATAGTAATTAGGAAAAGCAGTATATATTTTTGTCCTAAACATCCTAGACCTTTAAAGCTATGAACCCTAGGGTTCCTGACAGAAATTGGGTTCCCCGGCGGAAGCCCCAATCTGTGGTATTCACACAAGAGATGAAAAGGAAGTCCGTGCCTAGATCTAACTTTGAAAGGCCCCACGGTGGGCGCCATTTTTCCGTTGGTGGCCGATTTTGGATGCGGTTCTTAAGCGCTAGTCGCTCTCTGTGGTTTGAGCTTAAACTACGGGTCGATTCATTTTTTATCCTATTGAAGCTGATGAAGGAAGGGAAATAGATGTCTCCAATTAACCCTGCTTTGCATACTGAGTTTAAACAGCGGTCTGTTAGGTTACGAATGCTATCAATGTGGGGGGCCTTTGTACTGGTTATTTGTATTTTCGCCAATACTGTTTTCTTTCTAGACAAAAGGTTTCTGGCGGGGAAAAAGGATTAGGATATTAAGACTGGTGCTTTTTGAATTACTGCTTTTGATTGATGGAGATATGGGATTTTGGGTTTTTGTTTAGTGTGCTCGCTAAGATCTTTTCTTTCGATCTTGTGCCTACGTATTCCCGTTTACCGAAATAGGGAAATCAGAGCGTTCGTAGTTCCTCCTATTCTATGGGAGGAAATTGGTTTTTGGTGTCTTGTTCAAAGCCCAAGACGTGAAGCGAAAGGGTAGTTTGTATCTTGTTCAAAGCCCAAGATGTGAAGCTGAAGGGTTTGTATCTTGTTCAAAGCCCAAGATGTGAAACTGAAGAGTCTATTTGTATCTTGTTTAAAGCCCAAGATATGAAGCCAGAAGGGTGTTGACTTTAGAGAGAATTTGTCATCTCTAAAGAGGGGGTTGTATGTCACAACTGTTGGGTGACTGGTTATAAAGGAGAATTACTTTAACCGAGATACGCGGATCCTAGCAATGCCATAATTTCCTTTAAAGGGGATTTTAACCTGAAGGAGAAGACTTTAACTCAGTGTAGAGCAATCCTATCTTTCCTTAGGAATTTCTCATGCTAAAAGAGGGACAGTGGCATGGATGTAGATAATCCAGAGGCTTGCCGCTTACAGCGATTAGATGAAGGGGAAGGAGTTGTTGATGTTTGTGTACTGTGAACGAGGCACAACTTTGATGCTAAAAGGTTAATTGGATTAACCAGTGGTTTTCTTATACAAAGCCTAAGAGGAGGCTAATATGTGTCTCGTACAAAGCCCGAGAGAGAGGCTAAAAGGTTTTGACTCAACGAGGGAATCTTTTGGTATCTCGTATAAAGCCCGAGATGGAGGCTATTTGACTCAAAAAGAGAGTTTTGTATCTCGTACAAAGCCTGAGATGGAGGCGAAAATTTGTTTGGCTCAATAAGAACCTTTTTGTATCTCGTATAAAGCCCGAGATGGAGGTGAAAGAGTGATTGACTCAACGAGGGAGTCTCTTTATGTGTCTCGTACAAAGCCCGAGAGAGAGGCTAAACGTTGTTTGACTCCACTGGGGAGAATCATTGTATAAAGCCCAAGAGAAGGCTAGGGTTACTGTGTCAGTTAAGTGACAGGTCCAGTATACTGATTTTAAAGAGAAAATCAGTTCTTATATGAGCAACACTGTACTCATGGATTTGATTCAAGGATCCGGGCTATTCCTGTTCTTTAAGGAAGCGGGAAATCCGAAGGGTATTGAGGCTGTCCGAGTCTGCGGGTTTCCTTCCTATTTAACGAAGGGGTCACTTGAGAATGTCTGGAAAACTCAAGGAGATTAGACTGTCCGTGTCTAGGGTTTTATCTTTTGTACTGTGCTTTGAGAAACAGTAGTAGACTCTACGAAAGGACTGTTCTATGCAAATGACTAAGTTCTGTTCCTATACCTCTAGGAGGTCGTCGGGACAATTTGTACGAAGCCCAAGAGGAGGCTGAAAACTTTTAAGAAGCCGACCGGTCCTTGTACTAAGCCCAAGAGAAGGCTATCATTCCCGGAGGAAGAGATCATTATACGAAGCCTAAGAGGAGGCTGTGAATACTTCTAAGAAGCCGTAGGGTCCTTGTACTAAGCCCAAGAGGAGGCGAGGTTGCTTTTAGGAAGCCTGTGAGTCCTTGTACGATGCCCAAGAGGAGGCCGGTGCTTTTAAGAAGCCCGTGGGTCCCCAAACCCCGAGAAATTCAAGGCAAGCTATTCACAAGGAATAGATCAAGTCAGGAAAGTTCGAGAATTTGGAAGAAACTCAAAGATGCCATTCACGGAGAATACATTCATCTCTGGGAATAGAGTTTCTTGACAATTCCTAATGAGGACAGCCGAAGAGAAGATTGTATCTGGTGATCCTATTGGGGATCTAGTTGTCTATTTCTACGAATAAACGAAACGGCGTCACCTAGTTCTAGACGTAGTTGCCGGGGAAACTCGAAATATCTATACTATTATTACACAGTTGATATGAGTTTACGAAAGAAGACTTACAGTGAAACAGCCCCACAATACAGTTATATGTATATGAAAGCGGTAAATGAAAGCGTATAAACACTTACTCGGTTGTAGAGCTTCCATGCTGTTTGGTTAGTTGTTCAACAAAGAAAGATTGAAAACAACAGTATATTCAAAATCAAAGGAGAAAGTGCTTTGAAAAAGAAAGATTTGGGGCTTACAGCTCAAGGAGAGGCCCAGGGTTTCATCAGTGAGCGCACTGTTTGAATTTGTACAGAGGGACTTATACAAGTGACTGAGGCCCAAAAAGGTTTTCTGTACAAAGGGATGGGTCTTACACTCTCTCAAGAGGCCCAAAAGGTTTTAGAAATGAAATGGGTCTTACTACTCGAGGGTAGGCCCAAGGTTATTTTTCAAAAGACGACGATCGCGCCGTTTGTTTTTGACGGTATCGGGACTTATACAATACACTGAGGCCCAAAAATGATTTGGTAAAAAAAGGATTGGGTCTTACACTCTATTAGAGGCCCAAGAGTTTTGAATGGGTCTTATATCTCAAGGAGAGGCCCAAGGTCATTTCAAAAGGCGATGATCGTGTCGTTTATTTGAAAATGTACAGAGGGACTTATACAACGGATGAGGCCCAAAAAGTTTTCTGTACAAAGGGGGTTGGGTCTTACACTCTAATAGAGGCCCAAAAAAGTTTTGAATGGATCTTATAGCTCGAGGAGAGGCCCAAAAGGTTATTTTTCAAAAGGCGACGATCACGCCGTTTGTTTTTGACGGTATCGGGACTTATACAATACACTGAGGCCCAAAATGTTTTGGTCAAGAAAGGATTGGGTCTTACACTCTATTAGAGGCCCAAAGTGTTTTGAAAATGATTTATGAGGGTTGAATTAATCCAAAAACCCTAATTTGTTTTCAAAAATGTATTTAATTAAATAAAAATTCAATTAAAATGATCAAAATTGTTTAACATATGAAAAACAAATTGTGATCTTGGATTAATGCTTCAAAAATTAAGTATTGACCTACAAAATAATTAGAAAGCATTAAAAGTTGCAAAATCAATGTAGAAAAAATATTTAAAATGTCAAAAACAATTAAAATATTAATTCTTTGTAAAAATATCAATTATATGAAATAAATAATATTTTTGGGATTTTTTGGGAAAATAAAATAATTTAACATTTTTGTGAATTATTAAAAAATGAATCAACTCAAAATCATTAAAACTCAGAGAGAAATTAATTTTTGAATCAATTAAATAAAATCACAAAATTCAAATATTTGAATTATTCAAAAATGGCGCCAAGAACACACCAAGAACACGCGCGTGTTCTGGGTTTGGCTGATTTGCATTTTCTCCTCAATCTCACTGATTACTTGATTATAACATGCAATCCACATATCATTATGCTCGTCTCAACCTCACGATCCTGTCTATGTCAATTAATTTCATTTAAATTAAACATATAACAAGAAATCATGAAAAATCCTCAAGAACCCTAATTTCTGCATGAAGGCCAGGATTTTTGATACACGATTCAAACAATGCAATTAATTGAGGGAAAACATTCCATGCATGATTATGAACATATGGCCAAATTATTGTGCAGCAAAAATTATGTGGATCATAGAGTTAGGAGAGCTCATGCTTACCACTTGCAGCTGGTGATCGTGATTTGTGTTGGAGGTGTTACAGCTTGGTTCCAATGATGTGGATAACTTCCCTAGGTGCCAAGTGATGTGTCTGAGTGCTTGGAATGGATTGAAATGGTTTGGAGTTGAAGATGGCACCTCAACTGCAAAACTGTCAAGAACTTGAGCAATTGGCTGGTGATTTTGTGAAATCTGTGTTCTAGATGTTATGTGAGTGTTTGGATCACTTCTATATGATGTATGTGAGGTGTGTGAGTGATTGGTTTGATTGGAAAAGTTCTCAAACTTAAAACCCGATAGCTACCTTGCTAAGAAAGGCATTTTTGCCAAATGAAAGAGATTTTGAGGAAAACATCTGTTAGATGGATTTGGTGTACTCAAACTGATCACAATTGAGCTCTATTTATAGTAGAGCAAGTTTGTTTTGCAAGGAATAGTGAATGGCAACTGGTAAGTAGGTTTGGCCAATGTTGGCAAATGAAAATCCAAGTCTCCTCTAGCCATTGACTAGAGGTTAGGGCACAGAGCTTTGGTTCCCTTGGTCTTGGATAAGTCTTGACTGATTTCAGATGAGAATGGCTCAGTCCATGTCACCTTGATGCTTCCATTGAATGCTTCAATCCAAATTTGGAGTCTTGTCCCTATTTTGGCCATTCTAGGTTCAACATGCTATTTCTTGTTCCATGGACTTTGGAGGCTTGGCTCAGTGATTATCCCCTTTAGATTCAATCCTCTGAGGTGTCTAAGTGGATAGGAGCATTTGAATTTGGCTGATTTTTGAAAATCGAGCAAAATTACAAATTCTGCCTTGCCTTTGACAGATTTCAGCAAGGCAACTTGCCAATGTCATATCTCATGACTCAAATGGAATTTGGCAATGTTCTTGGCCATTTTGGAAAGCCCTTACATGATACAACAACTGTTTGAACATGTTTGGTTTTGATCTCTTTTGAATCCAAGTGAAAAATCCCCCTACATTTGGTAAAAAGTGAAGATAGATTTGGACTTAGTGAAAATTTCACCAAGTGTTGGAAAAAGTGACATTTTCATTTTTCAGCCATTTTGATCACTCCAGAACTCAAAATCCTAAATGAATTGGACTTAGGTCTAGTTGAAGTTTTTGTAGAGGGTAATGAGGGCTAAAAATCCATCTTTGGATGGGAAAAAATGGCTTTGTGGTTTAGGAGTTATGATCCTCCAAAGTTGGTACCCTAACCACTTTATTTTTAACTTAGAAAATTTTCTAATTTTTTTATGGTTACCCCTTTTACAAGTTATCCAACTTTTCTTGATTTTTCTTGATGAATGATGATTCAAATCATACATTAACATCATTTTAGGGTTAAAAATCCATTTTGGTGAAAAATCTCAAAAAGTCAAAGTTGACTTTTGTGCACAGTTGACTTTTTATCAGATGAATTCCAAACTGTGCCATTCTTCATAAAATCATGTCCTTGACCTAAATCAAACTTGATGGACATGTTCCATGGGTGTCATAGGGCATATTGAATCATGTCTTAGGGCTTGGGAGCATGTCCTGGTCAAAATTCAAAGTTACAGTTGACTTTTTCCTTAAAACCCTAATTGTGGTGCAGATGAAATTGAGACTTGTTGCTCAAGCTTCTTGGATTAATCCATTGTTCCAAATGGATCAATATGGTATATTAGAGACCCTGAAACCCTCTCTTGAGGTCTTGGTTCATGATTTGTCCCAAAAGTCAACTTAGGGGTGAATTAGGTCAAGAAACCCTAATTCCTGATTTTTGATGTATGCATCCCCTGAGGCAAAATTGACTTGATGAATGGGTCCATGAGGTTCCATGGAGTATATTGGGTTGTGTTTTGGATCTTAGGCTTGTGTCCAGATGAAATTTTTCATCTGGAGGCCCTGGTCGACCAAAACCCTAATTTGGTGATACTGGCGATCTTGAGACTTGATCCACCTAAAAGGGAGCAGCCTTGTGCTTGATCCTTGAAGTGGGAGTCCTTTTGATCCATTGTGGATATTTGAGAGGTTAGACAAGTTGAAGATCATGTCATTCCTTGATTGATCCTTTGCCTAAGGCTCTGAAAGGGCTTGAAACCCTAATTTTGATTGTAGTGAATGCTCACCCATCTTTGGGGAGGCTGATGAAGCATGATGGTTCCTCCATACTGTGATGATGATTTTCACAATGATGGGAATCTTAGTGGTCAAAATTTGGGGTATGACAGTAGGCATAAGCGATAAGTCTCCAAACACAAAAATCTTAAAAAATATTTCTCTTCTCATCTCCCTAATCTCTTTTCAAACAAACCTTTTCAAACCAAAAAGCGTAGATATTTCAAAGGTTTCCTATAGAGTACTATAGAAGTTTTGGGTGCTAACACCTTCCCTTGGTGTAACCAACCCCCTTACCTAGTCTCTGTTCATTTGTTATTGTTTTAGAACTTGTTTAAGCTTCGTTCACTCTTTTTCCTTTCCTTTTGGATAAAATAAAAGTGCAGCGGTGACTCTTTCTTTATGAGTTAAGTTAATCAATAGCTTACACTCATAATTTTTGTCGCTACAGAAAAGTGGCAACTCTGCTGGGGATTAACTGGTTCTTAGTGGGTTCGGCCTACTTTGATTTATTAATAATTTATCTATTTAATTTGACTGTTATTGGTTGTTCTGTTTGGGTGATCTTGAAAGGTGAGATAGATCCTATACCTAGATCTGAGAGCTCTTATGATAGGAGGATGGTATAATCAAGGGCGCTTCTAGGGAGTAATCCTGAACAAGCTAAATTGAGAATCCATCCATTCAGTTGAGGCTTCCTCGGAATTACTGATGTCTAGTGAGTAATCGCGAAAAACATTACTTTTTCCGACCTCAGGCCCATGACACTGAGGACTTTAGTATTCCATTTACCCCACTTGGCCTATTAGGATGTAGTACGGTGGCTATGAAGGTGTAAACCTGAAATAGTTGATACGCGATACTACACTCAGACAAGGTTCTCTTGAGAATATTACTGATTATCGAGTAATCAACGTGCTAGTAATATCCGAAAGAGGATTGAGGACTCTGGGAACTTTTTAGAACTTTGTTCGGCAGGTGTTATGCCCTTAGTACATACCTTTGTGGGTTGGTTCTTAACCTTGGCTCCATGCTCGTGACTCGGACCCTTTGACCCGTGTTCTTTGTGTGATCTTGTTTGTGGCTGTGACTTCCATGAACTCTTGCATTCATGAGCATACACTTGCATTCATTCAAGTTGCCAAAGAAACTCATTTCAACTGTCTCCTTCTTCAGTTATTTGTTCACCGTTAAGCTGTTTCCTCAACACAACTATGGAACTAGAGCTGTTGTCAGATTGAGAATGGAAAATCAAGAACAACACAATGCAAAAGTCAGAATGGAAATTGATGAGTTGAAGGCCGGCATGACCAAGCTCACAGAAATGATGCAAGTTCTGATTGCTAGTGGATAACCACCTCAGAGGACCGTGATCTCTGAAATCTCAATTGCTGCTGTTAACCCTCCACTAATCCAGCAACCAGCTACTACTTGGCCAGAATTTGGGATACCTCCAAATTACTCGCCACCCTTTGCAACTAATCCAATGGCTGACCCATTTGTACTGCCAGTATCTTCAGCTCCATTGTTCACTGAACCTCAGCCTGTTGTGCATACTTGACCGTGCGACACTGACGTGTCTGTTGGATAATAACTACAAGTATAAATTTGTTCATTTAGTTTTAAAAAGGTTGTCGAACCCACAGGGATTGATAATCAAACAAATGTTATCTATTGTCACTGCGCAAAGCTAAAGCTAAGGGTTAAAACAATAAGAACGGGAAGAAAAATACTAATTGCTAAAATTTTGAAAACGATGAGGAAACGAGTCTGGAATATAAATTCTGTGTTCCTAAGGGACTTGTAAAGTTCTGGTGCTAATTATGATTAAATCTAGTTTCGTAGAAAATATCGACTTAAAGACTCCGTCTCACACTCTCGCGCTATTGACAAGAACCACACTTCCTAACCACTGGATTTTGCCCTCGCTTTCCCGTTTCAATTAAAAAGCGTGTTTTGAAAGTCAATGAGATTCTAAACGATTCCCAAAGCATTCTCGCTGCTTTTAGGATCGTTGCCTAGTTTCCACTATCCGGTTCATTCCTTACACTCTCGCGCTATCGGCCTGACCCTTGGTTTATTTTTCACTCTTTGACAAAACATTATATCATGCAAAAATGGAAACTACAACCAAAATAACACATAATCATAATTTTCCACCTAATATTTCTATGGAGTCCTGTAGATAACGACAATCCTCATACGCCGAACTCAATTAATTTAACAAGACATAATATTATCTACAACTAACATGTTCACAACAATTATACTTTCAACTAGCATGTTAAACGAATTTAAAGTAATGACAAGTGCAAGTAAATAAATGAGAAAAAGACCTAAAAATTAAGTAACTGCAATTCAAATTAAGATGTCGGCAGACTTCGTTCGTGATCCAAGAGTACAGCAATGGAAAAAGGAAGAAAAAAAAAACAATAACAATTGCGACAATCCCTCGATGTGAGTTATTGTCGCTTTTACAAATGATTTACGCCTAAATATTAAACGGAATTTTCACAGTGCTTCTGCACATCTCAGATGCTTCGGAAACCTCCCTAGAGGGCCTATATATAGAGGAAAAAAGTCTGGACAACTCCCCAAATCGTGCCTACAGATGGAGGGAAAAGCAGTTGATAAACTGCTGAGAAACTACCCACTAACGCAGAATTGCCATCTGCGAAATAACGGCGAACACCATCTTGGGGCAATGGCAAACGCCATTGCTTCTTCATTAATATGATGTGGACATGGCTGGCAATG
Organism: Lathyrus tuberosus; assembly: GCA_022829125.1. NCBI lineage: Eukaryota > Viridiplantae > Streptophyta > Magnoliopsida > Fabales > Fabaceae > Lathyrus > Lathyrus tuberosus. The sequence continues at coordinate 17,393,491 of JALAZF010000040.1, forward strand.
GCGAGCACCATTTAGGGGTGGCGAACGCCATATCAACAGAAATAGCAGATTCTTCACTTTTTACTACTCTTTTGCTCTTTTAGCTCCTCTTTCTGATTTTTCTCCCGAATCCGCAACGAACGGGGCCGACAACTGCAAAATAACAAAAACATAGTAAAAGTGACAAAAATAATAAAATACGAACGAAAACATGTACGCTATAGGCCTAAAAACACGATACGATTCCTCGTTATCAAACTCCCCCACACTTAACCGTTGCTTGTCCTCAAGCAATCTCTGAACTCGATGAAAATAGTAAGCACAATGTCTGAAACATAGGCACGATAAAAATCTAAAAGGTACGAGGCTGCTAGGCTAATCCTAAACAGATAGGTACTAGATATCAATAACAAGGACACCGTAATAACACACATCCACATTATGCGGACAAGAACTCCCCCTTATGCAATATCAATCCGAATCATGCTATTATAACTCAACCTACATTCTTCGTCTTTTTTCCCCTGTTTTTCATTCTCGCGCAATCACATTAAGCCCGTTATCCCCGCACTCACATGGTAAGTTAACCTGTTAGTGTTTAATGATCTCAATATCTAATTTTCGCACTTTTCTTTTCTTTTTTTCTTTTTCTTTCGAATTGCAAGAGTCTGATCCGTTGGGATAAATGGCCGGGTGAGGACCACCTAACTTAGAGGAATTGTATCCTTTTATTCGCTAATTCTATAAAATCATTCAATTCAATTTTTGAGATCAAACACGTATTTGCATCAGTTCATTACTTAGTGTGTGCTTTAGGATAGTGCTGACTGCTAGTATAAACTACTCAAGAGGCTACTACAAAAACTTGGAACTCAAGACCTTGACATAATAGTTATTCAAATAGTTTCCACATACTTAGGGAGTTTGGGGTGTTAGGACGATACTGATATTATCGAACTTTCCCAAGTCTACCTAACATAGCCTAAGAATGAGAAACAACCTATACTCTCGGAGTGTCATGCCATTGAATCAGGACAAAAAAGATTACTGGGGGTCAATTTTAAGGGAGTTTTATAACAAAAATAAAAAAAAGTAACATGCAATAGGACTCAACACCGCACATATGACTCGATCACACAAACAGGAAACAATTTACCAGAAACTAACTAGAAAACATAAAAACAAACATAAAATGGAAAAAAAAAGCAGTAAAGCTCCTCCCCCACACTTGAACCAAACGTTGTCCTCAATGTTTCAGTACAAGGTGAAAGAAGGAGTAGAAAACCTGGTGTGAGGCTCAGTGATGCCGGCCATAGCCGCGGTGACTTCCGAATCCTCTATCTAGTCTAGGTTGTGGAATATGCTGCATAAGCTCTCTCATATCCGCCACCTATGTCCTCAGTCCTTCCATCTACTCAATGAGGTCACCCATATCATTCTCAGTCCTATCAGCAAAATCAATCTGCTGCTGGCTAACCTGGTCAATGGCAGCTCTCAGTTCCATCCTGCTGTCTCTGCATGCTCCGAAGGAGTAGATCATGCTCCGCTTCCGTATCGTTCCGATGCCTGAGCTTGGAGGGGATGTTATCAAGGGAGCTCCGGATGACGATGTAGTCGTACTCCTCGCGGGGCTGGTATCTGGCTGAGGTGTCTGTAAAATGGTCAGAAAAAGCATGTGTGGTGTGTGCACGAGTGCTAGTCTCTGAAGGGTCAGTAGTGCGGGCACGAGTGCCAGTCTGTGGAGCATCTCGCCCCACAAGGTTATCATAATCTCGGTCAACCATCTCCTCATCATGATTAGGGGCCTCGACATTAAAGATCCAGTAAGTACTAATGCACACGTTAATGCATGCTGCGCAAGGTAAAGTAACGCTCCTAACCTCTCAGTTACTAATCATCAAATAGTATCTGCCGCCTGGTTTGTTCTTAATAAGGTGCATGGCATGGCAGTATTCTAGATCACTATAGGGTGTTCTTAAAGTCTCAAGGGTATCCAACTTAGTTTGCAAGTTTAAAGCAAGGGCTATAGAGGTAATCAACCCGCCAACACATATAGGACCACGTGTTCTACCGCTGGCAGAAGCAAGGTGTGCTAAGAGGAACGGTGTCGGGTTACTTTAGTCTCAGAAAGTGCACAGTAAATAAAGAAGAGATCTTTGGAATTCACATTCCCAGTGTTCTCCTGGCCCAAGATTGTGTTAGCTAAGGTACGGTGCAGATACCTAATGGCTGGGTTATGAATGGCGGTGGCTTTAAGACCTTCCCAGGTGGTGGTAGTTTTCCCAGGTATTTGCTGCCAAAAGCCAAGAGCACTAGGCTCCCAGTTGCTGTCAAGAGGGGCTTGGCAAGTATACTCTTCTCCACTAGGGAACTGAAAAATGGCGCCTATTTGGTCATGGGTAAGTGTGAAATTCCTATTAAACATCCTAAAAACAACAGTGCCAGTGGTGCGAGAGAGTCCGGTGGAATAACGAAAAGAACTTAAAAACTCGTAAGTAAGCCTAGTGTATGTGGGGCTGGTTAAGGAACAGAAATGCGACATACCTAGGTTGTTAAGCATCTAGTTGATGTTGTCGGATAGGCGTAAGTCTCGGACAACAGTAGTATCAATTACGGTGTTGCAAAGTCCGACCTCATGAATAGCTTGCTTTAATTTGCTTTTTGATGCTCACCATCAATGCCTTCCGCGAAAGAAATGCCCATGTAGTTAATATCTCTTGCTACTCTTGGAGGCTTGATGATATTAGGATGGATTATGGAGATTTGGAAAGAGTGAGTGTGGATGATTTTAGGGAAGAAGAATGGTTTGTGAAGTGAGAAAAATGGGATGTTATGGTATTATATAATGATTAGAAGGAAGTTGGATGGTTGGGGGTTGGAGTAGGAGTTAATAGTGATTAGTGAGGTTGGTTATGAGAGGAGTTAAGAGATTTGAATGGATTTTGGTGGAAAAATGCGCAAAGACAGATTGGAAAATGGAAAACTGTCTATTTTCCTAATATGGCGAACATCGTTTTAAACATATGGCGAACGCCATGTCCTTTAAAGGTTATATATTTGAGATTTTAAACCAATGGCGAACGCCATGTAAACCCACGAACACAATGGCGAACGCCATTAGGCTAAAATTCGCAGGTTTTGTTTTTGCTCAGAATCATTGCAATTTTTGTTCTAAATGAAATAAATACATTAAAATAAATAAACGTGTGATATAAAATGAAAATAAAACAACTGGAAAGGGAAATTACGATAGATTAAACAACTGCAACATGTTCGCGTCGATGGCTCGATGGTAATGTAAATACAAACGGTCAGCAAAGGAAAAATACATAATAAAAACCAACAATACAAACTATGAAATAAGGAAATGGTACATCTAATACTATTAGCCATCACGACGCCTAATGTTAGACTCAGTGAAATGCCTCATCGAATATACTTGCTGGAATGGGTGATCGAACTGTTCATTAGCAACGTCCATAAAACCGAGGAGATCAACTCAAATAAAGGTGAGCTCTTCTCTAAGGGTATCAACCTCAGACTGCAGAGTAGAGATAGTAGCAGCAACATCAATAGGAGGATGGGCACCAGATATGTGAGAAACAACATCATGGAGAATGGCATCCCAGACTTCATAAGGCTGAGGGCTGTAAGGTGGAGTAGGTGACTCGCTTTGGCCCTCTAAATCATAAAGCCAATTATCCCGGTTGTGAACATTAGTTTTCTCATGGTTGGGCAATGTAAAGTTATGGACCACTTGGTTATCAATGAGGAATTCAAACTCTGCAGGTCCTAAATTAGCAATGATGCCACGGTTAAAGCAAAAGTTCAGGTGCATGGGACGAATACCTCCAAAGGCATGAATACGGTTAAGTTGGTATCTCAGGCCAATGGCATCATTAATCATAGTAACTAACCCTCCTATGAGATTGGTACCTTGGGTCTCATGGGCAATTCTGTTCAGGTTGGCTAACGTATAGGGAGCGGCATTCACAGGTCTTCCCTGAGAGGCTCAATACATTATAAACAACTTATCCTTTGACACATAAGTAATGTTTTCATCCTTACCAAATAGTGTATGGGCTAAAATATTATAGAAATAGCGGATGGCGGGGTTATGGATATTCTCTGAAAACATGGTGTGTGGCTCAGGGTGGTAATTTCTAGTTATGGTTCCCCAAAAGTAGTCAAGGTTAAGGTTGGTAAAGGCATCATCAGGAGTTATGGTATAAGCATCAAGACCATTCGGAAATCCCAAAAGAACAGCCATCTCGTGGTGGGTGAAGCGATATTTGGTTCCAAACAATCTGAAGGTAGCTAAGCCTCTGGAAAATCCAAAACCTCGGATAGGATCATAGTAAAGGGAACTCAGAAATTGAAGGGCGAGCCTACGTTACGGGGTAAACCTCTTTCTCACAGCAAAGTTATCCTAACCTATTTGGTTGAGAAGGTACATCACACTATCTCTGATTCCTAAAGTGGTCAAGGTGAGTCCATCAGGATAAATCAGTAATGCCATCTCCCTCTGGGCTAAAACCTCGAAACGACACCTTTGAGCTTCGTTCTAAAGACAACCTCCATATCATCAAAATGCTCCATTCTCCTAAGTTAGTGACAAGATATCCTAAGCTATGCTATCCTCAAATTAGATAGAGATTACGCTATTAGTGGATTGTACCGCAAGGAAGTGTTAGAATAAATAATAATAATAATAATAAATATAGTAATAATAATAATAAGAAGAGTAAGAACGAAATCAAAATGCAAAAGTAACAGTTATAATAAGAAAATTAAAAATAAAAGAGAGAATAAAGACTAAAGATCGTAGGTTTCCTCCTACGCAACACTTCGTTTAATGTCGGTAGCTCGACATTCGATCGGAGTCTGGCTATTTCTTTGAAAGAGCGGGTAGCTCTTCTAACTTGTAACTTATGCAGAAATCCATGTTTTCTATGTTGTGGTAATGCTTAGGTCGCTGCCCGTTTACAACGAATGTCTAATTGGATTTTCCTCTTATTTCTACGGCTCTGCTTTGGAAAACTTGTATAACCTCGAAAGGGTTAGACAATCTAGAACGGAGTTTTCCTAGAAATAATTTAAGTCAAGAATTAAATAGAAGGACTATGTCACCCTCGTTGAACTCTTGCCTCGTTATTCGTTTATCATACCACTGTTTAGTTCTTTCCTTGTAAATCCGGACATTTTCATAGGCATTTAGTCTAAGTTCTTCTAGTTCATGGATGTCCAAAATTATCATCTCTTCTGCAGATGTGCAATTCATATTTAGGGTCTTAATGGCCCACTAAGCCTTATGCTCAAGTTTGACAAGCAGGTGACATGATTTACCATAAACTAATTTGAATGGGGTGGTTCCTATCAGAGTTTTTTAGGCTGTCCTATAAGCCCGCAGAGCTTCATGAAGTTTTGTAGACCAATCCTTCCTAGAAATCGCAACGGTTTTCTCTAATGTCTGCTTAATTTCTCTGTTAGAAACCTCAACTTGTCCAATTGTTTAGGGGTGATAAGGTGTTGCTACTCGGTGTCGCACTCCATATTTGAGCAACAATTTTCCAAAGATATTTGAGATGAAATGGGATCCACCATCGCTAATGACAACTCTCGACACACCGAATCTGGGAAAAATCACATTCTTGAAAAGTTTGATGACTACTCGTGCAACATTAGTAGGAGAAGCTACTGCTTCGATCCATTTTGACACGTAATCAACTACGACGAGTATGTACTTGTTGCCAAAAGAAGACGGAAAAGGACCCCTGAAATTTATACCCCAAACATCAAATACTTCTACTTCCAAAATACCGTTTAGTGACATCTCATCGCGTCTAGAGATGTTGCCAGTACGTTGGCACCGGTCGCAATTTGTAACCGCGGTGTTGACATCCTTCTAAAGGTTAGGCCAAAATAGGCCAGATTGTAAGATTTTCGCACAAGTCTTTGAAGTGCTTGCATGCCCCCATAGGGTGCAGAATGGCGGTGAGATATGATATCCTTTACTTCTGATTCAGGGACACATCGATGGAAAATCCCATCTGCCCCTTTCTTGAAAAGCAGGGGCTCATCCCAATAATAATATTTAAGATCATGGAAGAATTTCTTCTTTTGTTGGTAGGATAAGTCTGGTGGAAGTACTCCAGTTGCCAGGTAGTTGACAAAGTCAACATACCATGGCAGTGTGGTTTTTATGCAAATCGGTTCCACAACTTCATTCGTTCCCGCGTCATTATAAACTAAAGAACATTCGCTTGTTTCACTTTCACTTTCTAACTGGGCTACAAGTCGATTATAAAAAAAATCATCATTGGTGGGCACTTGTTCGGGTCCTTGGTCCTCAATCCTAGAAAGATGATCTGCCATTACATTTTTAATCCCTTTCTTATCTTTGATTTCTAAGTCAAACTCTTGTAAATGCAGAATCCATCTTAAAAGTCTCAGTTTAGCATCCTTCTTACTTAGTAGGTATCTAATTGTGGCGTGATCGGTATAGACAATTATTTTTTCACATACTAAGTAGGAACAGAATTTATCTAAAGCGAACACGACAACTAGGAGTTCCTTTTCTGTGGTGGCGCAGTTCATCTGCGCATTGTCTAAGGTTTTGCTTATGTAGTAAATAGCATGAAGCTTTCTATCATTTCTTTGTCCTAAGACAACGCCAACGACATAGTCACTAGCGTCACACATTATATCAACTAGTTTACTCCAATTGGGTGGTTGCATAATAGGTGCAGTAATAAGAGCATTTTCAGATGTTCGAACGCTTTCAAGCTTTCTTCATCAAATATGAATTCAACATCTTTCATTAATAAGCCCATTAGTGGTTAGGTTATTTTAGAGAAATATTTAATGAATCTTCGGTAGAAACTGACGTGTCCCAGAAAACTACGAATTTCTCTAACGGTTTTTGGAGGTTGAAGATTTTCTATAATTTCAATTTTTGCTTTATCTACTTCAATTCCTCTATCGAATACTACATGTCTGTCTTACCCCAAATTTTACCCTTAGATTCATTGATCTCTTGCATATCATCTAGGTCATTCATATTTCATAGCTAACCAATTTGTCAGGTTTTGCTTTGTTTTGTTTCCTGTGAATTATGGTTGCTTCAAAAGGCATAAAGGACTGATCAATCAAAGTTTTGGATGAATCATCAACCAAGCAAGTTCTCATACTTTTAAGAGGCCTCCGTTCCTCAATAATCCAGTGCAATTTGGTTTCATCACAAGTTCTTCGAGGCTCAGGCCTTGCGGGACTGAATCAAGTATTAGGCAAAGTCATCAGTGCTTCATGATTGAAGAATCATCTGAATCCAGTTTCTCTTTCAATTAGGGTTTGGTGCAGTAGAAACCCGGTTTATATTTCAGATCAGGGTTTTGTGAAAAGATCAAAGTTTATCTGATTGAAGTCAAGCTACAGAGTCATCAAAAGTTAAGGCATTTGGTCTAAATTTCAAGACATTCACAAATCCTGATTATTATGGTTCGTGTCCCTGGCATGGGAGAATCCAAACTTTCTATTCAATTCAAGATCATTTCAAAGGTGGGATCAGGATGTGTTGCCACTTCTCATGGAATTGATTCAGGATTTCAATATATTTCTGGTATGATTTTGATGAAGAGTTGAAAATGTGGAAATTTAGTTTCAAGGATGATTTGTTGGTTCAAGTCAGGAGTGTCACTTATTCAGGTCTTGTTTCAAGCGGTTCATTTTTAGTCATTTCTCAAGATTTGAATCAAGATTTCAAGTTTCTTTCCGAATTCCATATCAAGTTCCAAATTTGCAAGTTTCATTCAAGATTCAATTCCAAGTTCCATTACAAATTCTTCAAATTCAAGTTCAAGTTCATTATTCCATTTCAAATTGCCAATTCTATTCAAATCCAATTTCAATTCGATTTTATTTTCAATCCAATTTTATTTTCAATTCAAGCTCAATTCCAATTTCAAGTTTCATCTCATGTCAAGTTTTCAAGTCTCAATTTCCATTCATGTTTCAAATTCAAATTTCATGTCAAAGTTACTAATTCAAGTGTCAATTTCATTCAATTTACAATCTCTATTCTAGATCCATTCAAATTTATTTCAAGGTTTCGATTTCAAGTTTCATTTCTAATCAATTCCAATTTTTAATTCCAATTCATCTCAAGTTCCAAAACTCAAGTTCATGTTCAAATTCATGGTCTCATGTCTTCTAATCCTATCCAAAGTGCAAGTGCAGTTCCATCTCATACTCATTTTCAAATTATATTTCAAAATCAAGTCCATTCAAAGTTCAAAAACCCATATGCAAAGCCCATCACCATATTTTTTTTCAAGCCCATGTTACAATAAATAGAATGTCCATTTACACAAAATAATTTACACCAAAAAATAGAAAAACAAAATCACTTATCCAAGGAAGGCCACGCAGCAGCTTTTGTTTTTTTTTCAATCATACACTTCCTCTTCAAAAATATCACCCACAAGCCATTTCATGAAACAAATACGCCAAAAACACTCCAAGTTGCTACTACCAGTTACATATCAACTACAAGCAGCCAACATCCAAGCCTTTTATGCGAAACTTCCAAGCTGCTGCATCACGCCCTACATGGCTGTACAATACAAAACACTTTCAAACCACAAGCTCCTAAAAGCTAACACACCAAGTCCAAACGATACAACTTAATAAGAAATTGAAATTTTCATTTTCATAGCTCTCTATTCCAAGTCTCAGCCGCATCCCCACCTTCCCCAAAAGCTTTCAAAACGACAACCTGCAGCAAACCCGCATGACTCCACCCTGTACAAACAACACGATAAACTTCCTAGCAGCCACTACCTGCAATTTGAAAAACGCATACACACCTCACACCATTTTCCTCCAAGGCACAAACGAGCCTGCTACACAGCATTCGTACAACAGCAACACACATGACAATAACCGACCAACCTACACAGGCAAGGATTAAATGATTAAAAAAACTGCTGCAATGGTACGTGTTGTAACCCAAAATTTGACCTCCCTCTTTTGCCTTTTTGCATAAGCATGTGCATTCGCATCGTCGGCACACGCATTGGCATTTTTCTCTATGTGTTTCTTGTTACAGGACTTTTAGGTTTTCTAGCCCGGCTGATATCATCCTCATAAGATTGCCATCATCATCAAAACAAGCACAAAATGAGGGTTTCTATGCCTATTCATCAATACAAGAAGTGGAAAATCGAAGCCGGGACCACAACACCATTTTTTAGGCAAATTGGGCATATTTTGGCCTGGTTAATCGATTAACCATTTGCAGTGCAATTGTGTTAATCGATTAACACAGGCAGAATAGGCACAATCTACTGCTTTTTCATGACAGCACCTTTGCACACACTTTGGTCTTGGATTCTACAGTATTCTAGCCGCATGTGGAATATTCTAGACATCTCTAGACATTTCAAGGCTATTCAATTCATTCCAAGTGCATTTATTCTAATGCTTCACTTCAAATTAAGGGCACCATGTTCCTTGTTTTCCAAGTAATGTGGATCTTTGGATGTTGGAGCTCATCTTGGGATTGTTACCGAGTTGGTCCTAACTAACCGAGTTAACCGCTTTGACTCGGTGAGTCAAGTGTAACTAACTCCTAGCCTAGTTCCAAACCCAAAGCTAAGTCTAAAGCTAATTCTAAACCTCTCACACTCCAAACCAAAAGTCTATATAAATACACCTTCACTCACTTTTCAAGTGATCCACCATTTTTCACCAAATTTCTCACATTTCACTCTTAATTCTCTCACATTCTCTCTGATTTTTCTCTGCTACTTCTTCATCTTCATCTCAATTCTCTTCCAAAGCCTTACGAAAGCTCTTAATTCACCATTGAAGAAACGCTACTTTCACCTTGAATGTGCTTTTTCTTGAGCTTAACCTTCACCATCATTCCATTATACTGGTTTTTGTGGAGTTTCAGTAGATTTTGGATTCATCTCAAGTGATTGATTCAAGCTTCTTCGGTGATAATTCTCATTTCGGAGTCTTCGTCGCGATATGATCGGTTTCGATACGTTTCGACTATAATTGAAGATTCCTCTGGTTTTCTTTGATTAACTTCATCAAGATCACATTGAAACATTTACCAAGGCACATCACAACCTTGTAGGTTGGTGGATCTCATTCATTTTACTGTTTCGATTGTTTTCGTATCATTCGCGATGTAGTTTCGATGTTTTTGTATGTGAATTGATTATACCATTGCTTGATCCATGATCTTGATTGTTTAATTTATTCTATTGTTGATCATTTGCTGCTTTTAAACTTGATTTTTCGTGCATAATTGTTTTCCCTAGCATTAGAGTGATTGCATAATAAAAAAGTTGGTCAAAAGCACTTTTCAAAACTGATTTTCTACTCCCTATCCAGTGTTAATCGATTAACACTTTGCAGTGCAATAGTGTTAATCGATTAACCAGTGTTTTTTTGCACTTTTTCAAGTGTTAATCGATTAACACTTTGCAGTACAATAGTGTTAATTGATTAACCAGTGTTTTTTTGCACTTTTTCAAGTGTTAATCGATTAACACTTTGCAGTGCAATAGTGTTAATCGATTAACACTGAACCAGAAGGCCTTTTTTTTTGCATTTTCAAGTGTGTTTGCCATGCCTTCTTCATTTTAACTTCCATTGATTATCATGCTTGATTGTATGGGTGTTTTAAGTGTTATTTCACTTCTAGTTGAAGCATATCCATGAGCTTTCGATGCACATTTTTGGTTATTTTTTTATTCTTGGCATTGTATGAACATGACTATGCTTGCACTATCTTTGTTCACATGGCACATGATTTTGTGTTGCATTTTGATGATCATTTGACACTGTTTTGCACCTTCCATTTCATGCTTGCATTAAGTTTATTCTTCATGGATAAGCTTAATTTTGTATAATCAATAATGCACCCTTTTGCCTTAATAGTTTTTTAATTCATATTGGAAAATTGTTAGCACTTTCCTCCCTTTTGATTGTTTAATCGAAACTTCATTTCGATTACCGATCCTTCCCATTCGCTCTCTTTAGGATTCCTTTAGATCTTGCTTTCTCTTGGTTGCCGACTGAGTTAGAGTTCGCGCAACTTGGAGCTGTCCATTTCAACTTCTGCATTACGCCATGTGTGTTTTAGAAGGAATGAGAAGGGAGAATTCCTACTCTCATTTTTACTACTTCAGGTAGGGGATGAATGACCCTGTGCTTGGCTTAGTCACCTCTATCTCCAGGAGGTAGTGTACCTTCTTCTCCAGTCGAGTCAATCTTTGATTTACTCCTATCTCTTTTAATCTCTTTTGGTCAACCACCTTTCTTTGGGTTAAGATCATTGTTCTTGTGCTAACAAAATCTCTTTGTTTCAATACCCTTCTTCCTTTTCTTGTGGTGAATCATTGTTTTTTGATTCCCCTGAAGAGTCTCAACCCCTTTTTCTTCGGTTAATCACAATCTTTCTGTTAAAACCGAATCCTCAGGAGTTCGCAACCCTTGTTTGGTTTTTCTCCTTTTGTTTGGTTAATCACTGTCTGTCAGTTAAAACACCAATTTGCACTCCTTCTCAGTTAACCACAGTCCTTCTGTTAATACACTGAGTTCCTTGGGCTAATCACCTTCTCTTGGTTAATTACCCTTTTCTTCAGTTAAACACAGTCTATCTGTTAACATACTGAGTTTCCTCTTAGGTTAATCACCTTCTCTTGGTTAATCACCCGCTTTTTCAGTTAACCGCACTCTGTCTGTTTAAATACTGAGCCCCTTTGAGTTAATTACCTTCTCTTGGTTAATCACTCATTTCTTTTCGGTTAATCACAGTCTTTCTGTTAAAACCGAACTCCCAGCAGTTGGCAACCTTTTCTTGGTTCAAATACTTGCACCCTTGGGTTAGTAACCTTCCTTTGGTTCCAATACCCTTCTTTGTTGGTCAAGTGCTGTTTGTTCAGTCAACACCAACATCCCTTTTGGGTCACGACCTTCGATCGGTACTACACCCATTCTTCTGGTTGATCACAGTTTTTCTCTGTTAAAACCAATGCTCCTTTACCTCCCCGTAGAGTTGCAATCTTTGTTTTCCTCGGTTAACCACAGTTTTATAAGTTAATATACCGATGCCCCCTCAGAGTCAAACACCTTATCTTGGTTCGATACTCTCTTTTTTGGTTAATCACAATCTGTCCGTTAAAACCTTTATCCCCAGCAGAGTCCTACTCTCTCTCTCTCTCTCTCTCGGTTAACCACTGTCAGTCAGTTAATATACCTAATTTCTCTTCTCTTGGTTTTGATCCCATTCCTTTTCTTGTCCCCCAGTAGGGTCGCTACCCCCTGTCTCCTAGCACAATTCCTGTTTCTCTTGCTTCCCCGGTGGAGTCTCCTGTTGTTCTGTCCCTTATCTTCTTGGTTTTGACATCAGTACTTTGAAATTCCCCAGTGGAGTTTCCCTCTTTCTCATGTTCTTGGTTTTGACACCATTCCTTTCTTATTTCTTGTACAGTCGCTCTTACTGTTTGGCTTTCCCCAGTAGAGTGTCTTTCTCTTTTGCTCCTGGTTTTGACACCGCTTTCTCTCTGTCCTGTTTTGTTTTCCGTCTTAGTTCCCTGAACTACGGAAGCTCTGATTCTGTATTCTTTCGAATGTATGATACGTAGGCACGAGATCGCGATGATCTTGGCGAGCACACTTCCACCCTTTTTTCCATTCTTCTCTGTCCCCTGGTTCTAAGAACTACGACGCTCTGATTTCCTCATTGCACTATGAGGGTACGTAGGAACGAGGGCCCCAATCCTCCGCGAGCACTCTTATTTCTTTCTTTCTCTTTCTCTTCCCTTTTCTTTTAGTTAGAAGCCTTTATATAGATAACCTATCCAAGCCTAGAAGCAAGCGAAATGGTTCCCGTCGAGTACGACAGATGCGTAAGCTGCTAATACCTTCCTTTCGCATAACCGACCCCCGTTCCCGTTTCTCTTCCCCTTGGGTTTTATCGATATTTTCCCTGTCCTTTGGGACTAAATAAAGTTCGGTGGCGACTCTGTGTTATCTTTGAGTATGCGATTCACTCAGGTATAAACCAGCCATCTTCAGCTGGCGACTCTGCTGGGGAGTCCTTGCTTGCAAGTTGGGGTCTCGCCTAGTTTTGTTTGCTTTCTTGCTTGCTTGGGTGTTTATTTTTTGCGCTTTACTCGCTTTATCTTTATGCTTTAGGTTTATGTTTATTTACGACATTTCTTTACTGCTTTGAATATTCATATGCTGCATATTCTGGATATCTGCTATATTTTCTGTTGTTATTGGGATGGGTAGATATTATTGGAGAGAAAAGTCCTAACAGCAGGCTTAGTATACACATAGGCTAGAACGTGGATAGTCGTGAGGCCTGCGTTTTGCGCGTTGGGTTATCACGAGAGCCACATCCCAGATCGTGATTCACTTGAGAATACTTCCGTCCTGTGAGAATTCACTACGGCGGGGGATTTTCATTCTGAGTCCTATGGTTTGGGCGACCTTTCTAGGGACCACCTTGTTGTGTCTAGATCACACTTGTGAGGGGGATATGGGTTTTTGCAGGAAACCAAGCCACTCCATACCCTTGTTCTCTCACATACATCGGATTCTTCACCGATATATCAGATTATGTTGCACCGACACAGAACTATATGCAGATATTCGAATTGTTCAGACTTGATTATTCAGATAGTGTTGGCTTCTTGTTGTTGTGTGCATATCATTTCATCATGTAAATTAATTTTTGCATGTGCATTTCCAGGTTTTCGAGGACTTATTCTTTGTTGGCATTATCATAGAGATGAGTACTGGTTGTCGAGGCATCTTCAATTACAAGTTTGTGGAGCCATAGCTGGGTATTTTGAGAGGTTTGGCATCTTTGTTGGTTGGAGATCACAGAGGGGTTTTCATAGATACTTATGGTAATCTGACATCCATCCTCAACACTGAAGTCAACATCACTGCTATTCATACTTTGGTTCAGTTCTATGACCCGCCACTTAGGTGCTTCACATTTCAGGATTATCAGCTAGCACCTACACTCGAGGAGTATGCTTATATTCTTGGGGTTGAGATCAAGAAGCAAGTTCCTTATGTTTACACTAGTGGTTGTCCGAAGTTTCATCTTATTGCTGATGCACTTGGTATTAGTAAGAAGGATGTGGAGGACAATCTCAAGACCAAAGGGAAAGGTATTCGAGGGTTTGCTTCAAAGTTCTTGGTTGACAAAGTCATTTCTTTTGCTAAGGATGGACACTGGAAGGCTTTCAACACCGTTCTTGCTCTGCTGATATATGGGATTGTCTTGTTTCCGAACATGGAGGATTTCATAGACCAGGCCGCCATTAGTATCTTTTTGTCCAAGAACCCTGTTCCGACACTTCTTGCTTATACCTACCATTCTATTCATTCGAGGAATGAAAAGAAGAAGGGAACCATTGTCTGTTGTGCTCCTCTGTTGTACCGATGGTTCATGTCTCACCTTCCACAGAAGGGGCCTTTTGTTGAGAATAAGGGTAATCTCAAGTGGTCTCAACGAATCATGTCTCTTACTGCTGATGACATTTCCTGGTATTCTCGAGTCTTCAATGACACTATGATCATTCTTCATTGTGGGAAATTCTCCAATGTACCTCTCTTGGGTACAAAGGGTGGAATTAACTACAATCCGAGGATTGCCTTCCGACAGTTGGGATACCCCATGGTTACCAAGCCAGATCCTGAGGTAGTGGAAGAGTTCATCTTTCATGAAGGGGTTGATGACATGGGATTACTGAAGAGGTTTCGTGCCACTTGGACTCAAATTCACCTCGAAGGAAGAGCCGATTTGGGTAAGAAGAATTGCGTAGCCAAGGAAGCTTACACACTTTGGGTCAAAGAGCGCGTCAAAGAGATCTTGTTGCCATTTTCTCCCGAGCCTTCCATGAATGCCAAGCCTCTTGAGCTCGCCATTGTTCCTCCACCTGAGGTCGATTAACTCAAGCTGATTATTGAGAAGTTAAAGAAGGAGAATTCTGATCTTCTTCTCAACCTTGATAGAGTCTTTTCCGAAAGGATAGTTTACAGATAGAGCTCCGCCAGAAGCGCGAACGAATGCTCAAAGAGGTGGAAGATGAACAGAACAAGCGTAGGAAAGTGGGTGATGCTTAAAGAGCACCTATGAGGGACTTGCTTCAAAGAAGAGACAACTTGATGATGCTCATTATCAAGCCTACAAAGAGGAGTTGAGCTACAAAAAGCAACTTGAAGAGCTTCGAGGGAAGTTATCCAAGTTCAAGACAAAGTGGCAAAGTGAACAAGACTGTCCTAATCAGTTGGAAAAGGACTTTTCTTAGTGTCCAGCTCAGTTTGACCAAGTCTTCAGTGAGATTCAGAAGCTGCAAGATCAAGCACATCAGAGCAGAGAGCAGATTAGTCAGCTCAACACAGAGAGCACTCACTGGGAGCATCAAAGCCGTCATCTGCAAAACCTCCTAGATCAGAAAGAGGCCTTTCTTCAGGGACCTAACCATTCTTTACTGCGCAGCCTTATGAAGGATACAAAGTATTGGAGTGAGAGGCATGGTCGTGTAGCCAGATTTGCTGAGCATGCATTAGAGGATCTACCCGGGTTGTTGAGAGATGCATATGCTGATGTGTTGCCACACCAGCTTCCTTGGGCTGTTTTCCACTTTTTGTCTGTTTGTAGGGTGGTATTTGATAGGATCCGTGTGGATTTTGTTGTAGCCCAAAAGGCAGATATTTGAATTGTACTTGACTTGTACTTCTTGCCTTTATTGTTGAATGAATGAATGAAGTTGCTTGCCAATTTTATCTTTCGGACCTTTACTTGTACGCTTTATGATTATTGTCAACAAAGATAAGTTTAAGAATTCCTGGAATTTAAAACTTTATTTTTGCATGCATATCATACATTCATTTGCACACATATACACGTCCCTTCATCCAAAACCGTTGCTTATCCTTGTCCGCCTTCCTTGTAGCAAGACGACGACTCGACATCGGTATTTCACTCGATCAAACAAATCCAGAATCATGGCTGACTTCGAAGCTGAGAACGCTGCTTACAAGGAAACTCTGGCTCAATTTCAAGGCCGGATGGATCAGTTCCAGACTAACATGGATGTATTCATGGAACTCCTTCTTGCTTAGAGGGATGCCGCTGCTGCTGCCACTGTTGTTGCAACTGCTACGGATGTAACTATTGTCACTCCTGTTGTGACTACTTCTCCTATTGTTACAGCCACTCCTGCTGTTGTTCCTTCTCCTATTACGGTTGAGGTGCCAGTTGAGCCTGTGAAAATCATCCTGCTGTTCATCCGTCAAATTCTCAGTCCGGTTTGAACAAGATGCCCGCTGGTTTTCCATGGGGCATGCCTCCGAATTACACTCCTCAGATTGCAAACAATGGTAGTGCCTTCATACCATATCAGCCTTTTGTTGCGTCCATGCCCAATGGGAATGCTGCTGCATATCCATGGGGCATGCCTACTCTGGTTCCACCTCCAGTAGTGAATGATGATCCTGAGAATCCTCAAGTTCAGACCCATCAAACTTCCGGGTTGGCTGACATTGAAACTCCTAATGAAGAAGAGCATGTGTATAGGGGTCCTCCTATTCATATTCCGGTCTCATCTCAAGCTGGTCAAACTGTTGTTCAGAATGTTCATCCTGGGATGTTCTATCCTGGGGCATCTTCCTCAGCTGCTGTGGTACCTCCTCCGAATTATCCGTTTGGTGTTCAGATGGGTCAGAATATTGGTCAGATGGTTAATCCGGGTTTGGTGTATCCTTCTCAGTTTTCTACTCCGCAAGTGCATGCTCCGGCCGCATCTCAGCTGCCAAATCCTCAGATTCTTTTCAGGCCTAATAATCAGAGCAGACCTGCTGACTATAAGTTGTTGGAAGACCGTATCAAAGCTATTGAGGGGTTTTCTGCTTTTGACTTTGAGGCTAAAGACCTATGTTTGGTTCCGAATATTGTACTGCCGCAAAAATTCAAGATACCTGAGCTTCCAAAGTATAAAGGTTTGAGTTGCCCGCATAGTCACATCACTATGTACTGCAGGAAGATGGCATACTATATTGATAATGATGAATTGCTTGTTCATTGTTTTCAAGATAGTTTGTCTGGTGCTTTATTGGATTGGTACATGGGCTTGGAACGCAGCAAGATCCGTACTTGGAGAGATCTGTCCGAAGCATTCTTGAAACAATACAAATACAACCTTGATCTGGAACCTACTAGATTGCAGTTGCAAAACTAATCTCAACGCTCAACTGAAACATTCAAAGAGTATGCACAAAGATGGCGTGAGATGGCATCTCGTGTGCGACATACTCTCACTGACAATGAGTTGGTTGACATCTTTATGGGTACATTGCAGGGATCCTACTATGAGAAAATGGTGGGTAGTTCTTCGTCGAACTTTGCTGATGTTGTAACCATTGGTGAACGGATCGAGAACGGTTTGAAGACTGGAAAGATTCCTGGAACTGCTTCCCAGCAGCTGGCCAAAAAATCTCAAAACAGTCAGTCAAAGAAGAAAGAAGGAGAAACCAATGTTGTGACTGCTCAAGTTCCTCCTCAGTATCAATATCCAGTGGCTCCCATGCCATATTATCCATATCCGTACATTGCTGCTGCACAAAATCAACAACCTCGGTATCAATATCATCCGCAACAATCAGTTCAGAATGCTCAGAATCAGCAACAGACTCAACAGAACAAAAATCAGCAGAATCAAAATCGTCAAAACAACAACAATCAAGGAAATCTCAAGCGTCCGAATTTTGATAGAATTCCGGTGTCATACACAAAATTGTTTCCTTACTTGGTTCACCAGGGGGTAATTGTTCCTAAGCATATTGCACCTGCAATTCCTCCATTTGGCCCGAAGCATAATCCAAATGCGTCCCGTGCTTATCATGCTGGATACATAGGACATGCGATAGAGGACTGTTTTGTTTTCAAAACCAAGGTTCAGGAACTCATTGATAAAAAGATTCTGAATTTCGCTGAGGAAGGTCCTAACATTCAGAATAATCCGTTGCCGAATCACAATGGACCTGCGGTTAACATGATTGAGGATAGTTCAAAGGCTGAATTGATCTTGGATGTCGACGAAGTAAAGACCCCGATGATAGTGGTTTTTAAGAAATTGAATGAACACGGGTGTTGCACCCCAAAATTTGCCCTCCTTACTTTAGTACTAACTGGCTTATGTTTCATTTCATTTTTTTGCATTATCATGTATGCATATCATTAGCATGGGGTCAAGGTAAAGTCCTATCTGGTTTACTACACCATCAAGAGTTCACAAGTGGCAAGGGATTTCAAGTGGATTACTCTCTTAACCAGTGCATGAATTAGGGTTTTGAAATTCTTGGGTTTATTGCTCCAATGGGCAAGCTCCTTGGGTTTTTATCATCACCAAATGGCATATCTCATCTTTTTTGGAGAGGATACACATCATATTCAGAGGAATTTGGATTTGGAGACTGTGCTATTTCCTCCTAGACTGAGGGTACCACAACTAGGGTTTGCTATAAAGTCAGTTTATTTCTGATTTGTTGGGCAAGACTTGATTCCATGGTACTCCTTGGGTCCCTAAGTACCTAGGGATGGGAGGTTGTCCATCAGTTTGGTTCAGAAGAAGTTCAATTGACCAGAGGATTGAGAATCAGGTGAATTGGGTGAAAGTCAACAGTGAAAGGAGAAAAGTCAACTGTGAAATTTTGAGGTTCTCTTCAGGGATTTTAAGATCTCATATCCTCATATGGTCTCCAGGGGTCAAGTTTCATACATATTTGTCAGGAATCAGGAGTTGGTGCAAAGTTTCTAAATTTGGAAAGTGACCTATAATGAAAAGTTTCCTTTTTGGGCAAGTTTCTACACTTCATTCAACTTAACTTTACACCATCAAAGAAGCTTCAGATGAATTGTTCTCCAACATGAAAGTTGAAGATCTTTTTCTCCTCTTTCCAACAAGTACTAGTGGGTCTCCATATCATTTGTGAAACTCCAGTTATGATCAAAAGAAGGCAAAGTGGTTCTTAGGGTTTTTCATGGTTCCATTTTCACAACTTTGGGCATAATGACCTATAATCAATTCCATTGTTTCAAGACATGTTCCAACATCCAAGAACAATCCCCAAGGAATATTTTTGGCTTTTTTATCAAGTGATTTCATGGGTTATTATTCACTTATTTTTTATTATTAAAAAAAAAGCCAAGTCATTAAAAAAGTCATGAATCAAATGATTTCAAGGCCCAAGTTCAATAGGGGTGTAATTATCAATCCAAGTGCAAGTGATCCATCATGTAATTCTCAAGCATCCATGCAAGGAGAAAGGTGTAATTCACATAATGTATTTTTCCAAAATAATTAAAAAATCATTAAACAATGGATCACCCAAGCCCAAATGATCAAATATGAAATAACCCTAAGTATTTAAGCCTATTCATGCATTGGTTAGGGTTCATTCACGTGCAGTTGGAGGAGTTCTCAAGAAAACCCTAAAAGAGGATTTTTTATTCAAACTCACGATCCACAAGGTCTTTGCCAAAAGTTCTTCCACAAACTTCTTCCTGGGGATCCACATAGTAGAAATCAACCTCCATTCGCAGCCAAAAGCAAGGATTGGAGCTGTGCCATCTCAGGTGGATGATTTTTTTCGTGCTCATGAAACTCTTTTTTTTTACGTAAATATTGTTGTGTTGTTGTCACTGATCATGCTGGTATGATTGGTTTGGTGATTGGATGCGTATATTGCTTGTAATGTTGATTTGAATTTTTTTGCCCTAACACTAATCCCTTCGACTTGTATTATGTGTTAATTATTTGTGATTTTGGATGAGAGATTTGGAATCCTCGGGGGAATTCCGGTTCGAATGGTATAAGGGTCGAGGATTTCTGGGCAGGTTTTGGAATTACAGGCACCGTGGGTGGCGGTCGGAGCTAGGGCTCCGGCGACCTGGGGAATTTCCGGCCAGTGAAAGCTTCAACGAAGAAGACGACCTCCCAGCCGTCCGATTCCTTCATCGTGCGGTCATCAGCGATCCACGTGTGTGCTCTTTTATTTATTTTTTCTGATTTTCATTTAACGATCGTGTGTGTGTGTTTCCATGTTTATTGTGGTGAGCCCTCTAACCATAGCCATCCATAATGCGTATTTTTATTATGTTGACTAATCAGACGGCTAGGATGGTGACAGCAAATTAATGACAGTATGTGCCTTGCACATGGGAGGCGCACGGTAGTCACCTTTTTTATTTTTTGTTTTTCTGATCAATCAGTGGGCTGGGTTGCTATACGCATCCCCCACTAGTCAGCCCAATCTCATTTCCTCTTCATTTTCTCACTAAACGCACTCCCCAGCCCATTAATTCGTTTTATTTTATTTTATTTTTACTTTTCATTTTTAATTATTAAAATTAGTTAATTTCATTTAAAAAATCCCAAAAAATTCATACATCATCTTTATTATTTCACAAAATTTTTGCAAATTTTATTTTTTATTTTTATTTTATTTTTATCATTTAAACTAATTATTTTATTAATTTCCTTTTTGCATTACACATCTCATGCATACTTAAATTTCTTTATTTTATTTCTCTGCAATCATAAAATATTTTTTATCCGTTCTTTTTGAATTTGTTCAATAACATCCCAAATTGCATGAAAACATTTTTCTTTCATTTTTAAATTTATTTCATATTGCATTTGGGTCCTTCCCTTTGGCACATTGGATCCTATTCCTCACCTGAATTTGGTATGATTAATTGGATGACTAACACTTTGAGTTTTTGCAGGAATTTTTAATATTTGGTTGGTCTCTGGTTGAGGAACCTCGATATTTAATTTGGTAATTTTAGGAATTATTTTTATTATTATCTGATTTGTTTTCACTTGAGATTTTCTTGCAGGCGCACCTTTGACCTTGTATGATTATCTGTTTGAAAAAGGCACTTGTGCCATTTGCTTTGGGGCTGCTTCTTTGATCTTTGAGTTCATGTTTGGATTATTATCATTATTGTTTGCTATTGTGTGATTTTCATTCACCTCATTTCTCTTACTTGTGTCTATTCTGTACTAATCTCTTATGCAGGGACTAAGGTAAGTTCTTTAAGGGTATGGATAAGTATCCATGGTCACCCTTATCCTTTCTTTCTCTCCTATCTCTTTCCTTTAGGATTTAGGTTGTCGTCAAACCTCACTAACCGTAGGTCACCCATGCATGATAACTTTAGGATTCATTGTTTCCCTTTAGAGTCACCCTTGTGTCTTCTCTCTTCTCATCTCAAATTTCTTTAAAACACTTAATAATAATAAGGTGTATTGCACACGAGCCTTAAGTATGGGGAATGAGAAATGAGGGGCTTCCTCTCATCTTTCTAGAGTGCTTAGCGAGCGTCCTGTCTTGGGACGATGCGTTAAGTATTCGCCCCTGTGCCTTAGACTTTGGTGCAATGCAGCTTAGGAACTAACTTAAGCCACTTCTGTCCTAAAAAATACAAACCAACCTCAAACCTTTTTGTCCTTCGGGATTGTCGAACTAAAGGCTATTTTCAAAAAGGGCACGTTACCTTCCGTCTGAGTCGCAAACAGGCATCGACCCTAACTGCCGGACGCGAACTTAACGTCGCTCATAAAAAACACAAAAAGAACTTGGTTCGAACTACGTTGACTCTGAATTCCCCATTGCACGAGGGGGGTACGTAGGCCTAGGACGTCGACGTCCTACCGAGTCGGTCTCTGTCTTTCCCTCCCCGTTTTAGTACAGCCCTAGATGATAGGATAACTCACCCTTAGAATAGACAACAAGCGTGGATCCCATCGAGTACGATGGACGCGTGGGGTGCTAGCACCTTCCCCTAGCGTAACCGACTCCCGAACCCAGGCTATGGTTGCGATGACCATTCCTTTCCCTCTTCCTCAGGTTTATGCGGTGTTCCCTTTCCCTCTCTTGGGATAAATTTACACGACTGGCAACTCTGTTTTTCCGCGCCACTCTCGTGTTTGTACCTGGATGAAAATCCTGGGAGCGACAGCTGGCGACTCTACTGGGGACTCTGGTTGACCTATGTTGGTCCATCCCTAAGCGAGTCAATCCTAATGCTTGCTTGTCTTTGTTCTCTTTGGGTGTTTTGTTTTGATTTGCTTTATGTGTTGTATTTTATTTTTATTTTTATTTTTACCGCATTTTCTGCATTTCATTTTTTATTACTGTCATGCTGCTGTGCTGTGCTGGCTGTCTTTGTTTTGCAGGTTGGGTGGGACCGAAAGCTAAGCCCAATACCAAGGCTTGAGAATACCCTAGGACTAGAGTGGAAAGTAGTGGGGCCTACGTGCCCGCTTGGTACGTTTGTGTGTTCATGAAATTCACAACCAGACGAGGTTATCTTGGGATGCATTCTAACGTGTGTGTCTTGCGCATGTTGGGGTGTTGATCTAGAGAGCTGTCGACTCTGGTGACCGATCATTGAGGACCTTAGTGGAAACATCCCTCTTTAGTGGTGACAGTGGCAGACCACATCCTGTGGCCAACTCATTCGCACCCGAGGGCCCGCTTTGGAACTCGCATAGGATGGCCCCTACGTTTTGAAGAGAATCAGTGGAGGCACTCCTCGATTGACTTTAGTACTGTACCCCGAGGGATGAATGTACTATTGTTTCTCGACCTCAGTGCCAAAGCTGAGGACCTTCCGCTTTGGAGAATCAGTTGAGGCCCCCTCGATTGATGATGATGCCAAACCAGAAATGGTGAACGTATCATCATTTCTCGACCTGAGAGCCCGGGATACTGAACATCCTAGTACCCACATGTTAGAGGGGGTGGGCGTTTGCAGGTTTGCAGGTAACCGAGACTTTCAACCTACCCGGTTTTTTGGATTTCTCCTCAAGGTCTGATTATTTGGGTTCCTCAGTGGTTCAGAGTTCTGGTTTTCTGGTTTCTCGTTCAGCTAACAGCATAGCACATCCAGCAGTGTGCCTTGACCCCATGATTGCATGAGCATATCATTTTTTTTGCATTCTGACGTGTTTGACATTTTTCAGGGCTTGCATCTTACTCTTGATTCTGGTTTTCTGAGGTTGCTTCAGTATGGATGTTCAGAGAAAGAAGACTGTCGCCTATTCATTCCCAGAGCCGACTTTGACACTGATTCACAAACTGATTAATATGGCTGGTTCCGGAGTTCGTACAGAGTTCAGTGGAAGGTATGGAAGACTTCTGAAATTTGTCTATAATATCTCCCAGTATGAGAAGGATGCCATTCACACACTCCTTCAGTTTTACGATCCGTCTCTGCGTTGCTTCACTTTCCCGGACTACGTCCTGGCCCCAACGTTGGAGGAGTTCTCATTTATTTTGGGAATTCCTATCAGTCATGATATAGTTTTCTTTTCTAAAGAACACCCCAGGGTGAAAGATATGGCTGTTGCTCTTCATATTGATGAATCCGTTCTTAACAATAATATTGCAGAAAAACAAGGAGTTAAGGGTTTCTTGTTGAAGTTCTTGTTTGATCAGGCTTGCATACATGTCAAAGAGAAGAACTGGACTGCCTACCAAGCTATCCTAGCTATGTGCATCTATGGGATTATTTTGTTTCCGAATATTCCTGATCTGGTGGATGCATGCCATTAGAATCTTTATTTCGAAGAACCCTATACCTACCTTGCTAGGTGATGTGTACCATTCAGTTCACTATAAGAATGAGAATAGGCGTGGGAAAACTGTGAGTTGTTGTGCGCCACTCTTAGCTACTTGGTTTTTGAGTCGTCTCCCTGAATCTGGCACTTTCGTTGATACGAAAGATTCTCTGAAGTGGTCTAAGAGGGTTATGGGCTTGACTGCTGATAACATCGTTTGGATTAATCATGATTTGCTAGGAATGGAGATTATTTACAAATGCGGAGAATTCCCTAATGTTCCCTTGATATGGAGGAAAGGTGGAATTAACTATAATCCCTCCCTAGCTATCAGACAGTTTGGTTATCCTTTGAAGAACCCACCCGAAGAGCGAGATGTGCGAGAGTCTTTGTTCTTCAATGGTATTGAGGATCAAGGGTTGATAAGGAAAGTTGTGAATGCTTGGAAACAGGTGACTAAGAAGGGTAAGATTCCATTCGGGAAAAGTAACAATCGGGCTTTCCCTTCCTATGTAGAGTGGATTAAGAAGAGAGCAGAAGATGAGCTTCTTCCATTCTCGGTGGAACCACCTTTGTACCCTTTGGTGATCGAGCCTCCTACCACCGTTGAATTGGAGAAGTATAAAAAATTATGGGCGGAAAAGGAAAGGTTGCGGGAAGAAAATAGTGAGCTAAAGAGAGAGATTTATCAGTGGAAGCATGAGCGGGGTGAAGCCGTTCATACCGCCAAGTTGAAGACAGAGCTCCTTGCTAAAGCAGAAAAAGAGCTTACTGACATGGTCGCATCCAGAGAAAGAATGAAACAAGCTTTGGATGGTATCAGTAGCGTTCTCAGGTCCAAGGAGGAGGAATTAGGCAAGGCTTTGTTGAAGATTCACAGGTTCAATGATCACCAAGAAACTGCCATGGCTGAGAATAAGAAAAAGGAAGACGACTACATAGCTAAGATTGATCAGTTGAAGTCAACGCTCAAGAAGAAAGACGCTGAGATCTTATCAGGGATATTCAAGAGATAAGTAGTCGAAGATCGACTCAAGGAAGCCATAGCCTCCATGGAAGAACTGAAAGTCCAAGCTGAAGTGAAGAAACCTAGACATGAGGGTCCTAGTATGGATGGTGCTACTGGAGAAGATGCTTGGGAGTTACATTGCCGATACTTGGATGGGATCATACACAGGAGAAACCTTCTCATTCAAGGGCTAATTCAGAGGCCGAAGCATCCCGATACCAGAAAGCTATTCAAGGAGATTCAAGACTGGTGCAGAAAGCATAATGGATGGGGGGTTGACACTTGTGGACTTTGATGATATGCCTTAGTTTTCTGTCTTCTTTCATTGTATGTGGATCACCACCAGGCTTGTTGGTTGGGACCTATGGTTTTTATATTCAGACTTGTTATCTCGGATTTGTGATTGTTAACATTTGGCTCTTCTCTGGTTTTCTTAATATATGAGCAGAAGTTCCATTATATCTTGTTATTAAATCGGAATTAAGGGGTGGATCGCCCTGTGAATTTTCAAACACGTCCATTTGCATTTGCATATTCATAACCATTTTGCATAATCATTTTGCATGACAGGTGTTTATCTCCGGTATTCTTATCTCGTTCTCATCTCAGAATTGCAGATCAGTGTATTCACTGGTATCCTACTAAGCAGAATCGGAAGAGACTCATGGATCAGCTACAGAATGAGATCATTGAGATGCGGACTCGCATGAACCAACTCATGGAATTAATGCAAGGGGTTACTCAAGGACAAGAACAGTTGAGAACTCTCGTTCAGCCACTGATTGCGAGGGTTGATAATGATGGTGTCCTTCATGGAGGACTTCAGACTGGTGTTACTGATAATGGTCAGAATGGTCCTATTGGCGGAAGTGTTCCTGTTTCTGGTGTTGTGATTCCTCCGGGCGGAGTAGAAAGTGTTGTGATTCCCACTGCAGGGGGAGGTGGTACTGGTACTGGCGCAGTTCAGTGTCGTCAGTATGATGATGTTCAGGATGATGTATTTTCTTTGCCAGGTGGGGATGCCGATCCCCAGACTGATCAGGATCAGAGGATCCGTTTGATTGAGGAACAGCTGAGGGGTGTTGTGAATCAGGATTCTGTGGGAATGAATCTAGAGGATTTGGGGTTGGTTCCAGGCATTGTTATTCCACACAAGTTTCAGACTCCCACTTTCGAGAAGTATAATGGTATGACTTGTCCGAGGACCCATGTGAGAGCATACACAAGCAAGATGGCTGCATATGCAAAGAACGAAAAGCTGATGATGCATTGCTTCCAGGATAGCCTATCTGGGGCATCCCTGGAATGGTACATGCAACTGGAAAGGAAGGATGTGCGTAGTTGGAGAGATCTGGCAGGGGCATTTATCAGACATTACCAATATAACACTGATATGGCTCCTAACAGAACACAGCTGCAGAATTTGTCACAGAAAAATAATGAGAGTTTTAAAGAGTACGCCCAGAGGTGGCGTGAACTGGCGGCGAGGGTTCAGCCTCCCATGTTGGAACGTGAAATGATAACTATGTTCATGGCCACCTTGCAGGGTCATTACTTTGAAAAATTGGTACCATGTATGTCTGGAAAGTTCGCTGATTTAATCTTGGTATGAGAGATGGTAGAAAGCGGAATTAAGGCAGGAAAGATATCAGGCAGTGATGGGTCCTCATCTGGAGGAAGCAAGAAGCCTTATGCCAATGGTTATAAGAAGAAGGAGGGAGATACAAACTCTATATCATCATATCGTGGTAGAGATGGACCTCGTCAGAACTACAATCAGCAGGTGGCTTCTGTAACCATTCCAGCAGCACCTCAGCAGCCAGCGAGGTCTCAACAACAAAATCAGGCTCCTTACCGATCACAGTCTCAGAATAGGCGGGATAGGCACTTTGACACTCCACCTATGTCCTACTCTCAATTATTCCAGCACTTGTTAAAACTGCAGCTAATTCAGACGAGAACATTAGCTTCACCTACTGGCAATCCACCTCCCGGCTATGATGCCAACGCTCACTGTGAGTTTCATTCTGGGGCACCCGGACACCATACTGAGAACTGTAAAGCTTTTAAGCATAAGGTTCAAGATTTGGTGGATTCCAAAGCCATCAACTTCTCCAATGACATCCCGAATGTGAATCAGAACCCGATGCCAAATCACAGTGGGCCAAAGATCAATGCTATTATTGAAGATTGTGAAGACTTGAGTTTGATTTCAGATATGAACGAAGTACAAACTCCCTTGGGTGTGGTGAAGGAAAGACTATTGAGAGGAGTGGTATTTCCCGGTTGTGATGAAGGTTGTGTGGGATGTGTGTCACAGCCAGGCGGTTGTGAGTTACTAAAAGCAGACATTCAGAAAATGATCAACGAAGGGGTATTACAGTTTGACAAAGGTTGCAAGCAGAAAAATGTTACTGACAGAGAGATCGATATTGCCACCATAACAATTCCATTCAAGACAATAACCATATCAGCGCCGGCGAGAACAGCTCCGGTCACTATCACTGTTCCCGGACCAGTCCCGTATGAGACTACCAAGGCCATCCCATGGAACTATGGGGCCGAGGTGTTTGTTAATGGTAAGAAGCATGAATTGGAAGACACGTCAGTTGTGAATACAGGGGTTGGAAATCTTGTTGAAGCTGGGGCTATCACTAGGAGTGGTAGGGTCTTTATTCCGTCCGAGAATCAAGCTGGCAGTTCAAGACAAGACAAGGGTAAGCAGATGATGGATGAGTCCGTACAGAGGCAGGAAGCTAATAATTCTACGACAAAGCAAGGTGGGGATACTTTCTCTGAAGATGTAGAAGAGTTTATGAGATAGATCAGAAAAAGTGATTACAAGATTGTCGACCAACTTCACCAAACTCCATCGAAGATTTCCATTCTGTCCTTACTGTTGTGCTCTGAGGCACACCGAAATGCATTGCTAAAGGTTCTGAATATGGCTTATGTACCACAGGAAATATCCGTCAATCAGTTAGAAGGGGTTGTGGCTCATGTGAATGCTAGTAATGGTTTGGGTTTCACCGATTTAGATCTGACTCCGGCTGGGAGGAATCACAACAACGCTCTGCATATTTCAGTGGAATGTCGTGGTTCTTTAATGTCGCATGTGTTATTCGATACTGGGTCGTCTTTGAATGTGTTACTAAAGAAGGCTCTGATGAAGTTGGATACTCGTGGGTTGATTTGTACACCAAGTGACTTGGTGGTACGTGCTTTTGATGGCTCCAAGAGGTCAGTGTTTAGAGAGTTAGTTTTGCCGATCAAGGTGGGTCCTGAGGTTTTCAACACCATCTTTTACATAATGGATATTCAGCTTGCCTACAGTTGTTTGTTGGGTCGCCCTTGGATCCACGGTGTTGGGGCAGTAACTTCTACGCTGCACCAGAAGTTGAAGTATATGGTGGATGGCCACGTTGTGACTGTTTGTGGTGAAGAAGATATCATGGTGAGTCACCTATCGACCTTCAAGTATGTAGAGGTAGATGGCGAGGTACAGGAAACTTTATGCCAATCCTTTGAAGCTGTGAAGATTCCCCAGGAACCCCCAAAGGCAGTCATTCAGCCTGAGGCGGTTGTCCAACCTGAAGTCGTCATACAACCAGAAGTTCCAATGTCCTCTTTCAAAGAGGCGCGTGTTATAGTTGAAGCTGGTGGTTCTCAGAAGTGGGGTAGTGTTATTGATGTTCAAAGGAAGCAAGATACTCATGGACTGGGTTACAAGCCACCTAGGCGTTCTGAAGAGCCTCCCAAGTTCTATGGTCCAGTCCGTTTCACCAGTGCCGGTGTTTTCTTCGACAGAGTCAATGCTATTGAGGATGAAGGAGATAGTGATTGTGACATGGATGAATGGATCCGTCCCTGCATCCCTGGTCAGAGCTTAGGCAACTGGTCCTCCGAGAAAGTTATCCAAGTGACGCGCCCGGAGTAATTTACTTTTGTTTTCTGTTATGTTGAGTCCTACGCTCTGCCCAAGGCGTAGTGATATTTATTTGTAGGGCTTGGATGTTTTATTTGCTATTTTTATCATCAATAAAGGACGTTTTTCATTCAAATATTTCGATCCCTGTCTTTATATTTTTTACCTTTTGCATTAACCCACATCAAAATGGCAATGTGTTTTCTTGTTTGTTGCACTCATAATGAACATAAAACATCCATCATGCAGGTTCCTTTGTTCAGATTCCACCCATGACTTAGCTATGACTTCGACAATCCCATCTATCAGGCCAAAGAAGAGACTGACGAAGACTGTGACTTACCAGAAGAATTAGCCAGGCTGTTGAAACAAGAGGAAAGGGTTATTCTACCTCATCAGGAGGAAGTTGAGACTGTTAATCTGGGAACCGAGGATGTTAAACGAGAAGTAAAGGTTGGGGCTGCCCTGGAAGACACTGTCAAGGGAAGATTGATTGAGTTACTTCGAGAGTATGTGGATATCTTCGCCTGGTCTTACCAAGACATGCCTGGGCTTGACACCGACATTGTTTCACACCGACTGCCGCTCAAAGAGGGTTGTACTCCAGTCAAGCAGAAGTTGAGAAGGACGAAACCAGATATGGCTGTCAAGATCAAGGAAGAGGTTCAGAAGCAGTTGGACGCCGGATTTCTTGCCGTAACAAATTATCCCCCGTGGGTTGCTAATATTGTACCTGTACCTAAGAAGGATGGGAAGGTCAGGATGTGTGTCGATTACCGAGATTTGAATAGGGCGAGCCCGAAGGATGATTTCCCGCTCCCCCACATTGACGTGTTAGTGGACAATACTGCTCAATATTCTGTGTTTTCCTTCATGGATGGCTTCTCTGGGTATAACCAAATCAAAATGGCCTCAGAGGACATGGAGAAGACTACTTTCATAACACCGTGGGGAACGTTTTGCTACAAGGTAACGCCCTTTGGATTGAAGAATGCTGGGGCAACCTATAAGCGGGCGATGGTGACTCTCTTTCATGATATGATTCACAAGGAGATCGAAGTCTATGTTGATGACATGATTGCGAAGTCACATACAGAGGAAGAACACTTGGTAAACCTCCAGAAGTTGTTCGAAAGGTTGAGGAAGTTCAGATTGAGATTGAATCCGAACAAGTGCACCTTCGGTGTAAGGTCTGGTAAATTGCTGGGATTCATTGTTAGTGAAAGAGGTATCGAGGTTGATCTTGCAAAGATAAGAGCCATACAGGAGATGCCTGAGCCAAGAACAGAGAAAGAGGTTTGTGGTTTCTTGGGGAGGTTGAATTACATTGCCAGGTTCATCTCTCATCTGACAGCTACATGTGAACCAATTTTCAAGTTGTTAAGAAAGGGCCAAGAGGTCAGGTGGAATGAAAATTGTCGAGAGGCGTTTGAAAGGATAAAGGCGTATCTGCAGGAACCTCCAGTCCTTATGCCACCAGGGTCTGGGAGACCGCTGATTATGTACCTTACGGTTCTTGAGAATTCGATGGGTTGTGTGCTCGGTCAACACGACGAGACGGGTAAGAAAGAGCACGCCATTTACTACCTGAGTAAGAAGTTCACTGATTGCGAATCAAGATACTCTATGCTGGAAAAGACATGTTGCGCACTCGCTTGGGCAGCCAAACGCCTAAGTCAGTATATGTTAAATCACACAACCTTGTTGATTTCGAAGATGGATCCGATTTAGTACGTGTTTGAGAAGTAAGCACTTTCTGGAAGGATAGCCCGTTGGCAGATGGTTTTGACAGAGTACGATATTCAGTATGTTTCTCAGAAGGCCATTAAGGGGAGTGTTCTGTCAGAATATCTTGCTGATCAGCCAGTCGAGGACTATCAGCCTATGAAGTTTGAGTTTCCAGACGAGCATGTTATGTTTATGAAAATGAAGGATTGTGAAGAGCCTCTGCCTGACGAAGGACCTGAGATTGGATCATAGTGGAAGATGATTTTTGATGGGGCTGTCAACTCGTATGGTAATGGAATCGGGGCAATCATTACAACTCTGAAGGGTTCTCATATACCTTTCACTGCCCGGTTAGCATTTGTGTGTACCAACAACGAGGCGGAGTATGAAGCATGCATCATGGGGTTAGAAGAAGCAATTGATTTGAGAATTAAGAACCTCGATGTCTATGGTGATTCGGCGTTGGTGGTTAATCAGATTACAGGAGAATGGGAGACTCGTCAGGCAAATTTGGTGCCTTATAACAACTATGCCAGAAGGTTATTACCTTTCTTTGATAGGGTGGATTTTCATCATGTGCCCCGAGCTGAGAATCAGATGGCTTATGCGTTGGCGACATTGGCATCCATGTATAAGGTGAACCGTTGGAATGAAACACCTTCGATTAGAATCATGCATCTGGACAGACCAGCTTTTGTGTTTGCAATTGAAGATGTGTCTGATGGCAAGCCGTGGTATCATGATATTAGGGTTTTTCTGAAGAGACAAGAGTATCTGGAGGGTGCCTCCACCAAGGATAAGAAGACTTTGAGAAGGTTGGCAGGGAACATCTTCTTGAACAAGGATGATGTGTTATATAAGAGGAACTTCGATATGGTCTTGCTACGTTGTGTTGACGAACATGAGGCAGGGTTATTGATGGAGGAAGTTCATGAGGGTTCTTTCGGTACTCATTCCAGTGGACATACCATGGCTAGGAAGTTGTTGAGAGCAGGATATTACTGGATGACTATGGAGTCAGATTGTTTCAAGTACGCTCGAAAGTGCCATAAATGCCAGATTTATGCAAATAAGATGCACGTACCGCCTACGCCTCTAAATGTGTTGTCGTCTCCTTGGCCTTTTGCAATGTGGGGTATAGATATGATTGGAAAGATTGAGCCTACTGCTTCCAATGGGCATCGTTTCATTTTGGTTGCCATTGATTATTTCACAAAGTGGGTGGAGGCAGCCTCGTACGCCAACGTCACCAAGCAAGTGGTAGCCCAGTTTATAAAGAAGGATATCATCTGCCATTATGGGGTCCCTGAGAGAATCATTACTGATAATGGCTCGAATTTGAATAATAAGATGATGAAGGAACTATGTCAGAGTTTCAAGATTGAGCATCACAATTCTTCTCCATATCGTCCGAAGATGAATGGGGCTGTTGAGGCGGCAAATAAGAATATCAAGAAGATTGTGCAGAAGATGGTAGTAACGTATAAAGACTGGCATGAGATTTTACCTTTTGCTCTACATGGTTACCGTACTTCGGTGCGTACGTCAACTGGGGCAACCCCTTTCTCATTGGTATATGGTATGGAAGCAGTTTTACCCTTAGATGTCGAGATTCCGTCTTTGAGAGTTCTGGCAGATGTGAAGCTTGATGAAGCTGAATGGGTTCGTTCCAGGTTAGATCAGTTGAACCTTATTGAAGAAAAGAGATTGGCAGCCATTGCACATGGTCGTTTGTATCAGAGCAGGATGAAGCACGCCTTTGATCAGAAAGTGCGCCCTCGGAATTTTCAGACAGGTGAGTTGGTTTTGAAAAGGATCCTTCCTCCTCAGACAGATCACAGGGGCAAATGGACTCCAAACTACGAAGGGCCGTATGTAGTCAGAAAGGTTTTCTCTGGTGGAGCCTTACTACTCTCAACTATGGATGGCGAAGATTTTACTTCCCCTGTGAACGCAGACGTAGTCAAAAAATACTTCGCATAAAAGAGACCCGCTGGACATAAAAAGAAAGTCCAGGAAAAAAGGGGTATCCCGGCGAACCATAAAAAAGGAAAAGGTTCGGGCAAAAATTAGGGATAAAATGTAAAAAGAAATGTGTACACCCGCAAAGTTGAAAACCTGAAAGGGCGACTTTGGCAAAAATGGGTATCTCGATGGATTGAAAACCCGAAAAGGGCGATCCAGGCAAAAGTTAGGGATTTATAAGCGAAAGGCTATGGTCTGCGTTCGATCTGTGAACACTTTCAACACCTGGAAATTCTGAAAGAAAAGGATCAGTACAGTTAGTCTCTTCGAAGGTCAAGACGTTTACGGATAAGCAAGTCATATGGGTCATATCTGAGTCGAATCATGGTGGATATCTGTTCCCACATTGCCGACATGTGTATTTTCTTTTGTTTTTTGCGCAATTACCTCTTTCTAGGAATTGCTTCCTATTGTAAATGCCTATTTACAGGCCACTCTTCAATAAAATATTCATTTCACTCAAAGAGCTTTCCATTGTTTATTCTACTTTTACTTTTACTGTTTTGTTCGCAAACAACGTCCGATATTTTTGATAAACATTGCATATAAAATTTTGAGCTTTGCAGAGCGTAACGAAAAGCAGTAGAAGTTACTTAGGCGTTAACGAGGATAGCCAGTTTGTGGCATATTCTTTTGTTGTTATTTGACTTGCAGGGCAACAGGATTGTACTTCCTAGCATGTTGTACTCCCCAGCATTGGGATTGCTCCTTCCCCAGCAAGACAAACTTTCCTCAACAGAGCAGATCTTCCCTAGCAGGAGACTTGGGAAATATTTTCTCCGGATCAAGACGTTATTTCCCCACAGAATCAGGGTGTTCACCTTCCCCACCCAGTCAGGAAGCGTGCTTTCACCAACAACGTTATATTCTAATCCCCAGCAAGAAGGGAGTAAAGTCATTCTCCCCATCAGCAGGCTAAGTTCAGCAGTACCCCCAAGCAGGCTAGTATCATGGACTGTTTTCCCCAGCAAGTTCTGAGCCAATTGGTTATTAGCAATCCTCAGCAACGGACTTCCGGTTCCGTTATTGGCACTCATTCTCAACTCCCCCAGAAGAGGAGAAATCTCAGGTTTTGGATGTCACCTTCAGTAAAGGGCAGGTGTAATCCCCGGTAGTGTGGTTATTCTTTTGGGACTTCATCCCCAGCAGAAGTTGTTGATCCAAAGATTCGATCAGTATGACCCTTCTCAACAGAGTTCCTAGATTCAGAGGACAATTTATTTTTGTCGTCCCCAGCTGAACGGGTCCTTTCTCTCCGGCATTTATTTTGCTGGAGGGGCTCTTTTGCATATCATAAGCATTCGAATTGAATCCTCAAACGCATAGCATTTCCATGTCGTATGGAGCATTACGCCATTATTCAAACATTTGCATTCGAAGCATAAGTCAGGTTTGATACTTTCTTTGCCAGTTCTCTAGCTCAGCAGAGATGGCACAACTCAGGAGATTTTGGAGGGATGTATTCCTCATACTTGTGCTCCCCGGCAGAGTCTTTTATTTAGACTTCTCCTTTCCCCAGCGGATTCATCTTATCTATGGATCATGGGCCCGTCAGAAGTTTGTCCGGCCTTTCTCTTTTGTGAAATCCCGTTCTTACCAGAAGTTTTATTTCACGTTATCCCCAGTGAAGTCGCCATTGGTATTGCTAGTATCTCTTTATCAGCAGAGATAGCAACCTTTTGGAGATTTTCTTTTGTCAGTTTCCCTTTATCAGCAGGGATGGCATCTAGTTTGCTAGTATCTCTTTATCAGCAGAGATAGCAACCTTTTGGAGATTTTCTTTCGTCAGTTTCCCTTTATCAGCAGGGATGGCATCTAGTTTGCTAGTATCTCTTTATCAGCAGAGATAGCAACCTTTTGGAGATTTTCTTTCGTCAGTTTCCCTTTATCAGCAGGGATGGCATTTATTTTGCTAGTTTCTCTTTATCAGCAGGGATAACAATCTTTTGGAGATTTCCTTTGTCAGTTTCCCTTTATCAGCAGGGTTGGCATCTAGTTTGCTAGTATCTCTTTATCAGCAGAGATAGCAATCTTTTGGAGATTTTGTTCGTCAGTTTCCCTTTATCAGCAGGGATGGCATTTATTTTGCTAGTTTCTCTTTATCAGCAGGGATAGCAATCTTTTGGAGATTTCGTTCGTCAGTTTCCCTTTATCAGCAGGGATGACATTTATTTTGCTAGTTTCTCTTTATCAGCAGAGATAGCAACCTTTTGGAGATTTTCTTTCGTCAATTTCCCTTTATCAGCAGGGATGGCATCTAGTTTGCTAGTATCTCTTTATCAGCAGAGATAGCAACCTTTTGGAGATTTTCTTTCGTCAGTTTCCCTTTATCAGCAGGGATGGCATCTAGTTTGCTAGTATCTCTTTATCAGCAGTGATAGCAACATTTTGGAGATTTTCTTTCGTCAGTTTCCCTTTATCAGCAGGGATGGCATTTATTTTGCTAGTTTCTCTTTATCAGCAGGGATAGCAATCTTTTGGAGATATCGTTCGTCAGTTTCCCTTTATCAGCAGGGATGGCATCTAGTTTGCTAGTATCTCTTTATCAGCAGAGATAGCAACCTTTTGGAGATTTTCTTTCGTCAGTTTCCCTTTATCAGCAGGGATGGCATTTATTTTGCTAGTTTCTCTTTATCAGCAGGGATAGCAATCTTTTGGAGATTTCGTTCGTCAGTTTCCCTTTATCAGCAGGGATGGCATCTAGTTTGCTAGTATCTCTTTATCAATAGAGATGGCAATCTTTGGAAGATTTTCTTTCGTCAGTTTCCCTTTATCCGCAGGGATGGCATTTATTTTGCTAGTTTCTCTTTATCAGCAGAGATAGCGATCTTTTGGATAGTTCTTCGTCAGTTTCCCTTTATCAGCAGGGATGGCATTTATTTTGCTAGTTTCTCTTTATCAGCAGAGATAGCAATCTTTTGAAGATTTTCGTCCGTCAGTTTCCCTTTATCAGCAGGGATGGCATTTATTTTGCGAGTTTCTCTTTATCAGCAGAGATAGCGATCTTTTGGATAGTTCTTCGTCAGTTTCCCTTTATCAGCAGGGGTGGCATCAGTTTGCTAGTTTCTCTTTATCAGCAGAGATAGCGATCTTTTGGATAGTTCTTCGTCAGTTTCCCTTTATCAGCAGGGATGGCATCAGTTTGCTAGTTTCTCTTTATCAGCAAAGATAGCGATCTTTTGGATAGTTCTTCGTCAGTTTCCCTTTATCAGCAGGGATGGCATCAGTTTGGTAGTTTCTCTTTATCAGCAGAGATAGCGATCTTTTGGATAGTTCTTCGCCAGTTTCCCTTTATCAGCAGGGATGGCATTTATTTTGCTAGTTTCCCTTAATCAGCAGGGATGGCATCAGTTCGCTAGTTTCTCTTTATCAACAGAGATAGCGATCTTTTGGATAGTTCTTCGTCAATTTCCCTTTATCAGCAGGGATGGCATATTTCGAGATTCCTTTGTCAATTCTTTTATCAGCAGAGATGACTTTATACCCAACATAGCTAGCACTCGTCCGTATTGTGACAGTACAGCATTTATGGCTAATTCTCCAGCAAAGGATTGCAAATTTCTGGGTTCTTTGGTATTCAATCTCCGTGCATCCTGATCGTCTGAAAGTCGTCGCTATCATACCCTCAGGACCAAGTTGATTGAATAGGGGCAGTTGTTGCACCCCAAAATTTGCCCTCCTTACTTTAGTACTAACTGGCTTATGTTTCATTTCATTTTTTTGCATTATCATGTATGCATATCATTAGCATGGGGTCAAGGTAAAGTCCTATCTGGTTTACTACACCATCAAGAGTTCACAAGTGGCAAGGGATTTCAAGTGGATTACTCTCCTAACCAGTGCATGAATTAGGGTTTTGAAATTCTTGGGTTTATTGCTCCAATGGGCAAGCTCCTTGGGTTTTTATCATCACCAAATGGCATATCTCATCTTTGTTGGAGAGGATACACATCATATTCAGAGGAATTTGGATTTGGAGACTGTGTTATTTCCTCCTAGACTGAGGGTACCACAACTAGGGTTTGCTATAAAGTCAGTTTATTTCTGATTTTTTGGGCAAGACTTGATTCCATGGTACTCCTTGGGTCCCTAAGTACCTAGGGATCTGAGGTTGTCCTTCAGTTTGGTTCAGAAGAAGTTCAATTAACCAGAGGATTGAGAATCAGGTGAATTGGGTGAAAGTCAACAGTGAAAGGAGAAAAGTCAACTGTGAAATTTTGAGGTTCTCTTCAGGGATTTTAAGATCTCATATCCTTATATGGTCTCCAGGGGTCAAGTT
The DNA here is from genome assembly GCA_022829125.1 of Lathyrus tuberosus. NCBI lineage: Eukaryota > Viridiplantae > Streptophyta > Magnoliopsida > Fabales > Fabaceae > Lathyrus > Lathyrus tuberosus. The sequence goes on from JALAZF010000040.1 coordinate 17,430,108, forward strand.
TCATGCATATTTGTCAGGAATCAGGAGTTGGTGCAAAGTTTCTAAATTTGGAAAGTGACCGATAATGAAAAGTTTCCTTTTTGGGCAAGTTTCTACACTTCATTCAACTTAACTTTACACCATTAAAGAAGCTTCATATGAATTTTTCTCCAACATGAAAGTTGAAGATCTTTTTCTCCTCTTTCCAACAAGTACTAGTAAGTCTCCATATCATTTGTGAAACTCCAGTTATGATCAAAAGAAGGCAAAGTGGTTCTTTGGGTTTTTCATGGTTCCATTTTCACAACTTTGGGCATAATGACCTATAATCAATTCCATTGTTTCAAGACATGTTCCAACATCCAAGAACAATTCCCAAGGAATATTTTTGGCTTTTTTATCAAGTGATTTCATGGGTTATTATTCACTTATTTTTTATTATTCAAAAAAAAGCCAAGTCATTAAAAAAGTCATGAATCAAATGATTTCAAGGCCCAAGTTCAATAGGGGTGTAATTATCAATCCAAGTGCAAGTGATCCATCATGTAATTCTCAAGCATCCATGCAAGGAGAAAGGTGTAATTCACATAATGTATTTTTCCAAAATAATTCAAAAAATCATTAAACAATGGATCACCCAAGCCCAAATGATCAGATATGAAATAACCCTAAGTATTTAAGCCTATTCATGCATTGGTTAGGGTTCATTCACGTGCAGTTGGAGGAGTTCTCAAGAAAACCCTAAAAGAGGATTTTTTATTCAAACTCACGTTCCACAAGGTCTTTGCCAAAAGTTCTTCCACAAACTTCTTCCTGGGGATCCACAGAGTAGAAATCAACCTCCATTCGCAGCCAAAAGCAAGGATTGGAGCTGTGCCATCTCAGGTGGATGATTTTTTTCGTGCTCATGAAACTCTTTTTTTTACGTAAATATTGTTGTGTTGTTGTCACTGATCATGCTGGTATGATTGGTTTGATGATTGGATGTGTATATTGCTTGTAATGTTGATTTGAATTTTTTTGCCCTAACACTAATCCCTTCGACTTGTATTATGTGTTAATTATTTGTGATTTTGGATGAGAGATTTGGAATCCTCGTGGAATTCCGGTTCGAATGGTATAAGGGTCGAGGATTTCTGGGCAGGTTTTGGAATTACAGGCACCGTGGGTGGCGGCCGGAGCTAGGGCTCCGGCGACCTGGGGAATTTCCGGCCAGTGAAAGCTTCAACGAAGAAGACGACCTCCCAGCCGTCCGATTCCTTCATCGTGCAGTCATCAGCGATCCACGTGTGTGCTCTTTTATTTTATTTTTCAGATTTTCATTTAACGATCGTGTGTGTGTGTTTCCATGTTTATTGTGGTGAGCCCTCTAACCATAGCCATCCATCATGCATATTTTTATTATGTTGACTAATCAGACGGCTAGGATGGTGACAACAAATTAATGACAGCATGTGCCTTGCACATGGGGGGCGCACGGTAGTCACCTTTTTTATTTTTTGTTTTTCTGATCAATCAGTGGGCGGGGTTGCTATACGCACCCCCCACTAGTCAGCCCAATCTCATTTCCTCACTAAACGCACTCCCCAGCCCATTAATTCATTTTATTTTATTTTATTTTTACTTTTCATTTTTAATTATTAAAATTAGTTATTTGCATTTAAAAAATCCCAAAAAATTCATACATCATCTTTATTATTTCACAAAATTTTTACAAATTTTATTTTTTATTTTAATTTTATTTTTATCATTTAAACTAATTATTTTATTAATTTCCTTTTTGCATTACACATCTCATGCATACTTAAATTTCTTTATTTTATTTCTCTGCAATCATAAAATATATTTTATCCGTTCTTTTTGCATTTGTTCAATAACATCCAAAATTGCATGAAAACATTTTTCTTTCATTTTTAAATTTATTTCATATTGCATTTGGGTCCTTCCCTTTGGCACATTGGATCCTATTCCTCACCTGAATTTGGTATGATTAATTGGATGACTAACACTTTGAGTTTTTGCAAGAATTTTTAATATTTGGTTGGTCTCTGGTTGAGGAACCTCGATATTTAATTTGGGAATTTTAGGAATTATTTTTATTATTATTTGATTTGTTTTCACTTGAGATTTTCTTGCAGACGCACCTTTGACCTTGTATGATTATCTGTTTGAAAAAGGCACTTGTGCCATTTGCTTTGGGGCTGCTTCTTTGATCTTTGAGTTCATGTTTGGATTATTATCATTATTGTTTGCTATTGTGTGATTTTCATTCACCTCATTTCTCTTACTTGTGTCTATTCTGTACTAATCTCTTATGCAGGGACTAAGGTAAGTTCTTTAAGGGTATGGATAAGTATCCATGGTCACCCTTATCCTTTCTTTCTCTCCTATCTCTTTCCTTTAGGATTTAGGTTGTCGTCAAACCTCACTAACCGTAGGTCACCCATGCATGATAACTTTAGGATTCATTGTTTCCCTTTAGAGTCACCCTTGTGTGTTCTCTCTTCTCATCTCAAATTTCTTTAAAACACTTAATAATAATAAGGTGTATTGCACACGAGCCTTAAGTATGGGGAATGAGAAATGAGGGGCTTCCTCTCATCTTTCTAGAGTGCTTAGCGAGCGTCCTGTCTTGGGACGATGTGTTAAGTATTCGCCCCTGTGCCCTAGACTTTGGTGCAATGCAGCTTAGGAACTAACTTAAGCCACTTCTGTCCTAAAAAATACAAACCAACCTCAAACCTTTTTGTCCTTCAGGATTGTCGAACAAAAGGCTATTTTCAAAAAGGGCACGTTACCTTCCGTCTGAGTCGCAAACAGGCATCGACCCTAACTGCCGGACGCGAACTTAACGTCGCTCATAAAAAACACAAAAAGAACTTGGTCCGAACTACGTTGACTCTGAATTCCCCATTGCACGAGGGGGGTACGTAGGCCTTGGACGTCGACGTCCTACCGAGTCGGTCTCTGTCTTTCCCTCCCCGTTTTAGTACAGCCCTAGATGATAGGATAACTCACCCTTAGAATAGACAACAAGCATGGATCCCATCGAGTACGATGGACGCGTGGGGTGCTAGCACTTTCCCCTCGCGTAACCTACTCCCGAACCCAGGCTATGGTTGCGATGACCATTCCTTTCCCTCTTCCTCAGGTTTATGCGGTGTTCCCTTTCCCTCTCTTGGGATAAATTTACACGGCTGGCGACTCTGTTTTTCCGCGCCACTCTCGCGTTTGTACCTGGATGAAAATCCTGGGAGCGACAACGGGCTGCTGAAAGGGTCGCATGGTAAATGTCAGATTTGTGACGATAATCCTAACCAGTGTCGAAGGCTGAAGGGTTGTGTCCAGATTTTGATGAACTGAGGCGAAGTGCAATTTGCCAGATCTAAGCCTGTTGAAGAAGTTGCTGCCATTGAGCCGTTCACTATCGTCTATAGGAAAGTTCATGTGGAATCCCCTAAGCAAAAGAAGGTGCAACTGATCGTTGTTTACCCGCCAAAACCGTTTCCGTATCAGAATTCTAAGGAAGTACCTTGGAGATACGGGTCAACTGTGTTTTCTGGAGGTCAAGAGATAAGGTTTGTGGAATCTGAGATCGTAAATGTTACAGCCGTTGGAGATATGACTCGTAGTGGACGTGTGTTTGCTCCTAAGGTCACTACAAAGCCTATTCAAATTCTAACTGTTGTTCCTCCCCAGGAGACGCTTGCACTCGCAACCCCTGTTGGTTAACAAGGGGCATCTTCTAATGCCATTCCAGTGCTGAATATTCTGTCTGAGGACGTTTCAAAGAGCAAAGAGACACTTGATGATCAAGAGTTCCTTAAGTTGATCTAGAAAAATGACTTTAAAATTGTGGATCAACTGGGGTAGACTCCCTCAAGGATCTCTATCTTGTCTTTACTCATGAGCTCGCCCGCGCACAGATCAGCTTTGTTGAAGGTCTTGAACACTGCCCACGTGATGCATGACATATCCGTTGTCGAGTTCGACGACGTAGTGGCCAACATAACCGCAAGTCGATACTTGGGCTTTAATGAATCAGAATTACCTCTTGAAGGAGCTGCCCATAACAAAGCACTGCATATTTCCGTAACTTGCACTGACATCCTGTTATCTCGTGTTCTAGTGGATATCAGTTCTTCCCTCAATGTGATGCCTAAGGGCACATTGAGCCAATTAATGGTGGAAGGAAACGAGATGAGACCAAGCGCCTTAGTTGTCAGAGCCTTTGACGGTTTGTGAAGGCAAGTCATTGGAGAAGTGGATTTACCCATCAAGGTTAGACCGCATTTGTTCACCATTACTTTCCAAGTGATGGATATCAATCCCGGGTACAGTTGCCTACTGGGTCGCCCGTGGATTCACGCTGCAGGGGAAGTTACCTCCACTTTACATCAGAAGTTGAAGTTCATGTTTGATGATCAGCTTGTCATCGTCTGTGGTGAAGAGGATTTGATTGTGAGTGAGTTATCATTTTTCCGATACGTCGAGACCGAAGAAGGCATAGTTGAGGTGTCGTTGCAGTGTCTCAAATTCGAAGATGTCAGCTCTGCTTCATTTAGTCAAGGTAGATCACCGCAAATGACCTTAACTTCTATTAAGAGTGCTAAAGAGACCATTGAGAGAGGTGTTTTGCCAGGCTGGGGGCATGTAATCGATGTGGTTGGAAACATAATCGTTTTGGATTAGGTTATCGTCCGAGTCGACAGTCACATGGTCAGAATCAGTGCAGTTCAATCAAGTTCAATAGCGCGGATTTCCAACAAGGTGACATCGTGGCAGCCACTGATGATGCTGGTCCCAGTAATCAGATTTCAAGCTTTGTACGCAAGTGTCTGCCGAGTTTCAAGCTCAACAATTGGACATCTACCGTGATTCCTGTGGTTTTTCCAAATAACATGTAATGCGTTTTTCTTTCTCATTCCCTCGTCCTCGCTCGAGATGAGTAGATAGCTTGTAAAGGGCCTCGCACTTTTACAATATTATGTGATCAATAAATAAAAGTTTTTTGCATTCAAAATCATGCTCTATTTTCTTCCTTTATTTTTTACTTTTCACAAACAAATGGCAAAAGTTTCTTTTATTTTCACTTTTCAAAATAGATCATTCTAAACATATTCATAAACATGCAGAACTAATAAAAGCATTGATAACAACATGGAAAACATCCATTGTAATTCTGGAATTCCAATTAACCAAGCCGAAGAAGATGGTGAGGAAGATTGTGAATTGCCGGCTGAACTAGCAAGGCTCCTTGAGCACGAGCATAGAGAGATTCAACCACACAAAGAGCCAGTAGAAGTGGTCAATCTTGGTACTGATGAAGTCAGAAGAGAAGTCAAGGTTAGTACGTCCCTCGCTAAGCATGTACACTCTGAGTTGGTCAAGTTATTGAAAGAGTATGTCAATATCTTCGCCTGGTCCTATCAAGATATGCCTGGGTTGGATACCAACATCGTTGAACATCACTTTCCACTCAAGCCCGGATGTCCTCCTGTCAAGCAGAAACTCAGAAGGACTAGACCCGACATGGCACTCAAAATCAGAGAAGAGGTAAAGAAGCAACTTGATGCTGGGTTCCTAACCACTTCTGAATATCCTGAATGGATTCCCAACATCGTCCCAGTTCCTAAGAAAGATGGGAAAGTCAGAATGTGTGTGGATTATTGAAATCTCAACAAGGCAAGCCCGAAGGATGATTTTCCTTTGCCTCACATTGATGTCTTGGTAGACAACACAACGCAGTTTTCTGTCTTTTCCTTTATGGACGGTTTCTCAGGATATAATCAGATCAAGATGTCCCCAACTGATATGGAGAAGACTACTTTCATCATGCCATGGGGTACACATTGCTACAAAGTCATGCCATTCGGTCTGAAGAATGCAGGGGCAACATACCAACGTGCCATGAAAACCCTCTTTCACGATATGATCCATTAAGAGATTGAGGTTTACGTGGACGATATGATTGCCAAGTCCAAAACTGAAGATGATCACTTGGTCCATCTGAAGAAACTGTTTGACAGACTCCGGAAGTTTAGACTGCAGTTGAATCCTGTAAAGTGTACCTTCAAAGTTCGATCTGGTAAACTGTTTGGCTTTATTGTGAGTCAGAAGGGCATTGAAGTTGATCCTGATAAGGTTCGGGCAATTCAGAACATGCCGCCTCCCAAAACAGAAAAATAACTCTGTGGCTTTCTGGGTAGACTTAATTACATCTCAAGATTCATTTCTCACTTGACGGCTACCTGTGAACCGATGTTCAAATTACTAAGGAAAAATCTTTCGGTTGAATGGAACAATGAGTGACAAGAAGCATTTGACAAAATAAAACAATACTTGCAAGAACCACCGATCTTAGTACCGCCGGTTCTTGGTAGGCCATTAATTATGTATCTCACCGTTCTCGATGAATCAATGGGATGTGTATTGGGTCAACATGATGACACTAGCAGAAAAGAACATGCAATTTACTAACTGAGCAAGAAGTTCACTGATTATGAGACCAGATACTCACTCTTAGAGAAAACTTGTTGCGCTCTAGTTTGGGCAGCTCGACGCCTAAGACAATACATGATTTGCCATACTACTTTGTTGATATCTAAAATGGATCCGATAAAGTACATATTGGAAAAGCCTGTTGTCTCTAGAAGGATTGCTCGGTGGCAGATGCTGTTAATTGAGTATGATATCCAACATGTTGCCCAGAAAGTAATAAAAGGGAGTGTCTTGTCTGACTACCTTGCTCATCAACCTAAAGAAGGTTATCAACAAATGAAGTTTGACTTTCCCGATGAGGATGTTCTATTTATCAGAGACTATGAGACCCCAGACCCTGACATAGGACCCGAACCAGGGGCGCTATGGACGCTCGTGTTCCATGGTGCCTCCAATTCTAAAGGTCGTGGAATCGGTGTTATCCTCATCTCTCCAACAGGTTTTCACCTTCCCTTCACCGCCAGATTATACTTTGCATGCACCAACAATATGGCTGAATACGAACCATGTATCTACGGTATTGAAGCGGCAATTGACATGAGAATCAAGATTCTTGAGGTCTATGGAGATTCTGCTTTGGTTATTGGCCAAGTCAGAGGGAACTTTGTGACTCGGGATTCCAAGTTGGTTCTGTACCAACACCACATTGCAAAGCTGATTCCTTACTTTGATGAGATTTCTTTTCATCATATCCCCAGAGAGGAAAATCAACTAGTCGATGCTCTTGCCACTTTAGCATCCATGTTCAAGGTCAAGTGGAAGACTAAAGCTCCTCATATCCGCATTGATCACTTGAACGAGCCAGCACACTGTTTAGCAATCGAGGATGAGTCTGATGACAAGCCTTGGTTCTACGACATTAAGAGATATCTGGAAAAAAAGGAATATCCCGAGGGTATTACTATCACTGACAAGAAAGCTCTTAGGCGGCTCTGCGCCAAATTCTTCTTAAGTGGTGGTGTACTGTACAAGAGTGTCATACCCCAAATTTTGACCACTAAGATTTCTCATCATTGTGCAAATCATCATCATAATATGGGGGGAACCATCATACTTCATCAGTCTTCCTAAAGATGGGTGAGCATCCACTACAATCAAAATTAGGGTTTCAAGCCATCTCAGAGTCTTAGACAAAGGATCAATCAAGAAACAACATGATCTTCAACTTGTCTAACCTCTCAAACATCCACAATGGACCAAAAGGACTCCCACTTCAAGGATCAAGCACAAGTCTGCTCCCTTTTAGGTGGATCAAGTCTCATGATCGACAGTGTCACCAAATTAGGGTTTTGGTCGACCAGGGCCTCCAGATGGAAAATTTTCATCTGGGCACAAGCCAATGATCCAAAACCTAACCTAATATACTCCATGGAACCTCATGGACCCAATCATCAAGTCAATTTTAACTCAGGGGATGCATACATCAAAAATCAGGAATTAGGGTTTCTTGACCTAATTCACCCCTAAGTTGACTTTTGGGACAAATCATGAGCAAAGACCTCAAGAGAGGGTTTGAGGGTCTCTAATGAACTATATTGATCCATTTGAAACAATGGATTAATCCAAAAAGCTTGAGCAACAAGTCTCAATTTCATATGTACCACAGTTAGGGTTTTAAGGGAAAAGTCAACTATAACTTTGACTTTTGACCAGGACATGCTCCCAAGCCCTAAGACATGATTCAATATACCCTATGACACCCATGGAACATGTCCATCAAGTTTTATTTAGGTCAAGGACATGATTTCCTGAGGAATTGCACAGTTTGGATTTCATTTGATAAAAAGTCAACTGTGCACAAAAGTCAACTTTGACTTTTTGAGATTTTTCACCAAAATGGATTTTTAACCCTAAAATGATGTTAATGTATGATTTGAATCATCATTCATCAAGAAAAATCAAGAAAAGTTGGATAACTTGTAAAAGGGGTAACTATAAAAACTTAGAAAATTTTCTAAGTTAAAAATAAAGTGACAAGGGTACCAACTTTGGAGGATCATAACTCCTAAACCACAAAGCCATTTTTCCTCATCCAAAGATGGATTTGTAGCCCTCATTACCCTCTACAAAAACTTCAACTAGACCTAAGTCCAATTCATTAAGGATTTTGAGTTATGGAGTGATCAAAATGGCTGAAAAATGAAAATGTCACTTTTTCCAACACTTAGTGAAATTTTCACTAAGTCCAAATCTGTCTTCATTTTTTTCCAAATGTAGGGGGATTTTTCACTTGGATTCAAAAGAGATCAAAACAAAACATGTTCAAACAGTTTTTGTATCATGTAAGGGCTTTCCAAAATGGCCAAGAACATTGCCAAATTCCATTTGGGCTATGAGTTATGACATTGTCAAATTGCCTTGTTGAAATCTGTCAAGGCAAGGCAGAATTTGCAATTTTGCTCGATTTGCCAAAATTGTGCAAATCCAAACACTCCTATCCACTTGGACACATCTGAGGATTAAATCTCAAGGGGACAATCACTGAGCCAAGCCTCCAAAGTCTTTGGAACAAGAAATAGCATGTTGAACCTAGAATTGCCAAAATAGGGACAAGACTCCAAATTTGGATTGGAGCATTCAATGGAAGCATCAAGGTGGCATGGACTGAGCCATTTTCATTTGAATTCAGTCAAGACTTATCCAAGACCAAGGGAACCAGCAGTCTGTGCCCTAACCTCTAGTCAATGGCTAGAGGAGACTTGAACTTCCATTGGCCAACATTGAACAAACCTACTCAGCAGATGCCATTCACTATTCCTTGCAAAACAAACTTGCTCTACTATAAATAGAGCTCAATTGTGATCAGTTTAAGTACACCAAAGGCCTACAACACTTGCCTTTCTCAAAATCTCTTTCTCTTGGCAAAAATGCCTTTCTTAGCAAGGTAGCTATCGAGTTTTGAGCTAGAGGGCAATTCCACTCAAACCAATCACTCACACACCTCACATACATCACATATGAGCTGATCAAACACTTAAACAACAACTGGAACACTGATTTCTCAAAATCACCAGTCAATTGCTCAAGGTTTTAACCAAAGTGCAGTTGAGATGCCATGAAATGATCCAGCCAATTTCAATCAAGTCCAAGCATTCAAACACACTCAATAGGGTGTAGGGAAGCTGTTCAGATCATCACCACTCATCTGTAACACCTCCAAATCAAAAATCACATTGCACTTGCTGTCACGGCCTAGAGGTAAGCATATACTTGGTCATCTCTCAATCTATGTATATTTCCTCGCACAATAATTTGGTCATATGTTCATAATCATGCATAGAATGTTTCCCCTCAATTAATTGCATTGTTTGAATCGTGTATCAAAAATCCCAGCCTTCATGCAGAAATTAGGCTTCTTGAGGATTTTTTGTGATTTCTTGTTATATGTCTAATTTAAATGAAATTAAATGCCATATACATGATCGTGAGGTTGAAACGAGTTGATTGGTATGTGGATTGCATGATATAATCAAGTATTCAGTGAGATTGATAGAAAATGCAAATCTGGCCAAACCCAGAACACGCGCGTGTTCTTGGTGTGTTCTTGGCGCCATTTCTTTCAAATTCAAATATTTTGAATTTTGTGATTTTATTTAATTGATTCAAAAATGAATTTCTCTCTGAGTTTTAATGATTTTGAGTTGGTTCTTTTTTTAATAATTCACAAAAATGTTAAAATATTTTATTTTATCAAAAAATCCCAAAAATATTATTTATTTCATATAATTGATATTTTTGCAAAGAATTAATGTTTTAATTATTTTTGACATTTAAAATATTTTTTCCACCTTGATTTTGCAACTTTTAATGCCTTCTAATTATTTTGTAGGTCAATACTTAATTTTTGAAGCATTAATCCAAGATCACAATTTGTTTTTCATATGTTAAATAATTTTGATCATTTTAATTGAATTTTTATTCAATTAAATACATTTTTGAAAGCAAATTAGGGTTTTGGATTAATTCAACCCTCATAAATCATTTTCAAAACACTTTGGGCCTCTAATAGAGTGTAAGACCCAATCCTTTTTTTACCAAATCATTTTTTGGGCCTTAGTGTATTGTATAAGTCCCGATACCATCAAAAACAAACAGCGCGATCGTCGCCTTTTGAAAAATAACCTTTTGGGCCTCTCCTCGAGTTATAAGACCCATTCAAAACTTCTTTGGGCCTCTACTAGAGTGTAAGACCCAACCCCCTTTTAACCAAAACCTTTTGGGGCCTCACTTATTGTATAAGTCCCTATGCGTTAAAAGAAAACCTCGGCGCGATCGCCATTTTTAACGAAAAATCAATTGGGCCTACCCTCATGTTATAAGCCTCACTCTTTTTCTTTAAAACCTTTTGGGCCTCTTGAGAGAGTGTAAGACCCATCCCTTTGTGCAGAAAACAATTGTTGGGCCACAGTCACTTGTATAAGTCCCTCTGTACAAATTCAAACAGTGCACTCAATGATAAAACCCCGGGCCTCTCCTTGAGCTGTAAGCCCCAAATCTTTCTTTTTCAAAGCACTTTCTCCTTTGATTTTGAATATACTGTTGTTTTCAATCTTTCTTTGTTGAACAACTAACCAAACAGCATGGAAGCTCTACAACCGAGTAAGTGTTTATCCGCTTTCATTTACCGCTTTCATATACATATAACTGTATTGTGGAGCTGTTTCACTGTAAGTCTTCTTTCATAAACTCATATCAATTGTGTAATAATAGTATAGATATTTAAAGTTTCCCCGGCAACTACGTCTAGCATTAAGCCCGTTGATCACTCTTAAATAGTCAAAACTAGATCCCCATAGGATTACCAGACACAGTCTTCCCCCCTCTTGGGGTTAAACAATATGGAGACATGAAAGGCAGCATTCTTTGTGAACCCTTTCATAGACTGTCACTCATAGAAGTTGTCAAAGAAACTCTACTCCCCAGAGATGATCTTTTCTCCGTGAATGGCATCTCTTGAGTTTCTTCCAAATTCTCGAACTTTCCTGGCTTGATCTATTCTCGGTGAATGGCATGTCTTGAATTTCTCGGGGTTTGGGGACCCACAGGCTTCTTAAAAACACTTGTCAAGAAACTCTACTCCCCAGAGATGATCTTTTCTCCGTGAATGGCATCTCTTGAGTTTCTTCCAAATTCTCGAACTTTCCTGACTTGATCTATTCCTTGTAAATAGCTTGCCTTGAATTTCTCGGGGTTTGGGGACCCATCGGCTTCTTAAAAGCATCGGCCTCCTCTTGGGCATCATACAAGGACCCACAGGCTTCCTAAAAGCAACCCCGCCTCCTCTTGGGCGTAGTACAAGGACCCGCCTGCTTCTTAGAAGTATTCACAGCCTCCTCTTAGGCTTCGTATAATGATCTCTTCCTCCGGGAATGATAGCCTCCTCTTAGGCTTCGTACAAGGACCCGTCGGCTTCTTAAAAGTTTCCAGCCTCCTCTTGGGCTTCGTACAAATTGTCCCGACGACCTCCTAGAGGTATAGGAACAGAACTTAGTCATCTGCATAGAACAGTCCTTTCATAGAGTCTACTACTGTTTCTCAAAGCACAGTACAAAAGATGACACACTAGACTTGGACAGTCTAATCTCCTTGAGTCTCAAAGACATTCTCAAGTGACCCCTTCATTAAAATAGGAAGGAAACCCGTAGACTCGGACAGTCTCAATACCCTTCGGATTTCCCACTTCCTTAAAGAACAGGAATAACCCGGATCCTTGAATCAAATCCTTGAGTACAGTGTTGCTCATGTAAGAACTGATTTTCTCTTTCAAAATCAGCATACTGGACCCGTCACTCAACTGAAACAGTCACCATAGCCTCCCTCTTGGGCTTTGTACAATGATTCTCCCTAGCGGAGCCAAACAACATTTAGCCTCTCTCTCGGGCTTCGTACGAGACACATAAGAGACTCCCTCGTTGAGTCCGTCATCCCTTTCGCCTCCATCTCGGGCTTTATACGAGATACAAAAAGGTTCTTATCGAGCCAAACAAACAATAGCCTCCATCTCGGGCTTTATACGAGATACCAAAAGACTTCATCGTCGAGTCAAAACTTTTTAGCCTCTCTCTCGGGCTTTGTACGAGACACATAATAGCCTCCTCTTAGGCTTTGTATAAGAAAACCACTGGTTGATCCGATCAACCTTTTAGCATCAAAAACTGTGCCTCGTTCACAGTACACAAACATCAACAACTCCCTTCATCTAATTGCTGTAAGCGGCAAGCCTCTGGATTATTTACATCCATGCCACTGTCCCTCTTTTAGCATGAGAAATTCCTAAGGAAAGATAACATTGCTCAACACTGAGTTAAAGTCTTCTCCTTCAGGTTAAAACCCCTCTAAAGGAAATTATGGCATTTCCGGATTCACAAATCCCGGTTAAAGTAATTCTCCTTTATAAACAGTCGTAACAGACAAATCCCTCTTTAGAGATGAAATATTTTCTCTAAAGGTGAGACCTTTTAGCTTCATATCTTGGGCTTTTAACAAGATACAAATAGACTTTTCAGCTTCATATCTTGGGCTTTGAACAAGATACAAACCACCTTTTCGCTTCACGTCTTGGGCTGTGAACAAGACACCAAAAACACCCATTTCCTCCCATAGAATAGGAGGAACTACGATCACTCTGATTTCCCTATTTCGGTAAACGGGAATACGTGGGCATAAGATTGGAAGAAAAATCTTAGCGAGCACACTAAACAAAAACCCAAAATCCCATGCTCTCATGTATCTACCAAAAAGCATCAGTCCTAACATCCTAATCCTTGTTCCCTGCCAGAAAGTCCTAGAAAGAGAGAAAACAGTATTGGCAAAAATACAAATAACCAGTACAAAGGCCCCCCCCACATTGATAGCATTCGTAACCTAACAGACCGTTGTTTAAACTCAGTATGTAAAGCAGGGTTAATTGGAGACATCTATTTCCCTTCCTTCATCAGGTTTAATAGGATAAAAAATGAATCTACCTGTAGTAAGCTCAACCGCAGAGAGCGACCAACGCTTAAGAACTGCGTCCAAAATCGCTCGCTATAGAAAAATGGCGCCCACCGTGGGCCCCGTCTCTCTTTTTCTCCTTTTCATCTCTTGTGTGAATACCATAGATTGGGGCTTCCGCCGGGGAACCCATTTTCTGTCAGGAACTTAGGATTCATAGCTTTAAAGGTCTAGGATGTTTAGGACAAATATATATGCTGCTTTTCCTAATTGCTATATGTGTTTATTTTTCTGCTAATGGGAATGCGTGTGATGTCGCATGTGGAAAGATTGAGTATACACTTAAGATAAGTGATGGCGACGGGGTCGACCATCAACCTCACTGGAGGCTGACCAATGCAACCCATTCTCTCACCTAGACAATGGGCCGATTATGATGTCTGAGAAGCTGAGGAGCCAAACCCTTTTGTAGTGCGGAAACTATCGGGAATAGTTGTTACGCGATACTACCCTTATTTGAGGCTGGTGATTTATTCTCGGTGAATGGTACTTACTCTAAGATTGCTCTACAACTCGCTGGCGATCCGCTTGTTGTTTTTCTTTCCTGGGAGGAGCTGATGATAATGAGTGCAGGTACAAAAATCACCCTAGTATAAACCTTTGGGGATGGGTAGAGCCTTGACTTCATGACAACGACCCTTTGACCCCATGTTTTTTCTATGTTTTTGTGTGCTGCATTCATACATTCATTTAAAAAACATTAAAACATTCAAAAAAGATTTTCTCTTCTAGTCTCTCTGTTTTTCTAATTAAACTAAGACTGTGATTGCAAATATCAGAGAAAAGGATTGTGCTAATGGATTTCGGTAGAAGGAGAACTCATACGTATACCTTCAAGGTTCCAAAGTTAGAGGATTTGAGAAGGTTGGCAAGGATGATCACTAACCCTGAGGCCTTCAGAGCCAAGCACGGAGGTCTGCTACCACTGTTAAGAGTCCATGTGATTGAGGGAATCATGGATGCACTCGTTCAATTCTACGATCCAGTTTATCACTGTTTCACATTCCCGAATTACCAGCTCGCACCAACGCTGGAGGAGTATTCTCATCTGATTGATCTACACATTACTGATCGAGCTCCATTTTTTGGACTGGAAGAAATTCCAAAGAATCAGACCATTGCAAGAGCAATTCATTTGGACGAGTCTGAGGTCAGGACTCACCTAACCACTAAGGGTGGCATCCAAGGTTTGCCAGCCCAGTTCTTGACAAAGAAGGCCCTGTATTTTGCCAGTATAGGAAACGTGACTGCTTTTGAAAGCGTATTTGTCTTGCTCACCTACGGGTTATTTTTGTTTCCCAACATCAATAACTTCGTCGATATCAATTCCATTAAGGTTTTTCTCATTGGAAACCCTGTACCGACTTTGCTCGCAGATGCGTATCATTCTGTACACTTGGGAAATTTGTACAGCGGAAGGGAGATCACATGTTGTGTACCTCTGCTTTACAAATGGTTTATCTCACACTTGTCCAAGTCTGCTGCTTTTTGGGATTGCAAGAGTGCCTTACGTTGGTCGTAGAAGATCATGTCTCTTACCAACTCTGATATAGATTGGTGTAATAGGATCTATGATGGAATCAGAATCATTGACCGTTGTGGAAACTTCCCCAACGTACCCCTTATAGAAACTAAGGGGGGAATCAACTATCATCCGGTGTTGGTTCACCGTCAGTTTGGATACCTGATGAGACACGTCCCACGGGGTGTTCATCTGGAAGGTCTTTTCTTCAAGGAAGGGGAAAACGACAGAGCACTAAAGATGCAAATAGTGCACGCTTGGAAACACGTTCATAAGAAAGGACAAGAGTCTCTAGGAAAACCGGACTGTGTCTCGGTGGAGCCTTATCTCCATTGGGTACAAACTAGAGCTCTCAAGCTGAAAATACCTTATCCTCGTTACGGAATCCTTCCGCCAAGGGAGCCTGTCATGTACTTCATTACGGAAACTGAAAAGCTTCAGGTTACTCTCAACAAAGTTCAAAAGGAGAGGAGGCCTTGGAAGAACAAGTACCGCACCCTCGACATAGAGTGCATCAAAATACAGCAATTACTGAAAGAGAAAGATGCTCTAATTGAAATTTTGGAGCAACATGCTGTAGAGAATCAAGATGACCAAAGAAATTTGCTCACTCCTTTCACCTGGCAAAGGAATGACAACCCGACAACGGCCCAAGAGCCCCGGTCAAAGAAGAGGAAAGTACCAAAATCAGCACCCGATTTCTCTTCAGAGAGGACTCGGGACCCATTAGCTTAGGTTTCTATTTCTGCACCTTGTAATCTACTGTATTTTCATTTCTGCAATCCTTTGAATTTCAATAAAAAGGGGTTTCCCCACAGTTTGATATTTGCAATCTAATTGTCGAAGTTTATTTTGATTAAACCAAAAAAACAATTAATATAATCATTGCATTCACCATTCTCACATCACGTATTCTTCTTCCCTACGAATCTCACGTTTGTGTCTCGATTCTAGAGTCAAACTGTCTCATTAGTATAATACTCGGGCCAATCGTCAGAAAAGGATGGATGATCTTGAAGAAGAAAACAGAGAGTTGAAAGAAGAGATCGACGCTCTAAGAGAGGATATGAGAAAGCTTCGTAACGACATACAAGCCATGGCAGAAGCTCAGCTACAAAGAACTGTGATCTCAGAGATCACCTCAACGCCCATAGTGGAGAAGTATGATCCTAGGTATCAATTACCGAAAGATCGTCCTTGGGGCATGCCTGTTAACTATATCCCGGAAGGATATGTTCCGCCGATCGCTGAGGATCAGGGAATCACAACAGAAGCCGCTGGGCCTGAAGGTTACAAACTTCAGGAAAGCGAAGATGCCAGGGGCATACGGAAGACTCCTGAAGGTTACAAACTTCGGGAAACGCCAAGATTTACTGCCGTAGTCACGGTACCACCCCCTGTGGTGCACACTGTCCCGGAAGGACAGATTCCACAGATACCTTCTGGTAAAAAGGAAACTATGTTCGATAGAATGGATGAATTCCAGGAGCAGTTCTTGGAAATGCAGAAGGAGCTGCAAGCCATTCGCGGTCAGGATCTATTTGGAAAAGACGCCGTAGACCTCTGCTTGGTCCCCAAAGTGAAAGTCCTGCACAAGTTCCAAGTGCCCGACTTTGAAAAATACAAGGGTAACTCTTGCCCTCAAAGCCATCTAGTGATGTACGCTCGGCGGATGTCAGCTCAGACGGAGAATCAGGACCTACTGATTCACTACTTCCAGGATAGTTTAACCGGTGCCGCATTAAAATGGTACATGGGTTTAAATCGTACTACGATCAGTACATTCAGAGATCTTGGTACTGCCTTCGTCCAACAATACAAATACAATTTGGACATGGCACCTGACAGAGATCAACTAAGATCAATGTCGCAAAAGGACAAGGAAACCTTTAAGGAGTATGCTCAAAGGTGGCGTGAAATTCCCGCTCAAATTTATCCATCTCTTGAGGAAAAAGAGATGACAAAGATCTTCTTAAAAACCTTAAGCTCATTTTACTATGACCGAATGGTTTCCAGTGCACCCAGTAATTTCACCGAGATAGTGGGCATGGGTGTACGTCTTGAGGAAGCCGTCCGAGAAAGACGTTTGGTAAAAGACGCTGGATCGACGAGCGGTACTAAAAAATACGGTAGTGCTCTCCCTAAGAAAAAAGAGCAAGATATTGGGAATATCTCTCTCGGAAAGCAAAGGCGTCGATATCAACCAGTAGCAGCTGTAATTCCTGCTATCAGCCCTGCGCCTATTCCTACGTATCAACCTCAGGTTGCACAGAGCTAACCTGATCAACAAAGGACACAACAGCCTCTTCAGCAGGCTCGTCCTCCATATAACAACAACCGTACAACACGACCATCAGGGTTTGATCCTATACCCATGTTGTACGCAGAACTATTTCCGTTACTACTGTCTAAGGGGCACATCCAGACTAAGTCTCCTCTTACAGTACCGGAAAATCCGCCTTTTTGGTTTAAGGTGGACCAGACATGCCCTTATCATCAAGGAGGATCAGGGCATAACATAGAGAATTGTCTCAATTTCAAATCCGACGTGCAAAAGCTTGTTAGGAGCGGACTCTTATCTTTCAAAGATACGAATCCTAATGTTCTCTCACGAACCCGCTGCCTCAACATGAGAAGGCTGCAGTCAATTTGATAGAAGGAGAGACTAACGATGTCTATCAAATCCACGATGTACTCTTGTTGGAAACCAATATGGTCAAGATGCATTGTAGACAGAGTGGATATGGCCATGTGCCACCTCATAATTATCATCAATGTGATATCTGCTCTAAAGACAACCAGGGATGTTTTGTGGTGCAAGCATCTCTACAGGAACAAATGGATCTCGGATGGATCCAAGAGCACCGAGCTCGTGGAGTTAACATGGTCTACACGAATTCTAATGTCATTCAAAATCACGATATCCGTGCAATGAATGTCAACCTAGTGGCAATGCACTCAAGGCAAAGCCAGTATCATAATCTGCCGCGACATGATTACAGTTCTTGTCTGACTTGCTCGGTAAACAAACAGGGATGCTCTTTCATACAGGAGGCCCTCCAGCGTCAGATGGATCTTGGATGGATCCAAGACTACCATGATAGGAACCCTTATCAGATCAACATGGTTCAGATCTTCGATATTTGCGTGATGAATACCAACCTGGTAGAGTTACATGCTGAACAGGTCCGACTCAGATTCTTAATATCACACGACTATCAAAGCTGTAAGGCGGGTTGCGAAAACGATCGAGGTTGTACCCTTGTCCAGGAGGCACTTCAGCACTTGTTAAATCACTGGTGGATGCTAATTTATATGGATGAAGATACTCAGCAAATTAGTATCAGTAACAGGAATCCTACTCGGCGTCAGAGTCAGGATGTCCGACCTGTGGAAGCTAACCTAGTGAGGTTACATTATATTCAAAGTGGGCGTGGCCAGGTGCCACCACACAACTACGACCGTTGTAACGTCTGTTCAGAAAGTAACCAAGGGTGTTACCTTGTGAGAGCAGCTCTTCAGGGTCAGGTGGATCGTGGGGAGATTCGCCCATATCCGGGTTCTGGACCTATCAACTGGACGCCGCGTTACCTTGCCGATCAAATTGAAGATGTTGTCACAATCTCTGGTTATCATAGGACCAGGGACGTTTATGCCATTATCCCTCTACTTGACGAATCTAAGGTTCCCAATCGGGAACGGATCAAGATTACTTATGAAGGTCAGAAAAATTAGAAGGTTCCCATAGTCATCTATCTATCGGGACCAACACCGTATGAATCAACTAAGGCCATTCCTTACAAATACGGTGCAACGACAGTTGAAAATGGAAAGGAAATTCCATTACCCTCCGTCGTGAATATTGCAGACATCAGTCGTGTAACACGGAGCGGTCGAATCTTCAACCGAGGGGTTAGGGAACCTAACAAAGAAAAGGAACTTCAGACGGAAACTCCCGATCCATCAGTCAGTCAATCCAGTAATCCCGACCTTTCGAAAAATAATGATGAGATGCTGAAGCTCATCCAAAGGAGTGAATATAACATTGTTGATCAGCTGTTACAGACTCCTTCAAAGATCTCGGTATTATCACTGTTACTCAGTTCAGAAGCGCATAGAGAGGCTCTACAAAAAGTCTTGGAGCAAGCCTTTGTGGAACAGGATGTAACAATCAGACAGTTCGATAGCATTGTCTCTAACATCACTTCCTGCAACAATTTGGGATTTAGTGATGAGGAATTACCTGAAGAGGGTCGCCGTCATAACATGGCGCTCAATATCAAAGTTAACTGCCAGGACGATGCTTTAGCTAGCGTACTGGTAGACACAGGGTCATCCCTGAATGTTATGCCGAAGTCTACTTTGGTACAATTATCATTCAAAGGCCCTCCGATAAGAGTCTGCGAGGTAGTCGTCAAAGCATTCGACGGATCCAGAAAAGCGGTTATCGGCGAAGTTGATCTTCCCATAACTATTGGTCCTCACACTTTCCAAGTCACCTTCCAGGTCATGGACATCCGGGAAACATACAGTTGTTTATTAGGAAGGCCTTGGATACACCAGGCTGGAGCGGTTACTTCAACCCTCCACCAAAGCTAAAGTTCGTCAAGAACAATCAACTTGTCACAGTTTGTGGGGAACAAGCCTTGCTTGTGAGTAGCTTATCATCGTCTACAGGTATAGAACCCGAGGAGGTTATTGGAACTCAATTCCAAGCACTGTCGATGAGCCAGGACAATCAATCAAGAGGAGGAACTTCCATTTCTTCATACAACGATGCTATCAAAGTGGTCGAGAGTACCGATACAACCGGATGGGGACAACTTGTCATTCCTATTGACAATAAAACAAAGAAGGGTCTTGGTTTTTCTGCAACCTGTACCCAGACAGCTGCCAACGACGAAAGTCTTCATCCCGTTCAAAACTTCTTCCACAGTGAAGGTTTCCTTCACCCAGTGTCTCAGACAGTTCATGCTATTAATGAGGAAGATCCCTCTGGCACTGATGAAGAATGGAGGTCCTATCTTAACAAGGATGGTTATATGTCTCAGGAAGAGGTGCCTATGCCATTTTGCTATCCCGCACAGAGTCCGAGATTTATACCACGGTCAGACGTCGAAATGATATATGGAGATTGTGATCCAGAAGGATGCCGTGCTCCGCCAAATTCATTAGAGGAAGACACTCTGATGAAAGACAACTTTGACCACAATTACTATGGCCCAATGGATGGTCTGCCAATGTGGCAACCTTACCCAGGAAACTTGGGGTAAGAGAGTCAGCTGAACAATGAAAATCAGCTGACCGTCTTTAAACAGAATACCTGTGTCCCCACCATGTCATGGGATCAACACTTAGGTTATTCAGAAATTACTCAACATGAAGATGAATTCGCAACGTTTGCAGGACTTGAATTCATCAACTATGCTTTTCCCGAGGTCAACGTCATCGAGAGGGATGACTCCTCCAGTTACAAAGAAGTTTGGGATACCTTGGGACAACCGAGTGGAAAATATGACTTTATGGTCAAGTACACCGCTCCCGAAAGCTCTCGTATCAGGTTCGAAGACATCCAGCCTACTGGATGGGGAGATACAGCTGAGAGCATAAATACTATGCAAAATACAACTGAGGAATCCTTCTATGACAATTCTGCTTGGGAGACAGATTCCAATGATCCTGCTCCACCAGAAATCAGCGTCATTTCTGAAGACAAATCAAGGAAGGTGCCAGATTTTGTGATTCACCGAGGAGTTCGCCGCCAATGGATTGCCGTCGAGGTTCCGAAGGTCATTCATCAGTCAAAGTAATTGCCATCTTTAACCTTTCACCCTGCCCAGGTGAAACGGATGTTTTGATTGGGCTCACTTTCTATAAATTTCCCTCTTCGCTTTGCCCGAAGCGACAGAGTTTTGTTTTATAGGGCTGTAGTTTCAAGAATCGACTTGTTCATTAATAAAATAACGTCGTTCTGTAATTTCCGCATTTATTGATGTTTTCTCTTTTTGCTTTTCTCAGAAAATGGTAATCCTAAAAAACAAAATTAAAATAAAAACAAGCAGTAAAATAAAACACTGCACACACTTGCATTTTCTCTATCTCTTCTAAACACGAATCATCACGTCATGCAGATTGCTTATTTTAAACCCCGTTGAAACATATGATCCAATGCCTTCTCCCAATTTTGAGTTCCCGGTATTCGAGGCTGAAGAAGAAAATGACGACAAAATTCCAGAAGAGATCTCCCGACTACTCAGACAAGAGGAAAGGTCCATTGAACCTCACAAAGAACCATTGAAAACGGTAAACTTGGGTTCAAAAAAAGAGAGAAAAGAAATCAGGATTGGGGCACTGCTCGGTCCAACTGCCAGAGAGGGTTTGATAAAGCTTCTCAAAGAATTTCCCGATGTATTCGCTTGGTCCTATCAGGATATGCCAGGGTTGGATACTAGCATCGTGGAAAATCACTTACCGTTAAGATCGGAATGTCCGCCAGTAAACCAGAGGTTGAGACGGACTCACCCGGACATGGCCATCAAAATCAAAGAGGAGGTACAAAAACAGATTGACGCGGGTTTCCTCGCTACATCTGAATATCCTCAATGGTTAGCCAACATCGTACCCGTTCCCAAAAAGGACGGAAAGGTCAGAATGTGTGTTGATTACAGGGATCTGAACAAGGCTAGTCCAAACGACGACTTTCCTTTACCACACATTAACATGCTGGTAGACAGTACATCAAAGTTCAAAGTTTTCTCCTTCATGGATGGATACTCGGGCTATAACCAGATCAAAATGGCGCCGAAAGACATGGAGAAAACTTCGTTCATTACCCCATGGGGTACCTTTTGTTACAAGGTAATGCCGTTCGGTTTGAAGAACGCCGGGGCAACCTATCAAAGGGCCATGACTACTCTATTTCATGACATGATACATAAAGAAATCGAGGTATATGTCGATGATATGATTGCAAAATCTAAAACAGAGAGTGAGCACGTTGAACATCTGTCAAAATTGTTTGAACGTTTAAGAAAATTCAAGCTCTGCTTGAATCCCAACAAGTGCACATTCGGTGTCCGTTCAGGGAAACTACTAGGGTTCATCGTCAGCCAGAAAGGAATTGAGGTTGATCCTGACAAGGTCAAGGACATTCAAGAAATTCCTTCTCCGAAAACTGAAAAACAAGTCAGATGATTCCTGGGACGTTTGAACTACATCTCCAGATTCATATTCCTTATGAATGCCACTTGTGCGCCGATTTTCAAGTTACTAAAAAAGAACTAGGATTGCGTTTGGACAGAAGATTGTCAAACCTCCTTCGACAGTATCAAGGAATATCTGTTGAATCCTCCGATTCTATCACCTCTAGTGGAAGGAAGACCACTAATCATTTACCTCACAGTTCTAGAGGACTCAATGGGATGTGTACTTGGCCAACAAGATGAAACTAAACGGAAAGAGTCTGCCATTTACTATCTAAGCAAGAAATTCACCGACTGCGAGACTCGGTACACTATGATTGAGAAAACTTGTTGCGCTTTGGCGTGGTCAGCCAAACGTCCTCGCCAATACATGATTCGTCATACTACTTGGTTGGTCTCCGAAATGGATCCAATCAAGTACGTTTTCGAAAAACCTGCTCTCACGGGAAGGATTTCCTGTTGGCAGATGCTATTATCAGAATATGACATAGAGTACCACGCTCAGAAAGCCGTTAAAGGAAGTATTTTAGCCGATCATTTGGCTCATCAACCGATTGACGATCAAGAATCAATCGGGTTTGACTTCCCAGACAAAGATGTCATGTATCTAAAAATGAAAGATTGCGATGAACCGTTACCTAGTGAAGGGCCAGAACCAGGTTCCCAATGGGGACTTATCTTTGACGGAGCAGTTAATCATTATGGAAACGGAATTGGGGCAATAATTGTTACCCCTCAGGGTACCCACATTCCTTTCACCGCTCGACTTACGTTCAAATGTACAAACAACGAGGCCGAATACGAAGCTTGTATCATGGGTCTCAAAGAAGCGATTGATTTAAGGATCAAAAACTTGGACGTATACGGCGACTCAGCCTTGGTTATCAATCAGATAAAAGGAGATTGGAACACATACCAATCAGGATTGATCCCTTACAAAGACTACGCAAGAAGGTTGCTACCTTTCTTCAACAGAGTCGAGTTTCATCACATCCCTCGTGAGGAGAATCACATGGCTGATGCATTAGCCACTATCTCTTCCATGATTAGTGTAGGTCAATGGAACGACTTACCTAAGATCGACATAATGTGCCTTGAACGGTCCGCTTACATCTTCACGATCGAAGCAGTCATAGACGATAAACCTTGGTATCACGATATCAAATGCTTCCTTCAGAAACAAGAGTACCGATCTGGGGCACTCAGAAAAGACAGAAAAACTCTCAGAAGATTGGCTGGAAACTTCTTCCTGAGCGAGGACACTCTTTATAAGAGAAATTTTGACATGGTCTTGCTCCGATGCGTCGACAGACCAGAAGCAGACATGCTTATAAAAGAAATTCATGAAGGGTCCTTTGGCACTCATGCCAACGGACACACAATGGCGAGAAAAATTTTAAGAGCAGGGTACTATTGGTTGACAATGGAATCCGACTGCTACAAGTACATGAAGAGGTGTCACAAGTGTCGGATATACTCTGACAAAATTCAATTACCGCCATCACATCTCAAAGTTCTTTCTTCCCCATGGCCTTTTTCCATATGGGGAATCGACATGATTGGCATGATTGAGCCTAAGGCTTCAAACGGACATCGGTTCATCCTGGTAGCCATTGACTATTTCACCAAGTGGGTCGAAGCAGCGTCATTCGCTAATGTAACCCGACAAGTGGTGGTCCGATTTATCAAAAACAATGTCATTTGCTGTTATGGTGTTCCGAGCCAGATCATTACTGATAATGGAGCTAACTTGAACAATAAGATGATGAAAGAGTTGTGCGTTGAGTTCAAGATTGAACACCATAACTCATCTCCCTACCGACCAAAGATGAACGGAGCGGTAGAAGCGGCTAACAAGAACGTCAAGAGGATTGTTCAAAAGATGGTTGTAATCTACAAAGACTGGCACGAGATGCTACCCTTTGCTCTTCACGGGTATCGCACATCTGTCCACACTTCAACAGGGGCAACCCCTTTCTCTCTAGTGTATGGCATGGAAGCAGTGCTCCCCATAGAAGTAGAGATCCCGTCAATCCGAGTATTGATGGAAGCTAAGCTCACCGAAGCTGAATGGTGTCAAAGTCGACACGACGAACTGAATCTGATCGAAGAGAAGCGAATCACGGCATTATGCCACGGTCAGTTGTATCAACAAAGAATGAAGAAGGTGTTCGACAAAAAGGTTCGACCTCACCTCTTCAGAAAAGGAGACCTCGTGCTCAAGAAGATACAATCGTTTCTCACTGATTCTCGGGGCAAGTGGACTCCGAATTATGATGGCCCCTATGTGGTCACGAAAGCTTTATCAGGCGGCGCCTTGAGACTTACAACCATGGACGGAGAGGAATTTGCCTACCCCACAAATGTTGATGTAGTCAAGAAATATTTCGCCTAAAAAAAAAACGTCTCGGTGGACTGAAAACCCGAAAGGGCGGTCCAGGCAAAAATTAGAGACAAAATAAAAAAAATCATCCCGGTGGATTGGAAACATCACAGTACAATCCAGGAAAAAATTAGGGATAATGGCAAGTAACTATGTTCAACAGAGGCGAATCCCTCAGCGGCAGCAGTTACATCATTTGTCAGAAAACTCCAGTCAAGGTCATCTTCGACAGAAGCTCAGGATGCCCAGAAGTCAAAGTTGGTAGAAGGATAGTGGTCGTTATGTTTCAACGTAGCCCTTTTCCCTGTAAATTACCATTTTCAAACTTTGTATATGCTCTCTAGAATCACACGTTTGGCTGATCTCCATCTTATCGATAAAATTTGAGCCTTTGTGCTTTTGTTTGTAATTCTTATTTGTTTTAGCTTTACAGAACGACGTTGTTAACATGATTAACGATTCTTGAAATAAAACAAAAATGAATTTACTTGTTAAAACATTTTTTGCTTTTAAAATAAAGACGGCAATTTCTTTTGACTGTTGAACATCAAAGGAACGTCAACCGCTTCTCCAGAAGTAGGCGAACTTCAAAGTGCAGAATCAAAGTACTCCTTCTAACCCAGTACGCCTGAATGAAGGATCAACTGTGTCAGAGACCTTGTTTCGTCTGATACGCCACGACAGAGTTCTCATCTCCTAAGCCCGACCAACAGTAGCTCCCAACAGGGACTATCTTTCCAAAGCAAGGTGGAATTGCTATCTTGAACCAGCGATATTTCTACACGCCCCGCGATGGCCGAGTATCCAGTCATGTTCATATTTTAGTTTGTGTGTTGCGTCAGCATATACATACATACATCATGCATTATTTGATTTGCATTCACATAATCATATTACATCACTATCACTCTAGTCGGTCTTGTCCCTTAGTGATAGGAGTTCTCTCAATCGAGTTGTCAGTTCTTGCCTCGTCAGGAAACGCTGTGTTTGAACAACCTCGCCTCCAGTTTATTTCTGGAAGGAAGTTGGCCCTTGACCACTTTGATAACTTGAACCTCTGAAAAACCAGAGGAACCCTCAGTCAACATCACTCTTCACCATTGAAGATGATATCCTTGCTTTCCCGGATTAAGGAAAATCCACAGAGAAAACCTCGTAATTAGAGATTCGGCAGCACGCCAGTTTCGCTCCGAAAAGATCGTTGACGAAAAGGTCATCGGCACCTCAAAATTGGACCCCATCATATGGCATTTCTCCGGGAAAATCCCGAGAAAAGTATAATGTAAGATCCCAAGCGACAGCAGTCTCCCAAGAGACCTGCTTTCCCCCCAGTAGAAACAAATTGCGTCTCCAACAGAGAAGTTTGTGCAATTCTACAACTCAGACGACTGGGTTCCCCCAGCAACTCTGACATCAAAATTTTTTTCTATCAAATGGCATCTCCCCAGGAAAATTCGGCGAGAAGTTTGAGGAAAATCGCTACGCATAGCGTCCCTTGTCAATTAAGTTTATTGACAAAAGAAACTAAGACCAGTTCCTTGGTAGGAAACCAGGATCTTGGGGAAGTTTGCATCAGAAACTAAGACCAGTTCCTTGGTGTCGCTCCCAGGATTTTCATCCAGGTACAAACGCGAGAGTGGCGCGGAAAAAACAGAGTCGCCAGCCGTGTAAATTTATCCCAAGAGAGGGAAAGGGAACACTGCATAAACCTTAGGAAGAGGGAAAGGAATGGTCATCGCAACCATAACCTGGGTTCGGGAGTCGGTTACGCGAGGGGAAGGTATTAGCACCCCACGCGTCCATCGTACTCGATGGGATCCTTGCTTGTTGTCTATTCTAAGGGTGAGTTATCCTATCATTTATGGCTGTGCTAAAACGGGAGGGGAAGACAAAGACCGACTCGGCAGGACGTCGACGTCCTAGGCCTACGTACCCCCTTTGTGCAATGGGGAATTCAGAGTCAACGTAGTTCGGACCAAGTTCTTTTTGTGTTTTTTATGAGCGACGTTAAGCTCGAGTCCGGCAGTTAGGGTCTATGCCTGTTTGCGTCTCAGACGGAGGGTAACGTGCCCTTTTTGAAAATAGCCTTTAAGTTGAAGGTCCCGAAGGACAAAAGAGTTTGAAGTTGGTTTGTATTTTTTAGGACAGAAGTGGCTTAAGTTAGTTCCTAAGCTGCATTGCACCAAAGTCTAGGGCACAGGGGCGAATACTTAACGCATCGTCCCAAGACAGGACGCTCGCTAAGCACTCCAGAAAGATGAGAGGAAGCCCCTCATTTCTCATTCCCCATACTTAAGGCTCGTGCGCAATACACCTTATTATTATTAAGTGTTTTAAAGAAATTTGAGATGAGGAGAGAGAAGACACAAGGGTAACTCTAAAGGGGGACTAAGAATCCTAAAGTTATCATGCATGGGTGACCTACGGTTAGTGAGGTTTGAAGGCAACCTAAATCCTAGAGGAAGAAGATGAGGGAAGGAAAAAAGTAAGGGTAACCATGGATACCTATCCATACCCTTAAGGAACTTACCCTGATCCTGCATAAAGGGTTAGTGAGAAACATACATGAATAAGAGCAATGAGGTGAATGAAAATCAAACAACGGCAAACAATGATAATAATGAACCAAACATGAATCAAAGAAATCAAAGAGCACCCCTAAAGCAATTGGCATGAATTCCTTTCAAACAAGGTAATCATATAAAGTCAAAGGTGCGCCTGCAAGAAAATCTCAATTGAAAATAAACCCAATAATTAGAAAAATGATTCCTAAAATTCTCAAATTAATCCTAAGGGACCCTCAACCAGAGGCAAACAATATATAAAAAATCCCTGAAAAAATCCAAAATGTTAGCCATTCAACTAATCGCACAAAATTCAAGTAAGGGGGAGGGTTCAATGTGCCAAAGAGAAGGACTGAAATGCAATGTAAAAATATATAAAAATGCAAGAAAAATATTTTTAAGCATTTTGGTATGTTAATGAACACATGCAAAAAGAACGAGTGAAAAATGCTTTAGGATTGCAGAGAATTAAAATGAAGAAGTTCAAATATGCACGAGATGTGTAATTAAAAAGGAGTTGAATTAAACAATTAATTTAAATAATAAAAATAAAATAAAAATAAAAAATAAAATTTGTAAAAATTTTATAAGATAATAAAAATTATGCATGAAGTTTTATGGATTTTTTAAATGCAGAAAACTATTTTTAAAAATTAAATATGAAAATATTATGAGTAAAATAAAATAAAAATGAAGTAACGGGCTGGGGGGTGCGTTTAGCAGATGGCACACGTTGAAAAGCTAATGGGCCTAAGGGAAGGGGGTGTAAGTAGCAACCCAATCCAACAACAACCAAAAAAAAAAACGGAACAATGGACTATAGTCAATTGATTGACTCAATAGCCACCGCATGATCAATCCAATGCCATACAGTTAGTCAACGAATCCAAACAGTATACGCGATCTGTGGCTACGATGAAAACATACACCATAATCATGTGGTCGCGCACACGTACGAACAGCCGGCTCCACCATACACCAGCCATGTGCCCCGCACATGGCTCATTAATGTGCTGTCCTAAATCTGGCCGTAGGATCAAACGTTAGACACAAACAAGCAACCACGATTGGAGGGCTCACGGTAGCAACATGGAACGGCAAGCATGGGATAATTAAAATAAAACAGAATTCACAGGGCGACGTGGCGCAAGGGCGTCCCTTGGATTATGCTAATCGACGGCTGTGTTTCATCTTCTTCGTTTATACACCTCCTCGCCGGACTGAACATTCCGGCCGCCGGAGCTAGGGCTCCGGCCACCCTCTCCGGTGGGCTGCGACGTGAAATTTTCCAGAAAATGCATATGGGTACACTATTTTGACCAGAAAAACGCCAGGAATCCAAATATGGCCTTAAAAATTTCAAATTATTAGTGTATAATAAAAAACGCATGGAATTATGTTAGGGCATCAAACTTTAAATCATCATAGCAATCCATACAGACACCCATAATTAAAAATAATTATATCAGAACGATCAGTGATGAAAACACAACAATATTCACGTAAAAAATTGGAGTTTTAGGATCCTTCAAAATCCTTCAAACCGGAGATGGCATACCTTCAAACTTTGCTTTTGGCTGCGAATGGAGGTTGATTTGCACTCTAGAAATCCCCAGGAAAATACTTGTGGAAGAACCTTTTGCCAAAACCTTGTGGATCGTGAGTTTTGATGAAAAATCCTCTTTTAGGTTTTCTTGAGAACTCCTCCAATTGCACGTGCCTCCCCTTCAACCCTAACATGAATTGGCTTATAAAGACTAGGGTTTTCTTCTGATCATGACTTGGGCCGGAATAATCCATGGTTAATTATTTTTGAATTATTTCATTTAATATTGAATTTAAACTAAATAAATCCAATAAAAATAAAATAAAATGAGTAAAAACCGAATATATGCTCTTTGGGTCGTGCATGGCTTTATGTTTATGTTTGGTTTAAGAAACTTATGGCCCATTTGTCAAAATTTGGATTTTAGGCATAGTTTGCTTTGTGCACCTCCTCAAAATTGCCCAACTTTGACTAAGCATAACTCCTTCAATTTTTAGCTCCTCAATGAAAATTAATACTTTTTAGAAACCTCAAGATGTCCTCTAACCAACCCTTTTGGTCCCATGTCAATTTGATCTTACATGTTCAAGTTATGAGCTTTTGAAGAAGGTTGACTTTTGTTGACTTTCAAAATGACCTATAATGTCTTGGCTCATATCTCCCAAATGAAGCATTTCTGGCCTTGGCTTGTGAGACACAAAGTTGTAGGGAATTAAATTTTCTTCAAGATGGGCTTTGGTTGAGGAATTTTTGATGAAGTATGTGGAAGTTAGGCCTGGTCAAAGTACAGTTGACTTTTCCTACAAAAACCCTAATTTAGTAACTCCTGATTCTTGATGATTCTGAGGTTTCCCTGATGAATTGTGATCAACCCTTGATCAAATGATGAATTTCACCCATAACCTTGATGTTGACCAAAAATCATGAGGTTTGACTTTGTGTTGACCACAGTTGACTTTTTGACCAAGTTAACTGATTCTCAATCCATTGGCCAATTGAACTTCTCCTGAATCAAACTGATGGCCAATTTTCCACTCCTAGATACTCAGGGACCCAAGGAAAACCATGGAATCAAGTCTTGCCCAAAAAATCAGAAATAAACTGACTTTATAGCAAACCCTAGTTTTGGTACCCTCAGTCTAGGAGGAAATAGCACAGTCTCCAAATCAAAATTCCTCTGAATATGATGTGTATCCTCTCCAACAAAGATAAGATATGCCATTTGGTGATGATAAAAACCCAAGGAGCCTGCCTATTGATGCAATAAACCCAAAAATTTCAAACCCTAATTGATGCACTGGTTAGGAGGGAGTAATCCACTTGAAATCCCTTGCCACCTGTGAACCCATGATGATGTAGTAGACCTGATAAGACCTTCTTAAACTGTTTCAAGCACCTTGACCCTATGCTAATGATATGCATACATGATAATGTAAAAAATGAAATGAAACATAAGCCAGTTAGTAAAAGTAAAGAGGGCAAATTTTGGGGTGCTACAGCTGCCCCTATTCAATCAACTTGGTCCTGAGTGGTATGATAGCAACGGCTCTCAGACATTCCAGGATACACGGGGATTGAATACTGAAAGAACCCCAGAAATTTGCTAGTGATGAGAACAACGAGACGGAGCGTGCTGGAAAAAGGGAATATGACCTCAATCATGTCCACAAGAAAACGAATACGACCTCAATCGCCCGCAAAGGAAGACCGACCTCAATCACTCCCATAAATAAAATACGAATACGACCTCAATCGCACCCACAAAACGAATACAACCTCAATTATACCCGCCAAGGAAGACTGACCTCAATCACTCCCACAAATAAAAAACGAATACGACCTCAATCGCACGAATACAACCTCAATTATACCCGCAAAGGAAGACTGACCTCAATCACTCCCACAAATAAAATACGAATACGACCTCAATCGCACCCACAAAACGAATACAACCTCAATTATACCCGCAAAGGAAGACTGACCTCAATCACTCCCACAAATAAAATACGAATACGACCTCAATCGCACCCACAAAACGAATACAACCTCAATTGCACCCGCAAAGGAAGACTGACCTCAATCACTCCCACAAATAAAATACGAATATGACCTCAATCGCACCCACAAAACGAATACAACCTCAATTATACCCGCAAAGGAAGACTGACCTCAATCACTCCCACAAATAAAATACGAATACGACCTCAATCGCACCCACAAAACGAATACAACCTCAATTATACCCGCAAAGGAAGACTGACCTCAATCACTCCCACAAATAAAATACGAATACGACCTCAATCGCACCCACAAAATGAATACAACCTCAATTATACCCGCAAAGGAAGACTGACCTCAATCACTCCCACAAATAAAATACGAATACGACCTCAATCGCACCCACAAAACGAATACAACCTCAATTATACCCGCAAAGGAAGACTGACCTCAATCACTCCCACAAATAAAATACGAATACGACCTCAATCGCACCCACAAAACGAATACAACCTCAATTATACCCGCAAAGGAAGTCTGACCTCAATCACTCCCACAAATAAAATACGAATACGACCTCAATCGCACCCACAAAACGAATACAACCTCAATTATACCAGCAAAGGAAGACTGACCTCAATCACTCCCACAAATAAAATACGAATACGACCTAAATCGCACCCACAAAACGAATACAACCTCAATTATACCCGCAAAGGAAGACTGACCTCAATCACTCCCACAAATAAAATACGAATACGACCTCAATCGCACCCACAAAACGAATACAACCTCAATTGCACCCGCAAAGGATAACCAACATAAAGTGGACTTTACTGGGGATAACGTGAAAACAAAACTTCTGTTTTAAACCACCTCGTTTCAGAACCTACTGGTAAGATGACTCCGTTGGGGAAGAAGAAGTCTAAATAAAAGACTCTGCCGGGGAGTACAAGTATGAGGAACGCGTCCCTCTAAAATCTCCTGAGTGATGCCACCTCCTGCTGGCAAAGAAAGTATCAAACCTGACTTATGCTTCGAATGCAAATGAAAATGCCATGTTTTTGAGGATGCGATGCAAATGCTTATGATATGCAAAGGGGTCCCTCCAGCAAAATAAATGCCGGAGAGGAAATACCAATTCTGCTGATGACAAAAATAAATTGTCCTCTGAATCCACGAACTCTGCTAAGAAGGATCACTCCGACCGAATCTTTGGATCAACAACTTCTGCTGGGGATGAAATTCCAAAAGAACATCTGCTCTACTGGGGATTATACGTAACTCTTTGAAAGGGGAGGCCACGACCTGAATCAGAAGAGTGCCAGATATCACTTGGATTTAAAACCTGCTAGGGATGTCAACCCCTGTTGGACAAACTGTTGCGAGGATCACTACCAAACTCTGCTTGGGGGAACGGTAAGTGCTGACATCCACCCTGCTAGCGGATAACATCAAGCTTACTTATCTGTTGAGGATTAGATTGCACCGTTGCTGCTGAGAAAAACATTTCCTGAAGCGTTCAGACTCTGTGGGGAAATATGTCTTAATCCGGAGAAAATACTTCTCAAGTCTCCTGCTGGGGAAGGTCTGCTCTGCTGAGGAAAGTGCAACCTCAATGCTGGGGAGAGTAAGCTGCTGGGGAAGTATGATCCTGTTGCCCTTCAATCCTGACTTGTTTCTAAGGTCATAGACGGCCCTTTGAACTTTCCACTTGCCCCAGACCACCAGGTCTAATGGAAGAAGTCACCTCAAAAGGATTTTACAGAAGACCGGGCGTTCGCACTGCCCCAGGGTCTTCAAACTCTTGGAGAGATTTATCATATCTCGACATAACTGCCCCAGTCTTCATAATCCATGAAGTACACTACTTCGAAAGGGATTTACAATGACCTGAAATATTCTGCCTTGAAGAGGTGCTTTCAATTAACCATTTTCAGGAGTGGATAATCTCCCACGCTCTGGAGGTGGCCTGCCCCAATATGAGCTTTGAAGTGACTTTGCCCCTGATCTTAGGATGAATGCCCCAAAATAATTGAATTTCAGAGGGACTTCTCGACGTGACTGCCCCAGATTGGCTCCATCTTAACACGACTTACTGGGAGAGCCCACTCTACACTGAGTCTCTTGGCAGCATGCCTCTTGATATGATTGTCCTTCGGAATTTTCAAGCAACCCAACTTGGCAGGATCAAGCTTCTAGACTGACTTTCACTGTGTAAGCTACATTGATGCTTAGGCACATGTATGCAAACAGAACAAGTTATCTATGAGAATTCTAATGCAACACTCATGTTAACCTTGAAGTTTTTATTGAAAATGCGTCGCCCAACCTTGTGAACGAATCGCTAGCTGGGATGCGACCTTGATTTTTGAATGGCAAAACAATGCGCACATGCAATACCAACAAATCTTATTAACACAACTTATAGGAGTCAGGAACGCTGTCCTGTTAAAGTACGCCTTCGGAATAAACCCTGTTTCAATTAGGACTTTAGAGGGTTGTAACGTGGTCTGGTTCACGGTTTCAGAAAAAAGGATTTATGGCTCAAAGTTTATCGGTGCCCACCCACTCTTCGTGATGTTCTCCAGTCCTATGTTCAGTTAATCTGACCCAAACACTCATTTCTCGAAAGATTTATGATCTTCAAGGAACCTATGCCACTAATGGTTTGACCCCTAAGGAGGTTTTGGAGTGACAGTCATCCCTTTTATCTTTTGTGTCTGTAATCACACGAATTTGTTCTTATCGGGGATTTTCTTTTCGCCTTTCGCTTTTTCTTTTTGCTTTTTTGATGCCTAATTTTTGCCTGGACTGACTCTTTTGAGTTTTTTTTATTTTGAAGTCCAGCGGGATGCCCTGACTTTTGCCTAAGTCGCTTGTTTTCAATTTTCGACTTAGCGGGCTTTCTCTTTTTATTCCCCTTTTGAACAAAGCGTGTGACACTGGTTGTCTTACTTGCTTGAAAGGGTTGTGACCGCCTCACTCCTTAGTTGTTGACGGATAACCATCGGGGTTTCATATCTCTTGCACACTCTCCTTGGAATTTGAGCGCTCGGTCAAACTAACTGACGCCTACCCTGCCCCTGGGTTAAATATGAGGGTTTTTTCGTACGAAAGAAACTCCTACTCCGAGGCTCAAAGGGGTTAACGAGGGTTTATCTCCTTATCTCTCCAGTGTTTATGGTTTTGAAACAATGCCTGTACATCCTCAACAGGGTTCTATCCAAAAGCGTACTATTAGAGACCTGCGTTCTTATTTCGTCATCCTCCCTCAAGAGTTCTTAACAAGAAAAATTAATATTGCAGTGCATATAAACATTTAAGAGTGAATACGAATGGATTTCTTCAAGGAAAACATACTCATTGCATTAATATCATCATTAAAAAACAAACGAGTCTTACATGCATACGATGCTTTAACAAGAAATAAGAAACTACAAATGAAAATGCAGTAAAGAAGCTAAAGATTGCCATTGCTGAGGAAGCTTAATTCTGCCTGGACGTACTTGCAGACTGAGTGTTCATTTGAGAAAGGAGGCTTCCATTGATGTACATATCGTCTTCAGTGAATACAATGATCTCTGAGTCCACCAGGTCTTGCACCTTATGCCTGAATACATTACACTCATCAATCGTGTGCCCGAACGTTCCCGAGTGGAACTCGCACCTAGCAGTCATGTCATAATCGAGAGGAATAGGGTACGGTACTGGCGCGGTACCCCTTGTTTGAATCAGAGACTTCTTAAGCAAACGCGTAAACAGTTGACTATAAGGGATAGGAACAGGATCAATTATCCTTTTGGGCCTTATTGGTCTCGACTGCCCCTGTTGCTGATAATTCTGCTGTCGGTGCTGATTTGAGCGCCCAGTCTGGCCCTGCACTTTCCTTTATGCACTCGGCTGAGGCACAAACAAGGGTTGTGGAAGAGATCCCTGACGCGCGGTGGATCCTTTGGCAAAAGAGGGAGTCATCAGTCCCTTTGCAACACTGGGAGTAACATCACTTTGTTTACCAGTGCCAACTGATGTAAACTTGATTGCCCCTGAGTCAATGAGCTCTTGGACTTTATACTTGAGCATCTTACAATCTTCAACATTATGACCAGGCGCCCCTGAATGGAATTCACACCTATCATGGACATCGGAACCCATACGAACCTTGGTGTGTGGAGGTCCCGCAGCAATCAATTCAATCAGCTGAAACTTGAGCAAGTGCTGAAGCAACTGAGCGTATGGCATCAGGATCTGATCAAACTTCTTTTCAAGCTTTTCTGGATTAAGACCCTCAAGAAATGGTTGTTGATGAAAAAGCTCTGACGGTGGGGAGGATCCACGAGGCAGTTCATGGTCTAGAGGAGACCCCAAAGAGATGGGAGGAGTGAGATCCTCTGCTGTGGAAGCGGGCACAGGACTGTCTTCCTTTTTCAACACCCTATTCAAAATTTCCATGATCAAACCCATCTGAGTCTTCATATGATTGATCTCTTCCCTTAGCATCCTCTGCTCCTGGAGCATGTCTTCCCCAAATTGCCCCATCTGGCTTCGCATTTCCCTCAACTCAGCTTGAACTTGCTCCATGATCAACCCTGAACGGCCTGAGGAGTTAAGTCTGCAATTCTGAGATGAGAACAAGATAAGAATACCGGAGATAAACACCTGTCATGCAAAATGATTATGCACAATGATTATGAATATGCAAATGCAAATGAACATGTTTGAATATTAGCAGGGCGATCCACCCCTTGATTCCGGTTTAATAACAAGATACAATGGAACTTCTGCTCATATATTAAGAAAACTAGAGAAAAGCCAAATGTCAACAATCACAAATCCGAGATAACAAGTCTGAATATAAAGACCATAGGTCCCAACCAACAAGCCTGGTGGTGATCCATATACAATGAAAGAAAACAAAAAACTATGGCATATCATCAAAGTTTACAAGCGTCAATCCTCCCCATCCATTATGCTTTCTGCACCAGTCTTGAATCTCCTTGAACAGCTTTCTGGTATCGGGATGCTTCGGCCTATGAATTAGCCCTTGAATGAGAAGGTCTCTCCTGTGTATGATCCCATCCAAGTATCAGCAATGTAGCTCCCAAGCGTCTTCTCCAGTAGCACCATCTATGCTAGGACCCTCATGTCTAGGTTTCTTCACTTCAGCTTGGACTTTCAGTTCTTCCACGGAGGCTATTGCTTCCTTGAGTCGACCTTCGGCTACTTGTCTCTTGAATATCCCTGATAATATCTCGGCGTCTTTCTTCTTGAGCGTCGACTTCAACTGATCAATCTTAGCTATGTAGTCGTCTTCCTTTCTTTTATTCTCAGCCATGGCGGTCTCTTGGTGATCATTGAACATGTGAATCTTCAACAAAGCCTTGCCTAATTCCTCATCCTTGGACCTGAGAACGCTACTGATACCATCCAAAGCTTGTTTCATTCTTTCCCTGGATGCAACCATGTCAGCAAGCTCTTTTTCTGCTTTAGCAAGGAGCTCTGTCTTCAACTTGGCGGTATGAACAGCTTCACCCCGCTCATGCTTCCACTGATAAATTTCTCTCTTTAGCTCATTATTTTCTTCCCGCAACCTTTCCTTTTCAGCCCATAATGTGTTATACTTCTCCAACTCAACGGTGGTAGGAGGCTCGATCACCAAAGGATACAGAGGTGGTTCCACCGGGAATGGGAGAAGCTCCTCTTCTGCTCTCTTCTTAATCCACTCTTTATATGGATGGAAAGCCCGATTGTTACTTTTCCCGAATGGAATCTTACCCTTCTTAGTCACCTGTTTCCAAGCATTCACAACTTTCCTTATCAACCCTTGATCCTCAATACCATTGAAGAATAAGGATTCTCAGACATCTCGCTCTTCAGGTGGATTCTTCAAAGGATAGCCAAACTGTCTGATAGCTAGGGAGGGATTATAGTTAATTCCACCTTTCCTCCCTATCAAGGGAACATTAGGGAATTCTCCTCATTTGCAAATGATCTCCATTCCTAGCAAGTCACGATTAATCCAAATGATGTTATCAGCAGTCAAGCCCATAACCCTCTTAGACCACTTCAGAGAATCTTTCGTATCAACGAAAGCGCCAGATTCAGGGAGACGACTCAGAAACCAAGTAGCTAAGAGCGGTGCACAACAACTCACAGTCTTCCCACGCCTATTCTCATTCTTATAGTGAACTGAATGGTACACATCACCTAGAAAGGTAGGTATAGGGTTCTTCGAAATAAAGATTCTGACGGCATGCATATCCACCAGATCAGGAATATTTGGAAACAAAACAATCCCGTAGATACACATGGCCAGAATAGCTTGGAAGGCAGTCCAGTTCTTCTCTGTGACATGTATGCAAGCCTACTCAAACAAGAACTTCTACAAGAAACCCTTAACTCCTTGTTTTTCTGCAATATTACTGTTAAGAACGGATTCATTAATATGAAGAGCAACAGCCATATCTTTCACCCCGGGGTGTTTTTCAGAAAAGAAAACTATATCATGACTGATAGGAATTCCCAAAATAAATGAGAACTCCTCCAACGTTGGGGCCAGGATGTAGTCCGGGAAAGTGAAGCAACGCAGAGACGGATCGTAGAACTGAAGAAGCGTGTGAATGGCATCCTTCTCATACTGGGAGATATTATAGACAAATTTCAGAAGTCTTCCATACCTTCCACTGAACTCTGTAAGAACTCCGGAACTAGCCATATTAATCAGTTTGTGAATCAGTGTCAAAGTCGGCTCTGGGAACGAATAGGCAACAGTCTTCTTTCTTTGAACATCCATAATGAAGTAGCCTCAGAAAACCGGAATCAAGAGTAAGATGCAGGCCCTGAAAAATGTCAAACATGTCAGAATGCAAAAAGAAATGATATGCTCATGCAAACATGGGGTCAAGGCACACTGCTGGATGTGCTGTGCTGTTAGCTGAACGAGAAACCAGAAAACCAGAACGCTGAACCACTGAGGAACCCACATAATCAGACATTGATGAGAAATCCAGAATAAGGGTATGTTGAAGGTCTCGGTTACCTGCAAACCTGCAAACACCCATCCCCTCTCACGTGTAGGTACTAGGATGTTCAGTATCCCGGGCTCTCAGGTCGAGAAATGATGATACGTTCACCATTCCTGGTTTGGCATCATCATCAATCGAGGAGGCCTCAACTGATTCTCCAAGGCGGAAGGTCCTCAGCTTTGGCACTGAGGTCGAGAAACAATAGTACGGTGGAGAAATGACTTTTTGCTTTTGTTTTTCGCAAAACATGTTGCGGTTAGTAAGAGTCGCCACCGA
Organism: Lathyrus tuberosus; assembly: GCA_022829125.1. Lineage (NCBI taxonomy): Eukaryota > Viridiplantae > Streptophyta > Magnoliopsida > Fabales > Fabaceae > Lathyrus > Lathyrus tuberosus. Next base: position 17,468,097 of record JALAZF010000040.1, read on the forward strand.
CTTTTCTTTTATCCAAGTTATTTAGGAAAGGTGAAAAGAACAGGAAATACCGTTTTGAAAAGATTTTTGAGTTCGGGGGGTAAGTTATGAAAAGGGAAGGTGTTAGCACCCCTTTTCATCCGTAGTTATCTACGGGCTCTTAATTGCTAGCTCACTTTAACTTGCTTTTTTTTTTGAAATGTGGTGTGTGTTTAGAAAATATTTCGTAAAAGTTGACTTTGTAATAATTCGTGTAAGAACGTATACAAAGTGTTTGTTTTTGAAAATATTTTTGAAAGTGTGAGGTGTGAAAAGTATTTGTTTTTTTTTTAGTTGTGAGCGAGCATTTAAAAGTTACCTACCCTTAATTTATAAGGTCTTTCTTATACTTATCATTTTCCTTGAGAGATAGTACTATCCATACCATTAGTGGGTAGGTAGTCCTATCTATTGGATGTGGAGGGACAGCGAAGGGTCATCAAATGGTCATAGAAGGCAACATGTAAGGATACCTTAGCAATTCATAGGGACTACCATCATTTTTCCGTAGGGTCATCGAGGGACAAGATCATTTTTCGTAGGCAACTTGAAGGGTCATCGAGGGACTATGATCTTTATATCGAAGGGACTGTGATGATATTATTCGTAAGCGTCTTTTGCTAAAGTATCCTTACGTTCGAGGGGCATTCATCCCTCGGGGTACAGTACTAAAGTCAATCGAGGAGTGCCTCCGCTGATTCTCTTCAAAGCGTAGGGGCCGTCCTATGCGAGTTCCAAACCGGGCCCTCGGGTGCGAATGGGTTTGCCACAGGATGTGGTCTGCCACTGTCACCATTAAAGAGGGATGTTTCCACTAAGGTCCTCAATGATCGGTCACCAGAGTCGACAGCTCTCTAGATCAACACCCCAACATGCGCAAGACACACACGTTAGAATGCGTCCCAAGATAGCTTCGTCTGGTTGTGAATTTCGTGAACACACAAACGTACCAAGCGGGCACGTAGGTCCCACTACTTTCCACTCTAGTCCTAGGGTATTCTCAAGCCTTGGTATTGGGCTTAGCTCTCAAACCCACCCAACCTGCAAAACAAAGACAGCCAGCACAGCACAGCAGCATGACAGTAATAAAATGAAATGCAGAAAATGCGGTAAAAAATAAAAATAAAATACAACACATAAAGCAAAACAAAAACAAACACCAAAAGAGAACAAAGACAAGCAAGCGCTAGGATTGACTCGCTTAGGGATGGACCAGCATAGGTCAACCAGATCCTCAGCAGAGTCGCCAGCTGTCGCTCCCAGGATTTTCATCCAGGTACAAACGCGAGAGTGGCGCGGAAAAAACAGAGTCGCCAGCCGTGTAAATTTATCCTAAGAAAGGGAAAGGGAACACTGCATAAACCTTAGGAAGAGGGAAAGGAATGGTCATCGCAACCATAACCTGGGTTCGGGAGTCGGTTACGCGAGGGGAAGGTATTAGCACCTTACGCGTCCATCGTACTCGATGGGATCCACGCTTGTAGTCTATTCTAAGGGTGAGTTATCCTATCATCTATGGTTGTGCTAAAACGGGAGGGGAAGACAAAGACCGACTCGGTAGGACATCGACGTCCTAGGCCTACGTACCCCCCTGTGCAATGGGGAATTCAGAGTCAACGTAGTTCGGACCAAGTTCTTTTTGTGTTTTTTATGAGCGACGTTAAGCTCGCGCCCGGTAGTTAGGGTCGATGCCTGTTTGCGTCTCAGACGGAGGGTAACGTGCCCTTTTTGAAAATAGCCTTTAAGTTGAAGGTCCCGAAGGACAAAAGAGTTTGAAGTTGGTTTGTATTTTTTAGGACAGAAGTGGCTTAAGTTAGTTCCTAAGCTGCATTACACCAAAGTCTAGGGCACAGGGGCAAATACTTAACGCATCGTCCCAAGACAGGACGCTCGCTAAGCACTCCAGAAAGATGAGAGGAAGCCCCTCATTTCTCATTCCCCATACTTAAGGCTCGTGCGCAATACACCTTATTATTATTAAGTGTTTTAAAGAAATTTGAGATGAGGAGAGAGAAGACACAAGGGTAACTCTAAAGGGGGACTAAGAATCCTAAAGTTATCATGCATGGGTGACCTACGGTTAGTGAGGTTTGAAGGCAACCTAAATCCTAGAGGAAGAAGATGGGGGAAGGAAAAAAGTAAGGGTAACCATAGATACCTATCCATACCCTTAAGGAACTTACCCTGATCCTGCATAAAGGGTTAGTGAGAAACAGACATGAATAAGAGCAATGAGGTGAATGAAAATCAAACAACGGCAAACAATGATAATAATGAACCAAACATGAATCAAAGAAATCAAAGAGCACCCCTAAAGCAATTGGCATGAATGCCTTTCAAACAAGGTAATCATATAAAGTCAAAGGTGCGCCTGCAAGAAAATCTCAATTGAAAACAAACCCAATAATTAGAAAAATGATTCCTAAAATTCTCAAATTAATCCTAAGGGACCCTCAACCAGAGGCAAACAATATATAAAAAATCCCTGAAAAAATCCAAAATGTTAGCCATTCAACTAATCGCACAAAATTCAAGTAAGGGGGAGGGTTCAATGTGCCAAAGAGAAGGACTGAAATGCAATGTAAAAATATATAAAAATGTAAGAAAAATATTTTTAAGCACTTTGGTATGTTAATGAACACATGCAAAAAGAACGAGTGAAAAATGCTTTAGGATTGCAGAGAATTAAAATGAAGAAATTCAAATATGCATGAGATGTGTAATTAAAAAGGAGTTGAATTAAACAATTAATTTAAATAATAAAAATAAAATAAAAATAAAAAATAAAATTTGTAAAAATTTTATAAGATAATAAAAATTATGCATGAAGTTTTATGGATTTTTTAAATGCAGAAAACTATTTTTAAAAATTAAATATGAAAATGTTATGAGTAAAATAAAATAAAAATGAAGTAACGGGCTGGGGGGTGCGTTTAGCAGATGGCACACGTTGAAAAGCTAATGGGCCTAAGGGGAGGGGGTGTAAGTAGCAACCCAATCCAACAAAAAAAAAATGGAACAATGGACTATAGTCAATGGATTGACTCAATAGCCACCGCGGGATCAATCCAACGCCATACAGTTAGTCAACGAATCCAAACAGTATACGCGATCTGTGGCTACGATGAAAACATACACCATAACCATGTAGTCGCGCACACGTACGAACAGCCGGCTCCACCATACACCAGCCATGTGCCCCGCACATGGCTCATTAATGTGCTGTCCTAAATCTGGCCGTAGGATCAAACGTTAGACACAAACAAGCAACCACGATTGGAGGGCTCACGGTAGCAACATGGAACGGCAAGCATGGGATAATTAAAATAAAACCGAATTCACAGGGCGACGTTGCGCAAGGGCGTCCCTTGGATCATGCTAATCGATGGTTGTGTTTCATCTTCTTCGTTTATAAACCTCCTCGCCGGACTGAACATTCCGGTCGCCGGAGCTAGGGCTCCGGCCACCCTCTCCGGTGGGCTGCGACGTGAAATTTTCCATAAAATGCATATGGGTACACTATTTTGACCAGAAAAATGCCAGGAATCCAAATATGGCCTTAAAAATTTCAAATTATTAGTGTATAATAAAAAACGCATGGAATTATGTTAGGGCATCAAACTTTAAATCATCATAGCAATCCATACAGACACCCATAATTAAAAATAATTATATCAGAACGATCAGTGATGAAAACACAACAATATTCACGTAAAAAATTGGAGTTTTAGGATCCTTCAAAATCCTTCAAACCGGAGATGGCATACCTTCAAACTTTGCTTTTGGCTGCGAATGGAGGTTGATTTGCACTCTAGAAATCCCCAGGAAAATACTTGTGGAAGAACCTTTTGCCAAAACCTTGTGGATCGTGAGTTTTGATGAAAAAATCCTCTTTTAGGTTTTCTTGAGAACTCCTCCAATTGCACGTGCCTCCCCTTCAACCCTAACATGAATTGGCTTGTAAAGACTAGGGTTTTCTTCTGATCATGACTTGGGCCTGAATAATCCATGGTTAATTATTTTTGAATTATTTCATTTAATATTGAATTTAAACTAAATAAATCCAATAAAAATAAAATAAAATGAGTAAAAACCGAATATATGCTCTTTGGGTCGTGCATGGCTTTATGTTTATGTTTGGTTTAAGAAACTTATGGCCCATTTGTCAAAATTTGGATTTTAGGCATAGTTTGCTTTGTGCACCTCCTCAAAATTGCCCAACTTTGACTAAGCATAACTCCTTCAATTTTTAGCTCCTCAATGCAAATTAATACTTTTTAGAAACCTCAAGATGTCCTCTAACCAACCCTTTTGGTCCTATGTCAATTTGATCTTCCATGTTCAAGTTATGAGCTTTTGAAGAAGGTTGACTTTTGTTGACTTTCAAAATGACCTATAATGTCTTGGCTCATATCTCCCAAATGAAGCATTTCTGGCCTTGGCTTGTGAGACTCAAAGTTGTAGGGAATTAAATTTCCTTCAAGATGGGTTTTGGTTGAGGAATTTTTGATGAAGTATGTGGAAGTTAGGCCTGGTCAAAGTACAGTTGACTTTTCCTACAAAAACCCTAATTTAGTAACTCCTGATTCTTGATGATTCTAAGGTTTCCCTGATGAATTGTGATCAACCCTTGATCAAATGATGAATTTCACCCATAACCTTGATGTTGACCAAAAATCTTGAGGTTTGACTTTGTGTTGACCACAGTTGACTTTTTGACCAAGTTAACTGATTCTCAATCCATTGGCCAATTGAACTTCTCCTGAATCAAACTGATGGCCAATTTTCCATTCCTAGATACTCAGGGACCCAAGGAAAACCATGGAATCAAGTCTTGCCCAAAAAATCAGAAATAAACTGACTTTATAGCAAACCCTAGTTTTGGTACCCTCAGTCTAGGAGGAAATAGCACAGTCTCCAAATCAAAATTCCTCTGAATATGATGTGTATCCTCTCCAACAAAGATAAGATATGCCATTTGGTGATGATAAAAACCCAAGGAGCCTGCCCATTGAAGCAATAAACCCAAAAATTTCAAACCCTAATTGATGCACTGGTTAGGAGGGAGTAATCCACTTGAAATCCCTTGCCACCTGTGAACCCATGATGATGTAGTAGACCAGATAAGACCTTCTTGAACTGTTTCAAGCACCTTGACCCTATGCTAATGATATGCATACATGATAATGTAAAAAAATGAAATGAAACATAAGCCAGTTAGTAAAAGTAAGGAGGGCAAATTTTGGGGTGCTACACTTGGTAGGAAACCAGGATCGAGGGGAAGTTTACATCAGAAACTAAGACCAGTTCCTTGGTAGGAAACCACGATTGAGGGGAAGTTTATATCAGAAAACTGAGACCAGTTCCTTGGCTGAAGACCAGGATCGAGGGGAAGTTTACCTTTTCTAAGCATCATTGCTTAGCTAAAGAAGGTGAATGCGTAAGCTACCATTCATAACCATCAAAATTTCGGGTATTCCGATATTTAATCCTCTTGCACCCCGAATGCCCGAATACCTTCGTCATTCACACCTTCGTGTCCAAGAAGATTAAATAGGGGCATCTGTCATACCCCAAATTTTGACCACTAAGATTTCCCATCATTGTGCAAATCATCATCACAATATGGGGGGAACCATCATACTTCATCAGTCTTCCCAAAGATGGGTGAGCATCCACTACAATCAAAATTAGGGTTTCAAGCCCTCTCAGAGTCTTAGACAAAGGATCAATCAAGAAACAACATGATCTTCAACTTGTCTAACCTCTCAAACATCCACAATGGACCAAAAGGACTCCCACTTCAAGGATCAAGCACAAGGCTGCTCCCTTTTAGGTGGATCAAGTCTCATGATCGACAGTGTCACCAAATTAGGGTTTTGGTCGACCAGGGCCTCCAGATGGAAATTTTTCATCTGGGCACAAGCCAATGATCCAAAACCTAACCTAATATACTCCATGGAACCTCATGGACCCAATCATCAAGTCAATTTTACCTCAGGGGATGCATACATCAAAAATCAGGAATTAGGGTTTCTTGACCTAATTCACCCCTAAGTTGACTTTTGGGACAAATCATGAGCCAAGACCTCAAGAGAGGGTTTGAGGGTCTCTAATGAACTATATTGATCCATTTGCAACAATGGATTAATCCAAGAAGCTTGAGCAACAAGTCTCAATTTCATCTGCACCACAATTAGGGTTTTAAGGGAAAAGTCAACTGTAACTTTGACTTTTGACCAGGACATGCTCCCAAGCCCTAAGACATGATTCAATATACCCTATGACACCCATCGAACATGTCCATCAAGTTTTATTTAGGTCAATGACATGATTTCCTAAGGAATTGCACAGTTTGGAATTCATCTGATAAAAAGTCAACTGTGCACAAAAGTCAACTTTGACTTTTTGAGATTTTTCACCAAAATGGATTTTTAACCCTAAAATGATGTTAATGTATGATTTGAATCATCATTCATCAATAAAAATCAAGAAAAGTTGGATAACTTGTAAAAGGGGTAACCATAAAACCTTAGAAAATTTTCTAAGTTAAAAATAAAGTGACAAGGGTACCAACTTTGGAGGATCATAACTCCTAAACCACAAAGCCATTTTTCCTCATCCAAAGATGGATTTGTAGCCCTCATTACCCTCTACAAAAACTTCAACTAGAACTAAGTCCAATTCATTAAGGATTTTGAGTTATGGAGTGATCAAAATGGCTGAAAAATGAAAATGTCACTTTTTCCAACACTTAGTGAAATTTTCACTAAGTCCAAACCTGTCTTCATTTTTTTCCAAATGTAGGGGGATTTTTCACTTGGATTCAAAAGAGATCAAAACCAAACATGTTCAAACAGTTTTTGTATCATGTAAGGGCTTTCCAAAATGGCCAAGAACATTGCCAAATTCCATTTGGGCTATGAGTTATGACATTGTCAAATTGCCTTGTTGAAATCTGTCAAGGCAAGGCAGAATTTGGAATTTTGCTCGATTTGCCAAAATTGTGCAAATCCAAACACTCCTATCCACTTGGACACATCTGAGGATTGAATCTCAAGGGGACAATCACTGAGCCAGGCCTCCAAAGTCTTTGGAACAAGAAATAGCATGTTGAACCTAGAATTGCCAAAATAGGGACAAGACTCCAAATTTGGATTGGAGCATTCAATGGAAGCATCAAGGTGGCATGGACTGAGCCATTTTCATTTTAATTTAGTCAAGACTTATCCAAGACCAAAGGAACCAGCAGCCTGTGCCCTAACCTCTAGTCAATGCTAGAGGAGACTTGAACTTCCATTGGCCAACATTGAACAAACCTACTCAGCAGCTGCCATTCACTATTCCTTGCAAAACAAACTTGCTCTAATATAAATAGAGCTCAATAGTGATCAGTTTAAGTACACCAAAGGCCTACAACACTTTCCTTTCTCAAAATCTCTTTCTCTTGGCAAAAATGCCTTTCTTAGCGAGGTAGCTATCGGGTTTTGAGCTAGAGGGCAATTCCATTCAAACCAATCACTCACACACCTCACATACATCACATATGAGTTGATCAAACACTTAAACAACAACTGGAACACTGATTTCTCAAAATCACCAGTCAATTGCTCAAGGTTTTAACCAAAGTGCAGTTGAGATGCCATGAAATGATCCAGCCAATTTCAATCAAGTCCAAGCATTCAAACACACTCAATAGGGTGTAGGGAAGCTGTTCAGATCATCACCACTCATCTGTAACACCTCCAAATCAAAAATCACATTGCACTTGCTGTCACGGCCTAGAGGTAAGCATATACTTGGTCATCTCTCAATCTATGCATATTTCCTCGCACAATAATTTGGCCATATGTTCATAATCATGCATAGAATGTTTCCCCTCAATTAATTGCATTGTTTGAATCGTGTATCAAAAATCCCAGCCTTCATGCAGAAATTAGGGTTCTTGAGGATTTTTCGTGATTTCTTGTTATATGTCTAATTTAAATGAAATTAAATGCCATATACATGATCTTGAGGTTGAAACGAGTTGATTGGTATGTGGATTGCATGATATAATCAAGTATTCAGTGAGATTGATATAAAATGCAAATATGGCCAAACCCAGAACACGCGCGTGTTCTTGGTGTGTTCTTGGCGCCATTTCTTACAAATTCAAATATTTTGAATTTTGTGATTTTATTTAATTGACTCAAAAATTAATTTCTCTCTGAGTTTTAATGATTTTGAGTTGGTTCTTTTTTTAATAATTCACAAAAATGTTAAAATATTTTATTTTATCAAAAAATCCCAAAAATATTATTTATTTCGTATAATTGATATTTGTGCAAAGAATTAATATTTTAATTATTTTTGACATTTAAAATATTTTTTCCACCTTGATTTTGCAACTTTTAATGCCTTCTAATTATTTTGTAGGTCAATACTTAATTTTTGAAGCATTAATCCAAGATCACAATTTGTTTTTCATATGTTAAACAATTTTGATCATTTTAATTGAATTTTTATTCAATTAAATACATTTTTTGAAAGCAAATTAGGGTTTCGGATTAATTCAACCCTCATAAATCATTTTCAAAACACTTTGGGCCTCTAATAGAGTGTAAGACCCAATCCTTTTTTGACCAAATCATTTTTTGGGCCTCAGTGTATTGTATAAGTCCCGATACCGTAAAAAACAAACAGCGCGATCGTCGCCTTTTGAAAAATAACCTTTTGGGCCTCTCCTCGAGCTATAAGACCCATTCAAAACTTCTTTGGGCCTCTACTAGAGTGTAAGACCCAACCCCCTTTTAACCAAAACCTTTTGGGGCCTCACTTATTGTATAAGTCCCTCTGCGTTAAAGAAAACCTCGGCGCGATCGCCATTTTTAACGAAAAATCAATTAGGCCTACCCTCATGTTATAAGCCCCACTCTTTTTCTTTAAAACCTTTTGGGCCTCTTGAGAGAGTGTAAGACCCATCCCTTTGTGCAGAAAACAATTTTTGGGCCACAGTCACTTGTATAAGTCCCTCTGTACAAATTCAAACAGTGCGCTCACTGATAAAACCTTGGGCCTCTCCTTGAGCTGTAAGCCCCAAATCTTTCTTTTTCAAAGCACTTTCTCCTTTGATTTTGAATATACTGTTGTTTTCAATCTTTCTTTGTTGAACAACTAACCAAACAACATGGAAGCTCTACAACCGAGTAAGTGTTTATCCGCTTTCATTTACCGCTTTCATATACATATAACTGTATTGTGGGGCGGTTTCACTGTAAGTCTTCTTTCATAAACTCATATCAACTGTGTAATAATAGTATATATATTTAGAGTTTCCCCGGCAACTACGTCTAGCATTAAGCCCGTTGATCACTCTTAAATAGTCAAAACTAGATCCCCAGAGGATTACCAGACACAGTCTTCCCTCCTCTTGGGGTTAAACAATATGGAGACATGAAAGGCATCATTCTCTATGAACCCTTTCATATACTGTCACTCATAGAAGGTGTCAAAGAAACTCTACTCCCCAGAGATGATCTTTTCTCCGTGAATGGCATCTCTTGAGTTTCTTCCAAATTCTCGAACTTTCCTGGCTTGATCTATTCTCGGTGAATGACATGTCTTGAATTTCTCGGGGTTTGGGGACCCACAGGCTTCTTAAAAGCACTTGTCAAGAAACTTTACTCCCCAGAGATGATCTTTTCTCCGTGAATGGCATCTCTTGAGTTTCTTCCAAATTCTCGAACTTTCCTGACTTGATATATTCCTTGTGAATAGCTTGCCTTGAATTTCTCGGGGTTTGGGGACCCATCGGCTTCTTAAAAGCATCGGCCTCCTCTTGGGCATCATACAAGGACCCACAGGCTTCCTAAAAGCAACCCCGTCTCCTCTTGGGCTTAGTACAAGGACCCGCTTGCTTCTTAGAAGTATTCACAGCCTCCTCTTAGGCTTCGTATAATGATCTCTTCCTCCAGGAATGATAGCCTCCTCTTGGGCTTCGTACAAGGACCCGTCGGCTTCTTAAAAGTTTTCAGCCTCCTCTTGGGCTTCCTACAAATTGTCCCGACGACCTCCTAGAGGTATAGGAACAGAACTTAGTCATCTGCATAGAACAGTCCTTTCATAGAGTCTACTACTGTTTCTCAAAGCACAGTACAAAAGATGACACACTAGACTTGGACAGTCTAATCTCCTTGAGTCTCAAAGACATTCTCAAGTGACCCCTTCGTTAAAATAGGAAGGAAACCCGTAGACTCGGACAGTCTCAATACCCTTCGGATTTCCCACTTCCTTAAAGAACGGGAATAACCCGGATCCTTGAATCAAATCCTTGAGTACAATGTTGCTCATATAAGAACTGATTTTCTCTTTCAAAATCAGCATACTGGACGTGTCACTCAACTGAAACAGTCACCATAGCCTCCCTCTTGGGCTTTGTACAATGATTCTCCTCAGCGGAGCCAAACAACGTTTAGCCTCTCTCTCGGGCTTCGTACGAGACACATAAGAGACTCCCTCGTTGAGTCCATCATCCCTTTCGCCTCCATCTCGGGCTTTATACGAGATACCAAAAGACTTCATCGTCGAGTCAAAACTTTTTAGCCTCTCTCTCTCGGGCTTTGTACCAGACACATAATAGCCTCCTCTTAGGCTTTGTATAAGAAAACCACTGGTTGATCCGATCAACCTTTTAGCATCAAAAACTGTGCCTCGTTCACAGTACACAAGCATCAACAACTCCCTTCATCTAATTGCTGTAAGCAACAAGCCTCTGGATTATTTACATCCATGCCACTGTCCCTCTTTTAGCATGAGAAATTCCTAAGGAAAGATAGCATTGTTCAACACTGAGTTAAAGTTTTCTCCTTCAGGTTAAAACCACTCTAAAGAAAATTATGGCATTGCCAGATTCACAAATCCCGGTTAAAGTAATTCTCCTTTATAAACAGTCGTAACAGACAAACCCCTCTTTAGAGATGACAAATTCGCTCTAAAGGTGAGACCTTTTAGCTTCATATCTTGGGCTTTGAACAAGATACAAATAGACTTTTCAGCTTCACATCTTGGGCTTTGAACAAGATACAAACCACCTTTTCGCTTCACGTCTTGGGCTTTGAACAAGACACCAAAAACACCCATTTCCTCCCATAGAATAGGAGGAACTACGATCGCTCTGATTTCCCTGTTTTGGTAAACGGGAATACGTAGGCATAAGATTGGAAGAAAAATCTTAGCGAGCACACTAAACAAAAACCCAAAATCCCATGCTCTCATGTATCTACCAAAAAGCATCAGTCCTAACAGACCGCTGTTTAAACTCAGTATGCAAAGCAGGGTTAATTGGAGACATCTATTTCCCTTCCTTCATCAGCTTTAATAGGATAAAAAATGAATCGACCTGTAGTAAGCTCAACCGCAGAGAGCGACCAGCGCTTAAGAACCGCGTCCAAAATCGCTCGCTACAAAGAGGAATTATGATTCCGTGTTGCTCAGATGCGTGGATAGACACGAAGCACACGCGATCATAAGGTCCATACATGAGGGCTACGAGGGTGTACATGCCAAAGGTCCTGCTATGGCCAAGAAGATCTTTTGGGCTGGGTATTACTGGACAACGATGGTGGTAGATTGTTACAACTTTGCCAAAAGATGTCACAAGTGTCAAATCTACAGAGACAAGATCCATGTGCCTCCAACTCCATTGAATGTTTTGACTTCACCTTGGACATTCTCTATGTGGGGTATAGATATGATTGGAATGATCGAACTGAAGGCTTCCAACGGTCACCGATTCATTTTGGTTGCTATAGACTACTTCACCAAGTGGGTTGAAGCTGCTTCTTATGCAAACATTACACGACAAGTGGTTGCCAGATTTATCAAGAAAGAGATAATATGTCGCTATGGCATCCCTAGCAATATTATCACGGACAATGCAAGAAACCTGAACAATAATATGATAAAGGAGTTGTGTCAAGAATTTAAGATCGAGCACCACAACTCTTCACCATATCGGCCCAAGATGAATGGCGCCGTTGAAGCAGAAAATAAAAACATCAAGAGAATTGTCCAGAAAATGGTCAAGACATACAAGGATTGGCATGAAATGCTTCCATTTGCACTACTTGGTTACAGAACTTCAGTTCGCACTTCTACTGGGGCAACTTTGTATTCACTTGTGTATGGTATGGAGGCTGTTCTGCCCATTGAGGTCGAGATTCCTTCACTCAGAGTTATCATGGAAGCAGGTCTTGACGAAGCTGAATGGGTTCAATCCAGATATGACCAGCTAAATCTCATCGAAGAGAAGCGCCTTACAGCCGTCTGTCATGGTCAATTGTATCAGAGACGCCTCAAACGAGCTTTTGACAAGAAGGTTCTCCCTAGAACGTTCTGTGAAGGCGAACTTGTACTCAAAAGATATTCTCCTGTTCACTCGGATCCACAAGGCAAATGGACTCCCAATTACGAAGGACCCTTTGTTGTTAAGAAGGCCTTTTCAGGTGGAGCCATGATACTCACCACAATGGATGAGGAGGAGTTGCCATCACCCGTGAACTCCGATACAGTAAAAAAATATTATGCTTGAAAAAAAATGAATAAGAGTCCGCTAGATTGACATCCGCAAGGACAATCTAGGCAAAAATGGGTGTCCTGATGAACCAAAAAAAAGAAATGTCCATGCAAAAGTTAGGGACAATGAAAAAATAATAGCAGCCCGCTAAGTTGAAAACCCGAAAGGGCGAATTAGGAAAAAATGGGTATCCCGATGGACGAAAAAAATAGAAAAACATGTCTAGGCAAAAATACGGGATAAAGGCATTGACTGTGAACACTTGAGCCTCTTTTCATCACAGCTAGGCCTCAGATGGTAACGGAGCAGTCAAATCATCATCAACTGGTGCAAGGCGTTGGAACCTAGACTTACGGTGGATGGTAGCCAATGTTGTAATCAATGCAAAACATGATTTCCCTTTGCCATTTACATTTGTTTGTCAATTTCATTGCAAATTTCCTCATCAAGGATTTTTGCATCCTTGTACACATCTCATGTACAAAATTTTCACATTCAATAAAGTGCATCATTTGTTATCTCAATTGTTTTCATTCCAATATTTTGTTTGCAAAATAAACAATTATTTGTGATCACATAATACTATAAAACGTTGAGAATAATAAAAAGCTAAATCAATCAAGAAAGCATTATGCATTGCATACTTTACTGGTGATTCCTGCAGGATAATAAGTAATATCTGTTGGTAAGCCTAACGCCCGACCGATAGTATGAGGGTCCTCTGAAGAAGTTGATGTTCATCAGCAGGGTCATCATTTCTAGAGCAGTCACCATTGTGGTTCTCAGGAAGGGTTGATTGCATTCCATTTCCCCAACAGATCCATAATGTCTCCAGCAAATTTGCCATGTTATACCCCGAGAGGAGACATGTTTGTTCTTTCCCCAGCACGGGTCGCGCGTCATCCGCAACATGTCAGGTTGTTATGCACCCACAGCTATATGATTTGGTTTCGTGTCTTCCCCAAGTGGGGAAGAACCTCCGAGCCTTGTGAATTCCCTACAGCAGAGCTGGTGGCAATTTAGAAATTAGATTTGTCTGGTTTCATCCCCAGCAAAGGCAGTCCTAATGAAGGGATTGGTATGAATCTTTTATCCCTTGCAGTGTCAATGGTGAGCCTTCTCAGTTTATCTCCCAGCGGAGTCTTCACCATCTGCTTAGTTTTCCGCAGCAAAGTTATCATCCTTTTGAGGGCCTCTCCCCGGTAGATTTTGTCTTTATCTTATGTTCTCTCCCCGACCAAGGATGGCGAGATCGTTTTGCTACAACCTCTGCCTAACTTACCGTGCATTACCTCAAACCGTACCTTTTGCATTACATGATATCAAGCATCATTTAGGTCGATGCATACATGGCATATACATCGAGCATTCCCCCTCTCTTTTGGCCTGATTCATCTCCCCTGCTGATATTCACTCTCTTAACACTCTTCTTTTGTCGCCGTCAGCCAAATTTTCGAGCTACTCTTTTATTTAATCCCCTTTTACCTCGAATCATCGAAAATCTAGCGCAATTCGTACATTAAGGTCCAAGAGGATTAAATAGGGGCAGCTGTCGTAACCCAAAATTTGACCTCCCTTTTTTGCCTTTTTGCATAAGCATGTGCATTCGCATCGTCGGCACACGCATTCGCATTTTTCTCTATGTGTTTTTTGTTACAAGACTTTCAGGTTTTCTAGCCCGGCTGATATCATCCTCACAAGATTACCATCATCATCAAAACAAGCACAAAATGAGGGTTTCAATGCCTATTCATCAATACAAGAAGTGGAAAATCGAAGTCGGGACCACAACACCATTTTTTAAGCAAATTGGGCATATTTTGGCCTGGTTAATCGATTAACCATTTGCAGTGCAATTGTGTTAATCGATTAACACAGGCAAAATAGGCACAATCTGCTGCTTTTTCATGACAGCACCTTTGCACACACTTTGGTCTTGGATTCTACAGTATTCTAGCAGTATGTGGAATATTCTAGACATCTCTAGACATTTCAAGGCTATTCAATTCATTCCAAGTGCATTTATTCTAATGCTTTACTTCAAATTAAGGGCACCATGTTCCTTGTTTTCCAATTAATGTGGATCTTTGGATGTTGGAGCTCACCTTGGGATTGTTACCGAGTTGGTCCTAACTAACTGAGTTAACCGCCTTGACTCGGTGAGTCAAGTGTAACTAACTCCTAGCCTAGTTTCAAACCCAAAGCTAAGTCCAAAGCTAATTCCAAACCTCTCACACTCCAAACCAAAAGTCTATATAAACACACCTTCACTCACTTTTAAAGGGATCCACCATTTTTCACCAAATTTCTCACATTTCACTCTTAATTCTCTCACATTCTCTCTGATTTTTCTCTACTACTTCTTCATCTTCATCTAAATTCTCTTCCAAAACCTTACCAAAGCTCTTAATTCACCATTGAAGAAAAGCTACTTTCACCTTGAATGTGCTTTTTCTTGAGCTTAACTTTCACCATCATTCCATTATACTGGTTTTTGTGGAGTTTCAGTAGCTTTTGGATTCATCTCAAGTGATTGATTCAAGCTTCTTCGGTGATAATTCTCATTTCGGAGTTTTCGTCGCAATTTGATCGGTTTCGATACGTTTCGGCTATAATTGAAGATTGCTCTGGTTTTCTTTGATTATCTTCATCAAGATCACATTGCAACATTTACCAAGGCACATCTCAGCCTTGTAGGTTGGTGGGTCTCATTCATTTTACTGTTTCGATCGTTTTCGTATCATTCGCGATGTAGTTTCGATGTTTTTGCATGTGAATTATACCGTTGCTTGATCCATGATCTTGATTGTTTAATTGATTCTATTGTTGATCATTTGATGCTTTTAAACTTGATTTTTCGTGCATAGTTGTTTGCCCTAGCATTGGAGTGATTGCATAATAAAAAAGTTGGCCAAAAGCACTTTTCAAAACTGATTTTCTGCTCCCTGTCCAGTGTTGATCGATTAACACTTTGCAGTGCAATAGTGTCAATCGATTAACCAGTGTTTTTTTTTTGCACTTTTTCAAGTGTTAATCGATTAACACTTTGCGGTACTATAGTGTTAATCGATTAACACTGAACCAGAAAGCCATTTTTTTTTGCATTTTCAAGTGTGTTTGCCATGCCTTCTTCATTTTAACTTCCATTGATTATCATGCTTGATTGTATGGGTGTTTTAAGTGTCATTTCACTTCTGGTTAAAGCATATCCATGAGCTTTCGATGCACATTTTTGATTATTTTTTTATTCTTGGCATTGTATGAACATGACTATGCTTGCACTATCTTTGTTCACATGGCACATGATTTTGTGTTGCATTTTGATGATCATTTGGCACTGTTTTGCACCTTCCATTTCATGCTTGCATTAAGTTTATTCTTCATGGATCAGCTTAATTTTGTATAATCAATAATGCACCCTTTTGCCTTAATAGTTTCTCAATTCATATTGGAAAATTGTTGGCACTTTCCTCCCTTTTGATTGTTTAATCGAAACTTCGTTTCGATTACCGATCCTTCCCCTTCGCTCTCTTTAGGATCCTTTAGATCTTGCTTTCTCTTGGTCGCCGGCTGAGTTAGAGTTCGCGCAACTTGGAGCTGTTACGTTGTCCGTTTCACAACACACTAGAGCACTGTACAACTTGGAGTTGCTGTGCTGTCCGTTTCAACTTCTGCATTACACCCTGTGTGTTAGAGAAGGAATGAGAAGGTAGAATTCCTACTCTCATTCTGACTACTTCAGGTAGGGGACGAATGACCATGTGCTTGGCTTAGTCACCTCTATCTCCAGGCGGTAGTGTACCTTCTTCTCCAGTCGAGTCGATCTTTGATTTACTCCTATCTCTTTTAATCTCTTTTGGTCAATCACCTTTCTATGGGTTAAGATCATTGTTCTTGTGCTAACAAAATCTCTTTGTTTCAATTCCCTATTCCTTTTCTTGTGGTCAATCATTGTTTTTTGATTCCCCTGAAGAGTCTCAACCCCTTTTTCTTCGGTTAATCACAGTCTTTCTGTTAAAATCGAATCCTCAGGAGTTCGCAACCCTTGTTTGGTTTTTCTCCTTTTGTTTGGTTAATCATTATATGTCAGTTAAAACACCAATTTGCACTCCTTCTCAGTTAACTACAGCCGTCTGTTAATACATTGAGTTCCTTGGGTTAATCACCTTCTCTTGGTTAATTACCCTTTTCTTCAGTTAAACATAATCTATCTATTAAAATACTGAGTTTCCTCTTGGGTAAATCACCTTCTCTTGGTTAATCACCTGCTTTTTCAGTTAACCACAGTCTGTCTGTTAAAATACTGAGCCCCTTTGAGTTAATCACCTTCTCTTGGTTAATCACTCATTTCTTTTCGGTTAATCACAGTCTTTCCGTTAAAACCGAACCCCCAGCAGTTGGCAACCTTTTCTTGGTTCGAATACTTGCACCCTTGGGTTAGTAACCTTCCTTTGGTTCCAATACCCTTCTTTGTTAGTCAAGTGCTGTTTGTTCAGTCATAACCAACATCCCTTTTGGGTCACGACCTTCGATCGGTCCTACACCCGTTCTTCTGGTTGATCACAGTTTTTCTATGTTAAAACCAATGCTCCTCTACCTCCCCGTAGAGTTGTAATCTTTGTTTTCCTCGGTTAACCACTGCTTTATCAGTTAATATACTGATGTCCCCTCAGAGTCAAACACCTTAACCTGGTTCGATACTCTCTCTTTTAGTTAATCACAGTCTGTCTGTTAAAACCTTTATCCCCATCAGAGTCCTACTCTCTCTCTCTCTCTCTCTCTCTCTCTCTCTCTCGGTTAACCACTGTCAGTCAATTAATATACCGAATATCTCTTCTCTTGGTTTTGACACCATTCCTTTTCTTGTCCCCCAGTAGGGTCGCTACACTCTGTCTCCTAGGACAATTCCTATTTCTCTTGCTTCCCCGGTGGAGTCTCCTGTTGTTCTGTCCCTTATCTTCTTGGTTTTGACATCAGTACTTTGGAATTCCCCAATAGAGTTTCTCTCTTTCTCATGTTCTTGGTTTTGACACCATTCCTTTCATATTTCTTGTACAGTCGCTCTTACTGTTTGGCTTTCCCCGGTAGAGTGTCTTTCTCTTTTGCTCCTGGTTTTGACACCGCTTTCTCTCTGTCCTATTTTGTTTTCCGTCTTAGTTCCCTGAACTACGGAAGCTCTGATTCTGCATTCTTTCGAATGTATGATACGTAGGCACGAGATCACGATGATCTTGGCGAGCACACTTCCACCCTTTTTTCCATTCTTCTCTGTCCCTTGGTTCCATGAACTACGACGCTCTGATTTCCTCATTGCACTATGAGGGTACGTAGACACGAGGGCCCAAATCCTCCGCGAGCACTCTTCTTTCTTTCTTTCTCTTTCTCTTCCCTTTTCTTTTAGCTAGACGCCTTTATATAGATAACCCATCCAAGCCTAGAAGCAAGCGAAATGGTTCCCGTCGAGTACGATGGATGCGTAAGGTGCTAATATCTTCCTTTTGCATAACCGACCCCCGTTCCCATTTCTCTTCCCATTGGGTTTTATCGATATTTTCCCTGTCCTTTGGGACTAAACAAAGTTCGGTGGCGACTCTTTGTTATCTTTGAGTGTGCGATTCACTCAGGTATAAACCAGTCATCTTCAGTACGGTTCAGCAAACTTAATACACAAGTTTGTAATTGTGATTCAAAAGAGAGAAACCGAACAAAGAAGAGGGAATAAAAAAAGACAACTCTTTTCCTCTTAAGAAAAAAGAAAGGGAAAAGCATGAGATTGAAGCCAACAGAACCTTTTCCCTCAAGGGGATTTCTTTTCTGAACTTCCAACATCCCATCAAAAACCCAATCTTCACAAACATTACTCCTCCCTCTGTTTTTGTTTTCAACAAACATCGTCCAATCTTCCATATCACCCAATCCCCTTCAACTTCATCGTACCTCACCAACCTTCTTCTTCACCCCTCTTCACAACCACTAAACAAGCCCTCAACCTCTCAACCGAAATCCAACTTCAATCCAACTTCCATTCACCAAAACCTGAAAACAACAATAATCCTTCTGCTTCTACAACCACATAATCACAATCCATTCCAATCATTTCTTCAATAAGTATCATCCAAACACTCACCCTCCTCAAACACAAATCCATATTTGAAACACAACAGATAGAGTAGAAGAGAGATCGAAACGGAACCAAGAATAGAGCAAAATCCAAAACAAATCCACGAACCTGAGTCGAGACATCGCGAGTTAAAGCGAAAACATAGCGAGATTAACAATGTTGCCTTGTGTTCTTGACCATATTTATGGTTTGCTCGCGACATAAAGTGTTTCTTTGATGATGTTGCATTTGCCTTCCATTTTATCTAACACAGACACTGTTGTAGCTGTTTCAATTTGTTTTTCCTTTTGAAAATGAAAAACCTGATTTGCCTTTTGGTCTTGTTCTTTTATTTTATTTTATTTTGTTTGGTGAAGCTGATACATGGCGTGTTGGTTTCCGTTATTTTCTCCTTGTGAATGGTGTCTTTTGTGTTTGGAACCCTTATGAAAGGTGTTCTTAGACCGTGTTTCACAATGGGCCGTGGAGCCCATGTTACTTATTCTCACCACCCTTTCAATATGCACTCTACTTGTTTGTTGTTGGGCTCAAAGGCCCACGTGGGATCTTTCATACATACACACCCTCCTATTTTCTTCCTACGCCCTTCTTCTTTTTTTCTTTATGTTTTTAATATTGAATTTCATCAAAAAGTTTTGAAATGATAATTTGGTCTTGATTTCACTATTTTGTGATTTCAGTTTCTCAATTTTTTTTTTAAAATTTATTTCTCATTTTGATTTTATTTTCATTTTGATTTTGGTCGATGAAGTCTAAATATTACAAGTATTGATTGTTAAGGTTGTTTAACCTTTATTATTTCAAATCTTTTGTGAATGATCATCGTGATTGTTTTCTATACTTTGAAGTCGTGATAGGTTACCTTCGATCAATCGATAAAAGTTTGTGATTAAGACGAGACCGTCCTCTTTTCTTTTCGTGTGGCACGATTCATTGAGAATGATCTCCATATTATTTCTCTATCGTGTTTTAGCACAAACATCATTCTTGCGCGGCATCATATAGCATGATCTTTCTCATAGATCGTGCTATGATGGTTTAGTACTACATTGGACCCGATTCAAAAAGTGATCATCCGATTAATGACTAACCACTAACTTTAATTTTTGTCTAATATTATCTTGCAATATCATTGTTCATATTATCATTGTTCATATTCATCTTGTCATTTTCATCTTATTCAAAAAACATAAAATAATCGTAAGACTATCGAAACCCTAAAAGACTTTTAATTGGTGGACTATGGTTACTGTCTCGAGTTTTGAACTGTGGACTTAGATATAGGATTGTTGCCCTATGCTCTTGGAGTTGAGTTTTGGAGATCTTGGACCTTTTATGTTGCTTTATCTATATTGGGAAATTTTCTGTGTGCAGGTGTTGATATTTTGATATTGAAGTCATCCGATACATGAAGCTCTTATTTGGTTCTTTATCCTCATGAAGTCTTGGCTAGGATGTTTTGCTTTCATTTGATATTTGGATATTTCTTGGCTTTTTGTTAGCTCACCAGTACAATAAAAGAGAACGCTTGTCATGCACCATCTTTTGGTTAGATCTTTCCATCTCTCACTCTTTGCTTGGTGCCTGTTCTTGGTTCTGCTTGATGTCTGCTTTCATGATACTTGTGATGCCTTGACATGAGTTTATATTTTACTTGGTTCATTTGATACTTGTGTTGATGTTTGTTTGATACTTTGAGACAAGTATGTTTGCACTACCTTGTCCGCCCTCATCTCTAACATGTTGTGTGCCTTATTGTTGACTTGTTACTTTGCATTTTGAGCTAACTTAATTACTTTGAACATTTTCACTATACATGTTGCTATTCATTCATCTTACATTTGATACTTTAGGTTTCTCTCTCTACTCTTCTGTTGCATATGCCTCATTCCAAAGGAAAGGTTTCATTTCCGTTGACTCCATGTCATATTTAGGATAGCTTAGCCTAGTTTCCTTTTCCCTTTCATCCTAGCCTTAGGATTAGAGTCGTCGTGCTCTTTTGTTTGTGTTCTACCATGGACACCTCTTTACCCTTTTTACATAGCCTTAGGTTTAGAGTCGTCGTACTCTATGTAGGTATCTTGCCATGGATACTTGCTTTCCCCCCTTGGAACCTTGACCACAGTCAAGAGTTCCTCAGCCCTAGTGAGGCGAACTACAGAGGCTCTGATTCCTTATTCCTAGTCAGGATACGTAGGCACAAGATGTGATATCTTGACGAGCCCTCTAACCCACTAACTCACTAACAACTAACCACTAACTTCCCTTATCTCACGCCATCGCTCGATCGAAACTAGTTTACCTTTCTTTTTACCCTAGCCTTAGGATTGGAGTCGCCGCACTCCATGTAAGTTTCATAGTGATGAACACTTACTTTCCCTGTTGATCTAGCCTTAGGTTTGGAGTTGCCTCACTCCATGTAAGTGTCATAGTGATGAACACTTACTTCCCTCTGGAACCTTGATCATTATCAAGAGTTCCTCAACCCTAGTTAGGTGAACTACGAATGCTCTGATTCCATCCTAGTCAGGATACGTAGGCACGGGATGCGTCGTCTTGGTGAGCATACTTAGTGTAGATACCTTAGCACTTCCCTTAGCAAGCAACTTTAGCATAACACAAATACTAACAAGAGGTTACTGTAGAGTACTACAGATACTTAGGATGCTAACACCTTTCCTAGGTATAACTAACCCCCGAACCTTAGATCTCTTAGCTTTGTTGTTACATAGCGCACTTAGGGTTTTCTTCGATCTTTACCCTTTCATTTGGATAAATCAAAGCTCGGTGGTGAATATTTAAAGATTTGTGATTCAAGTTAATCAATAGCTTGATATCTGATTCTCACCGCAACAATGTTCAAGTACAATTCCTTCTCGGGCCATGAAATGGCATTTTTCCCAATACAGCGCTAGATTAACTTTAACACAGTGTTCAAGTACCATTTCCAGGTTCGATAGATATCCTTCAAAAGTTTGCCCACAGATAGAGAAGTCGTCAATTAATACTTCCATTATGTTGTTTATAAAATCAGCAAAGATTGACATCATACATATCTGGAATGTTGCGGGTGCGTTACACAATCCAAACGACATTCGTTGATAGGCAAATGTACCATAAGGACAAGTAAAGGTAGTATTTTCTTGGTCATCAGGATGAATAGGAATTTGGAAGAATCCTGAGTATCCGTTTAAATAACAGAAGTGAGAATGTTTAGCCAGTCGCTCAAGCATTTGATCGATAAAGTGTAAAGGGAAATTATCTTTACGAGTGGCCTTATTCAGTTTTCTATAGTCTATGCACATTCTCCATCCAGTTTGAGTTCGTTTTGCTATGGATTCACCCTTTTCGTTACTAACAACTGTAACACCTCCCTTCTTTGGTACGACATGTACATGACTGACCAAGTTACTATCGGATATTGAGTATATAATTCCAACTTCTAGTAAATTTTGTACCTCCTTTTTTACTACATCGCTCAAGATAGGATTTATTCTTCTCTGATGCTCTCTAGAGGTCTTACAGTCCTCCTCTAGCATAATGTGATGCATACATATAGAGGGACTTATTTCTCTTAGGTCTGAGATATTATACCCCAGTGCATTTGGATACTTTCTTAGAACATGTAGCAATTTTTCGGTTTCTAACTGTCCTAAGTCAGCATTAACTATTACTGGTCATTCAAGCTCGGTGTCTAGGAACTCATACCTTAGATTTTTGGCTAGCGTTTTAGGTTCTATAGAAGGCTTCTGCGGGCACGACATTGGATCGAGCGTCAATGCTGACATTCCCTCAAACTGTCATCTACGTATGGCTTGCGCCAATTATCGTCTTCGAATATAGGAGGTGCTGGAATATTTAGTACTTTAATATACTTAGATGGTTCCATCTCCATTTCTTTCACACATTCGTCGATGACGTCTAGGAAGCAACATGAATCATCTATAGCTGGGGCTTTTAAGAATTGAGCTAAAATAAATTCGACTTTTTCTTCACGAACTTCAAAAGTTCTCTTTCCTTTCTTGACATCAATGATGGCTCTGACTGTAGCTAAACAGGGTCTTCCTACAATAATAGGAATGTTGGAATCCTCTTTTATGTCCATTACCACAAATTTGGTAGGAATATAGAATTGACTTATACGAATAGGCACATTCTCAAGCATACCTATAGGAAATTTAATAGAACGGTCCGCTAGTTGTAGAGACATTTTCGTTTGTCTTAGCTCTCCTAAATCGAGTTTCTTGCATATGGATAAAGGCATTAGACTGACACTGGCTCCTAAGTTGCATAGAGCTTTGTCTATGACAAACTTTCTAATTACACAAGGTATTGAGAAACTACCTGGGTCTTTCAGCATATGAGGCATGTTGTTTTGAATGATGGCGCTACACTCGGTAGTGAGCATAACACTTTCATTATCCTCAAGCTTTTTTTTGTTGGATAGGATCTCTTTAAGGAATTTTGCATATGAAGGCATTTGCGTTATGGCTTTTGTTAATGGTATAGTGATATTAAATTGTTTCAGAAGTTCTATGAATTTCTTAAATTGTCCTTCATTTTTAGACTTAGCAAGTCTTTAAGGACAAGGCATAGGAGGCTTGTATGATGGCGGAGGCACATTCGGTGTTTCTTTCTCTGTGGCCTCTTCGCTTTTGTCTTCCTTTTCATTATTATTTGGTTCGTCCAACTTTTCAGTTACTTTACCAGAGTTTTGATACATGGCAGGATTTTGGAGTCTTGGGTCGACTGGTCCATCAAGTTCTATTCCGCTTCATAGTGTGATAGCATTAGCATGACCTTTTGGGTTTGGTTGTGGTTGACCAGGAAACGTTCCAGCTGGGGCTACTACTATTGCTTGTTGTTGGGCTTCTTGAGAAATTTTAGTTTCGAACATTTTGTTATGGGTAGCCATAGCATCAAGTTTAGTTTCCATTTGCTTTAGAAATTCACTCGTGTGCACATTTTGGTTGGCGAACTCTTTGTTTTGTTGAGTTTGAGTTGCAGTGATATTTTCTAATAACTGCTCAACATTTGACTTTCTAGGTGCTTGAGGAGCAGCGGGGGCTCCTTTCTGATACCCTAGAGGAATAACGGGGCCTTGAGTTGGAGCAAACAAAGCGTTATTACTCTTGTAGGAAAAATTTGGATGATTCCTCAAGCCTGAATTCTAAGTGTTTGAGTACGAGTTTCCTTGGGCGTAGTTTACTTGATCGGTAGGAATACCAGCCAATAAATGACATTCAGCGTTACTGTGCCCAGGGTTTCCATACAATTCACAATTCGGTGTCACAGCGGCCACGGTGGCTGCTGGAGCTACAGTCAAACTTTCAGTCTTTTGAGTAAGCGCATCCACTTTAGCACTGACATGGTCTAAACTGTTAACTTCATACATTCCGTTCTTTGTAGCAAGTTTTTTTTGTCGGAGTTCTCTCACCTCCCCATTGGAAGTGGTTTTGAGCCATGTTTTCAATGAGTTGATAGGCGTCTTCATATGTGAAATTCTGGTCAAGCAGATCACTAAGATGTCAGATAGGATGTCGTGACACTTGATCTCTGCTTCTCACACAATGATAATAAGGAGCAGAATACAAACAACAAAAAGCAAAAAAACACACAAGAATTGTTAACCCATTTCGGTGAACAACAACACCTACGTCTGGGAGCTACCAAGCCAGGAATGAAATCCACTAAGCATTATTAGTTCTAAGCTAAACTCCACCATTTACAACTTGTCACCTAATCACTACCCGTGCTAAATTTCTACCTAAGACACTCCTAGGTATGAGACCTTTCTCAATTCCCTTTCAATCACAGCAGTGGCTGAACAATTTCAACTCAATAAAATAGTCCAACTCAAGTATTCACGCAATACAAGAGAGGCTAAAAAAAGTACAAACCCTAGTACTCACTAACAGCTGTGTATCTTCACTGCCTATTCTAGGTTAAATCCACCCCATTTATAACAATAAACAAAACTGGATTTGGGCTACAGAATCGCAGCAATTCAGCTCCACAGAATCTGCAACTTATTCTTCTCTAGAATAGTTTCTTCAATCCCAAGTTTACTAAAGTGTCTCCACACTTAGAAATAGCATATTCCATTTAGAATCAGAATCTCTGATTCCTCAATCTTGGACGCCACCTAGGACAAATAACCATTCCCATAAAAACTAGAAATCAGATAACAGTTATCCCAAACTGTAATAGACAAAGATGTCGAATCAACATGATAGGACATCTTGTCTAACAACTTAATCTTCAGTCAGTTCAACATGTTAGGACATCTTGTCCAACATCTTTCTGATAAGTTATTTTTACCAAAATTGATGTCAACCTCAAAGGCTTGGACTCATCAATCTCTCTCTTTGGCAGATTTTGGCTAAAACTAACTACAATTAACCTGCAGACAGAATTAATCAGAGGCAAGAAACTGATCATCAGAACAGCAGCCGAAAAAATCTTGTTGTCTCCCCCTCAACCAGTTCCCTCTTCTGCAAGCATCACTACTCCCCCTCATTGGTTAGCAACAGTCAGCAGTGGTTAGTAAAGTTAGTAAACTGGGTTATCATATTTTGTGTTGTTTATCATTCTATAATTTACAGTTCAGTTTTAATTAACATGTTGTAATAGATGTCGAAACATCTGTCTTACTGCTGTTACTGATATTATGAATATCAGTTTGTTGATCTGTTCTTATTTTAAAGATGTACAGAGAACAATGTCTTGACATGTGTTAGGACATCTGCTATCTGCTATGCCAGAATTTCATTACTCCCCCTTTTTAGCCATAATATGACAAAGGCAGAAAGACTAACTAAATAACCAAATAAACAACATAATGTATTTAAAGTACACACCAAGCACAAAAAGTAAATTATCCTGGGCATTAAGCCCTTAGAAAACCAAAACCAAAATAAAAGGAAGACAACATTTAGTAGTCATCTTCGGTTTCTTCATCACCCTCTTCCGCTTCTGCATCATCACCAGAACCAGCATCAACAACAACATCTTCATGAACTTCATCACTGTTCACCTCATTAATGCCAACATCATGCTTCTCAGTATCCCTAGTGTCAGCTTCAATGTCCTTGTCTTGTTCAACAGACAAGACTTGTATCAATCGTTCCAATTTATCCTTCCTAGCTGTACTGGTCTTGATGATGGTATCAAGCTCCATGCAGGTCTCCTTCAACTGATCAATAGTCTCCTCCTTTGAAGTTGTAGCAACAGATATAGGAGCAGATGTTGAAACTATGTCTGGGACACGACTTTCAGCAAACAGCTTGTATTGCAATGTCAAGAGAGACTCCCTTTTCATTGCATGATCCACAGATACTAGAATATTAGGGTACTGATCCAGAAATATGCCACAAATAAGTAAAGGAAAGCATATAGGATGTTTGACTACAATTGATGAAGATAGCTTCAAGATTTGATCAAAGATGTATGAAATTCTAGCCTATGCAGAGAGCAGATGTCAAGACATTATGCTGCATAATCTCTTAAACTTGGAGGCGCAACTGCAGACTGATACCTTAAATATCAGAACTGCACACTCTCAGATGTGACAACATCTGATCCAACATGTCAGTCAAGAACATTAACAAAATTGTAAACTGCAGAATGTTAAATAAGACAGTAATTGTTAACCCAGTTCGGTGCAATTCACCTATACCTGGGGGATACCAATCCAGGATGAAGATTTCACTATTGTGTAGACTGTTACAAAGTTAAACTCCCACGTTTACAACTTTATCCCTAACATCTACCCCATGAACATCTTTACCAAGGCTAAACTCCATGATTTACAACCTTGATATGAGATACCCCCTAATCACAACCTGTGTTATCTCTGTCTTCTGCCAATTCAGAATTGTCGCGGTTTCTTGACCTACAAGTTATCTTGGACTTGCTTCAAAGCTTCGTCCAAGAACATTACAACAACCATTACCTATAGGCTTCTGGTTGTGTCCCTGTACATATGCCTTCCTCTCTACATCCCAAACTACAGAGGAGAACCACAATCCTAAGAGCCACCGACTCTCAAAACCTAAACCCTTATTTTTACAAAAGAGAACTAGGTTACAATTGTTACATCAGGCACACGCTAACCCTTGGTCTAAGTCTTCATATATATAGTCTTCTGTCTTGGGCTTTCTATTTTTGATCCTTGATCCAGTATTAAAAAGCATAGCAAATCTTGAACAGATTTGTTACACATTTAAATCCTGCGATATCAGTCCATGATGTCGCATCTTGCTGTTAGGACATCTTCTTCGACATCTTTGATCTTGGCAGTTTCTTTATCTTTATTGTTGATATGTTTTACCAAAATTTAGTCAAACTCTAGGAGCTTTCAATCTCCCCCTTTTGACAAATTTTGGCTAAAACATCTTCTTCTGTATTCTACCATCAGCAAGACTCCTCCATCTTGAGAATTGCTTGGAGTTTAAAGAAATCTCCCCCTCAACACATTTCTTTTTCCTTCCACGAATGATCCAGAAATAGTGTAGAAGACTCCTCCAGAAAAGAAACACCAAATGTAGCCTTTGTAACCCCGAGTACAAGAATTATGTAACTCAGGTCACAAGACACAACTGATTCACAACTCAGATCACAAGACACAAAAAAAATAGAAATTAGTAGGTAGAGATGATATAACATCTTCCTCCAACATTCTTGCACTGCCACTGCTCGAATGAACCCAAACACCAGAACACTATTCTTATCCCACTTTTTAGCCAAAACTTGGCAAAGGTGACCAAGACAGCTCCATATCCAGACGCAACTCATCCAGATCTTGAAAAATGCCATCGAGCACTCACCTCGAAAGAAAGAATTATGAGACCAAGAAGTGTCACAATAATCTGATTTATAGCAAACAATCGCCTTTGAAAGAAACGAACCATCGAACAAAACGTTGGTCAATTCAAAGCGCCAATAACTCTACTACATGCGTACCGGCCAAGACTCTCGACTGTTTCTCCTTTTAAGAACACCGACCAAAGAACCCATTACATGCAGACATGTTTTACAACAATGTCCTGACATCATGTCAAACATTGTCTATTCTTCCAGGATTCTTCTTCTGATTTGACCATACAGAGAAATCTTCACAAATATATGATCCCAGTCTGCAAGAGAAAAATAAATTCTCCCAGACTCAGCCAATGATTCTTAAGCATCCAATAAGAACCATTCAAGTATGCATTGCCAAGTTTCCCACAACTTGCAACAATACTCTAATGTCAAGACATCCTCCTTGACATCTCAGTTTGCTTGACGCACAAATGCAAACTGGATTTTCCACAATAATGCTAAGCCATCCTGACATCTCAGTTTGCTTGACGCACAAATGCAAACTGGAACTTTGTCTTAGATCAAGAGGCCTCTCCCCCTGACTAAGGTAACTGGCGCTCCTCCACTGAACACCCAAGCTAATGACTGGAAAACATAAGACACATCTTCATGTCTTCAAGAGCGCACCCTCTGTTCAACACACCTACTGAACGCAACCATTAACTCATTATTGTTCCCTCTAACAAGAAACAATAATTACTCACACATGATCAAAGTCATGCATCCCATGAGTACGTGTATACCAACCATAACAAACTCTTGGCTTGAGATCAAAGTCCTATTGATCCCCCTCATTCGACAACCATCTTATACACCACACGAACTCATCTTGAATTCTCATGTATAGATATCCTGTTGCTTGAGGCACAAACCAATTGAATTATAATGCTTCACATTCCTCAAAGAGACGCACAGGGCCCCTTAGTTTGTTACCACGATGTCAGCTATCGTATGCATGCTCTAGAACTTCACAACTGCTAAATTGATCCACTACTTGCATGACTTTCTCCAAGGGCTCTAATGTCGTATGCAAGATTTTCCACTGACCTCACCCAGCCAGCAATAGAGATAAACCCCGCAATCCAAGACAGTCATTCCTATCATTCTCCTGTATGATAACCTAGAATACTTCTGATTTATGGTAAATCTCCACTTCTGAACGCATTCAGGAAACAGACTTCCATGCAATCAACACATGATCCACTTCAGTCTTCACAAATACTTACATCCTCTTTCCAAGGGATCCTTCTACTCCATCATTCTCCCAGATGATCATGTAGATACTTCTTGGACACGATGCAAGTAACCAGTTCATCACAGAACCTGAAATCCTTTACCAAGGATAACTAACCCAAAGATGTTCTAACATCAGTTAGGACATCTTCCACACATCACAGACACCACACACCATGGTTCTTGATATGCTCCACTACTGGACTTACTATCAGCATAGTAATCCACACTTAAGATCTTCACACAACACTGACTCACCAGCTTGAACAAAGAAGTCTTCAGGAACCCAGAGAGAAATAAACTCTCAACCACCTAGAAGGTATGCTTCCATTCTCAACCCAGAACTTCTGCCACAAGCTCCCAAAGAACCAGAACCTTCAATAATTTCAACTAACTACTCTTCAACAAAAGAGAAATCAGTTTCAAGCATCCTGCTTGAACGCACATTGTGAAACCAATCAAATGCTACCTTTTGATTGACCTCACTCATCTTCAGAACTCCCACAAGATACCCTGATCTACTAATGAAACCAGATCTTCAAGTCACACAAATTACTTGTCCTATAGCATGACATCTTGGATCCACCAAGCCTCTTAGTCATGTAACATCTTCTCATCCACAGCTCCCGCAAACTGCATGAGATAGACCTTTTTGAAGAATCTATCACTCCCATTCTCCTGTAGATCACCTTATCTTAAGCTGATGTGCCCCATCACCAGCTGAGACTTCTGATGTTAAGCTAGATGTCAAAACATTATAACATCTAACTGTTGAATTCAGCTCTTCCTTCTGCCACTTAAAAGAACCTCCTCCCTTTGCAGAAACAGATTTCCATGCTCTCACAGACTTGATTCAACAACCAAGTTTTGAGTAGAAAACCTCCATTCTGCTTTGAAACTCCAAAGACTTCAAACCTGCCACATCTGAATCTTTAGAAAATAAGTAGTCCACGACTACCCCATAGCAATACCAAAGAATGCCACTTCCCTTAGTAGAGTCGTCAAAAGAAAGCCAGAGATAACTGCCACTTATCCTTAACCTTCACAACCAGAGCAAACACTATGCTACAAGGCACCTAGATCAGAAATAAACTGACCCAAGTTGTAACCATCAAGATTATGATGTCTTCATAGTCTTCCATCTCCATCTTCAACAGCATCACCATATGGACAAGTCATTCATAATACTTTCCAGGAAACAGATGTTAAGCCAATAATCCCAGGTCAACACCTAGGAGACTTTTGAGCGAATGCAGAACCCCTCTCATGATTCTCCAAGCCTCTGATGAAAAGATGTTAGAAAATCTGACAGAACATCCTCAATCTTGACTCTCAAGGATAATCAATTAAATACTTGTGGATTCCACAAGTAGCAATTGATCTTAAATCCGTGTGCAATAACCTTTATCCAAATCCAGCATATTCTGAATATCCCAAGATATTCCTCATCATGTTGTCTTCTTCAGTTTGTGCAAGTTGTTAAGATATCAAGGCTGCCCCCTTGACTCAAGCTCTTAAGATTCTCTCTGAACGAATCCTAATTGCCTCAACTGTGTGAACTCATTCTTAGGGTTGAAAGTATGAGTTCTTCCTTGCACGTTTTTGTGAATGGTGAAAATAAATTACCTCCACGGTCTTCACTTTGTGTCTCAAGGAAACACCTTCTAGTTAGAAGAGTAACTAGAAGACTCCAGATACACGACATGGATGTCCTTGTAAGTGGACTTGAGAGAATTCTCAAGTATCTTTGACAACCTAGCCGTTCAACCATCTGTCAAACTCCTAGAGCAAGAACCTGATAAACTTTACACCTCAACACATCTCCTCTTCAACTGACTCCAAGCTGTACCAGGAAACAAGCTTCCAAGTACCAAGTCACCATACTAGATATCTGACCACAACTTCCTTCACTCCATCGCTCCCGACTCTGGAATAAAGGAATGCAAATACCTTTAAGATTATAGAGGCCTACTATTGAGACCTTTCACCAACTGTCTTCAATAACAACTCCAGAATCCCATAATTCTAGAGCTCTTCCATCAGAAACACATGCAGCAGAACCACCAAGGAACATATCCTGCTTGTCCTAATAAGATGTCACAACATCTTA
The DNA here is from genome assembly GCA_022829125.1 of Lathyrus tuberosus. Taxonomy (NCBI): domain Eukaryota; kingdom Viridiplantae; phylum Streptophyta; class Magnoliopsida; order Fabales; family Fabaceae; genus Lathyrus; species Lathyrus tuberosus. Next base: position 17,498,997 of record JALAZF010000040.1, read on the forward strand.
TAAGACACACCAATAAGAGAACTAGCCACTTCTCCCGTAGTTGTTGTAGAATCTCCTCAGCAACATGAACAACCTTCGGGTTGCTCCCATCGATCCAGAACATCCATCTCATCCATTAATACCCTTGAGTATGTCTGAGTTGATTGATCTGATCTCCAAAACTCTTCCATGTTTAAATGCCAGAAAGTATCTCCCAAAGATCTCATCCAGAACCAGACAGGATGCCTACTCTGATACTAATTGAAATTCTGGCCTATGCAGACAGCAGATGTCAAGATATTATGCTGCATAATCTCTTAAACTTGGAGGCGCAACTGCAGACTGATACCTTGAATATCAGAACTGCACACTCTCAGATGTCACAACATCTGATCCAACATGTCAGTCAAGAACATTAACAAAACTGTAAACTGCAGAATGTTAAATAAGACAGTAATTGTTAACCCAGTTCGGTGCAATTCACCTACATCTGGGGGATACCAATCCAGGATGAAGATTTCACTATTGTGTAGACTGTTACAAAGTTAAACTCCGGTGTTTACAACTTTATCCCTAACTTCTACCCCATGAACATCTTTACCAAGGCTAAACTCCATGATTTACAACCTTGATATGAGATACCCCACTAACACCCTAATCACAACCTGTGTTATCTCTGTCTTCTGCCAATTCAGAATTTTCATGGTTTCTTGACCTACAAGTTATCTTGGACTTGCTTCAAAGCTTCGTCCAAGAACAATATAACAACCATTACCTACAGGCTTCTGGTTGTGTCCCTGTACCTATGCCTTCCTCTCTGCATCCCAAACTACAGAGGAGAACCATAATCCTAAGAGCCACCGACTCTCAAAACCTAAACCCTTATTTTTACAAAAGAGAACTAGGTTACAATTATTACATTAGGCACATGCTAACCCTAGGTCTAAGTCTTCATATATATAGTCTTCTGTCTTGGGCTTTCTATTTTTGATCCTTGATCCAGTATTAAAAAGCGTAGCAAATCTTGGACAGATTTGTTACACATTTAAATCCTGCTATATCAGTCCATGATGTCGCATCTTGCTGTTAGGAAATCTTCTTCGACATCTTTGATCTTGGCAGTTTCTTCATCTTTATTGTTGATATGTTTTACCAAAATTTAGTCAAACTCTATGAGCTTTCAATGTAAGTCCCAAAATTGAACTTCCTTCCTTTGCCAACAATATAAATGAATCTTCCTAGACCAGCTGATAAGGTTGAAGTATGGTTGGTGGGCACCCAGTTGACAATACTAATTCTATGCAGAATTGCATACTTCATACTGAGCTTCCCAGCTGAAAGCTTCCCTTTGCTAGGACAGTGTTTCATAGTGTTGAGATGATCTCCTGACATATTTGATCTTCAGTGTGTTCACACTCAGGTTGAGATTCTTCAGACCTTTCCAAAAACCTGTTAATGATAGTGGGGGAGAATGTCACAACATTTCCTCTGATATACACTCTCCCGCTGGTTGCATCATTACAGTCTTCAGGAATGTTTACTACAAATTCCTTGACCAGCCTCTCATAGTAGGATCCAAGTTTAGTGACTGTCTTTATTAGCCCTACGTTCTTAATCAGTTTCACCACTTATTGGTAATCTAAGGCATTCTTCCCCAGTTCCCTTTCCAGAGCTACTCTTCTTTGGTACACATATGGCCATCTCATCAAATTTTCAGGAGCATGGAAAGAGACATTATCCAAGGGAACTTTAGGAACAACAACAGCCTTCTTCTCAGAAACTGGCTTCTTAGTACGCATGATGTCCTGGACATCTTCTGCAACATAATAGTCTGACTCAGTATCAGACTCAGCTTTTCTCTTTTTGGACACAACAGCAACCTTGCTCCAGGGTCTATGGGGTCCAACTATAGATTTCTTATTTTTTCTGTTAGGGGTGTTTTCAGTGTCCACACCCTTCTCTTTTCTATTCTTCAAACTTTCGGCCACACCAAGATTGAGACTTTTTGTAATGATTTCATCATCGAAAGGTAAGTCATCAACATTGATACCTTTATTAGTTACTTTTTCAACAGTACCCCTAGATTCATGTTCATGAGATACCTTTATAGATGGGGATTTTCCATCATCTAACCCAACATTTCTCACAACAGAATCAACAAGGGTGTGAAGATTCCCTTCTAACATTTCATTACCATCTCCTTCAATATCCTCATCAGCATTTCTCTCAGTCACCTCCTCAATGTCATCAACATGAATTGAGTTGGTTGGGATAATCTAAGCTAGTGGTCTAGTGATTCCAGCAACATTTATTCTACCCCCCTCGACTTATGATTTTATTCATTATTCTGTCAATCCTCTCATCCGTGTTAAACGTTTCTATTTCCTTCCTAGGGTTAGAGAAAGCACCAGAAGTGTTTGAAGGATTACCTGGTGAAACGTTCTTAGATTTTCTTACAAGAAGTTTTTCAGTTTTGCATGAGACAATAGCAAGGGGAACAACATCAAATGCATCTTCAGCAGACAATTCCTCATGTTTTGACCTAGTAGCGGAGGTCCCAATAGTATCCTTCTTGCTTGCTTTTGTTGGTGATTGTTGTTGAGACATCGTAGAGTGAACAAGATTTGCTTTTTCTTTAATCTGGAAGGTGGATGAGTTTGAGGAGAATAGTGTAGAGTGAAGGTATCTATCGCGGAAGCGGTTTAGGTTGATTTGAAATGATTGATTTTGAAACCATGCATACCCTTGAATAGTGTTCCCACACATTAATTGTTCCAAACCTTCCAACAAGTAAAACCCTAATTTATCCTTTAACATCTTTTCTTGAATTTTTATACCACTAGAGAGGTTCAAGTTGTCACAGACAGATGTCACAAAATCTAATGTGACAATATGCCAAAACAACACATGTCTCATTCCAATGATCTGAGAACAACTATTCTTTGTTGTTATTCCTCCAGTTTCTATGATTGAGTCATTTGTGACAGCATAAGAGCATCTATTCTCTTCAATGTCATTAACCATAGAGGCCTTATGAAGAAGATTCTCAATCCTTGAGATAGTTTGATTTTGCAACCTCCTATGTGACATCTTGGTTAACTTTCCAATTTGCCATTCATCCATGTTCAGATCTGAATCATTTTCTAATGCTTCACATTTGACATTGATGGGCATTCTGTCTGCAAGGACGTCCATAAATAGCAATTATTCTTTGATCTGACACCTTTCATGATAATCTTATCTTATCATTCATAACTAAACATTCAGATTTGGTAAAGTTGACTTTTAAACCTTGATCACAAAGTTGACTAATGCTAATCAAATTTGCAGTCAATCCCTTGACAAGCAACTCATTGTCAAGTCTAGGATTCCTAGCATGATCCAATTTTCCAACTCCTTTAATCTTTCCTTTGGATCCATCTCCAAAGGTGACATAGTTGGAGACATGAGGCTCTATATTCACCAAATAGCTCTTGACACCAGTCATGTGTCTTGAACAACCACTATCAAAGTACCACTTCTCTTCAGTATACCCCTTATGGGGGGAATGAGCTATTAGGGCCACAGACTCATTCTTGGGACTCTACTTCTTTCCAGCATTACCAGTCTTAGGATATCCATGTAGCTTGTAGCAATAAGGTTTAATGTGACCATACTTTCCACAATAATGACATTTCCAATCTTGCTTCTTTTTACCTGTGGTATTTTTCTGATGTATGTACTGATGTTGAAACATTCTGTTAGACACCTTATGTCTGCTTTTGGGCTGATTAGAGTTGCATTCTGGATCTCTTTTCTTGCTTCTCACTACTTGATCATCGTAGCCAAGTCCTCTGACATCTCCATCATTCCTCTCGACTTGTAATATCTCATCTAGTACATCATAACTGCTGTTGAGCATCCTAGCAGTTTTGGTTACATTGTCAAGTTTGGAGTTAAGCCCAACAACTTCTTCTTTAAGATCAGAGATGACACCAAGATGTTTCAATATTTCAGCCTCAAGAAGCATAATAACCTTATGTTGATCCTCTCCTAGCTGGCATACTTCAGCATATCTCTTGTAGAACTCCTTGTAGGGGTATATCAGATCATTATATGAGAGATCTCTAATTTTTGATTCTATATCAGAGTCAAATACCTTTGTAAGAGCAGAAACCTGTTTAGGTGATTCTTCATCACATACAAAATCATCTTCAGACCAAGATGTAATAAAGCCTTTCATTTCTTTCTTGAGAAAAGTAGGACACTCAGATTTAATGTGTCCAAATCCCTCACTTTCAAAGCACTAGATCCCTTTTCCTTTGTCATCTTTCTCTTCATACTTAGAGTTCCTTCCAAAGTTACTCCTCTTATGGTTGTTGAATGACTGAGACTTGACATTAGCTCTTGACTCTCCCTGCATCTTCTTCAGCAATTGATTGTACTGTTTCCCTAGAAACACAATAGCCTTAGACATCTCTTCCTTGGAGTTTGTCTTTCCTTCATCACGATTAGACACCAAGGCTAAGCTTTTCTTTTTCTCAGTCTTTTCATTCAGTTACATTTCAAAGGTTTGTAGGGAACCCATGAGTTCATTTACCTTCAAGGTATTAATGTCTTGAGCCTCTTCTATGGAGGTCACCTTCATGTCAAACTTCTTAGGAAGAAATCTTAGGATTTTTTGGACAACCTTTGCTTCTGGAATCTTTTCTCCAAGATCACTTGAAGTATTGGCAATGTCCACAATATTCATATGAAATTCTTGAATACTCTCATCCTCCTTCATCCTCAAGTTCTCAAACTTGGAGGTGAGAAGTTGCAGTCTTGAGGATTAAACTCTAGAAGTTCCTTCATGAGCAGTCTTCAAGATTTCCCAGGCATCCTTTGCAACAGTGCAGTTTTTGATCAGCCTGAAGATGTTTTTGTCCACACCATTGAACAAGGCATTCAAGGCTTTAGAATTTCCTTAAGCAAGCTTATCATCTTCATCATCTCAGTCTTCCTCAAGTTTCAATTCATCAGTAATCTTCCCATCCTTGTCTTTAACCTTAGGTGGATCTCACCATTTGACTACAAACTTCTAGGCTTTACCATCCATGGACTTGATGAAGGCCACCATGTACACTTTCCAATATTCATATTTGGATCCATCAAGTATAGGTGGTCTATTTAAAATTCATCCTTCTTTATCCATTGACCAAGAAAGTACCGTCCCTGAATCTCACCCAGATAGAGAGAAGGATGCCTGCTTTGATACCAATTGAAATTCTGGTCAAGAAGATCACTAAGATGTCGGACAGGATGTCGTGACACTTGATCTCTGCTTCTCACACAAGGATAATAAGGAGTAGAATACAAACAACAGAAAGAAAAAAGACACACAAGAATTGTTAACACAGTTCAGTGAACAACAACACCTACGTCTGGGGGCTACCATGCCAGGAATGAAATCCACTAAGCAATATTAGTTCTAAACTAAACTCCACCGTTTATAACTTGTCACCTAATCACTACCCGTGCTAAATTTCTACCTAAGAGACTCCTAGGTATGAGACCCTTCTCAATTCCATTTCAATCACAGCAGTGACTGAACAATTACAACTCAATAAAACTGTCCAACTCAGGTATTCACGCAATACAAGAGAGGCTCACAAAAGTACAAACCCTAGTACTCACTAACATCTGTGTATCTTCACTGCCTATTCTAGGTTAAATCCACCCTATTTATAACAATAAACAAAATTGGATTTGGGCTTCAGAATCGCAGCAATTCAGCTCCACAGAATCTGCAACTTATTCTTCTCTAGAATAGTTTCTTCAACCCTAAGTTTCCTAAAGTTCTCCACACTTAGAAACAACATATTCCATTTAGAATCAAAATATTTGATTCCTCAATCTTGGACGCCACCTAGGACAAATAACCATTCCCATAAAAACTGGAAATCAGGTAACAGTTGTCCCAAACTGTAACAGACAAAGATGTCGAATTAACATGATATGACATCTTGTCTTACAACTTAATCTTCAGTCAGTTCAACATGTTAGGATATCTTGTCCAACATCTTTCGGATAAGTTAGTTTTACCAAAATTGATGCCAACCTTAAAGGCTTAGACTCATCAATATGGTTTGTCCATCAGAGCACCGCCAGCTGCAGCGTTTAGATTCAACTTTGTGTTGTAAAGAAGACCATTGTAGAAAGTATTGATTATCAACCATTGTTCAAGTCCATGGTGCGGACAGAGCCTCAACATGTCCTTGTATCTTTCCCAAGCATCGGAAAGAGATTCATTGTCTTTCTTCCTAAATCTGTTGATTTGGGCTCTTAGCATAGCAGTTTTGCTAGGCGAAAAATATCGGGCTAAGAAGACTTTCTTCAACTCGTCCCACGTAGTGATGGAGTTGGATGGTAGAGACTGGAGCCAAGCTATAGCTTTATCTCTTAAAGAGAAAGGAAAAAGACGTAATCTTATGTCTTAGTTACTAACACCATTTGCTTTTACGGTGTTAGCGTATTACACAAACATAGATAAATGAAGGTTCAAGTCATCCGTGGAACTTCCTGAAAGTTGGTTCTGTTGAACGGCTTGTAACAGCGAAGGTTTCATCTCAAAATTATTTCAATTGATGGTAGGGGTGACAATGCTGTTATGCGATTCATCCTGCGATGGAACACTGTAATCCTTAAGAGGATGGTTCGGTGGATTCTCATCCATGGGAATTCCTAATTTTGGATAAGGAATTTCAGGTTCAGGAAGATTATACTTAATTCGGAATTCGTTGATTCGGCGTCTTAAGTTAATAAAACATTTGATATAGTCAATCGGTTGCTCAAGTTTGCCGCCTTGAGAGCAAGTGTTTGGTACACAATCGACGAAATGGAAAAAAAGGAAAATTTGGTGCGTTAGTCTATACTGCGCAACAATGAAATCACAATAATGACTAAATCAATCCCCGACAACGGTGCCAAAAATTGACCGCGCGACACTGACATGTCTGTTGGATAATAACTGTAAGTATATAGTTGTTCGTTTAGTTTTAAAAAGTGTTAGCTCTTGTATTGGCTGGAATTTTGGTAAAACAATGGTGTTGTTAATGATGTCATATGTCTGATGTCTTAACATGAGTTCTTAACATTGAGTTGATGTTAAGTTCAGAAGGGTTGCAGTTTTGTATACTGATGTTAAACCCGATGTCTTGACATCAGTTGACAGAACATCAGAACATCAGTCTGATGTGTTTTGTTAGGGCTGCATTTGTTTAAGTGTGTCTTGAGAAGATTTGGTGGAGAGATTGCAGGCGAATATCATGGGACAAATATATTCTGTTGCAATCTTATATTGAGCAGATATTGTTACTATTTTCATGCAAAAAGATATGGAGGATAATTAGATTTAATTGAAGATTTAATTGAAGATTTAATTGAAGATTTAATTGAAGATTTGATTGAAGATCTATTTAGTAGCAGAATCTTTTACAGATTGGTAGCAGCTGATTTGTTGTGATTTGAAGGCCCAAATCCAGTTGGGAAATAGGTTATAAATAGAAGCATTGTGACCTAGTTTTAGGAAGCCAGCCATCATGTAGATTATAAGGGCTATGTTGGTTGATGAACCACCCGGTTTGTGGGATGGTCATCGTGTTTATCTCGAAGCCTGTAGGTAAGAGATGTATTGTTCTTAGAGGAAGCTGTTAAGCAACTCTAAGTATTGTTCTTAGTCATGAGGGTCATGTCTAGGTATTGTTATAGGAGTGTGTCTTCTATTTTTATGTGTTTGGAGAGTTGTTGGAAATCAAGTTGTTGATGCAGTGACTAAGATGTTGACTGCTAGACATCATTGCGATGATTGGAAGTGAGATGGAGTCTCTTACCTAGGGAGAACTTAGGTAGAAGGGTCATTGGGTAGGGATTAAGTAAGTAGATTGTCAACTGGTATTGTTGAGTCTGTTATTTAATACTGCTAATAGTGGACTTCCTTCCTAGCTTAGTATGCCCCCAGATGTAGGTTGTTAGACCGAACTGGGTGAACAAATTCTGTGTGCACTTTTCTTTTCAGCAACTTATTTAATTGTCTATAATTGCCTTGCTGTTTATGTCAGACCAGATGTCTCGACATCATGTAGGACATCTGGGATCTGTTATACCAGAATTTCAATTGGTATCAGAGCAGGCATCTTGTCTGTTTCTGGATGAGATCTAGGGAAGATACTTTCTGGTTCATGAGCAAGGAAGATAGTTTTGCTGAGATGGTGTATGGACTTGGTCAGTTCATAGAGATTTTTGTATGATCCCTTGAAGTGGAGGATGAACTGTTCATGACAGGGTGTGTATTGGACCTGTCTATTGTTATCAGGCTTGTAGCTTTGGTGGTGAGCTGCTGTGTGGTTTGACTTATTTTCAAACCTATGTTGACCTAGTGCACATGGAGTGTCGTGTTTGTGCAAGGGTTATTATGTTTTGCCTGAAGTTTGTAGAGGAGTTTTCTGGTGTGTGTTCCGCTGCATATATATATATCTGATGGAAAATTCCTGGTGGTTTTGTGTTAAGGATGCAACATTCTGTTCTCCTCTGAAGATGTATCACATGGTGTGGTGATACTTGAGGATATCTTCAACTAGCTTGTTAGAGTTGCCAAAGATACTTGTGGTTCATCCCAAGTCCACTCATAAAGGAACTCTTATATGAGCTTGTTGAAAAGAGATCTGAAGAAAGTTAGAAGCAATTTATTCTTGCCTCCAACCCTACAAGGTCAATCTCTGGGCTGTGTTAAAGGATCTTTTGGTGTGTTTCTTGTGAAGAGAACTTATGTCCTACCAGATGTTGGAACATAAAACCAGCAGATTGTACAGAATCTTGTTGGATAAAGGTATGGCATAACAGATGCTTGGGGGCTAAACAAATGTGTATTGATCACATCTGTTTGGAACCTACTCCTGGCTTGGAAGAGGAGGCATCTGGGTTATGTGTCTAAGAAGTTTCCTTCAAGAAACATGTCTTAGATATGTATGTTGGTCAAGAGATGATCAATATAGTGTCACTCATTGGATTAGTGTATTTCTGATCCAAGTGAGTAGGTATTCAAAGGCTGTTTGTTTTTGTGGAGGTCAAGCTCAAATGTCAAGGACATTTTCTCTGATATCTGAAAGTTCCTTCTCAAATGCCCCGATTTATTTAACCGTATTTAATTATTCCATTTATGTGAAATTTTGTGAATTGTGTGAGAGTTTTGTGGCATAAATGTGTCACATTTTGAACTAACATCCACTGGTGGAAGTTAGTGTTATTTTTGGTTATGTCACGTTTTGCACTTGAGTTCCACTAGTGGAAGTTAGTGAGTTTTTGGCCTTTTTTTTTAATTGTGTAAATTAAATGAGTTTTACCTGTTAATTGGATAATTTCTCTGATAGGTAAAATATTTGCAATAAATTATAATTTCTTTTCAACTTTTATTTCCCGAAATATATTTCATCGGTATGTTTATGTTTTATCGCATTTTGAGAGCGTTTGAGAGATATTTGAGCTGAGGAGTATTTTGGTCTTTTTGGGGTTAGATATTTTGATTTGTTATAAAAATAGAAAAGTAGTAAGAAAAGAGAGAAAGAAAGAAGAAAAAGAAAAGGAGAAGAGAAAGAGAAGAGGAAAAAGAAGAAAAAGAGGAAAAACTTGTGGATTTAGGAACCGATTCAACCGACTTTTCAAACGCGAATTAATCGGGTAAGGGTGTGAAACTCGATTATCTTATGCTTGTGTATGATTATGTATGTTTTCTTGGAATGTTTGCTTGTTTTCCATAGTTTTCACTTTTAGGTCGAAACGGTAGAAATCGATAGAAACCGATGTTTTTACGGACGAAAGTCGGAATAAATTGTGTAGATGTGTCGAGTAATGTTAGGCCGTGATCGAGTATGCTTGTTTTATCGAATTTGGTTGAGTTTGTAAGTTTTTGCATTTTTGGAGAATTGAGAGTTTAAGATTCGGAGTGAAATCGAAAGTCGTAGAATTCACGTTTAATGGTTCCAAATCACTACTATATGTTTGGTATTAATGAGTATGTGTTTGTTTCGAAGAAAATAATTGAATCGGTCGGATTTTTGGACGAAATTGCATGAACCCGTAGGGCTGTTAGCAGAAAAATTCTGGTTTTTGCAAAACTTCAAAAATTCATAACTCTTGAACCGTAAGTCGGTTTTGACCCCCGTTCGAAGCGTTGGAAAGCTACCGAGATGTTCTTTCTAGGAAAAATAGTTTTGAGGTCTGTATATGGTTCAATTATAGCAAAAAATTGAAACCGTATTGTTGTGTTAATTTTTACCGTCGTGAATGCGTGCGATTGAGGTGTTATCGTGCAATATGCTTTGGTTATATAACGTATAGCTTGTGTGTACTGTTATACGATGTGTTGTGGGTAACCTTATGGCGTGAATCCTAGATTGTGGAAATTATTGTGAATTGTGGCCTTTTGACAAATAAATGCATTGTTTAAATTAAATGTATATGCATGTTAATTGTGAAAGAGTTCGTTGCCGTTTGGTGTAATTGATGTGAATTGGTGTGAATGCATATGATAATATGCTTGTTGTTGTGATTTGTGGTTAATGATGAATGCATTGTTTGAATTGATTTTCAATGCATGATTATTGATGTTGAAATGGTTCACATGGTTGCATATATGTATGCATTGGATTGTCATGAGTCATTTGTATCCCAAGCATCATGATATGCATTGTTGTGACGTCCTGAGTGACGGTTTGGTTCCAGAGGGAATCCGCTATAACATCGTGTGCCTATGTGAGGACCTAAAGCGATGGTTATAGACGATCGTGTGCCCATGTGGGGACCTAAAGCGATCGGATTGTGTGCTCATGTGGAGACCTAAAGCAATCCATAACGTCGTGTGCTCATGTGGAGACCTAAAGCGACGGGTGAACATCGTAGGCCCGAAGGGGAGTTATTGAGCGATCCTCAGTAACGAGCGATGGTTCCAGTAGTTCCTGAGTGAACTGATGATGAGACATTGGAAGTCGGTACCCGCATAGCATGTGCATAGAGTCGTTGTGTCGGTCTCTGTGCATTTGCATAAATCATGAATTAATTGTGCATGGATTTGTGATTGTGATTGATGAGATGGAATATGTGTAATTGAATTGTGAATGATTAAAGTGCAGTGGTATTTGATACGTGAAAATTGTACCTTATTGTGTTATGTTTGATTGTTGTGCAATGGTGGTGAGAATATGCCTACTTGAGTATTTTTGTGTTAATATATAATTTTACGCAAGTATATTATGGTTGTTTTTCTCACCCTTCTGCTGTTTTATAATGCTGTATGAGGCATTGCAGATTAGAGTCGCTGGAGGTATTCTTTTTGTGAAGCATTGCGTCTTCATTCTTTTGTCGGTCGGCTATGATATGTGACACCGGGTAGCTAGGGTGGCCGTTTGTGATTATTTTGTATATGTGATGATATCTTTTGGAATTGTACGTGTATAACTTGATGTATGACAGACTTTTTATATGATATATGTATATATGTTATTCAGATTTTAGATTTTCCGCTTTTATTCTAATTTCTGAAAAGTGGGTGTAAGGAACTGAGTTTCCTCTGTTTGATTGCTACCCCACCGTTGCATATCTTTATGAGCAGGTGTTGTATGTTATTTGTATTTTGTTTTCTATTGATGTGGCCCCTTTGGTCTATGCCGTGTTTTTAGATATACTCTGACGAAATTTTGAATTTTTCTTTTATTGCTTTAATTGTTTTGGGGTATAGATTGGGGGCGTCACATTAAGTGGTATCAGAGCCAGTCCGTGTCAGTTGTGTCAGTTATGTCTGTTGCGTCTGGCATTTTGGGCGAGTTGTTGTTGTGCGACAGTTGTGTTCGGGTGAGTTGTTGTTTAACCATAGTTTCTGTTATTGGAAACGAATAGAATATGGCTGGTCGAAATGATGCTGCTTTGGCTGCTGCGATGCAAGCTATGGCACGAGCTGTGCAAGGTGCACCGAATGCTGCCGGAAATGATGAGTTCAGAAAGAATAAGCCGCCGGTCTTTAAAGGGAAACATGATCCGGATGGTGCACAGATTTGGTTGAAAGAGATTGAAAGGATTTTCAGGGTGATGGATTGTGAAGATGATCATAAGGTGAGGCTAGGTACTCATATGTTACATGAAGAGGCTGATGACTGGTGGGTCAGTACTCGTCAGGTGTTGGAAGCTGCGGAGGAAGAAGATATCACTTGGGAAGTGTTTAGCCGAGAGTTTCTAAGGAAGTATTTTCCCGAGGATGTCCGAGGAAAGAAAGAGATAGAGTTTTTGGAGTTAAAACAAGGTAATATGTCTGTTGTTGACTATACTGCTAAATTTGTGGAAGTTGTGCAGTTTTATCCTCATTATGCGGAGGCAACTGCTGAATTTTCTAAGTGTGTGAAGTATGAAAGTGGGTTGCGTCCTGAGATTAAGCAGGCTATCGGTTATCAGAGGATTCGAAGGTTTGCTGATTTGGTGGAATGCTGTAGGATTTATGATGAAGATAGTAAGGCTCGTTCTACTCACTATAAAAGTGTAAGTGACAGGAAAAGGAAGCAACAATTCCGTGGTGGTACGTATGTGTCACCGGCTGATAAGGGTAAACAAAGGGGTACTTTTGATCGAAGGTCAGGTGGAGGAGGTATGTCTAATTCTCCTAGGTGTTTTAGGTGTGGCGAATTGGGTCATCGTCAGACAGAATGTAGGAAGAAGTTGGATAAGTGTTCTAATTGTGGTGGTATCGGACATGTCTTAGCTGATTGTAAAAGGAAGAATGTGGTGAAGTGTTACAGTTGTGGGGAACCTGGTCACATTAGCACGAAGTGTCCTAATCCGAAGAAAGCTACAGCTAATGGTAAAGTGTTTTCATTGGCGGGAACTCAGACTTCAAGTGCAGATCGTCTGATAAGAGGTACTTGCTTTATTAATAATACGCCTTTAATTGCTATTATTGATACTGGAGCGACTCATTCGTTTATTTCGTCTGAGTGCGCGAAGCGTTTGAATCTTGTGTTGTCTGTGATGGGTTTTGAGATGGTTATTGATACTCCAGCGATGGGGTCAGTAACTACTTCTTTGGTCTGTCTAAGTTGTTCTTTGACCATTTATGGTAAAGACTTTGTGATGGATTTGGTGTGTTTACCGTTGGAAGGTTTAGATGTGGTATTAGGAATGTTGGTTGCAATTTAATCGGGTTCACATTGATTGTTATCATAAGCTAGTAAGGTTTCCTTCTCTTAAGGAAGACGAAGACTCGAGTTTCTTATCTACCAAAGAGCTGAAGAAACTTTTGACGGATGAAGCTCAGTTGTTTGGTTTGTTTGTATCATTGACTGTAGATAGTCAAGTTTCACTTGATGTGTTTCCTGTTGTGTGTGATTTTCCTGAAGTGTTTCCTGAGGATATTTCAGATGTACCGCCAGAGGGAGAGGTGGAGTTTTCTATAGATCTAGTTCCTGGTACTAGACCTGTTTCTATGGCACCTTATCGAATGTCGGCATCTGAGTTGGTGGAGTTGAAAAAGCAGTTGAATGACTTATTGGAAAAGAGGTTTGTGAGACCAAGTGTTTCTCCTTGGGGTGCTCCAATTTTGTTGGTGAAAAAGAAAGATGGGAGTATGCGATTATGTATTGATTATCGCCAGTTGAATAAGGTGACGATTAAGAATAAGTATTCGCTTCCAAGGATTGATGATCTGATGGATCAGTTGGTTGGTGCTTGTGTATTTAGTAAGATTGATTTGAGATCGGGGTATCATCAGATAAGAGTGAAAGAAGAGGATATTCAGAAGACGACCTTTAGAACACGTTACGGTCATTATGAATATTCTGTGATGCCGTTCGGGGTTTCTAACGCGCCTGGTGTGTTTATGGAATACATGAATCGTATTTTCCACGAGCATTTGGATCGTTTTGTCGTGGTGTTTATTGATGACATTTTAATTTATTCTAAGTCTCGTGAGGAGCATGCAGAGCATTTGCGTATTGTTTTGCAGGTTTTGAAGGAAATGAAGCTTTTTGCCAAATTGTCCAAGTGTGAATTCTGGTTGTCGGAGGTGAGTTTTCTTGGGCACGTAATTTCAGGTAATGGTATTGTTGTGGATCCATCTAAAGTAGAAGCGGTTCTACAATGGGAGGCTCCTAGATCCGTTACTGAAATTCGAAGCTTTTTGGGTTTGGCTGGTTATTATCGGAGGTTCATTGAAGGTTTTTCTAAGCTAGCTCTTCCTTTGACTCAGTTGACTTGTAAGGGCAAAGCGTTCATTTGGGATATTCAGTGTGAAGAAAGTTTTTGTGAGCTGAAGAGAAGATTGACGACAGCTCCGATCCTGATTTTACCGAATCCTAATGAACCATTTGTGGTGTATTGTGATGCGTCTCTGATTGGTTTAGGTGGTGTGTTGATGCAGGAAGGTAAGGTTGTGGCTTATGCTTCAAGGCAATTAAGGGTTCATGAGAAAAATTATCCTACTCATGATCTGGAATTAGCGGCTATGGTTTTTGTGTTGAAGATTTGGAGGCATTATCTCTATGGTGCAAGGTTCGAAGTCTTTAGTGATCATAAAAGCTTGAAATATTTATTTGATCAGAAAGAGTTGAACATGAGGCAACGGAGATGGTTGGAATTCTTGAAAGACTACGACTTTGGCTTGAATTACCATCCTGGTAAAGCTAATCTGGTAGCCGATGCATTGAGCCGGAAATCTTTGCATATGTCCGCATTGATGGTTAAGGAGTGGGAACTTTTGGAATCGTTTAGAGATTTGAGTTTGGTTTGTGAAGTGATGTCGGTTAGTGTGAGACTTGGAATGTTGAAAGTCACTAATGAATTTTTATTGACGGTTAGTGAAAAACAAAAGTTGGATGTGAAATTTGTGGACTTGATGACGGTGGGAGAGGAAAGTGTGAATGAGGACTTTAAAGTGGATGTTAATGGTGTTATGAGGTTCCGAGGTAGAATTTGTATTCCTGATGATGCGGAGTTGAAAAGAATGATTTTGGAGGAAGGACACCGGAGTAATTTGAGTATACATCCGGGAGCGAATAAGATGTACCAAGATTTGAAGAAGATTTTCTGGTGGTCTGGTTTGAAAAGAGATGTGGCTCAGTTTGTGTATGCATGTTTGACTTGTCAGAAGTCGAAGGTGGAACATCTGAGGCCTAGTGGTTTGTTGCAATCGTTGGATATTCCGGAGTGGAAATGGGATAACATTTCTATGGATTTTGTGACAGGGTTGCCAAATACTCAGCGAGGGCATAATGCTATTTGGGTGATTGTGGATAGGCTGACTAAATCGGCGCATTTCATTCCGATTGACATCAGTTTTTCTTTGGAGAGGTTAGCTGAGATTTATATCAGTGTGATTGTGAAGTTACATGGTGTTCCATTGAGTATTGTTTCAGATCGTGATCCGAGGTTTACTTCGAGATTTTGGGAAAGTTTACAGAAGGCTTTGGGTTCTAGATTGAGGTTGAGTTCGGCTTATCATCCGCAGACGGATGGTCAGACCGAAAGAACCATTCAGTCGTTGGAAGATTTGTTGAGGGCTTGTGTTCTTGAACAAGGTGGTGCGTGGGATAGTTATCTTGCATTGGTTGAATTCACGTATAATAATAGTTTCCATTCTAGTATTGGAATGGCACCTTTTGAGGCTTTATATGGACGGAGATGTTGAACACCGTTGTGTTGGCACGAATCTGGTGAAAGTTCGGTGGTTGGACCGGAGTTGGTGCAACAGACGACAGAAAAGGTAAAGTTTATTTGTGAGAAAATGAAGGCTTCTCAGAGTAGACAAAAGAGTTATCATGATCGGAGACGGAAGGATCTTGAGTTTCAAGAGGGTGACCATGTATTTTTGAGAGTTACACCGGTAACGGGCGTTGGTCGTGCATTGAAATCTAAGAAGCTTACTTCTCGATTTATTGGTCCTAACCAGATATCTGCGAGAGTGGGTGCTGTGGCGTATCGGGTGGCGTTACCGCCGAATCTGTCGAATTTGCATGATGTGTTTCATGTTTCACAGCTTCGGAAGTATGTTCCGGATCCTTCACATGTGATTCTGATGGACGAGGTTGAGGTAAGGGAGAACCTTACGGTCGAGGCTTTACCAGCTAGTATTTTGGATCGCGAGGTGAAGTGGTTGAGGGGCAAAGATATTGCACTTGTGAAAGTGGCGTGGGGAGGCGCTGCTGAGGGCAATTTGACGTGGGAGTTGGAGAGTAGGATGCGGGAGTCGTATCCAGAGTTGTTCGTCTCAGGTAATATTTTCGAGGACGAAAATTTCTAAGTGGGGGAGAGTTGTAACGCCCCGATTTATTTAACCGCATTTAATTATTCCATTTATGTGAAATTTTGTGAATTGTGTAATTTATTGTGTTTCATGTTAATGCATCATGTTTGGGCATTGAGAGTTTTGTGGCATAAATGTGTCACATTTTGAACTAACATCCACTGGTGGAAGTTAGTGTTACTTTTGGTTATGTCACGTTTTGCACTTGAGTTCCACTGGTGGAAGTTAGTGAGTTTTTGGCCTTTTTTTTGAATTGTGTAAATTAAATGAGTTTTACCTGTTAATTGGATAATTTCTCTGATAGGTAAAATATTTGCAATAAATTATAATTTTTTTTCAACTTTTATTTCCCGAAATATATTTCATCGGTATGTTTATGTTTTATCGTATTTTGAGAGCGTTTGGGAGATATTTGAGCTGAGGGGTATTTTGGTCTTTTTGGGGTTAGATATTTTGATTTGTTATAAAAATAGAAAAGTAGTAAGAAAAGAGAGAAAGAAAGAAGAAAAAGAAAAGGAGAAGAGAAAGAGAAGAGGAAAAAGAAGAAAAAGAGGAAAAACTTGTGGATTTAGGAACCGATTCAACCGACTTTTCAAACGCGAATTAATCGGGTAAGGGTGTGAAACTCGATTATCTTATGCTTGTGTATGATTATGTATGTTTTCTTGGAATGTTTGCTTGTTTTCCATAGTTTTCACTTTTAGGTCGAAACGGTAGAAATCGATAGAAACCGATGTTTTTACGGACGAAAGTCGGAATAAATTGTGTAGATGTGTCGAGTAATGTTAGGTCGTGATCGAGTATGCTTGTTTTATCGAATTTGGTTGAGTTTGTAAGTTTTTGCATTTTTGGAGAATTGAGAGTTTAAGATTCGGAGTGAAATCGAAAGTCGTAGAATTCACGTTTAATGGTTCCAAATCACTACTATATGTTTGGTATGAATGAGTATGTGTTTGTTTCGAAGAAAATAATTGAATCGGTCGGATTTTCGGACGAAATTGCATGAACCCGTAGGGCTGTTAGCAGAAAAATTCTGGTTTTTGCAAAACTTCAAAAATTCATAACTCTTGAACCGTAAGTCGGTTTTGACCCCTGTTCGAAGTGTTCGAAAGCTAACGAGATGTTCTTTCTAGGAAAAATAGTTTTGAGGTCTGTATATGGTTCAATTATAGCAGAAAATTGAAACTGTATTGTTGTGTTAATTTTTACCGTCGTGAATGCGTGCGATTGAGGTGTTATCGTGCAATATGCTTTGGTTATATAACGTATAGCTTGTGTGTACTGTTATACGATGTGTTGTGGGTAGCCTTATGGCGTGAATCCTAGATTGTGGAAATTATTGTGAATTGTGGCCTTTTGGCAAATAAATGCATTGTTTAAATTAAATGTATATGCATGTTAATTGTGAAAGAGTTCGTTGCCGTTTGGTGTAATTGATGTGAATTGGTGTGAATGCATATGATAATATGCTTGTTGTTGTGATTTGTGGTTAATGATGAATGCATTGTTTGAATTGATTTTCAATGCATGATTATTGATGTTGAAATGGTTCACATGGTTGCATATATGTATGCATTGGATTGTCATGAGTCATTTGTATGCCAAGCATCATGATATGCATTGTTGTGACGTCCTGAGTGACGGTTTAGTTCCAGAGGGAATCCGCTATAACATCGTGTGCCTATGTGAGGACCTAAAGCGATGGTTATAGACGATCGTGTGCCCATGTGGGGACCTAAAGCGATCGGATTGTGTGCTCATGTGGAGACCTAAAGCGATGGGGTGAACATCGTAGGCCCGACGGGGAGTTATTGAGCGATCCTCAGTAACGAGCGATGATTTCAGTAGTTCCTGAGTGAACGGATGATGAGACATTGGAAGTCGGTACCGCATAGCATGTGCATAGAGTCGTTGTGTCGGTCTCTGTGCATTTGCATAAATCATGAATTAATTGTGCATGGATTTGTGATTGTTATTGATGAGATGGAATATGTGTAATTGAATTGTGAATGATTGAAGTGCAGTGGTATTTGATACGTGAAAATTGTACCTTATTGTGTTATGTTTGATTGTTGTGCAATGGTGGTGAGAATATGCCTACTTGAGTATTTTTGTGTTAATATATAATTTTACGCAAGTATATTATGGTTGTTTTTCTCACCCTTCTGCTGTTTTATAATGCTCTATGAGGCATTGCAAATTAGAATCGCTGGAGGTATTCTTTTTGTGAAGCGTTGCGTCTTCATTCTTTTGTCGGTCGGGTCTGATATGTGACACCGGGTAGCTAGGGTGGCCGTTTGTGATTATTTTGTATATGTGATGATATCTTTTGGAATTGTACGTGTATAACTTGATGTATGACAGACTTTTTATATGATATATGTATATATGTTATTCAGATTTTAGATTTTCCGCTTTTATTCTAATTTCTGAAAAGTGGGTGTAAGGAACTAAGTTTCCTCTGTTTGATTGCTACCCCACCGTTGCATATCTTTATGAGCAGGTGTTGTATGTTATCTATATTTTGTTTTCTATTGATGTGACCCCTTCGGTCTATGCCGTGTTTTTAGATATACTCTGACGAAATTTTGAATTTTTCTTTTATTGCTTTAATTGTTTTGGGGTATAGATTGGGGGCGTCACACCATGGAGCAGATTCTGTTTGAAAGGAGTTATATGTGTGTACCAACCATGGGATGAGCATTTTAGATTTGTGCAAGGAGAAGTTGGTGTTTTTTTTACCAAAGGATTATGGTTCCCTAGTATCTGCATGAGAAGTTTCCTCTAAAGCTGGAGTTCAGTTATGTGGTGTCCTCACATAATGGAACATCTTTTTATAAGGATTGAAGGGCATCCTTGTAGGTTGAAGTGTTGGGAGAAGCATATTTGTCTATGCTGTTTGTGATGACCAGTCAATGGTTTCTCTCCTTTAGGTACAGAAGGATGGCATCCAACATCTCAAAGATAGACAGGAGGTCTGAACATTAAAAGTTTGAAGATTCTTGAGATGTAGAGTATGCTGGTTCCTGGTTGTGTGTATGTTCTGGGTTTGAAGGTTGGTCAGCTACTGATGGTCAATCCTCTTGTGTCCCTTGCAAGAGATGTGTGTGGATTACTATGGTTGTTGTCTCCAAAGACATAGTAGATGTTTAGTGTGATTTACTATGATTGCTGATGTTGGAACTGATGTTGAAACATCATTTCAGTTCTTTGCTCAGGGAGGAGTGAAAGGTCAAGACACTGACCTGACCTGGAATGCTTTTGTGGTGTGAATGGTTGTCATGATGGTTTGTTTTGAAGAAGAATCAGCATATGCCTGTTGTATGAGAAGGTTACCTTAACAGGAGTTGAGTATTTGTCTGCTTTTGATAAGGTTGTGCATTCAACTAATGACAAAATACATTGACGGGAGACTATGTATATGTCTGATGTAAAAGTGCAGGACTATTGAAGTGTTGAGAATATACTTTTCTCTATGTGGCTGTTTATTTCTCTTCGTGGTGTGTTGGTGTGTGAGAACTCTGTGAAACAATCATGATGGTTAAAAGAATCTTGAGATTATAACAATAAGATTGTGTGTTCTATAGTGTATTTACAAGTGGCATTATTTGGTATAGTTATGGGGTAATCTTGGACTACTTATTTTCTGAAGATTCAGATGTGGTAGGTTTGAAGTCTTTGGAGTTTCTGAGCAGGATGGAGGTTGTCTACTCAAACTTGATTGTTGAATCAAGTATATGAGAGCACGAAAATCTGTTTCTGCAAAGGGATGAGGTTCTTCTAAGTAGTAGAAGGAATAGCTGAATTCAATAGTTGGATATCATAATGTTTTGACATCTAGCTTAACATCAGAAGTCTCAGCCGGTGATGTGGCACATCAGCTTAAGATAAAGATGATCTACAGTAATGGAAGTTATGGATGCTTCAAAAAGATCTATCTTATACAGTTTGCGGGAGCTGTGGTTTTAGAAGATGTTACATGACTAAGAGGCTTGGTGAATCCAAGAAGTCTTGCTTTGGAGCAAGTAGTTCATATGACTTGAAGATCTGGTTTCATAGGTGGATCAGGATATCTTGTGGGAGTTCTGAAGAAGATTGAGATTAATCAAAAGGTGGAATTTGGTTGGTTTCATTGTGTGCATTCAAGCAGGATGCTTGAAACTGATTGCTCTTGTGCAGAAGAGTATTTAGTTGAAAGTGTAAGGAGGTTCTAATTCTCTTGGAGCTTTTGGCAGAAGTTCTAGGTTGAGGATGGAAGTATACCTTCTTTTGGTGGATGAGAGTTTAGTCCTCTCTGGCTTTCTGAAGCTCTCTTTGTTCAAGCTGGTGACACAGTGTTCAGTTTGGATTACTATGCTGATTGTAAGTTCAGTAGTGGAACATATCTAGAACCATGGAGTGTGGTATATGTGATGTGTCAAGAATGTCCTAACAGATGTTAGAACATGTTTTGGGTTGGATATCCTTGGTAAAGGATGATTTTGTTCTGGTTCTGGAGTTTGGTGCATACATTATGCCTAAGGAGCGCATACGGGAGAATGATGAAGTAGAAGGTCTGCCTTGGATGGAGAATGTAGAGAAGACTGAAGTAGATCAGGTATTGATTGCTTGGAAATCTGAAGATGAATAGTATAATAGGGAATGACTGCTTTTAGAAAATTGGGGGATCTATGTGACTTTGATCATTATCCAACAATTTGTTTAAAGGAGGATGGTGATCCTTTTGTTCCTCACGAATAGCATGATGTGACTTCATGTGTGAGCGACTGCTGTTTCTTGTCAGAAGAGATTATGATGTGATCTGATCAGAACATTTCGTAAGAGATGTTCCTTTTTTTGCTACAAGTGTCTCTTAAAGAGATTAGATCTCAGTAAAGCTGAGAATTTGTGGAGTCTGTGAGCAGTGTCATACCAGTCAGGATACTTGAATGTGTTCTCCAAGAGTGAAAGTACAATATGTGAATGTGCTCAGCAAGTGTGCTCAAATGTTCATCTCCATCTAGAGCTTTAGTTAACCATGACAGGGAGAGTACTTGTCTATGGATTTTGCTGCAAAGGTGCACATATTGTGAAGCTTGCATGATGATTAAGCTTGTGGAGATTGGTTGCCTCTTCTGAGGATATAATGTCAGATAACATGTTATGACATTAGGCTGTTGGATGGCATGTTGGTGTGGACATGAATGGTTCTAGCCATGTGAAGCTAATTGTTTGAATCATATGTGCACATGCTTCTGTGGAGGAGTCTGAAGGATGATTTTATTTGTGCAGATTTTGGAATTACTTTGTGAGGGTCTTTGTTGATGGGAGATGTCACACTTGTCTTGGTGTGTGAGTTCAGTGGAAGGCATTGTGTGTGTGCTTCATAACTTGTGGATGATTGTGTGAAGCATTCCCGACTGGATGGATGAAGACTGTGTCTGGATTTTCCAAATGTTATGATCAAGGAGTTCATTGTGATAATTCCTGTGGATATTACAGAGAGAAGTTGATCAGCTTGGCAAGATGTGATTTTTGGAGCATGAGAAGATAATAAACCAAGAGGGAATCATGTGAGTTTTGGTATTTGGATTGTTTGAGGATTAAGCATTAAGTGAATGCGTTCAGCAGGTGTGTTGAACAGAGGGTGCGCTCTTGAAGACATGAAGATAAGTCTTATGTTTTCCATTCATTTAAGGTATTTTTCTTGCAAATGAGCATTGGATATCTTAGATAGGGGGAGTTGATCTTTTGTTTTGGATATTTTGTTGAAGTGGTTGTCAGACAAGATGTTACTGGTGAAGTTCATGGTGTTCTTAACAGTTTAGACTTGGTTCTATAGATTTGTGTGTCAATGGATTGAATCAGAAGTATACATTTACCCCAATGTTTGTCAATTATTGGCCAAAATGGGGGAGAGAATGTACAATAGGAGCTATTGAGTCTGGATTTTGTACTGAGTATCTTGGTTGGAAGATTCAGAGCTTGTCCAATTGTGGCTAAAAAGGGGGAGAGTTAACCTAGCCGTTGCCTAGTTGTCTGTTGTGGTTCTAGGCTTGAGGGGGAGTGTGTAGTTTGTGCAGCTGTTTTGCTGGTTGCAGTTTTGAGGGGGAGTTACTGCTGCTAGTTGTGTGTTGATGTTAGTTTGTATGGTGTTTTTCCGCTGGTATCTCTGGTGTAGGCTGAGATTATTTTAGCCAAAATTAGCCAAAGGGGGAGATTGTTAGTTCTTGTATTGGCTGGAATTTTGGTAAAACAATGGTGTTGTTAATGATGTCATATGTCTGATGTCTTAACATGAGTTCTTAACATTGAGTTGATGTTAAGTTCAGAAGGGTTGCAGTTTTTTATGCTGATGTTAAACCTGATGTCTTGACATCAGTTGACAGAACATCAGAACATCAGTCTGATGTGTTTTGTTAGGACTGCATTTGTTTAAGTGTGTCTTGAGAAGATCTGGTGGAGAGATTGCAAGCGAATATCATGGGACAAATATATTCTGTTGCAATCTTATATTGAGCAGATATTGTTACTATTCTCATGCAAAAAGATATGGAGGATAATTAGATTTAATTGAAGATTTAATTGAAGATTTAATTGAAGATCTATTTAGTAGCAGAATCTTTTGCAGATTGGTAGCAGCTGATTTGTTGTGATTTGAAGGCCCAAATCCAGTTGGAAAATAGGTTATAAATAGAAGCATTGTGACCTAATTTTAGGAAGCCAGCCATTGTATCGCCCAATATTTAATTATTTATTTAATTAAATATTTTTGAATTATTTTTGAATTAATTGTCGAAGTTGTAGAATGTTGATTAAGTTGTGTTGTTGTTAGTTGATTTATGAGTTGATTAAAATGATGGAAAATAGTATTAGAATAATACTAATATCATTATATGGGCTTTTTTATGGTTGTGTGTAGTAAGATTGGGGGTGAAGATAGTAGGCCAAATAAGAATAATAAAATAATAGTATTATTATTATTATTATTATTAATTGGGTTGGTTGAGAAAAAAGGGGAAATTAGGTTTTGATTAGTGGAGAAAAATAAGGGTTGAGAGAAGGAGTAAAACATGTTGTACGTGAAAAGTTGCAAGAGGAAGTTTTGGAGAAATTGATCGTGGAAGTTACAGAGGAAAAAATCTTAGAGAAGAATAAGGGTTTTAGAGGAGAGAAAATAGCTTGGAAGCAAAGAAGGAGAAAGAAGAACTCATGATCATATCTCTATTTTCGCACTTATGGTACAGCCTCCACTAAACAGGTGATAACTTTTTACTTGTAATTCCGATTAAAACGATTCTTGAATTTCTGGAAAGCTTACGAAATTCCCTTCAATTTGATATATGATTTCGTGTCAATAAGTTCGATATTGAAGGAGAAAAATGCATTTGAAGTTTGGGAGTTCATGTTGGAAATGGGTCAAATAGTAGTTACGGGATTGATGATAATGGAGGCTGAATTTTGGTCAAGATAGGAACTCAATGGCAGCATATTCATATTTCTAATCTCCACGGATGCAAGAGGAGAGGAAAAGAGGCAGAGCGAAGAGAGAAGCAGTTAGGCTTGGAGTTTTGCAGAGGGGATTGAAGAACACGAAGAGGATTCAAGGCTAAGGAATTATCAGGTATGGGGTGTATGATCGTTGTTATTATAATTGATTTAAGAAATAGATAATTGTAGGTTGTTGGCTTTTTACCCGAAGATAAAATACCATGAGGAAATTGTTGAGGTTAGGTAGAAAATTAAGACATTGAATCATAGATTAATCGTGCCTATAGGATAGAACATAATAGATGAATCGAGTAGAATGGTGGAAACTCTGTACCGGAATTGTATTGAAGTGATTAACGGATTGGAAATAAAAAGGGAAGACATAGTAAAGAAAAGAAAAAAAAAAAAAAGAATTGTGGAAGTGGCGTCAGCCACTTACTTTGTATGTGGCGCCAGCCACATGGTTTGGGAGTGAAGGGTGGCGCAAGCCACCAACAAGCATGCAGGGGTGGCGCAAGCCACCATTTTAGTGGGGGGAAAATTGTATCTTTTTTTTCTCTCAGTTTTTCTTCTAAAAATCATAAGTTTCGTTCTATGGATCCGTTTTTGATGTCGTTTGAAGCTATGGAAAGACAATGAAATAATCTATAATATGGTAAAATAAAATAAATCATATAGTGTAATCCTCTAATTGAAATTGATAGACTAAATGATGAGTGTCTTGTATTGATATACCAGTAGGTTGCGTGTCTGTGTGAAATTGCAGGAGTTTATCTAGCAGTGATTTAGTTGATATTGGTGATAACGAAATGATGATATTAGAATGATTATGGTGATATTATGGGGTTTATTATGTTATTGCAATGTGATGATATTTTGTGACAAAACTAACAGTATGTGTGCTTTACTGTGTGAAATAACATGATTTGGCCTGGAAGTGATCCATTTGATATTTGTATAATAAAATGATGTTGTGACTATGATGTATGTACTACTGTAGCAGGTGTATTGTGTTGCTATGATGTGCATACTTGGTGTATTATTATGCTATATGATGAATTGATAAATGATTACATGTTGACTGTTATGTGATGATATATCCTTGGTAAATGCTTTGTGTTGGATTGATGCTATTATGAGTTATGAGGATGTACTGATATTAACACGATGTAAATGATGTTGTGTGATACTTTATGATGCTGTAAGAATAATGGTGATATTGTTGATAAAATGATGATGTTTGATAAATGATGCCGATATGATGATTAAGATGCTATTGTGATAATTATGATGATTGTGGTGCTGTTATGAGATTTAGGATGCCGTTATGGTGTGATGTTAATTAGGTGTTGATGGATATGTGATGGTGACTAAGTATTGATGATTATGTGAAGAGAATATAAGGATGTTGTTTTGATGAATATGATGTATGTGATGAAGTATGATGAATATGATGAATGATGATGTGTTTGACTAGCCGTGGTCGTATTTTATATGTTGTTGCGCATCATGCATTCATAGCATTTAAATGACTATTGTCCAGTGAAGTTCGAAGATGACTAAGTCATCAGTGAAGTTGTAGGATGATATCCAATGGAGTTGTAGGACTTATAGTCCAGTGAAGTTTGAAGATGACTAAGTCATCAGTGAAGTTTTGGTACCACATGCATGTGTCTTATGAAGTTGCATTCATTAATTGTGGCATTGCACAATAATTGTACAATGTGATGTGTTTGATGTGATTCTAATTTTGGTGATGTTCTGACATGAGAATTTGGTGTTTCGTTGTTATGAGGTATATGTGTTAAATGATGTTATGTTGTTGTGATTTCCTGGATATGACTACTATATCTATTCCTTATGTCTTTTATAATGACTATGATTGTACTCACCCTTTCTGCTGATATTTCCCCTACCATGGGAAATGGGCAGGTACTCAAGGATAGCAGTAGAAGTTCGAGATAGCTTATGGAGTTATTAGTTATCTTTCCGCAGTGAAGAGGGTCTTGCTCTGATAGATGTAACATCGGGTCTTTGGGAATCGTTTGAACTAAATGTTGATAATGATGTATTGAAGTGTTTCACCTTGTTTTTAAAAATGTTTTAACAAGTTCTATGAATTATGACGTCTGACGATGAGTTTTTAATTGAAGTATTTTATTTTAGTAAAACAATGTTTTAAGAACCCGTGTTACGGAGCAGGATGTTTTTCATTAAGAAGTTTTATGAAGAAATGTTGCACCCTTTTAATGAATTACTTTGATTTAAATTAATTAACATTACATGAATATTGTATGGGGTTTAGAAGGGTGTTACATTAGTGGTATCAGAGCAGGTCGGTCTGTCCGGCCAAGTCATCTAATGTTGTTTATCCCTTAGTACGCGACAAGTGTGTGGAACACTGTCGGTACTTGTTTGTTTTCCTAATCGATGGTATGCATGAGTAGGTTGAAAGATAAGTGGGGGAGAAGCTTTGCTTCTCGGATACGTTTCAGTTGTAAGATGTTGGTTCAGTATGCTGCTGTTAGCGACAGTGCAAGTTGTTGAAGTTTTGTTGTTTCCCGAATCCTAAGGTGACATGGATTCAAGATTTTGTTTGTTGATCAAGTTGGAGCGTCTTGAGGGATGATGATCAGACATTGTAGATGTTTATTTCTCGAAGGACGAGGAGCGATATAACGGTTGTTTATTTACGAGTAGAGAGAAAATCCCCGACGTTTCAGAAAATGAATGTTAAGTGGCAAGGATAATTTTTAGAAGATGGAAGTTAGAAAGTTGCGATGTTTCAGCGCCGCTGGTGGACTGTGAAGTCGTCGGTGTGAGTAGTCCTTGTGTAATATGTCGACGTTTGAACGGTAATAGAATGACAGATTGCTGTAGACCGTGTCGTGGGGTCCTTGTGAGTGATTGTAAAGGTTATGGAATTTGTTGGAATGTTTTGAATATCGAGTCAGAGTCGGAAATGCGAGGAGATGAGTACGATTTCAAGGATGGTAAGAGTTCGTACTGGTACAAAGAAATTATGTTCTGATGATTATTGTAAGGTGTGTAATAGTATGTCGCTGCATGACGTCGGTGTTCGCATTTTCGGATAACTTTGGAAATTCATATCTTGTGTTCCGAGTATCGGGTTGATGTTCCGTTTGAACCTATGAGGAAGTAAAAATATATTTTATCATATGGAAGTGTTTCGAATACGGTAGATGCATTCCTATATGGAGGGACTCTGAAGTCGGTTACGGAACTAGAGGCTTTTGAGCATAAATGGTCATTATCGCAGTTGTTCGAGACGAGGTCAAGTGAAATATGTTGTTGGTGAATAAGTTGATAGATGAGATGTTCGGCAGTAAAAAGGATGTGAAAGTATTGGAGAATACTTAACATTCGTGTGAGGCTAAGTGGGTGTAATGTGGACCGTGTAATGCGTTGAGCGTTGGTGTCTCATGAACAAGATCGAATGAGAGGGAAATTCGTGGGAGTATTTGTAAACTTATTGGAGATTATTGGATTATGGTGCTTTAGGTGATTTGAGTACAAGTTCTAAAGGAACACTATTATAGTGGGTAACGAGAGTTTATACTCCATTATGGTTGTCGGCTATCTATTGACAAATTGAGGAACTGATCACCCTTAATCTCTTGTTAATGGTAGACGGGATCATGTTGGATGGTATAGACTTGTCTTGCTATTTTAATGGTGTGTAAAGTGATTGATGTTATATCGTGAGGATAGTCTTTCACCAGTTTGTGTGAATTAATAGAGGAGTGGCTAGGGAAGAGTTGAGACGTATGGAATAATTCGGAGTAGCAGGTTTATATGCGAGCTAACGTCGCAAAGTGAAAGATTACTAATATCAAGTGAACAACGATTTGATGGTGGATGTTAAAGAAAGTCTGAAACTAGATTGAGACTTGTAAACCATATAGTTGACGGAAATTTTAATGATGACAGTGACTTAAGATGAATGATCAGAGTTGCGCAGCTGAAGCGTGATGTGGCGCATTTGCTATGTGTGTACGACTCGTTAGAAGTAAAGGACTAAATATCAGAAGTCTATGAGAATGGTAGGTCTCGGTCTACATGTTTAATTTGGTGGATTGTTGATATAAGGATGAGGTGCCAGGTTACTGTGTTTTCTCGTAAATAATTACGGATTTTATAAGGATATTATTGTGGTTGTTGGTTGATGGTGAGTTGTGTGTAGATTTGTTGAGTTATACTGTTAAGTTGACAACTATAATGATTTTGCCCCGTTGCCGTGATGTTGTTGTTGATTACCGTAAAATATGAATAATACCCCATAATGTGACGAAGTTGATTATGTGGCTAAGTTGATGTCACTACAAGAGTGATACGACGAGATAAATAGGGTTGTTGGTGTTTTACTGATAAGTGACATGTACGTTTATAGGAATAAAGTTGTGTATGTGTTTGGTGTGTAAAATGTTGTTAAGACGTTAGTGTGATGTTGTGTATCCAAGTATGAGCGTGTTATGGTTGTTGCTACTTCGAAGTGGATATGCCAAGATGTTGTTGAAGTGGTTGATGAGTTAGTGGCGAGTATGTCGCGGAAGTGTTGGATGATTAGCATGTGTGTTAGGATTTAGAACGTGTTGAGTTTTGTTATGTCAGAAAGGAGTGATCGGAGTGTTATAAAACACGACTTGAGAATTAGATAGTTGGATGCGAAGTTTGCATTAAGTGAGGTAGTATCGAGGAGATTTTCGAGGACGAAAATATTCTAAGTGGGGGAGAGTTGTAACGCCCAATATTTAATTATTTATTTAATTAAATATTTTTGAATTATTTTCGAATTAATTGTCGAAGTTGTAGAATGTTGATTAAGTTGTGTTGTTGTTAGTTGATTCATGAGTTGATTAAAATGATGGAAAATAGTATTAGAATAATACAAATATCATTATATGGGCTTTTTTATGGTTGTGTGTAGTAAGATTGGGGGTGAAGATAGTAGGTCAAATAAGAATAATAAAATAATAGTATTATTATTATTATTATTATTAATTGGGTTGGTTGAGAAAAAAGGGGAAATTAGGTTTTGATTAGTGGAGAAAAATAAGGGTTGAGAGAATGAGTAAAACATGTTGTACGTGAAAAGTTGCAAGAGGAAGTTTTGGAGAAATTGATCGTGGAAGTTACAGAGGAAAAAGTCTTAGAGAAGAATAAGGGTTTTAGAGGAGAGAAAATAGCTTGGAAGCAAAGAAGGAGAAAGAAGAACTCATGATCATATCTCTATTTTCGCACTTATTGTACAGCCTCAACTAAACAGGTGATAACTTTTTACTCGTAATTCCGATTAAAACGATTCTTGAATTTCTGGAAAGCTTACGAAATTCCCTTCAATTTGATATATGATTTCGTGTCAATAAGTTTGATATTAAAGGAAAAAAACGCATTTGAAGTTTGGGAGTTCATGCTGGAAATGGGTCAAATAGTAGTTACGGGATTGATAATGATGGAGGCTGAATTTTGGTCAAGATAGGAACTCAATGCCAGCATGTTCATATTTCTAATCACCACGGATGCAAGAGGAGAGGAAAAGAGACAGAGCGAAGAGAGAAGCAGTTAGGCTTGGAGTTTTGCAGAGGGGATTGAAGAACACGAAGAGGATTCAAGGCTAAGGAATTATTAGGTATGGGGTGTATGATCGTTGTTATTATAATTGTTTTAAGAAATAGATAATTGTAGGCTGTTGGCTTTTTACCCGAAGATAAAATACCCTGAGGAAATTGTTGAGATTAGGTAGAAAATTAAGACATTGAATCATAGATTAATCGTGCCTATAGGATAGAACATAATAGATGAATCGAGTGGAATGGTGGAAACTCTGTACCGGAATTGTATTGAAGTGATTAACGGATTGGAAAAAAAAAGGGAAGACATAGTAAAGAAAAGAAAAAAAAAAAGAATTGTGGAAGTGGCGCTAGCCACTTACTTTGTATGTGGCGCCAGCCACATGGTTTGGGAGTGAAGGGTGGCGCAAGCCACCAACAAGCATGCAGGGGTGGCGCAAGCCACCATTTTAGTGGGGGGAAAATTGTATCTTTTTTTCCGCTCAGTTTTTCTTCTAAAAATCATAAGTTTCGTTCTATGAATCTGTTTTTGATGTCGTTTGAAGCTATGGAAAGATAATGAAATAATCTATAATATGGTAAAATAAAATAAATCATATAGTGTAATCCTATAATTGAAATTGATAGACTAAATGATGAGTGTCTTGTATTGATATACCAGTAGGTTGCGTGTCTGTGTGAAATTGCAGGAGTTTATCTAGCAGTGATTTAGTTGATATTGGTGATAATGAAATGATGATATTAGGATGATTATGGTGATATTATGGGGTTTATTATGTTATTGCAATGTGATGATATTTTGTGACAAAACTAACAGTATGTGTGTTTTACTGTGTGAAATAACATGATTTGGCCTGGAAGTGATCCATTTGATATTTGTATAATAAAATGATGTTGTGACTATGATGTATGTACTACTGTAGCAGGTGTATTGTGTTGC
The DNA here is from genome assembly GCA_022829125.1 of Lathyrus tuberosus. Lineage (NCBI taxonomy): Eukaryota > Viridiplantae > Streptophyta > Magnoliopsida > Fabales > Fabaceae > Lathyrus > Lathyrus tuberosus. Next base: position 17,529,271 of record JALAZF010000040.1, read on the forward strand.
TATGATGTGCATACTTGGTGTATTATTATGCTATATGATGAATTGATAAATGATTACATGTTGACTGTGATGTGATGATATATCCTTGGTAAATGCTTTGTGTTGGATTGATGCTATTATGAGTTATGAGGATGTACTGATATTAACACGATGTAAATAATGTTGTGTGATACTTTATGATGTTGTAAGAATAATGGTGATATTGTTGATAAAATGATGATGTTTGATAAATGATGCCGATATGATGATTAAGATGCTATTGTGATAATTATGATGATTGTGGTGCTGTTATGAGATTTAGGATACTGTTATGGTGTGATGTTAATTAGGTGTTGATGGATATGTGATGGTTATTAAGTATTGATGATTATGTGAAGAGAATATAAGGATGTTGTTTTGATGAATATGATGTATGTGATGAAGTATGATGAATATGATGAATGATGATGTGTTTGACTAGCCGTGGTCATATTTTATATGTTGTTGCGCATCATGCATTCATAGCATTTAAATGACTATTGTCCAGTGAAGTTCGAAGATGACTAAGTCATCAGTGAAGTTGTAGGATGATATCCAGTGGAGTTGTAGGACTTATAGTCCAGTGAAGTTTGTAGTTGACTAAGTCATCAGTGAAGTTTTGGTACCACATGCATGTGTCTTATGAAGTTGCATTCATTAATTGTGGCATTGCACAATAATTGTACTATGTGATATGTTTGATGTGATTCTGATTTTGGTGATGTTCTGACATGAGAATTTGGTGTTTCGTTGTTATGAGGTATATGTGTTAAATGATGTTATGTTGTTGTGATTTCCTGGATATGACTACTATATCTATTCCTTATGTCTTTTATAATGACTGTGATTGTACTCACCCTTTCTGCTGATATTTCCCCTACCATGGGAAATGGGCAGGTACTCAAGGATAGCAGTAGAAGTTTGAGATAGCTTATGGAGTTATTAGTTATCTTTCCGCAGTGAAGAGGGTCTTGCTCTGATAGATGTAACATCGGGTCTTTGGGAATCGTTTGAACTAAATGTTGATAATGATGTATTGAAGTGTTTCACCTTGTTTTTAAAAATGTTTTAACAAGTTCTGTGAATTATGACGTCTGACGATGAATTTTTAATTGAAGTATTTTATTTTAGTAAAACAATGTTTTAAGAACCCGTGTTACGGAGCAGGATGTTTTTAATTAAGAAGGTTTATGAAGAAATGTTGCACCCTTTTAATGAATTACTCTGATTTAAATTAATTAACATTACATGAATATTGTATGGGGTTTAGAAGGGTGTTACAGCCATCATGTAGATTATAAGGGCTGTGTTGGTTGATGAACCACCCGGTTTGTGGGATTGTCATCGTGTTTATCTCGAAGCCTGTAGGTAAGAGATGTATTGTTCTTAGAGGAAGCTGTTAAGCAACTCTAAGTATTGTTCTTAGTCATGAGGGTCATGTCTAGGTATTGTTATAGGAGTGTGTCTTCTATTTTTATGTGTTTGGAGAGTTGTTGGAAATCAAGCTGTTGATGCAGTGACTGAGATGTTGACTGCTAGACATCATTGCGATGATTGGAAGTGAGATGGTGTCTCTTACCTAGGGAGAACTTAGGTAGAAGGGTCATTGGGTAGGGATTAAGTAAGTAGATTGTCAACTGGTATTGTTGAGTCTGTTATTTAATACTGCTAATAGTGGACTTCCTTCCTGGCTTGGTATGCCCCCAGATGTAGGTTGTTAGACCGAACTGGGTGAACAAATTCTGTGTGCACTTTTTTTTCAGAAACTTATTTAATTGTCTATAATTGCCTTGTTGTTTATGTCAGACCAGATGTCTCGACATCATGTAGGACATCTAGGATCTGTTATACCAGAATTTCAAAAAGGTTGTCGAATCCACAGGGATTGAAATCAAATTAATGTTATCTATTGTCACTTTACAAATCTAAAGCTAAGGGTTAAAACGATAAGAACAGGAAGAAAACTACTAATTGCTAAAGGTTTGAAAACAATGAGGAAACGATATGAATTCCGTGTTCCTAAGGGACTTGTTGAGTTCTGGTTCTAATTAAGATTAAATCTAGTTCCATAGAAAATATTGACTACTCCGTCTCACACTCTCGCGCTATTCACAAGAATCACACTTCCTAACCACTGGATTTTGCTCTCGCTCGGTTGTTTCAATTAAAAAGCGTGTTTTGAAAGTCAATGAGATTCTAAACGATGCCTAAAGCGTTCTCGCTGTTTTTAGGATCGTTGCCTAGTTTTCACTATCCGTTTCATTCCTCACATTCTCGCGCTATCGGCCTGACCCTTGGTTTATTTTTCACTCTCGTGACAAAACAATATATCATGCAAAAATAGAAACTACAACCAAAACAACACATAATCACAATTTTGCACCTAACATTTCTCCTGAGTCCCGTCGGTAACGACGGTCCTCGTACGCATAACTCAATTAATTTAACAAGACATAATATTATCTACAACTAACATGTTCACAACAATTATACTTTCAACTAACAGGTTAAACAAATTTAAAGTAATGACAAGTGCAAGTAAATAAATGAGAAAAAACCTGAAAATTAAGTAACTGCAATTCAAATTAAGATGCCGGCAGGCTTCGTTCGTGATCCAAGAGTACAACAATGGAAAAAGGAAAAAAAAATCAATAACAATTGCGACAATCCCTCGATGTAAGTTATTGTCGCTTTTACAAATGATTTATGCCTAAACACTAAACAGAATTTTCGCAGCGCTTTCGCACGTCTCGAATGCTTCGTGTCATACCCCAAATTTTGACCATTAAGATTTCCCATCATTATGCAAATTATCATCACAATATGGATGTACCATCATACCTCATCAATCTCCTCAAAGATTGTTGAGCCTTCACTACAATCAAATTTAGGGTTCCAAGCCCTCTCAGAGCTCTTAGACAAAGGATCAATCAAGGAATGACATGATCTTCAACTTTTCTAGCCTCTCAAATATACACAATGGATCAAGAGGACTCCCACAGCAAGAATCAAGTACAAGGTTGCAGCATTCTGAGTGGATTAAGTCTCAAGATCGCCAGTGTCACCAAATTAGGGTTTTGGTCGACCAGGGCCTCCAGATGGAAACTTTACTCTGGGAATGAGCCAATGCTTCAAAGCATAACCTAAGATGCTCCAAGGGACATCATGAACCCAACCATCAAGTCAATTTAGCCTCAGGGGATACATTCATAAAAAATCAGGAATTAGGGTTTCTTGACCTAATTCACCCTTAAGTTGACTTTTGGGACAAAACATGAGCCAAGACCTCAAGAGAGGATTTGAGGGTCTCAAATACATCACATTGATCCATTTGCAACAATGGATCGACCCAAGAATCTTGATCAACAAGTTTCAAGCTCATCAGAACCACAATTAGGGTTTCGCGGGAAAAAGTCAACTGTATCTTTGACTTTTGACCCAGGCATGCTCCCAAACTTTGGGACATGATTCAATACACCCTATAACACCTATGAAATCAATCCATCAAGTTTGATTTAGGTCAAGGACTTGAGTTCATAGAGGATCGCACAGTTTGGAATTCATCTGATAAAAAGTCAACTATGCCCAAAAGTCAAAGTTTGACTTTTTGATTTTCTTTATCAATTATGGTTCCCTAACCCTAAAATGATGTTAATGTGTGATTGAAATCATCATTAATCAAGAAAAATCAAGAAAAGTGGGATAACTTGTAAAAGAGGTAACCATAAAAAAACTTAGAAATTTTCTAAGTTATGGAACAAAGTGGCTAGGGTACCAACTTTGGAGGATCATAACTCCTAAACCACAAGGCCATTTTTCCCCATCCAAAGCTGGATTTGTAGATCTCATGGCACTCAACCAAAGCTTCAAACACAACTCATTCCAATTCCTCATGGATTTTAAGTTATGGAATGCACCAAGGTGGCATGGACTGAGCCATTTCTAACTGAATTCAGTCAAGACATATTCAAGACCAAGGGAACCAGTAGCCTGTGCCCTAACCTCTAGTCAATTGCTAGAGGAGACTTGGTTTCCCATTGATCAACATTGGCCAAACCTCTGCAGCCGTTGCCATTCACTATTGCTTACAAAACAGACTTGATCTACTATAAATAGAGCTCATTTGGGATCAGTTTGAATACATCAAAGCCATCAAATAGATGCTTTCCTCAAAATCTCTTCCTTCACTCTAAAATTGCCTTCCAAAGCAAGTCACTATCGGGTTTTGAGTTTGAGAGCAATTCCAACTAAACCAATCACACACACACTTCATAAACATCATATAGAAGTGATCCAAACACTTAAACAACATCTGGAACACTGATTTCACAAAATCACCAGCCAACTGCTCAAGGTTTTAACCAAGTTGCAGTTGGGATACCATCTTCACTTCCAGCCTGTTTCAAACCATTCCAAGCATTCAGGCACTTAACTTGGCACTTAGGGAAGCTATCCACATCATTGGAACCTAGCTGTAACACCTCTAACACAAAACCCGATCACCAGCTGCAAGAGGTAAGCATGAGCTCTTCTAACTCTATGATCCATGCATTTTTTGCTGCACAATAATGTGGCCATATGTTCATAATCATGCATAGAGTGTTTTCCCTCAATCTATTGCTTTGTTTGAATCGTGTATGGAATTTCTGAGCCTTCATGCAAATTTTAGGGTTCTTGAGGTTTCTCTTTGATTTCTTATTCCATGCTTAAAATAAATGAAATTAAAGACCATAGAATGATCGTGAGGTGAAAACGAGCATATTGATATGTAGGTTGCATGATATAATCAAGTATTCAGTGAGATTGGATAGAAAATGCAAATCTACATAAACAGAGGGTGGCGCGTGTTCTTGCCATGTTCTTGGCGCCCTTTTTGAAAATTCAAATATTTGAATTTTTGTGATTTTATTTAATTGATTCAAAAAATAATTTCTCTCTGAGTTTTAATGATTTTGAGTTGATTCTTTTTTTAATAATTCACAAAAATGTTAAAATATTTTATTTTACCAAAAAATCCCAAAAATATTACTTATTTCATATATTTGATATTTTTGCAAAGAATTAATGTTTTATTTGTTTTTAACATTTGAAATATTTTTTCTCCCTTGATTTTCCAAACTTAATTGATTTCCAATTATTTTGTGGGTATAAACATGATTTGTCAAACATTAATCCAATGCCACAATTTGTTTTTCACACATGTTTAACAAATTTTGATCATTTTAATTGAATTTTTATTCAATTAAAATATATTTTGAAAACAAATTAGGGTTTTGATCAATTCAACCCTCATCAAATCTTTTTCAAACATCTTTGGGCCTTTTGAGAGAGTGTAAGACCCATCCTATGTAAATGAAAACCTTTTTGGGCCTCAGTGCATTGTATAAGTCCCAACACGTTAAAGAAATCTCGGCGCGATCGTCATTTTTCAAACAAAACCCTTGGGCCTCTCCTTGAGTTGTAAGCCCCATCTTTTCTTTTAAAATCACCTTTGGGCCTCTAATAGAGTGTAAGACCCAACCCCCTTTTAACCAAAACTTTTTTGGGCCTCAATGCATTGTATAAGACCCAGTACGGTAAAGAAACCTCGACGCGATCGCCAGTTCAAAAATCAAATCATTTGGGCCTACCCTCGTGTTATAAGCCTCATTCATTTTCTTTAAACACCTTTGGGCCTCTTGAGAGAGTGTAAGACCCATCCCTTTGTACAGAAAACTTTTTTGGGCTTCAGTCACTTGTATAAGTCCCTGTACAAATAGTGCAATCACTGATAAAACCTTGGGCCTCTCCTTGATCTATAAGCCCCAAAAATCTTTTCAAAGCACTTTCTCCTTTGATTTAGAATATAATATTATTATCAAAGCTTTCTTTGTTGAACAACTAACCAAACAACATGGAAGCTCTACAACTGAGTAAGTGTTTACCCGCTTTCTTTATCCGCTTTCATATATATAACTGTATTGTGGGGCTGCTCACTGTAAGTCTACTTTCACAAACTTTTATATACTTGCTATATATCCACTGTGTAATACTAGTATAGTTATTTAGAGTTTTCCTCGGCAACTATGTCTAGCACTAGGTAAAGCCCTGTTGGTCACTTTTAAATACAAACAAAACTAGATCCCCATAGGATTACCAAACACAGTCTTCCCTCCTCTTGGGGTAAAACAATATGGAAACGTGAAAGGCAGCATTCTCAGTGAACCCTTTCTCAGACTGTCACTCTTAGAAATTGTCAAAGAAACTCTACTCCCCAGAGATGATCTTTTCTCGGTGAATGGCATCTCTTGAGTTTCTTCAAACCTCGAAATTTCATGAAATGATCTCTTCTCGATGAATTGCATTTCTTGAACTTCTCTTGGTTTGGGGACCCACATGCTTCCTAAAAGCATCCCCGCCTCCTCTTGGGCGTTGTACAAGGACCCTTCGGCTTCTTAAAAGCTCTAATGCCTTCTCTTGGGCTTAGTACAAGGACCCAGAGACCTCTACAGGTATAGGAATAGAACCTAGTCATCAATTTGCTAGAGCTGTCTTTCTGAGTCAAGTGTCAGACCTGTTAATGGGTTGACCTTCATCCCTTAACATACCAGCCTTCTCATGGGCATGATACAAAGATCATTCACTATCTGAGAATCTATTTCTCAAAACACCCGTAGACTTGGACAGTCTCAGTACCCTTTTGGATTTTCCATTTCCTTAAAGAACAGGAAATAACCCTGATCCTCTGATCAATCCAAAAGCACAACCTTACCTTTAATCTTTATAAAAACTGATTTTCTCTTTTATCCAACATACTGGACCTGTCACTAAACTGAGACAGTCACCAGCACACTTAGCCTCCTCTTGGGCTTTGTACAATGATTCTCCTCAGCGGAGCTAACCTTTTCACACTCTCTTATTGAGTCAAACATTTTAGCCTCCATCTCGAGCTTCGTACGAGATAGAAAATCACTCTCTTGTTGAGTATAAAAGACTCTCTAGTTAAGTCAATAACTTTATCCTCCATCTCGGGTTTCGTACGAGATAGAAAAACACTTTATTGTTGAGTATAAAAGACTATCTTGTTGAGTCAACAACTTTTAGCCTCCATCTCGGGCTTCGTACGAGATATAAATCACTCTCTTGTTGAGTATAAAAGACTCTCTTGTTGAGTCAAACCTCTTTAGCCTCCATCTCGGGCTTCGTACGAGATAGGAAAACACTCTCTTGTTAAGTATAAAAGACTCTCTCATTGAGTTAAACAACCTCCAGACTCTCTTGTTGAGTCAATCACCTATTCAAGACTCTCTTGTTGAGTCAAACCTCTTTAGCCTCCGTCTTGGGCTTCGTACAAGACATATAAAAATACCCTCTTGTTGGCTCACTAGCCTCCTCTTAGGCTTTGTATAAAGAAAACCCCGGTTGAGTCAATCAACCTTTTAGCATCAAAGTTGTGCCTTGCTCACAGCATACAAACATCAACAACTCCTCTTTAGAGATGACAAATTCTCTCTCAGCATACACCCTTCAGCTTCACATCTTGGGCTTTGAACAAGATACAAATAGACCCTTTAGCTTCACATCTTGGGCTTTGAACAAGATATAAATCACCTTTAGCTTCACGTCTTGGGCTTTGAACAAGACACCAAAACAACCCCTTTTCCTCCCTTAGAATAGGAGGAACTACGATTGCTCTGATTTCCCTGTTTCATCAAATGGGAATACGTAAGCATAAGATTGAAAAAATCTTAGCGAGCATACTAATAAAAAAACCCAAAATCCAGTATCTCCACTGAATCAACCCAAAAGCATCAAATCTAAACACATTACCAAAAACCTCACAAATAATCCAGACACTGTGTTCTTAACAAAATAACCAAAGATTAGGCCCCACGTCTACATAGCATCTGCAACCTAACAGACCGTTGTTCAAACTCAGTATGCAAGCAGGGTTAATTGAATACATCTATTTCCCTTCCTTAATCAGCTCAACAGGATAAAAATGAATCGAATTGTAGTACCCAAGCGATCGTGACTCAGGACCACAAAAATCGCGCTACACTTCAGAAACAGCCCCAGAGGGCCTATATATAGAGGAACAAAGTCTGGACAACTCCCCAAATCGTGCCTACAGATGGAGGGAAAAACAGTTGAAAATAATGGTGAATGCCATCTTGGGGCAATGGTGAACGCCATTGCCTCTTCATTAATCTGATGTGGGACTGGCTGGCAATGGCGAGCTCCATCTAGGGGTGGCAAACGCCATATAAGCAGAAATAGAAGATTCTTTACTTTTTGCTGCTCTTTTGCTCTTTTAGCTCATTTTTCTAATTTTTCTCCTGAATCCGCAACAAACGTGGCCGACAATTGCAAAACAACAAAAACAGAGTAAAAGTGATAAAACATAATAATATACGGACGAAAACATGTACGCTATAGACCTAAAAACACGATACGATTCCTCGTTATCAAACTCCCCCACACTTAACTGCTGCTTGTCCTCAAGCAATATCCCAACTCGATGAAAATAGTAAGCACAGTGTTTGAAACATAGATACGATAAAACTCTAAAAGGTACGAGGCTGCTAGGCTAATGCTAAACAGATATGTACTAGATATCGATAACAAGGACACCGTAATGGCACACATCCACATTATGGGGACAAGAACTCCCCCCTATGCAATATTAATCTCAATCATGCTATTATAACTCGACCAACATTCTTCATCTTTTTCCCCTTTTTTCATTCTCGTGCAATCACATTAAGCCTGTTATCGCCGCACTCATATGGTAAGTGAAACTGTTAGTGTTTAATGATCTCAATATCTAATCTTCGCACTTTTCTTTTCTTTTTTTCTTTTTCGTTCGAATTGCAGAAGTCTGATCCGTTGGGCTAAATGGTCGGGTGAGGACCACCTAACTTAGAGGGATCATATCCTTTCATTCGCGAATTCTATAAAATCATTCAATTCAATTTTTGAGATCAAACACGTATTTTAGAAAGGATAAGAGAGCAATGGAAAACTCTGGAAAAAAGGATAAGAGTCGTAGAAGGAAATGATCTCTTTGGTGTTGCCACAATGGATATGTGCTTAGTTTCAGACTTGGTTATGCCTGCCAAATTCAAAACTCTTGAATTTGAGAAATACAAGGGGAACACCTATCCCAGAAGCCAATTGGTGATCTACTACCGCAAGATGACGACCTATACCAACAACGACAAACTGATCATTCACTGTTTCCAAGACAGCTTGAGTGAGGCTTCACTGAAATGGTATATGTGACTTGAGAAGAACCGTATACAAAGATGGAAGGACTTGGCTAAGGCTTTCTTAAAGCAATATAAGTACAACCTGGACATGGTACCTAACCGCCGTAAACTGCAAAACATGTCTCAGAAAGAAAAAGAATCCTTTAAGGAGTACGCTCGGCGCTAGAGAGAGCTAGCTGCTCAGGTGGAGCCACCCTTGGCAGAAAAGGAATTGACTGGATTGTTCATGGACACTCTTCAGCCACTCTTTTGGGAAAAGATGATAGGCAGTGTATCATCTGGTTTTGCTGACTTAGTCACTATTGGAGACAGACTAGAAGAGGGTATCATGAAGGGAAAGATTACCAATGATGAAGCCTTTAGCGGTGCAAGAAAGTCCGTTGGGAATTTTCAAAAGAAAAAGGATAGCGATACTCATGTTGTTTCAGTTGAAAGGAAACCTCATCGCAGGCAACAACAATATGTAGCTGCAGTTACTCTGGTTGTCAATGCTCAACCAGTTCAAGTTCCTCGTCAGGTTGTTAGACAAAATCAGAATCGCAATATGACTAATTTTGATCCTATCCCGATGTCCTACACTGAGTTGCATCCAGGTCTTATTCAGAAAGGTTTCATTACAACCATGGCTCTACCTCCTCCTCCAAATCCTCTCCCAGATGGCTATAGGGCTGATCTTCATTGTGAATTCCATCAAGGGGGGAGAGACATAACTTGGAAGGTTGTTATGCATTGAAGGCTAGAGTACAAGAATTGGTGAAAGCAAATATTTTGACTTTTCAAGATGATAATCCCAATGTTGTCAACAATCCTTTTCCAGAGCATGCCAAGTGAAGTTTGAGCCGGTTCAGACAGATCATCTCCTAAAGCCAGTGTTTCTGACAGGACATCTCATCCTTATTGATGATTAGTCACTAGGCCTTGTTTCTTTCTGTTTTCATTTTTCTCTGATTGTATTGACTGTTTGCTTTCGAACTTTGTTTGTACTTTCATGGTAATTTTAATGAAATGAGCATTGCAATGTTTTGATTCAATTCATTTACATTCACTGTGTGCATCTTTATGATTTCTCTTTCACACAAAAAATATATCTTCTGTTCACTTTCTTTATCAAGATTTTGTTTATGCAAAGATTGGAGGGAGGAAGATGGAAACAAAATACCCAAAATTGCTAAATTGTATGCTTTTAATTAAAACTTGGCTAATGATGTGCAGGGATTGTTTCAACTCCCAAACACTTGAGAATAAGGAAGTTAATCCCTTGTCAACCCCTTTGAGCTTAGAAGTTTGAGTTTCTTTATGTACAAAAACTCGCAATCTTAACCTGGGGATGGGTAGCTCTCAGTTAATTTGACTATGTATTGAAACACAAGAGAATAATTCAAGACACCTTCTAATAAAGGTTGCAATCACAAACTTTCCTTCGCACACATCAAAGAAGTTTCGAAGATGTCTTTTAAATCAAAATTCAATGATGGTTTACCGTGATCATTGAGCCAGACAGTCACTATCTTTCAATAAAAAAACAACAAAAAAAGGATAATGAAAAATCCGCTAAGTAAAAACCTATGAAGGAGACTTAGGCAAAAATTAGGGTATCCCGCTGACTGTAAGCTCGCATGACACAGTTCAGGAAAAAGTTAGGGATAACAAAAAAAAAACAATCAAGAGGTTACTAAAATCCTCAAAGACAAAACAAGATGACTAAGGTCCTTAATCAAAAACAATAAAATGTTGTAAGAAAAAGTGGCTGCCATCTCAAAAATCCTTTGGCTCTTGAGTCATCATCATAACAGTGTTGCAACTACAAAATCGCATGGAACCTGAATGCATAAGTTGAATTAACTGAACATAGGACAGAAGATCATCACGAAAAATGGGTTGGGTACAAATAAACTTTGAGTCTATATCTTTTGTTTCAAAAGCCGTGAAGCAGACCACGTTACAACCCTCAAAAGACCTAATTGAAGCCAAGTTTCTTTTGAAAGCATACTACAGCAAGGTTGCATAAACTGACTCCTAAGATTGTTGCCAATCCTTTGTTTTAATGTCATACCTTTGCTTTCTCTTTCATTTTGAATGTCTAAACCACCGTGTTTTAACAAGTGCTCCCTTTGCTATACATCAAAAATATCATTCCAAAAATGATTTTGATTTCAAAATTGCATGAACTTTGCATTAAAGTTACCATGAATGAATAATTTTATTTGCAGACAAACTTTGCTCATCAAGAAGTTTCAAACATTTGAGAAACTTGGTCAGTGATCCTAGCAAGGGCACATTACTTCTAGATCATGTTGTGAATTAGTTCAAGATATGTTGCTCAGTGCAAGTTATTCTCAGAATTGGTTAACCAGAAGATCTCTTTCAAGACCCATACTGAGTTTAGCCTTCTCAACAGTCATTTCAAGAGTTGAAGCCATGATCAGTTTATCCTCATCAGTCAATCAATCTGGGGCAGTATTCTTCAAGAATCCCCAAGCAGCTATTCATGTCTTTCCTCAATGGACCATCAGCCTGATACAATCCATAAGTGTGACAGAGATATGTTCAACATCTTCTCTCCAAGCAGAGTGGGCATGGTTCTCTGTGTTGAGGAGTGAGAGTTCCTTTCTTCCCTCACAAAAGAGTCTATCTCAGTTATCATAACCATCTGTATTACAGGTATAAATCATTCATATATCATGCATAGAAAGATTCGCATAGCACGAAGTGTGTTTCACGCTCATGTGCATTTCTCGAGGCTCTGTTGCTATCAACATCTTACCTTGTGATCAAAGTCCAACTTACTTGGCGCCTACCAAAAACAATTGCCTGTCTTTTCATTCAGTGTCATTCCTGGATGGTGTTGTTTCCCTATGCATCTAGCGTTGTTGTTGGATGTCTGACTTCTTTCATTCCAGTGTTATTCCTGGATCTTCGTATTGTTTCACTTCAGTGCCATTCTTGGATGCCTGTCTCTTTTGATCTCCAGTGCCATTCCTGGATATCGTGTTCCTCTTGTTTCTCCCAGTGTTGTTCCTGGAAGTTCTGTCTCTCTTCTGTAATCCCCAGAAGATTTTCTTGGATATCTTTCAGTGCCATTCCTGAAACTTTTATTTGTTCATTCAGTGCCATTCCTGGATGAGTTTTCTCACTATCATTTAATGTCATTTCTGAATGTAGTTATTTACCTTTACTTTCAGTGCCATTCATGAAAGTCCTTTCTCACTTTATTCATTACCAGACTTGGATATCGTGAATCATTTTTATCCAATGCCATTCTTGGATGCTTCTGATGTATTTTCCAAAACTTTTCTCGCTTCATTCAATGCCATTCTTGGATGTTGTGATTCCTTTTGTCCAAAAGTCATTCTTGGATATCTTTCCCTCAACTGAGTCCAATGCTATTCTTGGATATCTCTGATGTTTACCCTTGTCATCCAATGAAATTCTTGGATGTACCCAGTGAAGTTTTTCAAATGGAAGTTTTGTTTCCATCCAATGCTATTCCTGGATGTTAATTGATATATCGTCAGTTGAGTCTGTCTCTGTCCAATGCTATTCTTGGATGTCTCTGATGTTTATTGTTGCCCCATTCAATTCCATTCTTGAATGTCGTAGTCCCTTTCTTCCAATGTCATTCTTGGATATCTTATTCCTAATAGAGTGTTTTTCACCTTCATTCAATGCTATTCTTGGATGACGTTGTTGTTTTACCAAAAACTTTCTTGTTGTTCTCCAATGCCATTCATGGAAATCTATTGGCACACTTTTGTCTCGTTTTTAGTTTCCATCCAATGCCATTCTTGGATGTCACTACCCGTCTTACCAGGGTCTTGTCCCTCTCTTTCCAACTATTGATGGATACTTCTTGTCACCTTGACAGATCTCCAAAGATAGCGTGTGTTCCCCAGTGTTTCTTTTCACGTCATCTCACTCAATTTACTGTAAATATTTTGTTTTAAGTTTCCCCACAGAGTGTTTTATCCTTTGCATTCATATCATCTTGTGGCATCTTAGGGCTAAAAATATGGTTTTATGAATTTAAGTATCTTCAATCTTGTCGAAACAAAGTTTTCAACCTTTATATCTTTTGATAGAAGAAACTTAAATAGGGCCAGCTGTTGTACCCTAATATTTACCCATAAGATTTCTCACATCTCATTTGCATCTGTGCATCACAAACAAGATCATGCTTTAGTTCCTCTATCCCTCTCATCTCTGGGTTTATGCCTTGCAAGGATCACAAGGCATCTGTGTGTTTCTTATTTGCCTTTATTTGCTTATGTTTACTAACCTTTAATCAAAATCCAAAAATATGTTTGTTTTCCCTTTACTAACTTTTTGAGGAAGAGATTTAGAATCAAGAGTGTCTAAAACCATTTCCTCAGCCCAAATGAAATTCACCTGAACAAAGTCAAAGTTGATCTGCAAACAATTCAAAATCATCTGGTCAAGAGTTTCCAATAATTGATTGATTATTATTCAAGAGACTTCAAGGTTCATGTGTTTATTTCCATGCCTTCTTTGACAAGTCAAAAGAATCGTGCCAGAGCCAAGACAACACATCAAAAAGCCATTTTTATCACTTTTTACTGTGTTAATCGATTAACACATTTACACCTTCAAATGGTTAATCGATTAACCAGTGCGTTTTTGGCTAAAAACAACAAATTCAAGTTCTGCAGCATTTTGGCACCAATTTTCAAATATTTCATCATGAGAATATTCTAGATCACTTCTAAATAATTCCCCTACATAATCACAATTAATTCCTACCATATGTAACACCCCAATTTTAGTAATTATTTATTTATTACATTAATTAGTTAATCGTGTGATTTTGATGCCTAATTGATTTAATTGATTTAATTGAATTATGTGATTTATTTGAATTAAATGAATTATTTGATTTATTGAATTTATATGAAATATTTGATTTATTGGATTTATATAGATTAATTGATTTATTTGAGTTATTTGAATTAATTGATTTATGGGACTTATTTGAAACAATTGATTTATTTGGATTTATTTGAATTAATTAATTAATTTGATTAACCCCAAGGGTTGACCTAGTGGTTGAGACTTGAATCTTGAGAGCGTGCTACTCTCAAGGTCTCAGGTTCGAATCCTACTAGGTGAATTCAACCCTTGTATGAGTCAGTCCATACGGAGCTTTGCTCTGGCTTTAAATGGGGTCCCCGCTAGTGGACGGTGGGATTGGTCATTCTTGGATTAGTCGGTCACAAGGCCGGATACCAAGATTTAAAAAAAAAAAAATTAATTTGATTTATTCTATTTGAAAGAATAATATAGAATTGTTAGAATTAGTAATTGGGCTTAAATGAAAGTGTGAATAAAAATTGTTATAGTGGGTTGAGTGAGCTCAATAATTAATGAGAAATTTGTGAGTGTTGGTAAAGTAGAGTAAGAGTAAGAATATGGTTAGAAAGTTGATAAAGCGGAAAAGAAGAAAGAGAGAAAGAAGAGTGGAGAAAGAGAAGAACCAAGAGAAAACTCAAGAATCATCAAAATCAAGGTAAATGTGAGTTTTTATATGATTATTGGGATTATATGATAATGTATGATGGGTAGAAATATATTTAGGATGAAGCCCCTAAATTTCCATGGTCTTGTAATTGTTAGGTTTTGATGAAAATCTTTGATATATATTGATTAATTTTGTTTGGAATTGATATATATTGCTGGAATTGAGAAAGAGCAATTGGTATACTAGTAATGTAGTAACTATGATTTAATAGGTAAAAGAAAATGTAATAAATTTATAGCATCAGGACTACATTACCTATACCTTGTAACTAAAACAAAACATGATATCTCATAGCATTAAGTACAGTAGCACGCATGTGCCTTTGTAGCTAAAGGAAAACATAATAATTTCATATAATTTATTAAGTGATTATATAATATTTATTTAATTATTATACAATCTTTACTATATAATTTTGATTATTATTAAGTGATGTATTACTATTTAATTAATATGGCTATTGAATAAATGCTATTGATGAAATGGAACTATGGTCATGCTAAGTTAATTTGAAATTTTGCTTTGAGTTAGTGTTGGATTATTACTGAATTTATTAGTAGTGTCATGAATCAAATTGTTAAACTATTAATTTGTTGAAGTTTGGTAAATTGGAACTGTTATGAATGCTATTTTTCTCATTAAGACTATTACATGTATTTCCTAGACTAAGACTAAATGTACACATTTTCTAAGGTTACTAATACAACTAAAACTTACGGAATGATTCTTAGACTAAAGCGAAGTATGTGCTTTATACACCAAGCTACTGAATGTACACATTTTCTAAGGTTACTAATACATTAGATAAGCTACAAAATGATATATGTATTATTATAATTGGAATACTGAATATTTAATTAAAATATTGATTATTTATTTAAAATATTGAAGATTTATTTAATATTGAATATTTCTTGCACATTTATTAAATATTGACTATTTATTAAAGGGTTAAATAAGTATTAGGTCTCTGAAAATAACTCAACTTTGAGGTTTGGTCCCTATAAAAATTTCCTTCACGGTTTGGTCCTCCAAAAATTTTCCGTTTCTAACTCTAGTCTCTTCCGTTAGTTTTCACTAACGGCGGATGACGTGGCGTGCCATGTGTGTGACAATTCCTTGCCACATGTGTTTTATTACATTTGACCAGTCAAAAATATTTTTTTATGTTAAATTTATTCTCCTCCTCTCTCTCTCTCACTCCTCTTCTTCTTTTCCTCTCCACCTTTTTCTCTACCCTCATTTCTCTTTCTCTCTCACACAATCCTTTTTTTCATTACAACAACAACATCAGAAATAACAAAAACAAGATCCTCTGTTATTATTCTTTCTATGCCCCTTCTTCTTCTTCTTCAACCCAATTTTCTTCTCCTCAGTTTTCCACCTTTTTTCCTTAACAAGCTTTAGTTATTTGATGAGCATTGGCACGAGGCCATTCAGTAAGAAGAAAAACAGTACTTGGAGTATTATCCTGGGAGAGAGATTGTGTTAGCTACAAAGAAAGACGTCCATTTTTTTCCGTTTCAATTTTCCATCCTTTTTACCAGTTTTTATGAGTATAACAAGGAGGTAATAATTAAATCCAATATTTTGTAAGACATCCTTTTTATTTTTTGAAAGGAAAAAAATATGTTTTATTCTTCCCTATCAAAACCCTATAAATCAATAATAACTAACAGATTTATATTTCTTCGATGAAAAAATAAGTCAACAAGAAAATACCTTGGATTATTGCATCTAACAAAACTGGGCAGATCAAGTCAGCAAGGACTTTAGCAGTGTGGTCTAAATCCTTGCCATCCGGCCAAACAAACATTACACAAGGTGCATAATAATTGGGAGAAGAGCAAGACTCGCTGGAAATAAGGAAAATATACAAGGTTAGTTTTAAACTGCAAACAAATTGCATGTTAACAGAAACGAAAATAAAGATTAATGTAACTTGCAATGGTCAGAAGAAAAGCATGTGATTATAATGCTAAGAGAAAGCATGTGATTGTCTTTTGGGGAGATGCAATCCTCAAAGCTTGTGAACTCACATGGCTAAGAAATTACTCCGACAAATTTGTTAGGAGACGCTAAGGCTATGAAACTAATTTGTGACAACCAAGTTGCACTACACATCACCTCCAACCCGGTTTTTTTATGAAAGAGCTAAGCACATAGTGAACGATTGTCACTTTGTAAGAGATAAGGTTCTTTTAGGAGAAATCGTAACTGATTTTGTTAAACTTATAGATATTTCTTTAATTGCTAAACTTCCTAGATTGATTGTTAGTATCCTTAGAGCATAAAATATTCTAGGTTAGTGCTTATTCATTAGGCATGCAATGTATACGGTAACACAATTATAAATTCGTGTGGTGTTATATGAGTTTAGACACACAAATTAAAGAAAATGATAAAAACAAAAGGGAGAACAAACTTGAAAGCCATACAAGAAACACAGAACATCTTGTCGTATAAAATATCTTCCCAGACTACAATTATGCCTCATTGGTTTGATACTAAAAGGAACATCAATGAGCTCATATAACTACAATTATGTATCATATCTAAAGCAATTAATTAATACAAGCAAAAACATTAAGAATTTATAACAGTATATCAAGTGTACATGGCAGAACTAAAAATTAATACAAGTAAGCAAGAAAATTAAGAATTTATAACAGTATATCAAATGTATATGGTAGAACTAAAAATTAACCTGAAAAATAATTCAGTTCTCTTGGCATTGTTGTTTATATGTGTTTATATTGTTATCGCTATAGCTTGCATCGCTCACGTTAACTAGCATGGCATTGGGTTTTGTTTTTCATAAGTGTGTTAAGTAAAAATATGACGTATGCGTGTGCATGAGGATATTTGATAAGCATTGGAATGGAGGAAAGCTTGGCATGGAAGGAAAAACTTGGAATGGAGAAAAAGTTGCAGGCTGTTTGGATAAAGGGTAAAATAAGTATTAGGTCCCTGAAAATAATCTAACATTCAAGTTTGGTCCCTGTCTGGTCAATGCAATAAAACACATGTGGCACGCCACGTCATCCTCCGTTAGTGAAAACTAACGGGAGGGACTAGAGTTAGAAACGGAAAACTTTTGGAGGACCAAACCTTGAAGAAAATTTTTATAGGGACCAAACCTCAAAGTTGGGTTATTTTCAAGGACCTAATACTTATTTACCCCTATTATTATTCATAAAAATAATAAGAAAAGGTCAAGGTGGTCATAAAGGAAAAAGGGTGAGGGTAGAGTTGGAAGTTCATAAACTGGAATATTTTGTCTAAAGAGGAGAAGACCGATCAATTCTAACTTATCGTGTTTTGTGAAGAAAATAGAGGAAGAGAAGGAGAAGAGCACTACGACGTAAAGATTTCTGAGGGATCTTAGAGGAGGAGGAAAGCTACTAATTTCTCTAAGGTATGGGGAGTTTTCACGGTTTATTATAATTTTATAGGAATTAGTTTATGAATAGATTAGGTCTTGTGGATTCTTGAATCATGGTGGTGTTTGATGATATAGATGGTGTTAGGAGTGAGTGTTGTGATGAGAATGAGTGAAACAAATTGGTGTATTTGATGTATGTGCATTGTGTGAGTCTTTTGATCAAATTTCGTTTTGGACAAAACTGAATTTTGGGGTATTCTGAGTCGAAAACGTAGCAGAAAAATCACTTTTTGGAAAATGGGGTTTTGTCGCACCCTGACACGGGTCGTGTCACACAACACGGGCACCCGTGTCAGCTTATTGGTTGGGGAAATTAAAAACTTTTGTTGCAGGCCTTCTGACACGGGCCGTGTCACAGGACACGGGCAGCCGTGTCAGGCCTCTGTTTCTGCTGAAAATTTTCTGTATTGGGTTTTTCGTGCAGGCCTTTTGACACGGGCCGTGTCACAGGACACGGGCGGCCGTGTCAGGCAACTGTTTTTGCCGTTTTTGCTGTTTTGATGTTTTCTCTTGCTGATTTTTTTTGCTGTCTTGTTGTTTTGCTGCTGTATGGATGATAAAACCTGATTGTATGATGATTACCTGTTGAGTATGAAATGAATGATGCATACGTTGATACTTGATGAATTGAGGAGAATTAGCATCATTGCATTTCATAGCATTTTTATGCTGGGGCT
Organism: Lathyrus tuberosus; assembly: GCA_022829125.1. NCBI lineage: Eukaryota > Viridiplantae > Streptophyta > Magnoliopsida > Fabales > Fabaceae > Lathyrus > Lathyrus tuberosus. The sequence goes on from JALAZF010000040.1 coordinate 17,548,195, forward strand.
TCGGCCCATTGGTAGCTTCAATCCCATTGTGCGGATTGAAGTGATACGTTGATTACGTTGTGCTCCTTTTGGAGGGTTGATGGCCAGTGTCCATCCACGTTGAACCGGTACCACATGCATTCTTTGCATTTCATTATAGTTGACATTGCATATGAATGATGTAAATGTGATTTTGTTGTTGCTTACTCTGTTTATTTTCCATGTCAATATATTATTATAATGGATTGTGATTTCTCACCCTGCCTGCTTGGAAACGTTGCCTCTTATGTGGGTAACTTGCAGATAATCAAGAGTAGGTAGCCTTGGAGTGTTTTCGCTTATCGTTGTTCTTAGTGGTGTTTAGGGGGCCCTACTCTGTGTCATGTAACATCGGGTTGGGAATTGTTTGTGAACCTCGTGTTCTTTTGTTTACGTTTGAATTTTCATATTGTTGATGTTATTTTGATGGGATACATTTCTTTATGAAGCATTTTATTGATTTGAATTTAAAGTATGATTACCGCTGCGTAGTTGTGAATTTTATGATGAGAACATTTGTGTAACCCGTGTTACGGGACAGGATAATGATTACGAAATGATGTTTGGAATATATGTGGTACCCTTCTCATTGATGTTACTCTGATAATATGAATTATTTATCTAAAATTATTTGTGGGTTAGAAGGGTGTTACACTCCACCACTGGACTTACTATCTGCATAGTAATCCAACTGAAGATCTTCAAACAACACTCGCCACCAGCTTGATCAACAAGAACTCCAGATAACCAAAGAGAGAAATAAACTCTCATCTGTCGCGGTGAAAATTGGATACCATAGTTATTTGTTAACTAGGATCGCATTTTTAATGTCACCACCGGTCTTTGATTATATCCAAGGGAAGGGAGAAAAAACCGAATACCCACAATGCAATGCAAATGCACTAAGATTCTAAGTTCGGGGGTTGGTTATACCTAGGGAAGGTGTTAGCATCCTAGATATCTGTAGTACTCTACAGGAACCTCTTGATTATTATGTTATTTGTTTTTTTGTTTGCTAAGGGTTTAAGGGTAGGTGAGTTGCATTCTAGGGCTTAGAGTCTTTGTATACTGGCAGTTTGATATTGTTTTTCACTTTGTGTAAGGTCTTGGCTGTGAGGATTTACAAGGGGACTTCTGAGTTGCACACGAGGCCCTAGATTTTCTATGGCAGGAGTTGTTTGTGTAAAAGCATCACAGGAGTGAAAAGAAATCCGATATATAAAAAAATGGTTTTCTACATATATAGGGATATGTGTGAGAGGAGATTAGGACTTGTTAGTACAGGTTAGCTCCAAGTTTTTGTAGTTTTAGATATACTGAAGGAAAGTTGTAAAGGATGTAATTCTTGAATGTATCAATGTAAACCGTAATGCTTTTGGATATACATTAAGCATCTGTACATGCCACTTGGTACATCGTGGCCCTCTGCCCTTAGCATACGCCAGGATCTTTTGGTTTTGATTGATGAGGATCATACATATAGTAACTAGTGTATTGACTGATGTCATCAAAATCAATGGACCTATTCACAATGAATCTTGTATTTTTTGCATTGATAGAACTTGATGTTTTAATCTTGATCACATAGCTTGAATTCGGAAGAAATTTGGTATTAATGTGGTCTTGAAATTAATGTGAACACGTGAATTTTGTAAACCACCTCTAATTTTGTAAATCTTGAATTTTGGGATGGTGAAATAATGTTAATTTGAATTTCAATGCTTAAAATACGAAACCTTTGTATCATTTGAAAACTTGAGCTTGGCCTTAAAATACGAACTTTCAACTTGGACTTCTTTGAATTTTTGGAGTGAAAACGATATGACCTTATGGAAGAAATTGAATCTTAAAAAGAGTCTTGAACTCTTTATGCCAAGATGAAATTCCTTGAAAATAAACTTAAGAGCTAGTGACGATGGCATAAGACCTCATTCCTTATTGAGACCATGAGTTCTCGACCTGGGATTTGAAGCTTGACTAATCCATTGGACACTCAGTGCACTTGAAGCTGAACATCTCCCGCGTTTGAGCTTTCTTGGAGCGTCTTTCTTATTGAATCCATAAAAAAAACATTCATATCTTAGAACACACATATCTCTTAAATAAGGAGCTTACAGAGAGGGGTAAGGACTTAGTATTTTGTGGGGGGAAAACTGACGAGTCCTGAGGGAGAAAAGGCTTGGTAGTGGTTTAGGGATCAAAAGGGTGAGGACACAATCTCACAGGACCAGAGAACCTCCACAATCACACACACAACACAGCCTTCAGGACCTTGAATCTTCTGCAGCAGCACCTGTCCTTAAAATAGCAACAAACAGGCAAAGCTAGATAAAGCGGTTAGTTACGACACAAATGATCTAATATGCTATACAAAGAACACGACGGGGATCTTAGGGTCAAAAATTAAGGTGCAACAGATGCCCCTATTTAAGTTTCTCCTATTCAGAGATATGGAGATTGAAATCTTCGTCTCGACGAGATAGGAGGGACTTAAATACAAACATGCACAATTTTTGGCCCTAAGATGCCACCAAATGCACATGCTATGATATGAAATGATATGAAATGCAAGACAAAGATCCTGTGAGGAATAATGTCACAGGGGATAACCGATGCTGAAACTACAAAAAACAGCTAAAGAAAGGAAGACCCGACGAGGAATAGCTTAACAAAGAAAGACTCCACGGGGAAAGATCTAACTCCACTGGGGGAAAAGACTACCAACTGACAATCACAAAGTGTCCCAAACATCAGGGTGTTGAACTTGCGATGAAATCTTCTGACAAAATCTACTTGGAGAACCTGCTGTAGTGGTCAACCGGAGGAATCTTCAAGAGATATCGGCTGGAGGAGTCTATTGTTGAGACTTAGAACCTCTTCTGAGAATAATTTCTTTGAAGGTTTTATTGAAAACGTGTCCACTGTCAAGATATTGAGGAATCTGCTGAGAAAAGAAATGACTGTCTGTCAAATTTTAAAAAATTAACCATGGAATCTACTGCCGAAATCCTGGAAATAAGCGACTGTTGGTCGAAGTTTAAAGTTAACTATGGAATCTACTGCCGAGATCCTGGAAATAAGCGACTGTTTGTCAAAGTTTGAAATTTAACCAGGGAATCTACTGCCGAGATCCTGGAAAGAAACGATTGCTCGTCGAAGTTTGAAATTAACCAAGGAATCTACTACCGAGATCCTGGAAAGAAACGACAGTTTGTCGAAGTTGAGAGTAAACCAGGGAATCTACTGCCGAGATCCTGGAAAGAAACGACTGTTTGTCGAAGTTTGAAATTAACCAGGAAATCTACTGCCGAGATCCTGGAAGCATATTCCATTGAAATTTGCTGGAGATCTACTGCCGAGAATAACCAGGAAAATACAAATGAAATACATTCTGCTGAGGTCTTCTGGAAATCTACGGCCGAGAATAACCAAGGAAATAAAAATGAAATTCCTTCTACCGAGGTCTTCTGGAAATCTACTGCCGAGAAAAACCAGGAAAATAAACGACTGTTTGTCGAAGTTTAGTGTAAACCATGGAATCTACTGCCGAGATCCTGGAAGCTTCACCGGGGATCTTCAAAAGAGATGTGGGGCGACTGACTTGTAAACATGTTTTCTCAAATAAAGAGAAAGACCAGCTGAATCTTCACCAAACTTCTTGAAGAGATGCCATTTGATAGAAGCAAATTGAATTGTGGACTCACTGGGGAGAATACCACCGAGAAATAATATTGTTGTAGTTGAAATTCGTTGAAGCAATAAAATTCTTGCAAAAGGATTCTCAAATAAAGAGAAACACCTGGAAGGTCTTCAATAACTTTGTTTGGAGAATAAGCTGATAATCTTGACAACTTCACCGGGGATAGACAAACTATCTTGAGGAGAGTGCCATTTGTCATCCGGATAGAAAACAGAGCTCAAATAAAGAGCTACCACTTGTTGTATGGGTTTAAATCTCATGAAATGTTGAAATAATATTGCTGGTGGTATAACTTCTGTCTTCCATAGAGATCTTTGTAGCAAATTCTTCTTGGGGAGATAAAGTGCAAAATAAATGCACGCTCGATCTATGTTCAACAGCCTAGAGATATCCAAAAATTGTGATTGTCAGGAACCAAAGTTCAATCCAGGAAATAACTGAAAAGAAACGGTCAAACAAGACCCCATCCAGTGAGGAATGAACTCAAAAGGGTTTATCTTTATCCAAATATGGAAAAGAAACTAAAGCAACCATCTTCCACGAGGATCGAACTCAGTGGGGAATTAGAAAGGATGCACTCTTTCTGCCTAGGGTTGACGACTCTACTTGGAGGGAGAAGACAAACCCAGTCACTTGAGGATAACCACGACCAAAGTGACAGAACAAACAACATAAAAAAGCAAAAAATGCATAAATGCCATGATTCTACATGAAAGAATGCCATGCTATGCGTATGCTTATGCTGACAAAACAAAAACGAGAAGGAAAACGGGAGATGAAACCAAACATCTCGATACAAATGCTCGGCCAATCTAAGCAAAAGGAAGCATCACTGGGGATGAACGGAAAACCAAATATGGAAACATGATCCTGCTTCAAAGCTTCAAAATTCTCTGGGAAAAAGAGAGCACTCCACTTGGGATGAACATCATGACTTCACTTAGGATTGTCAAGATGAACCTTGGATTCTGTTGGGAATGCGAAAGATTCACTAGGAACGAATCAAGTTCATGATCGAAAAGATTTCATGGGGGGTAAAATAAATATCCACCGCGAACTGAAGTAGTCTTGAATGAAAGTTATAACTGGATAAAATAAATATCCACTTCATCTGGGAAACTTGGATCAATAGTAGTTGGAAATATCGGAGATAAAACTTCGAGAGGATGAAATAAACATTCGCCTTCGCTGGAGAAGATTGATATAGTCTAATGAGGAGTGAAATAAACACTAGCTTCGCTGGGGAAGATTGAAATTCAGGAAATTCATTGAGGATTCTTAGGTTGCCGACTGGGAAATCTTGCGTCAAATGTGCCATAACTTCTTGAAGTGAAGATTTACCGGGGAATAGTCGTGACTACCTGAAGTAAAACTTACTGGGGAGTTTCCACATTACTTGGGATAGAAACTCTTTGAGATATGAGTGAGTAAAGTCATGAGGCTGACGTAATTCTGCATTGATATTGCATGGTAGTCGCCATTTTGAACAACAATTACTGTGAATGATGAAATAATCTTCAATTCTCAAATGCCCCAGGTCGCATGGCTTTTTGAGAAGAAGCGAATCCAAGAGGATTTTACAGAAAACTTGGTATCCAAAGCGTTCCAATGTTTTCAAACTCTTAGAGAGATTCGTCGAATCTCGACGTAACTGGCCCAGATTGACTGTGTTCTGTAACTGAGTCTTCAAACTTGGAGAGATTTATCAAATCTCGACGAACTGCCCCAGATTGACGGTGTTCTAAGTCTTCACACTTGGAGAGATTTATCAAATATCGACGTAACTGCCCCATATTAACTGTATTCTGAGTCTTCAAACTTTCCCCCTTGGGGTCAGACTGTGAAAGAAACAACTGGGAAACAACTTGCCCCTACTCAGTAAAGTCTTCGGGTATCATGCCTCTGGGTATAGTCATCCCTTTGAAATGATTTTCCATTCACTCATTAGAGTTTCAAATCTCAAAGGATCTAGCTTATCGATGATGCCCATATGCTAGCTTCTATGATGTCAAGCAATGTTAGCAAGCAGAAAAGTGTTAATTTTGAAACTGCTAATACAACATATGTTTGTCTTGAAGTTTTTATTTAAAAGATATTTTGGGGTTGAATTACCGATTTTATAATGCCAGCAAATTTTTTTGAGCATAGCTCAAAGGAGTCAGGAAACGATATCTCAATGAGTATGCTTTTGAAATAAACCTTGCTTCAATTAGGACTTTTAAGGGTGGTATTATGGATTGGTTCACGGTTTAAGAAACAAAGGATATAAGGCTAAAAGTTTGTTCATGCCCACCCAATCTTCGTTATGTTTTACTCCCTTTTTTTTTTCATTACCCTGCCCCAGGTTAAGAATGAGGGTTTTTTTTTTATTTTGGAAGAAGAAAACTCATACTTCAAAGGTTCAAAGGGGTTAACGAGGGTTTATCTCCTTACGCCTCCAGTGTTTAGGGATTTGAAACAAATGCCTCATATCATTAGCGGAGTTTTATTCAGAAGCATACAGCAGGAGATCTTGCGTTTGATTTCATCATCCTCCATCCAATTCTTTGCCGAGGCAAGAGATTGGAGTAGCATTGGCATTATAAAATAGAAAAAGCGTTTTAAAATGTGTGAAACGAATGGATTTCTTCATGACAAACATGTTTATTGCATTAATTATTCAAAACAAACAAGTTCTTACACGCCAAAACAAATGCATTAACAATCGTAGAAAATAAATGCATATGAAAACAGCAAATAAGCTTAAAATATGACGAGACATAGCCTAGAGAAAACCGTTATCTATGTCAATCCACCATGTGCAAGGAGGGGATTGCTTCTTGTTCAAGTGAGAGATGGATTTCAACTTGGGGTTCACACACTTTGAAAGACAAAACTCCCTTCTGAACCATCTATTTCACTTTATTTTTCAAAACATGACATTCCTCGATGTCATGGCCGGGTGCCCCTTGATGGAAGGCACAGAAGGCATCAGCTTTGAAATAACTCCCATGGGTCACCGGGACGGATAGTGGAGTTTCCTTCTTGATTAAACCATATTGTAAGAGGGTAGGGAATAGATTAGCGTAGAGCACAGGGATATCCAATAATTCACCACTTCGTTCAACTGGCTGGTTGGCTGAGGAGGCAGAAAATCCATCCTGGTGCTGGGACATGGCCAACTCTTTGACCAAATCCATTAGGCTCCTCTTGGTAATCTTTAAGTCTACAACCTCGTCGCGAAGTTCTTGCTTTTCATGCTCTTGAATGTCTATCAGATTCTTCATAATAGTAGAAAAAGTTTCCATGTTGGCCTTTAGAGTGGCAATCTCCGCTCGGAGTGCTTGGTTTTCCTGTTCCAAATGATCCATCCTTTTTTTGCGACCGACTAGAGTATCGTATCGATGATTAGGAGTCTGAGAAGAGAGACACGAATGAGAACTTGGAATGCAAAGGAATGTAAATGCAAATGATGCGTATGATGCAACAAGATTCATGGAACTCAGCTATTTATAATCATCATGGAATATCAAGATACTCGATTTAAAAAATCATTAAAAACGGGTTCGATAATCAATATCCGGAATATTAAAACAGATTTATTAATAACGTGTCGGTACACTTTCCAAAAGTCATAACGGAAAAGCTAAATAAAAGCTAATAATGATGGATCTAAGGAGACTCCTCCAACGGTCTTCTTGAATCCTTCGACTTCTTTCTTCCAACTGAGCTTCTTCTAGAATAAGCTTATCCACGATCAATTTCCATAGTGTTGACTGATGACTTAGAATGGAATAGGACATCTTGAGCTTTCTGTTTATTGCAAAAAAAATAGCTCCTTTCTGATAAACCTTCTTTTGTAGTCATCTTAGCTTGAATATTAACCGGAGATAGGAAATGAGTTTTTGTCTTAAATTAGTAACTCCATCAGCTGAAGAAATTCTTCATAAGGTGTCACCAACTAGTCCTCGGGAATAATGGTAGGCGGCAGTATAATAACTTTTTATCTTGTCTTGAATTCTTCTTTGTCTGGCCGCAAGGTCTCCGGTCTCCTTAGATCGTCCAGGTTATGACTTTTGTAAAGGTATTTCAACATTTTTGTTTTTTTTTAGAGTCCATGATATCCTTACGATATTTATAAACAAGACTAAGTTCCATGAATCTTTATGAAATGATGCTCATGAATGTATGCAATACACAAGGCAAACAGCACAAAGCACACACAAGCAAAACAAACAGGCAAAGGGTCCTAGGTTTGAAAGGTCACAGCATGGAGCCAAGGTCTACCCATCCCGATAGGTGTGTACTATGGTTTCAAATGTACCTGCTGAACGGGTTCTACAAAGTTCCCAGAGTCTACAACCCATCTTTCGGATATTATCGATTTCCCAAATCACTTGGTAGTCAATAATATTCCCAAGAGAATCTCGTCCGAGTGTAGTATCGCGTAGCGACTATTGCAGAAATAAATTCCTGCATAGTCCCCGCACTACATCCTAATAGGCCAAGTTGGGTTAAAGGTAACTACGGTCCCCAGTCTCAATGGCCTTTAGTTCGAAATAATAGCGTCTTCACGAATAGACTCATTGGACAAAATTAAATTCGAGAGGGCCTAGACTGAGTGGTGAAGTCTCAATTCAACTTCTTCAGGAATCAACTCCCTTAAAGTATCTTTGAATTCTCACCGTTCCTATCATAAATTTCGCTCTAGTCCAGGTGTAGGACTTTGTCTCACCACACAAGTAATAACCCAAGCAAACATAACAAATACCAATATAACAAAAAGCATAATTAAACAAGTTAGGGGGAACCCTCTTATGAGAGTCCCCAGTGAAGTCGCCATTTCTGTCGCGGTGAAAATTGGATACCATAGTTATTTTTTAACTAGGATCGCATTTTTAATGTCACCACCGGTCTTTGATTTTATCCAAGGGAAGGGAGAAAAAACCGAATACCCACAATGCAATGCAAATGCACTAAGATTCTAAGTTCGGGGGTTGGTTATACCTAGGGAAGGTGTTAGCATCCTAGATATCTGTAGTACTCTACAGGAACCTCTTGATTATTATGTTTTTTTTGTTTGCTAAGGGTTTAAGGGTAGGTGAGTTGCATTATAGGGCTTAGAGTCTTTGTATACTAGCAGTTTGATATTGTTTTTCACTTTGTGTAAGGTCTTGGCTGTGAGGATTTACAAGGGGACTTCTGAGTTGCACACGAGGCCCTAGATTTTCTATGGCAGGAGTTGTTTGTGTAAAAGCATCACAGGAGTGAAAAGAAATCCGATATATAAAAAAATGGTTTTCTACATATATAGGGATATGTGTGAGAGGAGATTAGGACTTGTTAGTACAGGTTAGCTCCAAGTTTTTGTAGTTTTAGATATACTGAAGGAAAGTTGTAAAGGATGTAATTCTTGAATGTATCAATGTAAACCGTAATGCTTTTGGATATACATTAAGCATCTGTACATGCCACTTGGTACATCGTGGCCCTCTGCCCTTAGCATACGCCAGGATCTTTTGGTTTTGATTGATGAGGATCATACATATAGTAACTAGTGTATTGACTGATGTCATCAAAATCAATGGACCTATTCACAATGAATCTTGTATTTTTTGCATTGATAGAACTTGATGTTTTAATCTTGATCACATAGCTTGAATTCGGAAGAAATTTGGTATTAATGTGGTCTTGAAATTAATGTGAACACGTGAATTTTGTAAACCACCTCTAATTTTGTAAATCTTGAATTTTTGGATGGTGAAATAATGTTAATTTGAATTTCAATGCTTAAAATACGAAACCTTTGTATCATTTGAAAACTTGAGCTTGGCCTTAAAATACAAGCTTTCAACTTGGACTTCTTTGAATTTTTGGAGTGAAAACGATATGACCTTATGGAACAAATTGAATCTTTAAAAGATTCTTGAACTCTTTATGCCAAGATGAAATTCCTTGAAAATAAACTTAAGAGCTAATGATGATGGCATAGGACCTCATTCCTTATTGAGACCATGAGTTCTTGGCCTAGGATTTGAAGCTTGACTAATCCATTGGACACTCAGTGCACTTGAAGCTGAACATCTCCCGCGTTTGAGCTTTCTTGGAGCGTCTTTCTTATTGAATCCATAAAAAAACATTCATATCTTAGAACACACATATCTCTTAAATAAGGAGCTTACAGAGAGGGGTAAGGACTTAGTATTCTGTGGGGGGAAAACTGAGGAGTCCTGAGGGAGAAAAGGCTTGGTAGTGGTTTAGGGATCAAAAGGGTGAGGACACAATCTCAAAGGACCAGAGAACCTCCACAATCACACACACAACACAGCCTTCAGGACCTTGAATCTTCTGCAGCAGCACCTGTCCTTAAAATAGCAACAAATAGGCAAAGCTAGATAAAGCGGTTAGTTACGACACAAATGATCTAATATGCTATGCAAAGAACACGACGGGGATCTTAGGGTCAAAAGTTAGGGTGCAACATCATCTACCAAAAGAAGGCATACTTACATCCTCAACCTGGAACTTCTACCACGAGCTCTAAGATAAACCAGGTCCTTCTTACGTTTTCAACCAACTACCCTTCTGCCCAAGAGTAATTAGTTCCAAGCACCTTGCTTGAATGCACACTATGAAACCAACCAAATGCCACTTTTTGATTAATCTCACTCTTCTTCAGAATTCCCACAAGATACACTAATCCACCAATGAAATCTGATCTTCAAGTTACATGAACTACTTGCTCCATAGCAAGACATCTTGGATCCACCAAGCCTCTAGACATGTAACATCTTCTCAAACCACAGCTCCCGCAAACTGCATGAGATATACCTTTTTGAAGCATCCATAACTTCCATTCTCCTGTAGATCACCTTATCTTAAGCTGATGTGCCACATCACCAGCTGAGACTCTGATGTTAAGCTAGATGTCAGAACATTATGATACGACATCCAACTGTTGAATTCAGCTCCTCCTTCTGCCACTTAGAAGAACCTCCTCCCTATTATAGAACAAGAGTTCCATGCTCTCATAGACTTGATTCAACAACCAAGTTTGAGTAGACAACCTCCATCCTGCTTGATCATGTCACAGATACTCCATACAAGCTCACACCTTGATGAATAACTATCTGCTTTAAAACTCCAAAGACTTCACACCTGCCACGTCTGAATCTTCAGAAGATAAGTAGTCATAGACTACACCATAGCCATACCAAAGAATGCCACTTTCCTTAGTAGAGCAGTCTGTAGAAAGTCAGAGATAACTGCCACTTAGCCTTGACCTTCAAAATGAGCAAGATCCCATGCTCCTCACTACCTAGATCAGAAAAAAAAATGATCCAAGTTGTGCCAACACCAGCACTCCATTATGGATAGGTCTCTTGCCAGGACACCTTCCAGATAAACATTATATGCTTCTAGTAACAACTTGAACACACTTGCTGCACTCCAAAACTCTTAGATCAGAAATAAACTGATCCAAGAACAATCCATCAAGATTATGATGTCTTCATCTTCATCTTCAACTGCACCAATGTCCAGACCAGTTTCTTGCCAGGAAACTCTCCAGAGATCACATGCTTCTGTCACACCAGACTGAAGCAGATTCTTAGGTCAACACCCAAGACCAAAATAGATGCTAACACTCATGCATTACCCCTCCCATGATTCTGCACAAACTCTGATGATGAGATGTTCCAACATCTTGTTGAACATCAGCGATCTTGACATTCAAGGATAATTAATTAAATACTTGTGAACTCCACAAATAGCAATTGATCTTAAATCCTTGTCCAATAACCCTTCTTCACTGTTGTAACTATGCTCCAGCAGGTCACTTCATGAACACTTATCAAGTATTCAATCTTTTGCAAGTATCTTCTTTGACAACACAATGTTGAGATACCAAGGCTACCACCATTGACTCAAGTTACTAAGATTCTCTCTGAACAAATCCTATTTACCTCAACAGTTCTGAAAACTCCAATCAGATTGGATCCACCCTTAGGATTAAGAGAGATGAATCATTCCTTGCTGTTTTGGATAGTGAAAATAAATCACCTCCACTTTCTTCAGGTTGTGTTTCATAGAAACACCTTCTAGTCAAAAGAATAACTAGAAGACTCCAGATGCACAACTGAGACGCCTTTATGAGTGGACTTGAGAGAATTCTCAAGTATCTTTGACAACCTAGCCTATCAATAATTTATCAAACTCCCAAAGCAAGAACTTGATAAACCTAAACTCAACTCTTCTCCTCTTCAACTGACTTCAAACTGCACCATTCCAAGTACCAAGTCACCATAACAGACATCTTCCAACAACTCTTCCATTCCATCGAGCCCGAAGATTGAGATCTTCCACCATCCATCTTCAGTAACAACTCTAAAATCCCATAATTCTAGAGCTCTTCCATCAGAAACATATGTAGCGGAACCACCAAGGAACAAATTATGTTTGCCCTAATAAGATGTCAGAACATCTTATAAAACACCCCAACAAGAGAACTAGTCATTTCTCCTACAATTGTTGTAGAACCTCCTCAGCAACATGAACAACCACCGGGTTGTTACCTTCGATCCAGAACATCCATCCCATCCATTAATACCCTTGAGTATGTCTGAGTTGATTGATTAAATATTCAAAACTCCTCATTGTTTAAACGCCGGAAAGTATCTCCCAAAGATCTCATCCAGAAAACAGACAGGATGCCTTCTCTGATATCAATTGAAATTCTGGCATAGCAGACAACAGATGTCCTAACACATGTCAAAACATTGTTGTGCATAAACATTTAAATGCGGAGGCGTAACAATAGACTGATACCTTGAATATCAGAACTGCAACAACACAGATGTTACGACATCTGATCCAACATGTTTATCATGAATACTAACAGAATATGTAAATCTACAGAATGATAAAAGACATAGCAATTGTTAACCCAGTTCAGTGCAACTCACCTACATCTGGGGGATACCAATCCAGGAAGAAGACTCCACTATCTATAGAATTATTACAAAGCTAAACTCCCCCGTTTACAACTTTATATCCTAATCTCTACCCAGTGAAATCCTTATCAAAGAACATCCTCTTTGATACGAGATAACCCACCCACTTCCCTTAATCATGACCTGTGATATTTACATCAACTCTGTCAATATAGAATTCTGTCAAGCTTTCTTGACCAACACGCTAACTTGGATTTGCTTAAAAGCTTCATCGAAGAACAATACACAATCTAATACCTCAAGGCTTATGGATCTGTGCGACACCTATATCTACCACAATGCATCAAACGATACAAAGGGAGTCTTACAACCTAGAGAGCCAACAACTCTCAAAACCCTAAACCCTTATTTTTACACAAGAGAACTAGGTTACAAAATGCACTTAAAATCCTAGGTCTAAGTCTTCTTTTATAGGATTCAGTTTCCTTGGGCTTCGAATCTTCTGTTTATTTCTTCCTTGATCCTTGTTTTGATTGCTCCTTAAATCTTGCAACAGATTTAGAAACATCCTGCAATATCGGATCAAGATGTTGAGACATCCGTTAGGACATTATATCTAATCAGTATTCTTTCATCAGACTTCTTCATGTTTAAACATATCTTTTGACATTCTGTTCTCCCAAAAATTTGCTCAAATCAGCAGAGCTTTCACAAAGACCTAATGTCCATCAACAACTTCTGAACCCCTATCATATGTCTAGAACATCCATGTTAAAGTACCAGTCTTCTCTAGTTAAGGCTATCAAGGATGTGTGAGCTATCAGGTTCACGCCTTTATCTTTAACACTTCTCTTCTTGCTAACTGGCTTATCCTTGGACTGAACTAAGGACATTTGATTTCCATATAATTTGTAACAGAAATGTTTTATGTGACCATACCCTCCACAGTAATGACATCTCCAACAATATTGATAATTATTTGGAGGTTCATTATGTTTGCCAGAATGTTGTAACATGTTGTTAGACATTGTGGTCACCTTCTTCCTTTCAGAAGGAAAGAACTTTTCTTCAGACATTCTTCTTTGTCTATTATCAGGGTGATAATGAAATTTTGTATCTCCAAAATCTTTCATTTGATTAGCCTTATTTTCCATCCTTCTCAAGGAGTCTGTTACGTTATTGAGCTTGGAATTTAAGAGGGTTATCTCACTTTGAAGATGAGAGACAACACCTAAAAGTTCCTTCTTCTCAATCTCAAGTTCAATTATGACCTTTCTCTGATTTCCCTCTGTCTTCTGATGTTCCTTACATATGTTGCAAGCTTCCTTGTATTCCACATCCAGATCTTCATAGAGATCATTTTCATCACATGCTTCCACTTTATCAGCCCATCTGCCAGAGAGAGCAGTAACAGGTTCAACAACTTTTGAGTTGCATTCATCTTCTGACTCATCATTATCAGACCAAGAAACAACCAATCCCTTTTTCTGCTTCTTGAGATAATTGGGACATTCTGGCCTTATGTGACCAAAACCTTCACAGTCATAACACTGAATCCCTTTACTTTGATCCGTCTTTTCTTCAATTCTGGTATTTTTTGAGAATCAAGGTTATTTCTGATGTCAGAGGTGATGTCCTTGACACCTGGTCTTCCTCTTCTATCCATCCTCTTTAAAATTCTATTGAACTTCTTCCCAAGTAAAACAATTGTATTTGACAGTCCCTCATCAGTATCCAGGTTAACTTTTACCTCTTTATCTTCATCATTGGATACAAAAGCAATGCTTTTGTTCTTCTTTTCAATTATATCATTCAAGGTCAATTCAAATGTTTGAAGTGAGCCAACTAACTCATCAACCCTCATACCGCTGATGTTTTGGGATTCCTCAATGGCAGTGACCTTCATGTAAAACTTCTTAAGGAGGGACCTAAGAATTTTCTTAACCAACTTTTCTTCAGTTATCTTTTCACCCAGGCATAAAGACATTAGATATTTCAAGCACATTCATGTGAAAGTCATGAATACTTTCATCTTCTCTCATCTTCAGATTCTCAAATTTGGTAGTGAGAAGCTGAAGTCTAGACATCTTCACCTTGAATGTTCCTTCATAAGTTGTCTTGAGAATGTCCCAAGCATCCTTAGCCACAGTACAAGTGTTGATCAACCTAAACATGTTCTTGTCAACTCCATTGAACAAGGCATTCAAGGCTTTGGAGTTTCCAAGAGCTGTCTCATCTTCCTCCTTGGTCCAATATTCTTCTGGCTTCAAGGTTTCTTTTCCATCCTTATCTTTAACCACAGGGTGCTCCCAACCCTTGATGATAGCCTTCCAAGTTCTCATATCCATAGATTTTAAGAAAGCCACCATACGTGCCTTCCAATAGTCATAATTTGTGTCATCCAAGACTGGAGGCCTATTAACATTTCCTCCTCCTTCCTTGTCCATAGTACCAGAATACAAACTCCCTGGAGCTCACCCAAAAATAGAACAGGGCGACCCGCTATGATGCCAATTGAAATTCTGGCACGTAGATACCAGATGTCGAGATAGATGTCATAACACTAGGATCAAAACAGTTTGACCACACAAACAAAGATGCAAGAATTTAAATGACAGAAAAATAAAATCAACACCAAAATTCTTAACCCAGATCAGTGCAACTCACCTACATCTGGGGGCTACTAAGCTAGGAAGGAAATTCACTATGATAGAATTAGTTCAAAGCTAAGCTTCATCGTTTACAACTTCTCGCCTAATCCCTAACTTGTGCAACTTCTACCTAAACACCCTCTAGATATGAGATCCCCCTCTCACTTCCTAATCAGTCACAATCCCAGTGACAATTCAACAATTACACAAACAATAGAAGTAACACACTTCCAAGACAATACTCGATTTTGCTTAAAATCTTCAATCAAGAACAATACACTCTTGCTTAAAAGCTTTAGAGTGGACAATGAACAATGAACAACCAGTCAACCTCAATGCATCAGAAGATACATGAGTGACATATAATTAACAAGCACTAAACCCTAAAGATCCACAAAAACACGGCTAATCCTTATTTTCCAAAATCTTCACGTTATGCTCTCTTATTCAATAGGGTTTGGTCTTCACTTTAATTAGCCGTCAGACCTAATGGAATTTGGCTTCTTGAGGCACACAAATAGCAACAATCATTTTTATCTGGCTGCAAATCATTCTGCACAATAATAGGAGCAAAATACAAACTTTCCTAAAAAGGATCAAGGATCCTTTTTATGAAAAGTAACAGAATCTGTCATAACAGAAAATCCCACAATATACTCATATGAAAAACGCACGTGTGTGAATTAGAACACACTAAAAAATCACACTAAAAATACCAAAATAGTCATGCCCTAACTTTCTGGAATAACATGTCCTCGAACATGTCACAACATCATGCTAGATATAATAACTGACTGTCATGGCAGAACATCTGGTTTAACATCTTACTACCAGCATGTTGTTTTACCAAAATGTAGGCAATCTAAAAACCACAGAACTTACAATAATTAGTAGGGATATGATTTTTGAAAAATTAAGGGACTGACAACATGTTGTAACCATTGAATCTAAGGGTTACAACAATGCTGGAACTATTCCTACAATGTTTGAAAGGGCATAAACTGCAGTCGATGAAGCCCAAGTTATAGAAAATGTGAAAAGACCAAAAAGGAAAAGAGGCATGCCTTCGAGATTGAAAGATTAAGTGAGTCGTTTCTGGATAATGAAGTTAATGACAGTGGTGATCTTGTCCATTGTGAAAAAAATGTAATTTAAGTTGGTGTAACTGATATAGCAGAGGTGTAACCGATTACCGCCCTTTCCAACATCAAAAATATCAAACTTAAACAATCTGTAACCGATTACATGTTTGGTATAACCGGTTACCACCGTCCAGATTTTGATATTTTTGAAGTCACTAGCATCCTGTAACTAATTACATGGTTGAATTTTTTTTTTTCTTTTAGTCTGTACTTTTGTGTATTGTTATATATTTACTTCATATTGAGTGGTTAATAAAAGAGCTACAATTTTCACTTTAATTCTCTTTAATTCTTTTACTCTCTATTATTCTCTTGTTCATATTTTAATTCTCAAAGTCACTTAGCAGAATCACATTTTAAAAATGTTTTAAAAATTGGTTAAGAATTTCTAGTATAGATAAACTCAATGTTAGTGGAGACATAATCGTTTATGTTTAAGTATTTAACTGATCTAACTATTCTTAAACACAAATTAAAAAACAACATATGAAAATGAAGGAATGGAATCAAATGAAATTCAACATACTTTGCAAGTGTCCTCCTGACGGGTCATGACATTCTTCTGATGAATCCCTAGTCAAAGGAGGCAACTCATTGTATATGAAATTATTTCGCGAAAATTTTATTAGTGGATGCTCTTCACAACTGGTTGTATATGAAAAATGTATATGACTTGTTTTTGCTAATACGAGTTTGTCCAAGGGAGGTAGTGAAGCTTCAATGCATTGAACAGACACAAATATAATTCAAAAATCATGGAGGGCTTATCAAACAAGTAATGATGATATTTGGATTTGGATTTGGATTTCATCAACATAATCCACAAATCATCAATCTATGACTCCTAGATTATTTTACACATTTGCTAAAACAAATAATGATGATATTGAGATTTGGATTTGGATTATTGGATTATTTTGATTAATAGACTAAACCTCGTAGGTATTGTGATGGCAACCTCGAGATCAGAAACATCGTTGATGATATCAAAATTGTGCTGCCATCAAACCTTTACTCGACCCCATTTGATTCGGTGTAAAGGGTGTTGTCAGGCATCATCAAAAATTTTCCGCTTAATGGAGCTATATAATCGGTCGTTACTTCGATCTCTGAATGAACATGTGCGACGATTAGCCATGTTCTTTCTCGTATGCGTCTTTTACACCACTGAATAGTTCGTTAGATATGTCAAGCCAACGCCTTTGACCTTGAATTTGAACTGGAAATGGGGGGACATTTTTGGATGTGTTGAGTGTAATCCATGCAATCATAATACTAGGTAGTTAATGAGGAAAGTTACTTAGAGTTGGTTATTTTTGGTTTGTTTTTAGTTTGTGAAGTAGTTACTTTTTGTACAAGTAACACATGTTGTGTAGGAAAGCAACCCAGGATAGCCTTCAAATCCAGCCTACCTATGAGAGCTAATGAAGGGCTTGGTGTTGTTCACTCATATATTTATGAACCACCAGAAGTACCTAGTATGGTACGAACAAGTACTTCATCACCTTTGTGGATGAGTTATCAAGGATGTAGTGGCTATTACTAATCAAGGCAAAAAATAAAGCCCTTCATATCTTCAAGGATTTCAAAGCAATGGTGAAAAGATAAAGTGGAAAACTAATCAAGATCTTGAGGGGAGATGGTGAAGGAGAGTACACTTCAAAAGAGTTTAATTCCTTCTACATGAGTCAGGGAATCATTCATGAAGTGACTGTACCATACACTTCTCAACACAATGGCTTGGTAAAAAGGAATGAATAAGAGTATGCTCAACATGGAAAGAAGCAAGTTGAAGTAGAAAAACTTACCATATTAGCTCTAGGGTGAGGATGTAACCACTACTGCTAACATCTTAAACAGATTCCCCAAAAAAAAATTAGTGAACAAGGTCCCTGATAAAGTTTGGCAATGAAGGAAGCCTAATGCCAATCACATGAAAATCTTAGGTTCCATGTGATACAAGCATGTTCCTAATTCCAAGAAAAGGAAGCTAGAAGATAAGAGCAAGCCAATGGTCCTTGTAGGGTTTCATAACACAGGAGCCTATAGGTTATATAATCCTTATACATAACAAATAGCCATCAAAAGAGATGTGATAGTCCTAAAGAATGAGGTATGGAATTGGAATGTCAAACACAACAAAACTACCTTAGTGCTTATCCAACATGAAGTTTGTGATACTGAGCAAGTTAGCATTGAGGATCTATAAAGTATTAGAGAGGCCAATGAGGATGAACCTGCACCAACAATAGTTGAAACACAAAGAGCAATGCAGCATCCTAGAAGAATAGATGATTATGAGAAAGTCCCTGATAACGAAGTAGACACTGATGGAGAAATATAGCATCTTGCAATGTTTGCAGATACTGAACTAATGGATCATCATACATCTATCAAGGAACAAGCCTGGAAGAGTGTTATGGTTGAATAACTATCCTCCAAAGAGAATACTTGGTTATTGACCAAGCTACATGAAGGAAAGAAAGCCATTGTAGTGAGATAGGTATTCAAGATCAAAGTAAATCATCAAGGAAAAGTTGTCAAGCACAAGGTCACGATTGTGGCAAAGGGATTGCTTCAGAGACAAGGAATTGATTATGATGTAGTCTTATCACCAGTTGCAAGACATGAGACCATCAGGTTGGTGATCACTTTGGTTTCCTACAGAAATTGGTCTCTCTTTCATCTTGATGTGAAATCGACTTTTCTTAACAGGATTCTAGAGGAAGAAGTGTTCATAGCCCAACTTCCTAGTTTTTTCATCAAAGCAAAGGAAGGCCTAGTTTTCAAGTTACACAAAGCCTTGTATGGACTAAAACAGACCCCAAGAGCATGGAATAAGAGGATTAACAAATTCTTCATTGAGGAAAGATTAAGAAAATGTAATTCTCAACATGGTATCTACATCAAAGGCAAGGAAGGGAAACATGTCTTGATCATTTGCCTTTATATGGACGATCCCCTTGTAACTTGGAGTTGTAAGACTGGAATTGAGCAGTTTAAGGAGAAGACGAAACAAGTTTTTGAAATGACTAATCTAGGTAAGCTAGCTTATTTCCTTGACATGGAATTCCTACCTACCTCAAGTGGAATGATTTTGCACCAAGCGAAATATGCAATTAAGATCACTACTATAAAATAGACCTTTGGTAACACCCATTTTACCATGGTTTTCCTGTTAACTGTGGTAATAATTTTTTTGGGCACTTTTTTTGGTATTTACTAAAAGACATTTCACAACAGTCATAGGTACCATCCGTGGTGAAAAGTGGCGTCTGGTCATGAGTTTCAATCCTAGCACCTACAGTTTTGTTTTCTATTTATTTTAAGCAAATTTTCACCACGGTTGGAACATCCAACTATGGTGAAATGTGGCGCTTGACCATGAGTTTGAATCCTAACACCTATAGTTTTGATCAACTGCTGCATTTTTTATATCAAAAGACATACAACAACGGTTATTTAAAGTAACAGTTGTGGTAGGTTGAGACATACAACAACAGTTGTTTAAATTAACCGTTGTGAAAGGTTTGAACCTACAGTTTTGTTTTTATTGATTTTTAAGCTTGTTTATTAAGTTTCTTGATCGTTCTTAAATAAATCTTTGTTGCCATTTAGTGAGTATCAACGCTCAAGACTCTACCATTAGTGATACGCGTGAAACCTAAAATTTAGATGAACTTCCAACTTAGACGAACTTCATCTTCTACCTCCAAACATCATCTTCCATTTACAAAACCTTATTTCTTCACTAAACCAAGTTCTAAAACATCATTTCTTCCATAATTGAAACTAGAAAACATCATTTCATTCATTAACAAATTTCATAACTCCATCACCATTTTTCCAACTTGAATAAGACAAGGAAAACATGGATTCAAGTTAGAAATGTTAGTTATTGTTGTTCTTGTTGTTGTTCTTGTTGTTCTTTTTGTTGTTGTTGTTTTTGTTGTTGTTGTTGTTGTTGTTGTTGTTGTTGTTGTTATTGTTCTTGTTATTCTTGTTCTTGTTCTAGTTGTTATTCTTGTTGTTCTTGTTATTGTTCTTATTGTTGCTTTTATTGTTGTTATTGTTGTTGTTGTTCTTATTGTTCTTCTTGTTGTTGTTATTGTTGTTGTTTATATTGTTGTTATTGCTTTTGTTGTTCTTGTTGTGGTTCTTGTTGTCCTTCTTGTTCTTGTTTTTGTTCTTGTTGTTTTTGTTGTTGTTGTTGTTATTGTTGTTGTTGTTGTTGTTCTACTACTGCATTTTATTTTATTTTATTAAAAGACATACAACAACGATTGTTTAAAGTAACAGTTGTAATAGGTTAAGACATACAACAACGGTTGTTTAAAGTAATCGTTGTGATAGGTTGCACATTACTTGACTTTTAATCACAATTGCACGATCGTGGTGGAAAGTATCATACATATAATCACACCTTACCTCACAGCATTTGGTAAGACGTGGTTGTATCCCTTTTCCCACCGTTATGAAAGGTGTTTTCATGAGTAGTGGATCCTGACAAAGTTCAACATCTTAGAGTGCAACACTGCAGTCACACCAGCTGAAACAAATATGAAATTGGTGAATTCATATGAAGAAAAAAAATATGGAGTAAATACCACCACATTCAGGAAGCTTGTAGGCTTTTTGAGGAAGTTGGGTCAAAGTAGGTCATACATTTTATATGTAGTTGGTTTAGTAAGCAACTTCATGAGCAACCCTCTCAAACAACACTTCAATGTTACAAAAAGGATAATGAGGTACATCAATGGCACACTTCACTATGGTCATTTCTTTCCCCAAGACAAAGGCAACAATAAATTCGAGTTGTATGGATTTTCTGATGCTGATTGGTGTGGAGACAAAATTGATAGGAGAAACACAACTAGATACATCTTCAAATTTCTAGGAGCACCTATGTCATGGTGCTTAAAGAATTAATCAGTGATTGCTTTATCCATTTGTGAAGCAGAATATGTTGTAGGTGTTGTTGCAGCTTGTTAAGCAAATTGGCTTCAATCATTGTTGAATGACATGATGATCAGGATAGAAGAGCAAATTAAACTGTAAATAGATAATAAATCAGGAATCAACCTAGCCAAAGTTTAGTTTCACATGGCAAGAGCAAACACATAGAAACTGGATTTCACTTTCTTACGGATCAAGTCTCCAAAGGGAAGCTTGAAGTTGTGTATTGTCTAAAGAACAAGTGGATTATATTCTCACTAAGGCCATTAAAAGATTGCAATTTTTAAAGTTGAGATGAGAACTTGGAGTTATAACGTTTGATAGATTAAATTAAGAAGGGATGTTGAGTGTAATCTAAGCCATCATAATGCTATGTTTTTAGTGAGGAAATTTAGTTAGAGTCTAAGCCATCATAATGCCATGTTTTTAGTGAGGAAATTTAGTTAGAGTCTAAGCCATCATAATGTGATGTTTTTAGTGAGGAAATTTAGTTAGAGTTAGTTATTTTTGGCTTGTTCTTAGTTTGTTATGAGTAGTTACTTGTTGAACAAGAAACACATGTTGTGTATATAAACAATCACTCAAACCTAATATAATTCAATCCTTCTTTCATTTCCAATAATCTTTCTCTTCTCCTTTTCTATTTTCCTCAACAAGATGATGGTGAATGATTACATTTTGATTTTGATTTTGAGAGAAGGAAAACAAGTCATTTTTATGATATTCTTAGTCATCTCATCTTCCTGTTCTTCACCGTAATCGAATTGAGGCTATGTTAGTTTTATCGAGCTCTACTATGAACGCCAATTGTATTCATTACAAGTATAATAATGTAGACTATATCAGTGATGTACTAGACTGGGATCTTTTGTTTGCTGATATGTGCATATCATGGTCCTTTTTCTAGTTACATGAATCATTTACCACTAATCCAACTCACCAAACATTTATGCTTTTGACTTATTAGTGGAGAAAGTGGAGTAACTCACTCCTCAAATCTAGAGAGTGTGGTAATGAATAAGTCTCAGGTGTCTCTTATCACACCACTCTACAAATAATACCTAATTCGATATAAGGCGAGTCCTTACAAATGCTTGTTTTTTTAAAAGTAAAAAAAAAAGAAATTGAGAAGAACTGAAATATGCCGCAACAATGAAAAAAAATACAAAAACAACAACCAACTTGATACATCACCAAAAAGAAGCCAACGAAAAACCAAACAAAGATGAAAGATGAAGAAGAAAGGAAAAAATCATAAGTACTAGAAATGATCACGGACTAGATCTCCCCATCCAAAGACCCGAAAAAAATTTCCACTGAACAGTAAAAACACTTTTAGATGAGGTCGAAGACATGCTATTAGCTCAAATTCTTATGCATACCAAAAACACTGGCCATAAGATAATTAAGTATTACAAGGAAAAATTGAAATACAAAAACACATGATCCTTCTATGTTGTCCTCATAATAGTTCTAATAAAATCATGTTCATGCGATACTTAAGGATTATGTGAGATCCTATTTAATAAATCTACTAACTATTCATTATATTAATGAGTGAAGCACATTTGTGATAGTTATTTAATAAATGTACCAATTATCGTGCAATTAACAACCGACTCATATCAACACGGAATCAAAAAGTATCCTTTAATCAAAACAATTTTTAAATTATTACTTAAACGGTAAATAAACACTGGGATGGTGCACATCTTGATCAATCAATCTATTTGGTTAACACATATAAACAAAATACTACAAACACCTTTATGCACACTCCATTTACCAAAAGTTTGGTTGGTTGTATCTTTTAGTCTTTGTAGACCATTTCTCTAAGTATGTTTGGTTGTATCTGTTGAAAAATAAATCAGATGTCTCAGCCATATTTCCAAAACTCTAAAGTGTCGTAGAAAAGTTCTTTAATTTACCTACTGTCTCTCTATACTCTGATAATGGAGGCGAATTCACTAAATTAAGATCTTTTCTAACTCAACAAGGAATACCTCTTCTTACAACACCTCACAAAAATGAATTAAATGCTACAGTTGAGAGAAGACATTGGCACATAGTCGAAACTGACCGCACCATTCTTCATCATGCTAAGCTACCATAAATTTTTTGGTCATTTTCCTTTGTTACTGCTGCATATTTTACTAAGAGATTACCTACACCTGTTCTTAATATGCAGTCAACTTATGAAGTCTTCCACAATAAATCAAACATTCATCACTTACACTCGTTTAGATGCCATTGCTTCCATTGGCTAAAACCTTACATCAAAAATAAACTGCAACAAAGATGCACACCATACATATTCATAGGTCACTCCCCCTCTCAATATGCATATCAATGTCTTGACCCTATAACAGGAAAAAAAATACTTCAAGACATTTATCATTCTTTGATGATCAATTCCCTATTAGACCATCACTTATCAATCTGTCCCAGCTGAGTCACTTAACCAAGGCAATACCTTGCCTCCATACCAGATCCTACATTCATAAACTTCAGAAAATCTGTTTCCAACTCAACAAAGTCAGAACTCACTAAATATTCCTAATGATGTCCTTGAACCAGAGGTTCCCTTCGATACTTTACTAGGTAACTCTCAATCAAACTCTCTTAACAGATTTAGGTAGTGCGCATGCGCACACAGGGACATGATTATCACCATATCCCAACACAACATTTTCAAACCAAAACGTATATTTGCTGCATCCAAACACCCCTTACTGTAAATTCTTGAACCATATAGTGTAAGGGAAGAAATGAAGCATAATCATATGAGACAAGTCATTTCATAAGAATTGGATGCACTAAATGGTAATGGTACATGGACTCTAGTTCCACCACAAAAGATCAAATTGTCGTAGGGTACATTTGAAACAATATGAATTTCAACATGCATGAAATTCCCAACAAAAGTTTAATGGATTCCAGTCTAGCTACTGGAGCAAATGTCCCATCAAAGTCCACTCCTTATATTTGAGTGTATCCTTGAGCAACTAACCTTGCCTCATTCCTTGTCACGTTACCATTTTCATCAAATTTGTTCTTGAATATCCACTTCGTACCAATGGCATTCACATCTTCAGGTCTAAATACTATTTCTCATATCTTGTTTCTTTTAAATTGCTCAAATTCTTCTTGCATAACATTGATCCAGAATTATTCATTCAGAGCTTTTTTTGTCGTACTTGGGTTCAATCTTAGAGATAAAGCATGAGTTGACAATACTTTCTTTGGATTTTGTTATAACTCCTTCATTAAGATTTCCTATGATATTCTCCATAGTATATTCTTCTGAACCCTGATTGATGGTCCTTTACTGATTTGAAGATCATCAGAATTTGTGATCTCAGGCACACTGTCGGACTCCTTGTTTGGGACATTATCTGGGACATCAGTTTGTTGAGGAGGAACCTCATCTTCTTCTTCTTTCTTATCTTCAGGAGTGACATCAATGACTACATTAATGGACTTCATCATAGCCTTATGTAACGTCGGTTTTTTGGTGACGCGACCACCTACCGCATGTTTGTGCTACTTTCTGATTTCTGTATTTATCCTATGAAGTTTGAAAGGAAGAGGAAGATATCTTAAACTAACCCTGCACGCAAGTGTTTTCTTTAACAGATGCTAAGAGATCGGGGATCGGGGTCTGGTTATATAAAGGAAAGATATTAACACCCAGAGTATCTATAGTAATCTATAGGAACCTTCTTTTTGCATGTATTTCTACTATTTTGAAATGCTTTCTTGTGTTTATCTGCTGTGGATTGGGAAAGTTTCTCCTTTGGGAGTGTTGAGAGAATGTTTTGTTGTTTTCGGGTTTTCTATTGTTTTTGGGAAGGTACCTGGACCTAGAATTTTTTATTTGTGTGCTCGCTAAGATTTCACAATCTTATGCCTACGTATTCCCGTAAAGAGAATTGGGAAATCAGAGCAATCGCAGTTCCTCCGATTCTATGGGAGGAAAGATGTTTGGTGTCTTGTTCAAAACCCAAGATTGAAGCTATTAGAGTATTTGTGTCTTGTTCAAAGCCCAAGATTGAAGCTAAAGGTTAACTGAGAGAGAATTTGTCATCTCTAAAGGGGAGATATCTCACCTATTTATCACAAAATGTTGAGAAATTGGTTATAAAGGGGAAGTTACTTTAACTGGGATGTATCGAACCCAGCAATGCCATAATTTCCTTTATAAGAGAAATGTCATGAAGGAAGAAGATTTAACTCAGTGTAGAGCAATGTCACTTTTTCCTTTATGAATCTTTCATGCTAAGAGAGGGGCATTGGCTTGGATGCGTAGAATCCAGAGGCTTGCCACTTACAGCTGTTAGATGAAAGAGGAATTTTAACCATTATAAAAGAGGGACTCCAACTTGGATTTTGAATCAACAAGTGTGCCACTTACAGAAATTTATTTGGGAAAAGGTTTTGATTGTTTGTTTTGATATGTGATGTATAGAAGGAGTATCTTCCTACACAGAGGGCTCATGGTCTCATCTGTGGGGATGATGGATTTTGTTCCTTGATCCAAGCCCAAGGTTGAAGCTAAAAATAGTTGAAAGCTGACTCCTCTGGGGAGAGTTTTATTTGAGTATCTTGTTTAAAGCCCAAGATGATGAAGCTGAAAAGTTTGAGTGTAGTTTCAAAGAAGACTGACTCAACTGGGGAGTATGATATTTGTCTTGTACAAAACCCAAGATTGAGGTTGATTGGGAAAATCATTATATGAAGCCTAAGAGGAGGCTGACTCTCGCTGAGGATTATTGAAATCCAAGAGAAGGTCTAAATTATATTGGGGAATCCAAAGGGAAACCACTCTTGCTGGGAATCGGGGAAGACTTGAAGTACCAAATATCATGAGGTTCTGATTTTGTTGAAGGTTTATTGATCGTAAATTGACCCTGGCTGGGATGTTTAAGGTGAAAGTTAAACCTTGTTGGGGGTCAAGGGAGTTTAAGGGTGAGTTTTAAAACAATCTTATAAGATTTTAACTCTGTTGGAGACTGGTGTATTGGTAAAATGATCAGGGTTTATCCTGTGCTTTTTAGGAAACCCGTGGGTCTTTGTGTTTAGTCAAAAAGAAGACTATGAGACTTTCAAAGTCTACTTGAATGAAACCCAAGAGGAGGCTGAGACTGTCCAAGTCTCATTAAGAAGAGATAAACTCTGTTTGGAAAGAGATCTTTGTATGATTCCCAAGAGGAGGTTGTTGGTTGAAGATCAACTTTTGAATCGTAGGATGTTCTGGGCTTTTGACTCTCCTGGGGATTGAACTAGTAGAGATAACTAATTTCTATCCTATGCTTTTAGGAAGCCTTTGAGTCCTTGTACTAAGCCCAAGAGGAGGCTGGGGAACTTTTAAGAAGCCTGGTGGTCCTTGTACTAAGCCCAAGAGAAGGTTGAGGATGCTTCTAGGAAGCCTATGGGTCCAAGCCGAAGAAAAGTTCAAGAAAGGTTTCACCGGGAATAATCCTTTCTTTGTTGAACAGTTCCAAGGTTTAAAGAAATTCAAAAGAGGTTTCACTGGGAATTAATCCTCTCCGGGGAAATGAATTTCTTGTATATGTTTCTAAGTTTTGACAGTCTTGAGAAAAGTTTCACCGAGAATAATGCCTTTCTTTGTTCCATATTTAATAAAGCCCAAGAGGAGGCGGGCTGTATTGAGAGAAGTTTCCTATTAGGGAACTAGTTATTGACTATGTTAGAAGTAACCTCTGATTTGACCTAAGTGTAGACCTAACTGCTGGGGAAAACTCTAGACAGATATGCACAAGTATACACAGATGAATAAATTAACAGGTATATAAACAAGTATGCATTGAATTGAAAGGATTTTGGGTCTTACACTCTGGAAAGAGGCCCAAGTGTATTGTGCTCTGTTGTGTTGACTATGAGTGTACGATTAGGGTTTTAAGAAATTGAATAAAATTTTGAGAAAACTTTGAGTTTGAATTTGAATTAAAAGAAAGTTGTTTTAAAAGGAAAGAAATGTTTGGGGCTTATAACTCAAAGAGAGACCCAAGTGGTCTAAGAGCAGTTTCACCGGGAATAATGCTCTTCTTAGTACTAATTTAAAACAGATAGATGATTTTGAAAATAGAGGTATAAGGCTTATAACTCAAGGAGAGGCCCGTGGAAGTTGTTTATTGTTTAAAACAAAGTTTATGTACAAAAGGTTGAGGCTTATACTCAAGGAGAGGCCCAGATGACTTATTTGAAAACAGTGATCGCACTGTGATACCGAAAGACGTTGTGGGACTTATACTATAGTAGAGACCCAAAATTTTATTTATGTACAATGGGGTTTGGGTCTTACACTCTATTAGAGGCCCAAAATTATTTGTAAAGAAGAAAAATGTGGCTTATACTCAAAGAGAGGCCCAAGGTATTCATTTTGAAAAGCGACGATCGCGCCGCGGTTTTGAAAACCACAGTAGGACTTATATAATGACTGAGGCCCAAATTATTTATGTAAAAAAAGGAATGGGTCTTACACTCTACAAAGAGGCCCAAAAGTGTTGTATGAAGGAGGAATGAGGCTTACAACTCAGAGAGAGGCCCAAGGTTTTATTTTGAAAAGCGACGATCGCGCCGCGGTTTTGAAAACCACAGTGGGACTTATACAATGACTGAGGCCCAAATTATTGATGTACAAAAAGGAATGGGTCTTACACTCTACAAAGAGGCCCAAAAATGTATCAAAAATGAATTTTAAAAAATTAAAATCAAAGGGAAACCCCTAATTTTAATTTAAAATTATTTTTCAAAGAAAAATCAAATAAAAATTATGAAAATTATAAAATATATTCAATAAACATGTTATGAACTTTGATAAATTTTTGAAAATTAATGTTTTATTCATATGAATGATTGAAATTCATTTGGTTTTGAAAAATCAAGAGAATGAACTATTTTAAAATGTTTAAAAACAATTAAAAAGAAATTCTTTACAAAAATTCAAAATATATTAAATATATAATATTTTTTTTATTTTTTGGTGGAAGAATATATTTTAACATATTTCAATCCAAAATGATTAAAAATCAGAGAGAAATTAATTTTTGAAATCAAGTAAAAAATAAAAGAAAAATTCAAATGTTCAAATATTTGAAAAAGGCGCCATGAACAAGTCATCTTCTTCGCGCGAGCTCTGGTTTTCCAGATATGCAAAACCCTCCATAACTCCCTCAATACGTAATGAAATGGAACAATTCAAACATCAATCTTGCTCGTTTTTAATCAAGGATTAAGATGGCACTATTTAATTTCATTTATTTTAAGTGTGGAGAGATTATCATGTATGAACACAGAAACCCTAGAATTTGCAAAAACTCTCATGAAATCCTAAACACGAATGAAACATAGCAATTGATTGAGGGTACAAAGGCTTGTTCTAGAACCTTCTGCACAACTTCTCTGTGAGCTTCTGAACTAAGTAGGAGAGATAACATCGAGATCCGAGGCGGAGTTTGCAACAATTGATCCACAATGTTGTATTCACTTTTCTGAATAAGCTTTAGCATTTCATTGTTGTTATTTACAAATTTCGTGTTGCTGGATTGACCGATTTGTTGGTTCGGAACTTCGACTTGAGGTTCCTTTTCTTTTGCAGGTTATCCAACTCCTCTGTTGAAGACTCGACCGCTCCGGCTAACCCGACTGATGTCACGATGTTCACAACGGATGCTAGTGTAATTTCTTTTCCATCCTTTATGGTAATCGCACTGTACTTATATGGAATAGCCTTTTCTGACTTGTATGGTATCGGACCTAGGAGGTAGATGACCACAGGGGCTTTTTGAACCTTTTGACCATCGTAGGCATTATGACAAGAGGAATCTTTGACTCATTGAACAGAGGAATTATGGTGCAAACATCCTTGGTAATTCCATGGTTGACAGGTTCTCTTCTATTGGAGACTATGACAATGGTTTTGTCTAGCAGCCCTTGGTCCTTGTTTTGAACAGGGAGAAAACCTTATACCATGTTGATTGATTCAGAATTCAAGCGTGGTTGAGTTTCCTTTCGGCCTAACTGATGCTGGAGAGTCGCTCGTACGAGGTAGCATCCTTGGTTACTTTTAGACGTATTCCACAACGTTCATAATTGTGAGGTGGTACCCGACCGTATCCATTTTGTATGCAGTGCATTCTTACCAGATCTGTTTCTAGTAAGCGGATGTCACAGCTTTGGTGTCTATCAGGATTTCCATTAGTTACGCTAACTTGTTGCGTGTCTTCGTCCTGGTAGATTGGAAGCCACCAGTGGTCCAACAGATGTTGAAGAGTTCTTTGTACAAGTGCACAACCTTGATCATTTTTGGAGCATTCTTTGTAGTCTTGATAATCATGAGGGGACAAGAAACTAAGTCTAACCTGCTTGGCATGCAATTCCACTAGACTGGTATTCATTAAGCGGATGTCAAAGATTTGAACCATGTTAAACTGATGATCATTCCTTTCATGGTAGTCTTGGATCCATCCGAGATCCATTTGACGCTGGAGGGCCTCTTGTACAAAAGAGCATCCCTGATTGTCTTTTGAGCAAATCGGGCAAGCGCTGTAATCGTGCTGCGGAAAATTGTAATACTGACTTTGTCTTGAATGCATTGCCACTAGATTGACGTTCATTGCACGAATGTCGTGGTTTTGAACAATGTTTGGATGTGCATGGGCCATGTTTACTTCACGAATCTTGTGATCCTGAATCCATCCCATATCCATTTGCTCTTAAAGAGGTGCTTGTACTATGGCACATCCTTGATTGTTCTTGGAACAAATATCACACTGATGATAGTTGTGAGATGGCATATGGCCGTACCTGCTCTGTCTGCAATGTATTTTCACCAAATTTGTTCCCAATATGCGTACATTGCGAATTTGATAACTGCTTCCAGGTTCTCCTTATATCAAATTCCCTGTAGTCTTCTCATGTTGCAGTAATGGGTTCATTTGAACATTTAGATTAGTATCCTTGAAAGATAAAACCCCATTTCTGACGAGTTTATGTACATCAGACTTGAAGCTGAGGCAATTCTCAATGTTATATCCTGATCCTCCTAGATGGTAAGGGCAAGTTAGATCTGCTTTGACCCAAAAAGGTGGATTTTCTGGTACTGTAGGAGGAGTCCTGGTTTGAACGTGCCCCTTGGCCAGCAGAAGTAGAAATAATTCTGCATATAACATTGGTATAGGGTCAAACCCTGGTGATCGTGTAGTACAATTGTTGTTATTGTACTATGAGCGAGCCTGCTGAAGAGGCTGTCGTTGCCTTTGCTAATACTGTTGTTGATTTGGTTGGATCTGAGCAACCTGAAGTTGATATGTCGAAGTTGGCGTTGGGTTGATAGCGGGAGTTACTGCTGCTACCGGTTGATACCTTCGCCTTTGCTTTCCCAGAGAGATATTACTGATATCTTGCTCTTTCTTCTTTTGGAAAGCACTACTGTATCTTTTAGTACTGCTGGATGGCTCTGCATCTTTGACCAATCGTCCTTCTTGGACTGCTTCCTCAAGGCGTACCCCCATGTTCACCATTTCAGTGAAGTCACTAGGTGCACTGGCAACCATTCGGTCATAATAAAACGAGCTCAACGTTTTCAGGAAGATTTTTGTCATTTCCTTTTCCTCGAGAGGAGGACAGATCTGGGGGACGATTTCATGCCATCTCTGAGCATATTCCTTGAAGGTTTATTTATCCTTTTGTGACATTGCTCTGAGCTGCTCCCTATCTGGTGCCATGTCCAAGTTGTATTTATACTGCTGAACGAAGGCTTCCCCGAGATATCTGAAAGTACTGATCTTGGTGCAGTTTAAACCCATATACCATTTGAGTGTGGCACCGATTAAACTATCTTAGAAGTAATGGATTAGTAGCTGTTGATTTTCTGTCTGGGTAGACATTTTCCAAGTATACATTACCAAATGACTTTGAGGGCAAGAGTTACATTTGTATTTTTCAAAGTCAAGCACCTTGAATTTGTGTGGTATCTTTACATTAGGGACCAAACAGATGTCGGCGGCATCTTTGCCAAACAAGTCATGTCCACGAATGGCATGCAGTTCCTTCTGCATTTCCAAGAATTGTTCTTGGAATTCATTCATCCTTTCATATATTTCTTCATTTCTTCCAGAAGCGGCCTGTGGGATCTGTTCCTCAGGGATAGTGTGTACCACCAGTTGTGGTATAGACATTACGGCAATAATTCTTGGCGCTTCAGTGACTTGAAGTTTGTAACCTGCAGAAGTTTCTGTTGTAACCCTTGCATCTTCATTTACCTGAAGTTTGTAACCTTCAGGTCTGGTGGTTCCTGTTACGGCTTCCGGGTCTTGAGTGACCGGTGGAATGTATCCCTCAGGTATAAAGTTGAGAGGCATGCCCCAGGGAAAACCTTTAGGCATGTTGTACTGAGGATGACTGCCAGGTGTCTCGAATGCTGGTGTGGATGCAATCTCTGAGATCACAGTCCTTTGATGTTGTTGTTCATGGGCTGCTGCCAGGGATTCCATGGTGTTGTGGAGTTTCTCCAAACTCTCCCCTAGATCTTTGATTTCTTCTCTCAGCTCTATGTTCTCTTCCTCGAGATCGTCCATTTTCTTTTGTCGATTGGCCTGAGTATTGTATGAATGAGACAGTTTGACTCTAGAGTGCGACACATATGTGAGACTTAATGACAAAGATGTGTTATGTAAGAATGATGAATGATATGCAAAGAATGATATATATTTTTTAGTTTTTGGTTTTCAAAAGAACTTTTAACAATTATATTGCAAATATTATACAGCGGGGAAGGCCCTTTTATTGAACTTGAAAGATTGCAGTATTTTACAGGGAAAAGTACAGTATTTTACAAAGTGCGAGAAGGAAAAATTAGGCCTATGGATCCCGAGTTTTCTCTGAGGAAAGTACAGATGCTGGTTCCTGAATTTTTCTTTTATTTGATCGGGCCCCTT
The DNA here is from genome assembly GCA_022829125.1 of Lathyrus tuberosus. Lineage (NCBI taxonomy): Eukaryota > Viridiplantae > Streptophyta > Magnoliopsida > Fabales > Fabaceae > Lathyrus > Lathyrus tuberosus. The sequence goes on from JALAZF010000040.1 coordinate 17,580,553, forward strand.
CAGCCGTTGTCGGGTCGACGATCCTTTGCCAAATGAAATGAGAGAGCAAATTTCTTCGTTCCTCCTGACTTTCTATAGCATGCTGCTCTAGTATCTCAATCAGAGCATCCTTTTCCTTTAGCAGTTCCTGAATCTTGGTACATTCCAAATTAAGAATCTAGTACTTATTCTTCCAAGAGTTCTTCTCACGTTGGACTTTGTTAAGAGCGATCTAGAGTTTTCCCGTATCAGACATGAAATAAAGGACATATTCCTTCAAGGGAATAACTTCTTGATGAGGGTAAGGCATCTTCAGTTTAATGGCTCTAGTTTGCACTCAGTGGAGCTAAGGCTCTGCAGAGATGCAATTTGGCCTCCCTAGGGACTCTTTCCCCTTCCTGTGAACAAGTTGCGAGGCATGCACTATTTCTTTCTTTAGTGCCCTGTCATTTTCTCATTCCTTGAAGAAAAGACCTTCCAGATGAACATTATAGGGGATATTCTTCATCGGGTATCCAAGTTGACGGCGAGCCAAAATTGGATGGTAGTTGATTCCTCCCCTAGTACCAATGAGGGGTACATTGGGGAAATTTCCACATTTGTTAATGATTTTTATTCTGTCATAGATCTGATTGTACCAATCTATGTCAGAATTGGTAAGAGACATAATCTTCTACGACTATCGCAGACTACTCTTGTGATCCCAAAAAGCAGCAGACTTGGGTAAGTGGGAAATAAACCATTTGTAGAGCAATGATACACAGCATGTGATCATTCCTCCATTGTACAAATTCCTTAAGTGTACAGAATGATAAGCATCTACGAGCAAGGTTGGGACTAGGTTCCTAATTAAGAATATCTTAAAAGCATTGGTGTCGACGAAGTTGTCAATGTTGGGAAAGAGGAATAACCCATATATGAGCAGAACAAAGATATCTTTGAAAGCGGTTACATTTCCTATACTAGCAAAGTATAGAGCTTTCTCCATCAGGAATTTAGCTGGTAAACCATGGATTCCTTCCTTGGTGGTCATGTGAGTCCTGATATCTGACTTTTCCAAAGAGATTGCTTTTGCAATGGCTTGATCTTTTGGAATTTCTTTTAGTCCAAAAAATGGATCTTGATCAGTGATAGGTAAATCAATCAGTTGAGAGTACTCTTCCAGTGTGGGTGTGAGCTGGTAGTCTGGAAAAGTGAAGCAGTGGTATACTGGATCGTAGAACTGAACCAGTGTAGACAGGATTCCTTTAACCATGTTGACCTTCAAAAGAGACAACAGTCCTCCATGCTTAGCTCTGAAAGCCTCGGGATTAGTAATCATCCTTCCCAATTTCCTCAGGTCTTCTAGTTTTGGAACCTTGAAGGTGTACTTGTGCATTTTTCTTCTACCGAAATCCATAAAGCAACCTATGATATTTGCAATTATTGTTTCAGTTCTTTTAGAAAAAAGATTTTTCTTGTTTAAAAAAAAAGAATTTTTTAATGAATGCATGAATGCAGCAAACAAAAACATTTGAAAACATGGGTTTAGGGGTTCATCGTCACGAGCATAGAGCCATGGATCTACCCATCCCCAAGGTGTGTACTAGAGGTTAAATTTTGTACTTGTAGAACGGGTTCTAACAAAGGTTCCCAAAATCATTGACCCCTCTTAAGGATATTAACAGCAAACCGACTGACTCATGAGAGCTGTAATATCCCAAGATAAATCTCCTTTGAGTGTAGTATCGCATATCAACTATTCCCGATAGTCACCGTACTACCTAATGGTCAAATGGTTAAATGTTTACTAATCCTCAGTTTCAAGGGTAACCCAATGGGAAAAAATAATGCTTTCACGACTTGCTTGTTCAACATTGGTAATTCCACGCGGGTACCTCCACTGATTCGGTGGACTCTCAAGTTAGCTTGGTCGGGATTCACTCCCTATAAGCCTCCCTGAATACGCCACCATTTATCTTAATGTTCTCTCGGACTCACCACATGCGTATTAATCGCATTCCCAAATAACAATAATGTAAACAAGGATATCAAGTAATATGACAGCAGATGATATATAAAAAATGAGAACGAGAGTAAGATAGCAGAGAGAAATAAAATAAAATAAATGCAGAGCAAGGCCTAGACCTGTTACGAAATCTAATCTTGAAATCTCCAACAGAGTCGCCATTTTTCTATAGCGTCGATTTTTTGGTGACGCGACCACCAACCGCATGTTTGTTCTACTTTCTGATTTCTGTATTTATCCTATGAAGCTTGAAAGGAAGGGGAATATATCTTAAACTAACCCTGCACGCAAGTATTTTGTTTAACACATGCTAAGAGATCGGGGATCGGGGTCTGGTTATACAAAGGGAAGCTATTAACACCTAAAGTATCTAGAGTAATCTATAGGAACCTTCTTTTTGCATGTATTTCTACTATTTTGAAATGCTTTCTTGAGTTTATCTGCTGTGGAATGGGAAAGTTTCTCCTTTGGGAGGGTTGAGAGAATGTTTTTGTTGTTTTCGGGTTTTCTATTGTTTTTGGGAAGGTACCTGGACCTATAATTTTTTATTTGTGTGCTAGCTAAGATTTTGTAATCTTATGCCTACGTATTCCCGTAAAGAGAATTGGGAAATCAGAGCAATCATAGTTCCTCCTATTCTATGGGAGGAAAGATATTTGGTGTCTTGTTCAAAGCCCAAGATTGAAGCTATTAGAGTATTTGTGTCTTGTTCAAAGCCCAAGATTGAAGCTAAAGGTTTAGTGAGAGAGAATTTGTCATCTTTAAAGGGGAGATATCTCACCTATTTATCACAAAATGTTGAGAAATTGGTTATAAAGGGGAAGTTACTTTAACTGAGATGTATGGAACCCAACAATGCCATAATTTCCTTTATAAGAGAAATGTCATGAAGGAAAAAGCTTTAACTCAGTGTAGAGCAATGTCACTTTTCCCTTTATGAATCTTTCATGCTAAGAGAGGCACATTGGCTTGGATGTGTAGAATCCAGAGGCATACCACTTACAACTGTTAGATGAATGAGGAATTTTAACCATGATAAAAGGGGGTCTCTAGCTTGGATTTTGAATCAAAAAGTGTGCCACTTACAACAATTTATCTTGGAAAAGGTTTTGATTGTTTATTTTGATATATGATGTATAAAAGGGATATCTTCCTACAGAGAGGGCACATGGTCTCATCTGTGGGAATGATGGATTTTGTGCCTTGATCCAAGCCCAAGGTTGAAGCTAAAAAGGGTTGAAAGCTGACTCCTCTGGGGAGAGTTTTATTTGAGTATCTTGTTTGAAGCCCAAGATGATGAAGATGAAAAGTTTGAGTGTAGTTTCAAAGAATACTGGCACAACTGGGGAGTATGATATTTGCCTTGTACAAAGCCCAAGATTGAGGCTAATTGGGAGAATCATTATATTAAGCCTAAGAGGAGGCTGACTCTCGCTGAGGATTATTGAAATCCAGGGGAAGGTCTAAATTGTATTGAGGAATCCAAAGGGAAACTACTCTTGCTGGGAATCAGGGAAGAGTTGAAGTACCAAATGCCATGAGGTTCTGATTCTGTTGAAGGTTTATTGATGCTAAATTCACCCTGGATGGAATGTTTAAGGTGAAAGTTAAACCTTCTTGGGGTGAGGGGAGTTTAAGGGTGAGTTTTAAAAAAACCTTAGAAGTTTTTAACTCTGTTGGAGACTGGTGTATTGGTAAAATGATCAGGGTTTATCCTGTGCATTTTAGGAAACCTGTGGGTCTTTGTGTTTAGTCAAAAAAAAAGACTATTAGACTTTCAAAGTCTACTTGAATGAAGCCCAAGAGGAGGCTGAGACTATCTAAGTCTCATTAAGAAGAGATAAACTCTGGTTGGAAAGAGATCTTTGTATGATGCCCAAGAGGAGGTTGTTGGTTGAAGATCAACTTTTGAATGGTAGGATGTTCTGGGCTTTTGACTCTCCTGGGGATTAAACTAGTAGAGATAACTAATTTATATCCTATGCTTTTAGGAAGCCTTTGAGTCCTTGTACTAAGCACAAGAGGAGGATGGGGAACTTTTAAGAAGCCTGGTGGTTCTTGTACTAAGCCCAAGAGGAGGTTGGGGATGCTTCTAGGAAGCCTGTGAGTCCAAGCCTAAGAAAAGTTCAAGAAAGGTTTCACCGGGAATAATCCTTTCTTTGTTGAACAGTTCCAAGGTTTAAAGAAATTCAAAATAGGTTTCACTGGGAATTAATCCTCTCTGGGGAAATGAATTTCTTGTATATGTTTCTAAGTTTTGACAGTCTTGAGAAAAGTTTCACTGGGAATAATGCCTTTCTCTGTTTCATATTGAATAAATCCCAAGAGGAGGCAGACTGTATTGAGGGAAGTTTCCTATGAGGGAACTAGATATTGACTATGTTAGAAGTAACCTCTGGTTTGACCTAAGTGTAGACCTAATTGCTGGGGAAAACTCTAGACAGATATGCACAAGTATACACAGATGAATAAATTAACAGGTATATAAACAAGTATGCATTGACTTGAAAGGATGTTAGGTCTTACACTCTGGAAAGAGGCCCAAGTGTATTGTGATTTGTTGTGTTGACTATGACTGTATGATTAGGGTTTTAAGAAATTGAAAAAAGTTTTGAAAAAACTTTGAGTTTGAGTTTGAATTAAAAGAAAGTTGTTTTAAAATGAACGAAATGTTTGGGGCTTATAACTCAAAGAGAGGCCCAAGTGGTCTAAGAGCAGTTTCACCGTGAATAATGCTCCTCTTAGTACCAGTTTAAAACAGCTAGATGATTTTTAAAACAGAGGTATGGGGCTTATAACTCAAGGAGAGGCCCGTGGAAGTTGTTTGTTGTTTAAAATAAAGTTTATGTACAAAAGGTTGGGGCTTATACTCAAGGAGAGGCCCAGATGACTCTGAAAACAGTGATCGCACTGTGATACCGAAAGACGTTGTGGGACTTATACTATAGTAGAGGCCCAAAATTTATTTATGTACAAAGGGTTTTGGGTTTTACACTCTATTAGAGGCCCAAAAGTATTTGTAAAGAAGAAAAATGGGGCTTATACTCAAAGAGAGGCCCAAGGTTTTCATTTTGAAAAGCGACGGTCACGCCGCGGTTTTGAAAACCACAGTGGGACTTATACAATGATTTGGGGCCAAATTATTTATGTACAAAAAGAAATGGGTCTTACTGTACTCTACAAAGAGGCCCAAAAGTGTTGTATGAAGGAGGAATGGGGCTTACAACTCAGAGAGAGGCCCAAAGTTTTATTTTGAAAAGCGACGATCGCGCCACGGTTTTGAAAACCACAGTGGGACTTATACAATGATTGAGGCCCAAATTATTTATGTACAAAAAGGAATGGGTCTTACACTCTACAAAGAGGCCCAAAAGTGTATCAAAAATGAATTTTGAAAAATTAAAATCAAAGGGAAACCCTAATTTTAATTTAAAATTTATTTTTCAAAGAAAAATCAAATAAAAATGATGAAAAATATAAAATATATTCAATCAACGTGTTATGAACTTTGATAAATTTTTAAAAATTAATTTTTTATTCATATGATTGCTTGAAATTCATTTGGTTTTGTAAAATCAAGAGAATGAACTCTTTTAAAATGTTTAAAAACAATTAAAAACAAATTCTTTACAAAAATTCAAAATATATTAAATAAATAATATTTTTTTATTTTTTGGTGGAATAAAATATTTTATCATATTTGTGAATTTTGAAAAAAAGAATCAATCCAAAATGATTAAAAATCAGAGAGAAATTAATTTTTGAAATCAATTAAAAAATAAAAGAAAAATTCAAATATTCAAATATTTGAAAAAGGCGCCAAGAAAAAGTCATCTTCTTCGCGCGAGCTCTGCTTTTCCAGATTTGCAAAACCCTTCATAACTCCCTCAATACGTAATTAAATGGAACGATTCAAACATCAATCTTGCTAGTTTTTAATCAAGGATTAAGATAGTACCATTTAATTTCATATATTTTAAGTGTGGAGAGAGTTATCATGTATGAACACAGAAACCCTAGAATTTGCAAAAACTATCATGAAATCCTAAACACGAATGAAACATAGCAATTGATTGAGGGTTATCACTCTATGAACTACCAGAAGCATGTTGGTAACTTGAAAACAAATTTATGATACATGTAGTATAGAGTTTGAGAGCTTCAGGCTTACTTGTGCAAGAGGAATTCAAATTCTGATGCAGAGGTGTTACAGATGTTATGTGATGATCTAGATAGCTTCAATGAACCTTATGTAAGGTGTGTAGATGCTTGTAATTGATTGGAAACACCTGTAACTTGTTGTGGTATCCCAACTGCAACTTGGCTCAAGTGTGACTTGAAGGTTTGTAATTCTGATGTTACAGATGATGGAGAAGTGTTTGGATAGCTTCTATATGATATATATATATATATATATGAGGTGTCTACACCATTAGTTTTGATAGAATTGTTTCCTATTGAAAAATTCAAAAGTTACTTGAAAAAGAAGCAAATTCTGGTTTTGGAGAGTGAAGTGAAGGAAAACATGAATTGCTATGTTTTGGTGTGTTCAAATCAGTCACAAATGACCTATATTTATAGTAGAGGAAGTTTGTATTTGAAGGAATAGTGAATGGAGGCTGGATCACCCTCTTATCCAATGGATTTTGTCAAGTAGCCAAAGTCTCCTCTAGCCATTGACTTGGGCCAAACTTTGCAGGTTTAGGTCCTCTGATCTTTGGAGAAATCTTGACTCATTTGGACTGCCTTGTAACTGATCCATGCCACCTCTATGTATCACATAAATGCTTGATGCCAAATTTGAATTTCAAGGTTCATGTCATGATGATTTTGCACGTGCCTAGTTGAATTCTTGACTCCTTGATCAAGTAACAAGTGAGTCATCAGAAGTTTTGTGTTTTTGGAAGCTGAAAAAGTTGGCAAAGTGGCAAAACTTGAAAGAGGAAATCGTGTGGCACAAGTCATGTATCCATTCTGTTCTGTAAGCAGGGTGAAAAATGCCATTTTGGGAAGCTTATAACTTCTTGCTCAAGTTGAATCATGGGAGGCTTTTGTACTTTTTAGAAAGCCCATATATCATACTTCAACTTTGATGTTTAACTTTGGTCTTGAATCATCTTGGATCATGATGGAAAATGCCTCCAAAGTTGGACAAATCATGAAACAGATTCTTTCTCAAATTTTTCTAAGTGTTTGAAAATGTCCATTTCTCATTTTTTGTGTTTTTAATCAATCCATAACTCAAAATCCATAAAGATTTGGGATATGGTGTAGTTGACAATCTTGTAGTATGTAATGAGAGCTTTCATTTGAGATTTGGATGGAAGAAAAAGGTTACTTGGATCACAAGTTATGGTCTTGCAAAGTTGGGTAAAAAATCACTTTTTTTCATGACTTAGTGAAAATTCAAGTTTCTTAAGGTTGCCCCTTTTGCAAGTAACCCCACTTTTCTTGATTTTTCTTGATGTATGATGATCAAAACCATAAGTTAACATTGTTTTTTACTTGAAGAAGCCAGGTTTGTCAAATAATCTCAAAAGTCAAACTTAGTTTTTGGGCCTAGTTGACTTTTTATCAGATGAATCTCAAACTTTGTGATCCTTTGTGAAATCAAGTTCTTGGCCTAATTCAAACCTAATGGATGGATTCCATAGGTGTTCTTAGAGTTTCTTGAATCATGTACCAAGGTTTGAGATCATGTCTTGGTCACAAGACAAAGGCATGGTTGACTTTTTCTCAAAAACCCTAGTTTGTGGTCCAGATGAATTTGAATCCCTATATTGCTCATAAATCAAGTCCTTTGTGTCAACTTGAATTTGTAAGAGGATCAATATGAGATATTTGAGGTCTTCAAAACATTCCTTGAGGTTTTGGCTCATGTCTTGCTCCAAAAGTCAACTTAGGGGTGAATTAGGTCAAGAAACCCTAATTCTTGATTTTTGATGAATGCATCCCCTGAGGCTACTTTGAACTTATGATTGGATCCATGAGGTCCCTTTGAACTTCTTTAGTGATGTTTTAAATTATTGGCTCATGCCCAGATGAAAATTTCCCTCTGGAGGCCCTGGTCGACCAAAACCCTAATTTGATGACACTGATGATCTTGAGGCTTGATTAACTTCAGATGTTGCATTTTTGTGCTAGATTCTTGGTATGGGATACCTCTTGATCCTTCATGGATGTTTGAGAGTTTTGACAAGCTGAAGATCATGATCATTCTTGATTGATCCTTTGTCTGAGTACTCTGAGAGGGTCCAAAACCCTAATTCTTGATTGAGGTGAATGCTCAACAATCTTTGACAGGATGGATGAGGCATGAAGGTACGTACATATTGTGGTGATGATTTGCACAATTTTGGGAAATCTTGTGGTCAAAATTTAGGGTATGACACCTTGGTGTGTAGGTTAAACACTCTATAAGCTCTGTTGTTAGTAAAGTATCCAAGGATGATTTATTCGTCATTCTTAGGGTCCATCTTTCTTCATTGCTCTCTATCTTCTAGGATGTAGCATTTGCTCCCAAAAACATGAACTTACTTGACATTTGGAATTCTTCCTTTCCATAACTCATAAAGAGACTCTTTAGTCCCTGATCTAATGGTCACTCGATTATGAATGTGGTAGGTTGTGTTCATTGCTTCAGCCGAGAAACAGTAAGGCAATTTCTTGGCATGTAATATAACTCTGGTTGACTCTTGCAGAGTCCTATTCTTCCTCTCCACACCCCCATTTTGCTGAGGAGTGATAGGAGCAGAAAATTCATGACCAATTCCTTCTAAAGTACAATACTCACAGAACTTTGAATTTTCAAATTTTGTGCAATGGTCCTTCTGATTTTAACTGTCCAAACTCTTTTTCCTCTTTGAAGAAGTTGACATAGCTCTTTGAAAACCTCGAAAGTATCAAACTTTTCTCTAATGAATTTAATCCAAGTGAACCTTAAGAATTCATCCACACACACAAAGACATACATTTTCCTTCCTGACTTTCTACTTGCATAGGCCCCATTAAATCTATATGAAATAGTTCAAGAACTTTTGTTGTGGCGAGATGCTGGAGCTTCTTGTGAGGCATCTTAGTCTGTTTGCTTATCTAGAAATCTCCACAAACTTTGCCTTCTTCAATCTTGAGTTTAGGCAACCCCTTAACAGCTTCTTCTGAAACAATTTTTTTATGCTCTTAAGATTGAGGTGACCAAGTTTATGATGCCATAACTTAGTCTTATCAAATTTTTTCATCAGACATGATGAGGGATTTCTTCTATCTTGAGACATCCACAAATATAAATTATTCTTTGACCTTGAATCTTTCATAACCACTTTTTGACCTTTATTGGAAATAATGTATTCTCATTTGTTGAAGCTCAAATTAAGATCTTGATCACACAATTGACTTATACTTATCAAGTTATCAGTCAGCCCTTCTACCAGCACAACATTCTCTAGGCTAGGAAGACCATGATAAACGAGTTTGCCTATGCCCTTGATTCTAACTTTTTCACCATCACCAAAAGTGACATAACTGTTTGAGTATTGTTTTATCTCTTCAAGATAAGTCTTTTCGCATGTCATGTGTCTGGAGCACCACTATCAAAGTACCAATCCTCTCTAGAAGAGACTCTAAGGGATGTGTGAGCTATGAGACTTGGTACTTCCCTTTTAGGTTTCCACACCTTTTTCAAATTAACTTTCTTTTCTTTCCTATTGGGCCTAGGTTGACTATGAGGTTGAGGATAACCATATAGTTTATATCAATTAGGCCTTACATGCACATATCTATCGCAGTGATGACATCTTCTATCAGAGTTCCTATAACTCCTGTGATGAGGATGCACATGTTGAGCACGATGCTGAGGCATGTGTTCCAACCTTTTAAACTCAGTTTTCTTCCTAGGAGAAACTTTAACCTTTTTTTTTTATGAAACTGTAGTCAAATCCTACAACCTTCAAATTTACTTTCAAGACATCATCCACAACATCTGAATTTTTGTTTACCATGTATACTGATTCAGGTATTTTTTTCAACTTTGGTCTTGAACAATATACCCTCTTTTTCCAACCCAGATATGGTTGACCTAAGATTCTCATTTTCTTGGAAAAGAATACTTATAGTTTTCTTATGTTTCTCTTCTCTTAACTAAGAAGCATTCCTTTCAGTAAGTAATTCTCTGAAGGATTCAGAAAGCTCACCTGTTCTCAAAACTGATTCATCAGACTCACGACTATAATTATATTTTCCAGTGAATGCCTTCACCTTATTTGATCCTTCTCTTTTGCTTTCATCATCAGATTGTGACCAAGATACATAGAACCCCTTCTTTAGATTCTTCAGAAAGGTAGGACATTCTCCTCTAAAGTGTTCATAACCTTCACATTCAAAGCACTGAGTTCCTTTACCATCATTTGGTTTATCTTCACTTCTGCCTTTGTTCTGGGAAATGAAGTTGGACCTCTTGTCTTGGAAATTTGTCCTCCATTTTCTGTCCAGATATTTCAAGGAATTGTTGAATTTTTTTTTCCAAGAAGAGCTATATCTTTTGCCAAGATTTCTTCTTTTCCATCTGGACTTCCAAATTGCTCAGTGTTGGATACAAAGGTTGTACCTTTGTTCTTCTAATTTTTAACTTGCCATTGATGGACATCTCAAAGGTTTGTATTGAACCGATGAGTTCATCGACCTTTATACTGATTAGGTCTTGAGCTTCTTCAATAGAAGTCACTTTCATATCAAACCTCTTAGGCATATTTTCACTTTCATATCTGAGAATCTTTCTAGCAAGATTTTCTTCAGACATATTTTTACCTAAGGCAAAGGATGTGTTGGAAATTCCATGCAATCTGATGTGAAACTCACTCACTGTTTAATCTCAATTCATCCTCAGGCTCTCAAATTTTGTTGTTAGGAGCTGCAACCTAGACATACGAACCTTGTATGTGCCTTCATATGCAGTTATCAGAATCTCCCATGTTTTTTTAGCTTCTGAACATGTGTTGATCAGCCTGAACATGTTCTTGTCCACACCATTAAAAATCACATTGGATTTCCCAAGGGCTTCATCATCTTCAGCATCAATCCAATCAACCTCTAATTTTAGGTTGGTTGTTCCATCTTTAGAGGTAATCATTGAATGTTTCCATCCCTTTATCACATCTTTCCATGCTTTGTTTCCCAAGGATTTGAGAAAAGTCACAATCATCACCTTCGAATAATCATAATTTATGTCATCCAAAATAGGTGGGTTGTTGACTGATCCTCCATCTTTAATTCTCTCCATTTGAGCATAATTTATCTTCCCTGGAGCTCACCCAATATACTAGGGTGCCTACTCTGATGACAATTAAAATTTTATTCCTTAGGGGGCCACATGTCGAACTCGATGTTTCGACAACCGGTTCAACAAGATACACTAGAACCACTACAATAACAAATACAACATGATGGAGTAGAAAAGAAATAAAGAACATAATCAATTGTTTACCCAAATCGGTGAAACCACACCAACGTTTGGGGGGCTGAGTCCACAACTCCAAAAAAAAATTGACTATTAGTAGCTTAGTACAATTAGACTTACAAGAAATAACAAACCTTATGTTGTTCAACGCCTCTTCCTAACAATACCCAATGACTTTCTATTTAGAGCCTACCCCTAAACATAAGAACCTACTCACTTTCTTCTATATCACACAACCCATGATAGGAGATAACAATCACTAAATCCTAGTGATCAACTTCAATCTAACAAAATGGATGATGTTGAATATTACAACTCAACTAGACAAACATTGTATGACAAGTTAGTGAAACATAGATGTGTACATAGTAATGTTGAATTTACAACTCAATTAGACAAAACTTATATGCCAAGTTATTAAAACATAGAGGTTTACATAAAAATAACAAGGACTTTTTTAAACCCTAACACTCTAAGATCTTCAATGCGAATTCTTGTTTTCCAATGTAGGTTTGATCTCCTTATATAGCAAAACAACTCTGGGCTCTTTTCTTGTGGATATGCAGTTATCACTACTACGGGAAACATATACAACAACGGTTGGAAAAGGGATAACATCACGCGTGACCTGTGTAACACCCCAATTTAAATTATTAATCGTCGTGTTATTATTTATGTTTGTTGGGCCTGGTTAAGGGTGAGTGATGGGTAGTGCCTTAGTGAATTAATGAGAATTAAGACGTTAGTTAATAATAAGGATAGTGATGCGAAAATAATAATATTAATATGGTTAATATTAGTGTTATTATTATTATTCTTGTTATTATCATTATTATTATTAGGATTATTATTATCAATATTATTTTATTATTAATTAAATAAATAAAACCTGATTAAAGAGAATTAAGGGGAGTTTAGTGGACTAAGGTGGTTTTCACGTAAAACAAGAATTTGAGAGAAGGAAGAACAAGGAAGGGGAAGGGGTGCTAGAGCAAGGATTTCTTCCCAATTTTTCTAGATTTCTGAACAATTCGAGGTAAGGGGGAGAACGGGTTCATATTTGGTGATTAATTCGTATAAGGGTAGTGGGGAGTCCTTAACCCCGTAGGAAGTTTCGTATGCAAAAATGTGTATGCAAAAATGTTGTGTTGTTGATTTGTTGTGTATGTCTGATATGATGAAATCGTGCATGAATCGATTTGTGTTAACATTATTTCTGTTGTTGTTGCTGTTGTATGAACACTTCTGTAGCAGGCCTGTTTTGACCCAAATTGGGAGAACGATTTGGAATCTAAGACCTATAATTCATGTAGTAATAATAGGTGAAAATGTAAGAGGAAAGTATAAGTCCTAAAATTGATGTAGAAACACTTTTAGGACTGTTTTGGGAGTGAAGAAGTGTAGATTTCGTAGCAGAACTCAGACTGGTGTGGAGAATTAGATTTTTTGTAATAGATCTGGCCATACGCGTATCAGGTAAGGCGATACGCGTATGGGATGGCCAATACGCAACAATACGCGTATGGAAGGCTACGTATTACGCGTAACAGGAGGGTGGTACGCGTAATGGGTTGAATTTGAGAAATTCAGTGGGAAAATGTCTTTGTCCGTACGCATACGGCTTAAGGCATTACGCGTAAGGACTTGGGCACTGTGAGGCAATATGCGTATGAAGAGAGGCATTACATGTATGGATTGGGCGAGCAAGCTGGCAATACGCGTATGGCACAGGGCAATACGCGTATGGCCAGCGAGAGTGCAGAATTTCACCGTTTTGCGATTTCTTTCCCGTTTTCGCGTCTGATTCGGTTTCTCTTGGTTTGAGAGGTTGGGATTGGGAGTCAGATGTTGAGTAATACACAGTTAGTGAGGAAACTAATTAATTTTATAATTTTTAGGAATTAATTAGTGTTTGGTGAATTATGGTGGCTTGTGAGGGTTCAATGATTATGGTGCAAGTGGGAACGATTAGGTGTCTCATGTGTGATCAGGAGGATCGTAACTATGTATGTATATTATTATACATGTGTGTTATATGTATGTTTGTTGTGATCAGGAGGATCGTGAATTTGTTTATCAGTTATTATACGTGTGTGTTATATGTATGTTTGTTGTGATTAGTAGGATCGTGTAGATGTATGAATGTGTCATACATGTGTTGTAATGTGCATTGAGTCATGCATACATATTATTGGTGGGATGAAATCATTGCTCAGGAGGAGTGTATGTGATTCATCCGAACTCCCTTGAGGAGTGTGGTGGGATAAATCATTGCCAAGTAGGGGTGTATGTGATTTATTCGGGTTCGATTGAATGAACCATGGTGATGTTGGTACCACATGCATTGCATTGTTAGTTGTTGATTGTTGGTGATTGAATTTGACAGTAGGTCGTGATTATATGTTGTTGTTGTTGGCGTGAGATACTACTTCCTTATATGTATTATTTGCCTTTTTATATTAAATATAGTTCTCACCCCTCTGTTGTTGTTGTGTCTGTGCTTCTTCGGAAGTACAGATATTCAGGTGCCAGGTTAGTGCTTGGAGCTTGTGTAGCTTGTTCGAGTTTAGAGAGTCGCTCTGATACGTAACACGGGATTTGGGGGTTTTTACCATTGGTTTTATGTTGTATACTTGTTACGTATCTTTCAATTGATGAATATTAAGGTGGACCACGATTATGTGGAGTTTTTGGTGTTATAGGCAGATGGCCGTAAATCGAATAATTGAATAAATTTTCCGCTGTTTGATTTTATTAAAATAAAGGAGATTTGTTTTGTTGATTTTAAAATGTAGCATCTTACTTTGGTGTGCAAACTCTGATTTATTTCATATATTTTGTTTATTTTGAAAAATGGAAAAGTGGGGTGTTACAATTGGTATCAGAGCAGGTCGGTCCGTCCGGCCAGGTTGTCTAGTATGAGTCGTGTCGTGGTATGCAACATGTGTGTAGAACACTGTCGGTACGTGCTTGTTTTCTAACCGATTGGTTGCAGGAGTTGAGGTTGAGATAAGTGGGGGAGAAGCTGGTGTTTCTCCAGGATGCTTCCACTCTGGAAGGACGGATTGGTAAGTAATGGAGTGTTATCATAGTTGGTGAGGGAGGGTCTATACTTCATCAGGATGATCGGCTGTCTATGAAAAAATTAGGGAACTGATCACCCTCAATCTATTATTGATAGTAGTCGGAATCAAGATGAATGGATAGATGCGCCTTGACAATTAAGATAACATGTGATGTGGAAGATGGTTGTGGTGAGTCGGTATGGATCTTTATTATCTGAAGAAGCTGTAGAAGAGAAGTATTGTCGGTCGATCAAGTTGAAGGATGTCTCCGAGGGAGGACAATCGGGTATTGTTGGTGATCGCTTTTCAGTGAGTAGAGAACAAGGTGATGGCTAGAGAGATGCCGGTGTTGGGTAATCCTTGATGTCTTTCTGAGGTGTGGATCTGAATTGGATAATGGTAGGGAACTTGTATTGTGGTGTGCTGAGCGAACGGGTGAATATTTATCAGGAGAAGCCTCAGTGTATTAACGTTCGTGTTGTGACGAGTTAGTAGTGAAGTTGCACGTGTCGAGTTTCTGGTTGTTTGTGAATTTCTTTTTGGATTTATTTTCAGGCGAGATAAGTGGATCATAGGCACGTTAAGAAGATAGAGGTGATTATTGATCCAACACTTGGTACAAGTCCGATGTTATTGACTCCGTACGGAAAGTAGATGCAGGGTGTATTTGTGGAGTATATGAATTGAACCGTCAGGATTTGTTGATGATGTTTGAGTATTCCGAATCGGAGGAAAATCACGCAGAGCATATGAGAATTGCTTTGTAGGTGCAGAAGGATAATGAATTGTTCGCAAGTTTCGAATTGGGAGTTTTGATTGTAAACGGTGAGTTTATTGGAACAAGTTTTTTTTGTGTGAGGGTATTGTGGTAGATCCATCGGGAAATTAGCGCAGTGCTTCGGTGGAAAACCTTTGAAGACAGTGACAGAGATTAAGAGTGTCTTGGACTTAGTAGGTCATTATTGAAGATTCTTATATCAGAAAATGAGGCGGATTAGAGGTTTTGGTATGTTGGTCAGGTCGGGATGTCTCTGAGGGAAAAACTCTTGGCGACGAAACCAAGATGTTTGCTATGTTTATGATAGTATCGTGCTAGAATTGGCAGGAAAGCCACAGTAAAGGGCTGCCCGTTGTGCATGATTCCCAGATGTGGTTCCGGATGGAATAACAAGCGTGATGTGTATAAGGGTATTGAGGCTATGGGAAGCAAACTTAGAGTTTGGATAAGCTTTGGAATTCTTAGAGTTTTAGGGCGTTAATGGAATTTTTGAGAAAACCCTTGGTTGTGGATGTAATATTGAGATTGAGAGTTCTTCTTGGTTGATTGTTGGTACATGTTAGAAATTGTAGAATGTGGATTGTTCAGAGAATGAAATTGTGTATGGATTACTGACGGTTGAATGAGGTAACAATTGAGAATAAGTGTCCACTTTCAAGAATGGAGGGTTGGAATGGTTGGTTGAGTTTGATTAGAATTACAATTGTTTGGGACGTTTGATAAGAGTGGTGGGTTTGTGTGGGTCGAGGCTTTGATCGATTTCATGTGACTGGTTATGCTTGTTGTCATCGGAATGGGTTGTTATTTACTCGGTTAAGCTTGTATATGAGTCTGGACAAGATGGAATGAGTTCGGAGTGGTGTTCATTAGGGATGTCCGGATCTAATATACAGTCAAAAAGAGACTATGTAGGGTGTTTGAGAATTGAGTTGCAAGTGTTGAAAAGAAAGGAATTTTTATGCTAAATTAGTCAAGTGAGAATTTTGGTTGAAAAGAGATTAGTTTCTTGGATATGTTAATTTTGATGATGGTATTGTTATGGATCCATCTGAAGTAGATGCAGTTCTACAATGAGAGGCTCTGAAGTCGGTTAAGGTGATTAGAAGCTTTTGGACTTTAGTTGGTTATTACTGGAGGTTATGGAAGGCTCTTCCAAGTTAGAATTTTGTTACTTCAGTTGACTTGCAAAGGGTAAGTCGTTTGCTTTGGATGTTCACTGTGAAGAAGGTTAAGAGGACTAAAGTAGAATTTGTTTGCGGCTCCAGTTTTGCTTCTTCGTGATCCTAAGAAACCATTGTGAGGTATTGGGATGTGTCCATGATGAATTTAGTCAGTGTGTGGATACAGGATGGAAAAGTCGTCGCTTATGCTTTACGACAACTGAGGATTCATGATTTCAAGATGACTGCGGTTATTTTTGTGTTGAGGATCTAGCAATATTATTTTTATGGTTTTGAATTCAAATTGTTTAGTAATCACAAGAATATTGAGTACCTGTTTGGTCGGAAATAATAGAGTATGAGACAACGAGGACGGTTGAGATTCCGGATGAGTTATGACCTTAGCTGGAATTATCCTATTGGAGAAGTTAATGTCGTGCCAGATGAGTTAAGTCGGGAGTTTTTATACATGTCTGTTTTGATGGCCAGATGGATTAGAATTATTTAAGCAGTTCAGAGACTTGCGTCTGGCGTGTGAGATAACACAGCAGAGTGTGAGGTTGGGTATATTAGTAACGAACTGTGATTTTCTGGCGAAGATTAGAGAGAGTCAAAAGTTGGATATGACTTTGGTGAAATTGATTGTTGCGAGTAATCAGAGTGCGCATCGAAAGCGTGATATGGTACCTTTCGTATGTGTGTGCGTAACTGGTACGAGTTCATAGGTTGAACAATGGAAATATGTAGGAGTGATGAGACCATTGGACGTTTCAGGATGGAGGTGGAAAAGGTTAAATATTATTCTTGGACTATTGAGTAGATGGATGTTTTAGTCGTATGTTGATTGGTGAATCGTAGCATTGTTGTAATAATATTGTGTGACAAGGATGTTAATATCATGGTTATGTAGAGGTTGTTGAAACGATGTTGTGTCGTGGAACTTTATGTTCTTGTTTTGGTTGTTGCCTCGTTGCCTATGGTGATGGTTCGAGTGCGAGTGGCTAATTCCTATGGTGGGGAATTAGGAGAGGGTTACCTATGGTGAGGGTAACGATCTTTGTGTGTTCGTAACTTGAGTATTCTTTGGGTCGTGAATTAGTCGTCAAGGGAATTGAATGGGCATTGCACCTTGTCGTTGTTTTAGTTGTTGTTAGCAAGGTCGTCTGTTAGTTTGTGTCATTCATGGTGTACCTTTTGTTAGTATGATTATTGGTTGTCGATTGTGAGAGTTGTACCCGGAGTGATTCATTTCCGTTATATTTTCGAGGACGAAAATAATTTAAGTGGGGAAGAATTGTAACACCCCAATTTAAATTATTAATCGTCGTGTTATTATTTCTGTTTGTTGGGCCTGGTTAAGGGTGAGTGATGGGTAGTGCCTTAGTGAATTAATGAGAATTAAGACGTTAGTTAATAATATTAGTGTTATTATTATTATTCTTGTTATTATCATTATTATTATTAGGATTATTATTATCAATATTATTTTATTATTAATTAAATAAATAAAACCTGATTAAAGAGAATTAAGGGGAGTTTAGTGGACTAAGGTGGTTTTCACGTAAAACAAGAATTTGAGAGAAGGAAGAACAAGGAAGAGGAAGGGGTGCTAGGGCAAGGATTTCTTCCCAATTTTTCCATATTTATGAACAATTCGAGGTAAGGGGGAGAACGAGTTCATATTTGGTGATTAATTCGTATAAGGGTAGTGGGGAGTCCTTAACCCCGTAGGAAGTTTCGTATGCAAAAATGTGTATGCAAAAATGTTGTGTTGTTGATTTGTTGTGTATGTCTGATATGATGAAATCGTGCATGAATCGATTTGTGTTAACATTATTTCTGTTGTTGTTGTTGTTGTATGAACACCTCTGTAGCAGACCTGTTTTGACCCAAATTGGGAGAACGATTTGGAATCTAAGACCTATAATTCATGTAGTAATAATAGGTGAAAATGTAAGAGGAAAGTATAAGTCCTAAAATTGATGTAGAAACACTTTTAGGACTGTTTTGGGAGTGAAGAAGTGTAGATTTCGTAGCAGAACTCAGACTAGTGTGGAGAATTGGATTTTTCGTAATAGATCTGGCCATACGCGTATCAGGTAAGGCGATACGCGTATGGGATGGCCAATACGCAACAATACGCATATGGAAGGCTAGGCATTACGCGTAATAGGATGGTTGTACGCGTAATGGGTTGAATTTGAGAAATTCAGTGGGAAAACTTCTTTGTCCGTACGCGTACGACTTAAGGAATTACGCGTAAGGACTTGGGCACTGTGAGATAATACGCGTATGAAGAGAGGCATTACGCATATGGATTGGGCGAGCAAGCTGGAAATACGCGTATGGCACAGGGCAATACGCGTATGGCCAGCGAGAGTGCAGAATTTCACCGTTTCGCGATTTCTTTCCCGTTTTCGTGTCTGATTCGGTTTCTCTTGGTTTGAGAGGTTGGGATTGGGAGTCAGATGTTGAGTAATACACAGTTAGTGAGGAAACTAATTAATTTTATAATTTTTAGGAATTAATTAGTGTTTGGTGAATTATGGTGGCTTGTGAGGGTTCAATGATTATGGTGCAAGTGGGAACGATTAGGTGTCTCATGTGTGATCAGGAGGATCGTAACTATGTATGTATATTATTATACATGTGTGTTATATGTATGTTTGTTGTGATCAGGAGGATCGTGAATTTGTTTATCAGTTATTATACGTGTGTGTTATATGTATGTTTGTTGTGATTAGTAGGATCGTGTAGATGTATGAATGTGTCATACATGTGTTGTAATGTGCATTGAGTCATGCATACATATTATTGGTGGGATGAAATCATTGCTCAGGAGGAGTGTATGTGATTCATCCGAACTCCCTTGAGGAGTGTGGTGGGATAAATCATTGCCAAGTAGGGGTGTATGTGATTTATTCGGGTTCGATTGAATGAACCATGGTGATGTTGGTACCACATGCATTGCATTGTTAGTTGTTGATTGTTGGTGATTGAATTTGACAGTAGGTCGTGATTATATGTTGTTGTTGTTGGCGTGAGATACTACTTCCTTATATGTATTATTTTCCTTTTTATATTAAATATAGTTCTCACCCCTCTGTTGTTGTTGTGTCTGTGCTTCTTCGGAAGTACAGATATTCAGGTGCCAGGTTAGTGCTTGGAGCTTGTGTAGCTTGTTCGAGTTTAGAGAGTCGCTCTGATACGTAACACGGGATTTGGGGGTTTTTACCATTGGTTTTATGTTGTATACTTGTTACGTATCTTTCAATTGATGAATATTAAGGTGGACCACGATTATGTGGAGTTTTTGGTGTTATAGGCAGATGGCCGTAAATCGAATAATTGAATAAATTTTCCGCTGTTTGATTTTATTAAAATAAAGGAGATTTGTTTTGTTGATTTTAAAATGTAGCATCTTACTTTGGTGTGCAAACTCTGATTTATTTCATATATTTTGTTTATTTTGAAAAATGGAAAAGTGGGGTGTTACAATTGGTATCAGAGCAGGTCGGTCCGTCCGGCCAGGTTGTCTAGTATGAGTCGTGTCGTGGTATGCAACATGTGTGTAGAACACTGTCGGTACGTGCTTGTTTTCTAACCGATTGGTTGCAGGAGTTGAGGTTGAGATAAGTGGGGGAGAAGCTGGTGTTTCTCCAGGATGCTTCCACTCTGGAAGGACGGATTGGTAAGTAATGGAGTGTTATCATAGTTGGTGAGGGAGGGTCTATACTTCATCAGGATGATCGGCTGTCTATGAAAAAATTAGGGAACTGATCACCCTCAATCTATTATTGATAGTAGTCGGAATCAAGATGAATGGATAGATGCGCCTTGACAATTAAGATAACATGTGATGTGGAAGATGGTTGTGGTGAGTCGGTATGGATCTTTATTATCTGAAGAAGCTGTAGAAGAGAAGTATTGTCGGTCGATCAAGTTGAAGGATGTCTCCGAGGGAGGACAATCGGGTATTGTTGGTGATCGTTTTTCAGTGAGTAGAGAACAAGGTGATGGCTAGAGAGATGCCGGTGTTGGGTAATCCTTGATGTCTTTCTGAGGTGTGGATCTGAATTGGATAATGGTAGGGAACTTGTATTGTGGTGTGCTGAGCGAACGGGTGAATATTTATCAGGAGAAGCCTCAGTGTATTAACGTTCGTGTTGTGACGAGTTAGTAGTGAAGTTGCACGTGTCGAGTTTCTGGTTGTTTGTGAATTTCTTTTTGGATTTATTTTCAGGCGAGATAAGTGGATCATAGGCACGTTAAGAAGATAGAGGTGATTATTGATCCAACACTTGGTACAAGTCCGATGTTATTGACTCCGTATGGAAAGTAGATGCAGGGTGTATTTGTGGAGTATATGAATTGAACCGTCAGGATTTGTTGATGATGTTTGAGTATCCGGGTTCGATTGAATGAACCATGGTGATGTTGGTACCACATGCATTGCATTATTAATTGTTGATTGTAGGTGATTGAATGTGACAGTAGGTCGTGATTATATGTTGTTGTTGTTGGCGTGAGATACTACTTCCTTATATGTATTATTCGCCTTTTTATATTGAATGTAGTTCTCACCCCTCTGTTGTTGTTGTGTCTGTGTTTCTTCGGAAGTACAGATATTCAGGTGCCAGGTTAGTGCTTGGAGCTTGTGTAGCTTGTTCGAGTTTAGAGAGTCGCTCTGATACGTAACACGGGATTTGGGGGTTTTTACCATTGGTTTTATGTTGTATACTTGTTACGTATCTTTCAATTGATGAATATTATGGTGGACCACGATTATGTGGAGTTTTTGGTGTTATAGGCAGATGGCCGTAAATCGAATAATTGAATAAATTTTCCGCTGTTTGATTTTATTAAAATAAAGGAGATTTTTTTTGTTGATTTTAAAATGTGGCATCCTACTTTGGTATGGAAACTCTGATTTATTTCATATATTTTATTTATTTTGAAAAATGGGAAAGTGGGGTGTTACAACCTGTCATTGTTACGTAGGGTGTGATTGTATATGTGCTACTTACAATCACAGTCTCATAACTGTTGTAGAAAACCTGAAAGCGCGCTATATATGACCATGGTTTCCCTAACTAACCGTTGTAATATATAAAGGTCCCAAGTTTGATTCTCACCAGCGCATCTTTTGGTGTAATATATTATTCTGGACAGCGGTCACTCTATAACCACGGTTATATATTACAACCGTCGTTAAATAATATGCTTTTTTTAAAATAATTTTTCTGCATTATGAAAATTTTCCATTTTTTAACCTGTATTTTTTTTAACCATATTAGAACAGAAACATCAATTGTATCATAATGAATAATTGTATTGTATTACATCAAATCCATACATTGGATTAAGAACCAAATATTGTATATATATTACATCAAATGAAAAATGGCACAAAACAACCTAGAAACTTTATATACCATCACATAATTGTATCTTATAGTGTTTTGTTTTTTGTCTCTTGGTGTCTTGTCTCTTGGTGCCTTGTCTCTTGGTGTATTGACTTTAAACACCTACAATTTCAAATAATCATACTTGTTAGTAAATATACTTAGAAATAATAACTTGCATTAATTAAATTATGAATAAAGAATAAAATACTAATTACTTGTTAATTTTCCCATTTGCCTTCATTATGATCGATACGAATAACATGCACATCATCTCTATCAACTTCATCATAAGAGGTAGGCACTTTTGTTGTGTGAAAAGGAATAGAAGGAATATCAAAACTTTAATCACTACTAGGAATGCATTTTCCTCGGACAACGATTGATCATTTCCCCAATGTGTCAGAAGGGTCGGTCACATAGAAAACTTGTTTTGCTTGTGAAGCCATGATGAATGGTTCGGTCATATAATTTACCTTACCAAGGTCAACCCGGGTGAATCCTAAGTCATCAATTTGTACACCACTAATATTATTGGGAATCCACTTGCATTTAAATAAAGGCACTCTGAAGATAACATAATCAATCTCACATATCTCATCAATGACACCAAAGAACGCACTAGATGCCAATATTGGATTCTTATCTTTCGAACTAGAGAAATACATGGATTCCGCCTCAACCATAACCCCACTATTTTGCAATGTACTACGATCATCTTTTAATTTTGTATAAAAGGTATAATGACCAATTTCATATGCTGTCCAAGTTATCACATTAAATTTTGGCATGAACGGCAACCATTTAATTGTCTCGGATGCACTATGATCTTTTGGTATCCTTTTATTAAACCAATCTAGGAATTTCTTATTATGCTCGATCAACAACAACTTGTCACTCATTCGTGGATATCTTTTCTTCAAAAGACTTTTGTGAGTAGCCACGTAAGGTTGAACTTCATCAAGATTATTCAATATATAGAAATGTGCCTGAATAACTACATCCCAAGCCATTGACTTAACATTTAATCCTTGAATACCTCTACCTTCAGTGTTGGCATGACGAGACTTTGGAATTCCTATAGACTCTGCTTCAGACAAATAGTTTGTACAAAACTCAATAGCTTCTTCCGTGATGTACCTTTCAACAATCAAAGCTTTTGGTCGGTGATGATTCTTTGTATATCCTTAAAAGATCATCATGTATCGCTCTATTGGATACATCCACCTTAAATAAACTGAACCACAAATTCTAATTTCTCTAACTAGATGAATAAGTAAGTGAACCTTAATGTCAAAAAATGATGGAGGAAAATACATCTCCAATTGTCACAAGAATACGACAGCTTCATTTTCTAATTCATCTAGTTTTTTGAGATCAAGAACTTTATTACATATGGCATTGAAGAAAAAACACAATCTGGTGATAGTTACTCTCACAATTTTTGATAGGATGTCATGGATAGCCACTGGTAGAAGTTGTTGCATCAAGACATGACAATCATGAGATTTCAAACCAATTAACTTGAGATCTTTCATTGATACAAGTTTCTTGATGTTTGATGAGTAACCTTTGGGAACTTTAATACCATGCAAACACTGTAACACCCCAAAATTTGTCGTCTCTTTTTCTAATCTTAACTGGCTTTTGATTCGTGTTCATTTGCATCATCATTAGGTCATAGCTTTGCATTCATTGCATTGGTTCGGAGGCATGGATCAAAGCAATTTCTTGTGATTTGAGCTTTCCCTATTCATATGTGATTATTCCGGCTATTACACTCAATATTGAGAAAAAAGATTTGAATTCTCAGCATCATGAGTATCTTCTTATCAAGGCTTTCTGTATGCTAATGCAAGTGGTTGTATCCTGATAATTATAAGCACATTTGTCAAAGTTCGTCAAGTATCAAGGTTATCTTTTTCAATATTTCTCAAGAGGTATCAAGTGATTAGGGTTCATAGCGGTTTGAGGTGTATATATCAAATAAGACTGATTCTTCTGGTTCTCCTTCAAGCAGTGAAGTGGGGAATTAGGATTTTTTATTCATGGTGGTTGAGGATCCCTTCTTCATCAGGCTACAAGGCCATTCTTTTCTTTTCAACATCAAATTGCAAAGTTTTTTCTTCTTCAAGGCCAAAGATTAGGGTTTGATCTTATGTTTATCTTAAGTTTCTCTCATCATCATAAAGGCTTTTCTCCAACATTAAGGTCTTCCATCCACTACTTGCATTACAAGTCATGTTATCGCTTCTTGGATTTCTTTTCAAAGGCTTGAATTCAGTGATGAAATTTGCTTTTGTTGTTCATGGATTGAGATATTTCCTCATAAACTTGTGCTCATTAATTGAATTAAGGTCATATGTGACATGGGCTATTTTGAAGACTAGGATGTACTAAATTCAAGTGTTTCATAGTTGAAGATCATCAAAGATCGGGTCATTTCCAATTTAGGGTTTTGTACAATGCAATTCATATTTCAGGTCATGTTCATGCTCAAGAAGGTTCAAGCATGATTTTTGGACTCAATTTAAATATGTCATCCACATGAAAATTCAAGTGTCAACTATCATATGTCATCATGTTTTCAAACAATTCAAATTTGCAAGCCAAAATTCAAGAAGGTGCAATGTCATTAAAATCCAAATCAATTCAAGTCATAATTTAAAGAGGCATGTGCAAACAACAAATTATAATCACAAAGTCGATTCTAAAAAATAGGAGGCCATCTCATTTTACAATAGTACATCCAAGTCTTTTTACAAGTCCTACAACCCAAAGTTCAAATAAAGTCCATTCATGTTATCATAAAGCCATTTCAAATGCCAATTACAAGCCACCATTTGACCCCACACAAGGTTCATGTATGAATACACCACAAGACCTTTACTACTCTCACGCACCAAACTTTCACAAATGGCCACACAAATTACACAACCAAAACTCCGTACCAGTCATCACAATTCAATTGCCAAAGAAAAAACAAATGACAACTCACACAAGTCACTTTTGAACCTTCGCAATCTCTTACCAATCCACCAAGGCAGCACAAAATCCGTCCATAGCGTAACTTCATTATGCACACTACAGGTCACGAAACCGTTATGCAAACCATCACAACACGCACACAATTTGTGCCAAGCCAACCTGCCCAAACATGACACCCTTGCCTTAACATTGCCGCGTCACACCCAAGCCAGTGTTTAAAACCACCACTCCTTAACCTTTTCTCCCCAACTCTATGAAATATACCATGACAAAAACCTCACGAAACCTCCCCTTGCTTCATCTTCATCTTCTACCTACCACACACAAATCCCTCCCTCTTGCACCTTTTTCAACACGCATAAATAAAACTCACTTCTTCCTTCCTTCCCATAAAATCCTCTCTTCTTCGTTCCTCAAACAATCGCAGCATCATACAACCAAAAACACTCTCCTTCGTTCCAAAACCCACAAACTCCTTCAATCCCAACTTTCCTTCATCTTCTAAACCAACAACCATCTTCAAACTTTTCAACCTCTCCATGCAACAACAACTTTCCAAACCAACCATCAATAAACCCAAAACAACCAACCCAAAGCAGATTCAGAAGATAAGAAGAAGAGGAAATTCGAAGCGGCGAGTGAGAATCAAAGCAAACTAGAAACAAAGTGAATCGCACGGAGAAATCGAAAGCGAGAGAGCTCAGACGAAGCGATTGGACAGGAACAGATGGAATCAAACGCAGTAGAGGGAGGGCGAATCGATTGAAGTGAATCGTGTTCGTTGTTTCGCGTATCCATCGTTGTTCCTTGTGTTTTCGCAAATTTTGTTGGCTTTTGTTAAAAATTTGGTGCTGTGGTTGGTCAGCCGTGCCTTTGCTGAGGGGTTTTGTTTTGTGGTAGAAACATGTCACTCCTTCTTTTTGCAATAAGAGAATGGGTCGTGAGGCCCATGATGATCCAAGCGCACGCCCTCCTTTGATCGTTATTGCATTTGCACCCTTATTTCAACTTCCTTTATTGTTTTAATTGGATTTTAGATAATTAAATTTTGGTTAAATTGATTTTGATTTATTTGATTATTGATTAGTTTTGGATTATTTACCTTTTGAGTAATTGAATCTTAGATATTTTGTTTATTGATTAATTAGTTTTGGTTTGTTTGAGTTGATTAATTAATGTTGGATTAAATTTTTTATATTAATTCTTGACTAAACTTTTAATGACAATCTTGATTTTAATTTTGAGTAAAAACTTGGTTCTTAATTTTGATTTTATTTTTTATGCCAGTTTTAATTTCATTTTGGTCTCGTTTCGATTAATTTGATTGGAGCTTTGATTGAGAACTTATCTTGAATTGAATTTTGATGTTACTTTGATCTCAATTTAGAGTACTTTTTAATTTCATTGATAATCCTAATTTTAATTTCTTGAGTAGTTTTTGTTCAAATGTCAATATTTAATTTTTGATAACTTTTATTAGATATTTTTAATTAGACCTTGATGCTATTTTTGAAAATTCTTGTTGATATTTGATATTGATGTTAATTTCACTTGGATTATTGTGATTTTGATTAATTAGAATGTGGATATTTGATTTAGATAATTTGATTCTGAATCATTTTGATATTGTTTAGGAATTGGTTTTAACTTGAATTTCTTGTTAACATTTTGTTTAGAAAACTTTGATTAGAATCCTTGATCTTAGTTGAATTTTGTGCTAAAGTTTCTAGTTGACATTATGATTAAATTCCTTGTTGATTGAACTCCTCATTGAATATTGGTTGAACTTGGGTTTTGTTTCCATTTGAATTTCAACGAATTTTTGATTGAATTTTTGGTTTGCTTTCTTGTTGATCCTTTGGTTAAGTTCTTATAGAATCTCTAATTGTTTTTCATGTTGAGTTCCATTAAAATCTTGGTGATTAACTTTGGTTATTTTTCTTGATGATTCTTAAATTGTCTTGTTGAGATTGGTGCTTTGATACTTGAGATATTTGTGCTTGCTTAATCTTATCGGTGTTTGAAATTGCACATGAATTCTCATTGGTTGATGTTGTTTAATGAGTTGATTGAATTTAGAAATTTTGTTGCATACACTGCTGTTTTGTACATGCATGCTGTTAAATGATGTTATTTTGTTCTGCTGGATATTACACGTGTTCTGTTATGAAAATATGAGCTGTTAAATGTTGTTCTTGCTTGTTTGTTGGAATTCACTGCTGTGTTGTGCTGAAGCGTTGTTGTTGCTGTTGTTTTTTGTTTATTTCCTTAATTTATACTAGTCTTGTTTTGACATCTCCTCTCTTCATCTCATTTCATCTCCTTCGAGTTTTAGATTCTTATTTGTTGTTGAGATTGAGTTTGTTTAATGTTTACTTGTGTTTGATCACCTGCTCCCTTAAGGCTCCTAGTTTGAACTTAATTTTTTATTAGGTTCAAAGTAGGATAGACATTAGGCTCTCAATCCTTTGCATGACAACATTAGGGTAGTCCCTTCTTAACCTCAACTTTAGGTTCATCTATGTATGATAGCATTAGGTAGACTTCCCTCTTATATTTAACTATAGGGTCATATTGCATGACAACATCTAGGGGAGTTTCCCCTAGATTTTCTTTTGCCCTTTAAGTCTTCTTTCTCTTCTCAAAACAAAATTCAAAACACCTAATAAGTACGATGAGTATTGTGCGTCACGAGCCTTAAGCATATGGGAAATGATAAGCAGGATTCTCTCCTTACCTTGTCTAGAGTGTTTTGTATACGTCCCGTCTTGGGTCGATCTTGCGACGCATTCGTTCCTATGTCATAGAATTTAGTGCAATACGAATCTCAAACAAAATCAATTCACTTCTGTTAAAACTCACAAATAAACTGCAAATCATTTTATCCTTTAAGATTGTCTGTCAAACCATTTTCATAAAGAGTACATTATTTCCGTTCTACCGCAAATAAACATCAACCCTAACTGCTGGAACGCGAACTTAACTTCACTCATAAAAAAATACTTGACTAATATGTGGTCGTACCCACGAACTACAGACGCTCTGATTTCCTCATTCTCGTCCGACTAAGGATACGAAGGAACAAGACGGCGAAGTCTTGGCGAACACCCTTCCACATTCTTTTCGTAGTCCCACGAACTACAGACGCTCTGATTTCCTCTTTCTCGTCCGAATGAGGATACGTAGGCACAAGACGGCGAAGTATTGGCGAGCACTTTTCCCACCTTTTTTCCGTAGTCCATGAACTACGGACGCTCTGATTTCCTCATTCGGTAGGCACAAGACGGTGAAGTCTTGGCGAGCACTCTTCCCGAACCCAGGACTTGGTTGCGATGACCTTGTTCTTTCCTTTTTGAGGTTTCTTCGATCCTTTCCTTTCCCCCGTCGGGATAAATAACGTTCGGTGGCGACTCTGTTTTTTCGCCGGTTGTTTTTTACGTTGCGACAAACACTCGCAAAACTTTTCTTTTCCTTTTTACATAGAATGTAACAAGCCGGAGGCAGATAAGTTCTTTTCCCTTTTTTCTATTGGAGCCAATTGTTTTCGTATACCCATCGCCTCCATATCGAAATGAGATTGCTTACTATATTTAGTCTTGTCTGGAATGTTTAGAAGTGTTCCAATCTAACTATCATACACATTTTTCTCCACATGCATCACATTAAGACAATGTCTTACATCGAGACTTGACCAATATGGAAGATCAAAGAACACAGACCTCTTTTTCCATATATTTTTATCAATAACATGCCCTTTTTCTTTTTCTCTCTTTCCAAGGACAACATTAATGTGTTTCTGTCATTCATAAACTTCATCCCCAGTTAAAGGTTTAGGAGCGATATCAAACTCCTGCTCTCCATTAAAATCCTTCCGCAATCTACGATAAGAATGATCAGGTTTTAGAAATTTGTGATGCCCAAGGTAAACAGTCTTTTTTCCAAACTCAAGTTGGTGATAACATGTATCAGATTCACAAATAGGACACACTTTGTGTCCTTTGACACTATATCTTGCCAAATTACAATATGCAGGAAAGTCGTTGATTGTGAAAAATAACATTGGATGCATCTTAAACTTTTCACCAGAATATGCATCATCAACTTCAACGCCTTCCTCCTACAAAAGTCTTAGATCTTTAATTAATGGACTTAGATAAACATCTATGTCGTTTCCAAGTTGTCGTGCTTCAGAAATCATCATACTTAACAACATATACTTGCGCTTCATGCACAAACAATGAGATAGGTTGTAAATCGCGAGAAGAACATGCCACGAAGAATGGTTAGTACTCATATTACCAAAGGGGTTCATTCCATCGGTGGCAAGCCCAAGCCTAAGGTTTCTTGGCTCAGTTCCAAAATCTGGAAACAACGAATCAATTTTCTTCCATTGCAAAGAATCAGCTACGTGGCGTATGTTTCCATCACATTTTCTTTCATTGGCATGCCATCTAATATTCTTTGCTTCATCCGCATTAGCAAAATGTCTCTTGAATCTTGATATTATTGGCAAGTACTATAACACTTACTACTAACATTGTCATTGTCATCACCATTGTTGTCCTTCAGCTTGTAACGCGACACCCCACATTCCGGACATTGATAAAAATTTTCATACTTTTTTCTGTATAATATGCAGTCATTAGGGCATGCATGTATTTTGATATACTCCAAATCCAATGGACACAATATCTTCTTGGCATCATAACAACGATCAGGCAAATTATTATTTTCTAGTAGCATTTGTTTTAGCAAATTAAGCAATTCCGTGAAACTTTTAATCGACCACCCATTTTTGCTTTCAGATTAAACAATTTTAAAACCGCAGAAAATCGTGTAAAACTTGTGCACCCCTTATATAAAAGGGTGACCTTATCACTACATAAAGTATCATAAATATGGGCTTTCTTAAAAGAAGATTCTCCAATATCACGGAACATATCTTCTAGACGGTCATCCATATATTCATCTTCATCAACTTCATGACTTTGTGACGGAGGGTTTCGATTTTTTTCCACCTCACCATGCCACGTCCATATTGTATAATTTGGACATATACCATCACAACATAGGTGGTGGAATATCTCATCCTTTCTACCTTTATTTATATTCCCGTAATTAACACAAGGACAATAAAAGATACCATTATTTTCTGGAAGATTTTGATCAGCGTATTCAAGGAATTCAGGAACTCCTTTCTCATATACCGGATCTAATCTATCAGCTTTCATCCAACTATGATCCATAATAAATTCTTAAATTTATATCAAAACAATATTGTGAATGGCACAACAAAATCTATACCTAAAGCATATTCAGTACAATAATACAAATCTAAATATTAAGCATATGGATAAAGCATATGAACTTTGCAAGAAACAGATCACAAAATCCACCAATAAAACATGAAGCATATTCAGTACAATAATACAACTCTAAATCTTAAGCATATGGAAAAAGCATATGAGCTTCGAAATCAAACAAGAGAGTGAAGATGGTGAGGATTATCAAGAATTAGGAAGATGAGGAAGAGAGTGAAGTTTCAACGAAACATACCGTACTTCGAAGAGACCAAGAATGAAGATAGTTAAGGTTATCAAGAATGAAGATTCAAATGAACAAAGATTCTGAAGATGAAGATTTCGTAATCGTTATCGCTGTTGTCTCTAGTTCGCTGGTTAACTTAGGGCATGTTATGAAGGAAATAATGAATCTATTTTGTTTTAAATTTATCAGGAAAAACTTTTATCACGGTTGATATTTACAACCGCAGTGAAATGTAGATATTATTACAATGGTTATAGACTAAAATTGTGGTTAAATAATGTTCAATTTTTTATTTATTTCTGAACGTAAGTGACATGCGCTTTTTATAATAGAAAAAATGGAAAAAATGTAGTTTCTAGGATTGGAAGCTTGTAACTATTACTTTATCACCACGGTTGTTCATAGAAATTGTGATTAAATAACTTTAAAAAAAAATTATATCAGGCACATCCAGTTTGCAGTTTTACAACGGTGGAATGCATAACCGTAGTAGAATTAGTGTTACTGAAGGCGCATTTTGTAGTAGTATATTTTCGTCTAGAATCTTTGCACAATTTGTTGGATATTTGATTTGCTCCTTGAATATCTCCAACAAAAAGATATGATTTGGTTTGTTACAAATTCAAATTTAAATCTCTTTTAAATATGATTTAATCTTCACGGCTATCCAACAAATCATATAATCATATTGCTAAACCAATGGCAATAAAACATAACTGAATCTTCTCAAAAGGTTATATTAAAACACAACAATCTGGCACTTGTTGCACAAGATCCATACGTCGTACCAACACGGTGGAGCATCGCGACCAACATGTGTATATTTTGCAGTTTCATACATCTTTAGTAAGTTAGACCAATCTTGAACACTTGGACACTTCTCCAAGTTCTTGTTTTGCTAAATACAGGCAATCCAAAGGGTCAACCCAATAGGAACAACAAGAAGAATATATGAAAGTCCCCCTAGATTAAAAGTTTCTAGTAATAACCTAGTTTGTAAATTAAATCTCTCTATTTATAACTTAAAGCAATCTAGTAGACAATGAAAACACAAATTAACCTCTACCCTAATTGGATTAGGTCATAATCAATCTAAATATGATTATTCTCTCTTTATAAAAAATGATATGGGCAACTTAAAATATTTCATAGGCTACAAAGTTGCTCGTTTATCTCGAAGGCATCTTAGTTTGCCAACGAGACTATAACTTGGATTTACTTCAAGAAGTTGGACTTCGTGGTATCAAACCTGCCCCACCTCCTATGAATCCCAGCCACAAACTTAATTCTGACTCTTCTACTTCCACTCTTTCTAATCCTACATTATTTCGTAGTTTAATTGGTAAACTGTTGTAATTGTCGCATACACATTGTGATACTAGTTATGTTTTTTGCAAGATGAGTCAGTTTCTCTCTAAACTGAATATCGTCCATCTACACGCTACTTTGAGGATCCTATGATACATAAAAAACGAACCTGCCAAAGGACTATTATTCAATACTTCTTTTTCCGCTACTCTAACCGGCTTTACTGATTCAGATTAGGGTTCATGTCACTACGCCAAAATTGTTTTTTGGCAGCACTACATAGACAGCGCTTTTTCGCAAAAGCGCTGCTATAAGTTTTTATTAAAACAAAAAAAAAACAAAGGAAAAAAGGGCTGCTATAGGGGGGCTTTAGAAAGTGCTTTTGAAAAGCGCTGCTAAAGGCCTGAGGTAGGTTGCACTTTAGAAAGCGCTGCTAAAAAGCTACCATTAGACAGCGCTTTTGAAAAGCGCTGCTAAAGGCCTTTTGTACACCACACTTTAGCCAGCGCTTTTGGAAAGCGCTGCTAAAGGCCACTCCTAAACCACTAATTAGAAAGCGCTTTTATAAAGCGTTGTTGTATGCCTAGTAAAAGAAAGAGCTTTTAATTGAAAAGCGCTGCTAACGGTATCAAATAAGAAAGCGCTTTTTAAAAGCGCTGCTATAAGTCTTTTAAAATATAAAAATTAAAATAGATACTGTCCCTCTAATTTTCAATACGCCTGTTTCTCTTCTTCGCAAAGCCCTAACATTGTTTCAGACTCTCTCTCGCGACTCTCTCCACTGTATCTCCGACGCACTCTCACGGCGACGAAACTCCCTCCGTTCATGACCGTTTCCTCTTATCCGAAGCACTCTCACGGCGACGAAACTCCCTGCGTTTGTGTCTTCATCACGCCCTCTGTCCTCCGCCGTAACTCCCGCCGTCGTACCTTCGTTTGAGGTATGTTTTCGTTTGCAATGTTAATGTCATGCTTTTGTTTATCAGTTCTGTGGAAAACAAGTTATGCTAATTTGTGGGTTAGTTGCATTGGATAATGTGGCGTGTTTGGATCGTTAATGAGAATGGAGTTGGAAATTGGTTAAGTATATGAACTGGTTATACTATTTGAATAGATATTGTTAGGAGAGTGAATTGTTGGATTGGTTATGCTAATGTGTGATTCTTGCTAACTGTCAATGAATGTTAATTGTTGTTAATAGTTATAGAAGGAGTTAGCTTATGAAATCATGATGATTGAAATTAGAATGTGATGTACTACTATTGAATCCAATTTGACTTAGTGATGTAAGGATTTGGTTAAAAAAACCATTGTGAGCTTTATTTGTGTACCGTTGTTATAGATTTCGGAAAAAGGTTATGTAGCTTGGTGAATGCTTGTTGATAATGTTTGTAGTAAGGTTGAAGATGATAAATAGTGATATTTGTGGTGAATTTATTTTGAGAGTTGATTGAAAATGATAATGAAATTAATTGTTAATTGAACTAGTGATTGGAATTATTTTGAGAGTTGATTGAAAATAATAATGGAATTAATTGTTATTTTGAGAGTTGATTGAAAATGATAAATAGTAATTGAATTGTTAATTAAATTTGAATTGATGATTCTTTGTTGGATATAACTTTGAAGTTAATTGAACTTAAGTGTTGAAGTTGTTTTTTTGACAAACTTGAGTTGAAACATTAAGTGTTGATGTGTCATTTGTGATGAATCAAAATATACCATGCTACTTGAATTAATGTGATTGAATTTGTGCGTCGATGCCATGTTGCTTAATTGAAGGAAGTGATGATGTTTACTAAATTTGTTTCTTGAAACTTTGACTTGTTCCTCCGATATGTCTTGTTTGTCATATTATATACTAAATTTGTCCTGTTATATTTGGTATACACCATCAGTTACTAACTTAGTGAATTTGCTATAGGGGTTACTTGTGAAGAGTGAAATTCAGATCGATTTCAAGAATCTTACACTTTGTGATTCAGTCCAGAAGTTGCTGACTTCTATACAGGTACTTAGTTGTTATTTTGTGTTTGTTTAGCTTACATAGTAAAACCATGGATAAAAAATGGATGTCTTCGAATCAATTGTCAAAAGAATACGCGAATGGGGTATCAGAATTCGTTAAGTTTGCGGTTGAACACGCTAAAGACCCCAGTCGAATCACATGTCCTTGCTTAGGTTGTTGTTATGGATGGTCGGACAAAAGTTTCACAGAGTTATTAGCCCTTATGAAAGATTTACTTCTGGAGGATAATGTTCTTCCCAATCGAACCTATGAGGCCAAAAAAATGTTGTGCTCTATTGGCGTGAGTTATGATAAGATACATGCTTGTCCAAATGATTGCATTTTGTTTTGGAATGAATATGCATCGTTAAATAAGTGCCCTAAATGCGGTGTCTCTCGATATAAGAAGAAAATTTCTCCAGCAAAAGTCTTATGGTATTTTCCTATAATTTCGAGATTTAGACGCATGTTTCGTAGTGAAACCGATGTAAAACGTTTTACTTGGCATGCAGATGAAAGAATTATAGATGGAAAGTTTCGGCATCCGGCAGATTCACCACAGTGGATGAAAATTGATAATGATTATCCTAATTTTGGAGAAGAAGTAAGAAACCTTCGCTTGGCATTATCTACTGATGGAATGAACCCACATGGTCTTCAAAGTATCTCACATACCACATGGCCTGTGATTATTATGATTTATAACCTACCTCCATGGCTATGTATGAAGCGTAAGTACATGATGTTATCTATGTTAATCTCTTGGCCTAAACAACCAGGGAATGTCATAGACGTATACCTGGCACCTTTAGTCGAAGACTTAAAGATTTTGTGGGAGAACAATGTGGAGGTTTATGATGGATATAGGAAAGAAAGTTTTAATTTGAGGGCGATGTTGTTTGACACAATTAATGATTTTCCAGCATACAGAAATCTATCAGGGTATAGCATTAAAGGTCAATGTGCGTGTCCTATTTGTGAAGAAAACACAGATTGGACGCGTTTGGAATTTTGTCAGAAGAATGTCTTTCTCGGTCATCGTAGATTTTTAAGTTCTAATCATCACTGCCGTGGGTGGAGAAAAGCATTCAATGGAAATCCAGAACAAGGTAGAGCTCCACCTACATTGACATGTGACCAAATTTTTGAAAAGTTGAAAGATGTGACTACTCAGTTTGGAAATCCTTTTGCACGTACGCTTGTCAAGCGTGGGTGGAAGAAAAGGTCATTTTTTTAATTTCCATATTGGAAGTCGTTGTATGTAAGACATTTTCTTGATGTTATGCATATTGAAAAAAATGTATTTGAAAGTGTTACTGGTACTTTACTCAATATACAAGGAAAGTCGAAGGATGGCCTTAAAGCAAGAAAAGACTTAGTAGCGATGGGAATAAGAAATGAATTAGGACCCATGAAGAAAGGAAAACGAACATATCTACCACCTGCTGCTTATACTCTATCTAGAAAGGAGAAAAAGATATTGTGTAAGTTTCTAAGTGATGTTAAAGTTCCAGAAGGATACTCTTCAGATATTATAAGACTTATGTCTATGAAAGACCTTAAGTTAAAGAGTTTTAAGACACATGATTGCCATGTTATATTGGAACATTTTCTACCAATAGGTATATGTTCTATTTTGCCAGAAAAAGTAAGAAGCACAATAACTAAATTGTGTTTTTTCTTCAGGCCAATTTGTATTAAGGTGGTCGATCCTGCGATCTTACTAACATTGCAAAAAGAAATAGTTATCTTAGTAAGATGGTCCAAGTTTGCATATGTTTTCTTATAGCGCATACGCAATTAATGGATACACATTTTATACCAAAGAACAAGATGATAAAAGTACTATGCAAAATAGTGGTGTCACCTTGGTAGATGAATCAATGCACATTTCAAGTGTGAAGAAATTAAACCCCAAATATGCAAATATGTCATATTTTGAGGTTATCGAGCGCATTTGGGTGTTTGATTATGAGAAGTTTCAGATTCCTATCTTTGGTTGCAAGTGGGTTGAAAATAATAGTGGCATACGAATGGATAAGTCAGGATTTTTGCAAGTGGATCTTAATAGGGTGGGGTACAAAGATGAGCCTTTTATTCTAGCCTCTCAAGCTAGACAGGTGTTCTATGTCACTGATTCGACAAGTAAGAAATGGTCTATAGTGCTTTTATATAACAAAGTAATTAATGATAACATTGGAGATCAAGGTGATATTGATATTGAGAATGAATCATATATTATAAGTGATCAAGATGAGAATATTGGAGCGAATGAATCATATATTAGAAATGATCATAATGAGGGAATTTGGATCAATCCATCCATCTGTGTTGTTAAGAGACAAGTAGATCATATTCCTACCCAAAAAAGAAAGAGATGTTAATAAAAAGGTAATAGTAAAATTATATATTTTGTCATGTGTTTTTCATATTTGAGAATGAATCGTATATTTATGTTCAAATGATTATGGATTATGGATTATGGATTTATATGTTTGTCATGTGTTTGTCATGTTATGTATTTGTCATTTCATATTTATGGATTATGTATTTGTCATGTGTTTGTCATGTTATGCATTTGTCATTTCATATTTGAGAATGAATCGTATATTTATGTTCAACTGATTATGGATTATGGATTATGGATTTATATGTGTTTTTCTTTATTACAGGTCAAATGGATACTAATGAGGAGAACTCGCACGATACTTCCAAGAATGTTGCAAAAGAATCAATTCATGATGCGGAAGGAGATATTTCAAGAGGAACAAGAATTATGAAAGGAATACTTCGTGCTAGACTCAAGGGAATATAATATGACGTTCATTGGAATGAAACGGGTCAACTAATTGAGCCTAATGGCGCAATATTGACAAGTTACATTGGTGCACTTGTTCGTTCACAAATTCATATTACTTGTGACAATTGGAGAAATCCATCGTTGAAACCCACCAAAGATAAAATATGGAGTGAGATACAGGTACTATATGTGATGTTATTTGTTATTTTTGACGATTATATCTTTAAATTAATTATACTAACACACTTTATGTATATTTTTT
Source organism: Lathyrus tuberosus (assembly GCA_022829125.1). Lineage (NCBI taxonomy): Eukaryota > Viridiplantae > Streptophyta > Magnoliopsida > Fabales > Fabaceae > Lathyrus > Lathyrus tuberosus. Next base: position 17,617,312 of record JALAZF010000040.1, read on the forward strand.
TGTAGATGTCTTTTAACATTGGCGACGATCGGAAAAAAATATTGTCTTCAATTAGCCGGAAAAAGACTTAGAGGGTTTCGAGCATTTTTAACCGACAAGTTTCTTAAGGATGACCAAGGAAACTTTGTTGAAGCGTAACGTCCGAAGAAGTATGCGGACTTGATTTCACCCGAAGAATGGGACACTTTTGTCGCCAAACGAAGAACTCAAGAATTCCACGTAATCTTAATTTAATTTGTCATGAACATTGTATTATATTCCTGTAGTTATTACATGTGTTCTGATATGACTTAAAATTGTTTATGCAGGATGTGAGTGACGTAAATCGTCAAAGAGCCTCAAAATCTGCGTATCGATACAAGAAATGGCGTTTGGGATATGCACGCTTAGAACAAAGAATAGTAAGTATATATAATTGCTATGATATTCTTGTTTCTGATGTGTTACTATTCATCTTAATACTTGACTTAATGTGTAGCTTGAAGAGGAGAAAAGTGAAGAAACATCTCTTCCGGAGCGTTTTGTGGAAGGTTGCCCGTGTGGGAAAGGATGAAGTTGTTACTAAAGGTGTTCAACAAGTTTTTGAACAATGTGTAAGTATAACATTATTTGTTTAATTAAATCAAAAGTTTATGAAAATATTAAATATTTATGCTTTTTAATCCCCACTAATATTTTTCGATATGCATATGAATTTCATGAGACTCTATCTTTGTCCTTAACTCTAACTAAAGACCATGATTGTAGGAGCATACTGAGTCGAGTATTAAATGTTCCTTAGTATTCTGGTCGCGTGAGGGGTAAGGGATTTGGGGTCACTCCATCTTCCTTGTATAAGCGTCCAAAGACCCAAAATCTTAGCAATAAGTAGGTGATGGAAACGTTGTAAGAATTAAAAGCTCAAGTTCGTGAACTGCAAAAGGATAAAGAAAGATATATGTCGGAAAGGCGTGGTTCAGAATTTAAAGATACTAGTGACAAAGATAGTATCAATTTTCAACAAAAAATTCCCGAGGTAATTATATATATTAATATGAAATTAAATTAGCACAACTTTTTATATTGACATATATGCACAATAACAATTTCATATTAATTTTTTTTTTTTTTGGTTTAGGGCATTTCACCTTGTCAGCTATATTTATCGGCACCGACATATCGCATGGTTGGCAAGGGAAAAGTGCATAACACTTTGAGAGACGTACTTCACCATAGACAACTCCCTGCTGGATTTTTGAAAGTTTCGATTGATATTGCTTTAGAGCGGGATGCGTTACTACCTATACCTGACGACGTTTCAGATGCAACATTGGTGGGAGACGCAATAGGGTCGTATGTTGCATGGCCGTCAAACCTCATTATCATAGATGATGAGGTATGTTGAAAACCATTATGAACCTTTTAGTTTTCAAATGTTTTACTTGCATATAAGTTATGTTATGCTTACTTTTACGTACATTTTATTTACATGGTATTGTTAGACTCCTACAAAATCCAAAGCAAAAGATAAAGGGATTGTGCAGCACACCGAGTCAGTTGCATCAAAAAAAGAAGTACATTGATATATATGCATTGAAAATGTTAATTCTATGATCCGAATTCAAAAGCTTCATGATTTTATACTTTATAACTTATATGATTTTTAGATTCCTACATAAGAGGTGCAACAAGGTAGCAAGAATAAGAAGCCAGAATTAGGCAACATGGCCAAGCCAAAAAAAACTTATATTCCTCGATTTCGGTTGTGCCTTGAAACATTTGTAGGAACATCAGATTTGATGGAAGGTGGTATCCGTGAAATACCTATGGAAGAAGGTATTTTTGGGTTTGCCTATTCAGAAACAATTGCTAAAGAAGATTTGGATCATATTTTTCAGCATGCTGAATTAGGTATCGGTGTTATGAATTCATACATCAGGTAATCCATCGATTTTATTTAATTAATTGATCAATTTATTTACTCATTTCAATGAATATTATAATGTTGATTATGTTTTTATTTCAGGTTCTTGTATGAAAAATTGATGCTCCCGCGTCAAATGACAGGAAGATTCTCTTTCTTGTCTCCCAGCTGTGTCAATGCAAATCGAACTACAAATGCGGTCAGAGATCACTTAGTAGATGCATTTATGACCAACAAAGATACAGAGAAGTTGTATCTTTTACCGTATAATACTGGCCATGGGTTAGATTTTCATTCTAACTTCATTTATTATAATCTTTCGCTTTTTTACGTTGTGTATAACATTTCCATCTAAACTTTTGTTTTATTTTATAGTGGATACTGGTTGTTGCTTGCGATTAATCTGATAAAAGAAATAGTATATTATCTGGATTCGCTAGATGGTGATCAAACAAAATACCCGGAGATGAAGAAGATGATTAATACGTAAGTGATTTGATTGTTCTAAATATTCGCGTGTCTATTTATTTATTTATGTGAGATTGTTCTAAATATTCATTTATATTATGATAGAGCCATACAAATATTCCGATCACAACGACAAGCTCGAGTACCAAAGAGCAAAGCAAACAACATTACATGGATAAGAGTGCAAGTATATTTTCACATTTTTTATTATAATAGTGATGCTACTTGATAACACAAGTTAAACTATATATCCTGATACATATTCATACTTTTTTTTCTATGCGTAGTGTCCGCGTCAGCGTAATGGTATAGATTGTGGTTATTTTGTATTGAGATTCATGAAAGAAACTATTCATTTGGAACAAATAGAGATTCCAAACATGGTATGGATTTATAAGTTATGATTTATTTTAAGACTTATTATCGGATATTTCATCTAATTAATTACTTTTAACTAAATCATGCATATTATGTTATATTATGTAGTACTTTGATGAATTCAAGTGTGCCGCCTACACGAAAGATAAATTGGAAGAAATAAAGGAGGAATGGTGTCAATACAATGTTGAAATGAGAATTATATAAGGTATATTATTGTTTTCTTTCTTTTGTTTTAAGTTTATGGAAGGTGTTGTATAGTTTTGGAAATTGTTGAATAGTTTTGGAAGTTGATGTATAGGTGATGAAAATGGTGTATGAGGTTTAGAATTGGTGCATCTTTAGGATGTTTGGTGTAATTAGTTTTGGAAGTTGTTATTAGAATTTTGGATGTTTACTTAGATGTATGAGGTTTGTATTGAGTTATATATATAATGGTTATTTTGGTGTATGAGGATTGTGTTGAAATATATATAATGGTTATTATACGGTTTATGTGTTGAAATATAATGGTATACAAGACCTATGTGTTGAATTATAATGGTATACAAGACCTATGTGTTGAAATAAAGGCTTGTGTTGAATTATACAGGTTTATGATTAGCGATAATGAAAATTTTGAATTATGATCGTTTGTGCTGCCAATAGACAGCGCAAAATATGACATTTGGAAAAAATGCACAATAGACAGCGCTTTGGCCAAAAAACGCTCCAAAAAAATTGATTTTCAAAAAGTGCTTTTAAAAAGTGCTTTTAGAAAAGACAGCGCTTTCTAAAAGCGCTGCTAAAGGGGATCCTACGAAAGCGCTTTTCCTTGAAAAAGCGTTGCCTAAAGTGGTAGCAAAAGAAAGCGCTTTTAAAAGCGCTGCCTAAAGTGTAAAGAAAGGGGGCCCTACGAAAGCGCTGCTAAAGGGGGTCCTACGGAAGCGCTTTTACTTGAAAAAGCGCTGCCTAAAGTTTAAAGAAATGACACTTTAGGCAGCGCTTTTAAAAGCGTTGCCTAAAGGGGACCTAAGGCAGCGCTTTTCCAAGATAAAAAGTGCTGCCTTTACCTACAGCAACACCACTTTTGGCAGCGTTTTTAAGCGCTACTAAAGGCCAAAAAAATCCCTGCTAAAGGTCTTTTATGGCATAGTGTGTGATGAAACTATAAGATCAACAACTATTTATTGTTTCTACTTTAGAACATCACTCATATGTTGGAAAAGCAAGAAACAACCCATTGTCTCCAGATCTTCATCTGAAGCAATACCGTATACTTGCAAATGCAACGTGTGAAGCACAATGACTATTGTACCTTCTTCTTGTCCTCAACATTTAACACAACTAGCCTATAAATATGTTCTGTGATAACCCGTCAGCAGTACATATCACCAACAACTCAGTTTTCCATAAACATACAAAACACATCGAAATGGATTGTCACATTATACTTAACAAAGTTCAAGCAAAATTTATTAACTTAACGCCCATCCAAATCCTCCAAACAAGTAGCTGGCATCTTTCCCCATGAACCTTTTAGTTCTTTAGCGGCCAAATTTAGAATGAATAACATACATTCCAAATTAAGGGGTATTAACCAAAATTGTGGTACTATTATTAATTAGTTATTTTATTTTTCTGATAGTTAACCGAACTACCTATAGTTTAGGTGTTGTTAGTTTATTCATTAGGTATATAAATACACTAATTTAACCGTTTTAGGAATAATAAATAATTTTTTTCTTCTATTTTCTATTGAATATTTTTCATCATGTATGTCAAAAGGACACTAACATATTCCCAAATTGTATTGAAGTTAAAGTGAATTATGTTCCATGGTCTTAACATGCTTATTATGATCTTATAAAACTTTGTGATAAAAAATAAAGATATAGTTTTATTAAATGTATCAAAGGTGTTATTTTTGGATATAGTAGTAATCAAGACATTGTCTTTACACTACGCTAAAAGCAACATTTAATAGCGCTTTTTTTTATATTTAATAGCGCTTTTAAGCGCTATTGAAGTTGCTGCTATTATATGTTTTCTATCTATAATAGCGCTTCATAAGCGCTATTAAAAGTGAAACTTTTCATAGCGTTTCACAAAGATCGCTATCATAACCTAGGTTTTCTATGCTGATAAACACTTCTTTATAAGCATGATTTAATAGCGGTTTTGCATAAAGCACTATTAAAAACCTAATATTTAATAGCATTTTTTAAAAAAGTGCTATTTTAGAATTTATTTTTATTATCGCTTTTAAGAAAATCCTTATTAACGGTCTTTTTTCTGCAAACAAAAACAACACATAATTTTTCATAAAATGCAAATATCAACAAATTACATATGTGTCATGATAAAATAAATTTGCATTAATAAAAAATGAATTACAACTAATAATACAAATTAATGTTATTTTATGATATTTTTCATTGTGATTGTGTAGCAGAACCAGCCCCAACTTTTGGTTATAACATAAACAAAATTTGTCATACTATGAGTATTCAAACAAAGTCTTTGATAAGAAGTGAGAAGCAAAGACTCTTCTAAACTCATGAAAAATTAAGGTGAACTATTAATATGACATTATCTTAATAGCTTCTGTCACAGCATTTAAGGAGTGGTATGTTCTAGGTAAATTAAGCAAAACCAAAATTAAAAAAGGTTTAGTGACTCTCTTGTATCAACTCTAATCTCTTAGCACCTCTACCTACATGGAAAAAAAATATACACCAAATTATATTTATGCACCTATATGTCAAGTGAAAAATATATCTTACCTATACCAAAAACATGAAGTCTATGTATAGATAATAACAATTAAAAAGTGAATGATGAACCTTTATATTACAATCAAATGACATAAACAGGGAGATAAAATTTATATATTAAATACCACATAAACAGTCAAAGAAAAATGTATATAAGAATTAAATTATAATATAGACTATTGAAATCCTTTAATGTTTTTAACCATAAAATTAAATGTTTTTAACCATGTATCTTGTTTTTAATCTTGCCATTGAAATCCTTTAATGCCACATGACAAAGATATATTAAATAAAATGGATTAAATGGAGGATAAGAAAATGGAGCAGATCCAAATTCACTCAATGAATCAAGATTCACTCCATTTCTCTATCCTCCATTTATTCAAGTTTCTTTAATAGATTTTTGCCACGTTGAATTTAATGATTTGAACGATCAAGATTAAAAACTAAAAAAATATTTTAATTAAATATGGACTATTGAAATCCTTTAATGTTTTTAACCACAAAATTAAATATTTTTAACCATGTATCCTGTTTTTAATCTTGACCATTGAAATCCTTTAATGTCACATGACAAAGATATGTTAAATAAAATGGATTAAATGGAGGATAAGAAAATGGAGCAGATCCAAATTCGTACACCATGTGCATTACTGCTATTTGTATGAACTTAGAAACTTTCATTTATTACATTTAGTAATTCAATGCACACTAGATAGATACTAGCAAAAGGAAACAAAATTTTCTCTTTGAAGACACACACTAAAACCATAAGATATTTACAGAGAGAGACTATTAGCAGCAAAATGAAATCTCTATATCCTTCATTATTTACATATTGGTTCAGCTTCTCTTTTTTTTTATATAGAAAATCTAATCAAAACAACATCATAAATTTGCCTTTTTTGTAATGCAATCATTCTTTCAAAACAGTAGCAGACTGAATCAATTTAAAATTAAAACAAACAAAATGGTATACAATAAAAAAAGAGACACGAATTGAAAATGAATGCAATAACAAACACCATATAACATATTGACATGCACACCTAGAAAACACGTACGAACAATGAATGCATAATATACAGAGAGAAAAAATAGGAAGAGTAAGAAATGGACCGAAAGAGGAGAGCGCTTTGTTGTCGGAGTAAACTTGCCTCGCCGACATTGACAGTGGTGCTTGTTGCTTGTGCATGGACGAAGTGAGTTTTGAACGGTTATGGTTATAGGTGAAGTGAGCTAAAATTGATGTTTAGTTGATGGGTTTATGAAGTCATTGGTGCATGGTTTTCATGGAAGAAGGTGATGAAGGTTGTGTTGCTTGTATGGTATATGGCTCTGTTTTTTTTTTAGTGTTGAAGTGGTAAAGTTTTTGTATGGACAAAGTTAACATGTTGTTGTTCACATGGAGAAGTTTTTTTGTGGAGAAAATTTACGGCATGAAAGGTTTGTGGCTGATGAGAGTTGTTGTTGTTAGTGAGGTAAAGGTTATTTACAAGTTGATGTTATATTGAAAAAAATGATGAGAGGACTGTGAAAGTATGAGGTAATGGTGTATGGGGTGGAAGTTTGTGTTAAATGATATAACAATAGGGGATAATGCAATAGCTTGTTGTACAAGTAATATAACTACCTATTGTAAAAAACATAACTAACTGATAGGTAGTGATCATATGCAGTAGGTCTGTAGTGTGCTATGGTGCAGCTACCTTTGTTGTATATAAGATCACCTCATCATTGTAATCATGCTAAGTGAATGATATGTTACATTTACACTTCACCATCTTCTTTCTTATTCACATTTCTTGTTAGTCAAGTTTTATTCAAGCTATTTCCATGGAGTTCCATGACTTCCTTTGTGAATCTTAACATGGTATCTTGAGCCTTTAGATCCATTTCCTTCTCCTTCTTTATGGCTCCACCCACATGCTCATAATCCACTGATCCGCAACTCGATTAAACCAGTCCCTTCTTTGTTCATCCAAGTGATGGACCTTCTTCTATTACTCTTTCACCAAAACTTAATGGCACCAACTACCATTATTGGGCTCATTCCATGCGTCGTGCTCTTGGTGGCAAGATGAAACTTGAATTCATTGATGGCACTATTGATCCTATCACAGATAGTTTTGATCCTCTTTACCGCGCATGAAATCGCTGCAACATGCTTGTTTTGTCTTGGATTATCAACTCAGTTTCTGATTCCATCGCCCAATCCATCATCTTCATGGAGAATGCCATTTATGTTTGGATTGATCTCAAGGAACGTTTCTCTCAAGGAGATTTGGTATAATTGATGCAAGAAGTGTATAGCCTGCAACAAGATTCAAAATCTGTCACTGAATTTTACTCTACTCTTAAAGTTCTATGGGAAGAGCTTGAGGTTTATATTCCTATCCCTTCTTGTTCATGTCGCATTAGATGCTCATGTCAAGCTATGCGAAATGCTAGAAATAATCACTTAACTTTATATGCCATTAGATTTCTGACTGGTTTAAACCCTCAATTTGATGTTGTTAAGTCTCAAATCCTTTTGCTTGATCCTTTACCTCCTATGACCAAGATTTTTTCCATGGTTCTTCAACATGAAAGACAAAATAATATTCACCCTGTTGAGGATCCCACTTCCCTTGTTAATGCCACTGATTCACAAAGATACAATGGTAAATCACATGTTCCACACTCTTATGGCAAAACCAATAATAGAGTATGCACTCACTATGGTAGAACCAACCACACTATTGACAACTGTTATGCCAAACATGGCTATCCCCCTCATATGCAAAAGAAATTTGCTAACCACTCATCTACCAATGATCCTGATTTAGAATCTGATCCACAATCTTCTGATGCCAAGACTATCCCCCCTTCAATCACCACTGAGCAATATGAACAACTGATGCTATTGCTCCAACAATCAACCATTTCTCAACCTTCTTCTTCAAATCAAGTTAACTCAGTGAGTATTCAATCAGGTAATCAACAATTTTCTGTTGTGTCACATTCTATTTCATGTCAGAATTTCTCTTTGGGTTCATGGATCATTGACTCAGGTGCTAGTGACCATATGTGTGGTTCACTAAACTGGTTTCACTCCTATGTTGAAATTCCCCCCATTCAGGTTAGAATGCTTACAGGCCAATTTATCATTGCAAAACATGCTGGCACTATTAAGTTTTCTTCTACTCTCATTTTGACAAATGTGCTTTATGTTTCATCCTTCTCTTTAAACCTTATTTCTGTCTCTAAACTGTGCCACTCACTTGACTGCATAGTTGAATTTAATGGTTCTCATTGTCTTATTCAGGAAAGGAGCACACAAAAGATGATTGGTTCTGGTGACAAAGTACAGGATTTGTATTACTTAGTCATGGAAAATAAGATAGTATGTAGCTCTAGCTCTAGTTCAAATTCCATTTCCTTACCAACTCAAGCCATTTGGCATTTTAGACTTGGACATGTATCTGACCAATGTATGAATACTTTACATTCTACATTTCCCTTTATTAAAGTTGATCCAAAATCTGTATGTAATGTATGCCATTTTGCTAGACAGAAAAAGTTACCATTTTCACATAGCACACATAAAGCCTCACAACCCTTTGATCTTATCCACTTTGACATTTGGGGTCCAATTGCTATACCCTCCATCCATGGTCATACCTATTTCTTAACTGCCATAGATGATTGCAGTAGATTTACCTGGCTCACACTCATGAAAAACAAAAGTGAGGCCAGACAAAATGTCATCAATTTCATTTCCCTCATCCTTACATAATACAACCATAAAGTTAAAGCCATAAGAAGTGATAATGGACCTGAATTTACTATACCTTCCTTTTACAATAACCATGGCATTACACATCAAACTAGTTGTGTGGAATCTCCTCAACAAAATGGTCGTGTTGAGAGAAAACACCAACAAATCCTGAATATTGCCCGTGCCCTGCTATACCAGTCCAACTTACCTAAACCATTTTGGTCCTATGCAGTATTACATGCATCCTTTATCATGAATAGATTACCTACCCCCATTCTAAACAATAAATCTCCTTATTTCATTATGCATAACAAAAACCCTGACATGAATGACCTCGAAGTGTTTGGTTCTTTGGCCTATGCATCCACAGAACTAAACTTGCCCCTCGAGCAAGAAAGTTCATTTTTCTTGGCTATAAAGCTGGCATGAAAGGATCCTTACTTCTAGATATAACTACAAATGAAGTTTTTATATCTAGAAACACCACTCACCATAAACTCATCTTGCCATATCATTCTCCCACTTCCAAACCTACCTGGACCTATTATACACCAACTAACTTCCCTACCACAAATGACACACATAATACATTACCACCTGAACATGATCCCTTGACCTTATCCCAACCACAAAACCCCCCTCTGACCCTACAACCACCAACTCACCTCCTACTGCTCATACTGAACCTACTACCATCAGACCTGCTAGACAAAAACATGCTCCATCTTATCTACATGACTATGTCTGCAGTTCCTCTACAAGTCATTTAGGATCATCATCTTCAGGTTATCCTTATCCCATTTCCTCCTATCATTCTTTTGACCATTTATCTTCTGTTCATAAATCATTTGCTCTTTCTATCACCAAGTGTGTTGAGCCAAAGACTTACAAAGAAGCCTGTCAGCATGATTGTTGGATTCAAGCTATGAATACTGAATTAGCAGCTTTATCTGCTAACAATACTTGGCAGTTTGTGGTCAAACCTCCTCATGTGAAGCCTATAGGCAGCAGATGAGTCTACAAGGTTAAATATAAAGCTGATGGCTCAGTTGAAAGGTACAAGGCCAGGTTGGTAGCCAAAGGACACAACCAAATAGAAGGTTTAGATTACTTTGACACTTTCTCTCATGTGGTAAAACTCACCACAGTCAGAACCCTCATAGCCCTTGCCTCTCTTAAGCAGTGGCACATCCATCAAATGAATGTCAACAATGCTTTCTTGCATGGTGACTTGCAGGAATATGTTTACATGTCCATTCCTGATGGTGTTGTGGCTAAGCAAGGCCTTGTTTGCAAGCTTCAAAAGAGCTTATATGGACTTAAACAAGCAAGTAGAAAATGGTATGAGAAGTTGATTCATCTCTTGTTACAACAAGGATATCATCAGTCCACTTCAGACAATTCCTTATGCACTTTCAAGCATGGATCTGATTTCACTGCACTCCTTGTTTATGTGGATGACATAATCATCACTGGCAACTCTCTTCCTGAATTTTCTAGAATCAAATCCATACTTGACCACAACTTTAAAATTAAAGACCTTGGCATACTTAAGTACTTCTTGGGATTAGAAGTGGCTCATTCCAAAGATGGCATATGTATATCTCAAAGAAAGTACTGCTTAGATCTTCTTGAATCATCTGGGCTCCTTGGCTCAAAACCTGCCTCAACCCCTCTTGATCCTTCTTTGAAGTTACACCAAGACAAAGGCCCACCTTTTGAAGACATTTCAGCCTATAGGAGAATTATTAGCAAACTCTTATACTTAAACACCACCAGACCTGATATCACTCTTGCCACACAACAACTCAGTCAGTTTCTGAACTCTCCCACCACCACTCATTATAAGGCTGCTTGTAGGGTGATTAGATACTTAAAGCAAAATCCTAGGAAAGGACTCATGTTCCCTAGAAGTTCAGAAGCACAAATAAGAGGCTATGTTGATGCAGACTGGGCTGGCTGTCATGATACAAGAAGATCTACAACTGGTTTTCTTTTCTTTCTTGGCAATTCCCTTGTCTCTTGGAGAGCTAAGAAATAACCAACTATTTCTAGATCATCTTCAGAGGCTGAATATCGTGCCTTATCCACTACCACTTGTGAATTGCAATAGATATTATACTTGCTGCAGAACCTAAGTATTGAAAGTACTAAACAGTCTGTTCTATATTGTGACTCACAAAGTTCTATTCACATTGCTTTAAATCCTGTTTTCCATGAAAGAACAAAGCATTTGGAAATTGATTGCCACTTTGTTAGAGAGAAAGTCCAACAGAACATCTTGAAACTTCTACCAATTTCAACACAGGAACAACTTGCAGATTTTCTGACCAAACCTTTGCCACCACCAAAGTTTGAAGCCTTTGTGTCCAAGCTTGGAATGATAAACATCTATCGTGGTCAAGCTTGTGGGAGGGTGTTAAATGATATAATAATAGGAGATAATGCAGTAGCTTGTTGTACAAGTAATATAACTACCTATTGTAACAAACATAACTAACTGATAGGTAATGATCATATGCAGTAGGTTTGTAGTGTGCTATGGTGCAGCTACCTTTGTTGTATATAAGATCACCTCATCATTGTAATCATGCTAAGTGAATGATATGTTACATTTAAACTTTACCATCTTCTTTCTTATTCACATTTCTTGTTAGTCAAGTTTTGTTCAAGCTATTTCCATGGAGTTCCATGTCTTCCTTTGTGAATCTTAACAGTTTGTTCTATGATTGAGGAAAGTAAATAATGGATGAATAAAGGTGGTGTTTGGATGAGTAAGGTTTAAGAGAGTGTTAGAAGAAGAAAAAGAGAGTATATTGTGTTAATGAAGATGAACAATGGTGTTGTGTTGTTCTCTGAAAAAATGTGCTCATGGTTTAAGTGGTATGGTGTTTTCAAATGCTGCGAATCTTTTTCATGCGCAAAGAAAAAAATGGGTCCGCATGGTAGTGTGGTGTAGTACCTTTTGGGGTGCTTCAAATGTCAGCTAATATGTTATCACAAAATTGTAGAAAAAACAAGGACTACTTTTCTAAACTTAACTACTAAGTTTTACCTAAATTAGAAAACAATTTTTCAAAATTCAAATATATAAAAGAAGAGGGAAAAGATAAAATAAAATAATTAAACTCTTTTACTAATTCTAAAATATAAAATATGAATAAATAATAAAGAATAATTAACTAAAATAAAAATAAAAATCGATTAAAAACGATAAATCGGACCGAAATCGAAGTGCTCAGAAAAATAAAACGAATACACTAAAATGATCAGCGCAAAATATACTTACTAGAAAAATACATCGTTTGGTCAAATTCCAAAATAAAATTTACCCGCTAAAACAGCTTAAACTGTCCAAAATGTGACCGAAAAGTGATCAAAAAATATAAATGAGCATGCCCGATTAAACTACGCAAAACATAGATTAATACCACTGACGTTTGCAGGCTCGATTTTAAAATTCTCCGTCCACTGATTTTTTGCATAGTTGACTTTTAATTTGACCGATTCGGCTGTAAATTCCAACAAATTTATTCTAGCTGATAAATTGGGTATTATGCAATATGAAAGACATGATAAACTATGCAAAAGATTAAAGAATCTGAGGGTAAAATTTGGGGTATGACAGTTGCCCCTATTTAAATATCTTTACCGGATGACACGAGTGATGATTATCTTCATGAAATCATGGTGAAAGGTATTTAAATATAGATAACCGAAAATTTTGCCCTTAGATGCAATGACACGTTATGCTATGGACAAAAGAAAACTAAATCTATAATGCTGACATGCCATGAACTCTAATATGATGAAAATGATGGAACGATAAATGTAAAATGCAGACAAAAACGAAAGCAGACAGGGACAAAGTCCACACAATGAACAATCACTCACTAGGGATGACAACAACACTGGGGAACAGAAATAAAATCAGGGAAAATCTAAGGTGACTGAGTAACTGGTTCAAGCATGACCGGCTGACACTTTAGAAAGAAAAGATAACACAAGATCCTCAATGGAAGTAGCACCGGAAAGACGATCTCCACTGGGGAATCAGATAACAATGACTCAATTTGGAATAACATCAGAAAGAGGAAGGCACATCCGGAAGAGCATCAGATGGCAAAGAAACCAGACATCCAATAATGGCTTTGAATGAAAGGTATAATCACAAAGTCAGAGAAGGCATCAGATGTGAATGAGATAAAAGGTGTAATCCAAGAAGGCATTGGATGTAAAGGAATCACAATATCCAAGAAAGCATTGGATGAATGTGAACAAAGAGATACCCAAGAAAGCATTGGATACAAAGACACCAGACATCCAATAATGGCTTTGAATGAAAGGTACAAACACAATATCTAATAATGGCTTTAGATAAAAGGTATAATCACAATATCTAAGAATAGCTTTAGATGAAAGTGAACAAAGTAGGGATCCAAGAAAGCATTGGATGAATAGAAACTAGTCATCCAATAATGGCTTTGAACGAAAGGTAAAATCACAATATCTAATAATGGCTTTAGATGATTGTAAACAGAAAACTACATTCAAGAATGGCATTGAATGCAAAGGAACCAGTCATCCAATAATGGCTTGAAATGAAAGGTAAACTCATAATATCTGAAAAGGCATCAGATGTAAATGAGATAAAAGGATAATCCAAGAAGGCATTGGATACAAAGACACCAGACATCCAATAATGGCTTTGAATGATAGATATAATCACAATATCTGAGAAGGCATCAAATGAAAGTGAACAAAATAGAGATCTAAGAAAGCATTGGATAAAGAAAACCAGTCATCCAATAATGGCTTTGAATGAAAGGCAAACTCATAATATCTGATAAGGCAACAGATGACGTGAGAAAGGTAGAGATCCAAGAAAGCATTGGATGAAAAGAATCACAAAATCCAAGAAAGCATTGGATGAGTGTGAGCAAAGAGATACCCAAGAAAGAATTGGATAAAAAGAAACCTAAAATCCAAGAAAGCATTGGATGAAAGGAATCACAAAATCCAAGAAAGCATTGGATAAAAGAAAACCAGTCATCCAATAATAGCTTTGAATGAAAGGTACAAATCACAATATCTGAGAAAGCATCAGATAAACGTGAGAAAGGTAAGGAACCAAGAAAGCATTGGATGCAAAGAAACCACAACATCTAGTAATGGCTTTAGATGAATGTGAACAAAGTAGAAATCCAAGAAAGCATTGGACGCAAGGAATCACAGTATCCAAGAAAGCATTGAATGACTGAGAAGGAACTTTCAGGAATGGCACTGAAAGTAAAGGCAAATCACTATATTCAAGAATGACATCGAATGATAGTGAGAAAGACATCCATGAATGACACTGAATGCAAAGGAGAAAACTCATCCAGGAATGGCACTGAATGAAAAGATAAGACTTTCAGGAACGACACTGAAAGATATCCAAACAAAATTTGACGGGGATTACAGAAGATAAGAAAAACTTCCAGGAATAGCACTGGGAGAAACAAGAGGATAAAGATATCCAGGAATGGCACTGGAGATCAAAAGAGGCAGACATCCAGGAATGGCACTGAAGTGAAAGAATATAAGGATCTAGGAATTGCACTGAAATGAAAGAAGACAAACATCTAACTACAGGACTAGATGCGCAAGGAAACGAAAACATTCAGGAATGACACTGAATGGAAGGACATGAAACATTTTGGTAGGTGCCAAGTAAGTTGGACTTTGACCACAAGGTAAGACGCGGATAACGACACGGCCTCGGGAGAAATGCAAATGAGGATAAAACACTCATGATATGCATATGTATATGAATTATGTAGATGATATATGATCAAATGCAAATGCAGATGCTGACGACACGACTCGACTCTTTTGGTAAGAAGACAAGACTGGAAGGTTGATTCCTTAACACGGAGATTGCTGCCATTGCTTGGAGGCTAGAGATGCTACTGCTGAACAAACCTTTACCACACTGGTAAAATGTATCAAGTTGGTGATCCTTGTAGGAAGAATGGATAGATGCTTGGGATTCCTCAAGTAAATTGCCCCAGATTAGCTGACTGTTGTAGATGAACTGATCATTGCTTCAGTTTGTATGATTCAATAATGACTGTTTCATAGTGCTCTTGGAATGCTTACCCTAGTATGAGTCTTGAAAAATCTTCTGGATGAACCAATTCTGAGAAGGACTTGCCCCTGAACAACAAATCTTGAACTGATTATTCAACAGGATTTGCAAAGAACTTGTCCCTGATAGGATCATCGACCAAGTTTCTTAAATGTTTGAAAATTCCTTGAGAGGATAGCCAGTTTACAAGCAAAAGTATTTGTACAAACACGCTAATTTTAAAGCAAAGTCATGCAACTTTTGAAATCAGAATTATTTTTGGAAGATGCAAAGTATATGAGTCAATGGTCAGAACACGGCGGTTCAAGACACCAAAGTGAAAAGTAAAGCAAATGTGTAATGCCAAAACAAATGCTCTGCAAAGATCTTTTGGAGTCAGTTTATGCAACCTTGTTGTAGTATGCTTTCAAAATAACCTTGCTTCAATTAGGTCTTTTGAGGGTTGTAATGTGGCCTGGTTCACGGTTTAAGAAACAAAGGTTAAAAGCTCAAAGTTTATTTGTGTCCACCCAATCTTCGTGATGATCTCCAATCCTATGCTTTGTTAACTCAAACTATGCACTCAGGTTCTGTCATACCCCAAATTTTGACCACTAAGATTTCCCATCATTGTGCAAATCATCACCACAATGTGGATGAACTTTCATACTCACTAGCCTCCCCAAAGATGGGTGAGCATTCACCACAACAAGAATTAGGGTTCCAAGCCCTCTTAGAGCACTTAGACAAAGGATCAATCAAGGAATGACATGATCTTCAACTTGTCTAAACCTCTAAAACATCCACAATGGATCAAGAGGACTCCCACATCAAGGATCAAGCACAAGGCTGCAACATTCCAAGTGGATTAAGCCTCAAGGTCACCAGTGTCACCAAATTAGGGTTTTGGTCGACCAGGGCCTCCAGATGGAAATTTTCATCTGAGCATGAGCCAAAGCTTCACACAACAAACCAAGATACTCCAACGGACCTCGTGGAACCAATCATCAAGTCAATTTAGCCCCAGGGTATGCATTCACCAAAAATCAGGAGTTAGGGTTTCTTGACCTAATTCACCCCTAAGTTGACTTTTGGGACAAAGCATGAGCCAAAACCTCAAGACATGATTTGAGGGTCTCAAATACACTACATTTATCCATTTACAATAATGGATTAATCCAAGAAGCTTGATCCACAAGTTTCAATTTCATCTGAACCACAACTAGGGTTTTGAGGAAAAAGTCAATTGTGCCTTTGACTTTTGACCAGGACATGCTCCCAAACCTTGGAATATGATTCAATACACCCTATAACACCTATGGAATCCATCCATTAAGTTTGATTTAGGTCAAGGACTTGATTTCATAGGGGATCACACAGTTTGGAATTCATCTCATAAAAAGTCAACTGTGCCCAAAAGTCAAAGTTTGACTTTTTGATTTTTTGGTCAATTATGGTTCCCTAACCCTAAAATGATGTTAATGTGTGATTGGCATCATCATTCATAAAAAAAATTAAGAAAAGTGGGATAACTTGTAAAAGGGGTAACCATAAAAAACTTAGAAATTTTCTAAGTTATGGAACAAAGTGGCTAGGGTACCAACTTCCAAGGACCATAACTTGTGATCCAAGCAACCATTTTGGCTGATCTAAAGATGGATTTGTAGATCTCATGGTATACTTTAAAAGTGTCAACTACAGCTCATTCCAATTCCTCATGGATTTTAAGTTATGGAGTTATCAAAATGGCTGAAAACACAAAAGTGGCATTTTTCCAACACTTAGTGAAATTTTCACTAAGTCAGAATCTGTTTCACTTTTTTCAAAATGTAGGGGCATTTTTCACTTGGATCCAAAAAGTGTCAAGACAAAGTATGATCACACATATGTTGTATCATATGAGAGCTTTCCAAAATGGCCAAGAACTCCATCAAATTCCATTTGAGCTAAGAGTTATGACAGTGACAATATGCCTTGCTGCAACTGTCATGGCAAGGCAGATTTGTGCATTTTGCTCGATTTGATCCAATTGTGCAAATGACAAATAAGTTTATCCATCTGAACACCTCAAGGGGAGACCAAGGAGGAACAAACACTGATCCATAAGCCTCCCAAGTCTTTAGAACTAAAAGTAGCATGCCAAACCTAAAAATGCCTAAAAAGGGGGACAAGACTCCAATTTTGTTTTGGAGCATTCAATGGATGCACCAAGGTGGCATGAACTGAGCCTTTTTTAACTGAATGAGTCAAGGATCATCTCTGAACTAGGGAACCAAAGGCCTGTGCTCTTAGCTCTAGTCAATGGCTAGAGGAGACTTAAGATTCCAAAGTGATGCAATTGGACAATGAACTGCTGCAGTTGCCATTCACTATTGCTTGCAAAACAAACTTGCTCTACTATAAATAAATCTCATTTGTGCTCAGTTTAAGTACACCAAATGCCTACAACACTTGCCTTTCTCAAAATCATCTTCTCACCCTCAAAAATGCCTTTCTTAGCAAGTCACTGTCGAATTTTTCAGTAGAGAGCAATTCCACTCAAACCAATTGCTCTAACACCTCATAAACATCATATGTGAGCTGATCAAACACTAAACACACAACTGTAACACTGATTTCTCAGAATCACCAGCCAGTTGCTCAAGTTTTCAACCAAGTTGCAGTTGAGATGCCATGAAGTGAGCCAGCCATTTCCAATCAAGTCCAAGCATTCAAACACACTCCATATGGTGTAGGGAAGCTATTCAGATCATCACAACTCATCTGTAACACCTCCAACTCAAAAATCACATTGCTCTTGCTGTCACGACCTTCAAGTAAGCCTAAACTTGGTCATCTCTTAATCTATGCATATTTCCTCGCACAATACTTTTGCCAAATGTTCATAATCATGCATAAAATGTTTCCCCTCAATTAATTGCTATGTTTGAATCGTGTATCAAAATTCTCAGCCTTCATGTAAATTTTAGGGTTCTTGAGGTTTTGTCTTGATTTCTTATTCCATGCTTAAAATAAATGAAATTAAAGACCTTAGACATGATCGTGAGGTGAAAACGAGCAGATTGATATGTGGATTGTGTGATTTCATAAGTATTCAGTGAGATTGGATAGAAAATGCAAATCTGAGCAAAACTCCCTTCGCGCGTGTTCTTGGCCCATGTTCTTGGCGCCTTTTTCACAAATTTGAATATTTGAATTTTGTGATTTTATTTAATTGATTCAAAAATTAATTTCTCTCTGAGTTTTAATGATTTTGAGTTGATTCTTTTTTTAATAATTCACAAAAATGTTAAAATATTTTATTTTGCCAAAAATTCCCAAAAATATTATTTATTTCATATACTTGATATTTTTGCAAAGAATTAATTTTTATTTTTTTTTAACATTTAAAATATTTTTTCCTTCTTGATTTTCCAAACTTAATTGGTTTCCAATCATTTTGTGGATATAAACATGATTTTTGAAGCATTAATCCAAGATCGCCACTCATTTTTCACATGTTTTCAATACTTTTAACTAATTTTTAAACAAAATTAATTCCTTTTTAAACAAAATTAGGGTTTTGATTAATTCAACCCCCATCAATCATTTTCAAACACTCATGGGCCTCTAATAGAGTGTACGACCCAATCCTTTTTGAAACCAAACCATTTTTGGGCCTCAGATATTGCATAAGACCCACTGTGTTTTCAAAAACCTCGGCGCGATCGCCGTTTTTAAACAAATAACTCTGGGTCTCTCTTTGAGTTGTAAGTTCCATCTCTTGTACAAAAATAAATCTTTGGGCCTCTAATAGAGTGTAAGACCCAAATCCTTTTTTTTAACCAAAACCTTTGTGGGCCTCAGACATTGTATAAGTCCCTTTGCGTTAAAAAATCTCGGCGCGATCGCCATTTCAAAACAAAAGTCATTTGAGCCTCCCTTCGCGTTGTAAGTCCCATTTCATTTCTTTAAATAAATCTTTGGGCCTCTAAAAGAGTGTAAGACCCATCCCCTTGTACATAAAAAGTTTTTGGGCTTCACATATTGTATAAGTCCCTCTGTACAGTTTTCAAAACAACGGCGCGATCATCGTTAAAACTTGGGCCTCTCCTTGAGCTGTAAGCCCCAACAATCTTTTCAAAACACTTTCTACTTTGATTTTAGATTCAAATCCATAGTTGTTGTCGAACTTTCTTTAATTTCTTTGTTGAACAACTAACAAAACAGCATGGAAGCTCTACAACGGGTAAGTGTTTATCCGCTTTCATTTATTGCTTTCATGTATATAACTGTATTGTGGGGTTGTTTCACTATAAGTCTTCTTTCACATCCTTTTATATACTTGTCATACCTCAACTGTGTAATACTAGTATAGTTATTTAGATTTCTCCCCGGCAACTACGTCTAGAACTAGGTAAAGCCTGTTGGTCACTCTCGAATACAAACAAAACTAGATCCCCCATAGGATTACCAGATACAGTCTTTGCTTCTCTTGGGGTTAAACAATATGGAACAAAGAGAAAGGCAGTATTCTCGGTGAACCTTTTCTCAGACTGTCACCCTTAGAAATTGTCAAAGAAACTCTACTCCCCAGAGTTGATCTATTCTCCGTGAATAGCATCTCTTGAGTTTCTTCCAAATTCTCGAACTTTCCTGGAATGATCTCTTCTCTGTGAATTGCATTTCTCGAACCTCTCTTGGTTTGGGGACCCACGGGCTTCCTAAAAGCATCCCCGCCCCTCTTGGGCGTTGTACAAGGACCCTTCGGCTTCTTAAAAGTTCTCATGCCTTCTCTTGGGCTTCGTACAAGGACCTTCACGACCTCCTAAAGGTATAGGACAGAACTTAATCATCCTTCGTTAGAGCAGTCTTTCTAAAAGGAGTCAAAACCTTCAGACCAATTTTAGGGTTGATACTCATCCCTTAAACGAGTCGGACTCCTCTTGGGCATCATACCAAAGATAAAACTCTACCAGTAGACTTGGACAGTCTAATTCCCTTGAGCCTCAAAGACATTCTCAAGCACCTTTCAAACATAGGAGAAACCCCGGATTTTGGATTAATCTCCAGCCGAGTTAAAACTTGTGGGTTATAAGACCCCGTCCTTCTCCCAAAATTCCCCAACCCGGGTCAGATAACACTATCTCAAACCAGAGCCTCAAGGTTTCTGATCTATTAATTTCTTTTGCATTCCCCTGCAAGGATTGATTCCCTTCTTGGACCTGCCTCGGGATCTCAAGAATCCTCAGCAGAAGTATAGCCTCCTCTTAGGCTTTGTATAATGACCCTTCCTCAGCGAAGTCAGCCTCCTCTTGAGCTTTGTATAATGATTCCCCCTGGCAGAGTTAACCTTTTCAGACTCTCTTGTTGAGTCCATCACTTTTCAAGACTCTCTTGTTGAGTCACTTTCCTTTTAGCCTCAATCTCGGGCTTCGTACGAGACAACAAATCACTCTCTTGTTAAGTATAAAAGACTCTCTTGTTGAGTCACTTTCCTTTTAGTCTCTATCTCAGGCTTCGTACGAGATAACATATCACTCTCCTGTTGAGTATAAAAGACTCTCTTGTTAAGTCAACCTTTTTAAGCACTGTCGCTCTGGGGTTACTACAGGTCGATTCATTTTTTATCCTATTGAGCTGACTAAGGAAGGGAAATAGATGTCTCCAATTAACCCTGCTTGCATACTGAGTTTAAACAGCGGTCTGTTAGGTTACAGATGCTATATGGTAATGGGGCCTCTTTCTTCTTACTTTATTTTGAACGAAACACCAAGAATGTTCATGGGGAATTTTGTTAGGATGCTAGGACTGACGCTTTTCGACTGATGTGTGAAGGTACGAGATTTGGGGCTTTGGATTAGTGTGCTCGCTAATATTTTTCTTTCAATCTTATACCTACGTATTCCCGTTTACCGAAACAGGGAAATCAGAGCGATCGTAGTTCCTCCTATTCTATGGGAGGAAATGGTGTTTTGGTGTCTTGTTCAAAGCCCAAGACGTGAAGCTGAAAAGGTGGTTTATATCTTGTTCAAAGCCCAAGATGTGAAGCTGAAGGGTCTATTTGTATCTTGTTCGAAGCCCAAGATGTGAAGCTAAAAAGGTGTTGTCTTTAGAGAGAATTTGTCATCTCTAAAGGGGGTCTGTTTGTCACAACTGTTGGGTGACTGACTATAAAGGAGGATTACTTTAACCGGGATATGTGAATCCTAACAATGCCATAATTTCCTTTATAGGGGGTTTTAACCTGAATGAGAAGACTTTAACTCAGTGTAGAGCAATGCTATCTTTCCTTAGGAATTTCTCATGCTAAAAGAGGGACAGTGGCGTGGATATAAATTATCCAGAGGCTTGCCGTTTACAGCAATTAGATGAAAGGAGTTGTTGATGTTTGTATCCTGTGAACGAGGTACAGTTTTGATGCTAAAAGGTTGATTGACTCAACCGGGGTTTTTCTTATACAAAGCCTAAGAGGAGGCTATTGACCCAACAAGAGGATGCTTTTGTGTCCCGTACGAAGCCCGAGAGAGAGTCTAAAAGGATTTTACTCAACAAGAGAGTGCTTTTAGATGTGTCATGTACGAAGCCCAAGACGGAGGCTAAAAGGAGTGTTGTTTCAGTTGAGTGACAGGTCCAGTAGGTTGGTTAAAAGAGAAAATCAGTTCTTATAAAGAGACTGATTAAAGGTAAGGCTATGCTTTGGGATTAATCAGAGGATCAGGGTTATTTCCTATTTTTTAAGGGAATGAGGAATCTAGAGGGGATTGGAGACTGTCCGAGTCTACTGGTGTTTTTCCCTACTTGAGAATGCCTTCGAGGCTCAAGGAGATTAGACTGTCCAAGTCTAGAGTTTTATCCTTTGTACTATGGTTAAAGAAACAGTAGTAGTAAGTTCACGGAAGAAAGATCTAAACTCTTTGAAAGACTGCCTTTCACGTCTCCATATTGTTTAACCCCAAGAGGAGGGAAAACTGTATCTGGTAATCCTATGGGGGATCTAGTTTTGTCTATTTAAAAGTGACCAATAGGGCTTAGTGCTAGACGTAGTTGTCGGGGAAACTCTAAATATCTATACTAGTATTACACAGTTGATATGAGTTTATGAAAGAAGACTTACAGCGAAACAACCCCATAATACAGTTATATGTATATGAAAGCAGATAAAGAAAGCATATAAACACTTACTTGGTTGTAGAGCTTCCATGCTGTTTGGTTTGTTGTTCAACAAAGAAAGATTGAAAACAACAGTATATTCAAAATTAAAGGAGAAAGTATTTTGAAAAGATGTTGGGGCTTACAACTCAAGGAGAGGCCCAAGGTTTATCAGTGATCGCACTGTCGTTTTGTACAGAGGGACTTATACAAGTGACTGAGGCCCAAGAAAGGTTTTCTGTACAAGGGGATGGGTCTTACACTCTCTCAAGATGCCCAAGTGTTTAAAGAAAAAGAATGGGGCTTACAACACGAGGGTAGGCCCAGATGATTGGGTTTTTTTTATTGGCGATCGCGCCGAGGTTTTCTTTTAACGCAGGGGGACTTATACAATGTCTGAGGCCCAAAAAGTTTTGGTTAAAAGGGGATTGGGTCTTACACTCTAATAGAGGCCCAAGAGATTTATTTTTGTACAAGTGGTGGGGCTTACAGCTCAAGGAGAGGCCTAGGGTCATTTGTTTGAAAATGGCGATCGCGCCGAAATTTTTGAAAACGCGGTGGGTCTTATACAATGCATTGAGGCCCAAAATGGTTTGGTTTTCAAAGGGGGTTGGGTCTTACACTCTAATATAGGCCCAAGAGATTTATTTTGAATGGGTCTTATAGCTCGAGGAGAGGCCCAGGGTTTGTTTTTCAACGGACGATGATCGCGTCGAACTTTTTGAAATACAACGGGACTTATACAATAAGTGAGGCCCAAAAATAGGTTTTTATTTACAAAGGATTGGGTCTTACACTCTATTAGAGGCCCAAAAGTGTTTGAAATTATTTGATGAGGGTGAAAATCAAAGAAACCCTAATTTGTTATTCTTTAAAAGTAAATATTTAAAGAAAATCAAATAAAACACAAAATAAGTTTGAATAAACCATTTGTGATTTTTTTTAAGGTTTGAGAAATGAGGGATTAATCACAAGGTGAATTAAAACTCACTTGGTTTTGATTTTCAAAGTAAATATTCACTTTTAAAATGTTTAAAAACATTAAAAAGGAATTTATTCACAAAAATACTAATTATATTTAATAAATAATATAAACTTAATTTTTTTGTGGAATAAAATATTTCAACATTTTTTTGATTTTTTGCAAAAAGAACCAATCAAAAATAATTAAAATTGAAAGAGTTATTAATTTTCCAATTAATTAATAAAACATGAAAATATGGGAAAGAATAGCAAAAATGTGAGAAAACACAAAATGGCATAGGTGGGGTTTAAACCCACGACCTCAAGGTTATAGGGCGTGCGCCTTACTACTGGGGTGGTGATACATCCATTGCTTGAAGTGAAACCACAAATATACAAGGCATGTCTTGTTTTCTAGGCCTGGTCAAGGCAAGCCAAGGTAAGTTTTGCCAAGAAACAGGAAGGTCCATAACTTTCTCATTTCTCAAGGGTTAGGGGCAAAATTAATATGCATCTGGCCTAGAATTTCACAAAGAATCCAATGGTGGTGGTATTTTTTTCAGATCATACTCCCTCCTCAAAATCCGATAGTGGTTTTGAAAAAGGCCTATAATTGCATTTTCTGTGCTACACTTTGATGCAGGCATGAATTACATGATGAATTAGTTCAAACATAACATATATAACATGTATGAGGTGTGTATGATCAGTGGACTTCAAAGCAATGCATATTTTGGAAAGTTCAAGTCATGATGCTTACCTCTTTTTGAGCTTTTGGAGTTTTCTGTGCAATCTGCCAAACTTCTGGTTCCAGAAATGGTTTGATGCTGTAGACACTCTCAAATGATCTCTTAGAAGCTTTGAGGATGGTTGGAATCAGCTGGAACCTGCAAAAACACAAACTGGCCCTTTCTTGCAAAAGGGGTTAAAATGGCCAAAATAACAACTCTCTCAAATGGTGTTCCAGATGGGGGGAACTATTTGGGACAGTTCAAGGATGTTATTTGGAGTGTGTTTGAGGTTTTATCTGGTTTGGAAAGTGACTGAATCAAGACATGGCTTGAAAAATGCACAAAAGGCCTATTTTGAGGTTTTGAGATGTGACTCTGTGATTTTGGTGTTACAGGTCACTTTTGATAGTTTGGATCACCTACATATGATGTTTATGAGGTGTTAGGATCATGAGTTGTGATGGAAATGCTCTCTAACTCAAAAACTCAGAGTTACCTTGCTAAAGAAGGCATTTTGGCCTAAAGAGAGGGATTTTGAGGAAAGCATCTGTTTGATGGCTTAGGTGTACTCAAACTGAGCACAAATGAGCTCTATTTATAGTAGAGCAAGTTTGTTTTGGGATCAATAGTGAATGGCAACTGCAGCAGAGGTTTGGCATATGGTTGCACTTTGGAATCCAAGTCTCCTCTAGCCATTGACTAGAGGTTAGGGCACAGGGTTGTGGTTCCCTTGGTCTTGGATAAGTCTTGACTGAATTCAGTTGCAAATGTGTCAGTCTATGCCACCTTGGTGTATGTATTGAATGCTCCAATCCAAAATTGGAGTCTTGTCCCTCTTTTAAGCAATTCTAGGTTTGGCATGCTACTTCTTGTTCGAAGGACTTTGGAGGCTTGGCTCAGTGTTTGTCCCCTTTAAATTTGATCCTCAGATGTGTCCAAAGTGATGACAAGGCTTGGACTTATCTGATTTTTCCAAATCGAGCAAAAATGCAAAATTCTGCCTAGCCTTGGCAGTTTTCAGCAAGGCATATTGCCATTGTCATATCTCATGGCCCAAGTGGAATTTGGTGATGTTCTTGGCCATTTTGAAAAGCCCTCATATGATACAACAACTGTTTGATCATATTTGGTTTTGATACCTTTTGGGTCCAAGTGAAAAATCCCCCTACATTTGGAAAAAAGTGAAGGCAGATTCTGACTTAGTGAAAATTTCACTAAGTGTTGGAAAAAAGTGACATTTTCACTTTTTGTGATTTTGATCATTCCATAACTCAAAATCCATGATGAATTTGGAAGGAGGTCAGTTCTAAGCTTTTGTAGAGGGTAACGAGAGCTACAAATCTAGCTTTGGATGGGGAAAAATGGCCTTGCTGTTTAGGAGTTATGATCCTCCAAAGTTGGTACCCTTGCCACTTTGTTCATAACTTAGAAAATTTTCTAAGTTTTTATGGTTACCCCTTTTACAAGTTATCCCACTTTTCTTGATTTTTCTTGATGAATGATGATTCAAATCATACATTAACATCATTTTAGGGTTATTGTGAAAAATCTCAAAAAGTCAAAGTTGACTTTTGTGCACAGTTGACTTGTTGTCAGATGAATTCCAAACTGTTCGATCCTCTATGAAATCAAGTCCTTCACCTAAATAAAACTTGATGGATTGATTTCATAGGTGTTATAGGGTGTATTGAATCATGTTCTAGGGTTTGGGAGCATGTCCTGGTCAAAAGTCAAAGCTACAGTTGACTTTTCTCGCGAAACCCTAATTGTGGTACTATTGAAATTGAGACTTGCTGCTCAAGCTTCCTGGATCAATCCATTGTTGCAAATGGATCAATGTGGTGTATTAGAGACCCTCAAATCCTCTCTTGAGGTCTTGGCTCATGATTTGTCCCAAAAGTCAACTTAGGGGTGAATTAGGTCAAGAAACCCTAATTCCTGATTTTTTATGTATGCATCCCCTGAGGTCAAATTGACTTGATGCTTGGGCCCATGAGGTTCCATGGAGTATTTTAGGATATTCTTTGAAGCATTGGCTCATGTCCAGAGGAAAATTTCCATCTGGAGGCCCTGGTCGACCAAACCCTAATTTGGTGACACTAGCGATCTTGAGGCTTGATCCACCTGGAAGGGAGCAGCCTTGTGCTTAATCCTTAAAGTGGGAGTCCTCTTGATCCATTGTAGATGTTTGGGAGGTTATACAAGTTAAAGATCATGTCATTTCTTGATTGATCCTTTGTCTAAGAACTCTGAGAGGGCTTGAAACCCTAATTTTGACTGTAGTAAGTGTTCACCCATCTGTGGGGAGACTAATGAGGCATGATGGTCCATCCATATTGTGATGATGATTTACACAATGATGGGAAATCTTAGTGGTTAAAATTTGGGGTATGACGGATGCCCCTATTTAATCTTCTTGGACCCGAAGGTGTGAATGGCGAAGGTATTCGGGCATTCAGGGTGCAAGAGGATTAAATATCGGAATACCCAAAATTTTGATGGTGATTATGAATGGTAGCTTACACATTCATCCTCTTTTGTTAAGCAATGATGCTTAGAAAAGGGAAAAAGTTCCCCTCGATCCTGGTTTCCTACCAAGGAACTGGTCTTAGTTGCTGATGTAAACTTCCCCTCGATCCTGGTTTCCTACCAAGGAACTGGTCTTAGTTTCCAAAATAAACTTCCCCTCGATCCTGGTTTCCTACCAAGGAACTGGTCTCAGTTTCTTTTGTCAATAAACTTTCTTGACAAGGGACGCTGTTCGTAGCGGTTTTCCTCAAACTTCTCGTCGAATTTTCCTGGAGAGATGCCATTTGATGGAAAAAGATTGATGTCAGACTTGCTGGGGAACCCAGTCGTCTGAGTTGTAGAGGTGCACAAACTTCTCTGTTGGAGACGCCATTTGTCGACTCTACTGGGGGAGAACGAGTCTCTTGAGAGACTGTTTTCGCTTGGGGATATTACATCATACTTTTCTCGGGACCTTCCCGGAGAAACGCCATATGATGTGATCCAATTTTGAGGTGCTGATGACCTTTTCATCAGCGGGTTTTTTTCTTTTTCGGAGAAAAATTGTTGTATTGCCGAATCTCTGCTTAAGAGGATTCTTCTAGGGATTTTCCTTAATCCGGGAAAGCGAAAATATCATCTTCAATGGCGAAGAGTGACATCGGTTGAAGGTTCTATGGTATTTCAGAGGTTCAAGTTATCAAAGTGGTCAAGGACCAATTCTGATCCAAAAATAAACTGGAGGAGAGAGATCGTTCAGATGCAACATTTCCTGACGAGGAAAGAACTGACAACCCGATTGAGAGGACTGTTATCACTAGGGGATAAGACCGACTAAAGTGATAGCGATGCAATATGAATGTGAATGCAAATCAATAATGCATGATGTATGTATGTATGTATATGCTGCCAAAACTAACGCGACATACAAACTAACGGATGAACACGACTGGATACTCGGCCACAGTGGCGTATGTAGAAATATCGCTGGTTCAAGATAGCAATTCTGCTTTGCTTAGCAGAAACGGTCCCTATTGGGAGCGATGCTGGTCGGGCTTAGGAGATGAGAACTCGGCTGAAGAGGTCAGATGGAGCATTCGCATCTGACATAGCTGATCCCTCATTCAAGTATATTGGTTTAGAAGGAGTACTTTGATTCTGCACTTTGAGGCTCGAACACCTCTGGAGAAGCGATCGATGCTCTTTCGATGTTCAACAGTCAAAAGAAATTACCATCTTTATTTTAAAAGCAGAAAAAGTTTGACAAGTAAATTCATTTTTGTTTCATTTCAAGAATCGTTGAGCATATTAAAATGTCGTTCTGTAAAGCTAAAACAAATGAGAATTGCAAACAAAAGCACTAGGGCTCAAATTTTATTAATAGGATGGAAATCAACCAAGCGCGTGATTCCATGGAGTATTTACAAAGTTAGAAATGGTAATTTACAGGGAAAAGGGCTACATTGAAACATAATGAACACTATCCTTCTACCAACTTTGAATTCTGGACATCCTGAGCTTCTGTCGAAGATGGCCTTGACTGACGTTTCTGATAGATGGCATGACTGCTGAGGAGTTGACCTGATCAAACGTAGTTACTTGCCATTATCCCTAACTTTTTCCTGGATTGGACTTTGAGATTTCCAATCCACCGGGATGATTTTTTTACTTTGTCTCTAATTTTTTCCTGGACCACCCTTTTCGGGTTTTCAATCCATCGAGACGTTTTTTTTAGTTTAGACGAAGTATTTCTTGACTACGTCAACATTTGTGGGGTAGGCAAACTCCTCTCCGTCCATGGTTGCAAGTCTCAAGGCACCGCATGAGAAAGCTTTCTTGACCACATAGGGGTCGTCATAATTCGGAGTCCATTTGCCCCGAGAATCAGTGAGAAAAGATTGTATCTTTTTTAGCACAAGGTCTCCTTTCCTGAAGATGCGAGGTCGGACCTTTTTGTCAAACGCCATCTTCATTCTTTGTTGATACAACTGACTGTGGCATAATGTCGTTATTCTCTTTTCTTCGATCAGGTTTAGTTCGTCGTGTTGACTTTGACACCATTCAGCTTCTGTAAGCTTAGCTTCCATCAATACCCGGATTGATGAGATCTCTACTTCATGGGAAGCACTGCTTCCATGCCATATACTAGAGAGAAAGGGGTTGCCCCTGTTGAAGTGCGGACAGATGTGCGATAACCGTGAAGAGCAAAGGGTAGCATCTCGTGCCAATCTTTGTAGGTTACAACCATCTTCTGAACAATCTTCTTGATGTTCTTGTTAGCCACTTCTACCGCTCCATTCATCTTTGGTCGGTAGG
Organism: Lathyrus tuberosus; assembly: GCA_022829125.1. Taxonomy (NCBI): domain Eukaryota; kingdom Viridiplantae; phylum Streptophyta; class Magnoliopsida; order Fabales; family Fabaceae; genus Lathyrus; species Lathyrus tuberosus. Next base: position 17,646,335 of record JALAZF010000040.1, read on the forward strand.
GAGATGAGTTATGGTGTTCGATCTTGAACTCTGCGCACAACTCTTTCATCATCTTATTATTCAAGTTAGATCCATTATCAGTAATGATCTGGCTCAGAACACCATAACGGCAGATGATATTGGTTTTGATAAATCGGACCACCACTTGTCGGGTTACATTAGCGTACGACGCTGCTTCGACCCACTTGGTGAAGTAATCAATGGCTACCAGGATGAACCGATGTCTGTTTGAAGCCTTAGGCTCAATCAAGCTAATCATGTCGATTCCCCATATGGAAAAAGGCCATGGGGAAGAAAGAACTTTGAGATGTGTTGGCGGTACATGAATTTTGTCGGAGTATATCTGACACTTGTGACACTTCCTCATGTACTGGTAGCAGTCAGATTCCATTGTCAACCAATAGTACCCTGCTCTTAGAATTTTTCTCGCCATTGTATGTCCGTTGGCATGAGTGCCAAGGGACCCTTCGCGAATTTCTTTCATCAGCGTGTCTGCTTCTGGTCTGTCTACGCATCGGAGCAAGACCATGTCAAAATTTCTCTTATAGAGAGTATCACCGCTCAGGAAGAAACTGCCTGCCAGCCTTCTGAGGGTTTTCCTGTCCTTCCTTAGTGCCCTAGGTGGGTACTCATGTTTCTGAAGGAAGCATTTGATATCGTGATACGAAGGTTTGTCGTCTATGACTGCTTCAATCGTGAAGATGTAAGCGGGCCGTTCAAGGCGCATTATGTCGATCTTAGGTAGGTCGTTTCATTGACCTAAACTAATCATGGAAGAGAGAGTGGCTAATGCATCATCCATGTGATTCTCCTCATGAGGTATGTGATGAAACTCAATTCTGTTGAAGAAGGGTAGCAACCTTCTCGCGTAGTCTTTGTAAGGAATCAATCCTGATTGGTATGTGCTTCAATCTCCTTTAATCTAATTGATAACCAGGGCTGAGTCGCCATATACGTCCAAGTTTTTGATCCTCAAATCAATCGCTTCCTCGAGACCCATAATACAAGCTTCGTATTCGGCCTCGTTGTTCGTACACTTGAACATAAGTCGGGCAGTGAAAGGAAAGTGGGTACCCTGAGGTGTTATGATGATTGCCCCAATTCTGTTTCCATAATGATTGACAGCTTCGTCAAAGATAAGCCCTCATTGGGAATCTGGTTCTGGCCCTTCACTGGGTAGCGGTTCATCGCAGTCTTTCATTTTTAGATACATGACATCTTCGTCTGGGAAGTCAAACCCGATTGATTCCCGATCGTCAATCAGTTAATGAGCCAAATGATAGGCTAAAATACTCCCCTTAACGGCTTTTTGAGCATGGTACTCTATGTCATATTCTGATAGCAACATCTGCCAACGGGCAATCCTTCCCGTGAGTGCAGGCTTTTCAAAGACGTACTTGATTGGATCCATCTCGGAGACCAACCAAGTAGTGTGACGAATCATGTACTGGCGAAGACGTTTGGCTGCCTAAGCCAAAGCGCAGCAAGTTTTCTCAAGCATAGTGTACCGAGTCTCGCAGTCGGTGAATTCCTTGTTCAGATAGTAGATGGCAGACTCCTTCCATTTGGTTTCGTCTTGTTGGCCAACTACACATCCCATTGAGTCCTCTAGGATGGTGAGGTAGATAATCAGTGGTCTTCCTTCCACTGGAGGTGATAGAATCGGAGGGTTCAACAGGTATTCCTTAATATTGTCAAAGGCGGTTTGGCAATCTTCTGTCCAAACGCAGTCCTGGTGCTTTTTCAGTAATTTGAAAATCGGCGCACATGTCGCGGTTATGAGGAATATGAATCTGGAGATGTAGTTCAAACGTCCCAGGAATCCTCTGACTTGTTTTTCAGTTTTTGGAGAAGGCATTTCTTGAATGGCCTTGACCTTGTCAGGATCAACCTCAATTCCTTTCTGGCTGACGATGAACCTTAAGAGTTTCCCTGAACGGACACTGAAGGTGCACTTGTTGGGATTCAAGCGGAGTTTGTACTTTCTCAACCGCTCAAATAGTTTTGACAGATGGGTCACATGCTCCTCTTTTGTCTTAGATTTTGCAATCATATCATCAACATATACCTCGATTTCTTTGTGTATCATGTCATGAAATAGAGTAGTCATGGCCCTTTGATAGGTTGCCCCGACGTTCTTCAAACCGAAAGGCATTACCTTGTAACAAAAGGTACCCCATGGGGTAATGAACGAAGTTTTCTCCATGTTTTTTGGCGCCATTTTGATTTGATTATAGCCCGAGAATCCATCCATGAAGGAGAAAACTTTGAACTTTGCTGTACTGTCTACCAGCATGTCGATGTGTGGTAAAGGAAAGTCATCGTTTAGACTAGCCTTGTTTAGATCTCTGTAATCCACACACATTCTGACTTTTCCGTCCTTTTTGGGAACGGGTACGATGTTGGCTAACCATTGAGGATATTCTGATGTAGCGAGGAAACCCGCGTCAATCTGTTTCTGTACCTCCTCTTTGATTTTGATGGCCATGTCCGGGTGAGTGCGTCTCAACCTCTATTTTACTGGCGGACATTCCGATCTTAACGGTAAATGATGTTCCACGATGCTGGTATCCAACCCTGGCATATCCTGATAGGACCAAGCGAATACATCGCGGAATTCTTTGAGAAGCTTTACCAAACCCTCTCTGGAAGTTAGACTGAGCAGTGCCCCAATCCTGATTTCTTTTCTCTCTTTTTACGAACCTAAGTTTACCATTTCCAATGGCTCTTTATGAGGTTCAATGGACCTTTCCTCCTGTCTGAGTAACCGGGAGATCTCTTCTGGGATTTCGTCGTCATTTTCTTCTTCAGCTCCAAATACCGGGAACTCAAAGTTGGGAGAAGGCATCAGATCATATGTTTCAACAGGGTTTAAAACAAGCAATCTTCATGACGGTATGATTTGTGTTTAGAAGAGATAAAGGAAATGCAAGAGTGTGTGCAGTGTATTTCTTTGGAAAACTGCTTGTTTTTTATTATTTGTTTTTTAGGATTACCATTTTCTAAGGAAAGCAAAAATAGAAAACAACAACAGAACGAGGAAATTACAGAATGACGTTATTTTATTAATGAACAAGTCGATTCTTGAAACTACAGCCCTATAAAACAAAGCTCTGTCGCTTAGGGCAAAGCGAAGAGGGAAATTTATAGAAAGTGAGCCCTATCAAAACATCCATTTCACCTGGGCAGGGTGAAAGGTTAAAGACGGCAATTACTTTAACTTATGAACAATCTTCAGAACATCGACAGCAACCCATTGACGGCGAACTCCTCGGTGAATCACAAAGTCTGGCAGCTTCCTTGATTTGTCTTCAGAAATAACGTTGATTTCTGGTGGAGCAGGATCATTGGAATCTGTCTCCCAGGCAGAGTTGTCGTAGGAGGATTCCTCTGTTGCATTTTGCATAGCATTTGTACTCTCAGGTAGATCTCCCCATCCAGTTGGCTGGATGTCTTCGAGCCTGATACGAGAGCTTTCGGGAGCAGTGTATTTGACCATATAGTCGTATTTCCCACTTGGTTGTCCCAGGGTATCCCACACTTCTTTGGAACTGGATGAGTCATCCTTCTCGATGACGTTGACCTCTAGAAAAGCATATTTGATGAATTCAAGTCCTGCAAACGTTGCAAATTCATCGTCGTACTGGACGTTTTTTGAATGACCTGAGTGTTGATCCCATGACATGGTGGGGATGCAGATATTCTTTTCAATGATGCTCAGCTGATTTTCATTGTTCGGCTGATTTCCTTGCCCCAAGTCTCCTGGATACGGCTGCCACATTGGCAGGCCATCCATCGGGCCATAATAGTTGTGGTCAAAGTTGTCCTTCATCAGAGTGTCCCCCTCTAATGAGTTTGGTGGAGCTCGAAATCCTTCCGGATCACAATCTCCGTATATCATTTCGATATTTAATCTGGGTATAAATCTCGGACTCTGTGTAGGAAAGCAAAAGGGAGTCTACGTTTCGTCCTGAGACATATAACCGTCCTTGTTAAGATATGACTCCCATTCTTCCTCCATACCAGAGGAATCATCTTTATTGATGGTATGCACTTCTTGAGGCACTGGGTGAAGGAAACCTCTACTGTGGAAGAAATCCTGAATGGGATGTAGACTTTCATTGCTGGTAGTAGCTGTCTGGGTACAGGTTGCAGAATAACCAAGACCCTTCTTTGTTTTGTTATCAGTAGGAATGACAAGCTGCCCCCATCCTGTTGTATTGGTACTCTCGACTGCTTTGATAGTATCTTTGTATGAGGAAATGGAAGTTCCCTCTTCGGATTGATTGTCCTTGCTCACCGGCAGTGCTTGGAACTGAGTTCCAATAACCTCCTCGGGTTCTACACCAGTAGATGATGATAAGTTACTCACGAGCAAAGCTTGTTCTCCACAGACCATGACAAGCTGGTTGTTCTGGACGAACTTTAACATTTGGTGGAGGATCGAGGTGACCGCCCCAGCTTGATGTATCCAAGGTCTTCCTAATAAAAAACTGTACATTGCCCGGATGTCCATGACCTGGAAAGCGACTTGGAAAGTGTGAGGACCAATAGTTATGGGAAGGCCGACTTCGCCGATAACCGTTTTTCTGGACCCGTCAAATGCTTTGACGACGACCTCACTGGTTCTCATCGGGGGTCCTTTGAAGGATAATTGCATCAAAGTGGACTTCGGCATAACATTTAGGGCAGACCCTGTGTCTACCAGTACGCTGGCTAAAGCATCGCTCTGGCAGCTGACCGTGATATTGAGCGCCATGTTATGACGGCGACCCTCTTCAGGTAATTCCTCATTACTAAATCCCAAGTTATTGCAGGAAGTGATGTTAGAGACAATGCTATCGAACTGTCTGATTGTTACATCCTGTTCCACAAAGGCTTGCTCCAAGACTTTCTGTAGAGCCTCCCTGTGCGCTTATGAACTGAGTAAAAGTGACAGCACAGAGATCTTTGAAGGAGTTTTTACAGTTGATCAACAATGTTGTATTCACTCCTTTGGATGAGCTTCAGCATCTCATCGTTGTCTTTTGAAAGTTCGGGATTACTGGATTGACCGACTGGTGGATTGGGAACTTCTGTCTGAGGTTCCTTTTCTTTGTTAAGTTCTCCAACTCCTCGGTTGAAGATTCGACCACTCCGTGTTACTCGACTGATGTCTGCAATATTCACGGTGGAGGGTAATGAAATTTCCTTTCCATTCTCGACTGTTGTTGCACCGTATTTGTAAGGGATAGCCTTAGTTGATTCATACGGTAGCGGTCCCGGTAGATAGATGACTATGGGAGCCTTCTGATTTTTCCGACCATCGTAAGCAATTTTGATCCGTTCCTGGTTGGGAACTCTCGATTCGTCAAGTAGAGGGATGATGGTACAAACATCCCTAGCCCTCTGATGATCAGAGATTACGACAACGTCCTCAATTTGATCAGCGAGGTAGTCTGGCGCCCAGTTGATTGGTCCGGAACCCGGATATGGGCGAATCTCTCTACGATCCACCTGACCCTGAAGAGCTGCTCGCACAAGGTAATATCCTTGGTTACTTTCTGAACAGACTCTACAACGTTCATAGTTGTGTGGTGGCACCTGGCCATGCCCGCTTTGAATACAATGTAACCTCACTAGGTCAGTTTCCGCAGATCGAACGTCCCGACTTTGATGCCGAGTAGGGTTCCCGTTGGTAATACTAATTTGCTGGGTGTCTTCATGCATATAGATTGGAAGCCACCAGTGGTTCAACAAGTGCTTAAGGGTTTCCTGGACAAGGGCACAGCCTTGATCGTTTTTGCAACCCGCCCTACAGTTCTGATAATCATATGGTACCAGGAACCCGAGCCAGACCTGTTTAGCATGTAACTCCACCAGGCTGGTATTCATCAAGCGAATATCAAAGATTTGAATCATGTTGATCTGATAGGGATTTCTATCATGGTAGTCCTGGATCCATCCAAGATCCATCTGACGCTGGAGGGCCTCTTGTACAAAAGAGCATCCCTGTTTGTTTACCGAGCAAGTCAGACAGGAACTGTAATCGTGCCGCGGCAGATTATGATACTTGCTTTGCCTGGAATGCATCGCCACCAAGTTGACATTCATTGCACGAATGTCGTGGTTCTGAATGATGTTAGAATTCGTGTAAACCATGTTAACTCCACAAACTCGGTGCTCTTGGATCCATCCGAGATCCATCTGTTCCTGTATAGATGATTGCACCACAGAACATCCTCGATTGCTTTTAGAGCAGATATCACACTGGTGATAGTTATGAGGTGGCACATGGCCATATCTACTCTGTCTACAATGCATCTTGACCAGATTAGTCCTTAACAAGAGTACATCGCGAATTTGATAGACGTTGTTAGTCTCTCCCTCTATCAAATGGACTGTAGCTTTCTCGTGTTGAGGCAGCGGGTTTGTGAGAAGATTAGGATTTGTATCTTTGAAAGATAAAACCCCGCTCCTAACAAGCTTTTGCACGTCGGATTTGAAATTGAGACATTTCTCAATGTTATGCCCTGGTCCTCCTTGATGGTAAGGGTAAGTCTGATCCACCTTAAACCCAAAAGGCGGATTTTCCGGTACTGTAAGAAGGGACTTAGTCTAGACATGCCCCTTAGCCAGTATTAACAGAAATAATTCTGCGTACGATACGGGTATAGGATCAAATCCTGGTGGCCGCATTGTACGATTGTTATTGTACGGAGGACGAGCATACTGAAGAGGCTGTTGAGTCCTTTGCTGATTAGGTTGGCTCTGCGCAACCTGAGGTTGATACGTAGAAATAGGCGCAAGATTGATAGCAGGAGTCACAGCCGCTACTGGTTGATAACGTCGCCTTTGCTTTCTGAGAGAGATATTCCCAATATCCTGATCTTTTTTCTTAGGGAGAGCGCTACCGTATTTTTTAGTACTGCTCGTCGACCCAGTGTCTTTGACTAGACGTTCTTCTCGAACGGCTTCCTCGAGACGTACTCCCATACGAACCATTTCGGTGAAGTCGCTGGGCGCACTAGCAACCATTCTATCATAGTAAAATGAGCTCAAGGTCTTTAAGAAAATCTTTGTCATCTCTTTTTCCTCAAGAGGTGGACAAATTTGAGCGGCAATTTCACGCCATCTCTGAGCGTATTCCTTAAAGGTTTCCTTGTCCTTTTGCAACATTGATCTGAGTTGATCTCTGTCTGGTGCCATGTCCAGATTGTATTTATATTGTTGGACGAAGGCAGTGCCAAGATCTCTGAAAGTGCTAATCGTAGCACGGTTTAAACCCATGTACCATTTTAGTGCGGCACCGATTAAACTATCCTGAAAGTAGTGAATCAGTAAATCCTGATTCTCTGTCTTAGCTAACATTCGTCGAGTGTACATCACCAAGTGACTCTGAGGGAAAGAGTTACCCATGTACTTTTCAAAGTCGGGCACCTGGAATTTGTGTGGGACTTTCACATTGGGGACTAAGCAAAGGTCTGCGGTGTCTTTTCCAAATAAATCCTGACCGCGAAGGGCCTGCAGTTCTTTCTGCATTCCCAAGAACTATTCCTGGAACTCATTCATTCTTTCGAACATGTTGTCGTTTCCACCAGAAGGTATCTGTGGAATCTGTCCTTCCGGGACAGTGTGTACCACGGGCGGTGGTATAGTCATTATGGCCGAGACTCTCGGTGCCTCCCGAAGTTTATAACCTTCAGGAGTTGCTGTCATGCCCCTGGCATCTTCGCTTTCCCGAAGTTTGTAACCTTCGGGCCCAGCGGTTCCTGCTGCGGTCCCCTGATCCTCATTGATCAACGGGATATATCCTTCCGGGATATAGTTAAGTGGCATGCCCCAGGGACGATCTTTCGGCATTTTGTACATAGGATCAGACTTTTCCACTATGGGCGTTGAGGTGATCTCCGAGATCACAGTCCTTTGTAGTTGAGCTTCTACCATGGCTTGCATGTCGTTATGAAGCTTTCTCGTATCCTCTCTCAGAGCGTCGATCTCTTCTCTCAACTCTCTGTTCTCTTCCTCGAGATCATCCATCTTTTTCTGACGATTGGCCCGAGTATTGTACGAATGAGACAGTTTGACTCTAGAACCGAGACACAAATGTGAGATTCGTAGGTAAGAAGAATACGTGACGTGAGAATGATGAATGCAATGATTATATTAATTGCTTTTTTTTTGTTTAATCAAAATAAACTTCGACAATTAGATTGCAAATATCAAACAGTGGGGAAACCCCGTTTTATTGAATTCAAAGGATTGCGAAAATAGAAATACAGTAGATCACAAGGTGTGGAAACAGAAACATAAGCTAAGGGGTCCCGAATCCTCTCTGGGGAGAAACCGGGTGCTGATTCTGGTACTTTCCTTTTCTTGGACCGGGGCTCTTGGGCCGTTGTCGGGTTGTCATTCCTTTTCCAAGTGAAAGGAACGATCAAGTTCCTTTGGTCATCCTAATTATCCACAGCATGTTGTTCTAAAATCTCGATCAGAGCATCCTTATCTTTCAACAGTTGTTGTATTTTGGTACACTCTACATTGAGGGTACGATATCTGTTCTTCCAAGACCTCCTCTCCTGTTGAACTTTGTTGAGAGTAACCTGAAGTTTTTTAGTTTCAGTCATGAAGTACATGACAGATTCCCTCGGCGGAAGAACTTCGTGACAAGGATAAGGCATCTTTAGCTTGAGAACTCTAGTTTGTACCCAGTGGAGATAAGGCTCCACCGAGACACAGTCCGGTTTTCCTAGAGACTCTCGTCCTTTCTTATACACATGTTTCCAAACGTGCACTATTTCCATCTTTAGTGCCCCGTCACTTTCTCCTTTTTTGAAGAAAAGACCCTCCAGATGAGCATTACGCGGGACATGCCTCATTGGGTATCCAAATTGATGACGAACCAATATTGGATGGTAGTTGATTCCTCCCTTAGTTCCTATAAGGGGTACATTTGGGAAATTTCCACAACGGTCATTGATCCTGATCCCGTCATAAATCCTATTGCACCAATCTATATCAGAGTTGGTAAGAGACGTGATTTTTTGCGACCAACACAAGGAACTCTTATGATCCCAAAATGCAGCAGACTTGGGTAAATAGGAGATAAACCATTTGTATAGCAAGGGTACACATCATGTGATCATCCCTTCACTGTATAAATTGCTTAAGTGTACAGAATGATACGCGTCCGTGAGCAAAGTTGGCACAGGGTTTCCAATGAGAAAAACCTTAATGGTGTTGATATCGACGAAGCTATTAATGTTGGGAAACAGAAATAACCCGTAGGTGAGTAAGACAACGATGCTTTCAAAAGCAGTCATGTTCCCTATACTAGCAAAGTACAGAGCCTTCTTTGTCAGGAACTGGGCTGGCAAACCTGGGAGCCTACCCTTAGTGGTCATATGAGTCTTGACTTCCGACTTATCCAAATAAATTGCTCTTGCAATGGTCTGATCCTTTGGAATTTCTTCCAGTCCAAAAAATGGAGCTCTATCAGTAATGTGTAGATCGGTTAGGTGAGAATACTCCTCCAGCGTTGGTGCGAGCTGGTAATCCGGGAATGTGAAACAGTGATAGACCGGATCGTAAAACTGAATGAGTGCCTCCATGATTCCTTCAATCACATGGATTCTTAACAGAGGTAGCAGACCTCCGTACTTGGCTCTGAAAGCTTCAGGGTTAGTGATCATCCTCGCTAATCCTCTCAAATCCTCTAGTTTTAGAACCCTGAAGGTATACTTATGAGTTCTCCTTCTACCGAAGTCCATGAGCGCAATCTTTTTCTCTGACATTTACAATCATTGTCTTAGTTTAGTTTGAAAAAGAGAGACTAGAAGAGAAGTTTTTCTTTGATGTAATGTTTTTTAGATGAATGCAGCACACAAAAACATAGAAAAAACATGGGGTCAAAGGGTCGGTGTCATGAAGTCAAGGCTCTACCCCCCCCCCCCCCCCCCCACCCCAAAGGTTTATACTAGTGATTTTTGTACCTGTCTCTCAAAATCATCAGTTCTTGTCGAGAAAACACCAGCGGGCCGGGAACCGTGCTAGGTGATGTTTTTCAAAGAACCATCAGAAGAGGGTAGTATCACGTGACAACCATTTCCAATAGTTTCCGCACTACTAAAAGAGGTTTTTCCTAGGTGTATACTCAATCTTTCCACATGCGGCATCACACGCATTCCCATTAGCAGAAAAATAAACACAGATATCAATTAGGAAAAGCAGTATATATATTTGTCCTAAAGTCCTAGACTTTAAAGAGCTATGAATCCTATGTTTCGGACAAAAATGGCTCCCTGACGGAGTCGCCATTCTGTGGTACCAACCCAACTTTAAAGGTTTTGACCTAAGATCCTAGTGAAGTCAAAAAAAAGAGTCCTATCCCAGTGAAATTCCCAAAGAAAGAAAGAAAGAAAGAAAAGGAAGAAAAGGGCCCCACGGTGGGCGCCACATTTCTGTAGCGGCCACCGCCATGAAAATGACTTGTCCAAGGATTCTACCTAAAACTGTAAGAAAGAACGAGAATGCCCCACGGTGGGCGCCACTTTTCTGTAGTGAGCGATTTTGGACGTGGTTCTTAAGCACTGTCGCTCTGGGGTAACTACAGGTCGATTCATTTTGTATCCTATTGAGCTGACTAAGGAAGGGAAATAGATGTCTCCAATTAACCCTGCTTGCATACTAAGTTTAAACAGCGGTCTGTTAGGTTACGGATGCTATATGGTAATGGGGCCTCTTTCTTCTTACTTTATTTAGAACGAAACACAGGGAATGTTCATGGGGAATTTTGTTAGGATGCTAGGACTGATGCTTTTCGACTGATGTGTGAAGATACGGGATTTGGGGCTTTAGATTAGTGTGCTCGCTAAGATTTTTCTTTCAATCTTATGCCTACGTATTCCCGTTTACCGAAACAGGGAAATCAGAGCGATCGTAGTTCCTCCTATTCTATGGGAGGAAATGGTATTTTGGTGTCTTGTTCAAAGCCCAAGACGTGAAGCTGAAAAGGTGGTTTATATCTTGTTCAAAGCCCAAGATGTGAAGCTGTAGGTCTATTTGTATCTTGTTCGAAGCCCAAGATGTGAAGCTAAAAAGGTGTTGTCTTTAGAGAAAATTTGTCATCTCTAAAGGGGGTTTGTTTGTCACAACTGTTGGGTGACTGGCTATAAAGGAGGATTACTTTAACCGGGATATGTGAATCCTAGCAATGCCATAATTTACTTTATAGGGGGTTTTAACCTGAAGGAGAATACTTTAACTCAGTGTAGAGCAATGTTATCTTTCCTTAGGAATTTCTCATGCTAAAAGAGGGACAGTGGCGTGGATGTAAATAATCCAGAGGCTTGCCGCTTACAGCAATTAGATGAAAGGAGTTGTTGATGTTTGTATCCTGTGAACGAGGCACAGTTTTGATGCTAAAAGGTTTATTTTCTTATACAAAGCCTAAGAGGAGGCTATTGACCCAACAAGAGGATGCTTTTGTGTCCCGTAAGAAGCCCGAGAGAGGGGATAAAAGGAGTTGACTCAACAAGAGAGTGCTTTTAGATGTGTCTTGTACGAAGCCCAAGACGGAGGCTAAAAGGAGTGCTGTTTCAGTTGAGTGATAGGTCCAGTAGGTTGGTTAAAAGAGAAAATCAGTTCTTATAAAGAGATTGATTAAAGGTAAGGCTATGCTTTGGGATTGATCAGAGGATCAGGTTTATTTCCTGTTTTTTAAGGGAATGGGGAATCCAGAGGGGATTGGAGACTGTCCGAGTCTACTGGTGTTTTTCCCTACTTGAGAATGCCTTCGAGGCTTAAGGATATTAGACTGTCCAAGTCTAGAGTTTTATCCTTTGTACTATTCTTAAAGAAACAGTAGTAGTACGTTCACGGTAGAAAGATCTAGACTCTTTGAAAGACTGTTCTATTAAGATGACTAATTTCTGCTCCTATACCTCTAGGAGGTCGTCGGGACAATTTGTACGAAGCCCAAGAGGAGGCTGGAAACTTTTAAGAAGCCGAGGGACAATTTGTATGAAGCCCAAGAGGAGGCTCTCTTCCCGAAGGAAGAATCCTTATACGAAGCCTAAGAGGAGGCTGTGAATACTTCTAAGAAGCCATAGGGTCCTTGTACAACGCCCAAGAGGAGGCGGGGATGCTTTTAGGAAGCCTGTGGGTCCCCAAACCCCGAGAAACTCAAGACAGGCTATTCACAGAGAATAGATCAAGCCAGAAAAGTCCGAGAATTTGGAAGAAACTCAAGAGATGCCATTCACAGAGAAAAGATCAACTCTGGGGAGTATAGTTTCTTTGACAATTTCTAAGAGTGACAGTCTGAGAAAGGGTTCACCGAGAATGCTGCCTTTCACGTCTCCATATTGTTTAACCCCAAGAGGAGGGAAGACTGTATCTGGTAATCCTATGGGGGATCTAGTTTTATCTATTTAAGAGTGACCAACAGGGCTTAGTGCTAGACGTAGTTGCCGGGGAAACTCTAAATATCTATACTAGTATTACACAGTTGATATGAGTTTATGAAAGAAGACTTACAGCGAAACAGCCCCACAATACAGTTATATGTATATGAAAGCGGATAAAGAAAGCATATAAACACTTACTCGGTTGTAGAGCTTCCATGCTGTTTGGTTAGTTGTTCAACAAAGAAAGATTGAAAACAACAGTATATTCAAAATTAAAGGAGAAAGTATTTTGAAAAGATGTTGGGGCTTACAGCTCAAGGAGAGGCCCAAGGTTTATCAATGATCGCACTGTCGTTTTGTACAGAGGGACTTATACAAGTGACTGAGGCCCAAGAAAGGTTTTCTGTACAAGGGGATGGGTCTTACACTCTCTCAAGAGGCCCAAGTGTTTAAACAAAAAGAATGGGGCTTCCAACACGAGGGTAGGCCCAGATGATTGGTTTTTTTTTATTGGCGATCGCACCGAGGTTTTCTTTTAACGCAGGGGGACTTATACAATGTCTGAGGCCCAAAAAGTTTTAGTTAAAAGGGGATTGGGTCTTACACTCTAATAGAGGCCCAAGAGATTTATTTTTGTACAAGTGGTGGGGCTTACAGCTCAAGGAGAGGCCCAGGGTCATTTGTTTGAAAATGGCGATCGCGCCGAGATTTTTGAAAATGCAGTGGGTCTTATACAATGCATTGAGGCCCAAAATAGTTTGGTTTTCAAAAGGGGTTGGGTCTTAGACTCTAATAGAGGCCTAAGAGATTTATTTTGAATGGGTCTTATAGCTCGAGGAGAGGCTCAGGGTTTGTTTTTCAACAGACGATGATCGCGTCGAACTTTTTGAAATACAACGGGACTTATACAATAAGTGAGGCCCAAAAATAGGGTTGTATTTACAAAGGATTGGGTCTTACACTCTATTAGAGGCCCAAAAGTGTTTGAAATTGTTTGATGAGGGTGAAAATCAAAGAAACCCTAATTTGTTATTCTTTAAAAGTAAATATTTAAAGAAAATCAAATAAAATACCAAATAAGTTTGAATAAACCATTTGTGATTTTTGTTTAAGGTTTGAGAAATGAGGGATTAATCACAAGGTGAATTAAAACTCACTTGGTTTTGATTTTCAAAGTAAATATTCACTTTAAAAATGTTTAAAAATATTAAAAAGGAATTTATTCACAAAAATACTAATTATATTAAATAAATAATATAAACTTAATTTTTTTGTGGAATAAAATATTTCAACATTTTTGTGATTTTTTACAAAAAGAACCAATCAAAAATAATTAAAATTGAAAGAGTTATTAATTTTCCAATTAATTAATAAAACATGAAAATATGGGAAAAAATAGCAAAAATGTGAGAAAATACAAAATGGCATGGGTGGGGTTTGAACCCACGACCTCAAGGTTATAGGGCGTGCGCCTTACCACTGGGGTGATGATACATCCATTGCTTGAAGTGAAACCACAAATATACAAGGCATGCCTTGTTTTCTAGGCCTGGTCAAGGCAAGGCAAGGCAAGTTTTGCCAAAAAACGGGAAGGTCCATAACTTTCTCATTTCTCAAGGGTTGGGGGCAAATTTTACATGCATCTGGCCTAGAATTTCACAAGGAATCCAATGGTGGTGGTATTTTTTTCAGATAATACTCACTCCTCAAAATCCGATAGTGGTTTTGAAAAAAGCCTATAATTGCATTTTCTATGCTACACTTTGATATAGGCATGAATTACATGATGAATTGGTTCAAACACAACACATATAACATGTATGAGGTGTGTATGATCAGTGGACTTCAAAGCAATGCATATTTTGGAAAGTTCAAGTCATGATGCTTACCTCTTTTTGAGCTTTTGGAGTTTTCTGTGCAATCTGCCAAACTTCTGGTTCCAGAAATGGTTTGATGCTTTAGACACTCTCAAATGATCCCTTAGAAGCTTTGAGGATGGTTGGAATCAGCTGGAACCTGCAAAAACACAAACTGGCCCTTTCTTGCAAAAGGGGTTAAAATGGCCAAAATAACAACTCTCTCAAATGGTGTTCCAGATGGGGGAAACTATTTGGGACAGTTCAAGGATGTTATTTGGAGTGTGTTTGAGGTTTTATCTGGTTTGGAAAGTGACTGAATCAAGACATGGCTTGAAAAATGCACAAAAGGCCTATTTTGAGGTTTTGAGAAGTGACTTTGGGATTTTGGTGTTACAGGTCACTTTTGATAGTTTAGATCACCTACATATGATGTTTATGAGGTGTTAGGATCATGAGTTGTGATGGAAATGCTCTCTAACTCAAAAACTCAGAGTTACCTTGCTAAAGAAGGCATTTTGGCCTAAAGAGAGGGATTTTGAGGAAAGCATCTATTTGATGGCTTTGGCGTACTCAAACTGAGCACAAATGAGCTCTATTTATAGTAGAGCAAGTTTGTTTTGGGATCAATAGTGAATGGCAACTGCAGTAGAGGTTTGGCCAATGGTTGTACTTTGGAATCCAAGTCTCCTCTAGCCATTGACTAGAGGTTAGGGTACAGGGCTGTGGTTCCCTTGGTCTTGGATAAGTCTTGACTGAATTCAGTTGCAAATGTGTCATTCCATACCACCTTGGTGTATGTACTGAATGCTCCAATCCAAAATTGGAGTCTTGTCCCTCTTTTAGGCAATTCTAGGTTTGGCATGCTACTTCTTGTTCCAAGGACTTTGGAGGCTTGGCTCGGTGTTTGTCCCCTTTAAATTGATGTGTCCAAAGTGATGACAAGGCTTGGACTTATCTGATTTTGCCAAATCAAGCAAAAATGCAAAATTCTGCTTAGCCTTGGCAGTTTTCAGCAAGGCATATTGCCATTGTCATATCTCATGGCCCAAGTGGAATTTGGTGATGTTCTTGGCCATTTTGGAAAGCCCTCATATGATAAAACAACTGTTTGATCATATTTGGTTTTGATACCTTTTGGATCCAAGTGAAAAATCCCCCTACATTTGGAAAAAAGTGAAGGCAGATTCTGACTTAGTGAAAATTTCACTAAGTGTTGGAAAAAAGTGACATTTTCACTTTTTGTGATTTTGATCATTCCATAACTCAAAATCCATGATGAATTTGGAAGGAGGTCAGTTCTAAGCTTTTGTAGAGGGTAATGAGAGCTACATATCTAGCTTTGTATGGGGAAAAAAATGACCTTGTGGTTTAGGAGTTATGATCCTCCAAAGTTGGTACCCTTGCCACTTTGTTCATAACTTAGAAAATTTTCTAAGTTTTTATGGTTACCCATTTTACAAGTTATCCCACTTTTCTTGATTTTTCTTGATGAATGATGATTCAAATCATACATTAACATCATTTTAGGGTTATTGTGAAAAATCTCAAAAAGTCAAAGTTGACTTTTGTGCACAGTTGACTTTTTGTCAGATGAATTCCAAACTGTTCGATCCTCTATGAAATCAAGTCCTTCACCTAAATAAAACTTGATGGATTGATTTCATAGGTGTTATAGGGTGTATTGAATCATGTTCTAGGGTTTGGGAGCATGTCCTGGTCAAAAGTCAAAGCTACAGTTGACTTTTCTCGCGAAACCCTAATTGTGGTACTATTGAAATTGAGACTTGCTGCTCAAGCTTCCTGGATCAATCCATTGTTGCAAATGGATCAATGTGGTGTATTAGAGACCCTCAAATCCTCTCTTGAGGTCTTGGCTCATGATTTGTCCCAAAATTCAACTTAGGGGTGAATTAGGTCAAGAAACCCTAATTCCTGATTTTTTATATATGCATCCCCTGAGGTCAAATTGACTTGATGCTTGGGCCCATGAGGTTCCATGGAGTATTTTAGGATATGCTTTGAAGCATTGGCTCATGCCCAGAGGAAAATTTCCATCTGGAGGCCCTGGTCGACCAAACCCTAATTTGGTGACACTAGCGATCTTGAGGCTTGATCCACCTGGAAGGGAGCAACCTTGTGCTTAATCCTTAAAGTGGGAGTCCTCTTGATCCATTGTAGATGTTTGGGAGGTTAGACAAGTTGAAGATCATGTCATTTCTTGATTGATCCTTTGTCTAAGAACTCTGAGAGGGCTTGAAACCCTAATTTTGACTGTAGTAAGTGTTCACCCATCTGTGGGGAGACTAATGAGGCATGATGGTCCATCCATATTGTGATGATGATTTGCACAATGATGGGAAATATTAGTGGTCAAAATTTGGGGTATGAAACATGTAGAACAGCATATGGGTGATAATTCTATTATATTATTATGAAGAAAAAAAGGCTCCTTTTATAGGAGAGAAAATACAAAATTAACTCCTTTATTTTAGGAGTAATATAATGACACTTAAACAAGAAAATAAATAGTATTAAATAAGAAATATTAGTATTAAATAAGAAATATTTCAACAGAGATTCCACATCACACTCCATGTAAATGTGAATTCGAAAAATAATGTTGATAATTTTCTCCCTTTCTTTAAACCCCCTAGATAGAGTTGTCATTAATAAGGCCATAACTTCAAATTATTCTTCATTTGTGATCAATTTTGAAACAACAGCCAAGCGAGAGCGTAGAGAAACACTATTAAAAGGGACAAAATTACTCAAAACTATTTTATAGGAACTATTGGAAAAAAACTACAATAAACACATTTGACATGTACTCGCTATCGACAAAGAACCTTTGCATCCACCTATTTGATTTTTTGACAAAACAAAAACAGTTTGAAAAGAAGAACGACAATCTAAAAGTAGCATCTCTTCGTAGACAAATCAACGGCGTCTCCGCCATTAACATCCACCATACATACCTCAACACATCCCACGCATCTCATCCACTATCATTTTACGTCTAAAGAAAACATATATAACCTACTAACCTTTCACTCTAAATTTCTCTATCAAACCAAAAATCTCGTTAAAGAAGACATTCTTTCACCATTATTCAGCACACAAAAAAAATACAGTCATCAAAACACTTTCCTATTCAAAATCGTGACAATTTTTAATTAACAAATGTAATTCCACTAAACTCATGCCATTTACCCCATCATTAGTCATCTTCCATCCACACACCAACATTTAAAAGAGAATATTTTAAATTACAAGTTCTCTTGAATTGTCCTAAGCCTCTGTCACTATTTTTCTAAGGAAGCAAGAATGAACTTATGAATAATCTTCTCCTTAGACCATCCTTATCTCAGTCAAGATAACTTTGTCTCAATGCACCCAATAAAACCATTATAACTTCTTAATCCCCTCTAGGAAAAAAAACAACGATCTAAAACTAATGTCTCCTTTCAAACAAACAAACGACGTCTCCACTACCAACATCTCTCCTTCACACCTTACCCTAATAGACACATCTCAACTAGTATTATTCTTTATCTAAATTAAATGCATATAATATCATGAACCTCTCACAAAACATTCCTCCATCCAAACAAGGATCCCACAATTAAGGCATCCTTTCACCATTACTCATCACATGTAAAAATACAAAAACCAAAACACTTCTCTTGGTATAAACCCACTTATTCTTTTATTAACAACACTTCTTTCCTCCAAACTCATTTCATTCTCTCACCATTTTGCACCTTTCAAACCTTATAATTGTATTTAAAAGACAACATCCTCAATCACAAGCTCTCTTGATTTCTCCTAAACCCTTAACACGATTTTTCAAATAATAAAATACTGAATTACAAATCCAATGAAACTTTTTAGCTTTTTCATCCCCTCGCCCAAATAAATTACTTAAATAGAGATTTAATTTTAGAGATAATATTCTTTAGAGAATTAATTAAAAAAAAGAGACAATAAACTAGAAAAAAAGACAAAACAATTTTGAGTAAAACAAATCAAACACTCATAAATAATATGCAATTATTCCATCTTGAAGAGTTTATTTATGAATCTACCGATCACAGATAGCCACAAAGAGGAGGATCTTTGAGGGATTTTGCATCTTAATCTTAGGCCAATTAGTGTTGAATTTTCCATAACTAATGTACTCTATATTTATTTATTTATTTTATCACCAGTACTCCTTATCAAATCCAACGCCAATCACCATTGGACCAATTAACATTTGGTTAATGTAGTATATATTTAGTGAGATATTGTTTGGTTGTTGTTGAAACAAATAGACCATTAAATGTATATCGATGTTATTTTACTATCTAAAACATAAATATTATGCAGGGAGAAAAAGTATTTAAAATATTTTAATTTTGTAGTTTAAAATAAGAGAATAAACTAGCTTAAATAAAGATAAATTTAAACCTCTATAGGCATAATTATAAGGTTTCATATTAATAAAATAAAATAACTATAAATCTAACTATTTAGAGTCTAATATTTATAACACTCTCCCTCTAACTAGTGACTGAAAATCATCCATTCCAAGCTTACAAGTAAGTTGGTTGAATCATTTTATTGGTAAACTCTTTATTAATACATTTGTCAATTTATACTCAAAAGGTATGCATGCGGTAGTTATCAATACAATATCCAACTTTTCTTTAAAGAAATGTCAGATAATCTCAATGTGTTTTGTCATATCATGTTCAAACCGATCATGTGAAATACTGATGGTCGACGTACTGTCACAAAATAACTTCATATGACCTTTCACATTGTATCTTCAAATCTTATAATACTTGTTTCATCCATAATAGTTCACAAATTCATAATACAATAGCTATGAATTCTACTTTAGCAATGAATCAAACAACTACACTTTGATTCTTACTCCTCCAAGCAACAAGGTTTCACAAAAGAAGATACAATAGCCTGAAGTATATCTTCTATCAATCAATGAACCTGCATAATTAGCATCAGTTTAAACCTCTATAGTTAGACTTTCACCTCTTTTAAACAAGCCTTCATTCCCTGAAGTGGCTTTGAGATATTGTAAAACATAGTCATGACCAACAAATTTCTCACCCTCAAATCATGCATGAATTGGCTCGCCACACTAACTGCATATTCCGAATCCGGCCTAGTGTGTTCCAAGTTAACTTTGGATCTTTTGTCCTCATGAATCATCTTATGGTTTTGTTCTATAGGAAAATTAGTAGGCTTGCTTAATAAAGTTGGTTACTTAAACAACAAGTTATATAAAACAGTTGTGTAATTCATATTTGAATGATAAATAATCCATTCACACAATACACCATCATATTGTTTGTCACACCCTCATTTTCACCCTACCCTTTTTCATAGCATTTTCTTCATCTATGCATCTCCATTAGGTCATCAACACATCTTTGCATTCATCCATTTGCATAAGCTTTTATGACATGGGATCAAGGCGTTTTTCTATGGTTCGAGTTTTCCGTATTCAGAGGAGTATCAGTATGCATTCAAAGATAAGGAGGATTATTTCTCAAGAAGTGTGTATCCGAAGTCAAATTGTTTTGTATTGGATTTCGTCAGAAGTGATTTATGAGAGATATTCAGAAAATTAAATGGTCATTGTTTCGGTTGTTGGGCATTCAGTGGTAGCTGTGTTAATTTTATCAGAGAATTGTTGAAAGAGTTTCAAGGGTGGTTTTCAGATTAAATCCAGTCAAGGTGTGTGTCCGTGGAAGATATGGGTGGAGGATTGTTCAAGTTCATCAAATTCATAAACCAATTTCAAATGTCCATATTCCATCCTTTTTTATAACCATTTTGAGTCCACTTACCATTTTTTCTTCCTAAACCATAATTCAAGACCATTTCAATTTTTCAAAGTCCATTACCACATAAAAAAAAACATTATGCATTACAAAAAGAAGAAGGCTCGTGAGAGAATACAAGCCCATAGTCAATTTTTCTAAGTCCAAGTTTATTACAAAATGTCACAAAATAGAATGGACTCATTACCATAATTTCTACACACACAAGCTTTGCTAGCCAAAATGTTTTTCATATACTACGCCCAATGCTTCATGATTTACACCCAGCCATCACTTTTCACAGCATCCACAAGTCATGTACCACAATAACTCACGCATCATTCTAACCAACACAAAACACTGCTACACTCCAATACACTAAACAACGTTCGGATATCACCCACACCATTGAATCACTCCAAACACACCAAGCCAAAAGTTCTGCGCTGAAGCCTGCACAACAACAATGACATTTCACCAACACAACTTGCCAGACCTACACGCTGACCCATAGTCTTGCAACAACAACCAACAACAACATCAGAACCACCTGCACTGAAAAGGACAGCACAAGACAACAAGACAAAATTCAAAAAGTGAAAAAACAAGCTGGTGGTTTGATTTAAAGACAAGAAAGGAGAACGGTAGAGGGGAAAAACAAAAGGAGCGAAAGCATTGAGAAAATAACAAAAGAGACACTGCATAATGCTGGCCCTGGTACCTTGATTGAGGTCACGTACCCTTCATCAGCTAATACATCCGCCGCTGTTCACATCCCTGAACTCACCACCATAATCTGTACTTCCAACCGTAAATCACGATCAACTTAACATTCCATCGTCTAAATACTGTTTACATCCACCACAAACCTTCATTAATCCACCATATTCAACCAAACTCTCCTCCACCAACCTTCACAAATTCACAAACCCAATCAAACCCACATCCTCTTTCGCTCTCTTAAACTCACAGAAACAAAAAAAACTCACACAAACTTGAATAATCTGGTTCTCCGTCTCCGCCACCTAACCTCTCCATCATCCTTTCAACTTTCATAACAAAAACAACCGCAACCGAAAACCACCAAACAACCACCGTGAATCTCCTTTCATCCTCCTTCAGACTCCATTTCCGCAACACCAACTCACCCTGTACCCCCATTCAATTCCAATAAATCGAACTCTCCTCCCTCATCACTAGTCACCGTAAACAAAACAACTTCAAAACTCCACCGCGGGCTTCCGCCACCGTTCAAACCGTGACCTCCCTCAAAATTTTCTGGGAGAATACACATTTCAAACCTCCTTCAACCTAACTCTCTTCTTCACCCATTCCAAACTCAACCAAACTCACGACCACTACTTCACAACCCTTTCAACCCAAATCCAAAATCAACCAACCCAATCTAAGATCGATTTCAGAAAACCATAAAATAAAAGAAGAGGAGATGAACGGAGGCATGAAATCAAGACCTGAGCGAAACCCATACCTGAAACAAATCGTTTGAACTCGAAAGCGGAGACGGGATCGGCTCGAGATTGAGACGAGAAAAGTGAAGGATGCGAAGACCAAATCGAAACGAGAAGCCACCGCGAGAGAGAGCGTGAGTGAAACCAAACAAATCTGATTTTGGGGCGAAGCATTCGAGTGAGAAAACGAAACCGGCGGAGTAGATCGTAACAAAGCGATTCGCAGACGAGAGAGAAGGTTGAGATCGGATGTTGTGTGATCTTTGTTTTTCCTGATTTCTGTTTCAGTTTGAATGGCAATGTTCTGCTTCTTTATTTTTGTTTGGTTATTTTTCAAAATGGATTAAAACTTATTTCTTTAGTCTGAGATTTTTGGGTGTTGACCGTGTCTTGAAGAGAATAATGGATCTGATTTGTTTTGGCTTTCCACCGCGTCTTGAAAGAGGTGATTTATTGCTGATGATCGTTTGTTTTCATGACTAGGGTGTTGATCTTGATCTTTTCTTCTTGGACAGAATTTGGTTATATGGGTTTCGTGGCCCATTTCTTTTCTCCACGCCTTCATAACCGCGTTTTTGTGAGATGATGGGCTTGAACCCATATGATTCTCACCCGATCCCTATTTACACCCCTTCATCTTTGTTTTTAAATTAATTTGTTTTAAAACTATTTTATTTTGTTTCTAAATAATAATTTCTTGTTTAGCTATTTATTCTCATCTCCATACCGACTTATTCATCCCTTCCTTTGATCTATTTATTTATTTATTTATTTTTCTTTTTATTATTTTTCTAATTTTGGTCAAATAGAAACTGTGTTTTTAATTAGGTTCTATGGATCTTTCATGTTACTTAGTGCTTTGATTTTACCCTGATCTTCATCTTCGATTTCCTTTTCGATTTTCTTTTGGCCAATGATATAGCAAAAATCATGATTAGTTGATTCCTTTCAACCGATTCAAAATCTTGATCAATATGAGGCCACTTTCTTTTTTACTTTTCGATTTTATTTTCTTTTCGATTTCATTTCAGTTTCTATTTCATTTCTCATTTTCATTCTCTTCTAAAGTAAAAAAAACCTTGGTCTAGTACCAAGTGCTCATTTTCAAAACTTCTCTTTGTATTGAACTAAAAAGAGAGGATTGGATGAAGACCCTTTCCTCTTCGAGTGTTAGGACGCTCACTTTAGAGTGCGTGGTCTCGATACTCATCTTTCAATACGAAGACGTGACTATATTCACCACCCATTCTTTCAACACATTTTTCTTCTTGTGTCTAAAAACCTTGGTTTTGTACCAAGTGCATTTTCAAACTTTTTCTCAATAAACTTAGATGGTCGTGGAGTGGTTAGGCGAAGGCCTTCTCCTATCCCGAGTGCTTGACATTACCTTTAGGGTTCACTGTCGTGAAGCACTTACCATCTAAAACTAAAAACACTTCCTTAATAAGAGAATATGTTCTCTTTGTATTGAACTGAAAAAGAGAGGATGGGGTGAAGACCTCTTCCTTTTCGAGTATTATGATGCTCACTTTAGACTGTGTGGTCTAGATACTCGTCTTTCAATACGAAGACGTGACTATATTCGCCACACATCTTTCACAATAAATCTTTTGAGATAAAGAATTGGGTACTACCCGAAGGGGTTCCTATCCGAGGACTTATTTCACCCCTTAAAACCAACTTTCAACAAATCAAATGTGACATCTTGCCTTGATGGCGAAAATCAAACTTTTCAAAAAGGACATGTTACGTCCGTTCTACCGCAAACAGGTAACACATAAGACTCCACGAGCGAGCCGCAAAACACCTAACTGCTAGAACCCGCACGTTAACATTCGTCCATAAAAAAAACCAACAAATCGTAGGTCGAACTACGATTGCTCTGATTCTTCATTCTCGTCCGAATGTAAGATACGTAGGCACAAGATTGTAATGATCTTGGCGAGCCCCCTTCCATTTTCTTCACCCGTAGTCCTTCGAACTACGTCGACTCTGACTTTCCCATTGCACGAGGGAATACATAGGCATAGGATCGCGAAGTCCTATCGAGTCTCCTTCTCTTTCTCCTTTTTCTTTTCCCCACCTTTTTCCTTTATCTTTTTCTTTCACATTCTTTGGTTCTCACCCTTCTCTCTTCCTCTTTAGAACACTCTTAGAAAGCAATCCTTTAGCAAACATCATCACACATAGACAAGCAAATGGTTCCCATCGAGTACGATGGATGTGAGGGGTGCTAAAACCTTCCCCTCGCATAACCGGCTTCCGAACCCGTAATTTGGTTGCGAGACCATCTTATCCTTCCTTCTTTGGGTTTTCTCGATGTTTTCCCTTCCCCTCATGGGATAAATAAAGTTCGATGGCGACTCTTCTATTTCTTTCTTTTTCGCCTCCGGTCGACTATTTTTTGAGTAGCGACAGCTGGCGACTCTGCTGGGGATATGGTTCACCCTAGCAAGCCAAGCCTAGTTTGTTTGTCATGTGTGTATTTTTGTTTGCTTTATAATTGCTTTATTATTTTGTGTTTCTCTTATCTGTTGGGTTTATTGGGGATGGTTTGTGAGGAGAAAGGCTTTCTACCTGAGCTTTTCGAGTATACACTAAGCTAGGAGGTGGTTGCTTACTGATTTGCGAGACTTAGGACTCGTCGAGTTGGTTTGACTTCCACCGATCAGATGAGGCCCCTTTGGGAATGATTATGTCTTACGATCAGTCGTAATGGCGTCTTTGTTTCCGACCTGGGAGTCCGTGATTCTGAGGATCTTTAGAACCCTATTCCAAAGGTTACTAAGGCATAACTCTGTGCTCATCCTTTGAATGGATTACCGTCTTACGAATCATCGTTATGATGGAAAACTTTTGAGGGTTAGTGCATGGGACCTTGTTTGAAAACCCTTGGAATGCCCTATTTTAAACCAATAGATAACCTACCCGAGGTGAGGGATATCTTGTTGTGTTGTCGTGCAGAATCTGTGACCTTGATACCTGTTGTGAACCCCTGATTCAGCGATCTTTGATCCCATGTCTTATTGCATTCATAACATTGCATTTGCATCAGCATCTTTTGCATCATTTTGCATATCATTCTCCAACCTAAAACCGAGAAGCTCATTCAGTCCTTTGTCCATAACCCGCAGTTGACTTCTCGACACTCGCATTGAACCTGTGGTAGATGTGAAGCATTTGAAGCAAGTGGAACATAGACGACTTGAAAGGCCAGTTAGACAAAGCAAGTTGGAAGCTGAGGTAGCCATGTCAGAGAGCAACCGTCAGAATGTTGATCCCCCACTAGGTTTCACTGTGACAACTAATCCACTGTATGGTCTTCTGCCTGATGACGATCCTCCACGATTAAATGTTCCTACTCTACCCCAGAGGATTCCATTGACTGACCCCATTAAGGAAAAGCTTCGTGCCATTGAGGAGAAACTCCAAGCTATGAAAGTGCATGATACGCCCGGGCTCGATGCTGCTGATATGTGCCTAGTGCCAGATTTGGTAATCCCTCCAAAATTCATAGTACCCAACTTCGAGAAGTATGCAGGTCGTGGTTGCCCGAAGCGTTATTTGGTGATGTTTTGCCGAAAAATGACCACATATACCAATGATGATAAGCTGATGATTCACTGTTTTCAAGACAGTTTGAGTGGGGCATCTTTAAGTTGGTACACGGATTTAGAAAGAAGCAATATCCAATCATGGAAGGACTTATCCAGCGCTTTTCTAAAGCGATATCAGTACAATCTAGACGTGGCTCCTAGTCGCATGTAGTTGCAAAGCCTATCTAGGAATGGAGATGAATCCTTCAAGGAATACGCACAGCGATGGAGAGAATTAGCAGCTAGAGTGCAACCACCACTCTTGGACAAGGAATTGATTGACATGTTCATAAATAGTCTGCATGGCTCTTATCTTGAAAGAATGGTTGGCAGTACATCATCAAGCTTCTCTGACCTTGTAATGGTAGGGGAACGCATCGAAAGCTACCTCAAGAGTGGACTAATCCAGGATGTCTCGAGTAGCCAAGCCGGTGAGACTGAATCCCTCAGCAACTCCCAAGAGGAAGAGGATGAAACCAATGCAATCATAGCAAATGTTGAGTATTCTCATGGTGTACCAGCAAAACCTTTTGGTCCCTCATCTTCTCAGGAGTCATCATTTCCATCGCCATGCTATCCTTATGTGCAACCAGTAATGCCTATAGCTTCGTCCCAGAAACCGTGGATTGCTCCTCATGTAAATCAACGAGCCCATGGCCGAGGATATCAGAATCAGTGTCAGAGTCAGCATAGGCCTCGCAACAATCTAGAAAGAAGGAATGCTCCTCTTCATACAGTCCCTATGTCATACAGTCAACTCTTGCCGCATCTGATTCAAAGCTCGCTGGTGGTTCCCAAGTCTCTCAAGCCGTTGCCAGAGCCATACCCTCCTGGGTATGATCCCGATGTGCAATATGGATATCATGCTGGATCAATGGGGCATTCGACTGAAGATTGCAAAGCCTACCAAGCCAAAGTGCAACAACTGATTGACAAAGGTTACATATCCTTTCCAGAAGGAAGCCTGGTTGTGCACGTCAACCTCTCGTCTGTTTGAGTTCAAAGACTACAAGGGTCATCTCCTCGAGCCAGTGGGTCAGACAGAAGACATCCCCAGGATTGGCAATCTTTAGATCTTGTCATTTATTTGCATTTGTAGTTTCTTCTCTGTTAAGTGCTATTTGTTGTTAAACATTGTTGCTTACTAATGGTCTTGTTAATGTAATGAACATGCTTTTTTGAACAAGTCCATTCGTATCCACTCATTTTTTCATATATTGCAAAAAAATACAAAAAAATTTTCCCATATTTCACTCCCTTTATCAGTTGCTGTCTTAGTAAAGATTTGAGGGAGGATGATGAAAATGAAATACTCATAATTGCTAATAGTATGCTTTCGGATAAAATCCCGCTGATGATGTACAGGCATTGTTTCAAATCCCCTAAACACTGGAGAGATAAGGAGTTAGTCCCTAGTCAACCCCTTCGAGCCTAGAAGTAGGAGTTTCCTTCGGATTTCTAAACCCTTACGCTTAACTTGGGGCATGGGTAGTGTTCAGTTATCCTAATTACACATTCGAATTTCAAGATGAAACCTTTTGTTATGGCGGTTATTCTTCAAAGACCAAAGACTTGGCAGTCACGACCCTTAAAAAAAAAAAAAAGATAGCCCGCTAAGTCAGCCACCTCAAAGAGGAAACTTAGGAAAAATTAGGGCAATCCCGATGGACTTGAAAAGTGAAGTCGGTCCATGCAAAAGTTAGGGATCAAAAAATAAATAAAGCAAAAGAGGCCCTCAAATCCTCAGCAAAAGCAAAACTCGATTCAGTGGCCACCAAAATGGATTAGAAAGGTCACTGACATCCACAAAAACAAAATAAGGTGACTGTCATTCCAAGCAAATTCGCCCTTACACCGTCAACCCTTTTGGAAGATAAATGTGTGTAATATGACTGATCGTAGGACTGGAGTTCATCACGAAGAAGGGGTGGGTACAAATCAAAATTTGAGCCTAATATCCTTTGTTTCTATAACCGTGAACCAGACCACGCTACAACCCTCGAAAGACCTAATTGAAGCAGGGTTTATTCTGGAAGCATACTACAGCAAGGTTGCGTAAACTGACTCCCCGCAGATTTACTAATCTTCATCATTGGTGTCATATTCTTGCTATATCTTTCGTACACCAGTAAATCAACAATGCGTTTGGACTAATGGTCCACTCGTCACACACTGTCACATCATTCCAATAAATGATTTCCTTCAAAATCTGCATGAATGTCGCATTAAAATTACCATTTCTAAGCAAACAATTTTAACTGCAAGAAAGTACTTGACATAAAAAAGATTCTAACAAAGTGCAATCAGAGAGAAACTTGATCATTCGTTGGTGCTGTCTCGAATCAAAACCTTCTCATAACCTCGTGAATCTGAGGCAGAACATTCAAGAGTGAGTTGAGCAGAGAATCATCTCAAGGCTCCACCGGCCAAAGGTAGGCCACCCAGAGATTCTTGTGACTGAGGGCAAATCCCTCCAAGGCTCAATCAACACAAGTTAAGTCGCTTCAACGCTCATTCTGGGGCAAGTTCTTCAAGAGACTCAAGCAAAGGCTGACTATTGAAGATTCGGACATTGGGGCAAGTTATCTCAGACCATGTCATGGTATAGTCATCCCCAAAAGCTTCCATTCGAGGAGGATTCATTCAAAAACCCTACATACTGGGGCAGATGAATTACAAAGGGGCAGATTTCCTCTACAATTTCAAGATTGGTCGAGCAGACCCTGTCAGGCACTAGTAAATGTTGAGTTCACAACAAGGGTCAAAAAGCCTTGGGGCAGAGCAAAAGCGCAACTAACATGCATAAGTCAAGTCGCTATGCTCATATTTTCGGTTGCAAAGTCATCATGGCATCTCAGTCAGAAGTGAGATTCTCCTATGAGCAAACGCAAAGGATCAAACTTGGAGCATCAGGAGCCTCCACATCTACCGTTTGATCGTAATATCGTCAGGTTTCGAGTGCCGAGAAGTTAAGCTCATTCCCCATCCAACCCAAATCCCAATCATACTTGGCACGCCAACCAAAGCCCAACCATACTTGGCACCTCCCACCATAAGCCCAATCATACTTGGCACGCCAACCAAAACCCAACCATACTTGGCACCTCCCACCATAAGCCCAATCATACTTGGCACACCAACCAAAGCCCAACCATCTTGGCACCTCCCACCATAAGCCCGAACATACTCGGCACCCTTAACCAAATACAAAATCCATCCTGCTTGCACAACTTTAAAGTCCAGTTCTCGTCTGGCAAACTTTAAAGCCCAGTTCTCGTCTGACAAACCATAAAACCAGTTCCCGCCTGGAAAACCAAAACAAAACACCAGTTCTCGTCTGGTAAACAACTTCTATGCCAGTTCCCGTCTGGTCACCTATTCTTTAGCCATTTTAAAACCAGTTCTCGTCTGGTAATCACCGTTTCAAAGTCTAGTTCCCGTCTAGTCAACCATAAAGTCAGTTTTCGTCTGACAACTTAACCTTTTGCCACCAGTTCTCGTCTGGTAGTCTACCCCTTTAAAACCAGTTCTCGTCTGGTAACCCATTTAAAAGACATCTTCGGTTGGTATCCTTCACCTTACCTATCTCCTTTTCCCCAACAAGCATTTCAACAAAAGCCCAACTATTCCTTGGCACCTTAACAAAAGCCCAACCTTACTTGGCACGACCGTCACTCCAGACTTTCATATCCCTAGCATTTTTCATACATTCTGCATCATTTGCATGTTTGGTTAGCCAGTTCTTGTAGAGGATAGGGGCATTCTTGTGGACATTGTTCCCCCATCCTTTATTCTTGAGTCCTCTCTACCTTTCGTAGGAGGAATATCTCACTTTTTATTTCTTGAGTCCTCTTTACCTTTCGTATGAGGAATATCTCTCGTAATCCTTTATTTCCTGAGTCCTCTTTACCTTTCGTAGGAGGAATATCTCACTATCCTTTATTCTTGAGTCCTCTCTACCTTTTGTAGGAGGAATATCTCACTTTTTATTTCTTGAGTCCTCTTTACCTTTCGTATGAGGAATATCTCTCGTAATCCTTTATTTCCTGAGTCCTCTTTACCTTTCGTAGGAGGAATATCTCACTATCCTTTATTCTTGAGTCCTCTCTACCTTTCGTAGGAGGAATATCTCACTTTTTATTTCTTGAGTCCTCTTTACCTTTCGTATGAGGAATATCTCTCGTAACCCTTTATTTCCTGAGTCCTCCTTACCTTTCGTAGGAGGAATATCTCACCATCTTTTTTTCTAGAGTCTTATCTATCTTTTGTAGAAAGAATATCTCGTAACCTTTTATGTATGTCCTCAGAATGCTGCAGGGATGCCCCCCTTTCAAGACTGGCAAAGCACTCATGTTCATTTCTCATTGCATCTCAAGCATATCATCATATCCCTCATAACCAATTACCTTGTCCTATTGACAGATGCCTTTTCAAGTCATCCCACTGATTTATCTACCTTTCATTCCACCTACTTCTCCGGCTGAAAATTCTGGGTATTCTTATATTTAATCTCCTTGTACATTGACTGTAAGAAAGCCTTTGCCACTCTCACCCTCAAGTCCAAGAAGATTAAATAGGGGCATCTGTCACACCCTCATTTTCACCCTACCCTTTTTCATAGCATTTTCTTCATCTATGCATCTCCATTACGTCATCAACACATCTTTGCATTCATCCATTTGCATAAGCTTTTATGACATGGGATCAAGGCGTTTTTCTATGGTTCGAGTTTTCCGTATTCAGAGGAGTATCAGTATGCATTCAAAGATAAGGAGGATTATTTCTCAAGAAGTGTGTATCCGAAGTCAAATTGTTTTGTATTGGATTTCGTCAGAAGTGATTTATGAGAGATATTCAGAAAATTAAATGGTCATTGTTTCGGTTGTTGGGCATTCATTGGTAGTTGTGTTAATTTTATCAGAGAATTGTTGAAAGAGTTTCAAGGGTGGTTTTCAGATTAAATCCAGTCAAGGTGTGTGTCCGTGGAAGATATGGGTGGAGGATTGTTCAAGTTCATCAAATTCATAAACCAATTTCAAATGTCCATATTCCATCCTTTTTTATAACCATTTTGAGTCCACTTACCATTTTTTCTTCCTAAACCATAATTCAAGACCATTTCAATTTTTCAAATTCCATTACCACATAAAAAAAAACATTATGCATTACAAAAAGAAGAAGGCTCGTGAGAGAATACAAGCCCATAGTCAATTTTTCTAAGTCCAAGTTTATTACAAAATGTCACAAAATAGAATGGACTCATTACCACAATTTCTACACACACAAGCTTTGCTAGCCAAAATGTTTTTCATATACTACGCCCAATGCTTCATGATTTACACCCAGCCATCACTTTTCACAGCATCCACAAGTCATGTACCACAATAACTCACGCATCATTCTAACCAACACAAAACACTGCTACACTCCAATACACTAAACAACGTTCGGATATCACCCACACCATTGAATCACTCCAAACACACCAAGCCAAAAGTTCTGCACTGAAGCCTGCACAACAACAATGACATTTCACCAACACAACTTGCCAGACCTACACGCTGACCCATAGTCCTGCAACAACAACCAACAACAACATCAGAACCACCTGCACTGAAAAGGACAGCACAAGACAACAAGACAAAATTCAAAAAGTGCAAAAACAAGCTGGTGGTTTGATTTAAAGACAAGAAAGGAGAACGGTAGAGGGGAAAAACAAAAGGAGCGAAAGCATTGAGAAAATAACAAAAGAAACACCGCATAATGCTGGCCCTGGTACCTTGATTGAGGTCGCGTACCCTTCATCACCTAATACATCCGCCGTTGTTCACATCCCTGAACTCACCACCATAATCTGTACTTCCAACCGTAAATCACCATCAACTTAACATTCCATCGTCTAAATACTGTTTACATCCACCACAAACCTTCATTAATCCACCATATTCAACCAAACTCTCCTCCACCAACCTTCACAAATTCACAAACCTAATCAAACCCACATCCTCTTTCGCTCTCTTAAACTCACAGAAACAAAAAAACTCACACAAACTTGAATAATCTGGTTCTCCGTCTCCGCCACCTAACCTCTCCATCATCCTTTCAACTTTCATAACAAAAACAACCGCAACCGAAAACCACCAAACAACCACCGTGAATCTCCTTTCATCCTCCTTCAGACTCCCTTTCTGCAACACCAACTCACCCTGTACCCCCATTCAATTCCAATAAATCGAACTCTCCTCCCTCATCACTAGTCACCGTAAACAAAACAACTTCAAAACTCCACCGCGGGCTTCCGCCACCATTCAAACCGTGACCTCCCTCAAAATTTTCTGGGAGAATACACATTTCAAACCTCCTTCAACCTAACTCTCTTCTTCACCCGTTCCAAACTCAACCAAACTCACGACCACTACTTCACAACCCTTTCAACCCAAATCCAAAATCAACCAACCCAATCTAAGATCGATTTCAAAAAACCATAAAATAAAAGAAGAGGAGATAAACGGAGGCACGAAATCAAGACCTGAGCGAAACCCATACCTGAAATAAATCGTTTGAACTCGAAAGCGGAGACGGGATCGGCTCGAGATTGAGACGA
Organism: Lathyrus tuberosus; assembly: GCA_022829125.1. Lineage (NCBI taxonomy): Eukaryota > Viridiplantae > Streptophyta > Magnoliopsida > Fabales > Fabaceae > Lathyrus > Lathyrus tuberosus. The sequence goes on from JALAZF010000040.1 coordinate 17,678,077, forward strand.
GAAAAGTGAAGGATGCGAAGACTAAATCGAAGCGAGAAGCCACCGCGAGAGAGAGCGTGAGTGAAACCAAACAAATCTGATTTTGGGGCGAAGCATTCGAGTGAGAAAACGAAACCGGCGGAGTAGATCGTAACAAAGCGATTCGCAGACGAGAGAGAAGATTGAGATCGGATGTTGTGTGATCTTTGTTTTTCCTGATTTCTGTTTCAGTTTGAATGGCAATGTTCTGCTTCTTTATTTTTGTTTGGTTTTTTTTTCAAAATGGATTAAAACTTATTTCTTTAGTCTGAGATTTTTGGGTGTTGACCGTGTCTTGAAGAGAATAATGGATCTGATTTGTTTTGGCTTTCCACTGCGTCTTGAAAGAGGTGATTTATTGCTGATGATCGTTTGTTTTCATGACTAGGGTGTTGATCTTGATCTTTTCTTCTTGGACAAAATTTGGTTATATGGGTTTTGTGGCCCATTTCTTTTCTCCACGCCTTCATAACCGCGTTTTTGTGAGATGATGGGCTTGAACCCATATGATTCTCACCCGATCCCTATTTACACCCCTTCATCTTTGTTTTTAAATTAATTTGTTTTAAAACTATTTTATTTTGTTTCTAAATAATAATTTCTTGTTTAGCTATTTATTCTCATCTCCATACCGACTTATTCATCCCTTCCTTTGATCTATTTATTTATTTATTTTTCTTTTTATTATTTTTCTAATTTTGGTCAAATAGAAACTGTGTTTTTAATTAGGTTCTATGGATCTTTCATGTTACTTAGTGCTTTGATTTTACCCTGATCTTCATCTTCGATTTTCTTTTGGCCAATGATATAGCAAAAATCATGATTAGTTGATTCCTTTCAACCGATTCAAAATCTTGATCAATATGAGGCCACTTTCTTTTTTACTTTTCGATTTTATTTTCTTTTCGATTTCATTTCGGTTTCTATTTCATTTCTCATTTTCATTCTCTTCTAAAGTAAAAAAACCTTGGTCTAGTACCAAGTGCTCATTTTCAAAACTTCTCTTTGTATTTAACTAAAAAGAGGGGATTGGATGAAAACCCTTTCCTCTTCGAGTGTTAGGACGCTCACTTTAGAGTGTGTGGTCTCGATACTCATCTTTCAATACGAAGACGTGACTATATTCACCACCCATTCTTTCAACACATTTTTCTTCTTGTGTCTAAAAACCTTGGTTTTGTACCAAGTGCATTTTCAAACTTTTTCTCAATAAACTTAGATGGTCGTGGAGTGGTTAGGCGAAGGCCTTCTCCTATCCCGAGTGCTTGACATTACCTTTAGGGTTCACTGTCGTGAAGCCCTTACCATCTAAAACCAAAAACACTTCCTTAATAAGAGAATATGTTCTCTTTGTATTGAACTGAAAAAGAGAGGATGGGGTGAAGACCTCTTCCTTTTCGAGTATTATGATGCTCACTTTAGAGTGTGTGGTCTAGATACTCGTCTTTCAATACGAAGACGTGACTATATTCGCCACACATCTTTCACAATAAATCTTTTGAGATAAAGAATTGGGTACCACCCGAAGGGGTTCCTATCCGAGGACTTATTTCACCCCTTAAAACTAACTTTCAACAAATCAAATGTGACATCTTGCCTTGATGGCGAAAATCAAACTTTTCAAAAAGGACATGTTACGTCCGTTCTACCGCAAACAGGTAACGCATAAGACTCCACGAGCGAGCCGCAAAACACCTAACTGCTAGAACCCGCACGTTAACATTCGTCCATAAAAAAAACCAACAAATCGTAGGTCGAACTACGATTGCTCTGATTCTTCATTCTTGTCCAAATGTAAGATACGTAGGCACAAGATTGTAATGATCTTGGCGAGCCCCCTTACATTTTCTTCACCCGTAGTCCTTCGAACTACGTCGACTCTGACTTTCCCATTGCACGAGGGAATACATAGGCATAGGATCGCGAAGTCCTATCGAGTCTCCTTCTCTTTCTCCTTTTTCTTTTCCCCACCTTTTTCCTTTATCTTTTTCTTTCACATTCTTTGGTTCTTACCCTTCTCTCTTCCTCTTTAGAACACTCTTAGAAAGCAATCCTTTAGCAAACATCATCACACATAGACAAGCAAATGGTTCCCATCGAGTACGATGGATGTGAGGGGTGCTAATACCTTCCCCTCGCATAACCGGCTTCGGAACCCGTAATTTGGTTGCGAGACCATCTTATCCTTCCTTCTTTGGGTTTTCTCGATGTTTTCCCTTCCCCTCATGGGATAAATAAAGTTCGATGGCGACTCTTCTGTTTCTTTCTTTTTCGCCTCTGGTCGACTATTTTTCGAGTAGCGACATTGTTCATTGCATTTGTATTCACTTGCTAGCTTGCATCATTATAAATTCAATAGAGTTATATATATATATATATATATATATATAAAAGGAGACAGAGAAATTTTTAGAAAATGCTATATGGAGAGTGTTAAGCTAAAATGGTATAAACTATAGGTGTGAATATCACGAAGGTTGGGTCAGGAACCAAGCCATCAGAAGCAGCTCTCCAAGATAGGGAATCTCTCCCCTATAAGAATGAGAAGATAGGAGACTGAAGCCTCAGTGGGAAGAACACCTGCTCCTTCGCACACCATAAATAAGTACTAGAATCTGCCACCAAGTCATCCTTGAGCTCTGATACCTGCCTTCTAATTCCTTTTTGGAGCGGAGGGCATCCTCCAAAGATAACTTCAGAGAATCCTCTTTGACAGGATTTCTTTGGCTTTGGTCATCGCAATGGCGAGCTTGTTCGCCCAGGATTCCTTATCCTTTTGCAAGGTCTCTAACAACTTCTAGCTTTTGGAGTAACCCTCATCATATTTATTTTGATTCACCTTCAACTCTTTTTTCGACCTGGTGTCTACTCTCGCGGTCAACACGCTCCAGCATTATCCACCTCAGCAAGTGGTTATGCTTCGTGTCATTGAGCTTAAAGGATGGCTTAATATTGAGGGTCTTATAGTTGTCATGGAACTTTTTAGATAAATGGAAGTAAGATCTAGTAAATTGGATGACATTAAAACCAGAGTCGGGCCAAGGGGAGGGATGGCGTGGCAGAGCCTTGCCAACATAAGGCTTTTGAATACTCGCTTCCTCCGGAGTTGGTGGGACGACTCTTCCCCTAGCAGCCGGAGAAGTATTCCCCCCATGCTTATGTGCATTGACGATGGGCGATCGGGGGTTGGTCGTTAGCCTGCCTTTTCTTCCCCTAGATAATAAAATCTCTTGATGGCTCTAGGGATATCGGTTTCCTCGCCCGCAGCTTGGATTTTATCCCATCTCTTCTTCTGCTCTTCTAAGGTAATATTCTCCATATAACTTACAAAACAGCTTACAAAGGTAACATACTGAGGATGTCCATATTAAGCTTACTTGTTAGTTCTGAATTGGCAGCATTTGTGCTAAAACACCCTGTTACATCAAGATGTCTTACTTGATGTCGTGACATGTTGTTTCTAACATTCTGCAGTTTGTGTTTCTTAAAGTTAGCAGGACTGTGTACTGATGTCAAACACGATGTCCTAACATCTGTTGACATAACATCCTGTTAAGTTAGTTTGGTGTTTGTGCTGCGTTTTATGTGAATCTGTCGCGTGCTGTCATTCTGTTATTGGCGAAATCATGGTCTGTCATTTTTGTAGCAGCAATATGTTTAATAGGGACGTGGTAACTTGCTAAGAAGAACAGGTTAAGCAAGAAGTCCTATTGTATGCTGAGACATGTTGAGATGAGAAGTTCTCATCATCTGGAGCAACATGTCGGATAAGATGTCCTATGCTGAATCATTCGACATCGCGCCTGTGCTGAGCTGGACAGTTAAATTCTGTTATGATTTAACAGATGCAGAATATTCTGTGAATTTTTAGTTACCCTATGTGGCGTCCAAAGTAATTGGGTTGAGATTTTGTGTTGGTTTTCGGATTTTCACTACTTTCTAAATATGGAGACATATTAGGAAACTTTAGATTGAAGACCTATTTTCTTGGAGTTTATTTTGCATAATTGTGTGCAGTCTCTCTGCTGCGTTTTGAAGCCCAAATCCAGTTGGGATGTAGGTTATAAATAGGAGTGTTTGTAACCTGATTCAGTAACGATTCCAAGATGTAAAATTATTAGGGTTTCGTTCTTGTGAACCACTCTCTAGGAGAGTTGGTATGTGTGAACCACTCGGATTGTGAGATGGTCACTATTCTCCTCGAAGCTTTTAAGCAAGAGTGAGTATTGTTCTTGGAGGAAATTGTTAAGCAACTCTAAGTATTGTTCTTAGTCATGTGTGTCATGTCTAGTTATTGTCATGAAAGTGTGTCTATTACCTTTTTGTGACTGAAGAGTTGTTGGAAATCAAGCTGTTGATGCAGTGGCTGAGGTGTTGACTACTAGACATCATTGCGATGATTGGAAGTGAGATAGAGTCTCTTACCTAGGGAGGACTTAGGTAGAAGGGTCATTGGGTAGTGATTAAGTGAGTAGATCATCAACGGGTGTGTTGATTGTAGGGTCTATGAATTGATACTGCTGATAGTGAACTTCTTTCCTGGCTTGGTATGCCCCCAGATGTAGGTTGTTAGACCGAACTGGGTGAACAAATTCTGTGTGTTGTTTATGATTTTCAGTACTGTTTTATTTGTTTATACCTTGCCATGCTGTTTTGTTCAGATCAGATGTCCAGACATTCTATAGGACATTTGTAGTCTGATATACCAGAATTTCAATTGGTATCAAAGCAGGCATCCTGTCTGTTTCTGGATGAGAACTAGGGAAGATACTTTCTGGTTCATGTGCAAGGATATTAGGTGTGCTGAGAGGTTGTATGGAGTTGGTCAGTTCATATGTTGTTTGAATGGTCCCATGAAGTGGAGGATGGACTATTCATGATAGGGTGTATATTGGCTTTGTTTGAAGTTGTCAGGCGTGTAGCTTTGGTGGTGAGCTGTTGTGTGGTTTGATTTATTTTTAAACCTATGTTGACCTACTGCACATGGAGTGGCGTGGGTTATTACGTCTTGCCTGAAGGCTGTAGAGGGGTTTTCTGATGTCAACCGGTGTGATGTCACATAGCATCCCAAAGTCGGGAGCAGAGGGGTGTCTTTGTGATGGTTGAGTCTTGTATGACTTGGTACATGGGTGAGTGGCTTCATCATGTATGCTGAAGTCAGATTGAAGGGTAAGATGAATCTTCAAGCTCATGCTCTAGGGGTTTGATGATTTCTTGTTGATTATGTTGTTGAAGACACTTGATATGATGATCAAGTCTAATCAAGGCAACTGAGTCATGTTCTGGAGTCTTCTAGTTACTCTTCAGACTAGGAGGTGCTTCCTAGGAAGCATAGGGGTGAAGATCGTGGAGGTGATTTATTTTCACCTTTCATAAAATCAGCAAGGAAGGATGCATCTCTCTTGACCCTAAGAGTGAATCCAATCTGTTTGAAGATTTGTTGAGGTAAAGAAAACTTGTTCAGAGAAAGTCTTAGTTACTTGAGTCAAGAGTGACAGCCTTGGTATCTCAACATTGTCATTGAAGAAGATACTTGCAACAAGACTGGATACTTTATAAGTGTTCATGACATGATCTGGCGGAGCTCAGCTACAGTAGTGAAGAAGGGTTATTGTATAAGGATTTAAGATCAATTGCTATTTGTGAAATCCACAAGTATTTAATTGATTATCCTTGAGATTCAAGATTGGGGATGTTCTGTTAGATGTTCTGACATCTTTTCATCAGAGGGTTGAAGAATCATGGGAGGGGTTCTACATTCGCTCAAAAGTCTCCTAGGTGTTGACCTGGGATTATTGGCTTAACATTTGTCCTTGGAAAGTATTGTGATTGAGTTGTCCAGTTGGTGATGCTGTTGAAGATGGAGATGGAAGACTATGAAGACATCATAATCTTGATGGTTACAACTTGGATTAGTTTATTTCTGATCTAAGTGAGTTAGAATGAAGAGGTTGTGCTAGTTCATTCCTCTCTATGGTGTTCAGGTGTTTATTGTAACCTGAATAAGTTGCTCTGGCTGTGTTTTATTGGGAGCTTCTTGAAGGACTTCTATGTGCAATGAGTTCTTTGAATGGTGATGGGAAACTGATGTCCCAAATGATGATTGTAACATCATAATTTTTTATGGTTATTTGGAAGATGATTGAGATTGTGCACTTGGAGTTGGATGATCAAGCATTTTTGTCAGAAGAGGTGTTTCTGACTATGTGAATTAGAATGTGGAGACTCTGATCTTGTTTTTAGTAGTATGTTCTGGCAAAGCATGACTACTATTTTTGAAGACCTCACTAGTATCAACAACTACTAGTGGATGTAATGGCAGAGGAATTGTGTCAGATGGGGTGATTTGATCAGAAAGTTTTTTTGGAACTATTCTTTCTCTTGAAGAGATTGGATCTCAGTAAAGCTTTTAAGTAAGCTGAGAATTCGTGGAGGTTGTGAGCAGTGTCAAACCAGTCAGGATAATTGGATGTGTTCTCTAGGAGTGAGAGTATAGTATGTGAGTGTGCTCAGCAAGTGTGTGAAGATCTGGTGCTCAATGGTCAACCTCCATCTAGAGCATTGGTTATCCATGACAGGGGGAGTACTTGTCTATGGATTTTGCTGCAAAGGTGCATATATTGTGAAGCTTGCATGTTTGTGGAGATTGGTTGCCTCTTATGAGGATATAATGTCAGATAATATGCTATGACATTAGGCTGCTGGATGGTGTTTTGATGTGTGAAGCAAATTTTTTGGATCATGTGCGCACATGCTTCTGAGGAGGAGTCTGAAGGATAGTTTTATTTGTATTTGAGAGAATTTATTTTTCTCTGCAGATTTTGGAAGAGCTCTGTGAGGGTCTTTGTTGATGGGAGTTGTCACACTTGTCTCGGTGTGTGTTATTAATTCTAGGTAAGAGGAGTTTACTTAGAGTTCAGTGGAAGGCAGTGTGTTTATGCTTTAGAACTTGAGGATGATTGAAACTGATTGCTCTTGTGTAGAAGAGGAGTTAGTTGAACTTGTAAGGAGGTTCTAGTTCTCTGGGAGCTTGTGGCAGAAGATCTGGGTTGAAGCATACCTTCTTTTGGTGAATGAGAGTTTATTTCTCTCTGGGTTCCTGAAGTTTTCTTTGTTCAAGCTGGTGGCGCAGTGTTGTTTAAAGATCTTCAGTGGGATTACTATGCAGATAGTAAGTCCAGCGGTGGAGCATATCCTGAACCATGATGTGTGGAAGATGTCTTAACCAACGTTAGAACATCTTTGGGTTAGTTATCCTTGGAGTAGGATTCTGAGATCACTTTTTGTCTAAGAGGTGTTTATCTTATCATACGGGAGAATGATGAGTTAAAGACTGTCTTGGATGTCTAATGTGAATATGACTTGCTTGAAATGGATCAGTTTGGTGCTTGTGGAGCAAATGAGCTGAAGATTTTTGGAGCATCATTCGTGAAATATAGGGGGAGAACTTCTGTTTGTTAATTGTACTTGTGTGGTACTTGGTTTGCTTGAGGATCAAGCATTAAGTGAATGCGTTCAGCAGGTGTGTTGAACAGAGGGTGCGCTCTTGAAGACATATAGATGAGTCTTATGTTTTCCATTCATTTAAGGTGTTCTTCTTGCAAAGGAGCACTGGTTATCTTAGATAGGGGGAGTTGGACTTCTGTTTTGGATTTGTTGCTGCAGTAGTACAGTTGTTTATCAAGATTGTGTGTGGTTTCAAACAATCTATGATAGTGTACCTCTGGTGAGGGTGTAATGTCAGACAAGATGTCATGATATTGTGTGACTGGTTTAGTTTTGGGTGGACTTGACTGGTTGATCTTGGTCATGTCATTGGGTTGTCAATGTATTGAATCAAAGTTGTACAAGCTTCTGGGTTGGATGTGTTCTGCTACTGGTTGATTGCCCTTATTGCATAGTTGGTTGTGTGTGATGTTGGCTGTTTCTGGTGTTGAAGGGGAGCTTCGGTTTGTTGATGGAATTTATTTCTGCTGGTTTTTGGTTTGTCTAAATTCTGGCTAAAAAGGGGGAGAGTTGTTGCCTATTTTTTTAGTTGTTTTGTGTGTGCAGCTAGTTGTTTTGGTTTTCTGTGCTGGGTTTCACAGCTCCTTGGCTTGAGGGGGAGTTTCTGGATTTTATTGGAATGTTAGAAGTGTTTGTATGTGCTTCTGCTGCAGGGATTTCTGTTCATTGTTGATGCTATAGTGTTTTAGCCACAATTTTCCAAAGGGGGAGATTGTTAGTTCTGAATTGGCAGCATCTGTGCTAAAACACCCTGTTACATCAAGATGTCTTACTTGATGTCGTGACATGTTGTCTCTAACATTCTGCAGTTTGTGTTTCTTAAAGTTAGCAGGACTGTGTACTGATGTCAAACACGATGTCCTAACATCTGTTGACAGAACATCCTGTTAAGTTGGTTTGGTGTTTGTGCTGCATTTTATGTGAATCTGTCGTGTGCTGTCATTCTGTTATTGGCGAAAATCATGGTCTGTCATTTTTGTAGCAGCAATATGTTTAATAGGGACGTGGTAACTTGCTAAGAAGAATAGGTTAAGCAAGAAGTCCTATTCTATGCTGAGACATGTTGAGATGAGAAGTTCTCATCATCTGGAGCAACATGTCGGATAAGATGTCCTATGCTGAATCATTCGACATCGCGCCTGTGCTGAGCTGGACAGTTAAATTCTGTTATGATTTAACAGATGCAGAATATTCTGTGAATTTTTAGTTACCCTATGTGGTGTCCAAAGTAATTGGGTTGAGATTTTGTGTTGGTTTTCGGATTTTCACTACTTTCTAAATATGGAGACATATTAGGAAACTTTAGATTGAAGACCTATTTTCTTGGAATTTATTTTGCATAATTATGTGCAGTCTCTCTGCTGCGTTTTGAAGCCCAAATCCAGTTGGGATGTAGGTTATAAATAGGAGTGTTTGTAACCTGATTCAGTAACGATTCCAAGATGTAAAATTATTAGGGTTTCGTTCTTGTGAACCACTCTCTAGGAGAGTTGGTATGTGTGAACCACTCGGATTGTGAGATGGTCACTGTTCTCCTCGAAGCTTTTAAGCAAGAGTGAGTATTGTTCTTGGAGGAAGCTGTTAAGCAACTCTAAGTATTGTTCTTAGTCATGTGTGTCATGTCTAGGTATTGTCATGAAAGTGTGTCTGTTACCTTTTTGTGACTGAAGAGTTGTTGGAAATCAAGCTGTTGATGCAGTGGCTGAGGTGTTGACTGCTAGACATCATTGCGATGATTGGAAGTGAGATGGAGTCTCTTACCTAGGGAGGACTTAGGTAGAAGGGTCATTGGGTAGTGATTAAGTGAGTAGATCATCAACGGGTGTGTTGATTGTAGGGTCTATGAATTGATACTGCTGATAGTGAACTTCCTTCCTGGCTTGGTATGCCCCCAGATGTAGGTTGTTAGACCGAACTGGGTGAACAAATTCTATGTGTTGTTTATGATTTTCAGTACTGTTTTATTTGTTTATACCTTGCCATGCTGTTTTGTTCAGATCAGATGTCCAGACATTCTATAGGACATTTGTAGTCTGATATACCAGAATTTCATTACTCATTGAGTCACTGCCCGTTTGCCATCATTCAATCATTGTATGATATTCCATGACCTCAAAATTCTCTAGGACGCAAACTATCTTAGCCCTAGAAGTTAGGTACTTGTAGTCATACCCAAAAATTATCGCAGGGTTGTTTTTCTAGGCCAAGGGGAAGAGGGGGTTATGAGTAGGAGGAAGCTCGTAAAAGATCGTGCGAGAAAAAACCCAGAAGAAACTTGCAGAGAGTAATGTGAGTAAAATGAGTAAAGAAATGGAAAAGGGAATAAGGAATCCTTTTATTGAGGAGTGGATGCTATAAGTGTTCAAAAATATTTTCAAATTCCCCCTAAAAGCTTTTAAGGAGCTTAACACGTTTTTGACACATGTGAAGCTCTAGATTGTTTAGTGTCTCGATAATAAACCATTATTGCTTAAAATAATAAAATTGAGTATTTACATTGAGAGATTGATGTTTGACATCCCCCAGCCGACACACAAGATACTTAGGAAACATCTAACAAGGGCTCATACTAACTGAGGGATTGGGCCCTAATTGAGAGACTTGCCTCAAACTGGGGGACTCACCCCTAAATGAGGGAGTTTCTCCTAATTGAGGGATGTTACTTCTACTAAAAGGTTAAATCGAAAGAGATGATAATTATCAAAAGAACTTCGCCCTTCACCAAGCCATCATGCTTGAGGGACTGTGTAGTGATATATTGTAAAAGCCCATGACCAAGTGGTATTGAGCCAAACCCCATAAGGCAATTGCCCTAGATTACGACACCCATATATAACCCCTACTCCGTTGGCTACTCGCCCTATGGGGAAACATGGGGAGTTATGTGTGCATAACCTATAACCACGTATCTAGGAAGTCCTGGTCACGAATCCCTATGAATTAGGTCATTATTGGCTTTCCCAGTCAAAGTGGTTTAATCACTAAGTCCCAAGAGTCTCCTAAATTTGGGCCCATAAGCCTCAATAAATACCTCAACTCTAGGATTGAGGAGATAACTAATATACACTCACGAAATACCCCAAGAATATACAGAGCTTCTCGCCTCTCGTGAGCTTGCTCTCTCCATAGCCAAAAACACGTCAAAATAAGGTTTCTCAACACCGTATGCTAAACCTAGAACCACCATAACTCCTTAAAGCCTCTGCCCACCCCTACTTGTATAGGGGTTCCACGCATTTGTACTTTTTTTTACAAGTATATAGACCTTCAAATGTGGACAATGAAAGGATGACATTGTTATGTTGTTTTGGAGTACCATGTCATTCCTGGAACCCAGAGTTTTTTGAAATTAATACTTCCCTAGTGGGAATGTATATGTGTTCAGATGATAATACTAGTAACAAAACTTCAATTGACTCTGCTTCCATACTAGTAAGAATAAAATCTTCAATGGTCTTAAATAAATATTTTAATGCGAAGATTAATAGAGATGTCTTTAGAATAAAAATTGTAGAAGATTTTCATGGAGCATTAAGAGTTAGTGTATCCAAATTAGAGGAAAAGACTTTGGAGTCATCGGAGTCAGATGAATTTTTTGGGGAGTGGACTAGAGAAGAAGGAGAAGGTGAAAAAACTGAAAATGAAGGTAATGATGTTGCCTAGAAAATAGGTACAAAATGCAGAACCTGGGGAAAAATATGTTGTCAAACGGGGGATAGTTTTGTATGGTTAGACGGTGAAGTGCGATTTTGTTTTCAAAATCCAAGATGTGTCATCTAAAAAGGTGAGAAAGGAGGCAATACCCAATTAGAACGAGGTGTGTATAGAGAAGCAAAAGTCAAATGGTGGCAAGATGGGACAAAGGAAAACAAATATAGAAAAGGAATTATGTGGAGTTACTAGTTATATGAGGTTTGAAAAAAAGTTGCTTATTTGAACCATCAAGGAGGGGTTCTAAATTGTGCTACTTCAAAAATTCCACCTAATGTTGAAGGAAAGGCACAATCAACAAAAAATAAAGTCCAAGTTGTTGATGGTAGGTAGGGTTCTAAACTAGTTACAACCCAAGTCAACTAATCCAGTCAAAAGACAATATTCTATTTGGTGTTATCATTAGGAGAGTGAAGTTTTAAAAGCCTCATACTTTTCAACTTCGGTTCCTACATTAATCATATAACAAAAGAATCAACTTAGGGTTCTAAATTATTTGACCAACTATTCAGTTTCTTCGAATGGAAATTTCTTAGGGGGTCGGCATTGTGTGTTGAATCAACGAATTATTTAAATGTAATGTACGGCAATATAAGGTTTTGGGATAACAGAGAAGAGGGCATGGTAGGAAAAACAAGGAAAAGGCGAAGAAATTTGGAATTAAAAGAGTGGATGAAGATAAAATATACATTAAAAAAATAAAAGTAATAGAGAACACAAACAAAAAAGGAAGAAGATTGAGGGAAGGAAAGAAAAAGATAGCTCCATGAATATCTTGTCATATAATATTATAGCACTACTACAAATAACCCTTATAACGTCGCATGTGAAAGAGATGTAACATCGGCTACCAAGGCGATGTAACAAAGGGTGACATGAAAAGTTGCCACTTAATACCTCGATTAATGAAAAATTGAGGGGGTAAAGTTATATGATCATGGGTTTAAACTCCAATATATGCATTTTAATTATTTACAAAATAGTGCCTCATACCTCTCCTTTTATTTAAATACCGAGGGGTTAGATAGTTTTTTTTATAAATAAAACTCGTTACATTATTTACACAGAATATTAATAAATTAATTTGTTTTTAAACTACATTGTTTACACAGAATATTAAATTAAAAATGTTATTCTTTATCGTCATCGTTGTCGGTGAAGAACATATACTAGATATCTTGTAAGAGATCAAATGTTGGGTGTCGCGGTGAGAATTGGATATCAAGCTATTGATCAACTTGAATCGCAAATCATTATTCACCACTGGTCTTTGATTTATCCAAGGGAAGGGAGAAAGATCGAATGTCCTACAGTATGCAATGCAAATCTAGAGCTAAGAGTCTAAGGTTCGGGGGTTGGTTATACCCAGGGAAGGTGTTAGCATCCTAGATATCTGTAGTACTCTACAGGAACCTCTTGTTAATACTTATGTTATCTACTAATTTTTATCTGTTTTCTAAGGGTGAAATGGAGATAAGAAGGCCTAAAGTTTTATTCCTACGTGTGCTCGACAAGATATCGCATCTTGTGCCTACATATCCTGTCGGGAGTGGAATCAGAGCACATGTAGGTCCTCTCTGAGGGGTCTACTAAGGTTTGTTTGAAAATGGTTTAGGAGAAAAGATGAGTCGTCATCTTAAGAACCACCACAGTTTTTAAGGAGAATGAACTTTTGCTTCATCTTAGGAGAAGGGCTCTAACTCGGATATAAAATCGACGAGTAAGCCTCATACCTCTCCTAAGTGGAAAAGGAATCCACATCTTGTTTGTATTGTGGGGTATGAGATTGTGTGTCTCTTCTTTGAGATGATTCACATCTAATTCTCTTGTGGGGAGAATCAGGTGATCTAAGGTTATTGATTGATCAGATTATGGGGGACTAACCTAGGAGAATCTATCCTAAAGTTGTCTAGGAAATGCTTATCTTAAAGGGATACCTACAACCACTAAGGAGAGGATGAAATGCACCATGCATGACAAATGATTATCATACATGGGATTTTCCCTTGGATATGATGCAAGCAATTGTATTAATATAAGAATAAAGCATAAAGTATAAAGTATAATCATGATTGAATATTCAACATATAAAGACATACAATAAGATATTCAAACGATTTATAAAGCAAGATCTCATGGTATATATCATGTCAAGCATGTGAAAAAGCAAGAAAGCAACAAAGCATAAAAGGCACGAAAAGTCTAACATAAGTCAAGACTAAGTTTAAAAGAAAATAGACGATTACCAATCTTAAATTAGTACAGATATTTGATAAAATCAAAGTGATTACCACAAGAGAGGAAGAAAAAAGATAATTGTGAATACATGATTAAATTCTAATAAAAGTAATTATAGAAATCAATTTCTAAAGTTAATTAATCAAAAAAGATATTAAATAAAAATTAAAGACAAATTTTATTTTTAATTATAAAATGAATTAGATTATGTTAAATTAAATTGTTTAATAAAATTGGAATTAAATAGGAGCAAATACCTTAATTCATTAAAAAGTACTTATTTTAATATTTTTTGAAGTGAAAAGCTTATCAGAATATAAAACTAAAATAAAAAACTAGAAAAGTGGAAATAAAAGATCAGAGCTGCGGATAAAAGGGGGTCCATCGTGGACCCCTGGCCTGAAACGCAAGGTGTCCGTCTGATTAGAAAAAAAGTCAAGGGATGACTTTGATCAGAGGCGGGGAACGAGGCGCATGGTAAGAAACGTGTGCGCACACGCATGGGATCCGGATGGCAATGTAAACAACAACACAAACCTAACCTTCTAATCCTCTCTCCTTCTCTCTTGCTCGTATCTCTCTCCTCTCTAAACAACCAGGGCCGTGGAAATCCAAAGCTCAACCAAAACGAAAATATAAAACACCCATTCTCGCATTACCAATCATCACACAAATAACATTTGATTTCAGATTCTACACAAAAAAACCCTAACAGCCATGAAGTGTAAGCTCAAACAATTATCATGTGGATTCTAATCAGCACAACACAAGGATTGAAACGGTATCAAAAGTCCGAGGAATTTCGAGAAAACTTACCTAACCGGAGCTAGTCCGGCGAGTTCCGATTCCGGCGAAGTCATTTAACGGTGTGCGGAGATTCTAGCGACATGGTCCGTGATGGTTTGCGATGGTAAGGCGTCCTACGCAACTCCTTTCAAATTGTACGCATCCTTGATCGTTTCGTTATTGCTTGTTGATGTTGTATGTGATTGAAATTTCTCTGTGAATCTCTGTTCTTCTGCAGCTCGTGTATGTGTAGGTTTTTTCTGATGTGAAAACTATTTTTGTATCTAAACGAGTTGTGATGTATGTGAGAATTGATTCTGGAGTTTTGTGTGAGTTGTTTCTTAACTGGTGTGTATATGTGTGACTCTTGTGAATTTTCTGATTTAGAACTCGTGAATTCTGTGTCTCTCTGTTGGAGTTTTTTGTATGCGTGGTGAATCTTGTCTATATGGGCTGCTGCAACTTGATGAGAGTATGTTGCTACTCAAGAGTGTTTGTATGATTTTCTGCTCTTGTGTGTATTTGGCTTTTGGAAGGACTGTATAGTGAGGAGCTTGTGCGTGTTTTTCTGATGCTGTGGGTGAATTTTGTTGCCTCTCGTTCTCAATTTCTCTCTTTTGGAATTTGGCGAAACCGTGTGTGTATTGGTGTGAATTCCTGCTTTTTGTGTATGATTTTGTGATGCTGATTTTTTCTGTAATGTGCGTGTCTTCTATTGTCTGCCTTGTGATCCCTTTATATAGGCCTAAATATGATGATCCTCAAATTGATGTGTGATGATGAGGATTCCTTTTTGGTTTGAGCATGTCTGAACCTCTTTTGGTAAGATTTTGAATCGTGTCGGGAACATGTTTTTAACTTGTTTTGGAAAGTAATAACACTTGTCTTGATCATGTTTGGATTGTGTTTCTTCATGATGTTATCACATTGATTATGTGTTTTGGAATTTTGAAAAACTTCCTTCTTGTGATTTGTATGATAAATGCTGAAGATAAATCCTTTTTTATCGTGACATCTCGTGTTGAAGCCCACATTTCCTTTCTATTTTCAGCTTACCCTGCTCAGATTAAGTATAATGCTGATATCACGTGCTTTCAGGATGCTAGACGAGTTGGTGGAAGATTTGAAGCTAGAGTTCACTAATTACTCAGCTCAACAGGTTCTTGTAAGGTTATAGTTTGCGACACCTTGAAGTCTCCCCTTGCCGACAACTGCTAAAATAGCTGGATCCATAGACTCGATGTCGCCAGATAGGGAGTCGAAAGTCTGCTCTGATTTCTCATGTGAAGAAAAACCAGGGGGTGGCAACCTGATTGGAATTGAAAAAAAACGGCGGAGCTGAAACCTGTGCTCTTGAAATAGCAGAAAGCCTACTGGAAGAAACAATTGAATGGGCGTTACTTAGCTTCCTCAAAGTTACTGGTAGGGAAGCCATTTGCAGTATCCAACTTTTTCATATAAAATTCTCTTTCTGCCAGATTCTGATTGTGTGTGATTGCTGGCTGAAAGCATATGACGGATGCACATCAAAGGTTTGAATTTCAGACTCTTCCGGTCTTGCAAAAGAGAACCTTGATTAGTTATTAAGTTCATATTTGTCTGCTGTTCTTTTGCAGGTTGTATAGTATCCAAGGTTTCAAATTTCTTTTATAACACGCGACATTCGTACCAGTCCATCATCAATGGCATTGCAGCCAACAAAATTTGAGTCAATGGAAGAGAATCAAAGGTGCAACAAAATCATTGATTGCAAATGTAATCATCCACTGCCGGCGGGAGACGTGACTCGCACTTTTGGTTGTGGTATTGTTAGGGTAGTCCTTTAGAGAAGCATGAATCATACCACTTATTTAAATGCTTTGCAGTGAAATGATAGTATTGTCCTTATGGTAGCAACCATTTTAGCCGTGTGTGGGCTATGAAGAACACATGTAGTGAGAGGGAACCAAATGCCTTGAGCATTGCATAGTTCTTCTTTTTTCTTCAAGTGTGTGAACCTTGCCTATTAATAATAAGCTTATGAATATTGCAGGTGATAGTAGACCATTGCGAGAGCCGTGCGCAGCTTATGTAGAGGAAGGTAGTTCAAGTTCTAGAATCTCATAATCCATGCTCATATACCTCAAGGCCCAAAACCTTCCCAATCGTTGCAAATAAGTGAAACATCTTTTCGAGCTTAAATAACCTCGGTAGTGGTCATAGATCTTTGACTCAAAGCTTTTTAATTCTCGTGCGCTTTTGAGGAGGCAGCGTCTCTTTAGCTTGGAATACTCCTTTGACTTTAAAGTCATACTTATCTAAGTTATCTTGCCCTTGTAATTACTGTTATGAAAAAAAAGGACTTGTATTTGGAGACAGTTTTAGGAATAGATTTATTACCGCCCATGGTTATCATAGCATGATTATCGAGTTTTGGTGACGTATTTCCATTTAAATTGTAGTGCGCCCTTATGGTGTAAATTTTGAACCACCTTTTTGTCTTTGCACTTCGTGATTTGAATTTTGCATCTTTGTATACTTTGAACTTTGTAAGGAACCTTAAGTCTTGAAATCATGTGAACTTTCAATTCTTGTGTTTTGTAAAGGACTTTTAATCTTGTACATTGGCATGGAATCATTTTGAGTTTGTCTTGTAGAGAATCAATAGACCCTGAATATTTTTAGAATTGATGAACATCCAACTTGTGAAAGAAATTGAATTTGAACATTGAAGAATGAATTTTGTGTTTAAACTTGTGATTAACAATGAATATTGAAATCAATTTGAGTATGAGTTTCGAAATCAATTAGCTATCATGCTAAACCATTCCTTTGAATTTGTAAAATGGATACTTGGATGGTGAATAAGTCATGATCATGCTACTAAACTAGAATTTTGCAAATCTTGATTTTGAACTTGAACACTTGAATTAGCAAATTCTTCATGGTAAAATTTGAATCGTTTCGCGTAACTTTGTATAAAAACCCATGAACTCGAAAGTATTTCAACTTGAATCATAGAACCTGAAATTCAACTTGCCATAAAACCTTAGTCTCTCTCCACATGACCACAATTAACATCAATGGAAAGAAAACCCTAATCCTCTTTGTGATGTGCACTGAAACTTCTGAGAAAAATAGCCGGTAGAAAATCATAGAACCCTTTTAATAAGAATTCGTTGATCACGTCTTGAAGCATTTGACTGAGAGAATGAGTATTATCTCCTCTTGAAATCAATGATCCTGCACAAGCTTGTTAGTAATAATAAACACGCACACAAGACCTCATGTCCTAAAGATGATATGCGAGAAGAAAAGGGATCTTAGGGTAAAAAATTAGGGTGTGACAGATGCCTCTATTTAAGTTTCTTCTATCCGGAGATACGGAGATCGAAATCTTCGTCTCGACGAGATAGGAGAGACTTAAATACAAACATGCACAATTTTTGGCCCTAAGATGCCACAAGATGCACATGATATGACATGAAATGATATGAATGCAAGACAGAGATCCTGTGGAGAAAAGATGCCACAGGGAAAAAAATTGTATACAGAAAATGCTGAAACACAGTTAAAGAATGAAAGACCCGACGAGGCCGACTTAGCAAACAAAACAAGACTCCACGGGGAAAGATCCAACTCCACTAGGGACGAGACTTAACTCCACTGGGGAAGAGGCTCACTGCAATCACAAGGCATCTTAAACACAGGGTGATAAGCTTGTGATGGAATCTTTTAACAAATCTCCACTTGAAGAACTTGTTGTCGTGGTCAACTGTGGAAATTTCAAGAGATATCAACTGGAGGAGTCTACTGCTGAGACTTAGACCTCATTTGAGAATACCTTTTGCCAAGGTTTTTATTGAAAATGTGTCAACTGTCAAAATTACTGGGGAATCTGCTGCCGAGATTAACCAGGGAAGTACTACTTGTTGAAGTATCAAAGAAACATCGAAGTTAATCAGAGAATCTACTGTCGAGATCTTTCTGCCGAGGTCTTTCGAAAATCTTCTGCCGAGACTTGCCAGAAAATGAAAAGAAATACCTTCTGTCGAGATCTTCTGGAAATGTTCTGCCGAGACTTGCCAAGAAATGAAGAGAAATACCTTCCGCCGAGGTCTTCTGAAAATCTTCTGCCGAGACTTGCCAGGAATTGAAGAGAAATACCTTCTGCCGAGGTCTTCTGGAAATCTTCTGCCGAGAACTAACCAGGAAATACCTTCTGCCGAGGTCTTCTGGAAATCTTCTGCCGAGACTTGCCAGGAAATAAAAGAGAATACCTGCTGCCGAGGTTTGCTGAAAATTCTATTTTAAATTTATCGGAGAATCTATTGCCGAGATTAACCAAAGAATCTGAAATAGAGCCACCTTCAAATAATCTGTTTAAAGGATAATAAACCTCCCCACGCCTCAAGGTTGTATGCCATAAGAGGGTCTTAGTTCCTTCTTTAATCAAGTATTCCACTTGACAATGGTAAAATAAACCCTTCAACGCTTCGAGGTTGTATGCCACGAGCGGGTCTTGAAATAAAATGTTGCGAGGTTGTATGCCAAGAGCAAATCTCAGGTTCCTCCTGGAAAGTTGAATACTTGAAAGGTAACTTCATAGGGGATTGGAATTTCACTGGAGATTGAAGACTTTAGCGGGAATCCATAATTCATCGGGGATTCGGAAAATTCATCGGGGATCTTCAAAAAAAGAGATGCAGGCCAGTTGACTTGCACAATAATGTCTTCTCAAATAAAGAGAAAGATCGACTGTAAGAATCTTCACCAAACTTCTTGAAGAGATGCCATTTGATAGAAGTAACTTTGCCTCGTGGATTCACTGGGGAGAAACACCACTATGGAGCAATATTGCTGTAGTTGAAATTTCATTGAAGGAAATAAAGTTCTTGTAACAGGAATTCTCAAATAAAGAGAATACTTGTAAAGTCTTCAACAAACTTCTCTGACGGATTTCCAGAGAGATAACATTTGATGGAGAATAAATTGATAATCTTGATAACTTTACCGGGGATAGACGAACTGTCCTGAAGAGACCGTCATTTGTCATCCAAATAGAAAACTTGAGAATAAAACAAACTGCTCAAATAAAGAGCGGCCATTTGTTGTCTGGGTATAAATTCCACGAAAATGTTGCAATAATACTGTTGGAGAAATAATTTTGGCTTCCATAGAGATCTTTAAATAGGTTCATCATGGGGAGATAGAATGCAAAATAAATGTATGCTCAGTCTAGGTTTAAAAGCCCAGAAATATCTAAAATTGTGATTGTCAGGGACCAAAGTTCAATCCAGGAAATAACTGGAAAGAAACGGTCAAACAAGATTCTATCCATTGAGGAGTGAACTCAACCGGGGTTTATCTTTATCCAGAAATGGAAAAGAAAACTAAAGCAACCATCTTCCATGAGGATCGAACTCAGTGGGGAATTAGAAAGGGTGCTCTCTTTCTGCTTAGGACTGACGACTCTACTTGGAGGGAGAAGACAAACCCAATCACTTGGGGATAAACACGGCCAAAGTGACAGAACAAACAAACAACACAAAACGCAAGATACAAAATGCGCACATGCCATGTATCTAAATGAATGAATGTATGTCATGTTATGCTTATGCTGACAAAACAAAATAGGGGGAAAAGACCGGAGATGAAATAAACATATCGACACAGATACTCAGCCAATCTTCACAAGATAGAAGCATCATTGGGGATGAATGGAGAGCCACACTTGGGATCAAAATCCTGCTTCAAGGCTCCAAACTTCTCTGGGGAAGAGAGAGTACTCCACTCGGGGATGAACATCATGACTTCACTTAAGGGATTGTCAAGATGAACCTGGTGATTCTGTTGGGGATGAGAAAGATTCGCTGGGAAAGGAATCAAACTCATGATTGGAGAGACTTCATGGGGATAAAATAAATATCCACGACGAACTGAAGTAGTCTGGAAGGAAGTTGTGACTGGAGATGCTAGAGCTGAGGCCTCACGGGGATAAAATAAATATCCACTTCATCGGGGAACCTTGGAGATCAACATTGCAAGAGGAAGATGTCAGAGCTGACTTCATGGGGATGAAATAAAAATCCACTTCTCTGGGGAAAATTGAAGTTGTAAGAAATCCATTGAGGAATGAAATAAACATTCGCTTCGCTGGGGAAGGTTGAATCCAAGGAAATTCAATGGGGATTCTTAGAGTACCAACTGGGGAAATCTTGCATTAAACCTGCCATAAATTCTTGAAGTAGAGATTCACTAGGGAATAATCGTGACCGCCTGTAGTAGAAACTTACTGGGGAATCATCACACCACTTGAGACAGAAACTCTTTGGGGCGTGGGTGAAGAAAGTTATGAGGTCAATGTAGTTCTGCAATGATGAACTGTATGGTAGTCGCCATTTCGAACAACAGTTGTTGTGAATGGATCAAAATAATCTTCGATTCTCAAATGCCCCAGATCGCATGGTTCATCCGAAGAATTCATTCTAAGAGGATTTTACAGAAAACATGGCGCCCAACTGTTCCAACGTCTTCAAACTCTTGGAGAGATTTGCCAAATCTCGACGTAACTTCCCCAGATTTATTGTATCCTGTATAACTGAGTCTTCGAATTTGGAGAGATTTATCAAATCTCGACGTAACTGCCCCAGATTGACGGTGTTTTACATAATAGAGTCCTCGAATTTGTTCTTCAGACTGTGGAGTAATAGCTGTGGAACAGACTTGCCTTTGTTGGATGGTCTTTGGAATTCTAGGCTTGCAAAGAGTTGGGAAGCAACTTGCTATAAGATGGCCTCAATGTTCTAAACTTTTAAGAGTTCTGCCATTGATTTAACAACTCTTGGAATGGTTGATCAACACATCCTTCAAATTGGGTGCCCCAGGATGTTTGACCTTCGAGAGATTTGTCTAATCTCAACCTAATTGCTTCTGATTAACTGGTCCTTGAGAGATTCGTCGAATCTCGACCTAACTGCCCCAGATTATCTGAATCTTTGAGTGGTTTGCTTCCCTACTCAACGGAGTCTTCAGGAGTTTTGTATCTTAGTTTGGTCAATCCTTTCATTGCAGAGATCTCCTTAATAGTTTCTACATTTTCTCTGAGTTTCTCATGACGTTCACTCCCATCTTCTGGCGTGAGTATAGCACTTGTGATGACTTGGCTGAGAAGAAACACGAACGAGAACCCGAAATGAAAAAGAATGCAAATACAAATGATGCGTATGATGCAACATGAACTTCAAGGAACTCGAAAGTGTATTTGTAAACATCGTAATCAGAAACTCATTTTATTTATTAAGTTAGTTTTACATAATGGCCAGTACACCTTCAAAGTTTAATACAAAAAACACCAGAATACAAAAGGAACTAGGAATCTAATCCACTAGACGATGATCCTTCTATTCCACGGAGTTGTTCTGCCAGCTTTTAATCTGTTCTTGCATCTTTGCCTTATCAAGGGTAAGCTTCTCTACTTCCTCCTTCAACCTCAAGATGCTTTAGCTTTGGTTAGGATACTGGAGATGACAGCCGTTTATGCTGAATGGGACTCTGCAATTGAGTCTGAACTTAATACTGCCCGGGCTACCATGGCGTCCCTCAAAGAAGAGGTCAAGGGCGCAGATGATGCTCGGAAGAAGGCTGAAGAGGAGGTGGCCAGGCTGAAGAAAGAGAATTCTACGCTGGCTGCGGAGAAGAAGGCGGTCGAGAAGCTGGTCCAGCAGCTGAGGGCGGTCAACGCTCCGGGTGAAGATGAGCCTGAAGATGTGAAGGAGTTAAGGACAAGGTCCGAGCTGGCCGCCCGCATGTTGACGGCCGAGGATGACAGTATTGCCGTCGCGGACGAATCCTTCAGAAACATCGTGGCTCAACTGCGGGTGGTGAACCCCGATCTTGACTTATTTGTTGAGGGTACCCATTATCTGGCGCATGTTGAGGATGGCCGGATCGTTATGCCCGACGCCCTTCTTGAAGGAAATGCCGAGGATCAGCCCGCGGAGAGCCAGGGGTCTCAGCCCGAGCCTGCCGATCAGATGGACGCGTGAGGGGTTTGTCTTTTTGTTGTTGTAATTTGTCCGGCATGCGTTCCGCATAATTGTTGTAATCTATTTGGGGGGAATGGCCCCCGTTTTATGTAATCAAGCACAGTCGTGGTCCTAGTGGCCACTTATTATGTTTAAATTATATGCCCGATCTTGGTGGCCGGTTCTGTTATTTGCATGGTTTTACTTGCTTTTATTTTCTGCTAAGTGTTGCACTCATGCTTGTTGTGAATGTATGTTTGACCATGATAGGGAGTATTTGCCTTATGTGAAGTTTTAGGGGATTGCTCATTGTAGATGTGTTCGGTAGTGAGGGGTACTGGTCGAACGGCCGGGGAATATCCTGGTGGGGATGCGGAGCTCAGGTCGCATTAGAGGCCTGAGTTCGCGGCGTGAACGTCCCATCGCGAGCTGGGGTTCTGTCAGTCATGGTACTTTGATGACAGTGATGCTCGATCGAGGACCGTCGTCGAGCAGTTACTCGGCTCGTTACTGAGCGGGGTTCTGCTTTGTTGGTATGCGACGCATGTACCTAGGCGTGCATAGTGGTCGGTAGCTGACATTCATCGTCGTGACGGGTCGAACCGAGAATTAGGGCCTTAGCTATAGTATTGTTTTAGCTTTTCGGAGTTCCATGGTCGAGCAAGTTCTTCCCCGTTGAGATGTTCTAGGTAATAGGCCCCATTCTCCGTTTTTGCTCGGACACGATAGGGTCCTTCCCAGTTGGCGGCTACTTTGCCCTCGCGAGAGTCTTTATGGTTTCTTCTTAGAACAAGGCTTCCCACGTTGAAATCTCGTCGTATCACCTTGGCGTTGTGCCTGATGGTAATTTTTTGTTTTAGTGAGGCTTCGCGGAGGGCTGCCCCGGTTCGGATTTCCTCGACGAGGTCGAGTTCTTCTCTTAATGATTCGTCGTTCATCTCCTCGTCTAGGGGCGACTCTGTTCGCCTGGAGGGTATGTGAACTTCGACGGGAATTATAGCCTCGGTCCCGTATGCTAGACGGAAAGGTGTTTCCCCGGTTGTAGAGTGTGGAGTTGTGCGGTATGCCCACAATACGCTGTGCAGTTCCTCGACCCAAGCCTTCTTTGTTTCATCAAGTCTTCGTTTGAGGCCTCGAAGGATGACTCGGTTAGCTGCTTCAGCCTGCCCATTTATTTAGGGGTGCTCGAAGGATACGAAGTGCTGCTTCGTGCCCAGTGGGGCGACGAAGTCCTGAAACTTCCTGTCTGTGAATTGCGTCCCATTGTCCGTCACTATCACTTGGGGAATGCCGAAACGTGCAAGGATGTTTCGTTTGTAGAAACGTAGTATGTTGAGGGCAGTTATTTTGGCTAGAGCCTCCGCTTCTATCCATTTCGTGAAGTAGTCTACGCCTACTATTAGGTATTTGTTCTGATTTGATCCTACTACGAAGGATCCTAGGATGTCTAGGCCCCACCAGGCAAATGGCCACGGGGAGGACATTGCCTTGAGCTCGTTAGGTGGAGCCAGGTGCATGTCCCTGTGCCGTTGGAATTTATCGCATTTCTTCACGTGTTCTTTAGCGTCGTGCTGCATGGTCGGCCAGTAATACCCCGCTAGGAGGGCCTTTCGGGCAAGTGACCTTCCACCCAGGTGTTGGGCGTTGATTCCCTCGTGGATTTCGCACAGGATGTGTGCGACCATTTCTTCCTCGACACACTTAAGCAGTGGAATGGATAATCCCTACCTGTAGAGTTTATTTTTGACCAGGACGTAGGAGCAAGCTCTTCACCTAACCACACTAGCCTCTTTTGGGTCGGACGGAAGTTCGTCTTTAGCGAGATAGTTGTAAACATGGGTCATCCAGTAGTTGTTGTCGCTGATCACCTGTACATTGAGGGCCGGGGAGGCCTTCTCGATACTGGGTCGAGGAAGTACTTCCTATATGACGAATTTGTTTCCGCCTTTCTTCTTCGTGCTGGCTAGTTTGGATAGGACGTCTGCTCGCACGTTATGTTCGCGGGGAACATGTTTCACTTCTACTGTTGTGAACTTCGCCATTTCCTTTTTGACCCGGGCTAAGTATTCGGTCAGGTTGTCATTTTTGGCTTGATATTCTCCTCGGAACTGAAGGGCCACGTGTTGTGAATCTATGCAAATAATGACTTCTTCTGCGCCCAGGTCCTCGGCTAGACGTAACCCAGCGAGGAAGGCTTCGTACTCAGCCTGGTTGTTAGAGGTTGGGAAGGACAGGGTGAGCGATACTTCAACGATGATTCCTTTGTTGCTTTCCAGTATGATGGCCGCACCGCTTCCTGCCGAGCTAGAGGCGCCATCCACGAAAATGGTCCATTTGCGTGCTTCTCTCGCGGGGAAGTCTACGAACGTCATTTCTGCGACGAAGTCGGCCAGAGCTTGGGCCTTGAGGGCTTTCCTGCTTTCATATTGGATATCAAATTCAGATAGTTCAAGCGACCATTTGAGCATTCGACCGACCATGTCTGGCCGTCCCAGTAGCTGCTTTATGGGTTGATCTGTTCGAACCACGATCGTGTGGGCCAGGAAGTAGTGTCTTAGTCTTCTGGCTGCGTTGATGAGGGCCATAGCCACTTTCTCTATCTATTGGTACCTTAACTCTGGTCCTTGCAGTGCTTTGCTCGTGAAGTATATAGGCTTCTGTCCGTCAGGTGTCTCGCAGATGAGAGCGGCGCTTATTGCTTTGGATGCTACGGCGAGGTATAGGTATAGGGTTTCGCCATTGTCCAGGCGAGAGAGGACTGGTGGCTCTGAGAGTGCCCGCTTCAGATGGAGAAGAGCCTTGTCACATTCCTCGGTCCACTCGAATGTTGCCTCCTTACGGAGGAGTTTGAAGAATGGTAGGGCGTGCTGGGCGGATTTGGCCACGAAACGAGATAGTGACGCGAGCATCCCGTCGAGGGACTGGATGGATTTCTTTGACTTGGGCGTTGGAAACGTGGAGAATGCTCGACATTTATCGGGATTGGCCTCGATTCCCCATTCTGTTAGATAGAAGCCGAGGAACTTCCCTGCCCAGACACCGAACGTGCACTTCTCCGGGTTGAAACGCATTTTGTATTTTTTGGCCTGTTCAAAAACCTTCCTTAAATGGGCAGTGTGATTGGTTTTTTCGTGGGATTTTACAATCATGTCATCCATGTAGACTTCGAGCATGACGCCTATCTCTCCCCGGAAGACCTTGTTCATCATTCTTTGATAGGTCGCTCCGGCGTTCTTCAGGCCGAAGGGCATTATGTTGTAGTAATAGTTACACGATTCGGTCATGAAGGCCGTGTATTTCTTGTCGGCCATTGCCATTGGAATTTGATTATAGCCTGAGTAGGTGTCCATGAACGATAAAAGTTTAAAACCGGCAGAATTATCAACAAGTTTATCAATATTGGTGAGGGGATATGCATCCTTCGGGCGTGCCTTGTTAAGATCGGTGTAATCAATGCACATTCTCCATTTTCCATTAGATTTTTTCACGAGTACAACGTTGGACAGCCAAGTGGTGTACTTGGCTTCCGAAATAAATTTGGTCTCGAGGAGGTCCTTTACAACTTTTTCTGCAGCCTCCGTTTTTTCCGGAGACTGCTTTCTCCTACGTTGTGCTACAACCTTGATGGCTGGGTCAATTGTCAGTTGGTGGTAGGCGACGAACGGGTCCAAGTCGGGCATCTCGACGGCGTTCCAGGCGAAGAGGTCGGCATTCTCACGGAGGCATGCTTTGAGTTGCTTCCTCGCGATGTCGGGCAGGTCTGCTCTAATCTTCACTCCCCGCTGAGGGTCATCGCCGAACAAAACGATCTTGAAGTTGCCATCCGGGATTGAGCGCATCGGATGAGAGCTATTGTTGGACGACGTAGACGGGTTGGCTGAAGCTGCTCGGTCCTCTCGTTGGTCTTCTTCGGGGAAGCGTCTGTCGAGGTCGATGGAGTCGACCTGGGGCAGAGGCTTGGCTTCCTCGGAGCTGCTGGGCAAGGCTGGCTTACTTAATCTCTTTGGCTTGGATGTGATGGCGTTGAGCCCCTTTATGGCTGCTTCAAAACACCGTCGTGCAGCTTCGATGTTGCCGTGGAGTGTGGCAACCATCCCTTTTGAAGTGTAATACTTCATCTTGAGGTGGAGTGTTGAAGGTACGACTACCAACTCGGCCAGAGTTGGCCTTCCGAATATGCACTGGTAAAGCGACGGGCAGTCTATCACCAAAAATTGCACCTTGACGGATCTGGCCGTCTTAGCTGATCCAAAGGTTACGATCAATTCGACGTATCCCCATGGCTTGGTCACTGATCTATTGAATCCCTGCAAGTCAGACCCCACGTAGGGGTAAGGTGTGATTCGTCCAGTTGAAGTGTTGAAAACAGCTGGGAGTAGATAATGTCGACCGAGCTGCCCTGGTCAACGAGGATTCTGCGAACGTCGAAGTTTGCCATTCGGGCTCTGACGAGCAAAGGTATGCTCGAGTTCGGGGATCCCCCAAGGAGCTCTTCCCGGTAGAAGGAGATGGGGACAGAGCCCTTCTGGGCCTGATCGAGCGTGGTCACCTTATTGGAGCTTGTGTTGATCAGATGCTCAAATTTTTGTTTCACGGAGCCCACCGTGACTTTATTGAAGCCCCCGCCAGAGATAACCATGGCGGAGGGAAACGTCTCCCACGGGCTGTGGGCCGCGAATTAAGCAGGGGCGCTGAGTTTGTCCGGGATGTAGAAGTCCTCTGGTCGCGATATGGACATAGCGACCTGGATGTTGGCGTCTTCCGAGGAGGGTGCCTCTTCCTCTATTCTCTTGGACTCCTGGGCGTCCGACCGAGGAGTGTCCTTCTTCTTCGCGAACTATTTCAGATGGTCGTCCCTGATCAGTATCTCGATAGCATCCTTCAGATGGATGCATTCCTCAGTAGTGTGGCTGTGACTCTTGTGGAAACGAAAGTATTTTGATTTGTCGGCGTTGGGTCTGGCCGGCAGTTGTTTGGGGAAGCGGACCCCGGCTTGCTTGAATTCTGAATTTGCGCATTCGGACAGTATCTTCTCCCTGGAGACTGTCAGGGGTGTATAGTCGTGGAATCGCCCGGAGGGTCCCTTACTGTTGCGGGAGTCCCGAGGATGCTCCTCGTGCCTCCGCTCACCTCGGTGAGATGTTGAGGCTTCCTCGCCTCTAGAGGCCCGAGCGTTCTCCTGATGGTGTGATGCTCAGATGTTGTTGGCTGCCACCTTCTCCTCGTACGGAATGTGCGATTGAGCTTTGAGAAGGAGGGCGTCTAGGTTCCTCGGGGGTGCGAGGCCAATGGCTTTAGAAAACTCGGAGCCCGAACGGACTCCTTGCTCGAGCATAAACTTCTTCATCTTGTCCGTTGTAGGGACCTGCACTGCCTCTTTGTTGAACCTCTCGATATATGCGCAGAGAGGTTCATCATTTCCTTGGATTATGGCTCCAAGGGAGGCCTCAGTCTTGGGGTGACGGCGAGAAGCTGTGAAATGTCGCAAGAACATTCTACCTAGTTGCCTCCAGGAGGTAATGGACTCTTCGGGCAGCTGCTTGTACCATGTCATTGCCCCTTTCCGGAGCGTGGTCGGAAATAGCCAGCACTAGATGGCGCCCCGTACGCCACGGTAGTCCAATAGCGCATCGATGTTCTCGATGTGTTCGTCGGGGGTCAATAGTCCCGTCGTATGTGCCCAGTGACAGGGGCTTCTCCACACCCTTAGGGAGATGGGTAGCCAAGATTTCCTGGGACAATGGGACGTGAGGCTCATCGTCGCTGCTAGAACTGGTGAATGACGGGGACCGAAAGGCATGATCGCGGCGGCGGTTCCTTCGGGGAGAAGGTGAGCGGTTCCTTTGAGGAGAAGGTGAGCGGTTCCTTCGGGGAGTAGGTGAATGGGCCCGGCCTTTAGACTTGACCAGGGGAGACTGCTCGTTCCTTCGAGTCCTCTTGTGGATGGGAGAGTGCTGGTCATGCGGGGAAACCTGGTCATGCTTCCGGGCGGCGCGAGGGTCAGGTTCTTGGCACAGTTTCCGGCCAATATCTCTCAGGGGCTGCGGGCTCCTAGATCGTCGCTGGTTCCTCCTCGGAGGAGGGGATCTTGGACGACTTGATTCTTCTAACGGCCCAATTCTTTCATTTTGCTGCAGGATCAGGGTGTTGGTTTTATTGATCGCCTCTAGGAGGGCTGCCACGGCCGGGTCGGCGTTGGGCAGAACAAGAATGGGTTGGACGTCCAGCGAGGGCTGATCGTTGTTGCGGTCAGCAGGGGTAGGGGAAGGAGAAGCTGTGACCCCGTCCCTCAGAAAGCGGGCATCTCGAAGGAGAGATGATAGACCGTCAATGTCGGTCTTGTTGATGGGGAGGACAGCGGTTTGGAGAGCACCCTTGGTGTGATCTTGGGAGGCCATGGTGATGGTTTTTGAAATTTGCTTTGATCTTCAGTTTCTGGGGAAAGAAAGATGGGGAGACCAATGATTCCCACAGATGGTGCCACTGATCGTGAAGGCTGGATCAGATCCTGTAGAAATGGGCCACCAAGTATGCCTGGGATGCTGGTCGTATGGAGAGGAGGAAGTGGGTGTACCTGCAAGGCACTCCGATGCTCAAGTAAGAAAGGGTCAGAGAGAAAGGGGCAAGTACAAAGTATGAGTTCTTAGGGTGAATATTTGATACCTGACCCTCTCAAGCGAGAGGGTTTATATAGTGCCCCCAGCGCGTGGCCAACGTACCTATTTTCGGGGCGAAATAACCGTTTTCCCGAAGAATAGGTAACTACCCAAACTAGCCGTTATGTCGGGCAGGGTGCCCAAACTAGCCGTTATGTTGGGCATAGGCGCAGTTTCGGGCACTTGCCCATAGCTGTTCGGGGAGTGGACGAGTCGTACGTAACGGGCGTTGTTTCTGGGGATGAGCGGTGCAGTTCTTGCCCGGTTGGAGGGGCAGAAAGGTAACTTTTGCCCCTTTGTGGATTGGACTTACGCAATTTGGACCGCTCTGGAGCAGAAGTGGATTGGGCCATGTCTAGCCATTGGGCCAGTCCAGAACACCTTCATTATCTCTCAACAAGGTCTCTAGTCTCCATAGATCGTCCAGATCATGACTCTTGTAAGTGTACTTCAACGTTTTCTTTCTTCCGGGGTCCATGATATCCCTACGATGTTTACAAACAAAGCTAAGTTCCAAGAAACTTTATGAAATGATGCTTATGAATGCATGTATGCAAACACACAGATAAACACAAAGCACATATAAGCAAGCAAACAGACAAAGATTCATAGGTTTGAAAGGTCATAAGCGTGGAGCCAAGGTCTACCCATCCCAAGAGGTGTGTACTATGGGTTTATCGTCTGTAGAACAGGGTTCTAAAAGTTCCCAAAGTCATCGATAAATCTTTTGGATATTATCGACCTACACGACTACTCGTGCGGGTTAATAATACTCTCAAGATGAACTCGTCTGAGTGTAGTATCACATGACAACCATCACAGGTCTACACCTGGATAATCACTGCACTACGTCCTAAAAAGGCTAAGTGGGGTAAAGGGTAACTAAAGGTCCTCAGTATCACGGACTCCCAGGTCGAAAAGAGTGACATCAATATGACTACTCGTATCAAACATCAATAATCCCAAAGGGGCCTCCACTGAGCATGGTCATCATATGCCAAACATGTTAAGACTACTCCCAACAACCGGCTATTGATTACACCACAATCCTATCATATGTGTACGCTCAAGTCCGGGTTATGACTTATCTCACAACACAATGTAACAACCCTACATATGTAACGCCCCAGTTTTGTCAGTTTTTATTTAATCGAGTCGTATTGATTATTTTATTATTATTTTATTTTATTTTTGACTTTTATCTGAAAATATGTTATTTTTCAATGTTGTGTTATTTTATCGGGTTTTGGGAATGTTTGCGAGATATTTGAGTGTGGGGGTATTTTGGTCATTTCATGATATTTTTCATTAAGTTAGAAAGAATAGAAAATAGAAAGAGAGAAAAATAGAGAGAAAGAAAAAGAGAAGAAGGAAAAAGGGAAGAAAAGAGGAGAAGAGAAGAAAAGTGAGAAAAACTTGGAAAATAAAAGAAATCAACTTCTAGAATCGATTTAATCGGGTAAAGGTGCGAAACTCAATTATTATATGCTTGTGTATGATTATGTATGTGCGTTTGTGATTGCTATTGGATTGGAAAGATAAATATAGTAAAAATCATAAGGTTTAGAAATTGGTAGGAATTGATTTCAAATGTGTTTAAACTTATATTGTTGTGTTCCTTGTTGTTTATACATGTTGGGTATGTATTGTTATACCTCAAATTGGTGTTTTTCTGAGTATTGGATGATGATTTGGAGGGTTTTTGGGTGAAACCCGTAGCAGCAAGTTCTGCATAATTTTTTCTGGTTTTTCCAGGTCATACGCGTATGGGGCGTGTTCATACGCGTATGGGCCTTGGCAATACGCGTAACATGGGCGAGTCTTGGGCCAATACGCGTATGGATTCTCATTTTGCTCGTCCATCTGCCCATTTGTGTATGATACGCGTAGCATTTTAGGGCAATACGCGTACGGTGTTGGCACTACACGTATTGGAATTTTAACGTGAATTTTGGGGAAAAATGGTCTCTGCCCATACGCGTATGACCTTGGGCAATACGCGTATGGCATGGCGAGGAATCAGGGCAATACGCGTATGGCTCAGGGCAATACGCGTATGGCCAGGAGAATGGTAAAATGAGACTTTTCAAAATACCGTTTCCGTTTTTCTTTCGTAACTTGGGTTCCCTTTATCCGATTTTTACATTCTTGGTATCGTTAGAAAGCTATTGAGCTTTACTTTCTTATTATGATGATTTGGAAATTGTTAGCCAATTTAATTATGTCGGGAATTTGGAATTTTGTCGGTTGGTCGACTTTTGTCGTTGTAACTGTGCGTAATTGATGTGTATCATGCAAGGTGTTATTGTATGATGTAAATGCATGTGTTTAGATGGTGTGGTGATGATTTGTGGCCGTATGGCAATTAAATGCATTGTTTTGGGCTTAAGTGCAAAGTGTGATTTTGTTGATTGAGGTGAATGCATATATGTGTGTATTTGAATGTCATGAGTCCTTGTATGCCAAGCATCATGATATACATTGTTGTGACGTCCTGAGTGACGGTTTGATTTCAGAGGGAATCTGCTATAACATCGTGAGCCTTAAAAATAAGAGGTATGAATAGCCTTAAAAATAAGAGGACCGAAAGCGATGGTTATAGACGATCGTGTGCCCATGTGGGGTGTGAGCGATCGGGTCGTGTGCCCGTGTGGGGTGTGAGCGATCCATAATCGTCGTGTGCCCGTGTGAGGTGTGAGCGACGGGGGACATCGTATGCCCGACGGGGAGTTACAGTGATGTAACGAGCGATGATTCCAGTAGAGTTCCTGAGTGAACTAGTGATGAGAAACATTGGAAGTCGGTACCCCATGTGCATATGCATAAGAGTCGTTGTGTCAGTCTCTTGCATTTGCATAAATCATTAATGGTTGATTATGTGTGGAATTGTGGATAAATGGATATATGGATATGTGTTGGTGATACTTGTATTGTGCATGGTTGGTATACCTTGGTGATGGAAATATGAATTATACATTGTGTTGTCTTGTGTTTGAATTATGGTGTAAGTTGTGGTGAGAACTGTATATATGTGTATTTTTGTGTTATATATAATTGTATGCAATGATATTATGATTGGTTTTCTCACCATTCTGCTGTTTTATAATGCTCTACGAGGCATTGCAGATTAAAGTTGCTGGAGGTCTTTTTATGAAGCTTAGGACTTCATTCTTTTGTCGGTCGGCTCTGATATGTGACACCGGGTAGTTAGGGAGGCCGTTTGTGATTATTGTGTATTATGTATATATATCTTTTGGCTTGTGCATGTATAACTTGATGTATGACGAACTTTTCATGTGATATATATATATATATATGATATTCAGTTTTAGATTTTTCGCTTTTATTCTAAAATCTGAAATGTGGGTGTAAGGAACTGAGTTCCTCTGTTGATTGCTACCCCACTGTTGCATATCTTTATGAGCAGGTGTTGTATGATTTGTTTCATTATGATGTGATTCCCCCGTCTATGCCATGATAATTTAAATATACTCTGATGAAATTTTGAATTTTCTTTTACTGCTTTATTTGATTGGGGGTATAGATTGGGGGTGTTACATTAAGTGGTATCAGAGCTAGTCTGTTTCAGTCCGTGTCAGTTGTGTCAGTCCTTGTTGGTCGTTGTGTTTGGGTGAACTGTTTGTTTAACCATAGTTTTTGTTATTGGAAATGAATAGAATATGGCTGGTAGGTGTCATACCCCAAATTTTGACCACTAAGATTTCCCATCATTGTGAAAATCATCATCACAATATGGAAGAACCATCATACTTCATCAGTCTCCCCAAAGATGGGTGAGCATTCACTACAATCAAAACTAGGGTTTCAAGCCCTCTCTGAGTGCTTATACAAAGGATCAATCAAGGAATGACATGATCTTCAACTTATCTAACCTCTCAAGCATCCACAAAGGATCAAAAGGACTTCCACTCCAAGGATTAAGCACAAGGATGCTCCCTTCTAGGTGGATTAGGCCTCAAGATCGACAGTGTCACCAAATTAGGGTTTTTGGTCGACCAAGGCCTCCAGATGGAAATTTTTCATCTGGGCATGAGCCAATGATCCAAAACACAACCTAATGTACTCCATGGAACCTCATGGACCCATTCATCAAGTCAATTTTGCCTCAGGGGTTGCACTCATCAAAAATCAGGAATTAGGGTTTCTTGACCTAATTCACCCCTAAGTTGACTTTTGGGACAAATCATGAACCAAGACCTCAAGAGAGGGTTTGAGGGTCTCTAATGAACTATATTGATCCATTTGGAACAATGGATTAATCCAAGAAACTTGAGCAACAAGTCTCAATTTCATCTGCACAACAATTAGGGTTTTAAGGAAAAAGTCAACTGTAACTTTGACTTTTGACCAGGATATGCTCCCAAGCCCTAAGACATGATTCAATATGCCCTATGACACCCATGGAACATGTCCATCAAGTTTGATTTAGGTCAAGGACATGATTTCCTGAAGAATTGCACAGTTTGGAATTCATCTGATAAAAAGTCAACTATGCACAAAAGTCAACTTTGACTTTTTGAGATTTTTCACGAAAATGATTTTTTAACCCTAAAATGATGTTAATGTATGATTTGAATCATCATTCATCAAGAAAAATCAAGAAAAGTTGGATAACTTGTAAAAGGGGTAACCATAAAAACTTAGAAAATTTTCTAAGTTAAAAATAAAGTGACAAGGGCACCAACTTTGAAGGATCATAACTCCTAAACTACAAAGCCATTTTTTTCATCCAAAGATGGATTTTTAGCCCTCATTACCCTCTACAAAAACTTCAACTAGACCTAAGTCCAATTCATTAAGGATTTGGAGTTATGGAGTGATCAAAATGGCTGAAAAGTGAAAATGTCACTTTTTCCAACACTTAGTGAAATTTTCACTAAGTCAGAATCTGCCTTCACTTTTTGCCAAATGTAGGGGGATTTTTCACTTGGATTCAAAAGAGATCAAAACCAAACATGTTCAAACAGTTGTTGTATCATGTAAGGGCTTTCCAAAATGGTCAAGAACATTACCAAATTCAACTTACACCATGAGATATGACATTGGCAAGTTGCCTTGCTGAAATCTGTCAAAGGCAAGGCAGAATTTGCAATTTTGCTCGATTTGCCAAAATCAAATGCTCCTATCCACTTGGACACATCTGAGGATTGAATCTAAAGGGGACAATCACTGAGCCAAGCCTCCAAAGTCCATGGAACAAGAAATATCATGTTGAACATAGAATGGCCAAAATAGGGACAAGACTCCAAATTTGGATTGAAGCATTCAATGGAAGCATCAAGGTGGCATGGACTGAGCCATTTGCAACTGAATTCAGTCAAGGCTTATCCAAGACCAAGGGAACCAAAGCTCTGTGCCCTAACCTCTAGTCAATGGCTAGAGGAAACTTGGATTTTCATTTGCCAACATTGGCCAAACCTACTCAGCAGTTGCCATTCACTATTCCTTGCAAAACAAACTTGCTATACTATAAATAGAGCTCAATTGTGATCAGTTTGAGTACACCAAAGCCATCAAACAGATGCTTTCCTCAAAATCTCATTCTTCACTCCAATTTTGCCTTCTAAGGCAAGTCACTATCGGGTTTTGAGTTTGAAAGCTTTTCCAACCAAACCAATCACTCACACACCTCAAATACATCATATAGAAGTGATCCAAACACTCACATAACATCTGGAACACAGATTTCACAAAATCACCAGCTGGTTGCTCAATCTTTCATTCAAGTTGCAGCTGAGGTACCACAAATCGTTCCAGCCATTTTCAATCAAGTCCAGGCATTCAAACACACTCCATAGGGTGTAAGGAAGCTGTTCAGATCATCACCACTCATTTGTAACACCTCCAAATCAAAAATCACATTGCACTTACTGTCACAGCCTAGAGGTAAGCATACACTTGGTCATCTCTCAATCTATGCATATTTCCTCGCACAATAATTTGGCCATATGTTCATAATCATGCATGGAATGTTTTCCCTCAATTAATTGCATTGTTTGAATCGTGTATAAAAAATCCTAGCCTTCATGCAGAAATTAGGGTTCTTGAGGATTTTTTATGATTTCTTGTTATATGTTTAATTTAAATGAAATTAATGGACATAGACATGATCGTGAGGTTGAGACGAGCATAATGATATGTGGATTGCATGTTATAATCAAGTATTCAGGGAGATTGGATAGAAAATGCAAATCAGCCAAACCCAGAACACGCGCGTGTTCTTCAGCTGTTCTTGGCGCCTTTTTTGAATTTTCAAATATTTGAATTTTGTGATTTTTCTTTAATTGATTCAAAAATTAATTTCTCACTGAGTTTTAATGATTTTGAGTTGATTCTTTTTTTAATAATCCACAAAAATGTTAAAATATTTTATTTTCCCAAAAAATCCCAAAAATATTATTTATTTCATATAATTGATATTTTTGCAAAGAATTAATATTTTAATTGTTTTTGACATTTTAAATATTTTTTCCACATCGATTTTGCAACTTTTAATGCTTTCTAATTATTTTGTAGGTCAATACTTAATTTTTGAAACATTAATCCAAGATCACAATTTGTTTTCCATATGTTAAACAATTTTGATCATTTTAATTGAATTTTTATTCAATTAAATACATTTTTGAAAACAAATTAGGGTTTTTGGATTAATTCAACCCTCATAAATCATTTTCAAAACACTTTGGGCCTCTAATAGAGTGTAAGACCCAATCCTTTTTTTGACCAAACTATTTTTTGGCCTCAGTGTATTGTATAAGTCCCGATACCGTGAAAAACAAATGGCGCGATCGTCGCCTTTTGAAAAATACCTTTTGGGCCTCTCCTCGAACTATAAGACCCATTCAAAACTTTTGGGCCTCTAATAGAGTGTAAGACCCAATCCCCTTTTAACCAAAACATTTTGGGCCTCACTTATTGTGTAAGTCCCTCTGTGTTAAAAGAAAACCTCGGCGCGATCGCCATTTTAAACGGAAAAATCAACTGGGCCTACCCTCGTGTTATAAGCCCCACTCTTTTTCTTTAAAACTTTTGGGCCTCTTGAAAGAGTGTAAGACCCATCCCTTTGTACAGAAAAACATTTTGGGCCTCAGTCACTTGTATAAGTCCCTCTGTACAAATTCAAACAGTGCACTCACTGATAAAACCCTGGGCCTCTCCTTGAGCTGTAAGCCCCAAATCTTTCTTTTTCAAAGCACTTTCTCCTTTGATTTTGAATATACTGTTGTTTTCAATCTATCTTTGTTGAACAACTAACCAAACAGCATGGAAGCTCTACAACCGAGTAAGTGGTTATTGCTTTTATTGCTTTCATTTACTGCTTTCATATACATATAACTGTATTGTGGGGCTGTTTCGCTGTAAGTCTTCTTTCATAAACTCATATCAACTGTGTAATAATAGTATAGATATTTAGAGTTTCCCCGGCAACTACGTCTAGAACTAGGTGACGCCGTTTCGTTTGTTCGTAGAAATAGACAACTAGATCCCCAATAGGATCACCAGATACAGTCTTTTCTTCGGCTGTCCTCATTAGGAATTGTCAAGAAACTCTATTCCCAGAGATGAATGTATTCTCAGTGAATGGCATCTTTGAGTTTCTTCCAAATTCTCGAACTTTCCTGACTTGATCTATTCCTCGTGAATAGCTTGCCTTGAATTTCTCGGGGTTTGGGGACCCATCGGCTTCCTAAAAGCATCGGCCTCCTCTTGGGCATCGTACAAGGACCCACAGGCTTCCTAAAAGTAACCCCGCCTCCTCTTGGGCTTAGTACAAGGACCTTACGGCTTCTTAGAAGTATTCACAGCCTCCTCTTAGGCTTCGTATAATGATCTCTTCCTCCGGGAATGATAGCCTCCTCTTGGGCTTAGTACAAGGACCGATCGGCTTCTTAAAAGTTTCCAGCCTCCTCTTGGGCTTCGTACAAATTGTCCCGACGACCTCCTCGAGGTATAGGAACAGAACTTAGTCATCTTCATAGAAAAGTCCTTTCATAGAGTCTACTACTGTTTCTCAAAGCATAGTACAAAAAATGACACTCTAGACTTGGACAGTCTAAGACCCTTGAGTCTCCAAGACATTCTCAAGTGACCCCTTCGTTAAATAGGAAGGAAACCCGCAGACTCGGACAGTCTCAATACCCTTTGGATTTCCCGCTTCCTTAAAGAACAGGAATAACCCGGATACTTGAATCAAATCCATGAGTACAGTGTTACTCATATAAGAACTGATTTTCTCTTTAAAATCAGTATACTGGACCTGTCACTCAACTGAAACAGTAACCATAGCCTCCCTCTTGGGCTTTGTACAATGATCCTCCCCAGCGGAGTCAAACAACGTTTAGCCTCTCTCTCGGGCTTTGTACGAGACACAAAAGAGACTCCCTCGTTGAGTCAATCACCCCTTTCGCCTCTATCTCGGGCTTTATACGAGATACAAAAAGGTTCTTATTGAGCCAAACAAACAACAGTCTCCATCTCAGGCTTCGTAAGAGATACAAAAAAAACTCTCTTGTTGAGTCAAATAGCCTCCATCTCGGGCTTTATACGAGATACCAAAAGATTCCCTCGTTGAGTCAAACCCTTTTAGCCTCTCTCTCGGGCTTTGTACGAGACACATATTAACCTCCTCTTAGGCTTTGTATAAG
The DNA here is from genome assembly GCA_022829125.1 of Lathyrus tuberosus. NCBI lineage: Eukaryota > Viridiplantae > Streptophyta > Magnoliopsida > Fabales > Fabaceae > Lathyrus > Lathyrus tuberosus. Next base: position 17,715,664 of record JALAZF010000040.1, read on the forward strand.
AAAACCACTGGTTGATCCAATCAACCTTTTAGCATCAAAGTTGTGCCTCGTTCACAGTACATAAACATTAACAACTCCTTCCCCTTCCATCTAATCGTTGTAAGCGGCAAGCCTCTGGATCTTCTACATCCATGCCACTGTCCCTCTTTAAGCATGAGAAATTCCTAAGGAAAGATAGCATTACTCTACACTGAGTTAAAGTCTTCTCCTTCAGGTTAAAAATCCCCTATAAAGGAAATTATGGCATTGTCGGATTCACACATCCCGGTTAAAGTAATTCTCCTTTATAAACAGTTGTGACATACAACCCCCTCTTTAGAGATGACAAATTCTCTCTAAAGTCAACACCCTTTTAGCTTCACATCTTGGGCTTTGAACAAGATACCAACTACCTTCAGCTTCACATCTTGGGCTTTGAACAAGATACAAACCACCTTTCGCTTCACGTCTTGGGCTTTGAACAAGACACCAAAACAACCATTTCCTCCCATAGAATAGGAGGAACTACAAACGCTCTGATTTCCCTGTTTCGGTAAACGGGAATACGTAGGCATAAGATTGAAAGAAAAATCTTAGCGAGCACACTAAACAAAAACCCAAAATCCCATACTCTCATGTATCTATCAAAAGCATCAGTCCTAACATCCTAATCCTTGTTCCCCGCCAGAAACCATTCTATCAAAATAACACAAGAAAGACCCCCCCACATTGATAGCATCCGTAACCTAACAGACCGCTGTTTAAACTCAGTATGCAAAGCAGGGTTAATTGGAGACATCTATTTCCCTTCCTTATCCAGCTCACAATAGGATAAAAAATGAATCGACCTGTAGTTTAAGCTCAAACCGCAGAGAGCGACCAGCGCTTAAGAACCGTGTCCAAAATCGCTCGCTACAGAAAAAATGGCGCCCACCGTGGGGCCGTTCAAAGTTAGATCTAGGCACGGTCTTTCTTTTCACCTCTTGTGTGAATACCACAGATTGGGGCTTCCGCCGGGGAACCCATTTCTGTTAGGAACTTAGGATTCATAGCTTTAAAAGGTCTAGGATGTTTTAGGACAAATATATATACTGCTTTTCCTAATTGCTATACATGTTTATTTTTCTGCTAATGGGAATGCGGGTGATGCCGCATGTGGAAAGATTGAGTATACAATTTCTCTCTGAGTTTTAATGATTTTGAGTTGATTCTTTTTTTAATAATTCACAAAAATGTTAAAATATTTTATTTTCCCAAAAAATCCCAAAAATATTATTTATTTCATGTAATTGATATTTTTGCAAAGAATTAATATTTTAATTGTTTTTGACATTTTAAATATTTTTTCCACATTGATTTTGCAACTTTTAATGCTTTCTAATTATTTTGTAGGTCAATACTTAATTTTTGAAACATTAATCCAAGATCACAATTTGTTTTCCATATGTTAAACAATTTTGATCATTTTAATTGAATTTTTATTCAATTAAATAGATTTTTGAAAGCTGTCGCTCCCGGGATTTTCATCCTAGTACAAACGCGAAAGTGGCACCGAAACAGAGTCGCCAGCAATGTGTATTTATCCCAAGAGAGGGAAAGGAAACACCGCATAAACCTGAAGAGAAAGGAAAGAGCATGGTCTTGCGACCAAGAGAACTGGGTTCGGGAGTCGGTTACGTGAGAGGAAGGTATTAGCACCCCCTCACGTCCATCGTACCCGATGGGATCCACGCTTGCTTGTCTCGATCAAAGGGTGTCGTCAACTGGAGCTCCACTGCTACTGGAAAGGGAAAGGGAAAGGAAAAGGAACGGAAAAGAACGAAGAACAAATGTAGGGAAAATAAAAGAAGTGCTCGAATGGGCCCTACCCCACTGCCTACGTATCTCATCGGGAACATGAGAATCAGAGCGACGTAGTTCCCCTAACTAGGGAAAAGTCGTTTGTGTTTTTTTAGAGAACGGCTTACGTTCTAGCTCAGGTGTTGCAGGCTCGCCGGTCCGAGTGCGTTACCATCTTGCAAGAGAACGAGTAGGAGCACGTTCGTACGCTGAGAGTGAGTGAGATGAGAAAAGAATTCCCGAAGGAAAGACGTTATTGTTTGTTTTTGTCTTTTAGAAAGAAGTGTTTTGATTGTTTTGTACAAAGGAGCATTGCACATGATTAAGTCAAACACCACAAAATTCAAGTAAAAACAAACATCAACTTAGAAAATCAAGATCAAATTGGAAAACGAATCAATGAAGATGATTCCAAAGCCCCAAACAAGCTCAAACAGAACATGATCACACCATATAATCATCTTAAGCATAAATCAATCACAAGTAAACAAATGCACTCAAACTAGGTCAAGTGTCTAAGCATGCTTCAATCAACTTCAAACCACAAGTAGGCCTCAACCATAAATAGAAAAGTGATCCAATAAATTCCCAAAAAATAATTCAAGGCAAGTTTAAACATCCAATTAACATGTGAAAAAATATTGGAACAGAACTAACTCAAGAACATGTTCAAAAGTGCTTCACAAGTCAAGATATGCACATAATCGTGTATGAATCGAGGAGCATCAAAAATCACATGAAAAACAATCAAAGGTGATCACCAAGGTAGCAACATGACATTAGAACATTCCTTATTTAAGTGTCAAGACATGGCAAAAAAATCAGCTCAAGAAGGCATGGCAAAGTCATCAAACATAAGCACTAATCACAAGGGTAAACATGGAAGACACTTTGGAAAAGGAAATCCGAAATAATTATGAAAATAAATGGAAAATGAAAATAAAATTCATATAAAATTAAATAAGACACTAAAATAAGTTCATGAATTTTTTTGGAATTTTTTAATAAAATAAAGTATTTTTAATAATTAAAACAAAGTAACGAAAATAAAAAAAGAAAAAAAAGTGTTAAGAATACTAGAACACAAACATACACATTGGGCCATGAGTGGGGTGTGAAAAGCGGACTGCGCAGGCCCAAAGAAGCATGTTACTACATATTCAGAATTTTTAAATAAATAAGCACAAAAAAAAAAAGTGGATTAAATGATATGGAAATTATGTGAACCAACATCAATTGGTCATGACAACTTAAGTTACTAGAAGACAAAACAAATTCACAAGCCAACCAAACATTGCCACCTCATCGTCTCCTAGCTCATGCCATGCAAAAGTTCAGCACGTGAACAGTAACCCGCAGGAGGCAGCAGCTCGCTGGCCACCGCCGGCGGCGGGTGGTCCGGTCGGAAACGGAGTAAAAAGGACACCCCCCCTCAGTTTTTCGTGTAGATTCCAAAAATGCCCTTAGTTTCTCAAAATTCTTCCTCTAAAGCCATGAAAATCAAACCTCAAGAAACAACACACATGGATCCATGATCTCAAATCAAAACAACCAACATACTACCATGTATTAAACTCCATGGAGATCTCAAATATGCAAAAACAAATGAAAAACAACCACTAAATCTCAAGAAATCATGATTTAAAGTTTGAACACTCAAAATGAAACTTCATCAAAACTCACAAATAAGTACTCAAACATTGCCTACCCTAAGGTAGGACTTCAGATGCACCAACAAAAGTTCTAAAAAGTACCTAAAACGAGAGTTACGAGTTAGAGAAAAAATACCTAACGGAGGAGCTCCGTTGGCTCTTCGAACAATGGCAAAAGCTTCAGAAAACCAATTAGAAACCTTCAATGAGCTTCAGAGAGTGTAGAACAAGCAAGAAAATGGAGGAAATCCTTGTAAAAAAAAAGAGATTTGAAGGTGATGAAAATTTGAAAGAGAGGGCTCTTTTTCAGATCTGAGGTTGCACCAAATGAACTGCTCCCGTTTTTAGGGTTTAATGAATTTATATAGGATGGGTTAAGGGTGGTTTAATGGGCCTGAGAAGTTTGTTTTTTTTTGTTTTGAAATTTTTGTTAGAATGGAAAAGAATGAGGGTGGTACGGTTAGTATGTGGTGGTTTTCATTTGGGGTGGTCTGATGAGTAAGAATGAGGGTCATGAGAGATGTGGCACGTGAGAATGAGTGAAGAATTGTCCAACTTCCTCTTTTTTAGTTATGGCAAAAATGGAATATTGTGTGCATGGGATATGTGACTTTGTTTGGGCATTTTAGGCAAAGGTTTTGGCAAGGATAATGAGAAAGAATAATTAATATTTTTGGAAATTGGATATTAAAAGAAATAAAGAGAAATGAAAATGGATAATGGGTTTATGGATATAGAATTGGATAAAATGGATTTGATAAAAAAGAATAATTAATATTTTTGGAAATTGGATATTAAAAGAAATAAAGAGAAATGAAAATGGATAATGGGTTCATGGATATAGAATTGGATAAAATGGATTTGATAAAAAAGAATAATAGTTGAATGGATAATGGTTATGAATAGATAAAATTGGATAAAAAATGGAAATGGTTATGTGGATATTAGTGGATAATAAGAATGGAAATGGATATGGATAAAAAGATAAGTGGATAAATGAAAAATGGATTAATTGAAAAAAAACGGATGATGGTCTAGAAAAATAAAGATGGTCAAAAGAAAAGGATAGGTGCATTAAAAAACTAACTAGTTTGGATATGGATTATGGATAGAAAACGACTAACCACATGAATTCAAACCAATCACCAACTTTCCACAAGCCCCTGACAAAATAGTCACAGCTACCACTGAACAATCTGGCCACTCACATGATCCACTGAAGAATCTCAACTGATAAACAATCCACAAGCTCAACTTTGAACAAGAACTCTAATTCTCTTTGGGACGTACACCCTGATTCACACAAATGAAATCCTGGCCCGATGCTTTTGATGCCTCCTCTGAATAAGAAAACCTCTGCACCTCTGAATACCAACGACAGGAAAACCCCTCGATCTCATGTCTTAGGAAACCAATGCATTTATGATTATGAGTTATGACCTAAAGATGCAAAATGAGAAAGAAACATAAGCCAGAAAAAAGGCAGGGCAAATTTTGGGGTGCTACAAAAACAAATTAGGGTTTTTGGATTAATTCAACCCTCATAAATCATTTTCAAAACACTTTGGGCCTCTAATAGAGTGTAAGACCCAATCCTTTTTTTTGACCAAACTATTTTTTGGCCTCAGTGTATTGTATAAGTCCCGATACCGTCAAAACCAAATGGCGCGATCGTCGCCTTTTGAAAAATATCTTTTGGGCCTCTCCTCGAGCTATAAGACCCATTCAAAACTTTTGGGCCTCTAATAGAGTGTAAGACCCAATCCCCTTTTAACCAAAACATTTTGGGCCTCACTTATTGTGTAAGTCCCCCTGCGTTAAAAGAAAACCTCGGCGCGATCGCCATTTTAAACGGAAAAATCATCTGGGCCTACCCTCGTGTTATAAGCCCCACTCTTTTTCTTTAAAACTTTTGGGCCTCTTGAAAGAGTGTAAGACCCATCCCTTTGTACAGAAAAACATTTTGGGCCTCAGTCACTTGTATAAGTCCCTCTGTACAAATTCAAACAGTGCACTCACTGATAAAACCCTGGGCCTCTCCTTGAGCTGTAAGCCCCAAATCTTTCTTTTTCAAAGCACTTTCTCCTTTGATTTTGAATATACTATTGTTTTCAATCTATCTTTGTTGAACAACTAACCAAACAGCATGGAAGCTCTACAACCGAGTAAGTGGTTATTGCTTTCATTTACTGCTTTCATATACATATAACTGTATTGTGGGGCTGTTTCGCTGTAAGTCTTCTTTCATAAACTCATATCAACTGTGTAATAATAGTATAGATATTTAGAGTTTCCCCGGCAACTACGTCTAGAACTAGGTGACGCCGTTTCGTTTGTTCGTAGAAATAGACAACTAGATCCCCAATAGGATCACCAGATACAGTCTTTTCTTTGGCTGTCCTCATTAGGAATTGTCAAGAAACTCTATTCCCAGAGATGAATGTATTCTCCGTGAATGGCATCTTTGAGTTTCTTCCAAATTCTCGAACTTTCCTGACTTGATCTATTCCTCGTGAATAGCTTGCCTTGAATTTCTCGGGGTTTGGGGACCCATCGGCTTCCTAAAAGCATCGGCCTCCTCTTGGGCATCGTACAAGGACCCACAGGTTTCCTAAAAGTAACCCCGCCTCCTCTTGGGCTTAGTACAAGGACCTTAAGGCTTCTTAGAAGTATTCACAGCCTCCTCTTAGGCTTCGTATAATGATCTCTTCCTCCGGGAATGATAGCCTCCTTTTGGGCTTAGTACAAGGACCGATCGACTTCTTAAAAGTTTCCAGCCTCCTCTTGGGCTTTGTACAAATTGTCCCGACGACCTCCTAGAGGTATAGGAACAGAACTTAGTCATCTTCATAGAAAAGTCCTTTCATAGAGTCTACTACTGTTTCTCAAAGCATAGTACAAAAAATGACACTCTAGACTTGGACAGTCTAAGACCCTTGAGTCTCCAAGACATTCTCAAGTGACCCCTTCGTTAAATAGGAAGGAAACCCGCAGACTCGGACAGTCTCAATACCCTTTGGATTTCCCGCTTCCTTAAAGAACAGGAATAACCCAGATCCTTGAATCAAATCCATGAGTACAGTGTTACTCATATAAGAACTGATTTTCTCTTTAAAATCAGTATACTGGACCTGTCACTCAACTGAAACAGTAACCATAGCCTCCCTCTTGGGCTTTGTACAATGATCCTCCCCAGCGGAGTCAAACAACATTTAGCCTCTCTCTTGGGCTTTGTACGAGACACAAAAGAGACTCCCTCGTTGAGTCAATCACCCCTTTCGCCTCTATCTCGGGCTTTATACGAGATACAAAAAGGTTCTTATTGAGCCAAACAAACAACAGTCTCCATCTCGGGCTTCGTACGAGATACAAAAAAAACTCTCTTGTTGAGTCAAATAGCCTCCATCTCGGGCTTTATACGAGATACCAAAAGATTCCCTCGTTGAGTCAAACCCTTTTAGCCTCTCTCTCGGGCTTTGTACGAGACACATATTAACCTCCTGTTAGGCTTTGTATAAGAAAACCACTGGTTGATCCAATCAACCTTTTAGCATCAAAGTTGTGCCTCGTTCAGAGTACATAAACATTAACAACTCCTTCCCCTTCCATCTAATCGTTGTAAGCGGCAAGCCTCTGGATCATCTACATCCATGCCGCTGTCCCTCTTTTAGCATGAGAAATTCCTAAGGAAAGATAGCATTGCTCTACACTGAGTTAAAGTCTTCTCCTTCAGGTTAAAAATCCCCTATAAAGGAAATTATGGCATTGTCGGATTCACACATCACGGTTAAAGTAATTCTCCTTTATAAACAGTTGTGACATACAACCCCCTCTTTAGAGATGACAAATTCTCTCTAAAGTCAACACCCTTTTAGCTTCACATCTTGGGCTTTGAACAAGATACCAACTACCTTCAGCTTCACATCTTGGGCTTTGAACAAGATACAAACCACCTTTCGCTTCACGTCTTGGGCTTTGAACAAGACACCAAAACAACCATTTCCTCCCATAGAATAGGAGGAACTACGAATGCTCTGATTTCCCTGTTTCGGTAAACGGGAATACGTAGGCATAAGATTGAAAGAAAAATCTTAGCGAACACACTAAACAAAAACCCAAAATCCCATACTCTCATGTATCTATCAAAAGCATCAGTCCTAACATCCTAATCCTTGTTCCCCGCCAGAAACCATTCTGTCAAAATAACACAAGAAAGACCCCCCCACATTGATAGCATCCGTAACCTAACAGACCGCTGTTTAAACTCAGTATGCAAAGCAGGGTTAATTGGAGACATCTATTTCCCTTCCTTATCCAGCTCACAATAGGATAAAAAATGAATCGACCTGTAGTTTTAGCTCAAACCGCAGAGAGCGACCAACGCTTAAGAACCGTGTCCAAAATCGCTCGCTACAGAAAAAATGGCGACCACCGTGGGGCCGTTCAAAGTTAGATCTAGGCACGGTCTTTCTTTTCACCTCTTGTGTGAATACGACAGATTGGGGCTTCCGCCGGGGAACCCATTTCTGTTAGGAACTTAGGATTCATAGCTATAAAAGGTCTAGGATGTTTTAGGACAAATATATATACTGCTTTTCCTAATTGCTATACATATGTTATTTTTCTGCTAATGGGAATGCGGGTGATGCCGTATGTGGAAAGATTGAGTATACAATTTCTCTCTGAGTTTTAATGATTTTGAGTTGATTCTTTTTTTAATAATTCACAAAAATGTTAAAATATTTTATTTTCCCAAAAAATCTCAAAAATATTATTTATTTCATGTAATTGATATTTTTGCAAAGAATTAATATTTTAATTGTTTTTGACATTTTAAATATTTTTTCCACATTGATTTTGCAACTTTTAATGCTTTCTAATTATTTTGTAGGTCAATACTTAATTTTTGAAACATTAATCCAAGATCACAATTTGTTTTCCATATGTTAAACAATTTTGATCATTTTAATTGAATTTTTATTCAATTAAATACATTTTTGAAAACAAATTAGGGTTTTTGGATTAATTCAACCCTCATAAATCATTTTCAAAACACTTTGGGCCTCTAATAGAGTGTAAGACCCAATCCTTTTTTTTTACCAAACTATTTTTTGGCCTCAGTGTATTGTATAAGTCCCGATACCGTCAAAACCAAATGGCGCGATCGTCGCCTTTTGAAAAATACCTTTTGGGCCTCTCCTCGAGCTATAAGACCCATTCAAAACTTTTGGGCCTCTAATAGAGTGTAAGACCCAATCCCCTTTTAACCAAAACATTTTGGGCCTCACTTATTGTGTAAGTCCCCCTGCGTTAAAAGAAAACCTCGGCGCGATCGCCATTTTAAACGGAAAAATCATCTGGGCCTACCCTCGTGTTATAAGCCCCACTCTTTTTCTTTAAAACTTTTGGGCCTCTTGAAAGAGTGTAAGACCCATCCCTTTGTACAGAAAAACATTTTGGGCCTCAGTCACTTGTATAAGTCCCTCTGTACAAATTCAAACAGTGCACTCACTGATAAAACCCTGGGCCTCTCCTTGAGCTGTAAGCCCCAAATCTTTCTTTTTCAAAGCACTTTCTCCTTTGATTTTGAATATACTATTGTTTTCAATCTATCTTTGTTGAACAACTAACCAAACAGCATGGAAGCTCTACAACCGAGTAAGTGGTTATTGCTTTCATTTACTGCTTTCATATACATATAACTGTATTGTGGGGCTGTTTCGCTGTAAGTCTTCTTTCATAAACTCATATCAACTGTGTAATAATAGTATAGATATTTAGAGTTTCCCCGGCAACTACGTCTAGAACTAGGTGACGCCGTTTCGTTTGTTCGTAGAAATAGACAACTAGATCCCCAATAGGATCACCAGATACAGTCTTCTCTTCGGCTGTCCTCATTAGGAATTGTCAAGAAACTCTATTCCCAGAGATGAATGTATTCTCCGTGAATGGCATCTTTGAGTTTCTTCCAAATTCTCGAACTTTCCTGACTTGATCTATTCCCCGTGAATAGCTTGCCTTGAATTTCTCGGGGTTTGGGGACCCATCGGCTTCCTAAAAGCATCGGCCTCCTCTTGGGCATCGTACAAGGACCCACAGGCTTCCTAAAAGTAACCCCGCCTCCTCTTGGGCTTAGTACAAGGACCTTACGGCTTCTTAGAAGTATTCACAGCCTCCTCTTAGGCTTCGTATAATGATCTCTTCCTCCGGGAATGATAGGCTCCTCTTGGGCTTAGTATAAAGACCGATCGACTTCTTAAAAGTTTCCAGCCTCCTCTTGGGCTTCGTACAAATTGTCCCGACGACCTCCTAGAGGTATAGGAACAAAACTTAGTCATCTTCATAGAAAAGTCCTTTCATAGAGTCTACTACTGTTTCTCAAAGCATAGTACAAAAAATGACACTCTAGACTTGGACAGTCTAAGACCCTTGAGTCTCCAAGACATTCTCAAGTGACCCCTTCGTTAAATAGGAAGGAAACCCGCAGACTCGGACAATCTCAATACCCTTTGGATTTCCCGCTTCCTTAAAGAACAGGAATAACCCGGATCCTTGAATCAAATCCATGAGTACAGTGTTACTCATATAAGAACTGATTTTCTCTTTAAAATCAGTATACTGGACCTGTCACTCAACTGAAACAGTAACCATAGCCTCCCTCTTAGGCTTTGTACAATGATTCTCCCCAGTGGAGTGAAACAACGTTTAGCCTCTCTCTCGGGCTTTGTACGAGACACAAAAGAGACTCCCTCGTTGAGTCAATCACCCCTTTTGCCTCTATCTCGGGCTTTATACGAGATACAAAAAGGTTCTTATTGAGCCAAACAAACAACAGCCTCCATCTCGGGCTTCGTACGAGATACAAAAAAAACTCTCTTGTTGAGTCAAATAGCCTCAATCTCGGGCTTTATACGAGATACCAAAAGATTCCCTCGTTGAGTCAAACCCTTTTAGCCTCTCTCTCGGGCTTTGTACGAGACACATATTAGCCTCCTCTTAGGCTTTGTATAAGAAAACCACTGGTTGATCCAATCAACCTTTTAGCATCAAAGCTGTGCCTCGTTCACAGTACACAAACATTAACAACTCCTTCTCCTTCCATCTAATCGTTGTAAATGGCAAGCCTATGGATCATCTACATCCATGCCACTGTCCCTCTTTTAGCATGAGAAATTCCTAAGGAAAGATAGCATTGCTCTACACTGTGTTAAAGTCTTCTCCTTCAGGTTAAAAATCCCCTATAAAGGAAATTATGGCATTGTCGGATTCACACATCCCGGTTAAAGTAATTCTCCTTTATAAACAGTTGTGACATACAACCCCCTCTTTAGAGATGACAAATTCTCTCTAAAGTCAACACCCTTTTAGCTTCACATCTTGGGCTTTGAACAAGATACCAACTACCTTCAGCTTCACATCTTGGGCTTTGAACAAGATACAAACCACCTTTCGCTTCACGTCTTGGGCTTTGAACAAGACACCAAAACAACCATTTCCTCCCATAGAATAGGAGGAACTACGAACGCTCTGATTTCCCTGTTTCGGTAAACGGGAATACGTAGGCATAAGATTGAAAGAAAAATCTTAGCGAGCACACTAAACAAAAACCCAAAATCCCATACTCTCATGTATCTATCAAAAGCATCAGTCCTAACATCCTAATCCTTGTTCCCCGCCAGAAACCATTATGTCAAAATAACACAAGAAATACCCCCCACATTGATAGCATCCGTAACCTAACAGACCGCTGTTTAAACTCAGTATGCAAAGCAGGGTTAATTGGAGACATCTATTTCCCTTCCTTATCCAGCTCACAATAGGATAAAAAATGAGTCGACCTGTAGTTTAAGCTCAAACCGCAGAGAGCGACCAAGGCTTAAGAACCGCGTCCAAAATCGCTCGCTACAGAAAAAATGGCGCCCACCGTGGGGCCGTTCAAAGTTAGATCTAGGCATAGTCTTTCTTTTCACCTCTTATGTGAATACCACAGATTGGGGCTTCCGCCGGGGAACCCATTTCTGTCAGGAACTTAGGATTCATAGCTTTAAAAGGTCTAGGATGTTTTAGGACAAATATATATACTGCTTTTCCTAATTGCTATACATGTTTATTTTTCTGCTAATGGGAATGCGGGTGATGCCGTATGTGGAAAGATTGAGTATACACTTAAGATAAGTGATGGCGACGGGGTCGACCATCAACCTCAATGGAGGCTGACCAACGCAACCCATTCTCTCACCTAGACAATGGGCCGGTTGTTAAGTCTGAGAAGCTGAGGAGCCAAACCCTTTCGTAGTGCGGAAACTATCGGAAATAATTGTTACGCAATACTACCCTTATTTGAGGCTGGTGATCTATTCTCGGTGAATGGCACTTACTCTAAGATCGCTCTACAACTCGCTGGCGATCCGCTTGTTGTTTTGCTTTCCTGGGAGGAGCTGATGATAATGAGTACAGGTAAAAAAATCACCCTAGTATAAACCTTTGGGGATGGCTAGAGCCTTGACTTTATGACAACGACCCTTTGACCCCATGTTTTTTCTATGTTTTTGTGTGCTGCATTCATGCATTCATTTAAAAAACATTAAAACATTCAAAAAATCTTCTCTTCTAGTCTCTCTGTTTTTCAAATTAAACTAAGACTGTGATTGCAAATATCAGAGACAGGGATTGCACTAATGGATTTCGGTAGAAGGAGAACTCATACGTACACCTTCAGGATTCCAAAACTAGAGGATTTAAGAAGGTTAGCGAGGATGATCACTAACCCAGAGGCTTTCAGAGCCAAACACGGAGGTTTGCTACCGCTGTTAAGAGTCCATGTGATTGAGGGAATCATGGATGTGCTCATTCAGTTTTATGATCCAGTTTATCACTGTTTCACATTCCCGGATTACCAGCTAGCACCAACGCTGGAGGAGTATTCTCATCTAATCGATTTACATATCACTGATCGAGCTCTATTCTCTGGACTGGAAGAAATTCCAAAGAATCAGACCATTGCAAGAGCAATTCATTTGGACGGGTCTGAGGTCAGGACTCACATAACCACTAAGGGTGGCATCCAAGGTTTGCCAGCCCAGTTCTTGACAAAGAAAGCCCTGTATTTTGCCAGTATAGGAAACGTGACTGCTTTTAAAAGCATCTTTGTCTTGCTCACCTACGGGTTATTTTTGTTTCCTAACATTAATAATTTCGTCGATATTAACTCCATTAAGGTTTTTCTCATTGGAAATCATGTGTCAACTTTGCTCGCAGATGCGTATCATTCTGTACACTTGGGGAATTTGTACAGCGGAGGGGAGATCACATGCTGTGTACCTTTTCTTTATAAATGGTTTATCTCTCACTTGCCCAAGTCTGCTACTTTTTGGGATTGTAAGAGTGTCATACGTTGGTCGCAGAAGATCATGTCTCTTACCAACTCTGATATAGATTGGTGCAATAGGATTTATGAGGGAATCAGAATCATTGACCGTTGTGGAAACTTCCCCAACGTACCCCTCATAGGAACTAAAGGAGGAATCAACTACCATCCGGTGTTGGTCCGCCGTCAATTTGGATACCTGATGAGGCACATCCCACTGGGTGTTCATCTAGAAGGTCTTTTCTTCAAGGAAGGAGAAAATGACAGAGCACTAAAGATGGAAATAGTGCACGCTTGGAAGCATGTTCATAAGAAAGGACGAGAGTCTCTAGGAAAACCGGACTGTGTCTCGGTGGAGCCTTATCTCCATTAGGTACAAACTAGAGCTCTCAAGCTAAAGATGCCTTATCCTCGTTACGGAATTCTTCCACCAAAGGAATCTGTCATGTACTTCATGACTGAGACTGAAAAGCTTCAGGTTACTCTCAACAAAGTTCAAAAGGAGAGAAGGTCTTGGAAGAACAAGTACCGCACCCTCGACATAGAGTGCATCAAAATACAGCAATTACTGAAAGAGAAAGATTATCTGATTGAAATTCTGGAGCAACATGCTGTGGATAATCAGGATGACCAAAGGAATTTGCTCGCTCCTTTCATCTGACAAAGGAATGACAACCCGACAACGGCCCAAGAGCTCCGGTCAAAGAAAAGGAAGATACCAGAATCAGCACCCGATTTCTCTTCAGAGAGGACTCAGGACCCATTAGCTTAGGTTTCTGTTTCTGCACTTTGTAATCTACTATATTTCCGTTTCTGTAATCCTTTGAATTCAATAAAAAGGGGTTTCCCCTACCATTTGATATTTGCAATCTAATTGTCGAAGTTTATTTTGATTAAACCTTAAACAATTAATATAATCATTGCATTCATCATTCTCGCATCGCGTATTCTTCTTACCTACGAATCTCACGTTTGTGTCTCGGTTCTAGAGTCAAACTGTCTCATTCGTATAATACTCGGGCCAATCGTCAGAAAAAGATGGATGATCTTGAGGAAGAAAATAAAGAATTGAAAGAAGAGATCGACGCACTGAGAGAGGATATGAGAAAGCTTCGTAACGACATGCAAGCCATGGCAGAAGCTCAGCTACAAAGAACTGTGATCTCAGAGATCACCTCAACGCCCATAGTGGAGAAGTATGATCCTAGGTATCAGATACCGAAAGATCGTCCTTGGGGCATGCCTGTTAACTATATCCCGGAAGGATATGTTCCCCCGATCCGCTGGGCCTGAAGGTTACAAACTTCGGGAAAGCGAAGATGCCAGGGGCATACTAAAGACTCATGAAGGTTACAAACTTCGGGAGATGCCAAGACTTACTGCCGTAGTAACGGTACAACCCCCTGTGGTGCACACTGTCCTGGAAGGACAGATTCCACAGACATCTTCTGGTAAGAAGGAAACTATGTTTGACAGAATGGAGGAATTCCAGGAGCAGTTCTTGGAAATGCAGAGGGAGCTGCAAGCCATTCGCGGTCAGGATCTATTTGGAAAAGACGCCGCAGACCTCTGTTTGGTCCCCAATGTGAAAGTCCCGCACAAGTTCCAAGTGCCCGACTTTGAAACGTACAAGGGTAACTCTTGCCCTCAAAGCCATCTGGTGATGTACGCTCGGCGAATGTCAGCTCAGACGGAGAATCAGGACCTGCTGATTCACTACTTCCAGGATAGTTTAACTGGTGCCGTACTCAAATGGTACATGGGTTTAAACCGTGCCACGATCAGCACTTTCAGAGATCTTGGCACTGCCTTCGTCCAACAATACAAATACAATTTGGACATGGCACCCGACAGAGATCAACTCAGATCAATGTCGTAAAAGGACAAGGAAACCTTTAAGGAGTATGCTCAAAGATGGCGTGAAATTGCCGCTCAAATTTGTCCACCTCTTGAGGAAAAAGAGATGACAAAGATCTTCTTAAAGACCTTAAGCTCATTTTACTATGACCGAATGGTTGCCAGTGCACCCAGTGATTTCACCGAGATGGTCAGCATGGGAGTACGTCTTGAGGAAGCCGTCCGAGAAAGACGTTTGGTAAAAGACACTGGATCGACGAGCGGTACTAAAAAATACGGTAGTACTCTCCCTAAGAAAAAAGAGCAAGATATTGGGAATATCTCTCTTGGAAAGCAAAGGCGACGTTATCAACCGGTAGCAGCTGTGACTCCTGCTATCAACCCTGTGTCTATTCCTTCGTATCAACCTCAGGTTGCGTAGAGCCAGCCTGATCAACAAAGGACACAACAGCCTCTTCAGCAGGCTCGTCCTCTATATAATAACAACCGTACAACACGGCCACCAGGATTTGATCCTATACCCGTGTCGTACGCAGAGCTGTTTCCATTACTACTGGCTAAGGGGCACATTCAGACTAAATCTCCTCTTACAGTATCGGAAAATACGCCTTTTTGGTTTAAGGTGGATCAAACTTGCCCTTACCATCAAGGAGGTTCAGGGCATAACATATAGACTTGTCTCAATTTCAAGTCCGACGTGCAAAAACTTGTTAGGAGCGGGGTCTTATCCTTCAAGGATACGAATCCTAATGTTCTCACAAACTCACTGCCTCAACATGAGAAGGCTGCAGTCAATTTGATAGAAGGAGAGACTAACGATGTCTATCAAATTCACGATGTACTCTTGTTGAAAACCAATCTGGTCAAGATGCATTGTAGACAGAGTGGATATGGCCATGTGCCACCTCATAACTATCATCAATGTGATATCTGCTCTAAAGATAACCAAGGATGTTCGGTAGTGCAATCAGCTCTACAGGAACAGATGGATCTCGAATGGATCCAAGAGCACCGAGTTCGTGGAGTTAACATGGTTTACACGAATTCTAACGTCATTCAGAACCACGACATCCGTGTGATGAATGTCAACTTGGTGGCAATGCACTTAAGGCAAAGCCAGTATCATAATCTACCCCGGCACGATTACAGTTCCTGTTTGACTTGCTCGGTAAACAAACAGGGATGCTCTTTCATACAAGAGGCCCTCCAGTGTCAGATGGATCTTGGATGGATCCAAGACTACCATGATAGGAACCCTTATCAGATCAACATGGTTCAGATCTTCGATATTTGCGTGATGAATACCAACATGGTAGAGTTACATGCTGAGCAGGTCCGACTCAGATTCTTAATATCACATGACTATCAAAGCTGTAAAGCGGGTTGTGAAAACGATCGAGGTTGTACCCTTGTCCAGGAGGCACTTCAGCACTTGTTAAATCACTGATAGATGACAATTTATATGGATGAATATACTCAACAAATTAGTATCAGTAACAGGAATCCTACTCGGCGTCAAAGTCAGGATGTCCGATCAGTGGAAGCTAACCTAGTGAGGTTACATTGTATTCAAAGTGGGCGTGGCCAGATGCCACCACACAACTATGACAGTTGTAGCGTATGTTCGGAAAGTAACCAAGGGTGTTACCTTGTAAGAGCAACTCTTCAGGGTCAGGTCGATCGTGGACAAATTCGTCCATATCCGGGTTCTGGACCCATCGACTGGACGTCGAACTACCTTGCCGAGCTAGTTGAGGATGTTGTCACAATCTCTGGTCATCACAGGACCAGGGATGTTTTTGCCATTATCCCTCTACTTGACGAATCTAAAGTTCCCAACCGGGAACGAATCGAGATTACTTATGATGGTCAGAAAAATCAGAAGGTTCCCATAGTTATCTATCTACCGGGACCACTACCGTATGAATCAGCTAAGGATATCCCTTACAAATACGGTGCAACGATAATTGAAAATGGAAAGGAAATTCCATTACCCTCCTTCGTGAATATTGCAGACATCAGTTGTGTAACAC
The DNA here is from genome assembly GCA_022829125.1 of Lathyrus tuberosus. Lineage (NCBI taxonomy): Eukaryota > Viridiplantae > Streptophyta > Magnoliopsida > Fabales > Fabaceae > Lathyrus > Lathyrus tuberosus. The sequence goes on from JALAZF010000040.1 coordinate 17,732,391, forward strand.
GGAGTGGTAGAATCTTCAACCGAGGGGTTGGGGAACATAACAAGTAAAAGGAACTTCAGTCTGAAACTCCTGATCCACCAGTCGGTTAATCCAGTAATCTCGACCTTTCGAAAAATAATGATAAGATGCTGAAGCTCATCCAAAGGAGTGAATACAACATTGTTGATCAACTATTACAGACTCCTTCAAAGATCTCGGTATTATCGCTGTTACTCAGTTCAGAAGCCCACATGGAGGCTCTACAGAAAGTCTTGGAGCAAACCTTTGTGGAACAGGATGTAACAACCAGACAGTTCGATAGCATTGTCTCTAACATCACTTCCTGCAATAATTTGGGATTTAGTGATGAGGAATTACCTGAAGAGGGTCGCCGTCATAACATGGCGCTCAATATCACAGTTAACTGCCAGGAAGATGCTTTAGCCAGCGTACTGGTAGACACAGGGTCAGCCCTGAATGTTATGTCGAAGTCCACTTTGATGCAATTATCATTCAAGGGCCCTCCGATGAGAATCAGCGAGGTCGTCGTCAAAGCGTTCGATGGATCCAGAAAAACAGTTATCGGCGAAGTTGATCTTCCCATAACTATTGGTCCTCACACTTTCCAGGTCATAGACATCCGGGCAACGTACAGTTATTTATTAGGAAGACCTTGGATACATCAGGCTGGAGAGGTCACTTCGACCCTCCACCAAAAGCTAAAGTTCACCAAGAACGATCAACTTGTCATAGTCTGTGGAGAACAAGCCTTGCTTGTAAGCAACTTGTCATCACCTACTGGTATAGAACCCGAGGAGGTTATTGGAACTCAGTTCCAAGCACTGTCGGTGAGCAAGGACAGTCAATCCCAAGGAGGAACCTTGATTTCCTCATACAACGATGCTATCAAAGCGGTCGAGAGTACCGATACAACAGGATGGGGACAACTTGTCGTTCCTACTGATAATAAAACAAATAAGGGTCTTGGTTTTTCCGCAACCTGTACCCAGACAGCTACCAATGATGAAAGTCTTCATCCCCTTCAAAATTTCTTCCACAGTGGAGGTTTCCTTCACCCAGTGTCTCAAGCAGTACATGCTATCAATAAGGAAGGTCCCTCTGACACAGATGAAGAATGGAAATCCTATCTTAATGAGGACGGTTATATGTCTCAGGAAGAGGTACTTATGCCTTTTTGCTTTCCCACAGAAAGTCCGAGATTTATACCACGGTCAGACGTCGAAATGATCTATGGAGATTGTGATCCGGAAGGATGCCGTGCTCCGCCAAATTCATTAGAGGAGGACACTCCGATGAAAGACAATTTTGACCACAATTACTATGGCCCAATGGATGGTCTGCCAATGTGGAAACCTTACCCAGGAAACTTGGGGCAAGAGAGTCAGCCGAGTAATGAAACTCAGCTGACCGTCATTGAACAGAATACCTGTGTCCCCACCATGTCATGGGATCAACACTCAGGTCATTCAGAAACTACTCAACATGAAGATGAATTCGCAACGTTTGCAAGACTTGAATTCATCAACTATGCTTTTCCCGAGGTCAACGTCATCGAGGGGGATGACTCCTCTAGTTCCAAAGAGGTTTGGGACACTCTGGGAGAACCAAGTGGAAAATACGACTATATGGTCAAGTACACCGCTCCCAAAAGCTCTCGTATCAGGCTCGAAGATATCCAGCCTACTGGATGGGGAGGTACAACTGAGAGCACAAATGCTATGCAAAATGCAACAGAGGAATTCTCCTACGACAATTCTGCCTGAGAGACAGATTCCAATGATCCTGCTCCACCAGAGATCAGCGTTATTTCTGAAGACAAATCAAGGAAGGTGCCAGACTTTGTGATTCACCGAGGAGTTCGCCACCAATGGGTTGCCGTCGATGTTCCGAAGATTGTTCATAAGTCAAAGTAATTGTCTTCTTTAACCTTTCACCCTTCCCAGGTGAAACAGATGTTTTGATAGGGCTCGCTTTCTGTAAATATCCCTCTTCGCTTCGCCCAAAGCGACAGAGTTTTGTTTTATAGGGCTGTAGTTTCAAGAATCGACTTGTTCATTAATAAAATAACGTTGTTCTGTAATTTCCGCATTAATTGTTGTTTTCTCTTTTCGTTTTTCAGAAAATGGTAATCCTAAAAAACAATTCAATAATAAAAACAAGCAGTAAAAAAAAATATACACTGCACACACTTGCATTTTCCTCTATCTCTTCTAAACACGAATCATCACGTCATGCAAATTGCTTGTTTTAAACCCAGTTGAAACATACGATCCGATGCCTTCTCCCAACTTTGCCTTCTCCTGACTACTCAGGCAAGAGGAAAGGTCCATTGAACCTCACAAAGAGCCGTTGGAAATGGTAAACTTGGGTTCAGGAGAAAAGAGAAAAGAAATCAGGATTGGGGCACTGCTTGGTCCAACTGCCAGAGAGAGTTTGATAAAGCTTCTCAAAGGATTTCCCGATGTATTCGCTTGGTCCTATCAGGATATGCCAGGGTTGGATACCAGCATCGTGGAACATCACTTACCGTTGAGATCGGAATGTCCGCCAGTAAAGCAAAGGTTGAGACGGACTCACCCGGACATGGCCATCAAAATCAAAGAGGAGGTACAGAAATAGATCGACGCAGGTTTCCTCGCTACATCTGAATATCCTCAATGGTTAGCCAATATTGTACCCGTTCCCAAAAAGGATGGAAAGGTCAGAATGTGTGTTGATTACAGGGATCTGAACAAGGCAAGTCCAAAGGACGACTTTCCTTTACCGCACATTGACATGCTGGTAGACAGTACAACAAAGTTTAAAGTCTTCTCCTTCATGGATGGATTCTCGGGCTATAACCAGATTAAAATGGCGCCGAAAGACATGGAGAAAACTTTGTTCATTACACCATGGGGCACCTTTTGTTACAAGGTAATTCCGTTCGGTTTGAAGAACGCCGGGGCAACCTATCAAAGGGCCATGACTACTCTGTTTCATGACATGATACACAAAGAAATCAAAGTGTATGTCGATGATATGATTGCAAAATCAAAGACAGAGAGTGGGCACGTTGAACATCTGTCAAAATTGTTCGAACGTCTAAGAAAATTCAAGCTCCGCTTGAATCCGAACAAGTGCACCTTCGGTGTCCGTTCAGGGAAACTACTAGGGTTCATCGTCAGCCAGAAAGGAATTGAGGTTGATCCTGACAAGGTCAAGGCCATTCAAGAAATGCCTTCTCCGAAAACTGAAAAACAAGTTAGAGGATTCCTGGGACGTTTGTACTACATCTCCAGATTCATATTCCTCATGACGGCCACGTGTGCGCCGATTTTCAAATTACTGAAAAAGAACCAGGATTGTGTTTGGTCAGAAGATTGCCAAACCGCTTTCGACAGTATCAAGGAATATCTGTTGAATCCTCTGATTCTATCACCTCCAGTGGAAGGAAGACCACTGATCATTTACCTCACAGTCCTAGAGGACTCAATGGGATGCGTACTTGACCAACAGGACGAAACCAAACGGAAAGAGTCTGCCATCTACTATCTAAGCAAGAAATTCACCGACTGCGAGACTCGGTACACGATGCTTGAGAAAACTTGTTGCGCTTTGGCTTGGGCAGCCAAACGTCTTCGCCAATACATGATTTGTCATACTACTTGGTTGATCTCTGAAATGGATCCAATCAAGTACGTCTTCGAAAAACCTGCTCTCACGGGAAGGATTGCCCGTTGGTAGATGCTTTTATCAGAATATGACATAGAGTACCACGCTCAGAAAGCAGTTAAAGGAAGTATTTTAGCCGATCATTTGGCTCATCAACCGATTGACGATCAAGAATCAACCGGGTTTGACTTCCCAGACGAAGATGTCATGTATCTAAAAATGAAAGATTGCGATGAACCGTTACCCAGTGAAGGGCCAGAACCAGGTTCCCAATGGGGACTTATCTTTGACGGAGCAGTTAATCATTACGGAAACAGAATTGGGGCAATCATTGTTACCCCTCAGGGTACCCACATTCCTTTCACTGCTAGACTTACGTTCAAGTGTACGAACAACGAGGCCGAATACGAAGCTTGTATTATGGGTCTCGAAGAAGCGATTGATTTAAGGATCAAAAACTTGGACGTATATGGCGACTCAGCCTTGGTTATCAATCAGATAAAAGGAGATTGGAACACATACCAATCAGGACCGATTCCTTACAAAGATTATGCAAGAAGGTTGTTACCTTTCTTCAACAGAGTTGAGTTTCATCACATCCCTCGTGAAGAGAATCACATGGCTGATGCATTAGCAACTCTCTCTTCCATGATTAGTGTAAGTCGATGGAATGACATACCTAAGATCGACATAATGCGCCTTGAAAGGCCCGCTTACATCTTCACGATTGAAGCAGTCATAGACGACATACCTTGGTATCACGATATCAAATGCTTCCTTCAGAAACAAGAGTACCCATCTGGGGTACTCAGAAAAGACAGGAAAACCCTCAGAAGATTGGCTGGAAACTTCTTCCTGAGCGGTGACACTCTCTATAAGCGAAATTTTGACATGGTCTTGCTCCGATGCGTCGACAGACCAGAAGCAGACATGCTTATGAAAGAAATTCATGAAGGGTCCTTTGGCACTCATGCCAACGGACACACAATGGCGAGAAAAATTCTGAGAACAGGGTATTGCTGGTTGACCATGGAATCCGACTGCTACAAGTACATGAGGAGGTGTCACAAGTGTCAGATATACTCCGACAAAATTCATGTACCGCCATCGCGTCTCAAAGTTCTTTCTTCCCCGTGGCCTTTTTCCATATGGGGAATTGACATGATTGGCTTGATCGAACCTAAGGCTTCAAACGCACATCGGTTCATCCTAGTAGCCCTCGACTATTTCACCAAGTGGGTCGAAGCAGCGTCGTTCGCCAATGTAACCCGGCAAGTGGTGGTCCGATTTATCAAAAACAATATCATATGCCATTATGGTGTTCCAAGCGAGATCATTACTGATAATGGATCTAACTTGAACAACAAAATGATGAAAGAGTTGTGTGCAAAGTTCAAGATTGAACACCATAACTCATCTCCCTACCGACCAAAGATGAACGGAGCGGTAGAAGCGGCTAACAAGAACATCAAGAGGATTGTTCAAAAGATAGTTGTAACCTACAAAGACTGGCACGAGATGCTACCCTTTACTCTTCACGGTTATCGAACATCTGTCCGCACTTCAACAGGGGCAACCCCTTTCTCTCTAGTGTATGGCATGGAAGCAGTGCTCCCCATAGAAGTAGAGATCCCGTCAATCCGAGTATTGATGGAAGCTAAGCTCACCGAAGCTGAATGGTGTCAAAGCCGACACGACGAACTGAATCTGATCGAAGAAAAGAGAATCACGGCACTATGCCATGGTCAGCTGTATCAACAGAGAATGAAGAGGGCGTTTGACAAAAAGGTCCGACCTCGTGTTTTCAGAAAAGGAGACCTCGTGCTCAAGAAGATACAATCATTTCTCACTGACTCTCGGGGCAAGTGGACTCCGAATTATGATGGCCCCTATGTGGTCACGAAAGCTTTCTCAGGCGGCGCCTTGAGACTTGCAACCATGGACGGAGAGGAATTTTCCTACCCCACGAATGTTGATGTAGTCAAGAAATACTTCGCCTAAACTAAAAAAAAAACGTCTCGGTGGATTGAAAACCCGAAAGGGCGGTCCAGGCAAAAGTTAGAGACATGAAAAAAATCATCCCGGTGGATTGGAAACATCAAAGTACAATCCAGGCAAAAATTAGGGATAATGGCAAGTAACTATGTTCAACAGAGGCAAATTCCTCAGCAGCAGCAGTTATACCATCCATCGGAGGAAAACTCCAGTCAAGGTCATCTTCGACAGAAGCTCAGGATGCCCCGAATTCAAAGTTGGTAGAAGGATAGTGGTCGTTATGTTTCAACATAGCCCTTTTCCCTGTAAATTACCATTTTTTTAACTTTGTAAATACTCTTTGCAATCACGCGTTTGGCTGATCTCCATCTTATCAATAAAATTTGAGCCTTTGTGCTTTTGTTTGTAATTCTTACTTGTTTTAGCTTTACAGAACGACGTTGTTAACATGATTAACGATTCTTGAAATTAAACAAAAATGAATTTACTTGTTAAACTTTTTCTGCTTTTAAAATAAAGACGACAATTTCTTTTGACTGTTGAACATCGAAAGAACGTCGCTCGCTTCTCCAGAAGTAATCGAGCTTCAAAGTGCATAATCAAAGTACTCCTTCTAAGCCAGTGCGCCTGAATGAAGGATCAGTTATGCCAGATACGGATACTCCGTCTGACACGCCTCGGCCGAGTTCTTACCTCCTAAGCCTGATCAACGGTAGCTCCCAACAGGGACTGTCTCTCCTAAGCAAGGTGGAATTGCTATCTTGAACCGGTGATATTTCTATACGCCCTGCGATGGCCGAGTATCCAGTTGTGTTCACCTGTCAGTCTGTCTGTTGCGTCAGTTTTGTCAGCATATACATACATGCATCATGGATTATTTGATTTGCATTCACATTTCATATTGCATCACTATCACTCTAGTCGGTCTTGTCCCCTAGTGATAATAGTCCTCTCAATCAAGTTGTCAGTTCTTGCCTCGTCAGGAAACGCTGCGTTTGAACAACCTCGCCTCTAGTTTATTTCTGAGAGGAAGTTGGCCTTTGACCACTTTGATAACTTGAACCTCTGAAAGACCAGAGAACCTTTAACCGATGTCACTCTTCTCCATTGAAGATGATATCCTTGCTTTCCCGGATTAAGGAAAATCCATAGAGAAAGCCTCGTAATCAGAGAGTCGGCAGTATGCCAGTTTCGCTCCGAAAGAACCGCTGATGAAAAGGTCATCGGCACCTCAAAATTGGAGCCCATCATATGGCATTTCTCCGGGAAGATCCTGAGAAAAGTATGATGTACGACTCCAAGCGGAAGAAGTCTCTCAAGAGACTCATTTTCCCCAGATAGAGTCGACAAATGGCATCTCCAACAGAGAAGTTTGTGTACCTCTACAATTCAGACGACTGGGTTCTCCAGCAAGTCTGACATCAAATATTTTTCCATCAAATGGCATCTCCCCAGGAAAATTCGGCGAGAAGTTTGAGGGAAATCCGCTACAAATAGCGTTCCTTGTCAGTAAAGTTTATTGACAAAAGAAACTGAGACCAGTTCCTTGGTAGGAAACCAGGATCGAGGGGAAGTTTAAATCACAAACTAAGACCAGTTCCTTGGTAGGAAACCAGGATCGAGGGGAAGTTTAAATCAGAAACTAAGACCAGTTCCTCGGTAGGAAACCAGGATCGAGGGGAAGTTTGTTTCAGCAACTGAGACCAGTTCCTTGGTAGGAAACCAAGAACGAGGGGAAGTTGACAAAAGAAAACTAAGACCAGTTCCTTGGCTGAAGACCAGGATCGAGGGGAAGTTTGCCTTTTCTAAGCATCATTGCTTAGCAAAAGAAGATGAATGCGCAAGCTGCCATTCATAGCCATCAAAATTTCGGGTATTCCGATATTTAATCCTCTTGCACCGCGAATGCCCGAATACCTTCGTCATTCACACATTCGGGTCCAAGAAGATTAAATAGGGGCATCTATCATACCCCAAATTTTGACCACTAAGATTTCCCATCATTGTGAAAATCATCATCACAATATGGAAGAACCATCATACTTCATCAGTCTCCCCAAAGATGGGTGAGCATTCACTACAATCAAAACTAGGGTTTCAAGCCCTCTCTGAGTGCTTATACAAAGGATCAATCAAGGAATGACATGATCTTCAACTTGTCTAACCTCTCAAGCATCCACAAAGGATCAAAAGGACTCCCACTCCAAGGATTAAGCACAAGGATGCTCCATTCTAGGTGGATCAGGCCTCAAGATCGACAGTGTCACCAAATTAGGGTTTTGGTCGACCAGGGCCTCCAGATGGAAATTTTTCATCTGGGCATGAGCCAATGATCCAAAACACAACCTAATGTACTCCATGGAACCTCATGGACCCATTCATCAAGTCAATTTTGCCTCAGGGGTTGCACTCATAAAAAATCAGGAATTAGGGTTTCTTGACCTAGTTCACCCCTAAGTTGACTTTTGGGACAAATCATGAACCAAGACCTCAAGAGAGGGTTTGAGGGTCTCTAATGAACTATATTGATCCATTTGGAACAATGGATTAATCCAAGAAACTTGAGCAACAAGTCTCAATTTCATCTGCACAACAATTAGGGTTTTAAGGAAAAAGTCAACTGTAACTTTGACTTTTGACCAGGACATGCTCCCAAGCCCTAAGACATGATTCAATATGCCTTATGACACCCATGGAACATGTCCATCAAGTTTGATTTAGGTCAAGGACATGATTTCCTGAAGAATTGCACAGTTTGGAATTCATCTGATAAAAAGTCAACTGTGCACAAAAGTCAACTTTGACTTTTTGAGATTTTTCACCAAAATAGTTTTTTAACCCTAAAATGATGTTAATGTATGATAAGGGCACTAACTTTGAAGGATCATAACTCCTAAACCACAAAGCCATTTTTTTTCATCCAAAGATGGATTTGTAGCCCTCATTACCCTCTACAAAAACTTCAACTAGACCTAAGTCCAATTCATTAAGGATTTGGAGTTATGGAGTGATCAAAATGGCTGAAAAGTGAAAATGTCACTTTTTCCAACACTTAGTGAAATTTTCACTAAGTCAGAATGTGCCTTCACTTTTTGCCAAATGTAGGGGGATTTTTCACTTGGATTCAAAAGAGATCAAAACCAAACATGTTCAAACAGTTGTTGTATCATGTAAGGGCTTTCCAAAATGGTCAAGAATATTACCAAATTCAACTTACACCATGAGATATGACATTGGCAAGTTGCCTTACTGAAATCTGTCAAAGGCAAGGCAGAATTTGCAATTTTGCTCGATTTGCTAAAATCAGCCAAATTCAATTTCTCCTATCCACTTGGACACATCTGAGGATTGAATCTAAAGGGGACAATCACTGAGCCAAGCCTCCAAAGTCCATGGAACAAGAAATAACATGTTGAACCTAGAATGGCCAAAATAGGGACAAGACTCCAAATTTGGATTGAAGCATTCAATGGAAGCATCAAGGTGGCATGGACTGAGCCATTTGCAACTGAATTCAGTCAAGGCTTATCCAAGACCAAGGGAACCAAAGCTCTGTGCCCTAACCTCTAGTCAATGGCTAGAGGAGACTTGGATTTTCATTTGCCAACATCGGCCAAACCTACTCAGCAGTTGCCATTCACCATTCCTTGCAAAACAAACTTGCTCTACTATAAATAGAGCTAAATTGTGATCAATTTGAGTACACCAAAGCCATCAAACAGATGCTTTCCTCAAAATCTCATTCTTCACTCCAATTTTTCCTTCTAAGGCAAGTCACTATCGGGTTTTCATATAGAAGTGATCCAAACACTCACATAACATCTGGAACGCAGATTTCACAAAATCACCAGCTGGTTGCTCAAACTTTCAATCAAGTTGCAGCTGAGGTACCACAAATCGTTCCAGCCATTTTCAATCAAGTCCAGGCATTCAAACACACTCCATAGGGTGTAAGGAAGCTGTTTGGATCATCACCACTCATCTGTAACACCTCCAAATCAAAAATCACATTGTACTTGCTGTCACGGCCTAGAGGTAAGCATACACTTGGTCATCTCTCAATCTATGCATATTTCCTCGCACAATAATTTGGCCATATGTTCATAATCATGCATGGAATATTTTCCCTCAATTAATTGCATTGTTTGAATCGTGTATCAAAAATCCTAGCCTTCATGCAGAAATTAGGGTTCTTGAGGATTTTTCATGATTTCTTGTTATATGTTTAATTTAAATGAAATTAATGGACATAGACATGATCGTGAGGTTGAGACGAGCATAATGATATGTGGATTGCATGTTATAATCAAGTATTCAGGGAGATTGGATAGAAAATGCAAATCAGCCAAACCCAGAACACGCGCGTGTTCTTCAGCTGTTCCTGGCGCCTTTTTTGAATTTTCAAATATTTGAATTTTGTGATTTTTCTTTAATTGATTCAAAAATTAATTTCTCTCTGAGTTTTAATGATTTTGAGTTGAGTCTTTTTTTAATAATTCACAAAAATGTTAAAATATTTTATTTTCCCAAAAAAACCCAAAAATATTATTTATTTCATATAATTGATATTTTTGAAAAGAATTAATATTTTAATTGTTTTTCACATTTTAAATATTTTTTCCACATTGATTTTGCAACTTTTAATGCTTTCTAATTATTTTGTAGGTCAATACTTAATTTTTGAAACATTAATCCAAGATCACAATTTGTTTTCCATATGTTAAACAATTTTGATCATTTTAATTGAATTTTTATTTAATTAAATACATTTTTGAAAACAAATTAGGGTTTTTGGATTAATTCAACCCTTATAAATCATTTTCAAAACACTTTGGGCCTCTAATAGAGTGTAAGACCCAATCCTTTTTTTTTTTACCAAACCATTTTTGGGCCTCAGTGTATTGTATAAGTCCCGATACCGTCAAAAACAAATGGCGCGATCGTTGCCTTTTGAAAAATACCTTTTGGGCCTCTCCTTGAGCTATAAGACCCATTCAAAACTTTTGGGCCTCTAATAGAGTGTAAGACCCAATCCCCTTTTAACCAAAACATTTTGGGCCTCACTTATTGTGTAAGTCCATCTGCGTTAAAAGAAAACCTCGGCGCGATCGCCATTTTAAACGGAAAAATCATCTGGGCCTACCCTCGTGTTATAAGCCCCACTCTTTTTCTTTAAAACTTTTAGGCCTCTTGAAAGAGTGTAAGACCCATCCCTTTGTACAGAAAAACATTTTGGGCCTCAGTCACTTGTATAAGTCCCTCTGTACAAATTCAAACAGTGCGCTCACTGATAAAACCCTGGGCCTCTCCTTGAGCTGTAAGCCCCAAATCTTTCTTTTTCAAAGAACTTTCTCCTTTGATTTTGAATATACTGTTGTTTTAAATCTATCTTTGTTGAACAACTAACCAAACAGCATGGAAGCTCTACAACCGAGTAAGTGGTTATTGCTTTCATTTACTGCTTTCATATACATATAACTGTATTGTGAGGCTGTTTCGCTGTAAGTCTTCTTTCATAAACTCATATCAACTGTGTAATAATAGTATAGATATTTAGAGTTTCCCCGGCAACTACGTCTAGAACTAGGTGACGCCGTTTCGTTTGTTCGTAGAAATAGACAACTAGATCCCCAATAGGATCACCATATACAGTCTTCTCTTCGGCTGTCCTCATTAGGAATTATCAAGAAACTCTATTCCCAGAGATGAATGTATTCTCCGTGAATGGTATCTTTGAGTTTCTTCCAAATTCTCGAACTTTCCTGACTTGATCTATTCCTCGTGAATAGCTTGCCTTGAATTTCTCGGGGTTTGGGGACCCATCAGCTTCCTAAAAGCACCGGCCTCCTCTTGGGCATCGTACAAGGACCCACAGGCTTCCTAAAAGCAACTCCGCCTCCTCTTGGGCTTAGTACAAGGACCTTACGGCTTCTTAGAAGTATTCACAGCCTCCTCTTAGGCTTCGTATAATAATCTCTTCCTCCGGGAATGATGGCCTCTTCTTGGGCTTAGTACAAGGACCGATCGGCTTCTTAAAAGTTTCCAGCCTCCTCTTGGGCTTCGTACAAATTGTCCCGACGACCTCCTAGAGGTATTGGAACAGAACTTAGTCATCTTCATAGAAAAGTCCTTTCATAGAGTCTACTACTGTTTCTCAAAGCATAGTACAAAAAATGACACTCTAGACTTGGACAGTCTAAGATCCTTGAGTCTCCAAGACATTCTCAAGTGACCCCTTCGTTAAATAGGAAGGAAACCCGCAGACTCGGACAGTCTCAATACCCTTTGGATTTTCCGTTTCCTTAAAGAACAGGAATAACCCGGATCCTTGAATCAAATCCATGAGTACAGTGTTACTCATATAAGAACTGATTTTCTCTTTAAAATCAGTATACTGGACCTGTCACTCAACTGAAACAGTAACCATAGCCTCCCTCTTGGGCTTTGTACAATGATCCTCCCCAGCGGAGTCAAACAACGTTTAGCCTCTCTCTCGGGCTTTGTACGAGACACAGAAGAGACTCCCTCGTTGAGCCAATCACCCCTTTCGCCTCTATCTCAGGCTTTATACGAGATACAAAAAGGTTCTTATTGAGCCAAACAAACAACATCCTCCATCTCAGGCTTCGTACGAGATACAAAAAAAACTCTCTTGTTGAGTCAAATAGCCTCCATCTCGGGCTTTATACGAGATACCAAAAGATTCCCTCGTTGAGTCAAACCCTTTTAGCCTCTCTCTCAAGCTTTGTACGAGACACATATTTGCCTCCTCTTAGGCTTTGTATAAGAAAACCACTGGTTGATCCAATCAACCTTTTAGCATCAAAGCTGTGCCTCGTTCACAGTACACAAACATTAACAACTCCTTCCCCTTCCATCTAATCGTTGTAAGCGGCAAGCCTCTGGATCATCTACATCCATGCCACTGTCCCTCTTTTAGCATGAGAAATTCCTAAGGAAAGATAGCATTGCTCTACACTGAGTTAAAGTCTTCTCCTTCAGGTTAAAAATCCCCTATAAAGGAAATTATGGCATTGTCGGATTCACACATCCCGGTTAAAGTAATTCTCCTTTATAAACAGTTGTGACATACAACCCCCTCTTTAGAGATGACAAATTCTCTCTAAAGTCAACACCCTTTTAGCTTCACATCTTGGGCTTTGAACAAGATACCAACTACCTTCAGCTTCACATCTTGGGCTTTGAACAAGATACAAACCACCTTTTGCTTCACGTCTTGGGCTTTGAACAAGACACCAAAACAACCATTTCCTCCCATAGAATAGGAGGAACTACGAACGCTCTGATTTCCCTGTTTCGGTAAACGGGAATACGTAGGCATAAGATTGAAAGAAAAATCTTAGCGAGCACACTAAACAAAAACCCAAAATCCCATACTCTTATGTATCTATCAAAAGCATCAGTCCTAACATCCTAATCCTTGTTCCCCGCCAGAAACCATTCTGTCAAAATAACACAAGAAAGGTCCCCCCACATTGATAGCATCCGTAACCTAACAGACCACTGTTTAAACTCAGTATGCAAAGCAGGGTTAATTGGAGACATCTATTTCCTTTCCTTATCCAGCTCACAATAGGATAAAAAATGAATCGACCTGTAGTTTAAGCTCAAACCGCAGAGAGCGACCAGCGCTTAAGAACCGCATCCAAAATCGCTCGCTACAATAGGAATGATGCTGCTTTAGCTGCTGCTATGCAAGCTATGGCTCGTGCTGTGCAGGGTGCGCCTAATGCTGCAGGTAACGATGAGTTCAAGAAGAACAAACCGCCTGTCTTCAAGAGAAGATATGATCCTGATGGTGCACAGATATGGCTGAAAGAGATTGAAAGGATTTTCCGAGTGATGGATTGTGCTGAGGATCAGAAGGTGAGACTGGGTACTCACATGCTGCTAGAAGAAGCTGATGATTGGTTGGTTAGTACACGTCATGTGTTGGAAGCTGCAGAAGAGGAAGAAATTACTTGGGAAGTTTTTAGCCGGGAGTTTCTGAGGAGGTATTTTCCTGAAGATGTAAGAGGAAAGAAGGAAATCGAGTTCTTGGAACTGAAACATGGTAATATGTCTGTTGTTGATTATACTGCTAAGTTTGTGGAACTTGTACAGTTTTATCCTCATTATGCCGAAGCGACTGCGGAATTTTCTAAGTGTGTAAAGTTTGAGAACGGATTGCGTCCTGAGATAAAGCAGGCAATCAGTTATCAAAGGATTCGGAGGTTTTCTGATTTGGTGGATTGTTGTAGGATTTATGAGGAGGATAATAAGGCTCGTTCTACTCATTACAAGAGTGTGAGCGAGAGGAAAGGGAAGCAACAGTTTCGTGGTGGTCCGTATGTGACACCAGCTGATAAGGGTAAACAAAGGGGAAATTTTGAGAAAAGGTCAAGTGGAGGAGGAATGTCTGGTCCTCTGAGATGTTATAAATGCGGTGAGTTGGGGCATCGTCAGTTTGAGTGCAGGAAAGATATGAGGAAGTGTACTAATTGTGGGGGTGTAGGACATGTTGCAGTTGATTATGCAAGGAAGAATGTGGTGAAATGTTACAATTGTGGTGAACCTGGTCATATTAGTACGAAGTGTCCGAAACCGAAGCAAGCTCCAGCTAGTGGGAAGGTATTTTCTTTGGCGGGGACTCAGACTTCAAGTGCAGATCGTCCGATCAGAGGTACTTGTTTTATTAATAGTACTCCTTTAGTTGCTATTATTGATACTGGAGCGACTCATTCGTTTATTTCGTCTGAGTGCGCAAAGCGTTTGAATCTTGTGTTGTCTTTGATGGATGGTAAGATGGTTATTGATACTCCAGCAATGGGGTCAGTAACTACTTCTTTGGTTTGTTTGAGTTGTCCTTTGACCATTTATGGTAAAGACTTTGAGATGGATTTGGTGTGTTTGCCGTTGGAGGGTTTAGATGTGGTTCTGGGAATGAATTGTTTGCAATTCAATCGAGTTCATATTGATTGTTATCATAAGTTGGTAAGGTTTCCTTCTCTTGAGGAAGACGAAGACTCGAGTTTCTTATCTACCAAAGAGTTGAAGAGACTTTTGGCGGATGAAGCTCAGTTGTTTGGGTTATTTGCGTCGTTGACTGTGGATAGTCAAGTTTCACTTGATGTGTTTCCTGTTGTGTGTGAATTTCCGGAAGTGTTTCCTGAGGATATTTCAGATTTGCCGCCAGAGAGAGAGGTGGAGTTTTCTATAGATCTAGTTCCTGGTACTAGACCTGTTTCTATGGCACCTTATCGTATGTTAGCATATGAGTTGGTTGAATTAAAGAAACAGTTGAATGAATTGTTGGAGAAGAGGTTTGTGAGACCAAGCGTTTCTCCTTGGGGTGCTCCAGTTTTATTGGTGAAAAAGAAAGATGGCAGTATGCGGTTGTGTATTGATTATCGCCAGTTGAATAAGGTGACGATTAAGAATAAGTATCCTCTTCCAAGGATTGATGATCTGATGGATCAGTTGGTTGGTGCTTGTGTGTTCAGTAAGATTGACTTGAGGTCGGGGTATCATCAGATTAGGGTGAAAGAGGAAGATATTCAGAAGACGACTTTTAAGACACGTTACGGTCATTATGAATATTCTGTGATGCCGTTTGGGGTTTCTAATGCGCCAGGTATGTTCATGGAGTACATGAATCGTATTTTTCACGAGCATTTGGATCGATTTGTTGTTGTGTTTATTGATGACATTTTGATTTATTCTAAGTCTCGGGAGGAGCACGCGGAGCATTTACGTATTGTTTTGCAGGTTTTGAAAGAAAGGAAGCTTTTTGCCAAATTGTCCAAGTGTGAATTCTGGTTGTCGGAGGTGAGTTTTCTTGGGCACGTGATTTCAGGTAATGGTATTTCTGTGGATCAATCTAAAGTAGAAGCAGTTCTACAATGGGAGGCTCCGAGATCTGTTACTGAAATTCGAATCTTTTTGGGATTAGCCGGTTATTATCGAAGGTTCATTGAAGGTTTTTCTAAGGTAGCACTTCCTTTGACCCAGTTGACTTGTAAAGGGCAATCGTTCATTTGGGATATTCGGTGCGAGGAAAGTTTTAATGAGCTGAAGAGAAGATTGACGACATCTCCGATGTTGATTTTACCGAATCCTAATGAACCATTTGTGGTTTATTGTGATGCTTCTTTGATTGGTCTAGGTGGTGTTCTGATGCAAGAAGGTAAGGTCGTGACTTATGCTTCGAGGCAGTTGAGAGTGCATGAGAAGAATTATCCTACTCATGATCTTGAATTAGCGGCTGTGGTTTTTGTGTTGAAGATTTGGAGGCATTATCTCTACGGTGCAAGGTTTGAAGTCTTTAGTGATCATAAAAGTTTAAAATATTTGTTTGATTAGAAAGAGCTGAATATGAGGCAACGTAGATGGTTGGAATTCTTGAAGGACTACGACTTTGGCTTGAATTACCATCCTGGTAAAGCTAATGTGGTAGCCGATGCGTTGAGTCGGAAATCGTTGCATATGTCCGCTTTAATGGTTAAGGAGTGGGAGCTTTTGGAATCGTTTAGAGATTTGAGTTTGGTTTGTGAAGTATCATCGGATAGTGTGAGGCTTGGAATGTTAAAGGTTACTAATGATTTTCTGATGACTGTTAGTGAGAAACAGAAGTTGGATGTGAAATTTGTGGATTTGATGTTGGTTGGAGAAAAAGATACGAATAGTGATTTTCAAGTGGATATTAATGGTGTTTTGAGGTTCCGAGGTAGAATTTGTATTCCTGATGATGCGGAGTTGAAAAAGATGATTTTGGAGGAAGGACACCGGAGTAATTTGAGTATACATCCAGGAGCGAATAAGATGTACCAAGAATTGAAGAATATTTTCTGGTGGTCTGGATTGAAGAGAGACGTGGCTCAGTTTGTTTATGCATGTTTGACTTGTCAGAAATCGAAGGTGGAACATCTGAGGCCTAGTGGTTTGTTGCAACCGTTGGATATTCCTGAGTGGAAGTGCGATAGCATTTCCATGGATTTTGTGACAGGGTTACCGAATACTCAGCGAGGGCATAATGCTATTTGGGTGATTGTTGATAGGCTGACTAAATCGGCTCATTTCATTCCGATTGACATCAGTTTTTCTTTGGAGAGGTTGGCGGAGATTTACATCAGTGTGATTGTGAAGTTGCATGGGGTTCCATTGAGTATTATTTCGGATCGAGATCCTAGATTTACCTCGAGATTTTGGGAGAGTTTACAGAAGGCGTTGGGTTCTAAATTGAGATTGAGTTCGGCTTTTCATCCACAAACGGATGGTCAGACGGAGATGACGATTCAGTCGTTGGAAGATTTGTTGAGGGCTTGTGTTTTGGAGCAAGGTGGTGCGTGGGATGGTTATCTTGCATTGATTGAATTCACGTATAATAACAGTTTCCATTCGAGTATTGGAATGGCACCGTTTGAAGCATTATATGGACGAAGGTGTCGAACACCGTTGTGTTGGCCCGAATCTGGTGAGAGTTCGGTGGTTGGACCAGAGTTGGTGCAACAGACGACGGAGAAAGTGAAGTTTATTTGTGAGAAAATGAAGGCTTCTCAGAGCAGACAAAAGAGTTATCATGATCAGAGACGAAAGGATCTTGAGTTTCAAGAGGGCGATCATGTATTTTTGAGAGTTACACCGGTGACAGGTGTGGGTCGTGCATTGAAGTCGAAGAAACTTACTTCTCGGTTTATTGGTCCTTACCAGATATCCGCGAGAGTGGGTGCTGTGGCTTATCGGGTGGCGTTGCCGCCGAATCTGTCGAATTTGCACGATGTGTTTCATGTTTCACAACTTCGGAAGTATGTTTCGGATCCGTCGCATGTGATTCCGATGGATGAGGTTGAGGTAAGGGAGAACCTTACGGTTGAGGCATTACCAGTTAGGGTTTTGGATCGCGAGGTGAAGCGGTTGAGAGGCAAGGATATTGCACTTGTGAAAGTGGCGTGGGGAGGCGCTGCTGAGGGCAATTTGACTTGGGAGTTGGAGAGTCGGATGCGGGAGTCGTATCCAGAGTTGTTCGTCTCAGGTATATTTTCGAGGACGAAAATTTCTAAGTGGGGGAGAGTTGTAACGCCCCAGTTTTGTCAGTTTTTATTTAATCGAGTCGTATTGATTATTTTATTATTATTTTATTTTATTTTCGACTTTTATCTGAAAATATGTTATTTTTCAATGTTGTGTTATTTTATCGGGTTTTGGGAACGTTTGCGAGATATTTGAGTGTGGGGGTATTTTGGTCATTTCATGATATTTTTCATTAAGTTAGAAAGAATAGAAAATAGAAAGAGAGAAAAATAGAGAGAAAGAAAAAGAGAAGAAGGAAAAAGGGAAGAAAAAGAGGAGAAGAGAAGAAAAGTGAGAAAAACTTGGAAAATCAAAGAAATCAACTTCTAGAATCGATTTAATCGGGTAAGGGTGCGGAACTTAATTATTATATGCTTGTGTATGATTATGTATGTGCGTTTGTGATTGTTATTGGATTGGAATGATAAATATAGTAAAAATCATAAGGTTTAGAAATTGGTAGGAATTGATTTCAAATGTGTTTAAACTTATATTGTTGTGTTCCTTGTTGTTTATACATGTTGGGTATGTATTGTTATACCTCAAATTGGTGTTTTTCTAAGTATTGGATGATGATTTGGAGGGTTTTTGGGTGAAACCCGTAGCAGCAAGTTCTGCGGAATTTTTTCTGGTTTTTCCAGGTCATACGCGTATGGGGCATGTTCATACGCGTATGGGCCTTGGCAATACGCGTAACATGGGGGAGTCTTGGGCCAATACGCGTATGGATTCTCATTTTGCTCGGCCATCTGCCCATTTGCGTATGATACACGTAGCATTTTAGGCAATACGCGTACGGTGTTGGCACTACGCGTATTGGAATTTTAACGTGAATTTTGGGGAAAATGGTCTCTGCCCATACGCGTATGACCTTGGGAAATACGCGTATGGCATGGCGAGGAATTAGGGCAATACGCGTATGGCTCAGGGCAATACACGTATGGCCAGGAGAATGGTAAAATGGGACTTTTCAAAATATCGTTTTCGTTTTTCTTTCGTAACTTGGGTGCCGTTTATCCGATTTTTACATTCTTGGTATCGTTAGAAAGCTATTGAGCTGTACTTTCTTATTATGATGATTTGGAAATTGTTAGCCGATTTAATTATGTCGGGAATTTGGAATTTTGTCGGTTGGTAGACTTTTGTCGTTGTAACTGTGCGTAATTGATGTGTATTATGCAAGGTGCTGTTGTATGATGTAAATGCATGTGTTTAGATGGTGTGGTGATGATTTGTGGCCGTATGGCAATTAAATGCATTGTTTTGGGCTTAAGTGCAAAGTGTGATTTTGTTGATTGAGGTGAATGCATATATGTGTGTATTTGAATGTCATGAGTCCTTGTATGCCAAGCATCATGATATGCATTGTTGTGACGTCCTGAGTGACGGTTTGATTCCAGAGGGAATCTGCTATAACATCGTGAGCCTTAAAAATAAGAGGTATGAATAACCTTAAAAATAAGAGGACCGAAAGCGATGGTTATAGACGATCGTGTGCCCATGTGGGGTGTGAGCGATCAGGTCGTGTGCCCGTGTGGGGTGTGAGCAATCCATAAACGTCGTGTGCCCGTGTGGGGTGTGAGCGACGCGGGACATCGTATGCCCGACGGGGAGTTACAGTGATGTAACGAGCGATGATTCCAGCAGAGTTCCTGAGTGAACTAGTGATGAGAAACATTGGAAGTCGGTACCGCATGTGCATATGCATAAGAGTCATTGTGTCGGTCTCTTGCATTTGCATAAATCATTAATGGTTGATTATGTGTGGAATTGTGGATAAATGGATATATGGATATGTGTTGGTGATACTTGTATTGTGCATGGTTAGTATACCTTGGTGATGGAAATATGAATTATACATTGTGTTGTCTTGTGTTTGAATTATGGTGTGAGTTGTGGTGAGAACTGTATATATGTGTATTTTTGTGTTATATATAATTGTATGCAATGATATTATGATTGGTTTTCTCACCCTTCTGCTGTTTTATAATGCTCTACGAGGCATTGTAGATTAGAGTTGCTGAAGGTCTTTTTGTGAAGCTTAGGACTTCATTCTTTTGTCGGTCGGCTCTGATATGTGACACCGGGTAGTTAGGGAGGCCGTTTGTGATTATTGTGTATTATGTATATGTATCTTTTGGCTTATGCATGTATAACTTGATGTATGACGAACTTTTCATGTGATATATATATATATATATATGATATTCAGTTTTAGATTTTCCGCTTTTATTCTAAAATCTAAAATGTGGGTGTAAGGAACTGAGTTCCTCTGTTGATTGCTACCCCACTGTTGCATATCTTTATGAGCAGGTGTTGTATGATTTGTTTCATTATGATGTGATTCCCCCGTCTATGCCATGATAATTTAAATATACTCTGATGAAATTTTGAATTTTCTTTTACTGCTTTATTTGATTGGGGGTATAGATTGGGGGTGTTACAGCATACAGAAAAAAAACCCAAGCAGAACAGGTATATAAATGTAAAAGCAAGTAAGCAAGTAGATAACAAAAGTAAAAACAAGTTAGGGGAAACCCTCGATGTTATCCCCAGTGAAGTCGCCATTTCTGTCGCGGTGAGAATTAGATATCAAGCTCTTGATTAACTTGAATCGCAAATCATTATTCACCACCGGTCTTTGATTTATCCAAGGGAAGAGAGAAAAATCGAATGTTCCACAGTATTAATGCAAATGCAGAGCTAAGAGTCTAAGGTCCAGGAGTTGGTTATACATAGGGAAGGTGTTAGCATCCTAGATATCTGTAGTACTCTACAGGAATCTCTTGTTAATACTTATGTTATCTATTAATTTTTATCTGTTTGCTAAGGGTGAAAAGGAGATAAGAAGACCTAAAGTTTTATTCCTACGTGTGCTCGACAAGATATCGCATCTTGTACCTACATATCCTGTCGGGAGTGAAATCAGAGCACTTGTAGTTCTTCTCAGAGCTGGGGATAAAAGGGGGTCCATCGTGGACCCCTTGCCTGAAACACAAGGTGGCCGTTTGATTAGAAAAAAAAGTCAAGGGATAACTTTGATCAGAGGCGGGGAACGAGGCACATGGTAAGAAACGTATGCGCACACGCATGGGACCCAGACGGCAATGTAAACAACAACACAAACCTAACCTTCTAATCCTCTCTCCTTCTCTCTTGCTCGGATCTCTCCCCTCTCTAACAACCAGGGCCGTGGAAACCCCAAGCTCAACCAAAACGAAAATATAAAACACCCATTCTCGCATTACCAATCATGATTCCGAAACCCAAATTCACAAACATCACACAAATAACATTTGATTTCAGATTCTACACAAAAAAACTCTAACAGCCATGAAGTGTAAGCTCAAACAATTATCACGTGGATTCTAATCAGCAGAACACAAGGATTGAAACGGTATCAAAAGTCCGAGGAATTTCGAGAAAACTTACCTAACCGGAGCTAGTCCGGCGAGTTCCGACTCCGTCGAAATCATTTAACGGTGTGCGGAGATTCTAGCGACATGGTCCGTGATGGATTCGCGATGGTAAGGCATCCTACGCAACTCCTTTCAAACTGTACGCATCCTTGATCATTTCGTTATTAATTGTTGACGTTGTATGTGATTGAAATTTCTGTGTGAATCTCTGTTCTTCTGCAGCTCGTGTATGTGTAGGTTTTTTCTGATGTGAAAACTATTTTTGTATCTGAATGTGTTGTGTTGTATGTGAGAATTGATTCTGGAGTTTTGTGTGAGTTATTTCTGAACTGGCGTGTATATGTGTGACTCTTGTGAATTTTCTGATTTAGAACTCGTGAATTCTGTGTCTCTTTGTTGGAGTTTTTTGTATGCGTGGTGAATCTTGTCTATATGGGCTGCTGCAACTTGATGAGAGTATGTTGCTACTCAAGAGTGTTTGTATGATTTTTTGCTCTTGTGTGTGTTTGGCTTTTGGAAGGATTGTATAGTGAGGAGCTTGTGCGTGTTTTTCTGATGCTGTGGGTGAATTTTGTTGCCTCTCGTTCTCAATTTCTCTCTTTTGGAATTTGGCGAAACCGTGTGTGTATTGGTGTGAATTCCTGCTTTTTGTGTATGATTTTGTGATGCTAATTTTTTCTGAAATGCGTGTGTCTTCTATTGTCTGCCTTGTGATCCCTTTATATAGGCCTAAATATGAAAATTCTTAAATTTATGTGCGACGATGAGGATTCCTTTTTGGTTTGAGCATGTCAGAACCTCTTTTGGTAAGATTTTGAATCGTGTCAGGAACATGTTTTTAACTTGTTTTGGAAAGTAATAACACTTGTCTTGATCATGTTTATATTGTGTTTCTTCATGATGTTATCACATTGATTATGTGTTTTGGAATTTCGAAAAACTTCCTTCTTGTGATTTGTATGATAAATGCTGAAGATAAATCCTTTTTATCGTGACATGTAGTGAGATGGAACCAAATCCCTTGAGCATTGTATAGTTCTTCTTTTTTCTTCAAGTGTGTGAACTTTGCCTATTAATAATAAGCTTATGAATATTGCAGGTGATAGGAGACCATAGCGAGAGCCGTGCGCAGCTTATGTAGAGGAAGGTAGTTCAAGTTCTAGAATCTCACAATCCATGCTCATATACCTCAAGGCCCAAAACCTTCCCAATCGTTGCAAATAAGTGCAACATCTTTTCGAGCTTAAATAACCTCGGTAGCGGTCATAGATCTTTGACTCGAAGCTTTTTCATTCTCGTGCGCTTTTGAGGAGGCATCGTCTCTTCAGCTTGGAATACTCCTTTGACTTTAAAGTAATACTTATCTTGCCCTTGTAATTACTGTTATGGAAAAAAAGGACGTGCATTTGGAGACAGTTTTAGGAATAGATTTATTACCGCCCATTGTTATCATAGCATGAGTATCGAGTTTTGATGACATATTTCCATTTAAATTGTAGTGCGCCCTTATGGTGTAAATTTTGAACCACCTTTTTTTGTCTTTGCACTTCGTGATTTGAATTTTGCATCTTTGTATACTTTGAACTTTGTAAGGAACCTTAAGTCTTGAAATCATGTGAACTTACAATTCTTGTGTTTTGTAAAGGACTTTTAATCTTGTACATTGGCATGGAATCATTTTGAGTTTGTCTTGTAGAGAATCAATAAACCCCTGAATATTTTTAGAATTGATGAACATCCAACTTGTGAAAGACATTGAATTTGAACATTGAAGCATGAATTTTGTGTTTAAACTTGTGATTATCAATGAATCTTGAAATCAATTTGAGTATGAGTTTCGAAATCAATTAGCTATTATGCTAAACCATTCCTTTGAATTTGTAAAGTGGATGCTTGGATGGTGAATAAGTCATGATCATGCTACTAAACCAGAATTTTGCAAATCTTGATTTTGAACTTGAACACTTGAATTAGCAAATTCTTCATGGTAAAATTTGAATCGTTTCGAGTAACTTTGTATAAAAACCCATGAACTCGAATGTATTTCAACTTGAATCATACAACCTGAAATTCAACTTGCCATAAAACCTTAGTCTGTCTCCACATGACCACATTTAACATCAATGGAAAGAAAAACCTAATCCTCTTTGTGATGCACTGAAACTTCTGAAAAAAATAGCCGGTAGAAAATCATAGGACCCTTTTAATAAGAATCCGTTGATCACGTCTTGAAGCATTTGGCTGAGAGAATGAGTATTATCTCCTCTTGAAATCAATGATCCTGCACAAGCTTGTTAGTCATAATAAACACGCACACAAGACCTCATGTCCTAAAGATGATATGCGAGAAGAAAAGGGATCTTAGGGTCAAAAATTAGGGTGTGACATTGGGGATCCTCGTTTCATTGATCTTGAGGAAGATAAAATATTGAATGCAATATATTCTCTATAGCTTTTGCATTCATTTGTATCTGATATAAAACAAAAAAAAGGTTAGCTAAATAAAATAAATATTTAGTTATATGATTATTTAAGAACACAAACCTTGAACCCATGATACTTTTATGCACTTGCAATCCATCACATAAATCTTTGGCAAAGTAAATACACTCTCACCAACCACATATTAAATAAACCTAATTTTTTTTTGCTCTTGCAATCTATCATAGAGATACTTTTACTTTGTAAAATATCATGGTGCTCTAATTAAACATAGCGATTTTCACAACAACGTTTAGGTTTCTTATGGATTCATTACTATCAAATTTAAATATTTCGAATGCTTTTATTATGAGGGTTTTAGGTTTCACGAGGATTACTAATGACAGTGTCTTGAGCGTTGATAGTTATTAAATGGACGGTAAAGATTTGTTTAAGGACGGTGAAGAAACTAAAAAACATGCTTATATTTTAACCTCGGTTATCACTCAAAACCGTGGTGAATTATGTTTCTTTTTAAATAAAAAATAAAATAAAATATGTTCCATCCCAAGTCACATACCTCTCAGTTTCTGTTTAAAATCGAGGGAAAAACCTTTTTTATTTATTTTTATATTTACATTGTTTACACAAAATATTAAAATAAATTACTTAAACAAATCAAGAGTTTAACAATGGATTCTTGGAGAACAGCCCAAAGGAGTTATCTGTTCCAAACAAGGGAATTTTTTTTATATTTACATTTTTTTCCAGATTTCTGAGAAGTTATTTGTTCCAACCAAGAGAAATTTTTTTCCGTACTTGCAATCCATCCCAGATTATATTGATCAAATGTTTTCTTGGTAAATGCATTCGCATGAAATAGAACATGAAAGAGAAATGGATGATTGTGTTTAGTAATACATTTCCCAATGGTATCGACCGAGGAAATCAATAGATATCTCAATATTTTCTTTGATTGACAACATAGGAATGTTATTACATAAATACAACAACAAGAACAACACCATTATGTGAGATAGATTCCAAGGGAAGAAAAAATGTTTTGTTCAAGATAGAAGAACATTGAAGATTTTTTCTGTCTTGCAGTCCATCCCAAAGAATGATACTTACGAGTTTGGGGCGACTTCATATTAGTAAGGATTAGGATAAAATCTGTTTAACAAGTGCTTTTATAGTAAAGTCTTATTATTTTCTGCCTCAGTTAAATAGAAAACCGAGGGGTTAGAACATTTTGTTTACACTTATAAATAAATAAAATCATAACCTACAATATATGGGAATCGAAGCATGTACTGAGTTGTTTTTTCACCCCGGTGTTATAAAAAGTCGAGGTAATTTATAGTTTTTTATTTTTTTTAAATAATAAAAAATAGTTTACCTTGGGTTTATACCTCTGTTTTCTAATATTTGAGGTGAAAACTTCGTCATAAAAAGCGTTATTTGTTGTAGGGGAGTATGTGTTAATTTGATTAAAAGGAAATGTTTGCACCGGTTGATTAAAGCAAGGAGATTTGATGTGTATCTTCTTTAGGAAACAAAACTAAAAAAAATGAGTAAGAGGTAAGGACTTCAACTCTGTAGGGTGACAATTCTGTGGAATGGAAAGAAAAATGTTATATAGGGAGGTCAGAAGGTATTTTAATCCAGTGGAAGAAGGGCTTTTGTCTTTTGAATTTCAGCTTTTCAGGATAAGGGTTTGTTGGCATAAATATGGAGTGGCATGGAGGGAGCTATTTTATTATTAATGTGTATTATTCTTGCTATTTACATTATAATAGTAAGTTACAGAAGGAGTTGAATGATGTTAAAGACAAGTATTATGTTGGTGACTGGTGTATAGTGGGAGATTTTAACGCCATTAAGAAAGAGGAAGAAAGGAAAGGGTGAGTTTGCAGGAAAATAACAGAGAAATCCTAGAATTTAGACAGTTTAAAGAAATTCTAGATTTGGTGGATGTGTCATATGTTGGGAGTAAATATACTTGGTTTAAACTTAATGGTAATATTATGAACATGTTGGACATGTTTTTTTGTCATGGGCTTTTGTAGAAAAGTGGAATGTGGTGGTCAAGAAGTATGAAAGAGGGATGTTTCAGATCACACTCTTATATGGATTAAAGTCAACAAGTTCATTTTGGAACGTAATCCTTTTAAGGTCTTCAATTGTTGGTATGACCATCTTGACTTTAGGCCTTTTATATAGGATGTGTGGAAGTTAACTAAGGTTCAAGAGAAGTGTGATTTTGTGATGAATGAGAAGTTAAAAATCTTGAAATATAGGTTGAGGAAATGGAATGTGGAAGTGTTTGGAAAAAATTTAATTTGGAAGTGGAAAATCATGTTGTGGAGCTTAATGAATTGGATGATTTGGAAGCTTAAGATGATCAAGTAGTAGTAGGAAATCTTGCTTAAAGGAGAATAAAGACTTTTGGTAAGGTATGACATAACTTGCAACATAAGGAAATCATGTTAAGGCAAAAATCAAGATTTAGGTAGATCATAGAAGTTTCAACTAAAATTTCTTCCATTCAGTGTTGAAGAATAGATTTAGAAGAAATGGTATCATGCTCTCAAATTCTCATGTAAGCGGATAATATCAAATAGAAGACAACAAATGGGAGATCAAAAATTACTTCAAAAGATATTTAGAGAACCTACATCTTATAGACCTACTCTTTAGGGAGTGACATTCAGACATCATAGTGAGTTGGAATGTGAAAAGCTTGAAGAACCTTTCTTCCTTAAAAAAAATCAAAGAGGCATTCTGGTTGAATGAAAGTGATGAAAGCCATGAGCAAAATGGTTTCAACATAGGATTCTTCAAGAAACATTAGCCATGCTTCAAGATGATATTGTCTCATTTTTTATTGAGTTCCATGTAAGTGCTAAGCTCTATAAAGCTATAACATCTAGTTTTCTTACTCTGGTCCCAAAGGTAGACAATCCCCAAGAGATTAGTGAATTTTATCAAAATTTTCTAGTTAGCAGTTTATAAATAATTGTAGCTGAAATTCTGGTATAACAGATCCCAGATGTCCTACATGATGTCGAGACATCTGGTTTGACATAAACAGCAAGGCAATTATAGGCATTTAAAGAAGTTGCTGAAAAGTAAAGTGTACACAGAATTTGTTCACCCAGTTCGGTCTAACAACCTACATCTGGGGGCATACCAAGTCAGGAAGGAAGTCCACTATTAGCAGTATCAAATTACAGACTCAACAAACCAGTTGACAATCCACTAACTTAATCACTACCCAATGACCTTTCTATCTAAGTCCTCCCTAGATAAGAGACTCCATCTCACTCCCAATCATCACAATGATGTCTAGCAGTCAACATCTCAGTCACTGCATCAACAACTTGATTTCCAAAAACTCTCCAAACACATAGAAGACACACTCCTATAGCAATACCTAGACATGACCCTCATGACTAAGAACAATACTTAGAGTTGCTTAACAGCTTCCTCTAAGAACAATAGATCTCTTACCTACAGGCTTAGAGATAAACATGATGACCATCCCACAAAACCGGGTGGTTCATCAACCAACACAGCCCTTATAATTTACATGATGGCTGGCTTAACTTAAACTAGGTTACAATGCTTCTATTTATCATCTTTTTCCCAACTGGATTTGGGCTTTAAATCTCAGCATATTAACTGCTACAAATCTGCAGAAGATTCTGCTACTAAATAGATCTTCAATTTTCAATCAAATCTTCTTTTAAATCTTTAATTAAATCTTCAATTAAATCTTCAATTAAATCTTCATATCTTTTAGACTTAAAAACAGCAACAAGATCTGCTCCAAATCTGATTGCAACTGAATATATCTTTACCAAGATATTCTCCTACAATCTCTCTCTCTTCAGCAGAATATCTCTCCAATAACAGAAACACGTAACCCTAATAAAATAACTCAGACTGATGTTTTATCAACTGATGTCTTAACATCGGGTTTGACATCAGCACAGAATCTGCAACCATTTACAACTTGACACAACCAGAATGTTAGAAACTCATGTTGAAACATCAACCATGACATCCACATTGTTTTACCAAAATTCCAGCCAACTACAAGAACTAACAATCTCCCCCTTTGGCTAATTTTGGCTAAAACACTTTCAGCTTGCAGCGGAAAAACACTTACTAACATTCACAGCACAACCTGAAGCAATACCAACCAGCTGCAACAACTAGTAACTCAGCAGAAAACAAATCCCCCCTCAAAGCAAGAACCATCATACTAGCTGTTCAAACACGATTACTCCCCCTCAAGCCTATACCAACAAAACTAGGCAACACATGGGCTAACTCTCCCCCTTTTTAGCCACAATTGGACACCCTCTGAATCTGACAAGTAACATACTCAGAACAAAATCCAGACTCAATAGCTGAACAAACATTGGGGTAAATGTATACTGCTGATTCAATCCATTGACATCTTGTCTGACACCATGAAACCAGGTCTAAACTGTCAAGTACACCATGAACTTCACTAGTAACACAATGTCACGACATCTTGTCTGACATTACAATCTTGATAAACAACTTCTTCATCAAAAGATCAACTCCCCCTATCTAAGATAACTAGTTCTCCTTTGCAAGAAGAACACCTTAAATGAATGAAAAACATAAGACTCATCTTCATGTCTTCAAGAGCGCATCCTCTGTTCAACACACCTGCTGAACGCATTCACATAATGCTTAATCCCCAAACAATCCAAGTACCACACTAGTACAGATAGAAGTTCTCCCATTATATTTCACAAATGGTGCTCCTTGACCAGTATATCATAACATTTGGAAAATCCAGACATAGTCTTCATTCATCCAGTCAGGAATGCTTCACACAATCATCCATAAGTTCTGAAGCACACACACAATGCCTTCCACTGAACTCTAAATAAACTCCTCTTACACACACCAAGACAAGTGTGACATCTCCCATCAACAAGGACCCTCACAAAGCTCTTCCAAAATTTGTAGAGAAAAATAAATTCTCCCTTACACAACCAAAGTTGTCCTTCAGACTTCTCCTTAGAAGCATGTGCGCATATGATTCAAACAATTAGCTTCACATGGCTAGAACCATTCATGTCCACACCAACATGTCATCCAACAGCCTAATATCATAACATGTTATCTGACATTATATCCTCATAAGATTCAACCAATCTTCACAATCTTGATCATCATGCAATCTTCATAATATATGTACCTTTGCAGCAAAATCCATAGACAAGTACTCCCTCAGTCATGGTTAACTAATGCTCTAGATGAAGATGAACATTTGAGCACACTTGCTGAGCACATGCATTTTGGTACCATTGTCACTTTCTCCAAAGGCAGTCATTCCCTATCATACTCTTCATCTTCAGACTTCCAATTAATCAATACCTGATCTACTTCAGTCTTCTCTACATTCTCCATCCAAGGCAGACCTTCTACTTCATCATTCTCCTGTATGACTATGTAGACGCACCTTAGGCATAATGTATGCACCAAGCATCAGAACCAGAACAAAATCATCCTTCACCAAGGATATTCAACCAGATACTGTCCCAACACAAGTTAGAACATTTGCCACACACCAAGATATCATCACCATGTTTCTTGATATGCTCCACCAACTGGACTTACTATTGCATAGTAATCCAAAGAACTAGAGAATTAAACTCTCATCCACCTTCAAGAAGAATAATCTCCTTGAGTCTTCAACTCATCACCCTTCTTCCCAAGAGTAACTTGTTCCAAGACAATCCTCAATAATAACCAGCTGCCACACTCTGATTATCTTGATTCTTCGAATCCACTTCTGAGATCAACCAAATGCCACAGTTTGATCACCTCATTCATGAATCCTCATATGAAAACAACCAAATGCCACATTTTGACCTTTTTCACGTTTGTCAGAACTCTCACAAAGATATCTTGATCCACTAAGGAAACTTGATCTTCAAGTCACATGTTCCACTTGCTCAAAAGCAAACACACTTAGACTCCATAAGCCATGGTCATGTAACATCTTCTCCTTCCTGCAGCTCCCGCAAACTGCCATGAGAATGATCTTTTTGAAGCATCCTATTGTTCATTCCTGTAGATCACCCTATCATTAGCTGATGTGCCACATCACCAGCTGAGACTCCTGATGTTAAGCTAGATGTCAGAACATTATGTCATCCAACTGTTGAATTCAGCTCTACCTTCTGCCACTCAGAAGAACCTCCTCCCTTTGCAGAAACAGATTTTCATGCTCTCATAGACTTGATTCAACAATCAAGTTTGAGTAGACAACCTCCATCCTACTTAGAAACTCCAAAGACTTCAAACCTACCACATCTGAATCTTTAGAAAATAAGTAGTCCAAGACTACCCCATAGCAATGCTAAAGAAAGTCACTTCCCTTAGTAGAGCCGTCAGTAGAAAGCCAGAGATAACTGCCACTTATCCTTGACCTTCATAACCAGAGAAAACACCATGCTCCAAACCATTTAGATCAGAAATAAACTGATCCAAGCTATAACCATCAAGATTATGATGTCTTCATAGTCTTCCATCTTCATCTTCAACAGCACCACCATCTGGACAAGTCATTCACAATACTTTCTAGGAACAGATGCTAAGCAATAATCCCAGGTCAACACCTAGGCGACTTGTGAGCGAATGTAGAACCCCTCCCATGATTCTCCAAACCTCTGATGAAAAGATGTTACAACAATAGACAGAACATCCTTAATCTTGTCTTTCAAGGATAATCAATTAAATACTTGTGAATTTCACAAATAGCAATTGATCCCTGTGGTTTAACCCTTCTTCAGATTCTAGCATCTTCTTAATCTTCTTCATGACAGACCATTATGACAACCATTCATACCACAAAAGCCTTCCAGGTTAGGTCAGTGTCTTGATATTTTACTCCACCCTGAGCAAAGAACTGAAATGATGTTTCAACATCAGTTCCGACATTAGTCTAAATCACATTAAACATCTCCTATGGATTTGGAGACTACAACCATATTAATCCACACATATCTCTTGTAGGGAACACACGAGAACATATCAACTTCCAAGATCAGACCAACAAAACTGCAGTAACTTGCATAACACACTCTTCCAGAAGCTTCTTCTTATAAGCACAAGGTTCAGACCTATTGTCTAACTTAAGAGTGATAACTGCCATCCTTCTGCATAAACATACCATAGACAATCTGCTACTTCCAATCCTTCAAGCCACAAAACTGAAAGAGCTCATGCAAACACCAATTGACCACAGGCTGATTTACACTGCTACTGCACACAAACTCTTGGATGCATTTTCCCTATAAAATTGTCCTCCGACATTTTAGTTTAAACAAGGATCATTTCCTTCTCTTCTGCTATCAAGATAGCTACCTTTTCTTCAACCAGCTCCAACTGAAATGCTATGACATTATGAACAGCATCTCAAAAATTGTTCAACTTCATAGCTTCAGTGGTCCTTCAAAACAGCTACAATCTAATAGGTCTTTGACTTAGCATTTACCATTAACTGTTGATGTGTAGCGCGATGTCGAGACATTAGAATTGACATATTAAGCTCAACTTCTTTCTTGATGAAACTTCCTCTAGTTCATGATTTTGAAAATCAGAAACATGTATCTTCACAAGAGAATTCATCTTCAGATATACCATAACTACATTTGACATCATAACCAGGAAGATCCTCCTAATTAGGTCACCACAACTAAGCTTAAGAGATAACTTATCAAGATCTTCACTCCCGCATAAAAGATTTGACAGTGATACTCTTTTGCTTTGGCTCCACCCTCTTCTTTCACCATCAAGAAAATTGATAAAGAAGGAATCAATGTTCTGGACAGATTGGTCTTCAATGCCTGATTTGAAATATATTCTTCTTCTAAAAAAAACTGAAACTTCCATGTCATACAATCTTTAATAAGATCCATTCACCTTTTGATCACTTCTTTCCCAAAACAAAGATATGAGATAATCCTCAAGTATCTTTGGCATCTCTAACCAAACGGTTGAAGCTGTCTTGCATAAAATACAACATCATAGAATATCCTGCTGAGGAGACCAAACCCTAATGTCTTTCCAAGAGAATACCTTCCTAGAATCTCACCACCAGAGATACAAGAACCAACCAGGGTTACATCAGATACCATGCAGCGGAACACACAACAACTCCTCAACAACCTTCAGGCACTACTCAATAATCCTTGCACACCATCACCATAAACCAAGTGCCAACAAATCAAACTCACAACCGCAGTTCTCCTGATAACAACAGACAGGTCCAATACATACCCTGTCATGAATAGTCCATCCTTCACTTCAAGGGATCATACAAACAACTATATGAACTGACCAAGTCCATAACTCAGCAAAACTATCTTCCTTGCTCATGAACCAGAAAGTATCTTCCCTAGATCTCATCTAGAAACAGACAGGATGCCTGCTCTGATACCAATTGAAATTCTGGTATAACATATCCCAGATGTCCTACATGATGTCGAGACATCTGGTCTGACATAAACAGCAAGGCAATTATAGGCATTTAAAGAAGTTGCTGAAAAGTAAAGTGCACACAGAATTTGTTCACCCAGTTCGGTCTAACAACCTACATCTGGGGGCATACCAAGCCAGGAAGGAAGTCCACTATTAGTAGTATCAAATTACAGACTCAACAAACCAGTTGACAATCCACTAACTTAATCACTACCCAATGACCCTTCTATCTAAGTCCTCCCTAGATAAGAGACTCCATCTCACTCCCAATCATCGCAATGATGTCTAGCAGTCAACATTTCAGTCACTGCATCAATAGCTTGATTTCCAAAAAATTTTCAAACACATAGAAGACACACTCCTATAAAAATACCTAGACATGACCCTCATGACTAAGAACAATACTTAGAGTTTCTTAACAGCTTCCTCTAAGAACGATACATTTCTTACCTACAGGCTTAGAGATAAACATGATGACCATCCCACAAAACCGGGTGGTTTATCAACCAACACAGCCCTTATAATTTACATGATGGTTGGGTTAACTTAAACTAGGTTACAATGCTTCTATTTATCACCTTTTTCCCAACTGGATTTGGGCTTTAAATCTCAGCATATTAACTGCTACAAATCTGCAGAAGATTCTGCTACTAAATAGATCTTCAATCTTCAATCAAATCTTCATTTAAATCTTCAATTAAATCTTCAATTAAATCTTCAATTAAATCTTCATATCTTTTAGCCTTAAAAACAGCAACAAGATCTGCTCCAAATCTGATTGCAACTGAATATATCTTTACCAAGATATTCGCCTACAATCTCTCTCTCTTCAGCAGAATATCTCTCCAATAACAGAAACACGCAGCCCTAATAAAACAACTCAGAGTGATGTTTTATCAACTGATGTCTTAACATCGGGTTTGACATCAGCACAGAATCTGCAACCATTTACAACTTGACACAACCAGAATGTTAGAAACTCATGTTGAAACATCAACCATGACATCCACATTGTTTTACCAAAATTCTAGCCAACTACAAGAACTAACAATAGCTAAGATTCTTGAAGCCAGATTAAAGATGGTTATTGTAACACCCTAAATCCCTAAACTTATTATAAAATATGTACACGAAAATTTAAGGTGTCACAAACGACAACCCTTCAAAAGCACATCAAATCAATTTAAACTACACAGCAGAAAAACATTTCAAAACAATTTCACGAATAAAGTATTAAAATCCCAAACAAAAAATTCAACATCAACATAAAACATAACGAACTCCCATCCCCGATGTATCACGATCAGAGCACTAAAAACCACTAATGTATGAATAAGCGATAAATAAAAGTGAAAAACAGATCTAAGAAGCCACCTTTCACATACAGCAACAGAGATCACTCTTGAGTATATGCAAGATATCCATGGTGGATAACATGAAGCAAAAGGGGTAAGTGTCGTACCTCGAAAAAAATACGACCTTCGCGATGGGACGCGGAAAAAAAAGTTGTTCGAACAGAGTCGCCACCGAACTTTATTCATTCTAATGAAGGAATAGGAAAATATTGAGAAAACCTTTAAGAGATAAGAACATGGTCATCGTAACCAAGTTCTAGGTTCGGGAGTCAATTACGCAAAGGGAAGGTATTAGCACCCCTCACACCCGTTGTACTCAACGGGAACCTCTTAGTTCTATTTGTGATGAATGTTTACTAATGTTATTTGTTTTCTTCTAAGCGAGTAAGGCGAAAAGTAAGAGAACAGGGTTTTAATTGCTAAAGGGCAAATGAGTGGTTTTTGTTTGGGTGCTCGCCACGGATTGTGGCCCTTGTGCCTACGTATTCTCATTGCAAAATAAGAAATCAGACCATTCATAGTTTGAACTACGGGAAAAGGTTTAGATAGAGAAAAAGAAAAGGTAGAAGGTAGAAATCTAAATGTGGAAAGGAAAAAAAGGTAGAAAAAGGGTGGAAAAACCAAAAGGTAGTAAAAGGTGGAAAAAACAAAAGGTAGCTCGCCATGGATTGGGGCCCTTGTGCCTACGTATCTTCATTCGGACGAGAATGAAGAATCGGAGCATTCGTAGTTCGTAGAACTACAATTTGTTGGTTTGTGCTTTTTAATGAACAAGTGTTTAGATCGCATTTTAACGGTTAAACGTTACTTGTGCTTGCAATGGGAGGCTTAAAGCGTTTGTTTGTGTTCGCGTTAGAACGGACTAAACAAAGTTCTTTGCAAAAGATATTTGAGTTGTGAATAAATTAGTGTGTTAAGGTGAACACGTGTCTAGATCGCATTCTAACGGTAAAACCTGGCCTGCTTACTCGCGGGGATGCTTAAACTCAATTTTTTACGTGTTAGAAAGGATTAGACAAATGTCTTTTTGAGAAAAGATTTGAATTGGATTTGGGTATGTTAAGGGTTTCGATCACATAGGGAGAGAAAGTAAGTTTCGATTGGTTGAGTATTTTAAAGAAGAATGACGATTATTTGATAAGAACGAGACGTGGGCCTCAGAACAAATTAATCGGGGTATTATCGGGATGCTTGATCCCAATGACACCTTTTGCATTTGATTAATTATGAAAATTTGTTTGATGGACAATGAACTTTCCAAAGATTGTTCAAAAGTACCATATGGAATGCTAGACTCCAATGGTCCCTCTTTTGTCCAAGTAATTAGGGCAAGTGTTTTTAGAAACGAAAGACAGAACGAAAAATTACCCAAGGCGTGTGCCTCAAGAGCAATCGTTCAAAAATTCAAGGAATGCGAGACTCCAAGAACTTATTTCTTTCGTAATCTAATTAAGAAAAAAGTTTCGAAAAGGTTAAGTGTTTTGATTTGATTTAAAGAAAATACTCGATGTTGAACGAGGTTTGAATTCGCATGCGAAACGATTGGAGAAAGGAGAACCTGATGGTGTAGATGAAGGTCGATGGCGAGACAAAAGGCACTCTACTTAAAAGTTTTATGGTAGGACTTGTTATATGGATTAAGTGTGCCCGGGTTCCACTTGGCGTTGGACCAAGGGTTTGCGAAAGAGGTGAGGTCGATCGTAGCCTCTAAGGGTGCTCCTAGTAAATGAAACCACAACCAAAGAAAGGTGCATGCGTGTGCATGAGGTTGATGGTGATGCTAAAAAGAAATCGACTTACAAGGGTGTTAAAATAGGCTCAACATTGAATCGAGAATGATTTCATCCATTTTGAAAGTAGTTTGATATGATTGAGTGTTTTGAAGTTTATTGAGAAAAATGCCACTTGATGTTGGATCAAGGGTTTTATTAAGAAAGTACCACTTGACGTTGGATCAAGGATTTTATCATTTTTGAAAGATTAATTTTAATGGTTATTTCGTCTTTTTGAATTAACAATCATGCATTAACTAAAAAAATGAAACAATAATAATAAAATAATAATAATAATAAAAGGGAGAGGTGAATTATTAATACATAAGTAAAAATAAATGACATGAGAGAAATGATAAAATGAGGATGATGCATTATCAACACAAGGTGTAAAGTAAAACAAAATAAAGTATAAAAAGAAAGTAATAAAAGGAGTACTAATTAATTAATTATATGAATTAAAAAAGTTAAATAAAAATATTTTTGTGTTTTTAAATATGTGAGCAATTTAAAACTAATAGGTGCATGAAAAGAATAAAATTGAAATCGAAAATAAAATAACTAAACAAAATAAGTAAAACAAGAAAAGAAACAAAAATAAGAAGCAGTGGGGTGCTAAGCCAAATAGCGTGTAAAAAGCGAAACAGAAGAAAAATAAAGGCCCAAAGGGTGCCTGGGCCCAGCTGGGAGCCGAACAAAAAAAGCAGTGGACACGTGTTAGGCTACGATTGAATCTGGAAATTGCTTATGAACATCAACAGATGTTCATCTTCTTTTGGCCATAACTTGCTCAATTTTTCATGGAATCAAGCAAATGAATAATGAAAATTCATCTACTCGATCTCGCAAACAACATGGAATGCTCAGAAATAAAAAAACAAAAAAAAAAAACAAAAATTAAAAACCCATTTCATCACTTTTGCTTATAGAGATTCAATAACACTTTTCAACTCTTGATTTAAAATCAATTGAGTTTCCATGCAAAATGGTGATGATTAAGATACTAATTAAGTAAAGTAAAAGTGAAAGAGCAATAGAATTAAATAAATAACAAGCATATGAGCCATTAAACAATAACAAATTACTTTTGCTTATGAGGTTCAAGAACCCTTTTTAACTCTTAATTTAAAATCAATTGAGCTTCCATGCAAAATGGTGATGAATAAAGCAAGAGTAAAGATGTTATATAATTAAACAAAGAACAAGCATAAAAGTCTACCTATTCAATAAAATGAAAGAAATGATTTGAGAGAAAATGAAGAGAGTTTTGGCTTAGTTTAGTGAATGATTTGTGGTGAGATTTATGAATGAGAATAGCTTTATTTATAGGCTCTAAAAAGGGTTGTTTAGGAATCATGCAAAGAGTGTGAGTGGCTTCTAGAAACTTATTTAATTAAATAATGAATAATGATGTAATATATGCATGGAATAATGATGTAATATATATATATATATATATATATATATATATATATATATATATATATATATATATATATATATATATATATATATGCATAGAATAATGATGTAACAAATAAGAGATATTTTGCACCTTCTAGAAACATTAATTTTTATTTTATGATGCATAAAAATGCTTAACAAAATCCAAATGAATATTTCGAGGATAAATCAAATGATCATGAATTTACTTATTTTTAAAATGCATAAAAATGCAATTTTAGTCAAATTCTTCAACATGTAAAATGTTGATTTTATGTTGACTTTTTTTACTATATATCCACATATGCATGATTATGGTGACTTTATTTGATGATAAAAATGCATATGGCTAAAAAATATGAAACTTAATAAATGGGCATGTATCAGAGGAGTTTATAAATGCCCGGACAAAATCAGGGTGTGACAGTAAGAAACAACATTCAATATAAACAGTGTAAAGAAAGCAAAAGCAGATAACATACAACATTTTATACATTTAGTATACAATAAAAAACAACATAGTCTCACACCCATTCATAATAACATGTACATATATGTATATGAAATGAGACTCACTGCACAATGTGACACTTATGCATGTGGTACCTTTATGGATAACACATGTCCATCTCTATCTTGCATCACCAACATAGGACCAGAGCAAACCAAATTGTTACTATCACTATCAGTAACGCTTCATCGATTCCTATATGGAACCAACTACTTACTCTTGAAACCCCACCAAAGGACCCGAGCACACCAAAACTGGACCTAAGCCTGTACACCATGACGCATGACTCCTAGCAATATGCATTATCACCAAAAGAATCAACAAAATTATCACCATGCATTTATCACCATTGTGCACAAAGTCATTCTCAATACGCAATAATTAAAAAATATTACGCCAATTACCAAATAACATCAAACAACATCACCTTATCAAATGCATATTCACTAGCATCCAATCATATTAACTCATTATGTCATAACCTTATCATTAAGTAAACACAACGATTCGTTATTGGATCAAACATGTCATCACCTCATCATTAAGTAAACACAACTATTCACTATTGGATCATACATGTCATCACTTACATTCTTACAGTAGACACATGAATACGAATCAATTGTTTCATCAAGCACTACCACGAGGTAGGTTTGTGTGTTAGTTTTCCATCGCTTCAAACAATACCTCATTTGGACCTATAGAACTAAAGTTACGGCCAAAATTGTCGGACAATGCAACAAAAATCAAAACAGAATTTTTTACAAGTTGACCTACTACAATCAATTGCCATAGGATGACAATCGATTTTCACCAAGTTCCTTTTGATTCTGACGTTTCAAAAAATGGATTTAAAAGCCAAACAATCGATTAATTCATTGTGACAATCGATTGTCACATTATTATTTTTTTAAAAATATACACTAGTACAATCGATTGTCATAGGGTGACAATCGATTATAACTGATAATTTTTCTAAAAAAACAATTTTCACATACGTTCTTCATCCCCTTCATCCATAAACCTCCATACATGATTCCAACCAATTTTTCCAAAATCAAATAACCCAGAATATGAATTTAACAGTAAATCATATTATCACAACCATTAACATATTACAAGACTTATAGTCATCATGATTCATAGCAATTTATCATGAAATTGCATAAATAATTCATCAACAATCATATTACCAATCCAAACACTCAAACATTCATCAATGGAAAAAATCATATATGTACAATGATGTAGATTTAAACATAATTTCAGTCACAAAATCCCATGTATAAACACAACCAATCATCAATTTCCAAATTTCTAACACAACAATTCATCAAAACAAAATCATAAAACCCTAATGAGAGCAAGAACTTATCTTCTCTACCCTATCATGCAATACATCCATAGTGAAAACCCTTTCTCCTCCCTTACCTTAGTTGTTCCAGCAAAAACAGCAAATTAAGCAGCTCCTCTATAATCTCTCTCTCAAACCCTAGTTTTCCCTTCCAATGTTCTTGTTTCTCTAAGCCTCATTGTTTTTACGTACTGACAAAAAGTTCTCCCCAAATTTAATTTCTCTAACTTTTAGAATATATATAATATTCTAATTATCTTTGCATAATTATTATTATTGCCCAACCAATTTTCAGCTTCTCTTGTTTTACCACATACTTCCCTCTAATCACATAATTGGCCCAATTCCTCATATTTAAAAATTTCTCAATTTATTTATAATATTAATTAAAATACTAATATTCTATTTATTTTCTAATTATTCTACTAAGCCCCAACATTCTCACAACACCCTAACATTACCATTACACCCCAACAACACCTATAAGCACCAAATTTAATTTAAAGACACACCAAACACCAAATACTTAAATAAAAATATATATAATTCAATTAAATTAATTAATCAAATTTTGGGTGTTACAACTCTCCCCACTTAGAGAATCACTGCCCTCGAAAATTACCTAAAAGATATAGAGTCGGGTACGACTCTCTAATCTTACTCTCCAACTCCCAAGTTATGCTTCCACCAGCTGGTCCTCCCCACACTACCTTCAACAAGACAATCTCCTTACCACACAACTGCTTCACTTTCAATCCTCTATCCGTATGGGTGATGCCTCGACAGTAAGGTTCTCTCTCACTTGTACATCATCCTCTTGGATCACATGACACGAATCTGGAACGTATCTCCTCAACTGAGACACATGAAACACATTATGAAGATTAGTAAGCGACGGTGGCAAGGAAATCTGATAGGTTACCTCTTCTATCCTCTATAAGATTTTCTATGGATAAAAAAATCGTGGCGTGAGCTTTGAGACTTCAAAGCTCGACCAACTCCAGTTACCAGAGTAACTCTCAAAAAATAAATCAGTCCCCTCTTGGAACTCAAGTGCATTCCTCCTTTTATCATTGTAGCTCTTCTAGTGACTATACGAAGCCTTCATCTTATCTTGGATCATCTTGATCATCTCAAAAGTTTGTTAAACAATCTCGGGTCCATTCACCGCACTCTCACTTTATTCATACCAACACATAGGTGTCCTACACCTCCTACCATACAATGCCTCAAACGGGGCCATCCCAATACTTGAATGGAAACTATTATTGTATATGAACTCAATTAACAACGAGTAGTTATCCTAAACACCTCCTTGTTCTAGCACAGAAGCCTTAAACAGATCCTCAAAGGATTGAATAGTTCTCTCCATCTGACCGTCCGTCTGTCAATGATAAGCAGAAGTTAACTTCAACTTAGTACCCAACGCCTCTTGCAAACTCTTCCAAAACATCAACGTAAATCTCGAATCTCTATTAAAAATAATGATCGACGGAATACCATGCAGGCTAACAATCTTCTAAATATACAACCCGACTAATTTCTGCAAAGGATAACTGATCTTAATCGGTATGAGATGAGATGATTTAGTTAGTCTGTCAACAATAACCAAATTGAATCACATCCATTCATTGTCTTCGGTAAACTCGTCATAAAATCCACGGAAATGATGTCCCACTTCCGCTCAAGAATACTCAACGGTTGTATCAGACGCAATGGCTTCTGATGTTCAATCTTCGACTTCTGATAAGTCAAACAAGCATAAACAAACTACACTACTTCCTTCTTCATTCCTGGCTACCAAAACATTTTATTCAATTCTTGATACATTTTAGTGGAACCGGGATGAATACTCAGACCACTTTTATGACCTTCCTCAAGAATACTCTTCTTGAGCTCTGGCAATTTCGGTACATAAACCCTGTCTCTGAACCTCATCCAACCATTCTCATCGACTATGAAATCACCTTCTTTAACTTGGTTGATTAACACTAGTCGGTCAACCAATCCCAAATCGAATTTTTGACCTTCTATATTTTCTTCAAGGATATCACTGGCCAACTTCAACATACCCAACTTCACACTGTTAGGATTTTCTTCACATACCAAACTCATGTTGTAGTGTGCGATTTTTGTTGGTGACACGACCACCTTACCACAATGGTTGGAATTGGGTGCTACTTTCTGATTTCTTATTTATCCTATGAAGCTGGAAAGGAAAGGGAAGCTATCTAAAACTAACCTTACACGTAAATGTTTTCTTTAACAAATGCTATGAGATTGGGGGGGGGGGGGTCTAGGGTCAGGTTATACAAAGGGGAGTTGTTAATTACCCAGCGTATATATGGTTATCCATAGATCGTTTAGAATGTTCAACTGTTATCTACTTACTGGTGTTTATCTGTTATAAATTGGGAAAGTTTCTCCTTTGGGAATGTTGAGAGAGTGTTTTTGTTGTTTTCGGGTTTTTTCGATGTTTTTGGTAAGGTATTGGACCTAAAGTTTTTGTTATGTGTGCTCGCTAAGATTTTGTAATCTTATGCCTACATATTACCGTTTAAAGAAAAACAGGGAAATCAGAGCAATCGTAGTTCCTCCTATTCTATGGGAGGAAAACAGATGTTTGGTGTCTTGTTCAAAGCCCAAGATTGAA
The DNA here is from genome assembly GCA_022829125.1 of Lathyrus tuberosus. Lineage (NCBI taxonomy): Eukaryota > Viridiplantae > Streptophyta > Magnoliopsida > Fabales > Fabaceae > Lathyrus > Lathyrus tuberosus. Next base: position 17,773,569 of record JALAZF010000040.1, read on the forward strand.
GCTAGATGAGTATTTGTGTCTTGTTCAAAGCCCAAGATTGAAGCTAAAAGGTTTGACTGAGAGAGAATTTTTCATCTAAAGGGAGATATCTCATATGTTCATCACAAAAGTTAAGAAATTGATTATAAGGGGGAATTACTTTAACTGGAATGTATGGAATCCAGAAATGCCATAATTTCCTTTACAAGGGAGATGTCTTGAAGGATGAAACTTTAACTCAATGTTGAGTGTAACGCCCCGATTTGTTTAATTGTATTTACTTATTTCATTTATGTGAATTTTGTGAAATGTGTGAAATTATTGTATTTTACCTGCTAATTGAATTAATTGGTTAATTTCCCTGATAGATAAAATATTTGCAATAAATTATAATTTCTTTTCAACTTTTATTTCCCGAAATATATTCATCGCTGTTTATGATTTACGCGTTTTGAGAGCGTTTGCGAGATATTTGAGAGTAGGGGTATTTTGGTCTTTTGGCTTGGTTAGTTATGTTTTTCTTAAAATAGAAAGTGGAGAGAAAAAGAGAGAAAAGAAAAGGGAAAAGAAGAGAAAGAAAAGGAGAAGAAAGAAAGAGAGAATGGGAGAAAGAGGAAAATCGATAATTCATCCATTTCAAGCACGATTAATCGGGTAAGGGTGAGAAGTTTCAATTATATCTTGCTTGTTTATGTATATGTGTTGTTTATGTATGTGTTTTAGTTGTCTTTACAATGTTTTCCTTATTGATAAATTGATGAACCATTGTCAGAAATTGATATAAATCACGTTGTATGATTACCCTGTGTTTAGGAACAATTGTTGGTACTTGTTTTGCTGTTAAAAATGGATTTGGGGATGAAAAATGGGATTTTTGGGGGAAAATTCGCAGAAAATTATGCAGGAAAAATTATGGGTTTTCGCTGCCCATACGCGTATCAGGCAAGGCAATACGCGTATTGGGTTGGGCAATACGCGTATGGCAAGGAAGGAATGTGGGCAATACGCGTATGGGAGTGGGCAATACGCGTATGGAGTGAGGCAATACGCGTATTGGATTTTTAATGGAACTTTTGGGGAAAATCAGTCTCTTCCCATACGCGTATCACTTTGGGCAATACGCGTATGGATAGGCGAGGGAGCAAGGCAATACGTGTATGGCTCAGGACAATACGCGTATGGCCAGCAGGGGTGCAAAATGTTGTCTTTTCGCGATTCCTTTTCTTTTTACTTCCGTAACTTGTGTTCCGATTATCCGTTTTGAACATTCTTGGTATCGTTGGAAAGCTATTGAGATGTTCTTTCTTATTTAAATGGTTATGAGATTGTTGGCCGATTTAATTATGTCACGAATTTGAAATTGTGTCGTTTTGTCGATTTTTACTGTTATAATTGTGTGTAATTGATGTGTTATCATGCAATGTGCGTTTGATATATATCGTATGACTTGTGTGATGTTATATGATGTAAATGCATGTGACGAAATGTTGTGATGATGGGTTATGGCCTAAGGGCAAGAAAATGCATTGTGTGGTGTTTGATTGTATATGCATGATTATGGGTGTATATGTGAAGATGCATTTGATTGTCATGAGTCCTTGTATGCCAAGCATCATGATATGCATCTTGTGATGTCGTGTGCCCTAGTGGGTGTGAGCGACGAAACGGTTCCAGAGGGAATCCGCTATAACATCGTGTGCCTTATACAAAGAGGTGTGAGCGATGATTATAGATGATCGCGTGCCTTATACAAAGAGGTGTGAGCGATCGGGTCGTGTGCCTTATACAAAGAGGTGTGAGCGATCCATAAACGTCGTGTGCCTTATACAAAGAGGTGTGAGCGACGGGGAACATTGTTTGCCCGACGGGGAGTTACATTAAGTAACAAGCGATGGTTCCAATAGTTCCTGAGTGAACTAGTGATGAGATTGATGGATGGATGGTACCGCATATGCATTGCATAGAGTCGCTGTGTCAGTTTTTGTGCATTTGTATAAATCATGAATGGATTGATTATGTGTGAGAATCATGAATGGATTGATTATGTGTGGAAATTGTGAATTGATTGACGATGTGTTGAGCTTGTGATAGCATTGGTGATTTGATATGCATTTGTGAAAATGCATTGGTTGTGGATAATATGTTTTATGTTTAGACATATGCTATGTGATGTGGTGGTGTGTTTTCACATGTTATAACGTTGGTATGCCTTATGTGCAAATATGTGAGTATGTTGGATAATTGATATATGCTATGTTGTTGGATTATTAAATATATGTTATGTATATGTGGCATGCTATATGTATTAGTATGTGATGCTTGTGGTGAGAATAACTATGCATGTGAATTTATATGTGTTGGCATATTATTATACAATCTTGGTTTAGTTGTTATTTTTCACCCTTCTGCTGTGGTTTGTTGCTCTATGAGGCAATTGCAGATTAGTAGTCTTGGAGGCTTTTGTGAAGATTAGTTCCTCATCCTTTTGTTGGTCTGTCTGCTCTGATACGTAACACGGGAGTCGGGGAACGCTGTAGATATATATGTATACATTTATTGAATATATTTTGTATTACTTTTGTATGTATATTTTGATGTTATAAAACGATTCATTTTGCAAACCAAGACAGTTATGGATCTTTCCGCTTTATTCCATAATTGAACTTTCCTTTTATATGGAAAAAGTTTCCCTTTTAGGTTTGTTCCATTTTGTGTTATGTATCAAAATTTATGAGCAGGAATTGTGTTTTCTTTATATTGTTGTGACATCCTTATTTCTGTCGGAAAAATAAATTTTTATTTTTACTCTGATTTAATCATGTATTATTTATTCGCGATGGGAATTGGGTTGTTACAAAGTGGTATCAGAGCAGGTCGGTCCGTCCGGCCAAGTTGTTGAGTCAGTTGGTGTGACAGTTGAATACTGTCGATGTTGTTTGTTCCTTAGTATGTGATATGTGTGTGAGACACTGTCAGTACTTTCTGGTTGTTCTATTCCGTTGTCTGCAGGAGTTAGAATGAGATAAGTGGGGGAGAAGCTGGTACTTCTCCATGTTGCTTCAGGTGTGGAGCGCTGGCTCAGTGTGTTGTGAATTGCAAGATTGTAAGTGTTGTTGGACAGTGTGGTTCCCGGTTCCAGAAGGGATGCGGAGGTAAGGCTTATGTCAACTAAGGATTTGTGCCTTAGGTAGTTTTGTGCACAGGATGTAAGGAATGCTATTATAGTTTGGTAAAGACAGTTTATGCCCCATCATGATTGTCGGCTGTCTATTGACATATTGAGGAACTGATCACCCTTAATCTCTTATTGATAGTAGACGGGAATTATGTTGGATGGAATATACGTGTCTTTCCGGATTTGATAGTATGTGTAATGAATTGTTTGGAATTAAGAAAATGGTTACAAATTATTTTGATGAGTCGATGAAGATCCTCATATCGGAAGATGAGACGGATTAGAGGTTTTGATATGTTGGTCAAGTTGGGAAGTCATTGAGAGAGAATGATTGGGTTTTATTTAAGGGCTGCTTCTCAGAGAGTGGAGATTGAACTTAATTAGACGAAGGTGAATAGTTGAGGTTTCTATCTGCTAAGTAAGTAGAAAACTCTTGGTAGATGGGACTAAGATATGCGTTTTGTCTGTGATGGTAGTGTTCTGGAAATTGGCAGGAAGTCACAGTGATGGGTCGTCAGTTGTGCATGGTTTCAGATGTGTTTTGGATGGAACATTAGTTTGTCGTCTTAGAGAGCTCTAGTATTGTTAGTAACAAAAAGGAAGGATGATTTAACGGAATAACAAGCATGATGTGTATAATGGTATTGAGACTATGGGAAGCAAACTTAGAGTTCTGGTGAGGTTTGGAGTCTTTGGAGTTTTAGAGCATTAATGGAAATCTTGAGAAAACCCTAGGTGGGGATGTAAAATTTGAGAGTTCTTTTCGGTGGTTACTACATGTTAGGATTTATGAGAATTTGGACTGTCAAGAGAAGAAATTGTGTATGGATTACTAACAGTCAAATAAGGTGACGATTGAGAATAAGTGTCCACTTTCATGAACAGATGACTGAAATGGTTTGGTTGAGTTTGAGTGAAATTACAATTGTTTGGAATGTTTGGTAAGAGTGGTGAATTGTGTGAGTTGAGGCTTTGATCGATTTCATGTGACTGGTTATGTTTGTTATCATCGGGATAGGCTGTTATTTACTCGGTTAAGCTTGTATGTGAGTAACCAGTTACCCAGTGAAAAGTTTTGGCAAAAGCTTTAAGGATTATATCTTTTGGAATTCGGTTGGGCATGATAACGTACAGTGATGGTATTTGGTGTTAGTAATGTGTCTGTAATGTCTGTGGAGTATAGGAACCGTATCTTCCATATTTACTTGGATAAATTCATAATGGCTTTGATTGAGGATATTCAGATCGGTTATAAACTCAGAGGAAGGACAGGTAGAGTGTTTGGGATTTGAATTACAAGTGTGGAAAAGAGACGAAGTTTTATGCTAAGTTATTCAAGTGAGAATTTGGGTTGAAAAAGGTTAGTTCTTGGATATGTTATTTCAGATAAGAGTATGGTTAATGGATCCATCGGAAGTAGATGCAGTTCTACAATGAGAGGCTCCGGAGTTGGTTAAGGAGATTAGAAACTTTTGGGCTCAGTTGGTTGTTACCGCAGGCTATGGGAGACTTTGCTAAGTTTGTACTTCTGTTATCTCAGTTGACTTGCAAAGGGTGAGTCGTTTGTTTGGTTGTTCGTTGTGAGTAAGTTTCGGTGAGCTGAAGTAGAATTTGTCTATGGCTCCAGTTTTGATTATGGGTGATCCTAATAAACCGTTTGTGAGGTATTGGGATGCGTCTTTGATGAGTTTAGTCAGTGTGTTAATGCAAGAGGGTAAAGTCGTGGCTTATGCTTTACGACCATTGAGGATTCATAAAAGGGTCTATACTATTCTGAATTTGGATTTGGTTGCGGTTGTATTGTGTTGGAATATATGGAGGTTGTATCTTTATGGTTTTAGGTTCGAAGTGTTTAGTAATCACAAGAATATTGAGTACTTGTTTGGTCTGAAGGAATAGAGTATGAGCCAACGAGGATGGTTAGAATTCGGGACGAGTTATTAATTTGGCTTGGATTATCCTTCGGGAAAAGCGAATGTTGTGCCTGATGAGTTAAGTCGAAAGTTTTTATGCATGTCTGTGTTGATGGTCAGGGAGTTAAAATGATTTGAGCAGTTCCGAGACTTGTGTCTGGTGTGTGAGATAACACAGTAGAGTGTGAGGTTGGGTATATTAAAAGTGAACAGTGATTTTTGGCAAATATGAGAAAGAGTTAGACTTTGGACGTGAGATTGGTAGTTTTGATTGTTACGAGTAATCAGAGTGCGCAGCGGAAGCGTGATGTGGCACATTTTGTATTTACGTGTGGGACTTGTAATAGTTCATAGGTTGAACATTGGGAACATGTAGGAGTGATGAGACTATTGGACGTTTCAGAATGGAAGTGTTAGGTGAAATGTTTAAATATTATTCATGGGCTACTATGTAGATGGACATTTTGGTTGTATGTTCAATTGGTAAATCGTAGCATTGTTGTAAAATTGTAGTGTGACAAGGATGTTGGTATTGTGGTTGTGTAGAGGTTGTGAAGCGGTGTTCTGTCTTGGAACCTTATGTTCTTGTTTGTGTTGTTGCCCCGTTCCTATCGTGTTGGGTCGAGTGCGAGTAGCTAATTCCTTGTGGTGAATTAGAGGAGTGTTACCTACGGTGATGGTAACGATCTTGTTGTGTTTCGGTTCAAGAGTGAACATGTGTGTTCGTAACTTGGGTATTCTTTGAGTTGTGAGTTGGTCGTCAAGTGCATTGTATGGGCTTTTCATCTTGTCGTTGTAGTTGTCGCCGTTGGCGGGTCGTGGTCGTAGTTGCGGTTAGCAAGGTGGTTTGTCAGTTGTGTTATTCGTGGTGTGTCTTTGGTTGGCATATTGGTTTGTTAGTCAGATGCGAGAGTCGTATCCGGAGTTGTTCGTATCGGTTATATTTTCGAGGACAAAAATTTCTAAGTGGGGGAGAGTTGTAACACCCCGATTTGTTTAATTGTATTTACTTATTTCATTTATGTGAATTTTGTGAAATGTGTGAAATTATTGTATTTTACCTGCTAATTGAATTAATTGGTTAATTTCCCTGATAGGTAAAATATTTGCAATAAATTATAATTTCTTTTCAACTTTTATTTCCCGAAATATATTTCATCGCTGTTTATGATTTATCGCGTTTTGAGAGCGTTTGCGAGATATTTGAGAGTAGGGGTATTTTGGTCTTTTGGCTTGGTTAGTTATGTTTTTCTTAAAATAGAAAGTGGAAAGAAAAAGAGAGAAAAGAAAAGGGAAAAGAAGAGAAAGAAAAGGATAAGAAAGAAAGAGAGAAGGGGAGAAAGAGGAAAATCGATAATTCATCCATTTCAAGCACGATTAATCGGGTAAGGGTGAGAAGTTTCAATTATATCATGCTTGTGTATGTATATGTGTTGTTTATGCATGTGTTTTGGTTGTTTTTACAATGTTTTCCTTATTGATAAATTGATGAACCATTGTCAGAAATCGATATAAATCGCGTTGTATGATTACCCTGTGTTTAGGAATAATTAATGGTACTTGTTTTGCTGTTAAAAATGGATTTGGGGATGAAAAATGGGATTTTTGGGGGAAAATTCGCAGAAAAATTATGCAGGAAAAATTCTGGGCTTTCGCTGCCCATACGCGTATCAGGCAAGGAAATACGCGTATTGGGTTGTGCAATACGCGTATGGCAAGGAAGGAATGTGGGCAATACGCGTATGGGAGTGGGCAATACGCGTATTGAGTGAGGCAATACCCGTATTGGATTTTTAATGGAACTTTTAAGGAAAATCTGTCTCTACCCATACGCGTATCACTTTGGGCAATACGCGTATGGATGGACGAGGGAGCAAGGCAATACGCGTATGGCTCAGGGCAATACGCGTATGGCAAGCAGGGGGGCAAAATGTTGTCTTTTTGTGATTCCTTTTCTTTTTACTTCCGTAACTTGTGTTCTGATTATCCGTTTTGAACATTCTTGGTATCGTTGGAAAGCTATTGAGATGGTCTTTCATATTAAAATTGTTTTGAGATTGTTGGCCGATTTAATTATGTTGGGAATTTGGAATTGTGTCGTTTTGTCAACTTTTACTATTATAATTGTGTGTAATTGATGTGTTATCATGCAATGTGCCTTTGATATATATCGTATGACTTGTGTGATGTTATATGATGTAAATGCATGTGACGAAATGCTGTGATGATGGGTTATGGCCTAAGGGCAAGAAAATGCATTGTGTGGTGTTTGATTGTATATGCATGATTATGGGTGTATATGTGAAGATGCATTTGATTGTCATGAGTCCTTGTATGCCAAGCATCATGATATGCATCTTGTGATGTCGTGTGCCCTAGTGGGTGTGAGCGACGAAACGGTTCCAGAGGGAATCCGCTATAACATCGTGTGCCTTATACAAAGAGGTGTGAGCGATGATTATAGACGATCGTGTGCCTTATACAAAGAGGTGTGAGCGATCGGGTCGTGTGCCTTATACAAAGAGGTGTGATCGATCCATAAACGTCGTGTGCCTTATACAAAGAGGTGTGAGCGACGGGGAACATCGTTTGCCCGACGGGGATTTACATTAAGTAACAAGCGATGGTTCCAATAGTTCCTGAGTGAACTAGTGATGAGATTGATGGATGGATGGTACCGCATATGCATTGCATAGAGTCGTTGTGTCGGTCTCTGTGCATTTGCATAAATCATGAATAGATTGATTATGTGTGAGAATCATGAATGGATTGATTATGTGTGGAAATTGTGAATTGATTGACGATGTGTTGATCTTGTGATAGCATTGGTGATTTGATATACATTTGTGATAAATGCATTGGTTGTGGATAATATGTTTTATGTTTAGACATATGCTATGTGATGTGGTGGTGTGTTTTCACATGTTATAACATTGGTATGCCTTATGTGCAAATATGTGAGTATGTTGGATAATTGATATATGCTATGTTGTTGGATTATTAAATATATGTTATGTATATGTGGCATGCTATATGTATTAGTATGTGATGCTTGTGGTGAGAATAACTATGCATGTGAATTTATATGTGTTGGCATATTATTATACAATCTTGGTTTAGTTGTTATTTCTCACCCTTCTGCTGTGGTTTGTTGCTCTATGAGGCATTTGCAGATTAGTAGTCTTGGAGGCTTTTGTGAAGATTAGTTCTTCATCCTTTTGTTGGTCTGTCTGCTCTGATACGTAACACGGGAGTCGGGGAACGCTGTAGATATATATGTATACATTTATTGAATATATTTTGTATTACTTTTGTATGTATATTTTGATGTTATAAAACGATTCATTTTACAAACCAAGACAGTTATGGATCTTTCCTCTTTATTCCATAACTGAACTTTCCTTTTATATGGAAAAAGTTTCCCTTTTAGGTTTGTTCCATTTTGTGTTATGTATCAAAATTTATGAGCAGGAATTGTGTTTTCTTTATATTATTGTGACATCCTTGTTTCTGTCGGAAAAATACATTTTTATTTTTACTCTGATTTAATCATGTATTATTTATTCGCGATGGGAATTGGGTTGTTACATTGAGCAATGCCATTTTTCCTTAGGAATCTTTCATGCTAAGAGAGGGACATGGGCTTGGATGTAAATAATCCCGAGGCTTGCCACTTACAGTTGTTAGATGAAAGAGGAAGTTTACCAGGATAAAAGAGGGACCACATCTTGGATTTTTGAATCAACAAGTGTGCCACTTACAGCAGTCATCTGGGATTGGGTTTATTTGATTATTTTGATATGTGATATACAGAGGAAATGTCTTCCTGCAGAGAGAACTCTTGATTTCCCCTGAGGGGATGTTGGTTTTATGTGCCTCGATCAAAGCCCAAGGTTGAAGCTAAAAGGTTAACTCTACTAGGGAGTTTTATATCAGTCTTGTACAAAGCCCAAGATTGAGGCTGAAAAGAGATTGACTCTTTTGGGGAATATTTTGTCTGTCTTGTACAAAGCCTAAGATTGAGGCTAAAAGAAATGAATCCACTGGGGAGAGGTTTTGTTTGTCTTGTACAAAGCCCAAGATTGAGGCTAAAAGGATTGATTGACTCAGCTGGAGAATATGATCTGTAAAGCCCAAGATTGAGGCTATCTTTGTTGAGGGAAAATCATTATACAAAGCCAAACAGGAGGCTGGTTTGGGGAAATTTCTTTTATAAAGCCAAAGAGGAGGCTAACTTCTGCTGAGGGTTATTAAGATCCAGAGACAAGTCCAAAGTGGGGAATCAACTCTTGTTGAGGATTACAGAAGAGTTGAAATATCAGAGACCATGAGGTTCTAATTCTGTTAGTGTTGTATTGATAGTAAGTTGACCCTAGCTGGGGAACTTAGGATGAAAGGTTTAATCTCTGCTGGTAAATTGATGATATGATCAGGGTCTTTCCTGTGTTTTTTTAGAACATTCGAGGGTTTCTTTGAGATCCAAGAGGAGATGAGACTTTCCAAGTCTACTGGTATGAAAAAGTTTTCTCTTAACTGGAGAATGATCTTTGTATGAAGCCCAAGAGGAGGCTGATGTTTTAAGGGATGAGAATCAACCCTAAACTGGTCTGATGTTCTGACTCATTGGAGGATTGGACTAGCAAAAGATGACTAGGTTCTGTCCTATACCTGTAGGAGGTCTTCTGGTCCTTCTAAGAAGCCTGAGGGTCCAAGCCTAAGAAAAGTTCAAGCAAGGTTTCACCGGGAATAATCCTTTCTTTGGTGAGCAGTTATAGGGTTTAAAGAAATTCAAGAGAGGTTTCACCGGGAATAATCATCTCTGGGGAAATGAATTTCTTATACAGATATTTCTAGTTTGTGACAGTGATCTTGAGAAAAGTTTCACCGAGAATAATACATTTCTCTGTTCCATATTGTATAAGCCCAAGAGGAGGCAAGACTGTATCTGGAATTTCCTATGGGGAACTAGTTTTGACTGTGTTGAAAGAGTAACCACTGGTTTTTTGATCTTAACCTAGACCTAATTGCTGGGGAAAACTCTAAGCAAGTATATACTGTAGAGCAAATTTTTGCGTGGTTGCGAAGCACTATTGCTTTGGGGTACTACAATTCGATTCATTTTTTATCCTATTAAGATGATTAAGGAAGGGAAATAGATGTCTCCAATTAACCCTGCTTAAATACTGAGTTTAAACAGGTGCCGGTTGGTTTACAGATGCTATTAAGATTGTGGGTCTCTCTTAGGTTATTTTGTTAAAATAGAGTGCCTGGACTATTTGTGAGGTAAGACGTTAATGTGTTTAGATTTGATGCTTTTGGGTTGACTTGGTGGAGATACTGGGTTTTGGGTTTTTGATTAGTATGATCGCTAAGATATTTTCAATCTTATGCCTACGTATTCCCGTTTAACGAAACAGGGAAATCAGAGCGATCGTAGTTCCTCCTATTCTATGGGAGGAAAAAAAGGTTGTTTTGGTGTCTTGTTCAAAGCCCAAGACGTGAAGCTAAATGTGGTTTGTATCTTGTTAAAAGCCCAAGATGTGAAGCTAAATGTGGTTTTTATCTTGTTCAAAGCCCAAGATGTGAAGCTGAAGGGTTTTGACTTTAGAGAGAATTTGTCATCTCTAAAGGGGAATATTTGGTCTGTTTGTCATGATTGTTGGGTGACTGATTATAAAGGAGAATTACTTTAACTTGGATATGTGAATCCAGCAATGCCATAATTTCCTTTATAAAGGATTTTTAACCTGAAGGAGAATACTTTAACTTAGTTTAGAGCAATGCCATCTTTCCTTAGGAATTTCTCATGCTAAAAGAGGGACAGTGGCGTGGATGTAAATAATCTAGAGGCTTGCCGCTTAGAGCAATTGGATGAAGGAAAAAGAGTTGTTGATGTATGTATACTGAGAGCAAGGCGCATATTTTGATGCTAAAAGGTTGATTGACTCAACCGGGGTTTTCTTATACAAAGCCTAAGAGGAGGCTATTGACCCAACAAAAGGGTGTTTTTATGTGTCTCGTACGAAGCCCGAGAGAGAGGCTAAAAGGGGTTGACTCAACAAGAGAGTGCTAACAAGTGACTGACTCAACAAGAGAGTGCTTTTATATGTGTCTTGTACGAAGCCCAAGGCGGAGGGTAAAAGGTTTTGACTCCATATGAGGGTCTTTTATACTCAACAAGAGAGTGATTTTGTATCTCGTACGAAGCCCGAGATGGAGGCTGAGAGGGAAGTGACTCAACAAGAGAGTCTTTTATACTCAACAAGAGAGTGATTTTTATCTCGTACGAAGCCCGAGATGGAGGCTAAACAGGTTTGACCCAACAAGAGAGTCTTTTATACTCAACAAGAGAGTGTGAAAAGGTTAGCTCCACTGGGGATAATCATTGTACAAAGCCCAAGAGGAGGCTATTGTGCTGGTGACTGTTTCAGTTTAGTGACAGGTCCAATATGTTGGATAAAAGAGAAAATCAGTTCTTATAAAGGAACGTTTAAAGGTATTCTCGTGGTTTGGGATTGATCAGAGGATCAGGGTTATTTCCAGTTCTTTAAAGAAATGGAAAATCCAAAGGGTATTTAGACTGTCCAAGTCTACTAGTGTTTTGAGAAATCGATTCTCAGGTAGTGAATGATCTTTGTATGATGCCCAAGAGAAGGCTGGTAGGTTAAGGGATGAAGGTCAACCCAGTAACAGGTTTGACACTTGACTCAGAAAGGCAGCTCTAGCAAATTGATGACTAGGTTCAGTTCCTATACTTGTAGAGGTCTCTGGGTCCTTGTACTAAGCCCAGAGAAGGCATGAGAGCTTTTAAGAAGCCGAAGGGTCATTGTACAATGCCCAAGAGGAGGCGGAGATGCTTTTAAGAAGTCTGCGGGTCCCCAAACCCCGGGAAGTTCAAGACATGCCATTCACCGAGAATAGATCAAGCCAGGAAAGTCCGAGAATTTGGAAGAAACTCAAGAGATGCCATTCACGGAGAAAAGCTCATCCCTGGGGAGTAGAGTCTCTTTGACGATTTCTAAGAGTGACAGTCTGAGAAAGGGTTCACCGAGAATGTTTCCTTTCACGTCTCCATATTGTTTAACCCCAAGAGGAGGGAAAACTGTGTCTGGTAATCCTATGGGGATCTAGTTTTGTTTGTATTTAAGAGTGACCAACAGGGCTTTACCTAGTGCTAGACATAGTTTCTGGGGAAAACTCAAAATAACTATACTAGTATTACACAGTGGATATTTGACAAGAATATAAAAGTTTTTGAAAGAAGACTTACAGTGAGCAGCCCCACAATACAGTTATATATATGAAAGCGGATAAAGAAAGCGGGTAAACACTTACTCGGTTGTAGAGCTTCCATTCTATTTTGTTAGTTTGTTCAACAAAGAAAGCTTTGATAACAATATTATATTCAAAATCAAAGGAGAAAGTGCTTTGAAAAGGTTGTTGGGGCTTACAGCTCAAGGAGAGGCCCAAGGATGTATCAGTGATTACACTGTTATTTGAAATTGTATAGGGACTTATACAAGTGACCGAGGCCCAAAAAGGTTTTCTGTACAAAGGGATAGGTCTTACACTCTCTCAAGAGGCCCAAAGGTGTTTAAAGAAAAAGAATGGGGCTTATAACACGAGGGTAGGCCCAGATGATTTGTTTTTTGAACTGTCGATCGCGCCAAGATTTCTTTAACATACTGGGCCTTATACAATGCATTGAGGCCCAAAGAGTTTTGGTAGAAAAAAAAGGGGCTGGGTCTTACACTCTATTAGAGGCCCAATGATTTATTTTTGTACAAGTGGTCGGGCTTACAGCTCAAGGAGAGGCCCAGGTGATTTTGCTAAAAAAGGCGACGATAGCGTCGTTGTTTTTGAAAATACAGTGGGACTTATACAATGACTGAGGCCCAAAAAGTGGTTTATTTACAATGGGGATGGGTCTTACACTCTAATAGAGGCCCATGAGTGTTTGAGAATGATTTGCGAGGTGAAAATCAAAGAAACCCTAATTTTGTTTTCCTTTAAAAGTAAATATTTAAAGAAAATCAAATAAAATGATAAAAATACCAAATAAATTTGAATGAACCACTTGTGATTTTTGTTTAATGTTTGAAAAAATGAGGTTTTAATCACAAGATGAATTAAACTCATTTGGTTTTGATTTTCAAATTAAATATTCACTTTTAAATGTTTAAAAACAATTAAAAAGAAATTTATTCACAAAAATACTAATTATATTAAATAACTAATATAAATTTGATTTTTTTGTGGAATAAAATATTTCAACATTTTTGTGATTTTTTGCAAAAAGAACCAATAAAAAATAATTAAAATTGAGAGAGTTATTAATTTTTCAAATCATTAAAAATAATAAGGAAAACAATAAAAAGTGGAAAAAAATAGCAAAAAGAGGATATGGGGCGAGGGGGATTCGAACCCCAGACCTCTTGTGTATAGGGTGCGCGCCTTACCACTGGGGTGGTGATACATCCGTTGATTGAAATACAACCACAAATATACAAGGCTTGCCTTGTTTTTGGCCTGGCCTAAGGCAAGGCAAGGCAAGATTTTGGTTGAAAACGTGAAGGCCATAACTTTCTCATTTCTCCATGGATTGGGACAAAATTTAGGTCTATCCTGCCTAGAATTTCACAAGGAATTCAATGGTGGTGGTGTTTTTTTTTTCTTCAGATCATGCTCCTATTGAAAAACCCGATAGTGGTTTCGAAATAGGCCATGATTTGCATTTTCTGTTCCATCTCTTGGTACAAGCATGAATTACATGATAAATTAGTGCAAACACAACACATATAACATGTATAAGAGATGCATGATCAGTGGACATCAAAAGAAAGCATGATTCAAAGAATCCAAGTTGTGATGCTTACCACTTTTTGGAGCTTTTGTGCAATCTGCCAAGGGATTTGTTCCAGAAATGATTTGATGCTTTGAACAACCTCAAATGATCCCTTAGAAGCTTTTAGGATGGTTGGAATCAGCTGGAAACCTCAGGAACAAGTTTGAGCTCTTTCTTGCAAAAGGGGCAAAGGTGTCCAAAATAGAAACTCTCTCAAATGGTGCTCCAGATGGGGGAACCATTTGGGACAGTTCAAGGATGATATTTGGAGTGTATTTGAGGTTTTATCTGGTTTAGAAACTGACTGAATCAAGACATGGCCTGAAAAATGTATAAAAGTCCTATTTTTGAGGTTTTGAGAGGTGACTTTGTGATTTTGGTGTTACAGGTCACTTGTGAGAGTTTTGACAGCTTAGATATGACATATTGGATGTGTTTGGATCATGAGCTGTGGTGGAATTACTCTCTAACTCAAAAATTCAGAGTTACCTTGCTAAAGAAGGTATTTTTGCCTAGAGAAAGAGATTTTGAGGAAAATAAGTGTTGTAGTGCTTTGGTGTACTCAAACTGAACACAATTGAGCTCTATTTATAGTAGAGCAAAATTGTTTTGGCTGCAATAGTGAATGGAAACTACAGCAGAGGTTTGGCCAATGTTGATCAATGAGAATCCAAGTCTCCTCTAGCCTTTGACTAGAGGTTAGGGCATAAGCTGCTGGTTCCCTTGGTCTTGGATAAGTCTTGACTGAATTCAGTTGGAAATGGCTCAGTCCATGCCACCTTGGTGCATCCATTAAATGCTCCAAAACAAAATTGGAGTCTTGTCCCTCTTTTAGGGATTTCTAGGTTTGGCATGCTACTTTTGGTTCCAAAGACTTGGGAGGCTTATGGATCAAGGTTTGTCCCTCCTTGGTCCCCCCTTGTTCATATGGATAAATTTACTTACCCTTTTCAAAATTTGAGCAAATAGAGCAAAACTCCCAAATCTGCCTTGCCATGACAGTTTGCAGCAAGGCATATTGGCATGGTCATATCTCATGGCCCAAGTGGAATTTGATGGAGTTCTTGGCCATTTTGGAAAACCCTCATATGATAAAACAACTGTTTGATCATAATTGGTTTTGATACTTTTTGGATCCAGTTAAAAAATGCCCCTACATTTTGAAAAAAGTAAGACAGATTCTGACTTAGTGAAAATTTCACTAAGTGTTGGAAGAAAGTGACATTTTCACTTTTTGTGATTTTGATCATTCCATAACTTAAAATCCATGAGGAATTGGAATGAGTTGTGTTTGAAGCTTTTGTAGAGGGCCATGAGAGCTACAAATCCAGCTTTGAATGGGGAAAAATGGCCTTGTGGTTTAGGATTTATGATCCTTCAAAGTTGGTACCCTAGCCACTTTGTTTCATAACTTAGAAAAATTTCTAAGTTTTTATGGTTACCCCTTTTACAAGTTATCCCACTTTTCTTGATTTTTCTTGATGAATGATGATTCCAATCACACATTAACATCATTTTAGGGTTAAGGAACCATAATTGACCAAAAAATAAAAAAGTTAAACTTTGACTTTTGGGCACAGTTGACTTTTTATCAAATGAATTCCAAACTGTGCGATCCTCTATGAAATCAAGTCCTTGACCTAAATCAAAATTGATGGATTGATTTCATAGGTGTTATAGGGTGTATTGAATCATGTCCTAGGGTTTGGGAGCATGTCCTGGTCAAAAGTCAAAGGTACAGTTGACTTTTTCCGCGAAACCCTAACTGTGGTTCTGGTGAACCTGAAACTTGGGAACCAAGCTTCTTGGATCAATCCATTGTTGCAAATGGATCAAGGTGGTTTATTAGAGACCCTCAAATCCTCTCTTGAGGTCTTGGCTCATGATTTGTCCCAAAAGTCAACTTGGGGGGGTGAATTAGGTCAAGAAACCCTAATTCCTGATTTTTGATGAATGCATCCCCTGAGGTCAAAATTGACTTGATGATTGGGTCCATGATGTCCCATGGAGCATATTAGGTTATTCTTTGAAGCATTGGCTCATGCCCAGAGGAAAATTTCCATCTGGAGGCCCTGGTCGACCAAACCCTAATTTGGTGACACTGGTGATCTTAAGGCTTAATCCACCTAGAATGCTGCAACATTGTGCTTGATTCTTGCTGTGGGAGTCCTCTTGATCCATTGTGGATGTTTGAGAGGTTATACAAGTTGAAGATCATGTCATTCCTTGATTAATCCTTTGTCTAAGGCTCAAAGAGGGCTTGAAACCCTAATTATTGTTTGTAGTGAGTGCTCACCCATCTTTGGGGAGACTGATGGTTTATCCATATTGTGATGATGCTTTGCACAATGATGAGAAATCTTAGTGGTCAAAATTTAGGGTATGACAGATGCCCCTATTTAATATTCTTGGACCCGAAGGTGTGAATGGCGAAGGTATTCGGACATTCGGGGTGCAAGAGGATTAAATATCGGAATACCCGAAATTTTGATTGTGGTTATGAATGGTAGTTCGCTCATCCATCTTCTTTTACTAAGCGATGATGCTTAGAAAAGTTAAAAACTTCCCCTCAATCTTGGTTTCCTACCAAGGAACTGGTCTCAGTTTCTGATACAAACTTCCCCTCGATCCTGGTTTCCTACCAAGGAACTGGTCTTAGTTTCTGATGTAAACTTCCCCTCGATCCTGGTTTCCTACCAAGGAACTGGTCTTAGTTTCTGATATAAACTTCCCCTCGATCCTAGTTTCCTACCAAGGAACTGGCCTTAGTTTCTTTTGTCAATAAACTTTCTTGACAAGGGACGCTATGCGTAGTGGTTTTCCTCAAACTTCTCGCCGAATTTTCCCGGAGAGGTGCCATTTGATAGAAAAAACTTTTGATGCCAGACTTTCTAGGGAACCCATTTGTATGAATTGTAGAGGGGTACAAACTTCTCTATTGGAGATGCCATTTGTTGACTCTATTTGGGGAAAACGAGTCTCTTGAGAGACTGCTTTCGCTTGGGTATTTACATCATACTTTTCTCGGGATCTTCTCAGAGAAATGCCATATGATGTGATCCAATTTTGAGGTGCTGATGACCTTTTTGTCAGCGGATTTTTTGGAGAAAAACTGTTGTATTGTCGAATATTTGATTAAGAGGCTTTCTCTGGGGATTTTCCTTAATCCGGGAAAGCGAAGATATCATCTTCAATGGCGAAGAGTGACATTTGCCGAAAGTTTCTCTGGTTTTCTCAGAGGTTCAAGTTATCAAAGTGGTCAAGGGCCAACTCTAATCCAGAAATAAACTGAAGGAGAGAGATTGTTCAGATGCAATATTTCCTGACGAGGAAAGAACTGGCAACTCGATTGTGAAGACTTTTATCACTAGGGGACAAGACTGACTAGAGTGATAGTGATGCAATATGAATATGAACGTAAATCAATAATGCATGATACATGTATGTATATGCTGACAAAACTGACACGACATACAGACTAGTAGATGAACACGACTGGATACTCGGCCACAGTGGGAGATAAAGAGTATCGCTGGTTCAAGATAGCAATTCTGCCTTGCTTAGGAGAAGTAGTCCCTGTGGGGGAACAACCGTTGATCGGGCTTAGGAGGTAAGAACTCGGCCGAAGATGTCAGATGAAGTATTCGCATCTGACATAACTGATCCTTCGTTCAGGCGCACTGGTTTAGAAGGAGTACTTTGATTCTGCACTTTGAAGTTTGATTACTTCTGGCGAAGTGATTGATGTTCTTTCAATGTTCAACAGTCAAAAGAAATTGCCATCTTTATTTTAAAAGCAGAAAAGTTTGACAAGTAAATTCGTTTTTGTTTCGTTTCAAGAATCATTGATCATGTTAAAATGTCGTTTTGTAAAGCTAAAACAAATAAGAATTGCAAACAAAAGCACAAGGGCTCAAATTTTATTGATAGGATGGAAATCAGCCAAACACTTGATTCCATAGAGTATTTACAAAGTTTGAAAATGGTAATTTAAGGGAAAAGGGCTACATTGAAACATAACGACCACTATCCTTCTACCAACTTTGAATTCGGGACATCCTGAGCTTCTGTCGAAGATGACCTTAACTGGAGTTTTCTGATGGATGGTAGGACTGCTACTAGGGGATTTTCCCCTGTTGGACGTAGTTACTTGCCATTATCCCTAACTTTTTCCTGGATTGTACTTTGAGATTTCCAATCCACCGGGATGATTTTTTATGATTATGTCTCTAATTTTTGCCTGGACCGCCCTTTCGGGATTTCAATCCACCGAGACGTTTTTTTTAGTTTTTTAGTTTAGGCGAAGTATTTCTTGACTACATCAACATTTGTGGGGTAGGCAAATTCCTCTCCGTCCATGGTTGCAAGTCTCAAGGCACCGCCTGAGAAAGGTTTCTTGACCACATATGGGCCGTCATAATTCCGAGTCTATTTGCCTCGGGAATCAGTGAGAAATGATTGTATCTTCTTGAGCACAAGGTCTCCTTTTTTGAAGACACGAGGTCGAACCTTTTTGTCGAACGCCTTCTTCATTCTTTGCTGATACAAATGACCGTGGCATAGTGCCGTGATTTGCTTATCTTCGATCAGGTTTAATTCGTCGTGTCGACTTTGACACCATTCAGCCTCTGTTAGCTTATCTTTCATCAATACCCGGATCGATGGGATATCTACTTCGATGGGGAGCACTGCCTCCATGCCATATACTAGACAGAAAGGGGTTGCCCCATTGAAGTGCGGACAGATGTGCGATAACCGTGAAGAGAAAAGGGCAACACTCGTGCCAATCTTTGTAGGTTACGACCATCTTTTGAACAATCTTCTTGATGTTCTTGTTAGCCGCTTCTACCGCTCTGTTCATCTTGGGTCGGTAGGGAGATGAGTTATGGTGCTCGATCTTGAACTCTGCGCACAACTCCTTCATCATCTTATTATTCAAGTTAGATCCATTATCAGTAATCATATGGCTAGGAACACCATAACGACAGATGATATTGTTTTTGGTAAATCGGACTACCACTTGTCGGGTTACATTGGCGTATGACGCTACTTCGACCCACTTGGTGAAGTAGTCAATGGATACTAGGATGAACCAATGTCCATTCGAAGCTTTGGGTTCAATCATGCCAATCATGTCGATTCGCCATATAGAAAAAGGCCCTGGGGAAGAAAGAACTTTGAGATGCGTTAGCTGTACATGGATTTTGTCGGGGTATATCTGACACTTGTGACACTTCCTCAGGTACTTGTAGCAGTTGGATTCCATGGTCAACTAGTAGTACCCTTCTCTGAGAATTTTTCTCGCTATTGTGTGTCCGTTGGCATGAGTGCCAAAGGATCCTTCATGAATTTCTTTCATCAGCATGTTTGCTTCTGGTCTGTTTACACATCGAAGCAAGACCATGTCAAAATTCCTCTTATAGAGTGTATCACCGCTCAGGAAGAAACTTCCTGCTAGCCTTCTGAGGTTTTTTCTGTCTTTTCTTAGTGCCCCAGGTGGGTACTCTTGTTTCTAAAGGAAGCATTTGATATCGTGATACCAAGGTTTGGCGTCTATGACTGCTTCAATCGTGAAGATGTAAGCGGGCCGTTCAAGGCGCATTATGTCGATCTTAGGTAGGTCGTTCCAGTGGCCTACACTAATCATGGAAGAGAGAGTGGCTAATGCATTAGCCATGTGATTCTCATCACGAGGGATGTGATGAAACTCGATTCTGTTGAAGAAAAGTAACAACCTTCTCGCGTAGTCTTTGTAAGGAATCAATCCTGATTGGTATGTGTTCCAATCTCCTTTGATTTAATTAATAACCAGGACTGAATCGCCATATACATCCAAGTTTTTGATCCTTAAGTCGATCGCTTCTTCGAGACCCATGATACAAGCTTCGTATTCGGCCTCGTTGTTTGTGCAGTTGAATGTCAGTCGGGCGGTGAAAGGAATGTGGGTACCTTAAGGTGTTATGCTGATTGCCCCAATTCCATTTCCATAATGATTGACAGCTCCGCCAAAGATTAGTCCCCATTGGGAACCTGGCTCTGGCCCTTCACTGGGTAGCGGTTCATCGCAATCTTTCATTTTTAGATACATAACATCTTCGTCTGGGAAGTCAAATCCGACTGATTCTTGATCTTCAATCAGTTGATGAGCCAAATGATCAGCTAAAATACTTCCCTTAACGGTTTTCTGAGCATGGTACTCGATGTCGTACTCTGATAACAACATCTGCCAACGGGCAATCCTTCCCGTGAGAGCAGGCTTTTCAAAGACGTACTTGATTGGATCCATTTCTGAGATTAACCAAGTAGTGTGATGAATCATATACCGGCGAAGACATTTTGCTGCCCAAGCCAGAGCACAGTAAGTTTTCTCAAGCATAGTATGCTGAGTCTCGCAGTCGGTGAATTTCTTGCTCAGATAGTAAATGGCAGACTCTTTCCTTTTAGTTTCGTCTTGTTGGCCAAGTACACAACCCATTGAGTCTTCCAAGACTGTTAGGTAGATGATCAGTGGTCTTCCTTCCACTGGAGGTGATAGAATCAGCGGGTTCAACAGGTATTCCTTGATACTATCGAAGGCAGTTTGGCAGTCTTCTGTCCAAATACAGTCCTGATTCTTTTTCAGTAATTTGAAGATCGGCGCGCATGTCGCGGTCATGAGGAATATGAATATGGAGATGTAGTTCAAACGTCCCAGGAATCCCCTGACTTGTTTTTTAGTCTTTGGAGAAGGCATTTCTTGAATGGCCTTGACCTTGTCAGGATCAACCTCAATTCCCTTTTGGCTGACGATGAACCCTAAGAGTTTCCCTGAACGGACACCGAACGTGCATTTGTTGGGATTCAAGCGGAGTTTATACTTCCTCAACCGCTCAAATAGTTTTGACAGGTGGGTCACATGCTCCTCTTCTTTTTTAGATTTGGCAATCATGTCATCGACATATACTTCGATTTTTTTGTGTATCATGTCATGAAATAGAGTAGTCATGGCCCTTTGATAGGTTGCCCCGACGTTCTTCAAACCGAACGGCATTACCTTGTAACAAAAGGTACCCCATGGGGTGATGAAGGAAGTTTTCTCCATGTCTTTCGGCGCCATTTTTATTTGATTATAGCCCGAGAATCCATCCATGAAGGAAAAAACTTTGAACTTTGCTGTACTGTCTACCAGCATGTCAATGTGCGGCAAAGGAAAGTCATCCTTTGGACTTGCCTTGTTCAGATCTCTGTAGTCTACACACATTCTGACTTTTCCATCCTTTTTTGGAACAGGTACTATGTTGGCTAGCCATTGAGGATATTCTGATGTTGCGAGAAAACCCGCGTCAATCTGTTTCTATACTTCCTCTTTGATTTTGATGGCCATGTCCGGGTGAGTCCGTCTTAGTCTTTGTTTTACCGGTGGACATTCTGATCTCAATGGTAAATTATGTTCCACGATGCTGGTATCCAACCCTGGCATGTCCTGGTAGGACCAAACACATCGGGGAATTCTCTGAGAAGCTTTGTCAAACTCTCTTTGGCAGTTGGACTAAGCAGTGCCCCAATCCTGATTTCTTTTCTCTCTTTTTCTGAACCCACGTTGATCGTTTCCAACGGCTCTTTGTGAGGTTCAATGGACCTTTCCTCATGTCGGAGTAATTGGGAGATCTCTTCTGGAATTTCGTTGTCAACTTCTTCTTCAGCCCCAAATACCGGGAACTCAAAGTCGGGAGAAGGCATCGGATCGTATGTTTCAACTGGGTTTAAAACAAGCAATCTGCATGACGTGATGATTTGTGTTTAGAAGAGATAGAGAAAATGCAAGTGTGTGTAGTGTATTTTTTTGAAAAATTGTTTGTTTATTTTGAATTGTTTTTTAGGATTACCATTTCCTAAGAAAAGCGAAAAGAGAAAACAACAATTAATGCGGAAATTACAGAACGACGTTATTTTATTTATAAACAAGTCGATTCTTGAAACTACAGCCCTATAAAACAGAACTCTGTCGCTTTAGGCGAAGCGAAGAGGTATATTTACAAAAAACGAGCCCTATCAAAACATCTGTTTCACCTGGGAAGGGTGAAAGGTTAAGATAAAGACGGCAATTAATTTGACTTATGAACAATCCTCGGAACATTGAAAGCAACCCATTGGCGGCGAACTCCTCGGTGAATCACAAAGTCTGGTACCTTCCTTGATTTGTCTTCAGAAATAACGCTGATTTCTGGTGGAGCAGGATCATTGGAATCTGTCTCCCAGGCAGAGTCGCCGTAGGAGGATTCCTCAGTTATATTTTGCATAGTATTTATGCTCTCAGGTATATCTCCCCATCCAGTTGGCTGGATATCTTCGAACCTGATACGAGAGCTTTCGGGAGCGGTGTACTTGACCATGAAGTCAAATTTTCCACTTGGTTGTCCTAAGGTGTCCCACACTTCTTTGGAACTGGAGGAGTCATCTCTTTCGATGACGTTGACCTCGGGAAAAGCATAGTTGATGAATTCTAGTCCGGCGAACTTTGTGAATTCATCGTCATGCTGGATAGGTTCTGAATACCCTGAGTGTTGATCCTATGACATGGTGGGGACGCAGGTATTCTTTTCAATGATGCTCAGCTGATTTTCATTGTTTGGATGATTTTCTTGCCCCAAGTCTCCTGGGTACGGCTTCCAGATAGGCAGGTCATCCATTGGGCCATAATAGTCGTGGTCAAAGTTGTTTTTCATCAGAGTGTCCTCCTCTAATGAGTTTGGTGGAGCACGACATCCTTCCGGATCACAATCTCCGTATATCATTTCGACATCTGACCTCGGTATAAATCTCGGACTCTGTGCTTGATAGCAAAAAGGCATAGGTACCTCTTCCTGAGACATATAACCGTCCTCGTTGAGATAGGACTTCCATTCCTCATCCATATCGGAGGGATCTCCCTCGTTGATGGTATGGACTGCTTGAGGCACTGGGTGAAGGAAACCTCTTCTGTGGAAGAAGTCCTAAATGGGATGAAGACTTTCATCGTTAGCAGCTGTCTGGGTGCAGGTTGCAGAAAAACCAAGACCCTTCTTTGTTTTATTATTAGTAGGAATGACAAGCTGTCCCCATCCTTTTGCATTGTTATTCTCGATCACTTCGAGAGCATCTCTGTATGAGGAAATCGAGGTTCCTTTCTCTAATTAATTCTCATTGCTCACCGAAAGTGCTTGGAACTGAGTCCCAACAACCTCCTCGAGTTCTACACAGGTAGATAATGACAGGTTACTCATGATCAAGGCTTGTTCTCCACAGACCGTGATGAGTTGATCGTTCTTGACGAACTTCAGTTTCTGGTGCAGTGTCTAAGTGACTGCCCCAGCCTGGTGTATTCAAGGTCTTCCTAATAAACAGTTGTACGCTGCCCGGACGTCCATGACCTGGAAAGTGATTAGGAAAGTGTGAGGACCGATAGTTATGGGAAGGTCGACTTCGCCGATAACTGCTTTCCGAGACCCATCAAATGCTTTGACGATGACCTCACTGCCCCTCATCGGGGACCCTTTGAATGATAGTCGCATTAAAGTGGACTTTGGCATAACGTTGATGGCCAATCCTGTGTCTCCCAGTATGCTGGCTAAAGCATTGTCCTGGCAGTTAACTGTGATATTGAGTGCCATATTGTGGCTTTTTCCCCCCTCTGGAAAATCCTCATCACTGAATCCTAAGTTGTTGCAGGAAGTGATGTTAGAGATGATACTATCGAACTGTCGTATTGACACATCCTGTTCCACAAAGGCCTGCTCTAAGACTTTCTATAGAGCCTCTTTGTGGGCTTCGGAACTGAGTAAAAGTGATATCAATGAGATCTTTGAAGGGGTTTATAACAGATGATCAACAATGTTGTATTCACTCCTTTGGATGAGCTTCAATATCTCATCATCATTCTTTGAAAGGTCGGGACCACTGGATTGACCGACTGGTGGATTAAGAACTTCTGTTTGAGGTTCCTTTTCTCTGTTAGGTTCTCCAACTCCTCGGTTGAAGATTCGACCGCTCCGTGTTACTCGACTGATGTCTGCAATATTCACGACGGAGGGTAATGGAATTTACTTTCCATTCTCAATTATTGTTGCACTGTATTTGTAAGGGATCGCCTTAGCTGATTCATACGGTAACGGTCCCGGAAGATAGATAACTACAAGAGCCTTCTGATTTTTCTGACTGTCGTAAGTAACTTCAATCAGTTCCTGGCTAAGAAGCTTTGATTCGTCCAGTAGAGGGGTGATGGTACAAACATCATTGTTCTGTTGATGATTAGATATTACAACCACATCTTTGATTTGATCAGTGAAGTAGTCTGGCGTCCAGTTGATTGGCTCGGAACTCGGACACAGGTGAATCTCTTTAGATCCAACTGACCTTGAAGGGCTGCCCGCACAAGGTAGCATCCTTGGTTATTCTCCGAGCAGACTCTACAACGTTCATAGTTGTGTGGTGGCACCTGACCACGCCCCCTTTGAATGCAGTGCAACCTTACCAGGTTTGTTTCCATAGATCGAACATCCTGACTTTGATGCCGAGTAGGGTTTCCATTAAGCACACTGATTTGTTGCGTGTCTTTATCCAGATAGATTGGAAGCCACCAATGGTGTAATAAGTGTTGTAAAGTTCTCTGAATGAGAGCGCACCCTTGGTTACTCTCACAACATCCTTTACAGCTTAGATTATCATGTGAAGTGAGAAAACCGAGTTGGACTTGCCTGGCGTGTAACTCCACCAAGCTGGTATTCATTAGACAAATATCGAAGATTTGGATCATGTTGATCTGATAAGGATTTCTATCATGGTAGTCCTGGATCCATCCAAGATCCATATGACATTGGAGGGCATCTTGTACAAAAGAGCATCCCTGTTTGTTTACCGAGCAAGTCAGACAGGAATTATAATCGTGCCGCGGCAGATTATGATACTAGCTTTGCCTTGAGTGCATCGCCACCAAGTTGACATTCATTGCATGGATGTCGTGGTTCTGAATGATGTTGGAATTCGTATAGGTCATGTTGACTCCACGAACTCGATGCTCTTGGATCCATCCGAGATCCAATTGTTCCTGTAGAGCTGCTTGCACCATAGAACATCCTTGATTGTTTTTAGAGCAGATATCACAATGGTGATAATTATGAGGTGGCACATGGCCATATCCGCTATGTCTACAATTCATCTTGACCAAGTTGGCTCTTAACAAGAGTACATCATGAATTTGATAGGTGTTGTTAGACTCTCCCTCTATCAAATTCACTGCAACTTTCTCGTGTTGAGGCAGCGGGTTTGTGAGAACATTAGGATTCGTATCCTTGAAAGATAAGACCACACTCCTAACAAGCTTTTGTACGTCGGATTTGAAACCGAGACATTTTTCTATGTTATGCCCTGGTCCTCCTTGATGGTAAGGACACGTCTGATCCGTTTTGAACTAAAAAGGCGGATTTTCCGGTACTGTAAGAGGAGACTTAGTTTGGACGTGCCCCTTGACCAGTAATAATGGAAGCAATTCCGCGTACAACATGGGTATAGGGTCGAACCCTGGTGGTCGCGTTGTACGGTTGTTGTTGTACGGAGGACGAGCCTGCTGAAGAGGCTATTGAGTCCTTTGTTGATATTGCTGTTGATTCGGTTGGCTCTGAGCAACCTGAGGTTGATACGTAGGAACAGGCGCGGGATTGATAGCAGGAGTTACAACTGCTACTGGGTGATATCATCGCCTTTGCTTTTCGAGAGAGATATTCCCGATATCTTGCTCTTTTTTCTTAGGGAGAGCACTACCGTATCATTTTGTACTACTTGATGATCCAACGTCTTTAACCAAACGTCCTTCCCGGACCGCTTCCTCAAGACGAACTCCCATGCTCACCATTTCGGTGAAATCACTGGGTGCACTGGAAACCATTCTGTCATAGTAAAATGAGCCCAAGGTCTTTAAGAAGATCTTTGTCATCTCTTTTTCCTCAAGAGGTGGACATATCTGGGCGGCAATTTCACGCCATCTCTGAGCGCACTCCTTAAAGGTTTCCTTGTCCTTTTGTGACATTGATCTGAGTTGATCTCTGTCCGGTGCCATGTCCAAATTGTATTTATATTGTTGAACGAAAGCAGAGCCAAGATCTCTGAACGTGCTGATCGTAGCGCGGTTTAAACCCATGTACCATTTTCATGCGGTATCGGTTAAACTATCCTGAAAGTAGTGAATCAGTAGCTCCTGGTTCTTTGTCTGAGCTGACATTCACCGAGCGTACATCACCAAATGGCTCTGAGGGCAAGAGTTACCCTTGTACTTTTCAAAGTCGGGCACTTGGAACTTGTGTGGAAATTTCACATTGGGGACCAAGCAGAGGTCCGCGACGTCCTTTCTAAATAGATCCTGACCGCGAAGGGACTGCAGTTCTTTCTGCATCTCCAGGAATTGTTCCTAGAATTCATTCATTCAGTCGATCATGTTGTCGTTTCCACCAGAGGGTATCTGTGGAATCTGTCCTTCCGGGACAGTGTGTACCACGGGCAGTGGTATAGTCATTACGGCCGAGACTCTCGGTGTCTTTCGAAGTTTGTAACCTTCAGGAGTTGTTGTCATGCCCTTGGCATCTTCGCTTTCCTGAAGTTTGTAACCTTCAGGCCCAGCGGTTCCTGCTGCGGTTCCCTGATCCTCAGCTATCGGCGAAACATATCCTTCCGGGATATAGTTGAGTGGCATGCCCCAGGGACGATCTTTCGGCATTTTGTACCTAGGATCATACTTCTCCACTATGGGCGTAGATGTGATCTCCGAGATCACAGTCCTTTGTTGTTGCATTTGAGCTTCTGCTAGAGCTTGCATGTCGTTATGAAGCTTTCTAAGATCCTCTTTGAGAGTGTCAATCTCTTCTCTCAACTCTCTGTTCTCTTCCTCGAGATCATCCATCTTTTTCTAACGATTGGCCCGAGTATTATACGAATGAGACAGTTTGACTCTAGAATCGAGACACAAACGCGAGATTCGTAGGTAAGAAGAATGCGTTTATGAGAATGATGAATGCAATGATTATTAATTATTTTTGTTTATTCAAAGTAAACTTCGACAATTAGATTGCAAATATCAAACAGTGGGGAAACCCCGTTTTATTGAATTCAAAGGATTGCAGAAACGGAAACACAGTAAATTACAAAGTGCTGCGAAAGGAAATCTAAACTAATGGATCCTGAGTCCTCTCTGAAGAGAACTCAGGTGCTGGTTCGGGTGCTTTCCTTTTCTTTGACTGGGGCTCTTGAGCCGTTGTCGGGTTGTCATTCCTTTGCCAAGTGAAAGGAGCGAGCAAATTCCTTTGGTCATCCTGATTTTCTACAGCATGTTTCTCTAAAATCTCAATCAGAGCATCTTTTTCTCTTAATAGCTGCTGTATTTTCTTACAGTCCACATTGAGAATACGGTACTTGTTCCTCCAAGACCTCTTCTCCTGCTGAACTTTGCTGAGAGTAACCTGAAGTTTTTCCGTCTCATACATGAAATAAAGGGCAGAGTCCCTTAATGGAAGAACTTCCTGACGAGGGTAAGGCATCCTAAGCTTGAGAGCTCTAGTTTGTACCCAGTGGAGATACGGCTCCATCGAGACACAGTCTGGTTTTCCTAGAGACTCTCGTACTTTCCTATGAACGTGTTTCCAAGCGTGCACTATTTCCGTCTTTAGTGCCCTGTCATTTTCTCCTTCCTTGAAGAAAAGACCTTTGAGATGAGCATTGCGCGGGACATGCCCCATTGGGTATCCAAATTGACGACGAACTAACACTGGATGATAGTTGATTCCCCCCTTAGTTCCTATAAGGGGTACATTTGGGAAATTTCCACAACGGTCAATGATTCTGATCCCGTCGTAGATTCGATTGTACCAATCGATGTCAGAGTTGGTAAGAGACATGATTCTCTGCGACCAACGTAAAGTATTTTTTTGATCCCAAAATGCAGCAGACTTGGGCAAATGGGAAGTGAACCATTTATAAAGCAATGGTACACAGCACGTGATCATTCCTCCGCTATATAAATTCCTTAAATGTACCGAATGATACGCATCTGCAAGTAAGGTCGGTACGGGGTTTCCGATCAGGAAAATCTTAATGGCCTTGATATCTACAAAGTTATCAATGTTGGGAAACAAAAATAACCCGTAGGTGAACAAAACAAAGATGCTTTCGAAAGCGGCCATGTTCCCTATACTAGCAAAGTATAGAGCCTTCTTTATCAAGAATTGGGCTGGCAAACCCTGGATGCCACCCTTAGTGGTCATGTGAGTCCTGACTTCTGACTCGTCCAAATAAATTGCTCTTCCAATGGTCTGATCCTTTGGGATTTCTTCCAGTCCAGAAAAGGGAGCTTGATCAGTAATATGTAAATCAGTCAGGTGAGAATACTCCTCAAGTGTTGGTGCTAGCTGATAATCCGGGAATGTGAAACAGTGATAGACCGGATCGTAGAACTGGATTAGTGCGGACAGGATTCCTTCAATTACTTGAGCCTTTAACAAGGACAGCAATCCCCCATACTTGGCTCTGAAAGCCTCGTGGTTGGTGATCATTCTCGCCAGACCTCTCAAATCCTCTAACTTTGGAACCTTGAAGGTGTACTTATGAGTTTTCCTTCTACCAAAATCGATTAGCCCAATCTCCTTTCTCTGATATTTGCAATCATTGTCTTTGTTTAATTTGAAAAAGAGAGACTAGAAGAGAAGGTTTTTTTTTTGTTTTAATGTTTTTTAAATGAATGTATGAATGCAGCACACAAAAACATATAAAAAACACGGGGTCAAAGGGTCGGTGTCATGAAGTCAAGGCTTTACCCCCCCAAAGGTTTATACTGGTGATTTTTTGTACCTGTCCACAAAATCATTGACCCCTCTTAGGATAACAATAGCAAGCGGATCGCCAGCGAGCTGATGTATCCTAGAGCAATCTCAGATGAGGGTAGTATCGCACGACAACTATTTCCGATAGCTTCTGTGCTACAAAATGGCTTAAGTCTACTAAAAACCTCAGCTTCTCAGATAACCCAGTCGACCACACTACTTTCAACAACCGAAGTCGTATAGGCAATGTATCTGCAAAGGGAGTCTCCACTGATTTTGATGGTCGATCGGGGACTCTTAACTGGGATTCACTCCCAGCAAGATTACCCATATTGCCATCACCTATCTTAGGTGTATACTCAATCTTTCCACATGCGGCATCACACGCATTCCCATTAGCAAAAAAATAAACACAGATATCAATTAGGAAAAGCAGTATATATATTTGTCTTAATCATCCTAGACCTCTAGTCTTATGGTCATATACAGACAATGACTCCCCAACAGAGTCGCCATTTCTGTGACATTTTGAGAACTCATGGCTTTCTACCTAAGATTGTAGGAAAGAGAAGACGGGCCCCATGGTGGGCGCCATTTTTTCCTGTGGCACTTTCTTAAGGTTTCTACCTAAGAGATAGGAAGAGAACAAGATCTCGCGCTCCCCAGTGAAGTCGCCATTTCTCTGTAGCGCGAATTTTTGCGTGGTTGCGAAGCACTATCGCTTTGGGGTACTACAGTTCGATTCATTTTTTATCCTGTTAAGCTAATTAAGGAAGGGAAATAGATGTCTCCAATTAACCCTGCTTGCATACTGAGTTTAAACAGGTGACGGTTGGTTTACAGATGCTATTACGATTGTGGGTCTCTCTTAGGTTATTTTGTTAAACTAGAGTGCCTGGACTATTTGTGAGGTAAGACGTTAATGTGTTTAGATTTGATGCTTTTGGGTTGACTTGGTGGAGATACTGGGTTTTGGGTTTTTGATTAGTATGCTCGCTAATATTTTTCCAATCTTATGCCTACGTATTCCCGTTTAATAAAACAGGGAAATCAGAGCGATCGTAGTTCCTCCTATTCTATGGGAGGAAAAAAAGGTTGTTTTGGTGTCTCGTTCAAAGCACAAGACTTGAAGCTAAATGTGGTTTATATCTTGTTCAAAGCCCAAGATGTGAAGCTAAATGTGGTTTGTATCTTGTTCAAAGCCCAAGATGTGAAGCTGAAGGGTTTTGACTTTAGAGAGAATTTGTCATCTCTAAAGGGGGATATTTGGTCTATTTGTCACGACTGTTGGGTGACTGATTATAAAGGAGAATTACTTTAACTGGGATATGTGAATCCAGCAATGCCATAATTTCCTTTATAGGGGATTTTTAACCTGAAGGAGAAGACTTTAACTCAGTTTAAAGCAATGCCATCTTTCCTTAGGAATTTCTCATGCTAAAAGAGGGACAGTGGCGTGGATGTAAATAATCTAGAGGCTTGCCGCTTACAGCAATTGGATGAAGGAAAAGGAGTTGTTGATGTTTGTATACTGTGAGCAAGGCACAGATTTTGATGCTAAAAGGTTGATTGACTCAACCGGGGCTTTCTTATACAAAGCCTAAGAGGAGGCTATTGACCCAACAAGAGGGTGTTTTTATGTGTCTCGTACGAAGCCCGAGAGAGAGGCTAAAAGGGGTTGACTCAACAAGAGAGTGCTAACAAGTGACTAATTCAAAAAGAGAGTGTTTTTATATGTCTCTTGTACGAAGCCCAAGACGGAGGCTAAAAGGTTTTGACTCCACATGTGGGTCTTTTATACTCAACAAGAGAGTGATTTTGTATCTCGTACGAAGCTCGAGATGGAGGCTGAGAGGGAAGTGACTCAACAAGAGAGTCTTTTATACTCAACAAGAGAGTGATTTTTATCTCGTATGAAGCCCAAGATGGAGGCTAAACAGGTTTGACCCAACAAGAGAGTCTTTTATACTCAACAAGAGAGTGTGAAAAGGTAAGCTCCGTGGGGAGAATCATTGTACAAAGCCCAAGAGGAGGCTATTGTGCTGGTGACTGTTTCAGTTTAGTGACAGGTCTAGTATGTTGGATAAAAGAGAAAATCAGTTCTTATAAAGGAACGTTTAAAGGTATTGTTGTGCTTTGGGATTGATCAGAGGATCAGGATTATTTCCTATTCTTTAAGGAAATGGAAAATCCAAAGGGTATTGAGACTGTCCAAGTCTACTGGTGTTTTGAGAAATCGATTCTCAGGTAGTGAATGATATTTGTATTATGCCCAAGAGAAGGCTGGTATGTTAAGGGATGAAGGTCAACTCATTAACAGGCCTGACACTTGACTCAGAAAGACAACTCTAGAAAATTTATGACTAGGTTCTGTTCCTATACCTGTAGAGGTCTCTGGGTCCTTGTACTAAGCCCAAGAGAAGGCATGAGAGCATTTAAGAAGCCGAAGGGTCCTTGTACAACGCCCAAGAGGAGGCAGGGATGCTTTTAAGAAGCCTGTGGGTCCCCAAACCCCGAGAAGTTCAAGACATGCCATTCACCGAGAATAGATCAAGCTAGGAAAGTCTGAGAATTTGGAAGAAACTCAAGAGATGCCATTCACGGAGAAAAGATCATCCCTGGGGAGTAGAGCCTCTTTGACGATTTCTAAGAGTGACAGTCTGAGAAAGGGTTCACCGAGAATGCTGCCTTTCACGTCTCCATATTGTTTAACCCCAAGAGGAGGGAAGACTGTGTCTGGTAACCCTATGGGGATCTAGTTTTGTTTGTATTTAAGAGTGACCAACAGGGCTTTACCTATTGCTAGACGTAGTTGCCGGGGAAAACTCTAAATAACTATACTAGTATTACACAGTGGATATTTGACAAATATATAAAAGTTTTTGAAAGAAGACTTACAGTGAGCAGCCCCACAATACAGTTATATATATGAAAGCGGATAAAGAAAGCGGGTAAACACTTACTCGGTTGTAGAGCTTCCATGCTGTTTTGTTAGTTTGTTCAATAAAGAAAGCTTTGATAACAATATTATATTAAAAATCAAAGGAGAAAGTGCTTTGAAAAGGTTGTTGGGGCTTACAGCTCAAGGAGAGGCCCAAGGATTTATCAGTGATTGCACTGTTGTTTGAAATTGTATAGGGACTTATACAAGCGACTGAGGCCCAAAAAGATTTTCTGTACAAAGGGATGGGTCTTACACTCTCTCAAGAGGCCCAAAGGTGTTTAAAGAAAAATAACGGGGCTTATAACACAAGGGTAGGTCCAGATGATTTGTTTTTTGAACTGGCGATCACGCCGAGATTTCTTTAACATACTGGGTCTTATACAATGCATTGAGGCCCAAAGAGTTTTGGTTAAAAAAAAGGGGTTAGGTCTTACACTCTATTAGAGGCCCAATGATTTATGTTTGTACAACTGGTGGGGCTTACAGCTCAAGGAGAGGCCCAGGTGATTTTGCTAAAAAAAGGCGACGATCGCGTCGTTGTTTTTGAAAATACAGTGGGACTTATACAATGACTGAGGCCCAAAAAGTGGTTTATTTACAATGGGGATGGGTCTTACACTCTAATAGAGGCCCATGAGTGTTTGAAAATGATTTGCGAGGGTGAAAATCAAAGAAACCCTAATTTTGTTTTCCTTTAAAAGTAAATATTTAAAGAAAATCAAATAAAATGATAAAAATACCAAATAAATTTGAATAAACCACTTGTGATTTTTGTTTAAGGTTTGAAAAAATGAGGTTTTAATCGCAAGATGAATTAAACTCATTTGGTTTTGATTTTCAAATTAAATATTCACTTTTAAATGTTTAAAAACAATTAAAAAGAAATTTATTCACAAAAATACTAATTATATTAAATAACTAATATAAATTTGATTTTTTGGTGGAATAAAATATTTCAACATTTTTGTGATTTTTTTCAAAAAGAACCAATAAAAAATAATTAAAATTGAGAGAGTTATTAATTTTTCAAATCATTAAAAATAATAAAAAGTGAAAAAATAGCAAAAAGAGGATCTGGGGCGAGGGGGATTCGAACCCCAGACCTCTTGTGTATAGGGTGCGCGCCTTACCACTAGGGTGGTGATACATCCGTTGATTGAAATACAACCACAAATATACAAGGCTTGCCTTGTTTTTGGCCTGGCCCAAGGCAAGGCAAGACAAGATTTTGGTTGAAAACGTGAAGGCCATAACTTTCTCATTTCTCCATGGATTGGGACAAAATTTAGGTCTATCATGCCTAGAATTTCACAAGGAATCCAATGGTGGTGGTGTTTTTTTAAGATCATGCTCCTATTGAAAAACCCGATAGTGGTTTTGAAATAGGCCATGATTTGCATTTTCTGTGCCATCTCATGGTACAAGCATGAATTACATGACAAATTGGTGCAAACACAACACATATAACATGTATAAGAGATGCATGATCAGTGGACATCAAAAGAAAGCATGATTCAAAGAATCTAAGTTGTGATGATTATGTCTTTTTGGAGCTTTTGTGCAATCTGCCAAAGGCATTGTTCCAGAAATGATTTGATGCTTTGAACAACCTCAAATGATCCCTTAGAAGCTTTTAGGATGGTTGGAATCAGCTGGAAACCTCAGGAACAAGTTTGAGCTCTTTCTTGCAAAAGGGGCAAAAATGGCCAAAATAGCAACTCTCTCAAATGGTGTTCTAGATGGGGGGAACCATTTAGGACAGTTGAAGGTTGATATTTGAAGTGTTTTCGAGGTTTTATCTGGTTTGGAAAGTGACTGAATCAAGACATGGCTTGAAAAATGCGCAAAAATCCTATTTTTGAGGTTTTGAGAGGTGACTTTGTGATTTTGGTGTTACAGGTCACTTGTGAGAGTTTGGACAGCTTAGATATGACATATTGGATGTGTTTGGATCATGAGCTGTGGTGGAATTGCTCTCTAACTCAAAAACTTAGAGTTACCTTGCTAAAGAAGGTATTTTTGCCTAGAGAAAGAGATTTTGAGGAAAGCAAGTGTTGTAGTGCTTTGGTGTACTCAAATTGAACACAATTGAGCTCTATTTATAGTAGAGCAAGTTTGTTTTGCCTATAATAGTGAATGGCAACTGCAGCAGAGGTTTGGCCAATGTTGATCAATGAGAATCCAAGTCTCCTCTAGCCATTGACTAGAGGTTAGGGCACAGGCTGCTGGTTCCCTTGGTCTTGGATAAGTCTTGACTGAATTAAGTTGGAAATGGCTCAGTCCATGCCACCTTGGTGCATCCATTAAATGCTCCAAAACAAAATTGAAGTCTTGTCCCTCTTTTAGGGATTTCTAGGTTTGGCATGCTACTTTTGGTTCCAAAGACTTGGGAGGCTTATGGATCAGGGTTTGTCCCTCCTTGGTTCCCCCTTGAGGTGTTTAGATGGATATATTTACTTGCCCTTTGCAAAATTTGAGCAAATCGAGCAAAACTCCCAAATCTGCCTTGCCATGACAGTTTGTAGCAAGGCATATTGGCATGGTCATATCTCATGGCCCAAGTGGAATTTGATGGAGTTCTTAGTCATTTTGGAAAGCCCTCATATGATACAATAACTGTTTGATCA
This sequence comes from Lathyrus tuberosus, assembly GCA_022829125.1. Lineage (NCBI taxonomy): Eukaryota > Viridiplantae > Streptophyta > Magnoliopsida > Fabales > Fabaceae > Lathyrus > Lathyrus tuberosus. The sequence continues at coordinate 17,807,871 of JALAZF010000040.1, forward strand.
TAATTGTTTTTGATACTTTTTGGATCCAAGTGAAAAATGCCCCTACATTTTGAAAAAAGTAAGACAGATTCCGACTTAGTGAAAATTTCACTAAGTGTTGGAAGAAAGTGACATTTTCACTTTTTGTGATTTTGATCATTCCATAACTTAATATCCATGAGGAATTGGAATGAGTTGTGTTTGAAGCTTTTGTAGAGGATCATGAGAGCTACAAATCCAGCTTTGAATGGGGAAAAATGGCCTTGTGGTTTAGGAGTTACGATCCTCCAAAGTTGGTACCCTAGCCACTTTGTTTCATAACTTAGAAAAATTTCTAAGTTTTTATGGTTACCCCTTTTACAAGTTATCCCACTTTTCTTGATTTTTCTTGATTAATGATGATTCTAATCACACATTAACATAATTTTAGGGTTAAGGAACCATAATTGACCAAAAAATCAAAAAGTCAAACTTTGACTTTTGGGCACAGTTGACTTTTTATCAGATGAATCCCAAACTGTGTGATCCTCTATTAAATCAAGTCCTTGACCTAAATCAAACTTGATGGATTAATTTCATAGGTGTTATAGGGTGTATTGAATCATGTCCTAGGGTTTGGGAGCATGTCCTAGTCAAAAGTCAAAGGTACATTTGACTTTTTCCGCGAAACCCTAACTGTGGTTCTGATGAACCTGAAACTTGGGAACCAAGCTTCTTGGATCAATCCATTGTTGCAAATGGATCAAGGTGGTTTATTAGAGACCCTCAAATCCTCTCTTGAGGTCTTGGCTCATGATTTGCCCCAAAAGTCAACTTGGGGGAGGGGGGAGGGTGAATTAGGTCAAGAAACCCTAATTCCTGATTTTTGATGAATGCATCCCCTGAGGTCAAAATTGACTTGATGATTGGGTCCATGATGTCCCATGGAGCATATTAGGTTATGCTTTGAAGCATTGGCTCATGCCCAGATTAAAATTTCCATCTGGAGGCCCTGGTCGACCAAACCCTAATTTGGTGACACTGGCGATCTTAAGGCTTAATCCACCTGGAATGCTGCAGCATTGTGCTTGATTCTTGCTATGGGAGTCCTCTTGATCCATTTTGGATGTTTGAGAGGTTATACAAGTTGAAGATCATATCATTCCTTGATTGATCCTTTGTCTAAGGCTCAAAGAGGGCTTGAAACCCTAATTATTGTTTGTAGTGAGTGCTCACCCATCTTTGGGGAGACTGATGGTTCATCCATATTGTGATGATGATTTGTACAATGATGGGAAATCTTAGTGGTCAAAATTTGTGGTATGACATATACAGGCATACATATACAGATGAAATATATAAGCAAGTATGTGTATAAGAAATAGTAGAACTTACAGGTGCGCAAGCTCTAGCATTATAACCACAGCTGTATGGTTAGTTATTCAAGAAATTGTAGAAAATTTTGATAACACTTTGAACTTGAAATCTAAATAAAAAAGAAAGTTGTTGTAAAAGGAAATTTGGGGCTTATACTCAAGGAGATGCCCAGATAGTCTCTTTTGAAAAGGCGACGATCGCGTCGTAGTTTTGAAAACCACATAAAGACTTATATAATGTCTGAGCCCAAATTGTTGAATTTACAAAAAGGATGGGTCTTACACTCTATTAGAGGCCCAAGAGTTTATTTTTTCAAGAGATGTGGCTTATAGCTCAAGGAGAGGCCCAGATAAAAAACAGTGACCGCATCGTTATTTTGAAAATTGTATCGGGACTTATACAATGATTGAGGCCCAAATTATTTATGTACAATGGGGCTTGGGTCTTACACTCTAATAGAGGCCCAAAAGTGTTTGAAAAAGAAGAAAAATGGGACTTACAACACAAGGGGAGGACCAGATGAAAATGTTTGAAAATCGCGATCGCGCCGAGATTTTTAAAATGTATCGGGAGTTATACAATGACTGAGGCCCAAAAATGGTTTATTTACAAAGGGATGAGACTTACAGTCTATCAAGAGGCCCAAATGTTTATTGAAAAAAAAGAAAAATGGGGCTTATACTCAAGGAGAGGCCCATATGAATAACAATGATCGCACCGTCATTTTTGAAAATCGTATCGGGTCTTAAACAACGATTGAGGCCCAAAATGGTTCGTGTGACAAAGGGGTGGGTCTTACACTCTATTAGAGGCCCAAAAGTGTTTTAAAAAAAGATTTGTAAGGGTGAAAAATAATTAAAACCCTAATTTGATTGAAAATGTATTTTAATTGAATAAAAATTCAATTAAAATGATCAAAGTTAGCAAACATGTGTGAAAAACAAGTTGTGATCTTGGATAAATGTTTGAAGAATCATGCTTAATCACACAAAAGATTGGAATTCATTTGAAATGGCAAGATCAAAGTGAGAATTTCATTTTAAAATGTTTAAAAACAAATAAAAATGAAATTAATTACAAAAATTCTAACTATATTAAATAAATAATATAAATTGGTTTTTTTTTGTGAAATAAAATAATTTAACATTTTTGTGACTTTTTAAAAAAAGAACCAATAAAAAATGATAAAAAATGAGAGAGAAATTAATTTTTGAAGTTATTAAGAGATTGTGAAAAATGTGAAGAGAATAAGTGGTAAAAAAAATAGGATGGCCCTCCCAAGGTTTGAACCCACGCCCTTGGGGTGGAGGGTTTAAAACTTTACCAACTGAGCCAAGTGCGTTGGCTGATAGAGAATGGCAAGAGTGAATAATATGTGAAACTCCCTTTGGAAAATGGTTCAAAAAAATACCAAAAGGTCTGGGGCGAGGGGGATTCGAACCCCAGACCTCTCGCTCGCTACACACACACAAATACTAGTGTTTCTACTAGGGCGCAATGCCAATTCAAACATATATTGGCAAGTGTATAATATATACTATGTTTGGTTCTAAAAACCTGAAAATGGCGCCATGGCCATCTTCTTCCTTGGGCCAACATCAGACTTGCGTGAAGCAGGCTATCTCTCTCGTTTCTTAACCATTTTACAAGATGTAAAAATGAAACTTATTAATTTTTTAATAAGGAACATGATGGTTATTTTCAATTTCATTTAAATTAAGTGTAACAAAAGATATCATGTTGTAACCAGATGAACCCTAAAAAATGCAAGAACTAAATGAAATCTCATATACACAAGATAACTAGAATTTGATTGAGGGTTAATGATCTATAAGTAATCAGAATCATGATGGTAAATTAAAATAACGTTTATGATGCATGATTCATTGAGTTTGAAATTTTAAGGATTACCTTTGCAAGAAGGAATCGAATTCTATTGTAGAGATGTTACAGAAATGAAACAATGATCTGGATAGCTTCCTTAGGCCTCAAGGATTGTGTTGTAACCTTCAGGATGTTTTGAAACTCTTTGGATAAGCTGGCTAGACTCTGACTGCAGTTGGTCCAAGTGAGAAATGGAGATGGTAATCCTGATGTTTTATAAGTGTGAGGAGTGTTTGATCAGCTCATATATGATGTATGAAATGTGTTAGAATAATTGGTTGTGATGGAATGGCTCTCTAATGAAAAATTCATTAGTGACTTGCAAATGAAGGCATTTCTGGGGTAAGAGAGAGATTTTGAGGAAAGCAAGTGTTATTAAGCTTTGGTGTTATCAAACTGATCACAATTGATGTCTATTTATAGTGCAACAAGTTTGTTTTGGCATCAATAGTGAATAGAGGCTTGGACAGTCCCTTGGCCAATGTTGATCAAAAGGAATCTTTGGTCTTCTCTAGCCATTGACTTGGCTCAGTGCAGCATGCCATGATTCCTTTGTTTCAGAGATAAGGCTTGACTCAATTTATTCGGCGATGTCTTGATGCTTTCTACCTTGTGAATCCTGAAAGCTCTGCTGATTTGAGCAAATTTTTGGGAAAAACAGAATCTCAAAAGAGATGTTTAAACATGAAGAAGTTTGATGAAAGAAGACTGGCCAGAGAAGATGTCCTAACAGATGTCTCAACATCTGTATCTGATATTGCAGGATGTTTCTAGATCTGTGGTAAGATTTAGGGAAACAATCATGTGCATGGATTAAGGACTAAAGACTGAAGCCCAAGGAAGCAGAAGCCTATAAATAGAAGAATTAGACCTAGGTTTTAAAAGGCATTAGTATGCCTGTTGTAACCTTGTTTTCTTGCGTAAGAAACAAGGGTTTAGGGTTTTGAGAGTCATTGGCTTTCTAGGTTGTAAGTCTCCCTTTGTATCAGTTGACACACTGTGGTAGATATAGGTGTCACACAGATCCATAAGGCTTGAGGTATTGGATTGTGTATTGTTCTTGGATGAAGCTTTTAAACAAATCCGAGTTAGCTTGTTTGTCAAGTATGCTTAACAGAATTCTGTATTGATAGGGATGATGTAGAAATCACAGTTCGTGATTAAGGGAAGTGAGTGGGGTATCTCATATCAAGGTTCTAAACGTTTGAGTTTAGCCTTGGTAAAGATGTTCATTGGGTAGATGTTAGGTATGAAGTTGTAAACGGGGGAGTTTAACTTTGTAACAGTCTATAGATAGTGGAGTCTTCTTCCTGGATTGGTATCCCCCAGATGTAGGTTAGTTTGCACCAAACTGGGTTAACAATTATTGTGTTCCTTATCATTCTGCAGATTTACGTTTTCTGTTAGGATTCATGATAAACATGTTAGACCAGATGTCGTGACATCTGTGATGGTGCAGTTCTGATATTCAAGGTATCAGTCTGCTGTTGTGCCTCTGAGTTTAAAAGATTATGTAGCACAATGTCTTGACATGTGTTAGGACATCTCCTATCTGCATAGGCCAGAATTTAAATTGGTATCAGAGCAGGCATCTTGTCTGGTTCTGGATGAGATCTTTGCGAGATACTTTCTGGCATTTAAACAAGGAGGAGTTTTTAAGATCATATCAATCAACTGTGACATACCCAAGGGTATTAATGGATGAGATGGATGTTCTAGATCGAAGGGAGCAACCCGGAGGTTATTCATGTTCCTGAGGAGATTCTACAACAACTACAGGAGAAGTGGCTAGTTCTCTTGTTGGTGTGTCTTATAGGATGTTGTGACATCTTATTAGGGCAAGCAGGATTTGTTCCTTAGTGGTTCCGCTGCATGTGTTTCTGATGGAAGAGCTCTAGAATTATGGGATTCTGGAGTTGTTACTGAAGACAGTTGGTGGTAGGTCTCAATCGTCGGCCTCTATATTTGAAGATATCTACATTCTTTTATTCCAAAGTCAGGAGCGATGGAGTGAAAGGAGTTGTGGTTAGATATATGGTATGGTGACTTGGTACCTGGAAGCTTGGTTTCTTGGTGCAGTTGAAGTCAGTTGAAGAGGAGAGGAGTTGAGTTTAAGTTTATCAGGTTCTTTCTCTAGGAGTTTGATAAATTATTGGTCGGCTAGGTTGTAAAAGATACTTGAGAATTCTCTCAAGTCCACTCATAAAGGCATATATGTCGTGTATCTGGAGTCTTCTAGTTACTCTTCTGACTAGAAGGTGTTTCTTTGAAACACACTCTGAAGAAAGTGGATGTGATTTATTTTCACCATCCAAAAACAGCAAGGAAGGATTCATCTCTCTTGACCCTAAGAGTGGATCCAATCTGATTGAAGAATCGTTGAGGTAAATAAGATTTGTTTAGAGAAAGTCTTAGTTACTTGATCCAAGGGTGGCAGCCTTGGTATCTCAACATTATCCTTTAAAGAAGATACTTGCAAAAAGATTGAATACTTTATAAGTGTTCATGACATAATCTGGTGGAGCTCAGCTACAGCAGTGAAGAAGGGTTATTGGACAAGGATTTTAGATCAATTACTATTTGTGGAGTCCATAAGTATTTAATTGATTATCCTTGAAAGTCAAGATTGCTGATGTTCAAAAAGATGTTGGAACATCTCATCATCAGAGTTTGTGCAGAATCATGGGAGGGGTACTGCATATGTTTTAGCATCTGTTTAGTCTTAGGTGGTGACCTAAGAAGTGGCTTCAGTCGGGTGTGACAGAAGCATGTGTTTTCTAGAGAGTTTTCCGGCAAGAAACTAGTCTGGAATTTGATGCTGCTGAAGATGAAGATGAAGATATCATAATCTTGATGGTTACAGCTTGGATCAGTTTATTTATGATCTAGGTGCTCTGGAGCATGGATCTTGCTCTGTTTGTGAAGGTCGAGGATAAGTGGCAGTTATCTCTGGCTTCTATTGACGGCTCTACTAAGGGAAGTGGCATTTTTTGGTATGGCTATAGGGTAGTCTTAGACTACTTATTTTTTGAAGATTCAGACGTGGCAGGTTTGAAGTCTTTGGAGTTTCAAAGCAGGATGGAGGTTGTCTACTCAAACTTGGTTGTTGAATTAAGTCTGTGAGAGCATGGAACTCTTGTTCTGCGAAGGGAAGAGGTTCTTCTAAGTGGCAGACAAAGGAGCTGAATTCAACAGTTGGATGTCATATCAGAATGTTCTGACATCTATCTTAACATCAGAAGTCTCAGATGGTGATGTGGCACATCAGCTTAAGATAAGGTGAACTACAGGAGAATGGAAGTTATGGATGCTTCAAAAAGATCTATCTCATGCAGTTTGCGGGTGTCATACCCTAATTTTTTACCATAAGATTCCACCTCTCTGTGTATCATTTTGCATATTTGCATGCTTTATCACTAACCAATTTGTGCAGGTACATTGATTTCAAGCATACTGTTTCTCTCAGTTAAGATATTCAGAGCATGCCCAATTGTTTCTAATTTTAGTGGTCTCAAGTTTTACTGGAATCGAGCTTCACTTCTAAGGTTCTTTCTTCATTTTTAGGGCCTCTGTGGATCAATGCCTTGAGGATATCTTGGTTGGATATTATGGCCATATTTCCTTAAAGTCAAGATCGGTTTTTAGTTTCTGAGTACATGGTGCATTAATCTCAAACTTGAGTTGTTATTGGACTTTGAATGCATTGTAGTTACAACGTTATGTCTCAAAAGGTTGGGCTTATTATTCTTTAAAGAAGTTGGCCATTGTTAAAAGTTCCCTATGATTACAAGTTTAAGCATAAGAGTCATTTACCATTGCATGATTCGAAGTTCGAATTAATTCAAGCCATTCAAGAGGTTTTCATGTGATTTTCCTCAAATTTTAGGTACACTACTTGATTTCAAGGTTCATGTTTTGCATCAAATTCAAGTTGAAAATGTCAAAGTTCAAATCAAGTTCAAGTTATTTCAAGACTTTGGTTCAATTTACATTTAGATGTCAAACAACAAAATTCAAAGTGTACAAGATTTTGCAAAGTCCAAGAACTCTTTACAATGGGAGCTTAATTCCAAAGTCCATCCAAAATCCAAAATGTTAAGTCTTAGAAGCTAAGAGCACGTGTGATTCTTACTGTGTCCTAATTCCTAAGCCGTAATCTTAAGATATGAATGCTCCAGGACCTATCCACATGCTTTTCTTGGTGGCACTGTATCGCCTCTCGCGTTACTCCATTTCTTCATGCATAATGAAAGGGTGTAACTTTGTGTAGGTCTTTCATTTTGTTGAAGAGAGGGAACATAACTGTTTCTTTCCTGAATAATCAACAAACACAATCATCAAAAAGGGAAACATGAAATGATAGCAAGGAACCAAATTCATTCAATACACAAAATTGGAGTTTCCAAAACAGTTCCAACATATTCAGACAACCGTTGATTTCTTTCCAAAACAGCTCCTGAACATGTCGCAACGGAATTGGAAAGTTTTCATCATCAACAAGTAATTCCCAAAACAATCTTCAGACAAGTTCAAACATGGTTTTAATTTCTTTCAAGCATCATCAATAGCACTCAATTCAAGAGATCAAAACTTTAATCAGCTGAGACTATAAATTGGTTCACTCGCAGCAGTTGAAGGGAGAGATTTGAAACAAACACAGAGAAACTCACTGCATACATACCAAAAACACTCAGGACAGAGATTTACACGCATAAAAAAACACGTTTTCTACTGAGAATAGAGATTAAAAAATATTCACAAAAACATTCACCAGAAATTCACAGAAAAAGCTCAACAGAACAACTAGCAGCAGCAATACGCATCATTAATAGGAGAGAAATCCGAAAACCAAACAGCAGTAATAAGAACAAGATTCACGCACACATCAAGAGAATATCATTAGTATTCACAAACCAATACAACATAGCAGAAATCACCAGTACACAAAGCATACACGAGTACACGGAGAAAAGGAGAAGCGGAAAGAATATGCATCGTCGAAGCCGTCGCCATTGTCGAAGCCACCGTGTCGTAATTCGTCACAGGTATGTGACTCCGTTGCATAATTGATGTAATCTTTATTTCATTTTTTGCAATTTTTGGTCTACTCTTTTGATTGTCGTGTGAGAAACTACGAATTGGCGAAGGAAGCTGCGATTAAGGGGTAGCTCGCGAGAGGGAAAGGATCGCAATCGAAGGAAGAAGAAGACGCGAAAAAGTGATGGCGTGGTGATTCTTCTGATGGGAGTGAATTACGAACGAAAGAGGACGAGGGAGACGGATATGCGTCTTCGCGAGTGAAAGAAAGCTGCAGTCTATGTGTGAGAGAAGAGACGAAGTCGTGCTAAGTTTGATGCTGACCCTTTCTCCTTAATTGGCAATGTTGTTGTTGGTGGATCGGGTGGATTCCAGACCCGACCCGACCTTTTTTTTATGAATTCCTTCATGGGCTTTAGAACTAAGCCTGCTCTCTTTTAAGAAAAGGAACTACACACCTTTTTTGTGTTCTTTACACCCTTAGTTTTTATTTTTTGTGTTGGTTTTTTAATTAGGATTGAATTTTAATTTTAGTCTGCAGTGAACCTTAATTAAATTTCAGTTTAGACTTTATTTTGTTTTTAATTCTAATTTTTTAAACTTTGCTTTTGATTTGTGTTGATCTTGGTTTTAATTAGTTTGATATTAGGTTAATTTAGACCTTGATTAAAATTCGAACTTGATCATTTTGACTAACATTATGATATTAGAATCTCGATCTTATTAATTTGGCGTGATTAGGTCCGTCCATTGACTTTATGTCACGATTAAGGTAGCATATCCTAGTTTTACCACTTCTCTTCCTTTTTTAATCCTAGCCTTAGGATTAGAGTCGCTGTGCTCTATGTCTTGCCATAAACATTCCGTTCATTTTAATCCTAGCCTTAGGATCGAAGTCACCGCACTCCATACATGTGTTCTACCATGGACACTTTCTACCCTTTTCAACTTAACTTTAACTTTAGAGTCACCGTACTCTATGTAGCGCCTTACCATAGACGCTACCTCCCCCTGGAACCTTGACCACAGTCAAGAGTTCCTTACCCTCTTTGAGGGGAACTACGAATACTCTGATTCCACTCCCGTCAGGATACGTAGGCACAAGATGCGATGTCTTGGCGAGTATACTTAGATACTATCCCCTAGGTCTTTCCCTTAGCACATACCCTTAGCAAGCGAGCAATAAATAACATAAATACTAACAAGAGGTTCCTGTAGAGTACTACAGATGTTTAGGATGCTAATACCTTCCCTAGGCGTAACCAACCCCCGAACCTAGGATCTCTTATTAGGTTTTTCGATCTTTAATCCTTTCCTTTGGATAAAATAAAGACCGGTGGTGAATTTCAAAAATTGTGATTCAAGTTAATCCAATAGCTTGACATCTGATTCTCACCGCGACAGAAATATGTCGCGGTGAGAATCGGATGTCAAGCTATTGGATTAACTTGAATCACAATTTTTGAAATTCACCACCGGTCTTTATTTTATCCAAAGGAAAGGTTTAAAGATCGAAAAACCTAAGAGATCTAAGGTTCGGGGGTTGGTTACGCCTAGGGAAGGTATTAGCATCCTAAACGTCCGTAGTACTCTACGGGAACCTCTTGTTAGTATTTATGTTATCTATTACTTGCTTGCTAAGGGTATGTGCTAAGGGAAAGACCTAGGGGTTAGTATCTAAGTATACTCGCCAAGACATCGCATCTTGTGCCTACGTATCCTGACGGGAGTGGAATCAGAGTATCCGTAGTTCCCCTCAAAGAGGGCGAGGAACTCTTGACGGTGGTCAAGGTTCCAAGGGGGAGGTAACGTCTATGGCAAGATGCTACATAGAGTGCGGTGACTCCGATGTTAAAGTTGAGTTATAAAGGAAGTAAGTGTTCACGACGGAACATATGTATAGAGTGCGGTGACTCCGATCCTAAGGTTAGGATAAAGGGAGTGGAGGTAAAGTTTCCTAAGCGCGACATATAGTCAACGGGGGGATATCCTTCCTTTGGAATTAGGTACAAGAATAAGAGAAATAGAGAGGAAATCCTCCAGGGTCAAGTGTATGATAAGCAGCGATATATACAGTAAATGCTCAAAAACTCGGAAGATGAGATATCGAGAATCAGGGTTTAATCAAATGCATCGAAATGAATATCAGAATTAAAATGGAGTATATGAATTAAATACTAATTTAAGGTCTAAGATAAACAAAACCTAATTAAACTAAATATCTGATTAAAAAACCAAATTAACTAATTTTAAGAAAGAACTAATTAACTAATTATTAAAACAACTAAAAAAATTTCTAACCAAATTAAATTTAATTCAGAATAAAACTAAATAAATTGACATCTAAATAATTATTTAAGTTTATTTCTAATACAACTAATTAGATTAAAACATAAAAAAATTTAATTAAGTTAGGTCTTAAATTAAAAGAGGGAGGGACATGGTTCATGCGTGAGCCCAAACGGAGCCCATTAGGGGAGATGTCGGGTTATAGAATTGGTTGCGGGTCGTGACCCGGTTTGATGTCAAAGGGGAAAACACATAACCTAGCCCCCAAATTCAAGCACGCTCACAAAAGACGAACAGAAACACAAGCTTCATTCATCATCTTAACCCGACACTCTTCTTCTCCATACTCCATTTCTCTTCTCGTTGCATCACCCTCCTCACTCCATCTCATCCTCGGAAACTTGTAAAGACCTTCACCAACTCTCTCTTGCTCGCATGAAGATTATGTTTCAAATTCATAAATCGAGCAAAATACGACAATCAAAAGATCCCAATATCACAACCCTAGAATACGAACTCGCGTTAAGACAGGTTTTCAAAGATTAAAGTATAAGGGATCATGACATACCTTCGAATGAGGTTGGCGCCGCGGATTCGATAATGTCGACGGTTTTGACGGTGCGTTTCCTCCTCTTTTGATCTGCTTCTCATGTATGTACTTCAATTAATGATGATACGCTGTTGCTACTTGCACATGTTTGTGTATGTTTTTTTTTTGAGATTTTTGCTGTGAATCTGTCTGGTGTATGTTGTACCGCGAATTGGTGTGTATGTGTATTTCTCTCTGAACTGGTGTGAACGGTTTTCTTTGAGTGTTTTTTGTGATTTTCTGCTCCGCTCTTTTCTGTATGTGGCTTTTTGTTTTAAAGCTGGTGCGTGTATGAATGTCTTCTGTGTATATTGGAATGAAAGTTTTGTGTTAATTTTGTCTCTGATGTGAGTCCCCTTTTATAGCCTTACGAAAATCCGAATTTTGATGTCGACACTGAATGCTGATGATTGCGTCTTCAATTCTTTCCGCTTCTGTCCCGACATAAGCTGTAAATTACTGATAATGGTTGTTTGATTTTTTACTGTTATTGAACCGGCATGTTTGTTACTTGCCTTCGATTCTTTCCCCTTTACGTCCAACATGCTGATTTGCATTTTCTGATTGTGTCGGCTGTGATAAGTTCCTCATTTAATATGTTCTTGTATCTTTTGGAAACATTATGATTCTTGCCTTGAGCGTGATTTTCCTCTTGAGTTAACTTCCATGTTTCAGATTGCCTTGCCAAGAATACGTCATGAATGAATTTTCCTTTTCAAATTATCATGCTTGATACATGTTTTAGCTTGTTTTGGAAGTACTTTAAACTTGTGTGGTTTCATTTTGGACAGGTTTTTGATGATGATTCTGTGTGTGTGTCTTCTTTTGACATTTGCAAGAATGAGGAATGAAGCTTTTTTTCAAACAATGCCGGCATTCGAAGCTCAAACAAATCTGCATCCAGTGCAACATTACCAATGATAACACACATCCGCAGGAGATAAATTGCAGAATGAAACTATACTAAAATGTACACTCGAGGGCATATTAACTTTCCATGGATCGGATGGTTCTTTGCGTTAGCACAAATTTGTCTCTCATCTGTAACTATGAACAATTATTGGAATGATGCCTTTGTCTTGCATTTTGTAACTTTGAACTTTGGTAGCCGTAATTAAAATTCTCACACTGGATTGTCTTGTTTCTTTTTCAAAAGTTGAATTCTCCATTGCAACTAGCCATGTCTTGTATAGCTCTTATTTTCCCCATTTGAACTATGTATAGAGTAACTCAACTAAGAAAACAAGTCCTTTCATAGCGTGATACATTTTTTTTAAAGAAACAAGAATAAGAATTCCAATCACACTACAATTAATAAACATCCAACTTATGAAAGAATTTGAATCGTGGAATGCCATCTTGACTTTGAAATGAACCTTTTGTGAAAACATGTGAAGACTTTGAAAACCTTGATGAAACTAAATCTTCTTGGATGAATATTTCCTTGCACTTGTGACTCGAATACTTGAATATTATGATGGCTTGAGTTCACTTGAATATGAGGATCTTGGATTGAGCTTAAATTACAAGAAAAATGATCATAAATTTTGTCTCTTGAATTTCTTGTCAAAATTTGATTCAAAATCTTATCCAAAATTCACCACTTTAAAGCACACGGCTCATTACCAACAAGAGAATCTAAATTCTTTTATTTACGACCACGGAGGAAACAAAATAATGATCCAACCTTATGGACAAGAACAAAGCCTTTCATGAACCACTCCCTGAGAAATCTGTTGAGAATGAGGAGGCCACTTGGAATTAAAATCCCTGCACAAATCCATTAGTGATAAAGCATGCACACAAAGACCTATGACCTGAAGATGATATGCAAGATGATGCGCAAAAGATGATATCTTATGGTAAAAAATTAGGGTATGACAGATGCCCCTATTTAAGTTTCTTCTATCTGGAGATATGGAGATTGAAATCTTCGTCTCGACGAGATAGGAGAGACTTAAATATAAACATGCACAATTTTTGGCCCTAAGATGCCACAAATGTATACGATATGACATGAAATGATATGATATGAAATGAATGCAAGACAGAGAAGCCTATGGGGAAGGGTACCACAGGGGAAAAATGTTACAGTTGTGTCAGAAACGAATTGAAACAAAGCAAAGTATCTGGACAACATCATCTAAGACTAGCATTGGATGAAAAAAAGCACCAAACATCCAATAATGGCTTTGGATGAAAGGTAAACTCACAAAACCTAAGAAGGCAACAAATGAGAATGAGACAAAATAATGTATTCCGAGAAGGCATCGGACACAAAGAAACCAGTCATCCAATAATGGCTTTGAACGAAAGGTACACTCACAATATCTGATAATGGCTTCAGATGAAAGTGAACAAGGTAAAGAAACCAGACATCCAATAATGGCCTTGAATGAAAGGTATAATCACAATATCTAATAATGGCTTTAGATGAGTGAACAAAGACTCGATCTTGAAGAACATCAGAAGGAGGGACACATCTGAAAAAACATCAGATGGTAAAGAAACCAGACATCCAATAATGGCTTTGAATGAAAGGTAAACTCACAATATCTAATAATGGCTTTAGATGATTGCGAACAAAGACTCGATCTGGAAGAACATCAGAAAGAGGGTCCCATCCGGAAAAACATCAGATGGTAAAGAAACCAGACATCCAATAATGGCTTTGAATGAAAGGTAAACTCACAATATCTAATAATGGCTTTAGATGATTGCGAACAAAGACTCGATCTGGAAGAACATCAGAAAGAGGGTCCCATCCGGAAAAACATCAGATGGTAAAGAAACCAGACATCCAATAATGGCTTTGAATGAAAGGTAAACTCACAATATCTAATAATGGCTTTAGATGATTGCGAACAAAGACTCGATCTGGAAGAACATCAGAAAGAGGGTCCCATCCGAAAAAATATCAGATGGTAAAGAAACCAGACATCCAATAATGGCTTTGAATGAAAGGTGCAATCACAATATCTGATAATGGCTTCAGATGAAAGTGAACAAGGTAGGGATCCAAGAAAGCATTGGACACAACAAAGAATATCTGTTTGGTAGGTGCCAAGTAAGTTGGACTTTGACCACAAGGTAAGATGTGAATAACAACACGACCTATGGAGAAATGCAAATGAGTATGAAACACTCATGCTATGTATATGTATATGAATTATGCTATGATATATGATCAAATGCAAATGCAAGTGCAGATGCAATGCAGACGTCGGAGACACGGCTTGACTCTTTTGTGGAGAAGACAAAACTGGAATACCGATTCCTTAACACAGAGATCACTGTCATTCTGCTTTGGGACTAGAGATGCTACTGAACGCCATCTCTGCCACACTAGTAAATTGTATCAATTTGATAATCCTTGTAGGAAGGAAGGAAAGCTGCATCGGGATTCTTCAAGTAAACTGCCCCCGATTAGCTGTCTGTTGTAGATGAACTGATAATTGCTTCAGTTGGATTGATTCTGTAAATGACTGAATAACTGTGCGCTTGGAAAGCTTGCCCCAGTATGAGTCTTGAAAAAGTCTTCTGTATAAACCAATTTTGAGAAGGACTTGCACTGAACCACAAATCTTGAACTGATTCTCAACAGGATCTGGAAAGAACTTGCCCCTGATTGGATCACTGACCAAGTTTCTCAAATGTTTGAAAATTCCTTAAGCGGAAGCCAGATTGCAAACAAAAGTGTTCATACAAACATAGTAAACGCAAAGTTCATGCAACTTTTGAAATCAAAATCATTTTTGGAAAGAGGTAAAACAATAGGGTCACTGGTCAGAACACGGTGGTTCAAGAGGTTTAAAAGTGAAAGATAAAGCAAAAAGGCGTAATGCCAAAAAAATGATCTGCAAATATCTTTTAGAGTCAGTTTACGCAACCTCGATGTAGTATGCTTTCAAAATAACCTTGCTTCAATTAGGTCTTTTGAGGGTTATAACGTGGCCTGGTTCACGGTTTAAGAAACAAAGGATAAAGGCTCAAAGTTTATTTCTACCCACCCAATCTTCGTGATGATCTCCAGTCCTACACTCAGTTAACTCAGACTTTGCACTCAGGTTCCCATAGGTTAGGGATTGCATTGATGATAGTGATGATGGTTCAGAAGTTAAGGGACTTTTGAGGTGACAGTCACTACTTCCTTATAACTCTTGGTTGTTTTTTTCATTGAGGATTTCATGGTAAGGATTTAAAGATTTCTCCTTTTTATTATCCCTAACTTTTGCCTGAACTGCTTCTCGTGGAATCTTACAGTCAGCGGGATGCCCCAGTTTTTTGTCTGCCTAAGTCTCCTTCACAGGTTTCGACTTAGCGGGCTTTTTCCTTTTTTGAATTTTTTAACTCTTATTTTTTTAAAGAAAGTGACTGTTTGGCTTAATGATTACGGCGAACCATCATCGACTTTTGACTTGAAAGACATCTTCGACACTTGCTTGTTGCGTGCGAAGGAAAAATTGAGAATGCAACCTTTTTGTTGAAAGATGTTTTGCATGAAACTCTTGTATTTGAATGCACAATCCAGTTAACTGAGAACTACCCTGCCCCAGGTCAAGATTGTGGGTTTTTATTTGTAAAGAAAGGAAACTCCTACTTCAAGGCTCAAAGGGGTTGACGAGGGTTTATCTTCCTTATTTCTCCAGTGTTTAAGAATTGAAACAATGCCTTACATCCTCAGCAAAGTTTTGATTTGAAAGCATACCGACAACAATTATGAGTAATTTGTTTTCATCATCCTCCCTCCAATCTTTGCATAATCAAGAGAAAGTCGAAAAATGACAAAATATATTTTTTGTTTTTCTTTTTTTGAAAAGGAAGGAATAAAGACGTAAATAGCAAACACAAATGAATTGAATCCAAAAGTCGCAATGCTCATTTTATTAATTACGAAAGTACAAACATGATTTGAAAGCAAACAGTTAGTACAAGATAGGGAAAATGCAAACAACAAGAAACAAAAGTCTAGTGACTAGTTAGAAACAAGAGTGAGCTGTCCTGTCTGAAACACTGAGGTCTGCTGAAGTCAACTGAAGCTTCACTTAGCGTGCTCTGGCAAAGGATTGTTCTTGACATTCGGATTGGTGTCACGAAAGGAGAGAATACCAATTCTGATCAGCTCTTGTACTCTAGCCTTCAATGCAAAGCAATGTTCCAAGTCGTGGCCTGCGACACCTTCATGGAATGCACAATGGAGATCAGATCTGAATCCAAGTGGAAGTGGATCTGGAGGAGGAGGCAAAGGCCTTGTAGTAATCAAACCTTTCTGAACCAGACCAGGATATAATTCGGTGTATGTCATTGGAATAGGATCAAAATTATTCCTATTATGGTACTGACTCTGTCCAACAGCCGGACGTTGAGGAGCTTCAGCTGGTCGTGGAGCAGCAACAACAGGAGTAACAGTAGCAATATCAGGGTGGTCAGCATACTGTGGTCGAGGACGAGGCCTTCTGGTTTCAAACATAACAGCATTGGTCTGATCTTCTCTCTTCTTCTGGAAGTTCCCATAGGATTTCTTCACTCCATTAGAAGATTCAGCAGCTTTGGATACTTTACCATTCTTAAGTCCTTCCTCGAGTCTCTGACCAATAGTAACCAAATTAGTGACCTGGAGGAAACACTACCAATCATCTTCTCCCAGTAGAATGGAGACAAGGTGTCCATAAACAATCCAGTTAATTCTTTCTCTGCCAAAGGAGGTTCAACTTGAGAAGCCAACTCTCTCCAGCGCTGAGCATATTCTTTGAAAGACTTTTTATCCTTCTGAGACATGTTTTGCAGCTGACGGCGGTCAGGAGCCATGTCGAGGTTATACTTGTATTGCTTCATGAAGGCATTAATAAGATCCTGGAAACAGTGAATGCTGTTCTGTTCAAGATTCATATACCACTTGAGAGAAGCTCCACTCAGACTGTCTTGAAAACAATGGATAAGCAACTTATGATTCTTGGCATGAGCAGCCATCTTTCGGGAATGAAAGTTTTGTGTTAATTTTGTCTCTGATGTGAGTCCCCTTTTATAGCCTTACGAAAATCCGAATTTTGATGTCGACACTGAATGCTGATGATTGCGTCTTCAATTCTTTCCGCTTCTGTCCCGACATAAGCTGTAAATTACTGATAATGGTTGTTTGATTTTTTTCTGTTATTGAACCGGCATGTTTGTTACTTGCCTTCGATTCTTTCCCCTTTACGTCCAACATGCTGATTTGCATTTTCTGATTGTGTCGGCTGTGATAAGTTCCTCATTTAATATGTTCTTGTATCTTTTGGAAACATTATGATTCTTGCCTTGAGCGTGATTTTCCTCTTGAGTTAACTTCCATGTTTTAGATTGCCTTGCCATGAATACGTCATGAATGAATTTTCCTTTTCAAATTATCATGCTTGATACATGTTTTAGCTTGTTTTGGAAGTACTTTAAACTTGTGTGGTTTCATTTTGGACAGGTTTTTGATGATGATTCTGTGTGTGTGTCTTCTTTTGACAGTTGCAAGAATGAGGAATGAAGCTTTTTTTCAAACAATGCCGGCATTCGAAGCTCAAACAAATCCGCATCCAGTGCAACATTACCAATGATAACACACATCCGCAGGAGATAAATTGCAGAATGAAACTATACTAAAATGTACACTCGAGGGCATATTGACTTTCCATGGATCGGATGGTTCTTTGCGTTAGCACAAATTTGTCTCTCATCTGTAACTATGAACAATTATTGGAATGATGCCTTTGTCTTGCATTTTGTAACTTTGAACTTTGGTAGCCGTAATTAAAATTCTCACACTGGATTGTCTTGTTTCTTTTTCAAAAGTTGAATTCTCCATTGCAACTAGCCATGTCTTGTATAGCTCTTATTTTCCCCATTTGAACTATGTATAGAGTAACTCAACTAAGAAAACAAGTCCTTTCATAGCGTGATACTTTTTTTTTAAAGAAACAAGAATAAGAATTCCAATCACACTACAATTAATAAACATCCAACTTATGAAAGAATTTGAATCGTGGAATGCCATCTTGACTTTGAAATGAACCTTTTGTGAAAACATGTGAAGACTTTGAAAACCTTGATGAAACTAAATCTTCTTGGATGAATATTTCCTTGCACTTGTGACTCGAATACTTGAATATTATGATGGCTTGAGTTCACTTGAATATGAGGATCTTGGATTGAGCTTAAATTACAAGAAAAATGATCATAAATTTTGTCTCTTGAATTTCTTGTCAAAATTTGATTCAAAATCTTATCCAAAATTCACCACTTTAAAGCACACAGCTCATTACCAACAAGAGAATCTAAATTCTTTTATTTATGACCACGGAGGAAACAAAATAATGATCCAACCTTATGGACAAGAACAAAGCCTTTCATGAACCACTCCCTGAGAAATCTGTTGAGAATGAGGAGGCCACTTGGAATTAAAATCCCTGCACAAATCCATTAGTGATAAAGCATGCACACAAAGACCTATGACCTGAAGATGATATCTTATGGTCAAAAATTAGGGTATGACAGATGCCCCTATTTAAGTTTCTTCTATCTGGAGATATGGAGATTGAAATCTTCGTCTCGACGAGATAGGAGAGACTTAAATATAAACATGCACAATTTTTGGCCCTAAGATGCCACAAATGTATACGATATGACATGAAATGATATGATATGAAATGAATGCAAGACAGAGAAGCCTATGGGGAAGGGTACCACAGGGGAAAAATGTTACAGTTGTGTCAGAAACGAATTGAAACAAAGCAAAGTATCTGGACAACATCATCTAAGACTAGCATTGGATGAAAAAAAGCACCAAACATCCAATAATGGCTTTGGATGAAAGGTAAACTCACAAAACCTAAGAAGGCAACAAATGAGAATGAGACAAAATAATGTATTTCGAGAAGGCATCGGACACAAAGAAACCAGTCATCCAATAATGGCTTTGAACGAAAGGTACACTCACAATATCTGATAATGGCTTCAGATGAAAGTGAACAAGGTAAAGAAACCAGACATCCAATAATGGCCTTGAATGAAAGGTATAATCACAATATCTAATAATGGCTTTAGATGAGTGAACAAAGACTCGATCTTGAAGAACATCAGAAGGAGGGACACATCTGAAAAAACATCAGATGGTAAAGAAACCAGACATCCAATAATGGCTTTGAATGAAAGGTAAACTCACAATATCTAATAATGGCTTTAGATGATTGGGAACAAAGACTCGATCTGGAAGAACATCAGAAAGAGGGTCCCATCCGGAAAAACATCAGATGGTAAAGAAACCAGACATCCAATAATGGCTTTGAATGAAAGGTAAACTCACAATATATAATAATGGCTTTAGATGATTGCGAACAAAGACTCGATCTGGAAGAAAATCAGAAAGAGGGTCCCATCCGGAAAAACATCAGATGGTAAAGAAACCAGACATCCAATAATGGCTTTGAATGAAAGGTAAACTCACAATATCTAATAATGGCTTTAGATGATTGCGAACAAAGACTCGATCTGGAAGAACATCAGAAAGAGGGTCCCATCCGAAAAAACATTAGATGGTAAAGAAACCAGACATCCAATAATGGCTTTGAATGAGAGGTGCAATCACAATATCTGATAATGGCTTCAGATGAAAGTGAACAAGGTAGGGATCCAAGAAAGCATTGGACACAACAAAGAATATCTGTTTGGTAGGTGCCAAGTAAGTTGGACTTTGACCACAAGGTAAGATGTGAATAACAACACGACCTATGGAGAAATGCAAATGAGTATGAAACACTCATGCTATGTATATGTATATGAATTATGCTATGATATATGATCAAATGCAAATGCAAGTGCAGATGCAATGCAGACGTCGGAGACACGGCTTGACTCTTTTGTGGAGAAGACAAAACTGGAATACCGATTCCTTAACACAGAGATCACTGTCATTCTGCTTTGGGACTAGAGATGCTACTGAACGCCATCTCTGCCACACTAGTAAATTGTATCAATTTGATAATCCTTGTAGGAAGGAAGGAAAGCTGCATCAGGATTCTTCAAGTAAACTGCCCCCGATTAGCTGTCTGTTGTAGATGAACTGATAATTGCTTCAGTTGGATTGATTCTGTAAATGACTGAATAACTGTGCGCTTGGAAAGCTTGCCCCAGTATGAGTCTTGAAAAAGTCTTCTGTATAAACCAATTTTGAGAAGGACTTGCACTGAACCACAAATCTTGAACTGATTCTCAACAGGATCTGGAAAGAACTTGCCCCTGATTGGATCACTGACCAAGTTTCTCAAATGTTTGAAAATTCCTTAAGCGGAAGCCAGATTGCAAACAAAAGTGTTCATACAAACATAGTAAACGCAAAGTTCATGCAACTTTTGAAATCAAAATCATTTTTGGATAGAGGTAAAACAATAGGGTCACTGGTCAGAACACGGTGGTTCAAGACGTTTAAAAGTGAAAGATAAAGCAAAAAGGCGTAATGCCAAAAAAATGATCTGCAAATATCTTTAGGAGTCAGTTTACGCAACCTCGTTGTAGTATGCTTTCAAAATAACCTTGCTTCAATTAGGTCTTTTGAGGGTTATAACGTGGTCTGGTTCACGGTTTAAGAAACAAAGGATAAAGGCTCAAAGTTTATTTCTACCCACCCAATCTTCGTGATGATCTCCAGTCCTACACTCAGTTAACTCAGACTTTGCACTCAGGTTCCCATAGGTTAGGGATTGCATTGATGATAGTGATGATGGTTCAGAAGTTAAGGGACTTTTGAGGTGACAGTCACTACTTCCTTATAACTCTTGGTTGTTTTTTTCATTGAGGATTTCATGGTAAGGATTTAAAGATTTCTCCTTTTTATTATCCCTAACTTTTGCCTGAACTGCTTCTCGTGAATCTTACAGTCAGCGGGATGCCCCAGTTTTTTGTCTGCCTAAGTTTCCTTCACAGGTTTCGACTTAGCGGGCTTTTTCCTTTTTTGATTTTTTTATCTCTTTTTTTTTTAAAGAAAGTGACTGCTTGGCTTAATGATTACGGCGAACCATCATCGACTTTTGACTTGAAAGACATCTTCGACACTTGCTTGTTGCGTGCGAAGGAAAAATTGAGAATGCAACCTTTTTGTTGAAAGATGTTTTGCATGAAACTCTTGTATTTGAATGCACAATCCAGTTAACTGAGAACTACCCTGCCCCAGGTCAAGATTGCGGGTTTTTATTTGTAAAGAAAAGAAACTCCTACTTCAAGGCTCAAAGGGGTTGACGAGGGTTTATCTTCCTTATTTCTCCAGTGTTTAAGAATTGAAACAATGCCTTACATCCTCAGCAAAGTTTTGATTTGAAAGCATACCGACAACAATTATGAGTAATTTGTTTTCATCATCCTCCCTCCAATCTTTGCATAATCAAGAGAAAGTCGAAAAATGACAAAATATATTTTTTGTTTTTCTTTTTTTGAAAAGGAAGGAATAAAGACGTAAATAGCAAACACAAATGAATTGAATCCAAAAGTCGCAATGCTCATTTTATTAATTATGAAAGTACAAACATGATTTGAAAGCAAACAGTTAATACAAGATAGGGAAAATGCAAACAACAAGAAACAAAAGTCTAGTGACTAGTTAGAAACAAGAGTGAGTTGTCCTGTCTGAAACACTGAGGTCTGCTGAAGTCAACTGAAGCTTCACTTAGCGTGCTCTGGCAAAGGATTGTTCTTGACATTCGGATTGGTGTCACGAAAGGAGAGAATACCAATTCTGATCAGCTCTTGTACTCTAGCCTTCAATGCAAAGCAATGTTCCAAGTCGTGGCCTGCGGCACCTTCATGGAATGCACAATGGAGATCAGATCTGAATCCAAGTGGAAGTGGATCTGGAGGAGGAGGCAAAGGCCTTGTAGTAATAAAACCTTTCTGAACTAGACCAGGATATAATTCGGTGTATGTTATTAGAATAGGATCAAAATTATTCCTATTATGGTACTGACTCTGTCCAACAGCCGGACGTTGAGGAGCTTGAGCTGGTCGTGGAGCAGCAACAACAGGAGTAACAGCAGCAATATCAGGGTGGTCAGCATACTGTGGTCGAGGACGAGGCCTTCTGGTTTCAAACATAACAGCATTGGTCTGATCTTCTCTCTTCTTCTGGAAGTTCCCATAGGATTTCTTCGCTCCATTAGAAGATTCAGCAGCTTTGGATACTTTACCATTCTTAAGTCCTTCCTCGAGTCTCTGACCAATAGTAACCAAATTAGTGAGCTGGAGGAAACACTACCAATCATCTTCTCCCAGTAGAATGGAGACAAGGTGTCCATAAACAATCCAATTAATTCTTTCTCTGCCAAAGGAGGTTCAACTTGAGAAGCCAAATCTCTCCAGCGCTGAGCATATTCTTTGAAAGACTTTTTATCCTTCAGAGACATGTTTTGCAGCTGACGGCGGTCAGGAGCCATGTCGAGGTTATACTTGTATTGCTTCATGAAGGCATTAATAAGATCCTGGAAACAGTGAATGCTGTTCTGTTCAAGATTCATATACCACTTGAGAGAAGCTCCACTCAGACTGTCTTGAAAACAATAGATAAGTAACTTCTGATTCTTGGCATGAGCAGCCATCTTTCGGGTATACATGACTAAATGAGCTCTTGGACAAGAATCACCTTTGTACTTCACAAAATCGATAGCCTTGAACTTAGCAGGCATAACAAGGTCAGAAACCAAACCCATGTTTTCTGCATCAATGTTGAAGAAATCAGTACCCTCTACGGCTTTGAGTCTCTTATCTATAGTTTGAAAATGTTCACGGACAATCGCGGGTTCGACAAAATCATCATGGTCTTCACCCTGGGCATTGGCAGCATTGTACTCATAGAGAGGGTTTTCAAAAGGAGGTCGAGTAGTCTGGGCAACAGTATGAACCACAGGTCTAGGCTCGGAGAAAACTGGAACTTGAAATACTGGTCTGGAAGTCTGACCAATCATAGCAGTAGATGCAAGAGGTGGTGAGTAGTCGGGAGGCAAACCAAACTCTGGCCAAGTTAAAGGTGGCACCTGAACATGTTGAGGATCAGCAGTTGAAACTTCTTGGATGACAATCCTTTGGGGTGGTTCTCCTCTAGAAATAAAAACTTGGAGCATTTCAGTGAGCTTTGCCATGCTTGACTTAAGGTCGTCGATCTCCATTCGCATCTCAGCATTGTGTGCTTCTTGCTCTGCCATTATGCGTCTGTAGTTAGCTCTAGTCTGGTATCGATGTCGAGGAATCAGCTTGACAACTCACAGGTGACACTGAAAGATAAAGATAGCTGGAAATGCGCTGCTGGACAAACGGATGTATGCAATGATATGCAATACAATGCAATGCAATGGTTTCAAGGAACTCAAAAGCAGGTTACAAACGTTTCGGAAAGGCTGAAAAAAGTTTCATTTTATAGTCCAGGATTTTTTTTTTGATTTTGCAAGGGAAAGAACAATTGAGTTTCTTGAAACCGAATGGTGATTCATGAATGCATGAATGGATGCATACACATAAGTATACACATATACAGGTAAACAAGCCAAGGCTTAGGTTTGAAGATCACGAGCATGGAGCCATGGTCTACCCTTCCCAAGGTGTGTACTATAGTTTCAAATGTACCTGCCGAATGGGTTCTACAAAGTTCCCGGAGTCTATAATCCATATTTCGGATATTATCGACTTCCCAAATTACTCGGTTAGTCAATAATATTCTCAAGAGAATCTCGTCCAAGTGTAGTATCGCGTGACAACTATTTGGAAATAGACTCCCGCATAGTCACCGCACTACATTCTAAAAGGCCAAGTGGGGTTAAAGGTACTACGGTCCTCAGTCTCACTGGTTCTTGGTTGAAATTAATATCGTTTTCACACATGGACTTGTTCAAACAACATTAATTTCAAAAGAACCTAAACTGAGCGATGATTTTCTCAATTCAACTTTTCAGGAATCGACTCCGTCAAAGTATCCTTGACCATATCATCTCCTATCATAATTGCACTCAAGTCCGGGTGTAGGACTCCTCACCACTCAAGAACCCCTGCACACAGCAAAACCCAAGCAGAACAGGTATATAAACAAGCAAAATAATAAATAAGCAAGAAAAACAAGAATACTAAACAAGTTAGCCCTAACCCTCTATGTTAAGATCCCCAGTGAAGTTGCTATTTCTGTCGCGGTGAGAATCGGATGTCAAGCTATTGGATTAACTTGAATCACAATTTTTGAAATTCACCACCGGTCTTTATTTTATCCAAAGGAAAGGATTAAAGATCGAAAAACCTAATAAGAGATCTAAGGTTCGGGGGTTGGTTACGCCTAGGGAAGGTATTAGCATCCTAAACGTCTGTAGTACTCTACAGGAACCTCTTGTTAATATTTATGTTATTTATTGCTCGCTTGCTAAGGGTATGTGCTAAGGAAAAGACCTAGGAGTTAGTAACTAAGTATACTCGCCAAGACATCGCATCTTGTGCCTACGTATCCTGACGGGAGTGGAATCAGAGTATTCGTAGTTCCCCTCAAAGAGGGTAAGGAACTCTTGACTGTGGTCAAGGTTCCAGGGGGAGGTAGCGTCTATCGCAAGGCGCTACATAGAGTACGGTGACTCTAAAGTTAAAGTTAAGTTGAAAAGGGTAGAAAGTGTCCATGGTAGAACACATGTATGGAGTGCGGTGACTCCGATCCTAAGGCTAGGATTAAAATGAACGGAATGTTTATGGCAAGACATAGAGCACAGCAACTCTAATCCTAAGGCTAGGATTAAAAAAGGAAGAGAAGTGGTAAAACTAGGATATGCTACCTTAATCGTGACATAAAGTCAATGGACGGACCTAATCACGCCAAATTAATAAGATCGAGATTCTAATATCATAATGTTAGTCAAAATGATCAAGTTCGAATTTTAATCAAGGTCTAAATTAACCTAATATCAAACTAATTAAAACCAAGATCAACACAAATCAAAAGCAAAGTTTAAAAAATTAGAATTAAAAACAAGATAAAGTCTAAACTGAAATTTAATTAAGGTTCACTGCAGATTAAAATTAAAATTCAATCCTATTTAAAAAACCAACATAAAAAATAAAAACTAAGGGTGTAAAGAACACAAAAAAGGTGTGTAGTTCCTTTTCTTAAAAGAGAGCAGGCTTAGTTCTAAAGCCCATGAAGGAATTCATAAAAAAAAGGTCGGGTCGGGTCTGGAATCCACCCGATCCACCACCAACAACATTGCCAATTAAGGAGAAAGGGTCAGCATCAAACTTAGCACGACTTCGTCTCTTCTCTCACACATAGACTGCAGCTTTCTTTCACTCGCGAAGACGCATATCCGTCTCCCTCGTCCTCTTTCGTTCGTAATTCACTCCCATCAGAAGAATCACCACGCCATCACTTTTTCGCGTCTTCTTCTTCCTTCGATTGCGATCCTTTCCCTCTCGCGAGCTACCCCTTAATCGCAGCTTCCTTCGCCAATTCGTAGTTTCTCACACGACAATCAAAAGAGTAGACCAAAAATTGCAAAAAATGAAATAAAGATTACATCAATTATGCAACGGAGTCACATACCTGTGACGAATTACGGCACGGTGGCTTCGACAATGGCGACGGCTTCGACGATGCATATTCTTTCCGCTTCTCCTTTTCTCCGTGTACTCGTGTATGCTTTGTGTACTGGTGATTTCTGCTATGTTGTATTGGTTTATGAATACTGCTGATATTCGCTTGATGTGTGCATGAATCTTGTTCTTATTACTGCTGTTTGGTTTTCGGATTTCTCTCCTATTAATGATGCGTATTGCTGCTGCTAGTTGTTCTGTTGAGCTTTTTCTGTGAATTTCTGGTGAATGTTTTTGTGAATATTTTTGAATCTCTATTCTCAGTAGAAAACGTGTTTTTTGATGCGTGTAAATCTCTGTCCTGAGTGTTTTTGGTATGTATGCAGTGAGTTTCTCTGTGTTTGTTTCAAATCTCTCCCTTCAACTGCTGCGTGTGGACCAATTTATAGTCTCAGCTGATTAAAGTTTTGATCTCTTGAATTGAGTGCTATTGATGATGCTTGAAAGAAATTAAAACCATATTTGAACTTGTCTGAAGATTGTTTTGGGAATTACTTGTTAATGATGAAAACTTTCCAATTCTGCTGCGACATGTTCAGGAGCTGTTTTGGAAAGAAATCAACGGTTGTCTGAACATGTTGGAACCGTTTTGGAAACTCCAATTTTGTGTATTGAATGAATTTGGTTCCTTGCTATCATTTCATGTTTCCCTTTCTGATGATTGTGTTTGTTGATTGTTCAGGAAAGAAACAGTTGTGTTCCCTCTCTTCAACAAAATGAAAGACCTACACAAAGTTACACCCTTTCATTATGCATGAAGAAATGGAGTAACGCGAGAGGCGATACAGTGCCACCAAGAAAAGCATGCAGATAGGTCCTGGAGCATTCATATCTTGAGATTACGGCTTAGGAATTAGGACACAGTAAGAATCACACGTGCTCTTAGCTTCTAAGACTTAACATTTTGGATTTTGGATGGACTTTGGAATTAAGTTACCATTGTAAAGAGTTCTTGGACTTTGCAAAATCTTGTACACTTTGAATTTTGTAGTTTGACATCTAAATGTAAATTGAACCAAAGTCTTGAAATAACTTGAACTTGATTTGAACTTTGACATTTTCAACTTGAATTTGATGCAAAACATGAACCTTGAAATCAAGTAGTGTACCTAAAATTTGAGGAAAATCACATGAAAACCTCTTGAATGGCTTGAATTAATTCGAACTTCGAATCATGCAATGGTAAATGACTCTTATGCTTGAACCTGTAATCATAGGGAACTTTTAACAATGGCCAACTTCTTTAAAGAATAATAAGCCCAACCTTTTGAGACATAACGTTGTAACTACAATGCATTCAAAGTCCAATAACAACTCAAGTTTGAGATCAATGCACCATGTACTCAGAAACTAAAAACCAATCTTGACTTTAAGGAAATATGGCCATAATATCCAACCAAGATATCCTCAAGGCATTGATCCACAGAGGCCCTAAAAATGAAGAAAGAACCTTAGAAGTGAAGCTCGATTCCAGTAAAACTTGAGACCACTAAAATTAGAAACCATTGGGCATGCTCTGAATATATTAACTGAGAGAAACAGTATGCTCGAAATCAATGTACCTGCACAAATTGGTTAGTGATAAAGCATGCAAATATGCAAAATGATACACTGAGAGGTGGAATCTTATGGTCAAAAATTAGGCTATGATAGCGGGAGCTGTGGATGGGAAGATGTTACATGACTAAGAGGCTTGGTGGATCCAAGATGTCTTGCTATAGGGCAAGAAGTTCATGTGAATTGAAGGTCTGATTTCATTAGTGGATCAGTGTATCTTGTGGGAGTTCTGAAGATGCGTGAGGTCAATCAAAAGGTGGCATTTGGTTGGTTTCATAATGTACATTCAAGCAGGATGCTTGAAACTTATTGCTCTTGTGCAGAAGAGTAGTTAGTTGAAATTGTAAGGAGGTTATGGTTCTCTGGGAGCTTGTGGCAGAAGTTCTGGGTTGAGAATGGAAGCATACCTTCTTTGGTGGATGAGAGTTTATTTCTCTCTGGGTTTCTGAAGTTTTCTTTGTTCAAGCTGGTGGTGCAGTGTTGTGTGAAGATCTTCAGTGTGGATTATCATGTTGATAGTAAGTCCAGTGGTGGAGCATATCAAGAACCATGGCGTGTGGTGTCTGTGATGTGTGGAATATGTCTTAACTGATGTTAGAACATCTTTGGGTTAGTTATCCTTGGTGAAGGATTTCAGGTTCTGTGATGAACTGGTTACTTGCATCGTGTCTAAGAAGTATCTACATTGTCATATGGGAGAATGATGGAGTAGAAGAACTGTCTTGGAGGTCTGATGTAAGGTTTTGGAAGAATGGAGTGGGTCATGGGTTGATTGCATGAAGGTCTGGTTTCTGATGAGTTCAGAAGTGGACATTCACCAAAAATCAGAAGTATTCCAGGTTATCATATGGGAGAATGATAAGGAATGACTGTCTTGGATTGTGGGGTGTCTATCTCTATTGTTGGCCGGGTAAGGTTAGTGGAAAATCTTGTGAAGGGGATGTTGCCTTAGCTGCAAGTCATGCTAGTAGTGGATCAGTTTAGCAGTTGTGAAGTTCTGGAGCATGCATACAATAGCTGACATCGTTAGAACAAACTAAGGGGCCATGTGCATCTCTTTGAGGAATGTAAAGCATTCTGATTCATTTGGTTTGTGCCTCAAGCAGCTGGAGGTCTATACATGAGAATTCAAGAGGAGTTCATGTGGTGTTTAGATGGTTGCAGGATGGGGGGATCAATGGGACTTTGATCTCAAGCCAAGAGTTTGTTATGGTTGGTATACATTTCCTCACGGGTAGCATGATGGTGATCATGTGTGAGTGATTATTATTTCTTGTCAGAGGGAGCAATAAGAGAGTTGGTGATTGTGTTCAGCTGGTAAGTTGGGCCGAGGGTGCGCTCTTGAAGACATGAAGATGCGTCTTATGTTTTCCTTTCATTAGCTTGGGTGTTCTGTGGAGGAGCACTAGTTACCTTAGATAGGGGGAGATGCCCCTTGATCTAAGATGAATTACTGCGAGGATGCAGTGGAAGTTCCAGTTTGCATTTGTGCGTCAAGCAAACTGAGTTGTCAAGGAGGATGTTTTGACATTGTTGTATTGTTGCAAGTTGGGGGAGACTTGGTAATACATGTGAAATGGTTCCCATTGGATGCTTGAGAATCATTGATTGAGTCTGGGGGAATTTATTTTTCTCTGCAGACTGTGGTCACAAAACTGTGAAGATTTTGATCAATACAAAAATCTCCGGATGCTAATTTCGAAATGTTTGAAGAAATGTCTTAACATCTTCGCCAGCTCTATTTGTCTTATAGTTTAAAGGATTCTGCTTGGGACTTATCAAAAGGATGGAAACTGTGATTCAGATGGACTAAACAAGACTGACAAAATGTCAGGATATTATTTAAGACCTGAATATCGGACGGTGGGTAGTGCTTCCTGAGAGAAGGCATGAGTAACATGTGTGTTGTTACAAGTGATCCTTTTGGACGGTTACTCTTAAAAGTTTTAACAATCTTATCCTAGTTGGACGGTGCAGAGTTATTAATGTTGAATTCACCTACCTAAATTTATTTCTCTTTGAATTATTCAGCGGTCACCTCTTTGGACCATGATTATTATAAGAAAGTGTTTAGGTATTTAAAGAGTTCATCTATTTGTGGTAGTTCAGAGTGTGGGTTGTTTCATCATGTCGTTCATTCGTGTTTGGATAAGTAACATACGGATATGGAACTGCATTGGATTCTTTTGTCAATTTTTGGGTAAAAAGGGGGAGAAAGGACGTGTGTGTGAATCTTTCAACATACATCTCTGGTGGTTGAATTGCAAAGGATGTTGGAGAGGATGGTCTAACATTCCATCAGAATCTTTCCCCTTTGTGCCTTGTGACCTGAGTTGTCAAATAAGTTGTGTCTTGTGATCTGAGTTACATTCCTGGTGAACTCTGTGTTACAAATGATACAATTGTTTCTTCTTAAGCTCTTTCTAGATCTTCTTGTGAGTTCTCTTATGCCTCTCAAAGAGGAAGATTCATCCTATCGTGGCAAGTACTGGTTTGAGAGGGAGAGAGTCATATACTTCCCCTCATGTACACCAACTTATAGCTAGGAATTTTAAGGAGTAAGAAAGAGTCTCAGATGGGTTCCAATCATATCTACCAAACGCTGGACTTTCTTTTTCTACCTAAGAAGTTTTAACCAAAAATTTATAAAGGGGGAGATTGAAAGCTCTGCTGATTTGAGAAATTTTTTGGGAAAAATAGAATGTCAAAAGAGATGTTTAAACATGAAGAAGTCTGATGAAAGAAGACTGGCCAGAGAATATGTCCTAACAGATGTCTCGACATCTGTATCTGATATTGCAGGATGTTTCTAAATCTATGGCAAGATTTACAGAAACAATCATGTGCATGGATTAAGGACTGAAGACTGAAGCCCAAGGAAGCAAAATCCTATAAATAGAAGACTTAGACCTAGGTTTTAAAAGGCCTTAGTATGCCTGTTGTAACCTTGTTTTCTTGCGTAAGAAACAAGGGTTTAGGGTTTTGAGAGTCATTGGCTTTCTAGGTTGTAAGTCTCCCTTTGTATCAGTTGATACACTGTGGTAGATATAGGTGTCGCACAGACCCATAAGCCTTGAGGTATTGGATTGTGTATTGTTCTTGGATGAAGCTTTTAAGCAAATCCGAGTTAGCTTGTTTGTCAAGTATGCTTGACAGAATTCTGTATTTGTAGGGATGATGTAGAAATCACAGTTGGTGATTAAGGGAAGTGAGTGGGGTATCTCATATCAGGGTTCTAAACGTTTGAGTTTAGCCTTGGTAAAGATGTTCATTGGGTAGATGTTAGGTATGAAGTTGTAAACGGGGGAGTTTAACTTTGTAACAGTCTACAGGTAGTGGAGTCTTCTTCCTGGATTGGTATCCCCCAGATGTAGGTGAGTTTGCACCGAACTGGGTTAACAATTACTTTGTTCTTTATCATTCTGCAGATTTACGTTTTCTGTTATGTGTCGCTCCCGGGATTTTCATCCAAGTACAAACGCGAAAGTGGCGCGAAAACACAGTCGCCAGCAATGTGTATTTATCCCAAGAGAGGGAAAGGAAACACTACGTAAACCTAAGAGAGGGAAAGACATGGTCATCACAACCATAGTCTGGGTTCGGGAGTCGGTTACGCGAGGGGAAGGTGTTAGCACCCCACGCGTCTATCGTACCCGATGGGATCCACGCTTGTTGTCTTAATCAAAGGGTGTCGTCATCTAGAGCTCCACTGCTACTGGAAATGAGAAGAGGAATGGGAACGGAAGAGAATGAAGAAACGGGGGAGAAAAGAAAAAGACGTGACTCGATAGGACATCGCCGTCCTAGGCCTACGTATTCCCTCGTGCAATGGGAAAGTCAGAGTCAACGTAGTTCGGACACGAACTAAAGGGGGGAGGTTGCTCGCTAAGACATCGCCGTCATGTGCCTACGTATCCTCAATCGGACCAGAGAGAGGAAATCAGAATAGACGTAGTTCGACCTACGGGTCTAAAGGGGTCTCGATCGCACCGGGGGCGAGAGAAAAGGTTCGGTTAACAGGTTGGTCTTGATCGCAAGGGTGCGAGAGAAGAAGGAAGTTAGTTATTAGTGTGCTCGCCAAGGATAGGGATCCTCGTGCCTACATATCCTCATTAGGGAATGAGGAATCAGAGCATTCATAGTTCGCGCTACTACGGAAGAAACAGAAAGGTGGAGTCTCAATCGCATGGGTGCGAGAGAAGAGTGGAAGAGTCTCAATCGCAAGGGTGTGAGAGAAGAGTGCTCGCCAAGACATCACCGTCTTGTGCCTACATATTCTCAATCTATCCAGAGGGAGGAAGTCAGAGCGTCCGTAGTTCATGGGAACGACCATAGATTGGAATTATCTCAATCGCAAGGGTGCGAGAGAAAAGGAGAAATGAGTCTAACTAGTCTCAATCGCACGGGTGCGAGAGAAAAGGGGAAGGAAATTCGGGAGGTCCAAGGGAATCTATACCCTACAAGTTATCATGCTTGGATTGCTAGCCTAATGTCTATCCTACTCCGAGCATAATCAGAAATTAAGTCGGACTAGGAGTCTTAAGGGGATCATGTGAATACAAAGTAATCAACAAGTAAACACGAAGCCGCGCAATCACAAAAGACAGTCAAGCAAGAGACAAGTCAGGTATTTAATCAGAAATTAATAAACAATTAATCAAGAATATCCAAATTAGAATTAAAATTCTAATTAAAATCAAAATTAAATTCTAAGGAAAAGAGTTAATCTAAAATTAAAACTAATACTAAGATTAATCCTAAAATTAATTCAAGTTAATTTCTAATTAAATCTATTACCATGAAAATCTAATTAAAAGAAAATTAATCCTAAAACTAATTCTAAGATTAAAAATCTAATTCTAAAATTAAAACCTAAATTAAAGTTCTTAATTCTAATATCCTAAATTAATTAGTTAAAACAAATGCCAAAACAATTAAAAAAACAATTAATAAAGAGGGGTGTAATTCAAATTTTTGGAGGTGTAACCAAGTTCAGGCGCTGGGCTTTAAACAGCAAGCCCAAGAGTTTTTTCTATCAGCCAAGGGTGGGTGCAAGCAGCGAACTGGTGGTGTGATCCGTAGATCAAACGCTTGGGCCTAAAGTCCTTAGCCCAAAATCTTAAGGCAGCCACAGCGGGGTGCGCTAGTAAAAGGACGGTGCGAATAAAAAAACGTCAGGGCCTTGTGCTTGAGCCCACTGAATTCAACAAGAGGGAGTCAAGGGGAGTACAAAGTACATTGAGGGGGTGCGAAAACTGAGACCATAAGATGGGCCTAAACCCGGTCTAATTTGCACAAATCAAACTCAACAGAAAAACCTAGTTAACAAAACCCTTCAGCATCTCTTCTGTTATCCTCTCAAACCATCGATCACAAAACACCCCAACGCCGTCCGCACAACGCATCGCTCTCCCTCTCCTTCCCACACTCCTCTTTCTCCGGCCATTTCTTTTTCATCAACCTCGCGATTTCGCCGACAACCCTCACCAAGACAATCAATGCTCTCCGTTCAATTCTCTCTGTCTCCGTTCACACTTCTGCTTCCGTCTCTTTCACTCAAAGCAACACGATAATATATCGCCAGAGGATGGAAAAGAAATCCGCTGTGCCGGACTCTCCTTTCAGCTTCATCGTCTTTCAACATCATCACCTTCATCAAAATATCTCGCCGGAAACCTAATAATCTCCACCGCGCTGTGGCTTCACGCCGGCGGCGGCGGAGAATGAACCTCTCACACTACCTCTCTCTGTTCCTCACCTTCATCGATGTTTAACGGAAACAAACCGTTCCGCTGCACCGTCTTCTCTCTAAAACGCGAACGAAGGACTCCGCCACGCCACAGCTCGTTGCCGGCGATGGCGGAGTGAAATCAACAACACAATGCGAGCTAATCTTCTATTTACCGATTCGCAGAGAAAAATGAAACAATAAAGAGGTTCGACGAGCTTACCGACCGGAGAGAGTCCGGTGCTTCTTCAGATTGGAAGAAACTGTTAAGAAAACTAGAGATCTTCAAGTTCTTGCTCAGGTATGTGTACTGCTCAACCGTGCTTCTTCTACTCCATCTTCTTGCTTCTGAGATTCACTTCTCATTCTTCACTTTGCTTGTTCTGCTATGTTGTTGAGACGTCTTCCTCTTCTACTTCATCTTCTTCGTGCTTTTCATATATTTGTTGCTGAAGCTCTAAGCTCTTGTGATTGAATCGATTTCGTAGTGAAGAACTACTGATGAAAATTTTGTTGCATGTTTTGTATCGATGAAGATTGATGAGGAATTGTTGAAGGTGAATCAGAGCAGAGAGATTGTGGAAGAGTTGGATCTGAAAACTGCAGAAGGTTGTTATGAAGAATTCTCAGAACAATGGAGAAGAATGACTGAGAGAGTTTCAATTTGCAGAATGAAAAAAATTCCTCCCCCAATTTCGTTGTAGTCTGCTCTATCTATGGAGATTAGAGGGTAGTTTCGGTTTTCTGGTTCAAATTCTGTTATCTGTATTAAATTTCCTCTTGTAATTCTTTGTCACCCGCCATGTGCTTTTCCTTTCCTTTTTATTATTTTGAATCTCCACTTTGCCTTTTATCCAAAGAAGAATCATATACCAGACTAGCATTATGCTATAAGTTGAAATCCAAATTCTCGCATGGGCATTTACAAAATGACACAGGCTAACAAACGTTATACATGAAGCATCTAACTGGATTTTTGGTTATGAACTTAAATGAAGTCATGGATAGTAGAAAGTGATTTAAGAACAAGTGGATAAATTTGGATAAATTGAAAAGTGGTTAAAAACAAATGGATAAATCGGAAATTGGATTTAAGAAAATGTGGATAAGGTAAAAACGGTTTAGAAATTGGTTTAAAATTGTTTATGAAGTGAATATGGATTTTTTAGAAAAAATGGTTACTTATGATAGAATGGATAATAGAAAAGATAAAAATGGATATGGATAAAAATGGTTTTGGGTTTATGGTAGAAATTTGAATTCCAAGTAGCCCACACGACAAATCTATAATTCCAATCACACTCTCAATCCACACCAAACTCTCATCTTCATTGAATTCCTCAAATTCAATCAGTAATCATTGATTTCCCCAACCTGAAACCCTAATCTCATGATCTTTAACTGATGACTGTCCTCAAACTCAACCATGGATGAGGAACCCTGATTCACCTTGATGTACATTGATAAATCTTGAAGAAGATGACTTGAACTGAGAAGAAATTAAACCCTGATTCACACCCAAGAAAACCTGACCCAACGCCTTTGATGAATCCTCTAAAATAAGAAAGCCCTAGGCTCTTGATATACACTGATGACCTGCTGAATCACCCCTAAATAGGGCAAACACTGATAATAAGAAAATTCTTTTTCGATTCCATGTCTTAGAAGACCAGTGCAATGATATGACTATGAGTTATGACCTAACAAATGCAAATGAAAGAGAAACATAAGCCAGTTAAGGTTAGAAAAAGGTAGGGCAAATTTTGGGGTGCTGCAGCTGCCCCTATTCAATCGACTTGGACCTGAAAGGATGATAGCAACGACTTTTAGACATTCAAGCTAGAAGATGATTGAATACAAAAAGAACCCGGAAATTTGCAAACTGTGGGGAAATATAATAGTATCTACGAGGACGGTCGAAGGCGAACTCGAAAAGATAGACCGGCCGAAGGCAGACTAACAAACAAAGGTAATACGAGGACGGCTGAAGGCGAACTCGAAAAGAAAGGCCAAGCCGAAGGTGGACTTTCAAATCCAACAATACGAGACCAAGACAAAGGTGGACTCGAAAAGAAAGACCGAGCCGAAGGGGGACTTTCAAAGAAAGACTATGCTGAAGATAGACTTTCAAACAAAGGATACAAGGACGGCCAAAGGCGAACTCGAAAAGAAAGGCCAAGCCGAAGGTGGACTTTCAAACCCAACAATACGCGACTAAGCCAAAGGTGGACTCGAAAAGAAAGACCGAGCCGAAGGGGGACTTTCAAAGAAAGACTATGCTGAAGGTAGACTTTCTAACCCAAGATAAGTAGAATCAACAGATCTACAAAGATGACTCTGCTGGGGACAAGAGAAATCTAAACAGATAAATCTGTAGGGGAGACAGCCCAACATCGTCAAAGAATTGACGGAAAGACAGCCTAACATCGTCAAGGGGTTGACGGAAAGAAAAGATATGCAACGGCCCACATCGTCAAAGAATTGACGGAAACACAGCCCGAACACCCGACCGAAAGACCACATCGTCAAGGGGTTGACAGAAAGAAAATGAAACCCAAGAAACACCTTGTCAAAAGGTTGACGGGAAGAAAACATACCCATCGGACCACATCGTCAAAGAATTGACGGAAAGAAAATGAAACCCAAGAAACACCTCGCCAAAGGGTTGACAGGAAGAAAACATACCCAACGGGCCACATCGTCAAAGAATTGACGGAAAGACAGCCCAACCGAAGATAACACATCGTCATGGGGATGACGGGAAGAAAATCTGAACGAAAATAACACCTTGTCATGGGGATGACAGAAAGAAACACATATCCGAAGGTACAAAACCTGAGCTCGGAACACATCGTCAAGGGGTTGACGGGAAGAAAATGAACACAATCCGATGGTACACATCGTCAAAGAATTGACGGAAAGAAGATGAAACCCATACCGAAGAAACACATCATCAAAGAATTGACGGAAAGAAAACCATATCCGAAGGTACAAAACCTGAGCTCGGAACACTTCGTCAAGGGGTTGACGGGAAGAAACTGTCTGCTAAGGAATGGCTCGGCATTCTCTCTGGGGATATGTCACTGTCTTGATTGAAATTTGATTCGGGTTTACGCGCAAGGTACCAAATCTGGCTTATGCTTCGCATGCATATGTTTGAATTTTTTTGACGTAATCTTCCATATGAAATGGAAATGCTACGCATTTGAGGATGCAATGCAAATGCTTACTATATGCATCAGGACCCCTCCAGCAAAATAAATGCTGAAGAGATGAGGCCAACTCCGTTGGGGATGACAAATTGAACTGTCTCCGAGGTCACGAACCCTGTTGAGGAGGTCACACTGAATGACCTTCCTGGTATCACCTCTGCTGAGGATGAACCCGAAGAGAACTCCCACTCCGTTGGGGATCAAGAATAACAACTTCTGAAGATGAAACCCACAGATCGGCTACTAAAAAGGTGCCAATAACCATTGGACTTGGAATCTTCCGGGGACGTCAACCACTATTGACCAAGCCATTGAGATGACTAGCACCAAACTCTGCTTGAGGAATGAAGTCAATAACACCGAACCTGCCGAGG
Organism: Lathyrus tuberosus; assembly: GCA_022829125.1. Taxonomy (NCBI): domain Eukaryota; kingdom Viridiplantae; phylum Streptophyta; class Magnoliopsida; order Fabales; family Fabaceae; genus Lathyrus; species Lathyrus tuberosus. The sequence goes on from JALAZF010000040.1 coordinate 17,844,498, forward strand.
AATATCATTGAACATAACCTGTGGTCAGGGAAACGCTATTAACCTGCTGGGGAGTACCGACCACCACCAAGTAATCTACTTGGGGAACGATGATTGATGACGTCAACTCTGTTAGGGGACATCATCGAGCTTACTCATCTGTTGGAGACTTACCTCTTACCCTTACCCTGTTGGGGAGATGGCAACAACTTTACCGCAAATTAGGGGATCACAAATCCAACACTCTTATCCTGTACATACCTATGAAGTTTTGCTGACGAGCAATGAACTTCGCCAACTTGACTAGGGGAGAGCGAACTCCTGAACTCTTGCTGGGGAGCATAATCATAACCTTCATAACACAGTGTCGAGAGTGATAAAACTTTAGCTATCTCCGTCGGGGAGAGAAACTCTACTGGGGACGTCACGTATTAGCTATCAACATGAACCCTGCAGGTGTGATATGACCAAAAGGTGCCCTGATACAGCATAACCCATAAAGAAACCTGTCTTTGAGAGGTCTCATAAGATCTGACATATTTTGCCCCATGATCTTGATTAATTGTTCTTCGGAGAGAAAACTTCTTTTGCTTTTGGGGTGGCTTGCCTCAGCCTTGCAGTGGTTTTGCCCCTGACTGGATGATCTGTGAAGGAGTTCCTCTGACTAACTGACCTTCGAGTGATTTATCGAATCTCAACTTGATTGCCCCATATTGGCTGAATCTTGGAATAAATTGCCCATTTGATATGACTTGCCCCTGCTCAACTGAGTACTCAGGCGTTTGCATCTTATCGTGATCAATCTTTCCATTGCAGGAACTTTCCTGATATCAAGTACTTACTCGCAAGTAAAACAATTCGTTTTGAAAATGACAATTTTAATGCAATGTATATGACAGTTTTGAAATCCAAGTCTGTTCACTGGAAAATGTTACGACATATAGTGACGAATCACTGTTCAGAATGTCACTGATACCAACATGAATGGTAAGAAGATCCTTTTAGGAGTCAGCTTTGACGCGATCTTTACCGAAGTATGCTTTCGAAACAACCCTGCTTCAATTAGGTCTTTTAAAGGTTGTAACGTGGCCTGGTTTGCGGTTTAAGAAAAAAGGATTTATGGCTCAAAATTTTGTTTGTACCCACTCATTCTCCTTGATGTTCTCCAGTTCTACGTTCAGCTAACTCGACACAAGCGCTCATCTTTCACAAAGGTTAATGAAAGGTAGGAGGATAGAATGAACCCACACGGTTTTTGGAGTGACAGTCACCCCTTCTGTCTTTGGTGTCTGTAGTCACACGACTTGTTCTTTGCTTGAGGATTTTTCTTTTTATTCCTCTTATTTTCACTTTTTATTTCTTTTTGTTTTTTCCTGATTTTGCCTGGACTGATTCTTTTTTGAATTTTTTTCCGATTTTGAAGTCCAGCGGGATGCCCTAACTTTTGCCTAAGTCACTTGTTTTCAAGTTTCGACTTAGCGGGCTTTTCGTTTTTGATATTTTTCTTTGATTCTTTTTTCTCTTTTTTTTTGAACAAAACGTGTTACACTGGCTTGTCTGACTTGTTTGAAAGGGTTGCGACTGCCTCACTCTTCAGTTGGTGAGGGATAACCACCGTGATTTGATCCTCGAATTGGACACTCCTTTTGAAATTTGAACGCTCAGTCAAATTAACTGACACCTACCCTGCCCCAGGTTAATATTGAGGGTTTTTCGTTTTCAGAAAGAAACTCCTACTTCTAGGCTCAACGGGGTTTACAGGGGATTATCTTCCTTATATCTCCGGTGTTTGAGGATTTTAAACAATGCCTATATATCATCAGCAGGGTTTTGTTCAAAATCACACAATCAAAAGTTCTGCGTCTTTGAATATCATCATCCTCCCTCGGATCCTGCTTAAACAAGTGTTAGATATCGATAAAAAAAAGTATGAGTGAACACAAATGGATTTAACCAAAACATGCATATTCATTTCATTATCATTATCAATCGAAAACAGACAAGTTTTACAAGTGAGTTTACACTTTAACATAAAAGAAACTACAAATGCAAAGAAATGACATGATCTAAAAGATTGCAAACTTTGGGGAACTGGGCTTTCCAAGCTTGATTTGCTACTGAACTAGCTATCTTCAGAATTGCTCATCGAAGTCAGTCTGATAATCATCTGCACAACTGCTCTCAGTGTCTTCTTCCATAACCTGAACTGATGAACCCACATAACTGGATGAAGGAGAGTCGTGGATCTGAATACCCTGAGGTGTGAATGAGAACATGTTGGAGTCAAGAAGTGTCTGAACTTTGCTTTTGAGCACCTTACAATCTTCAGTTGAATGCCCCTGTGCTCCAGCATGGTAATCACAACGGGCGTTGACATCAAAACCTGGTGGATACGGAAGAGGCACCGGCTTCAAATCCTTTGGCACTATTAATCAACCATCGATCAAATCTGGCAGTATCTGAATGTACGACATTGGCAACTGAGTGAAATGCCTCTCTGGATTTCTTGGCCTTTGTCGGGCGTGTTGACGCAGATGACGGCGACATGACCGTTGATTCTTAGGAGCTCCCTGATATGAAGACCCAGAAGATTGCTGACTCTGAATAGTTGAAACACCTGAGTACTGAGGATGAGGTGGCGGAGATTCTTGGACGGAATTACTTTCTTCCTCCCATTCCTCCTGAGAACTGACGACTGGTTCATTTTCACTAGCCGGGAAGTTCGAGGCACTTTGAATTTTTCCACACTTAATACCAAACTCGACGCCTTCTCCAATTATGACCAGGTCAGAGAATTTTGATGCCACAATCAACTTATCGAAGTATGGTCCTTGCAAAGTACCCCTGAATATATCAACCAATTCCCTATCCAAAAGTTGTGGTTGAACACGAGCAGCTAACTCTCTCCATCTCTGAGCATGCTCTCTGAATGATTCATTATCCGCTTGAGATAAACCTTGCAACTGCAGGCGGCTGGGAGCCATGTCAAGATTATAACTGTATTTCTTCACAAAGGCATTAGCTAAGTCTGTCCATGATCGGATGCTACCACTTTCCAACTGCATATACCAACTCAACGACGCCCCACTCAGACTGTCTTGGAAACAGTGGATCATAAGCTTATCATTACAGACATGTGAGGTCATTCTTCGGCAAAACATCACCAAATGTTGCTTCGAGCAGCTATCCCCTTTGTACTTCTCAAAATTTGGCATCTTGAACTTTGGAGGCATTACAAGGTCAGGAACCAAACATATTCTCGAAGCATTCAAATCCAGAGTATCACGCCTCATCAGGGCATCAAGCTTCTTTTCCAACACACGACATCTTTCATCAAACTCAACAGACCTTGGATCCTTAGGTTTCATCTTTGGAGGTTTCATATTTGGAACAACCCCTTGGAAATCTGGCACAGAGAAGGCAAAGCTCTGATAGTCTGTGGCATTAAGAGAAGAAGAATGTCCATCTCGGAAGATGGTACGCTTCTGTATAGTATGATTCTCAACAAGGACTCGCACAGGCTGAGCTTGAGCAACATTGTTCACTGGAGGTGGAATGACATTCCCAATTCATGAAGTCCTCTGAATATTGGCATCTCCCCTTGTCATGGCTGCCACAGCTTCCACAAGTTGGTACAACTGACTCTTCATCAATTCAGTGTCGACCCTAGTCACAAACTGATTCTGCTCCCCTGAGTTCATGATTCTTCCACAAGCTGATTCAAGTCTAATACGAAAGTCGGGAAATCAACTGCGGTTTAGACAAAGGATGGATGAGCTCTCTGACCTGGCCGGAGAAAGATATGCAAGATGCAAATGCAAATGCTATATGAATGCATTAAACATGGGATCAAAGCTTCCACATATTCTGAATAACTGCTGCGCTGCTGACTGAATAAGCCCGAAGGTTTGCTCTGAAGAGAATACCGGAATACCAGAATACCGGATAATCCGAATAATAGGCTGATGAGTCCACACAGATAAGATGACCAGAATACCAGGTAGATAACTACACACTAACGAGAAATTCAGAAAACCAGGTAGGTTGAAGGTTAAGGTCACCTGCAAACCTGTAAACACCCATTCCCCATCACATGTAGGTTCTAAAAAACGAAAGGTCCCCAGCTTCTGGCACTGAGGTCGAGAAGCAATAGTACATTCATCCCTCGGGGTACAGTACTATCGCCAATCGAGGAGTGCCTCCACTGATTCTCTTTCAAAAAGGATATCCTATAGCAAGTTCCCAGCATTGGGTCCTCGGATCGAGAATGCGTAATGGGTTTGCCATTTCTGGTCTGCCATTATCACATCTCGGGAGGAGTGCCGTTACTGAGTTCTCAGGAATGGTCACCAGAGTCGACAGTTCCTCCAGAGAATATCTACTGGCCTGTATCAAACATACAGTAGCAGATAGCTCCGGATAGAACCTCGTCTGGTTGTAGGTCTCATGAACACCCACACGTGGCCAAACACCACGGGAGCGACACACCTGCCCACACTAATACCTATTTGTATGCTCAAGCCTGGGTAGTGGGCTTATCTCTCAGAAATCCCAACCTGTCAAACAGAAAATCCAGTACAGCACAACACAGTCCAGCATAATAATGAAATGCAATGTAATAAATATGGTAAAACAATAATACAGTAATACAGTAATATACAGCAAAATAAAGCACAACAAATAAACACCCAATAAAAATAAACAGACAAGCGCTAGGATTGACTTGCAAAAGGGGATGGACCAGCAAGAGGTCAACCTGTCCCCAGCAGAGTCGCCAGCTGTGGCTCCTGGGATTTTCATCCAAGTACAAACGCGAAAGTGACGCGAAAACAGAGTCGCCAGAAATGTGTGTTTATCCCAAGAGAGGGAAAGGAAACACTGCGTAAACCTGAGAGAGGGAAAGACATGGTCATCGCAACCATATTCTGGGTTCGGGAGTCAGTTACGCGAGGGGTAGGTGTTAGCACCCCACGCGTCCATCGTACTCGATGGGATCCACGCTTGTTGTCTTAATCAAAGGGTGTCGTCATCTGGAGCTCCACTGCTACTGGAAACGAGAAGAGGAACGGGAACGGAAGAGAACGAAGAAACAGGGGAGAAAAGAAAAAGACATGACTCGATAGGACATCACCATCCTAGGCCTACGTATTCCCTCGTGCAATGGGAAAGTCAGAGTTAACGTAGTTCGGACACGAACTAAAGGGGGGAGGTTGCTCGCCAAGACATCGCCGTCTTGTTCCTACGTATCCTCAATTGGACCAGAGAGAGGAAATCAGAGCAGACGTAGTTCGACCTACGGGTCTAAAGGGGTCTCGATCGCACAGGGGGCGAGAGAAAAGGTTCGGTTAACAGGTTGGCTCGATCGCAAGGGTGCGAGAGAAGAGGGAAGTTAGTTGTTAGTGTGCTCGCCAAGGATAGGGATCCTCGTGCCTAGGTATCCTCATTAGGGAATGAGGAATCAGAGCATTCATAGTTCACGCTACTACGGAAGAAACGGAAAGGTGGAGTCTCAATCGCATGGGTGCGAGAGAAGAGTGGAAGAGTCTCAATCGCAAGGGTGTGAGAGAAGAGTGCTCGCCAAGACATCACCGTCTTGTGCCTACATATTCTCAATCTATCCAGAGGGAGGAAGTCAGAGCGTCCGTAGTTCATGGGAACGACCATAGATTGGAATTATCTCAATCGCAAGGGTGCGAGAGAAAAGGAGAAATGAGTCTAACTAGTCTCAATCGCACGGGTGCGAGAGAAAAGGGGAAGGAAATTCGGGAGGTCCAAGGGAATCTATACCCTACAAGTTATCATGCTTGGATTGCTAGCCTAATGTCTATCCTACTCCGAGCATAATCAGAAATTAAGTCGGACTAGGAGTCTTAAGGGGATCATGTGAATACAGAGTAATCAACAAGTAAACACGAAGCCGCGCAATCACAAAAGACAGTCAAGCAAGAGACAAGTCAGGTATTTAATCAGAAATTAATAAACAATTAATCAAGAATATCCAAATTAGAATTAAAATTCTAATTAAAATCAAAATTAAATTCTAAGGAAAAGAGTTAATCTAAAATTAAAACTAATACTAAGATTAATCCTAAAATTAATTCAAGTTAATTTCTAATTAAATCTATTACCATGAAAATCTAATTAAAAGAAAATTAATCCTAAAACTAATTCTAAGATTAAAAATCTAATTCTAAAATTAAAACCTAAATTAAAGTTCTTAATTCTAATATCCTAACTTAATTAGTTAAAACAAATGCCAAAACAATTAAAAAAACAATTAATAAAGAGGGGTGTAATTCAAATTTTTGGAGGTGTAACCAAGTTCAGGCGCTGGGCTTTAAACAGCAAGCCCAAGAGTTTTTTTTATCAGCCAAGGGTGGGTGCAAGCAGCGAACTGGTGGTGTGATCCGTAGATCAAACGCTTGGGCCTAAAGTCCTTAGCCCAAAATCTTAAGGCAGCCACAGGGGGGGTGCGCTAGTAAAAGGACGGTGCGAATAAAAAAACGTCAGGGCCTTGTGCTTGAGCCCACTGAATTCAACAAGAGGGAGTCAAGGGGAGTACAAAGTACATTGAGGGGGTGCAAAAACTGAGACCATAATATGGGCCTAAACCCGATCCAATTTGCACAAATTAAACTCAACAGAAAAACCTAGTTAACAAAACCCTTCAGCATCTCTTCTGTTATCCTCTCAAACCATCGATCACAAAACACCCCAACGCCGTCCGCACAACGCATCACTCTCCCTCTCCTTCCCACACTCCTCTTTCTCCGGCCATTTCTTTTTCATCAACCTCGCGATTTCGCCGACAACCCTCACCAAGACAATCAATGCTCTCCGTTCAATTCTCTCTGTCTCCGTTCACACTTCTGCTTCCGTCTCTTTCACTCAAAGCAACACGATAATATATCACCAGAGGATGGAAAAGAAATCCGTTGTGTCGGACTCTCCTTTAAGCTTCATCGTCTTTCAACATCATCACCTTCATCAAAATATCTCGCCGGAAACCTAATAATCTCCACCGCGCTGTGGCTTCACGCCGGCGGCGGCGGAGAATGAACCTCTCACACTACCTCTCTCTGTTCCTCACCTTCATCGATGTTTAACGGAAACAAACCACTCCGCTGTGCCGTCTTCTCTCTAAAACGCAAACGAAGGACTCCGCCACGCCACGGCTCGTTGCCGACGATGGCGGAGTGAAATCAACAACACAATGCGAGCTAATCTTTTATTTATCGATTCACAGAGAAAAATGAAACAACAAAGAGGTTCGACGAGCTTACCGACCGGAGAGAGTCTGATGCTTCTTCAGATCAGAAGAAACTGTTAAGAAAACCAGAGATCTTCAATTTCTTGCTCAGGTATGTGTGCTGCTCAACGTGCTTCTTCTACTCCATCTTTTTGCTTCTGAGATTCACTTCCCATTCTTCACTTTGCTTGTTCTGCTGTGTTGTTAAGACGTCTTCCTCTTCTACTTCATCTTCTTCGTACTATTCATATATTTGTTGCTGAAGCTCTGAGCTCTTGCGATTGAATCGATGTCGTAGTGAAGAACTACTGATGAAAATTTTGTTGCAGGTATTGTATCGATGAAGATTGATGAGAAATTGTTGAAGGTGAATCAGAGCAAAGAGATTGTGGAAGAGTTGGTTCTGAAAACTGCAGAAGGTTGTTATGAAGAATTCTCAGAACAATGGAGAAGAATGACTGAGAGAGTTTTAATTTGCAGAATGAAAAAAACTCCTCCCCCAATTTCGTTGCAGTCTGCTCTATATATGGAGATTAGAGGGTAGTTTCGGCTTTCTGATTTAAATTTTGTTATGAAAATTTTTTTAGAATTTTCAGTATTAATTTTCCTCTTGTAATTCTCTGTCACCCGCCATGTGCTTTTCCTTTCCTTTTTATTATTTTGAATCTCCACTTTGACTTTTATCCAAAGAAGAATCATATACCAGACTAGCATTATGCTACAAGTTGAAATCCAAATTCTCGCATGGGCATTTACTTAATGACACAGGCTAACAAACGTTATACATGAAGCATCTAACTGGAGTTTTGGTTATGAACTTAAATGAAGTCATGGATAGTAGAAAGTGATTTAAGAACAAGTGGATAAATTTGGATAAATTGAAAAGTGGTTAAAAACAAATGGATAAATCGGAAATTGGATTTAAAAAAATGTGGATAAGGTAAAAAGGGTTTAAAAATTTGTTTAAAATGGTTTATGAAGTGAATATGGATTTTTTAGAAAAAATGGTTATTTATGATAGAATGGATAATAGAAAAGATAAAAATGGATATGGAAAAATTTTTTTTTGGGTTTATGATAGAAATTTGAATTCCAAGTAGCCCACACGACAAATCTATAATTCCAATCACACTCTCAATCCACACCAAACTCACATCTTCATTGAATTCCTCAAATTCAATCAGTAATCATTGATTTCCCCAACCTGAAACCCTAATCTCATGATCTTCAACTGATCACTGTCTTCAAACTCAACCATGGATGAGGAACCCTGATTCACCTTGATGTACACTGATAAATCTTGAAGAAGATGATTTGAACTGAGAAGAAATTAAACCCTGATTGACACCCAAGAAAACCTGACCCAAAGCCTTTGATGAATCCTCTAAAATAGGAAAACCCTAGGCTCTTGATGTACATTGATGACCTACTGAATCACCCCTGAATAGGGCAAACACTGATAATAAGAAAATTATTTTTTGATCCCATGTCTTAGAAGACCAATGCAATGATATGACTATGCGTTATGACCTAACGAATGCAAATGAAAGAGAAACATAAGCCATGTAAGTTTAGAAAAAGGTAGGGCAAATTTTGGGGTGCTACATTAGGGTTCATGATAAACATGTTGGATCAGATGTCGTGACATCTGTGATGGTGCAGTTCTGATATTCAAGGTATCAGTCCGCTGTTGCGCCTCTGAGTTTAAAATATTATGTAGCACAATGTCTTGACATGTGTTAGGACATCTGATGTATGCATAAGCCAGAATTTCAAATCTATTGAATGCATTGAGACAAAATTGGAGCCTTTGAGATTCTTAGCCTTTTTAGGGGACACATAGCTACATGTAGATCCTTGGACTTGGGAAGCTTGTGGATCAGATATTTTCCCTTAGATATTATGCCCTGAGGTGTCCAAATGGATGACAAAACTTGTAATTGTATAATTTAGCTAACTCGAGCAAAAATGCACAAATCTGTCTTGTACAAGATAGTTTGAAAGTTTCATTTTGGGAGGATCATATCTCCTTGCTCAAATTGAGTTATGGAAACTCGTGTACTTTTTAGAAAGCCCTCATATGGTACAATTTATGTGTGGTCATAGTTTATCTTGAAACTATCTGGATCCAATTGAAAAATCCTCATGAACATTGATGTTCAATGCTGAAACTTAGACAATTTTGTACTAAGTGTTAAATCTTTGATTTTTCACCACTTTGATCTATCCACAACCAAAAATCCATCAAGAATTAGAGTTTCATGTAGTTTAAGCTTTTGTAGAATGTATGAAGCCCTACAAATCAGACTTTGGATCACTCAAAATGGTTGCTTGGATAAAAAATTATGGTCCTTGGAAGTTGGCACCAAAACCATCCAAATTTAGTAACTTAGAAAAATTTTCAGCTCATTTTGGCATCCAGATCCAGCTCATACTGGTATCCAAAAATCCAGCTTATACTGGTATCCAAAATCCAGCTCATACTGGTAGCCAAAATCCAGCTCATACTGGTAGTCAAAATCCAGCTCATACTGGTATCCAAAAATCCAGCTCATACCGGTATCCAAAAATCCAGCTCATACTGGTATCCCAAAAATCCAGTTCACACTGGTATCCAAAAATCCAGCTCATACTGGTATCCAAAAATCCAGCTCATACTGGTATCCAAAAATCCAACTCATACAGGTATCCAAAAATCCAGCTCATACTGGTATCCAAAATCCAGCTCATACTGGTAGTCAAAATCCAGCTCATACTGGTAGTCAAAATCCAGCTCATACCAGTAGTCAAAATCCAGCTCATACTGGAAGTCAAAGTCCAGCTCATACTGGTATCCAAAGTCCATCTCATACTGGTATCCAAACTGTAACCCCAAACCGGTGTCCTTTCCAACTCATATTGGAGTCCAACTCATATTGGTAACCGAGTCCCATCATCGATGGCTCATTAACCTTATTCCCAGCTAAAAGTCCAGTCATTTATTCATCTGGCACGCAAAAGTTTATCTCTATTTTTTCTTGAAGATCCCATTTGAGCTCTTCAGTATAAGAAAATCCCAGAAAATCTTTTAGCAAATGTCTATCCTTTTATTTCAAATTGATCCCCAGTGGAGATCATGTCTTCTTTCTGGTTTCATACCCAGTAAGAATGTGTCTTTATTACCCCAGTGTCGTCCGGTCACATATGAACCTGTCATCCCTCTCCCTGGATTTTTCTCCAGTGGAGAATACCTCTCTGGCTCCTATCTCCAGTAAAGAACTACAGGGTCTTCCATTTTACGTTTCTATCCCCAGTATTTCCTCAGAGTCTTCCCAGTGAGTCTCTTTTGTTGGTTAACCTGTATCCTCAGTGAGTTTTCCTTATGGATACTAACTTTCATCCTTCCCCAGTGTTACTCACCTTGGTTGTTTGCTCTTTATCTCTGGTGTCGGGTCTGTCTGCGTCTTTGCACTATCATAACATCATATCATCATACTAGAAGTTCACGACATGTCAGCATTTGCATGTTCGTCACCTGTCCTTAGCATCTGCATTCCATCTAAGGGCAAAATTTTTGGTTTGCTATATTTAAATACCTTTCACCTTGATGTCCCGAGGATCTTCGTTCCTCGTTCCATCTGGTAAAGCTATTTAAATAGGGGCAACTGTTGTACCCCAAATTTTACCTCTTAGATGTCATAACATCTTGCATAGCCATTCAGGATCAGTCATATATGCACTATTTAACTAACCCATATCTTGCAGTTTGTTTCCCTTATGTTTGAAATTAAGGTTTGAGCAGAGAGATTCAAGGCCTCCCAAGGTATTTTATGGCTCCATACAATCATCACAAAGACTCACCATTTGATTGGAACCAAGATCTCAAGACATTGGATCAAATCAAGTCAATAAAGGACCCCTAGACCAAACTGTGGAATTAGGGTTTTAACCTGAGGAATCACTGAGGAGTTTTGTCATGATCAGTCAAGATTTGGTTGGTTCGTCAACCAATTGAGTTTACCTACATGCAAGAGGTCTCATTCAACAAGAATTCAATACCATTTGGCTCTCATCATAAGTAACTTGAGCCACAATTTTACCCTGTCTCCAAATTAGGGTTTTTGTCAGGGCAAGTGGATCATGGCTCTGATTTTGATCAGGAGTTGTTCTCAAACCCTAGGACTTGACTCCACATGATAAAAGACATCCATGGAGACAATTTAGGAGCCTTATGTGTGATTAAAAGAAGCAAGATCACTAGGGATCATTCAAGTACATACACAGTGAAATTAGGGTTTGACTGAGGCCTTAACCCTTAAGATTTTGATTCAAAATGAAACATCCAAGGCCTTAATCCATAATGTCATGCCTCATTGATAGGCTAAGGCATGGGAGATCAAGTTTTAAGAAGTTTCTTGCAAAAGAAGCAAAGTTTGGTTCATGAAACTTTTTAAATGTGGAAATTTCACTACTTGTGCCAAAATTGAAACAGTCGTAACTTTCAAACCACACACCCAAATTGAGTGACTCAAAGCTTAAATGGAAGCTCTTTCCATAATCTTCAAAACATATTAGAAGACCTTCTTTCAAAAGGTGCATGGTTTTTGAGTTACAAGGCTTGGAAGATAAATCACCCTTGGGGACTTGGTGAAATTTCAGTTTTTTCCTTTAATTTGCACACAACTTTAACCCGATTTTTCATGTAGTTCCAGGCCTCAAACCAAAAGTATTTGAACATGAAAGTTGTAGAGGGCATTGAGGGATTTCCAAAAAGTACTAGAACTCCTCAATCCATTGAGTGAGCTGGGAGTTTCGAAGCTTCAAAGTTGGAGGTTTCATTTCTTAAAACTCAAGAAACCAACTTTTGTGTAATGACTCAAACCCTTCTCTAATCACCAAATCTTCATGTTTATGAGTTCTAATGATGAATTTAAACTTAATCCAAGCCTTGATACGAAATTACAACTTGGTCTGCATTTAAATAATAGTTTATGTCATGTTTGTGCAAGTGGTAGGAGGAAAGAGAAACTTTACAAAGCAACAACTATTTGTTTAATCCTTGAGCCTCTCACCAATCACTTCTCACAAGCTGAAGCATGCCTAACCACATCAATGTTCAGAGATATTTGAAATCTTGGCTCAGCAAACACCAAACTTCACACGATGGAAAAAGGGCATTGTTGGCATTTGTTACAAATTTGACCATGCCTTGGATTCTCATGTTTCCCTATAAATAGCAGGCCGTTCTACTTAGTTTGGACACCAAAAATCTTCACACTCCACCCTAAAATCTCTCCGAGTTTAAGTTTTGTAAGTGAGGAAGGAAGGAGGAGTACTTGGAGATCTTGCTACTAGTTCAAAGGAGGGAAAGCATTTCACTGTGGAAGGTGTAGTGGACATATTCCACTTGGTAATTCCTTTCTTCACATTCCATATCTATTCTCATGTACATTATCATCATCATATTTCTGTTACAAATGCCTTTATCATGAATGTCATATTATGTGTTCTAGTTTTATTTCCTTCTATCCATAATGAAAGTCATGTGTGTTTGATGTTTAACCATTTTGTCCATGGCCTGCCATCATGAGGTAAGACAGTGTTTGGTTGTTCTGCTGATATGCTAAGGTAGATGTTTGTACTGCTTTTGTCTTATTACTATGCTTGAGCTATCATGTGATGATAATGTACTTGTGTCATTTACTAACTGGTTGTTGAGTTCATATGACTTCATTATTGTGTGACTATGCCAACATTCGAATGCAAGTAATGATCATAGGGTTATGACTATTTTTTTGGGTGTTTGGAGGTTATCATGAGAAGAGGTAAGATCCTTGAGCTGTTAACTTGAGATACTTGTGTTTTTATGATTTATGAATTTTGTATTGAACCGTTTGCCTTTATTGTTGGTATGAGTCCAAATGTGTAATAACTGGTCAGAACTTTGTTAGCAAGAGAACCTAGTCATTTTCACTAAGTGCTAATTGTGTTATTGTTGTCATCATGATGTATAGTCAGTTTGTGTGTGTGTGTGTGTGTGTGTGTGTGTAAACTCATGCTATGCTTTGTATCCAAGAGGTATGTGTAAACTGATGGCATACTACCTGTGTTGTGTCCAAGTTATGTGAAATACACCTTTGTTGCTGCTTGTTTACATAGTCCAGCCTTGTCATAGTAGGCTTGTTTATGTGTTAATGCTTGTTGAGTTTTGTCTTTTAGCATGGAAGTGTGTTTTTTGGCTTATTCTGTCATAAGTGCTATCTTTGGTATCCATTCATGTGCTTACTTACATCCTGATATGCACACAAGCCATGACATGTCATGCTATTTGTTTTGAGCTAAGTTGGCTTATGTACTTGAGACTGATGTATGAACTGCTAACCTCTTGAAGTTTCTATCTAATGCCTTGCTTTGTGCTCAATTGGTGTGTACATACTGATGATATACTTATTCAAGTTGAGTATAGTTCTTGATATGCTTTTCTGATGTGTATTCAAGTTATGCAACTCTTGCCTTGCTATGTATTCCATTCATGTGTGCAAGTTGTTAATAAGTGATTTGTCTTTGTACTCAAGTTATGTATGTGTTCAGAAGGGTAGAAACATGAAATACATCCTCAATGTATTCTTGTGTGTAACATTGTTCTGCTTTGTAATAGCAGGTTGTCCATGTATTGGTGCTTGTTGAGTTTGTCTCTAAGGATGAATTTGTTGTGGATCCATTTTGTTATAGTGATGTATTCATGTGCTTTCTCATATCTTGCTATACATGTCAAGCCATGTTAGTTGCTTCTAAGTCAGGTGACCCTAGGCACATAAGACTAATGTGTGAAATTGTTAAAATCTTTGTCTGATGCCATGCCACTTACTCACAACTTTGTCATTACTTGACTTGTTACTATTTTGCTTTGATGACATGCTTGGTCTGAACTCATTGAACATTTTATATCTGTTAAGACCTATGCCTGAATTTTGCTAAGTTTCAAAACTTGTATGTTAAGATTAACATGCCTCATTTGGTTTGGTGTTCTGTCATGATCATGCTTGCACTACTCTGCTTATATCAATGTCATCACCTTGATTCTAAAAGTTTGTATGAACTACCATCTTTATTTCAAGTCTTGTCATAAGTAACAACATGTAATATGCCTACTTGCTTGACCAATCTTATTTCCAATTTTTCTGGCTGCATCAGTATAATCATCTGGCACGATCCTTATGTCCATTCTTGTATATAAGTTATTTCTGAGCTTACTTATCCAGGCCTGTAAGACAGTTGAAAGTTCTGTTTGGTACCATGTTGATATTTACAAAAACCATAGGAATTAGATTGAGACCATAAGGTGTTGTGTATTCACACCAAGCTTGAACCATTCCAACATGTGTTCATTGTTAACATCAATCTGTCCTTAGCTTATGATAATCTGTTTAGAGCTTACATGTGTGCCTTGGTCCTAAATTTCTCATCTAATATTGAGGTATCATGAAGGTTTCAATAAAAGACATGTTTGGTGTAACAAGTTCCCTCTTTGTTCTCATTCTATCTACTGATGCATCCTAATATCATTTCTAGATTGAAACCATGTTGATAAAGTTTGTTCACTACTTGAATGTATGTTGTGTAAATGGTTGTGGATCTAAAAAACTGATTTGTACCTTGTGCCAATGTCATTTAGTGTTGTTTTGATTAAAGGTATGTTTGAAACATGATGGTAACAAAGTCTTGTATTATTCCTGATAATCATCAGTTTGAATGCTTACCATGCCATATTCATGATTGTTGCCATCTTGACTGTTTTCTTGCTTCTTGATCAATCAATCATGTGAATAAAACTGCATAGTTTATGTCAGGCAGTCCTTAAAGCTTTTTTTTCGGCATGCCAAGCCTTGTTTATAAGTGAACCACATGATGATTAGCCTGATACTACACTGCCATCTTCTTTGAATGCTTATTTTGTTGCATCCAAGTCATGTTTCTTTCTGGATTCAAGTGAATGTATCATGTATGTGCTGCAATACCTGTTTGGACAAATTGATGCTTGAATCCCAAGAATATAGTGAACCTATTCTACCATATACATAGACCTTCTCTCATTGCTTTTGATACGTGTTTACATTACCAATGTCTATATTTACATGTTTAAACTGATCCAAGTTAGCTCATTTCATGGTAGCGTAGATATTTGGTTTGTGGTTGGTTTGACATTGCTTGGTTTTGCATCATTTGATAATTCCCAACATGTTGAAGGTTGTTACTTGTATGATCATTTGTTCTTTCCTCTTATATGGATAATTGCATCACAATTTGAATGATTGTTGGTATGGCATGATGATCCCTATTTAAACTTGTTGTGTTGTTATTTGGTGTTTGTTGCAAGCCAGCCATGAGCCAAATTTGGTCCTACACGCGCATGAAGGTTTATAAGTTTATGGAGTGGTGTTTAATACCGAATGTAAGAGCCACCCCAGTGGCAAGACCATATGCGCGCATACCACAAGGACTGGGGTTCGAATCCTCCTCGCCCCAGTCCTTTTGTTTTAATTTTCTAAACGCCCTTGATTCAGATATTTTGTTTTGTTGCCATACAATGTTAAGACGCGCGCAATGGCAAGGTTGGTGAGTTTTTTGGGCTGCATCCCCAAGGACACGGGTTCAACACCCATGGGGAGCATTTCCCCTAATTTTTATCACATGTTCACTTTGTATTTTATGGTTTATGCTTTATTTTCCAAAATTCATAACTTGATCATTGTTTATTCTTATTTGCTCATTGCTTTTGCAAATCACCCCTTAATGTATCTACCTTTTGAACATAAAAAGAAATTGTTGAAAATAAATACTTTTGAAGTATCTATTAATGTTGGAAGTAGAAGACCTTTTTAGGGTTTTTCCTTGAACACCTTGACTTCTTTGATTCTTTCATCATATTATTTTGTTCATCTTGATTGAATGATGCCTAATGCATATGATTTTAACCTTGTATGGTGTTTTTCACTATGATATCTTGTTGATTGATGTTGCATCTTCATGTAAATATCTTTACAAACTTTCAGCCTATAAGAAAATTGTTATCCTCCCCTCCTTCCAAAGGAAAGTCTTTCTTTTGACCTCAAAGTCATAGATAACTCATAGTCAAACCTTGACCTCATAGACATAGGTATATACTTCCCTCCTTGACCTCATAGTCACAGGACTACCAGCTTTGACCTCATAGTCATAGCCACCTACCAGCCTTGACCTCATAGTCATGGCCACCTTCCCTTTGACCTCATAGTCACAGGACTACCAGCATTGACCTCATAGTCATAGCCACCTACCACCCTAGACCTCATAGTCATGGCCACATTCCCTTTGACCTCATAGTCACAGGATTACCAGCTTTGACCTCATAGTCATTGCCACTTACCAGCCTTGACCTCATAGTCATGGCCACACCTTCTCCTTGACCTCATAGTCATAGGATTACCAGCTTTGACCTCATAGTCATAACCTTTCTCTTTGGCCTCATAGCCATTCAATCTCACAACTTAGAATTAGGATAGAGTTCTTGGACTCTATGTGAACTCATCACCTTGAGTATTCACTTCCCCTATAACTTAGACTTAGAGAGTTTCTTAAACTCTACATGAGCTCATACTCATTCCCCTTGGAACTTTGACCACAGTCAATGGTTCCTTAAATTAACCTTAGTTAGGTGAACTACGGTTGCTCTGATTCTTTAGTCAGATACATAGGCACAAGATGCGATGTCTTGGCGAGCAAACTTAGTGTACATACCCTTAGGTCTTTACCTTAGCCTTAACAGATTCCTGTAGCAAGCAAACATAACATAACACAAACATAAACAAGAGGTTCCTTTAGAGTACTACAGATACTTAGGGTGCTAATACCTTCCCATAGTATAACCAACCCCCGATCCCCGATCTCTTAGCTGTGTCTTCACGTGGTGCAAAAGGTTTTTTTCGATCTTTACCCTTTCCTTTGGATAAATCAAAGCTCGGTGGTGAATTTCAAAGAAATATGATGCAATTTAATTAATAGCTTGTTATCCGATTCTCACCGCAACAAAAATGGCGACTTCACTGGGGACTTTTTTTCAGGGTTAAGCCCACCTTGTTTATGTTTGTGTTTGCTATATGTTTTGCTTGCTTGATTGTACATATCTGTATATATCTATATGCCTGTTTTTCTTGAGATTTTCTATTGGCATGGTGTTATTGAGTGGTGAGATAAGTCCTAACCCGGACTTGAGAGCATATATATGATAGGATCGTGGTGTAATCAATAGTCGGTTGTATGGAGTAGTCCTAACAATTTATGGCATATGATGACCACACTTAGATGAGGCCCTTTGGGATTGTTGATGTCTGATGTAAGCACTCGCATTAATGTCACTCTTCCCAATTAAGTGCCAGGGATTCTAAGGACCGTAGTTACCTTCACCCCACTTGGCCTTTTAGGATGTAGTGCGGTGGTTATGAAGGAGTAGTCCCAAGTAGTTGTTACACGATACTACACTCAGACGAGTTTATCTTGAGAATATTATTAACCCGCGTGAGTAGTCACAAGGTCCGATAATATCTGAAGGATTTACGTAGACTCTGAGAACTTTTAGAACCCTGTTCTACAGTTGAGGAACCTATAGTCCACACCTTGTTGGGATGGGTAGACCATGGCTCCACTCAGGAAACCCCTAAACCTAGGACTTGTGTGCTTCGTTGTATGTACATATGCATGTGTTTATGTGTACCCGTGTTTGTGCATTGCATACATCTCATTTGCATCCATTGTTGGTTTCAAGGAATTCAGACATTCATTTCCTTTTCAAAAGATCAACAGAGCTTAGATCTTAAAAACAAAAACTTCTTCAGTTTTTCCAAAAAAAAAATTGCAACTTGCCTTTGAGTTCCTTGAAACCACTTGGCTTATATTTTCATTTCATTCGCATTCGCATCACATTCGCATTTCTCAGTCTTGCATCTCTTCCTCTGTGTCTGAAGGATACCTAGCACCTATTCAAGACAAAGACAATGGCGACAATGAATGAAATTCTGAAGAACCAAGAAGACTTGAAAGAGAATGTCAGAATCCTCAAATGCCAGATGAATTGGGTTCTGGAAACTTTGCAAGCTTTGATGAAAAAAGAGGGGCACGCTCCCCCTGTTACTCCCAGAGAGGTTGTCAGCTCATCATCTCTTGTGGTTCCTTCAACCCAAGGATTGCCTCAGTATCAAAGGTCAGACTGCCATCAGCCACGTCAGTATGCACGACAAAGGCCAAGAAAACCAGAGAGGCATTTCTCTCTGCTACCAATGACATACACTCAGATGTTACCAGTTTTGATCAAATGAGGATTGATAGTACCAAAGGAAATAGAGCCAGTTCCTTTTCCATACCCACGAGGCTTTGACGCCATTGCCCAATGTGACTACCATGCTGGGGCACAGGGACATTCAACTGAAAATTGTAAGGTGCTCAGGAGTAAGGTTCAGAATCTGTTAGACTCTGAGAAATTCTCGTTCACGCCTCAAGGTATTCAAATCAATAATCCTTTGCCATCTCCAGTGGTTCTCCCATGCCAAGAATCTGCCTTTGGGGAAAATTCACACCAACCAACCTTTGGTCTTGTTCCTGCACCAGAATGTAATCGTCATCAAGTGTCTACCGAAAGAGTGTTTCAGCCTCCAACGGTTATTTCTCTTCGAAGTTCTCGAAACCAAGATAAGAAGAAGTGCTCTGTCAAAAGGGGCAAGGTTCACTACACACCTATCCCAGTGCCGCTGAGAAAACTGTTCCCACTGCTGATTCAAAACAAGTTGGTGACTCCTCAACCTTACAACCCTGTGCCAGGACCTTGGCACAATGCAAATCTGACTTGCGACTTTCATAAAGGGCCTGAGGGACATAATTTGGATGGTTGCCTGGTTTTAGAAGCGACTGTTCAAAATCTAATCCATAACAAGGACTTGATCTTTGAAGAAGATCAACCAGAAATTGAATGCAAATTCCACACTAGGACAAGGGGGCATCCCATTGAAGAGTGTAGTGAGTTCGAAGCAAGGCTGCTAAGTTTACTAAAGACACTACAACCTCAGGAAGGTATGTCAAATGTCAATGTCCCAACTCTCAAAGCAAGAGGAAAAAGGCTCGCCATGCCTCTCAAGGTTCTGTATCACAAAGAGCAAGTGATCGATGACGAAGGTGTTCCCCCATTTGGGCCCGGAAACTGAAATCTTCTGAAATCAAGTCGCCAAGGCTGGCTGTATTTTGTTCATTTCAGTATCTTCAATGCACTTTGAATTTATATTAGCTTATAAGCTTTATTGTACTTTCAAATTGGCAAGATTAATGAAATGTTTGTGCATTTTTTGATTAAGTCCATTCGTTTCACTCATTTACTTTTATGTTCATAAAAGAAAAAAAAAATATATCTTTATCATGTTTCATTCCACTTATCAAATTGTTGTTAAGCAAAGATTGAGGATGATGATGAAAATATTATCCATAATTTATGTGGTATGCTTTCGGTTAAACCTTGCCGATGATGTAGGGCATTGTTTCAATTCCTAAACACTGGAGAAATAAGGAAGATAATCCCTCGTTAACCCTTCGAGCCTAGAAGTAGGAGTTTTCTTTCCTTACACAAAAAACCTTAAATCTCAACCTTGGGGTGGGTAGTTCTCAGTTTAACTTGGTTATGAACTCGAATACAAGCACTTCATGCAAGACACCAGTCAACTCTCTCCAATCAAGTGAGTAAATAATTGTACAAGTTGTTCCTCCAAGCAATAAATGAGGAAGGATCATTAAGAAATCCTTAATCAAAGAATGAGCCGAGTCCCTTTCAAGGCAAAAGCCAAGAAAGATGGGAAGCCCAAACTTTGCCTTATACAAGAAGGCTTGTACAACAACAAAGAGGAGGTCTCATAACCTCAATCAACAATCAAAGAAGAGGTCTCATAACCTCAACAAACAAAGGAGAGGTCTCATAACCTCAAAGATGAGGTCTCATAACCTCAACAATCAAAGAAGAGGTCTCATAACCTCAACAATCAAAGAAGAGGTCTCATAACCTCAACAATCAAAGAAGAGGTCATATAACCTCAGAAGACAAAGACAAGAGGTCTCATAACCTCAATGAAGAAAAAGAGGTCTTATAACCTCACCAAAGAAGAAAAGAGGTCTCATAACCTCAATGAAGAAAATGAGGTCTCATAACCTCACCAAAGAAAATAGGAGGTCTCAAAACCTCAGCAATAAGGAATAATCAAATGTTGCAAGAGAGTAATGACTATCTGGGTGTCCGAATCATCAGTAACTATCATCGGCTCAATTCCTAGCCTATAGGAATCTGAATGTATGACCTAAGTTAACTGAGAGTAGGATTGGAGTTCATCACGAAGATTGGGTGGGACAAACAAACTTTGAGCCTTTATCTTTTGTTTCATGAACTGTGAACCAAGCCACGTTACAACCCTTAAAAGACCTAATTGAGGTAAGTTTGTTTTGAAAGCATAATATAGCAAGGTTGATTAACCTGACTCCTAATAATCTTTGTGATTTGTGTGTGTTGATCACTTCATCTACCAGTCCATAAAAGCCAGATCTTCCTTTGTTTTCGATTATTCCACCGTATGTGTTTCATCAATAAACTTGATTTCAAAAGCTTGCATGATTTTTGCATTAAAATTGCCAATTTTTAAATAAAGATTACTTGTTTGCAAAAACAATTCAATATCAAAGAAATCCCAACAAAAACAGCCAGTCAGGGAATTTGACTTGATAAAGGAAGCTCAGTCAAGGGCAACCAAGCGGAGGGATTTGCCAATCCACCGTTCCAAGTGCTATTGAATCAGGGGCAGAACTCTTCAAGTTCAGAATACTGGAGCAAGTCTTCTTGAGGTCATCTTATGACAAGTATGGACTCCAGTGACCCATCAACAGGGGCAAGTTGTTTCCCAGCCATTTCTACTATATTCTAAAGGACTTTGTATTGCGAATACAGTTGAGTTGGGGCAGTTATGTCGAGGTGCATTTCTCTTCAAAAGTTTGAAGATATTGAAGCATCTGGTATGCCAATTCTTCTGTAAAATCCTTTTGACTTACCCTCACAAATCAGTTAATCAGAGGCAGTCAGGTCAAGATTTGGTAAATCTCTAAAAGGCCAATCAGTCTGGGGCAAGCTTGTTCCCCAGTTGTCAACAACCACTCTGAAGAACAAATTCAAGGACATTGTTGTATAAATACAGTTGAGCAGGGGCAGTTATGCCGAAATTTATGAATCTCTCTAAGAGTTTGAAGATATTGAAGCATCTTGCATGCAAATTCTTCTGTAAAATCCTCTTGATATTTTCTTCTGACAGACCATGTACTCCGGGGCAAATGAGTTATGCATAACTAATAAGCCTTTGTGACATTTTTTGCTAGCTCTCCAATAAGCTGTTACATCAGCTAAACTTGACAATTCCCAATGGATCTTTTCCCTCCAGTGAAGAAATCAAGCTCATGATGGCAATCCTAGTGAAGTCATGATGCTATACCAAGTGGAGTGCGCTTCTCACCAGATAAAGTTGTAATCTTGAAGTAGAGCCACATGTTCTGCTTACTCATCCCCAGAAATGGTCCAATCTGATGAGTTTGGCTGGGTATCCTTGTCGAGATGTTTATTTCATCTCCAGTTTCGCCTCTTGTCTGTTTTGTCAGCATGAATATAAGCACGACATACATGCACTCATATGCCTTGCATCTTAGCATTTTTGCTTCATTCTGGTGTTTACTTGTTTTGCTCGCTTTGGCGGTTATCTCCCCAAGTGACTGGGTTTGTCTATTCTCTCCAATAGAGTTATCAGCCCTAGGCATGAAATGCCCATCCTTCTAAATTCCCCACAGAGTTTTATCCTCGTGGATGATGGTTGGTTTAGTTATCTTTTCCACAATAGGATAAGATAAACCCCTATTGAGCTCATTGCTCAATGGTGGGAGTCTTGTTTGACCGTTTCTTTCTAGCTCATTCCAAGATTGAACTTTGGTCCCGGACAGGTTAGGTTGTTGAACCTAGTTTGAACGTGTATTTATTTTGCACTGTTTCTCACAGGAAGAATCTGTTACAGATCCTCGTTGAAGACAAAATTCATTCTCCAACAATGTTGTGATATCAACATTTTATACCCAACAAAATAGCAATCTCTTGAAGAAGCTTGTTTTTCTATGGCGATAAGTGGCAGTCTCTTATGAGAAGCTTATCTATCTCTGGTACTATCCAACCTTTTTGCAACCATAATTAATATTCCCCAGGAAGTCTAATCTTCAGTTATGCAACCCGGTATTGACCTATCTGATACTTAATCTCCTCATGTGGATACCTAAAGTCCAGTCATTGTTGGCATTGTTTATCCCAAGTCAGATATAAACCTAAACCTCAGGTCAGATATGAACCCGTTGTTTGAAACCAGGTTAGATATGGACCTAAAATCCAGCTCATACTGGTACCCAAAGTCCAGCTCATACTAGCATTCAAAATCCAGCTCATACTGACACCCCCAAATCCAGCTCATACTGGTATCCAAAATCCAACTCATACTGGTATCCAAAAATCCAGCTCATACTGGTATCCCAAAAATCCAGCTCATACTGGTATCCAAAAATCCAGCTCATACTGGTATCCAAAAATCCAGCTCATACTGGTATCCAAAAATCCAGCTCATACTGGTATCCAAAAATCCAGCTCATACGGGTATCCAAAAATCCAGCTCATACTGGTATTCAAAGTCCAACTCGTATTGGCATCAAATCCAACTCATACTGGTATCCAAAAACCAACTCATATTGGTCTGTAGTCAAAATCCAGCTCATACTAGTATTCAAAGTCCAACTCATATTGGTATCCAGATCCAGCTCATACAGGTATTCAAAGTCCAACTCATATTGGCCTCCAAGTCCAGCTCATACTGGTATTCAAAGTCCAACTCATATTGGCATCCAGATCCAGCTCATACTGGTATTCAAAGTCCAACTAATATTGGCACCCCAAATCCATCTCATACTAGTAGTCAAAGTCTAGCTCATACTGGTATTCAAAGTCCAACTCATATTGGCACCCCAAATCCAGCTCATACTGGTAGTCAAGTCCAGCTCATACTGGAATTCAAAGTCCAACTCATATTGGCATCCAGGTCCAACTCATACTGGTATCTTAAAATCCAGCTCATACTGGTACGTACCAAAAGTGCAGCTCATACTGGCATTCAAAATCCAGCTCATACTGGTATTGAAAATCCAACTCATACTGGTGTCCAAAAATCCAGCTCATACTGGTAGTCAAAATCCAGCTCATACTGGTATCCAAAAGTCCAGCTCATACTGGCATTCAAAATCCAGCTCATACTGGTATCCTAAAATCCAGCTCATACTGGTACCCAACGTCCAGCTCATACTGGCATTCAAAATCCAGCTCATACTGGTATTCAAAATCCAACTCACACTGGTGTCCAAAAATCCAGCTCATACTGGTAGTCAAAATCCAGCTCATACTGGTATCCAAAGTCCAGCTCATACTGGCATTCAAAATCCAGCTCATACTGGTATTCAAAATCCAACTCATACTGGTGTCCTAAAATCCAGCTCATACTAATACCCAAAGTCCAGCTCATATTGGCATCCAGATCCAGCTCATACTGGTATCCAAAAATCCAGCTCATACTAGTATCCAAAATCCAGCTCATACTGGTAGCCAAAATCCAGCTTATACTGGTAGTCAAAATCCAGTTCATACTGGTATCCAAAAATCCAACTCATACTGGTATCCAAAAATCCAGCTCATACTGGTATCCCAAAAATCCAGCTCATACTGGTATCCAAAAATCCAGCTCATACTGGTATCCAAAAATCCAGCTCATACTGGTATCCAAAAATCCAGCTCATACTGGTATCCAAAATTCAGCTCATACTGGTAGTCAAAATCCAGCTTATACTGGTAGTCAAAATCCAGTTCATACTGGTAGTCAAAATCCAGCTCATACTGGTAGTCAAAATCCAGCTCATACTGGTAGTCAAAGTCCAGCTCATACTGGTATCCAAAGTCCAGCTCATACTAGTATCCAAACTGTAACCCCAAACCGGTGTCCTTTCCAACTCATATTGGTAACCGAGTCCCATCATCGATGGCTCATTAACCTTATTCCCAGCTAAAACTCCAGTCATTTTTTTCATCTGGCACGTAAAAGTTTATCTCTGTCTTTTCTAGTTTTTCTTGAAGATCCCGTTTGAACTCTTCAGTATAAGAAAATCCCAGAAAATCTTTTAGCGAATGTCTATCCTTTTATTTCAAATTGATCCCCAGTGGAGATCATGTCTTCTTTCTGGTTTCATGCCCAGTAAGAACGTGTCTTTATTACCCTAGTGTCGTCCGGTCACATATGAACCTGTCATCCATCTCCCTGGATTTTTCCCCAGTGGAGAATACCTCTCCGGCTCCTATCTCCAGTAAAGAACTGTAGGGTATTCCCCTTTACGTTTCTATCCCCATTATTTCCTCAGAGTCTTCCTAGTGAGTCTCTTTTGTTGGTCAGCCTGTATCCCCAGTAAGTTTTCCTCATGGATACTAACCTTCATCCTTCCCCGGTGTTACTCACCTGTGGTTGTTTGCTCTTTATCTCCGGTTTCGGGTTTGTCTGCATCTTTGCACTATCATGACATCATATCATCATACTAGAAGTTCACGGCATGTCAGCATTTGCATGTCCGTCACCTGTCCTTAGCATCTGCATTCCATCTAAGGGCAAAATTTTTGGTTTGCTATATTTAAATACCTTTCACCTTGATGTCCCGAGGATCTTCATTCCTCGTGCCATCTGGTAAAGCTATTTAAATAGGGGCAACTTTTGTACCCCAAATTTTACCTCTTAGATGTCATAACATCTTGCATAGACATTCAGGATCAGTCATATATGCACTATTTAACTAACCCATATCTTGTAGTTTGTTTCCCTTATGTTTGAAATTAGGGTTTGCACAGAGAGATTCAAGGCCTCCTAAGGTATTCTATGGCTCCATACAATCATCACAAAGACTCACCATTTGATTGGAACCAAGATCTCAAGACATTGGATCAAATCAAGTCAATAAAGGACCCCCAGACCAAACTGTGGAATTAGGGTTTTAACCTGAGGAATCACTGAGGAGTTTTGTCATGATCAGTCAAGATTTGGTTGGTTCATCAACCAATTGAGTTTACCTACATGCAAGAAGTCTCATTCAACAAGAATTCAAGACCATTTGGCTCTCATCATAAGTAACTTAAGCCACAATTTTACCCTGTCTCCAAATTAGGGTTTTTGTCAGGGCAAGTGGATCATGGTTCTGATTTTGATAAGGAGTTATTCTCAAACCCTAGGACTTGACTCCACATGATAAAATACATCCATGGAGAAAATTTAGGAGCCTTATGTGTGATTAAAAGAAGCAAGATCACCAGGGATCATTCAAGTACATACACAGTGAAATTAGGGTTTGACTGAGGCCTTAACCCTTAAGATTTTGATTCAAAATGAAACATCCAAGGCTTAATCCATCATGGCATGCCTCATTGATAGGCTAAGGCATGGGAGATCAAGTTTTAAGAAGTTTCTTGCAAAAGAAGCAAAGTTTGGTTCATGAAACTTTTCAAATGTGGAAATTTCACTACTTGTGCCAAAATTGAAACAGTCATAACTTTCAAACCACACACCCAAATTGAGTGACTCAAAGCTTAAATGGAAGCTCTTTCCATAATCTTCAAAACATATTAGAAGACCTTCTTTCAAAAGGTGCATGGTTTTTGAGTTACAAGGCTTGGAAGATAAATCACCCTTGGGGACTTGGTGAAATTTCAGTTTTTTCCCTTAATTTACACACAACTTTAACCCGATTTTTCATGTAGTTCCAGGCCTCAAACCAAAAGTATTTGAACATGAAAGTTGTAGAGGGCATTGAGGGATTTCCAAAAAGTACTAGAACTCCTCAATCCATTGAGTGAGCTGGGAGTTTGAAGCTTCAAAGTTGGAGGTTTCATTTCTTAAAACTCAAGAAACCAACTTTTGTGTAATGACTCAAACCCTTCTCTAATCACCAAATCTTCATGTTTCTGAGTTCTAATGATGAATTTAAACTTAATCCAAGCCTTGATACGAAATTACAACTTGGTCTGCATTTAAATAATAGTTTATGTCATGTTTGTGCAAGTGGTAGGAGGAAAGAGAAACTTTACAAAGCAACAACTATTTGTTTATTCCTTGAGCCTCTCACCAATCACTTCTCACCAGCTGAAGCATGCCTAACCACATCAATGTTCAGAGATATTCGAAATCTTAGCTCAGCAAACACCAAACTACACACGATGGAAAAAGGGCATTGTTGGCATTTGTTACAAATTTGACCATGCCTTGGATTCTCATGTTTCCCTATAAATAGCATGCTGTTCTACTCAGTTTGGACACCAACAATCTTCACACTCCACCCTAAAATCTCTCTGAGTTTAAGTTTTGTAAGTGAGGAAGGAAGGAGGAGTACTTGGAGATCTTGCTACTAGTTCAAAGGAGGGAAAGCATTTCACTGTGGAAGGTGCAGTGGACATATTCCACTTGGTAATTCCTTTCTTCACATTCCATATCTATGCTCATGTACATTATCATCATCATATTTCTGTTACAAATGCCTTTATCATGAATGTCATATTATGTGTTCTAGTTTTATTTCCTTCTATCCATAATGAAAGTCATGTGTGTTTGATGTTTAACCATTTTGTCCATGGCCTGCCATCATGAGGTAAGACAGTGTTTGGTTGTTCTGCTGATATGCTAAGGTAGATGTTTGTACTGCTTTTGTTCTTGTTACTATGCTTGAGCTATCATGTGATGATAATGTACTTGAGTCATCTACTAACTGGTTGTTGAGTTCATATGACTTCATTATTGTGTGACTCTGCCAACATTTGAATGCAAGTAATGATCATAGGCTTATGACTGTTTTTTTTTTTTTGTGTTTGGAGGTTATCATGAGAAGAGGTAAGATCCTTGAGCTGTTAACTTGAGATACTTGTGTCTTTATGATTTATGAATTTTGTATTGAACCATTTGCCTTTATTGTTGGTATGATTCCAAATGTGTAATAACTGGTTAGAACTTTGTTAGCAAGAGAACCTAGTCATTTTCACTAAGTGCAAATTGTGTTATTGTTGTCATCATGATGTATAGTCAGTTTGTGTGTGTGTGTAAACTCATGATATGCTTTGTATCCAAGAGGTATGTGTATAATGATGGCATACTACTTGTGTTGTGTCCAAGTTATGTGAAATACATCTTTGTTACTGCTTGTTTACATAGTTCAGCCTTGTCATAGCAGGCTTGTTTATGAGTTAATGCTTGTTGAGTTTTGTCTTTGAGCATGGAAGTGTGTTTTTTGGCTCATTCTATCATAAGTGCTATCTTTGGTATCCATTCATGTGCTTACTTACATCCTGATATGCACACAAGCCATGACATGTCATGCTATTTGTTTTGAGCTAAGTTGGCTTATGTACTTGAGACTGATGTATGAACTGCTAACCTCTTGAAGTTTCTGTCTAATGCCATGCTTTGTGCTCAATTGGTGTGTACATACTAATGATATACTTATTCAAGTTGAGTATAGTTCTTGATATGCTTTTTTGATGTGTATTCAAGTTATACAACTCTTGCCTTGCTATGTATTCCATTCATGTGTGCAAGTTGTTAATAAGTGATATGTCTTTGTACTCAAGTTATGTATGTGTTCAGAAGGGTAGAAACATGAAATACATCCTCAATGTATGCTTGTGTGTAACATTGTTCTGCTTTGTAATAGGAGGTTGTCCATGTATTGGTGCTTGTTGAGTTTGTCTCCAAGGATGAAGTTTGTTGTGGATCCATTTTGTCATAGTGTTGTATTCATGTGCTTTCTCATATCTTGCTATACATGTCATGCCATGTTAGTTGCTTCTATGTCAGGTGACCCTAGGCATATAAGACTGATGTGTGAAATTGTTAAAATCTTTGTCTGATGCCATGCCACTTACTCACAACTCTGTCATTACTTGACTTGTTATTATTTTGCTTTGATGACATGCTTGGTCTGAACTCATTGAACATTTGATATCTCTTAAGACCTATGCCTGAATTTTGCTAAGTTTCAAAACTTGTATGTTAAGATTAACATGTCTCATTTGGTTTGGTGTTCTGTCATGATCATGCTTGCATTACTATGCTTATATCAATGTCATCACCTTGATTCTAAGAGTTTGTATGAACTGCCATCTTTATTTCAAGTCTTGTCATAGGTAACAACATGTAATATGCCTACTTGCTTGACCAATCTTGTTTCCAATTTCTCTGGCTACATCAATACTCTCATCTGCCATGATCCTTATGTCCATGCTTGTATATAAGTTATTTCTCAACTTGCTTATCCAGGCATGTGAGACAGTTGAAAGTTCTTGTTAGTTCTTGTGATTGGCTGAAATTTTGGTAAAACAATGTTAATGTCATGGTTGATGTTTCAACATGAGCTTCTAACATTATTGTTATGTTTGGTTAACATTCTGGTTTTGTGAAAGTAGTTAAGGTGTTGAAGAGTTAAAGTGCTGAAGAGTGATGTCACATGCGATGTCTTGACATCACTATACCAGAACATTATAACATCAGGTTGTGATGTTTTTAGGGCTGCGCGCATTAAGTTGATTTAAGGAGATCTGTTAGTTAGATTGGATGCGAATTTCTTGGTGCAATCATTAATGAAGAAGATTAGTTTGTTGCTAATTTAATGCAAAAAGATATGGAGAATAATCAGAGTTAAATATGAAGATTAAATTGAAGATCTATTGAGGAGAGAATCTATTGCAGATTTGGTGCAGAAGATTTGAAGGCCCAAATCCAGTTGGGAAAAAGTTATAAATAGAATGCTTGTAATCTAGAATAGACACGGGTCCAAGATGTAGATCATTAGGGCTTAGTCTAAGTGAACCACTCGGGTTGTGAGATGGTCACTGTGTTCAAACTCAGAAACCTGTAGGTAATGAGTTTTGTATTGTTCTTGGAGGAAGCTTTGAAGCAACTCCAAGATGTGTCATATGAGTGTGTCTTCTATGTGATTGAAGAATTATTGGAAATCAAGTTGTTGATGCAGTGGCGGAGATGTTGACTGCTAGACATCATTGCGATGATTGGGAGTGAGATAGAAGGGCCATTGGGTAGTGATTAAATTAGGTAGATTGTCAACTGGTTTGTTGAGTCTGTAATTTGATACTACTAATAGTGGACTTCCTTCCTGGCTTGGTATGCCCCCAGATGTAGGTTGTTGAACCGAACTGGGTGAACAATCCTTGTGTGATATTCAGTGCTTTTCTCATCTTGTTCATACTGCAGATATTGATGTTGTGACATCACACTTAACATCACATATCTAATACCAGAATTTCAGTTTTGTTTGGTACCGTGTTGATATTTACAAAAACTATAAACATTAGATTGAGACCATAAGGTGTTGTGTATTCACACCAAGCTTGAACCATTCCAACATGTGTTCATTGTTGACATCAATCTGTCCTTAGCTTATGATAATCTGTTTAGAGCTTGCATGTGTGCCTTGGTCCTAAATTTCTCATCTAATATTGAGGTATCATGAAGGTTTTAATAAAAGACATGTTTGGTGTAACAATTTCCCTCTTTGTTCTCATTCTATCTACTGATGCATCTTAATGTCATTTCTAGATTGAAACCATGTTAATAAAGTTTGTTCACAACTTGAATGTATGTTGTGTAAATGGTTGTGGATCTAAAAAACTGATTTGTACCTTGTGTCGATGTCATTTAGTGTTGTTTTGAGTAAAGGAATGTTTGAAACATGATGGTAACAAAGTCTTGTATTATTCCTGATAATCGTCAGTTTGAATGCTTACTATGCCATATTCATGACTGTTGCCATCTTGGCTGTTTTCTTGCTTCTTGATCAATCAATCATGTGAATAAAACTACATCGTTCATGTAAGGCAGTCCTTAAAGCTTTTTTTTCAGCATGCCAAGCCTTGTTTATATGTGAACCACGTGATGATTAGCCTGATACTGCACTGACATCTTCTTTGAATGCTTGTTTTGTTGCATCCAAGTCATGTTTCTTTCTGGATTCAAGTGAATGTATCATGTATGTGCTGCAATACCAGTTTAGACAAATTGATGCTAGAATCCCAAGAATATAGTGAACCTGTTCTACCATATACATAGACCTACTCTCATTGCTTTTGATATATGTTTACATTACCAATGTCTATATTTACATGTTTAAACTGATCCAAGTTAGCTCATTTCATGGTAGCATAGATATTTGGTTTGTGGTTGGTTTGACATTGCTTGGTTTTGCATCATTTGATAATTCCCAACATGTTGAAGGTTGTTACTTGTATGATCATTTGTTCTTTCCTCTTCTATGGATAATTGCTTCACAATTTGAATGATTGTTGGTATGGCATGATGATCCCTATTTAAACTTGTTGTGTTGTTATTTGGTGTTTGTTGCAAGTCAGCCATGAGCCAAATCTGGTCCTACACGCGCATGAAGGTTTATATGTTTATGGAGTGGTGTTTAATACCGGATGTAAGAGCTGCCCCAGTGGCAAGACCATATGCGCACATACCACAAGGACTGGGGTTCGAATCCCCCTCGCCCCAGTCCTTTTGTTTTAATTTTCCAAACGCCCTTGATGCAGATATTTTGTTTCGTTGCCATACAATGTTAAGACACGCACAATGGCAAGGTTGGTGAGTGTTTTGGGCTGCATCCCCAAGGACACGGGTTCAACACCCATGGGGAGCATTTCCCCTAATTTTTATCACATGTTCACTTTGTATTTTATGGTTTATACTTTATTTTCCAAAATTCATAACTTGATCATTGTTTATTCTTATTTGCTCATTCCTTTTGCAAATCACCCCTTAATGTATCTACTTTTTGAACATAAAAAGAAATTGTTGAAAACAAATACTTTTGAGGTATCTATTAATGTTGGAAGTAGAAGACCTTTTTAGGGTTTTTACTTGAACACCTTGACTTCTTTGATTCTTTCATCATATTATTTTGTTCATCTTGATTGAATGATGCCTAATGCATGTGGTTTTAACCTTGTATGGTGTTTTTCACTATGATATCTTGTTGATTGATGTTGCATCTTCGTGTAAATATCTTTACACACTTTCAGCCCATAAGAAAATTGTTATCCTCCCCTCCTTCCAAAGGAAAGTCTTTCTTTTGACCTCAAATTCATAGATAACCCATAGTCAAACCTTGACCTCATAGTCATAGGTATATACTTCCCTCCTTGACCTCATAGTCACAGGACTACCAGCTTTGACCTCATAGTGATAGCCACCTACCAGCCTTCACCTCATAGTCATGGCCACCTTCCCTTTGACCTCATAGTCACAGGACTACCAGCTTTGACCTCATAGTCATAGCCACCTACCAGCCTTGACCTCATAGTTATGGCCACCTTCCCTTTAACCTCATAGTCACAGGACTACCAGCTTTGACCTCATAGTCATTGCCACTTACCAGCCTTGACCTCATAGTCATGGCCACACCTTCTCCTTGACCTCATAGTCATAGGATTACCAGCTTTGACCTCATAGTCATAACCTTTCTCTTTGGCCTCATAGCCATTCAATCTCACAACTTAGAATTAGGATAGAGTTCTTGGACTCTATGTGAACTTATCACCTTGAGTATTCACTTCCCCTATAACTTAGACTTAGAGAGTTTCTTAAACTCTACATGAGCTCATACTAATTCCCCTTGGAACTTTGACCACAGTCAATGGTTCCTCAAATTAACCTTAGTTAGGTGAACTACGGTTGCTCTGATTCTTTAGTCAGATACGTAGGCACAAGATGCGATGTCTTGGCGAGCAAACTTATTGTACATACCCTTAGGTCTTTACCTTAACCCTAACAGATTCTTGTAGCAAGCAAACATAACATAACACAAACATAAACAAGAGGTTCTTGTAGAGTACTACAGATACTTTGGGTGCTAATACCTTCCCTTAGTATAACTAACCCCCGATCCTCGATCTCTTAGCTATGTCTTCACATGGCGTAAAAGGTTTTTTTCGATCTTTACCCTTTCCTTTGGATAAATCAAAGCTCGGTGGTGAATTTCAAAGAAATGTGATGCAAGTTAATTAATAGCTTGTTATCCGATTCTCACCGCAACACCTATGAAAATTTCACTTTGGACTCATTCGACCAAAACTCTAATTTGGTGACACTGGGGTTTTCGAGGCTCAATCAACTTGAAATGTTGCAACTTTGTGCTTGACTCTTGATGAGGGAGACCTCTTGATCCTTCATGGATGTTTTATATGTTAGACAAGTTGAAGATCATGTCATTTTTTGATTGATCTTTTGTCTAAATGCTCTGAGAGGGCTTGAAACCCTAATTATTAATTGTAGTGAATGCTCAACAATCCTTGAGGAGATTGATGAGGTATGATGGTACATCCCTATTGTGGTAATGATCCTCACAATGATGGGAAATCTTGTGGTCAAAATTTTGGGTATGACGTATGCCCTTATTTAATTTTCTTGGACCTAAAGGTGTGAATGGCGAAGATATTCGGACATTCGGGGTGCAAGAGGATTAAATATCGGAATACCCAAAATTTTGACTGTGGTTATGAATGGCAGTTTGCTCATCCATCTTCTTTTGCTAAGCAATGATACTTAGAAAAGGGTAAAACTTCCCCTCGATCCTGGTCTCTAGCCACGGAACTGGTCTTAGTTTCTTTTTGAAATAAACTTCCCCTCAATCCTGGTTTTCAGCCACAAAACTGGTCTTAGTTTCTTTTTGAAATAAACTTCCCCTCGATCCTGGTTTTCAGCCACGGAACTGGCCTCAATTTCTTTTGAAATAAACTTCCCCTCGATCCTGGTCTTTAGCCACAGAACTGGTCTCAGTTTCTTTTGAAATAAACTTCCCCTCGATCCTAGTCTTTAGCCACGGAACTGGTCTTAGTTTCTTCTTGTCGAGTTTCTTTCTTGATAAGGAACGCTATTTGTAGTGGTCTTCATCAAACTTCTCACCGAGTTTTATTGGGGAGACGCCATTTGACGAAAAAGATTTGAGGTCATACTTGCTGGGGACACCCATTTGTCTGAGCTGTAGAGGCGTACAAACTTTCGTGTTGGAGATGCCATTTGTTGAATCTACTAGGGAAAACGAGTCTCTTGAAAGACCATTTCTGCTTGGGGATACTAAATCATACTTTTCTTTGAGATCTTTTCAGAAAAATACCATGTGATGTGATCCAATTTTGAGGTGCTGATGACTTCATTAACATCAAATTTCTTAGGAGAAAAACCGATGTATTGCCGAGAGTCTTCGGTTAAGAGGCTTTCTGTGGGGATTTTCTTTAATCCGGGAAAGCAAAAATATCATCTTCAATGGTAAAGAGTGATGTTCCAGAGGTGTTTATCGAATGCCTCCTTGCCTTTCTGAGATTCAAGTTATCAAAGTGGTCGAGGACAGGCTCCAATCCATAAATAAACTGGGGAGAAATTTCTCAGACGATACATTTCCTGACGAGGAAAGAACTGACAACCTTATCGGCGAGACGTCTTTATCACTTGAGGATGAATATGACCAAAGTGAAAGTAATGCAATATGAATATGAATATGAATCAATTATGCATGTTGTATGTATGTTTATGCTGACAAAACAGACGCGACATACAGACTGGTGAATGAACACGAAGGGATACTTGGCCACTGTGGGGGATAAAAAGTATCATTGGTTCAGTGATAGTGATCATTCCCTGCTTAGGAGAGGTAGACCCTAATGGGGTAGAAAGAACCACCAATTGGTCTTAAGAGGTAAGAACTCTGTTGGGAATATCAGATGGGACATTACATCTGAAACGATTGTTCCTTCAATCAGGTATACTGGTTTAGAAGGAGTACTTTGATTCTGCCTTTTAAGGTTTAATCACTTCTGGAGAAGCCACCGATGTTCCTTTTTGTGATCAGTTTAGTAAAAAAGAATTGTCATCTTTATTTTAAAAGCAGAAGAAAATTTTGACAAGTAAAATTCTTTTTTTTTTTCATTTGTTTCAAGAATCGTTGATCATGTTAAAAATGTCATTCTGTAAAGCAAAAATAAATGAGAATTGCAAACAAAAGCACTAGGGCTCAAATTTTATTGATAGGATAGAAATTAGCCAAGCGCGTGATCCCATAGAGTATTACAAAGTTTTTAGAAAATGGTAATTTTAAGGGAAAAGGGGCTACATTGAAACATAACGACCGTTATCCTTCTACCAACTTTGAATTCTGGACATCCTGAGCTTCTGTCGAAGATGACCTTGACTTGAAGTTTTTCGACGGATGGTGTTACCGCTAGGGATTTAACCTTGTCGGACGTAGTTACTTGCCATGAATCCCTTACTTTTAACTTGATTGTCTTTTCAGGTTTCCAATCCATCAGGATGATTTTTTGCTTATGTCTCTAATTTTTACCTGGACCGCCCTTTCGGGTTTTCAATCCACCGAGACGTTTTTTTTATTTCATAGGCGAAGTATTTCTTGACTACATCAACATTCATGGGGTAG
Organism: Lathyrus tuberosus; assembly: GCA_022829125.1. Lineage (NCBI taxonomy): Eukaryota > Viridiplantae > Streptophyta > Magnoliopsida > Fabales > Fabaceae > Lathyrus > Lathyrus tuberosus. The sequence continues at coordinate 17,879,350 of JALAZF010000040.1, forward strand.
GTAAACTCCTCTCCATCCATGGTTGCGAGTCTCAAGGCGCCGCCTGAAAAGGATTTCTTGACCACATAGGGGCCTTCATAGTTCAGAGTCCATTTTCCCCGGGAATCAGTGAGAAATGATTGTATCTTCTTGAGCACGAGGTCTCCTTTTCTGAAGACACGGGGTCGGACCTTTTTATTGAACGCTTTCTTCATTCTTTGCTGATAGAACTGACCATGACATAGAGCTGTTATTCGCTTTTCTTTGATCAGGTTTAGTTCATTGTACTGACTTTGACACCATTCAGCCTCTGTTAGCTTAGCTTCCATCAATACCTGGATTGATGGGATCTCTACTTCTATGGGGAGCACTGCCTCCATGCCACATACTAGAGAGAAAGGGGTTGCCCCTGTTGAAGTGCGGACAGATGTGTGATAACCGTGAAGAGCAAAGGGTTGCATCTCGTGCTAGTCTTTGTAGGTTACAACCATCTTTTGAACGATCTTATTGATGTTCTTGTTAGCCGCTTCTACCGCCCCATTCATCTTAGGTCGGTAGGGAGATGTGTTATGGTGTTTGATCTAGAACTCAGCACACAACTCTTTCATCATCTTATTGTTCAAGTTGGATCCATTATTCGTAATGATCTGGCTTGGAACACCATAACGACAGATGAGATTGTTCTTGATAAATCGAAGCACCACTTGTCTGGTCACATTGGCGTATGACACTGCTTCGACCCACTTGGTGAAGTAGTCAATGGCTACCAGGATAAACCGATGTCCGTTTGAAGCTTTGGGTTCAATCATGCCAATCATGTCGATTCCCCATATAGAAAAAGGCCATGGAGAAGAGAGAATTTTGAGATGCGTTGGCGGTACATGGATTTTGTCAGCGTATATCTGACACTTGTGACAGCTCCTCATGTACTTGTAGCAATCGGATTCCATTGTCAACCATTAATACCCTGCTCTCAGAATTTTTCTGGCCATTGTGTGTCCGTTGGCATGAGTGCCAAAGGATCCTTCATGAATTTCTTTCATCAACATGTTTGCTTCTTGTCTGTCTACCCACCTGAGCAAAACCATGTCAAAGTTTCTCTTATAGAGTGTATCACCGCTCAGTAAGAAGTTTCCTGCCAGTCTTCTGAAGGTCTTCCTATCTTTTCTGGATTCCCTAGGCGGGTACTCTTGTCTCTGAAGGAAGCATTTGATATCGTGAGACCAAGGTTTGTCGTCTATGACTGCTTCAATCGCGAAAATGTAGGCAGGCATTTCTAGGAACATTATGTCAATCTTAGGTACGTCGGTCCATTGACCTACACTAATCATGGAAGAGAGAATGGCTAGTGCATCAGCCATGTGATTTTCTTCACGGGGAATATGATGAAACTCGATTCTGTTGAAGAATGGTAACAACCTTCTCGCGTAACCTTTGTAAGGAATCAGTCCTGATTGGCATGTGTTCCAATCTCCTTTGATCTGATTGATAACTAGGGTTGAGTCTCCATACACATCCAAGTTCTTTATTCTTAAGTCAATCGCTTCCTCGAGACCCATGATACAAGCTTTGTATTCGGCCTCATTGTTTGTACATTTGAATGTCAGTCGGGCGGTGAAAGGAATGTGGGTACCCTGAGGCGTTACGATGATTGCCCCAATTCCATTTCCATAATTGTTGACAGCTCCGTCAAAAATTAGTCCCCATTGGGAACCTGGTTCTGGCCCTTCACTGGGTAGCGGTTCATCACAATCTTTTATTTTCAAGTACATGACATCTTCATCTGGGAAGTCAAATTTGACTGATTCCTGATCGTCAATCGGTTGATGAGCCAAATGATTGACTAAAATACTCCTTTTTACGGCATTCTGAGCATAGTACTCGATGTCATATTTTGATAACAACATCTGCCAATGGCCGATCATTCCCGTGAGAGTAGGTTTTTCAAAGACGTACTTGATCGGATCCATTTTGGAGATTAACCAAGTAGTGTGACAAATCATGTACTGGCGCAGACGTTTGGCCGCCTAAGCCAGAGCGTAACAAGTTCTCTCGAGCATAGTGTACCGAGTTTCACAGTCGGTGAATTTCTTGCTTAAGTAGTAAATGGCAGACTCTTTTCTTTTTGTTTCGTCTTGTTGGCCAAGTACACAGCCCATGGAGTCTTCCAATACTGTTAGGTAGATGATCAGTGGTCTTCCCTCCACTGGAGGAGACAGAATTGGTGGACTCAACAAATATTCTTTGATACTGTTGAAAGCTTTTTGGCAATCTTCTGTCTATACACAGCTTTGATTCTTTCTGAGTAATTTGAAGATTGGCGCGCATGTCACGGTCATAAGGGATATGAACCTGGAGATGTAATTCAGACGTCCCACAATTCCTCTGACTTGTTTTTCAGTCTTTGGTGAAGGCATTTCTTGAATGGCTTTGACCTTGTCAGGACAACCTCAATTCCTTTCTGGCTGACGATGAATCCTAAAAGTTTTCCTGAGCGAACACCGAATATGCACTAATTGGGATTCAAGCGGAGTTTGTACTTTTTTCAAACGCTCGAATAACTTTGACAGGTGTGTCACATGCTCTTTTTCTGTCTTAGATTTGGCAATCATATCATGGACATACACCTCAATTTCTTTGTGCATCATGTCGTGAAACAGGGTTGTCATGGCCCTTTGGTAGGTTGCCCAGGCGTTCTTTAGACCGAACGACATTACGTTGTAACAAAAGGTGCCCCATAGGGTGATGAATGGAGTTTTCTCCATATCTTCCGGTGCCATTTTGATTTGATTATAGCCCGAGAATCCATCCATGAAGGAGAAGATTTGAACTTTGTTGTGCTGTCTACCAACATGTCAATGTGTGGCAAGGGGAACTCATCCTTTGAACTTGCTTTGTTCAGATCCCTGTAGTCTACACACATTCTGACTTTTCCATCCTTTTGCGGAACTGGCACTATGTTGGCCAACCATTGAGGATATTCTGAGGTGGCGAGGAAACCTGTGTTGATCTATTTTTGCACTTCCTCTTTAATTTAGATGGCCATATCAGGATGAGTCCGTCCCAGTCTTTGTTTTACCGGAGGTTATTCTGTTTTTAGCGGTAAATGATGTTCCACGACGCTGGTATCCAACACTGGCATGTCCTGATAGGACCAAGCAAACACATCTGGAAACTTTTTAAGGAGTTTTATCAAGTCTTCTCTGACAGTTGGACTGAGCAGGGCTCTAATCTTAACCTCTTTCTTTTCTTCCTCTGAACCCAAATTGACTGTTTCCAACGGCTCTTTGTGAGGCTCAATAGACCTTTCCACTTGTCTGAGTAATCAGGAGATCTCTTCTGGAATTTCTTCGTCCTCTTCTTCTTCAGCCTCAAATACCAGGAATTCAAAGTTGGGAGAAGGCATTGGATCGTACTTTTCAATGGGATTTAAAACAAGCAATTTGCATGACGTGATGATTCATTTTTTAGCAAACATAGAGAGAATGCAAAAGTGTGTGCAGTGTATTTTCTGAAAAATGCTTGTTTTTATTTTGGGTTGTTTTAGGATTACCATTTTCTGAAAAAAGAAAAGTGAAATCATCAATAAATGCGGGAATGACAAAATGACATTATTTATTTATGATTTGTCGATTCTTGAAACACAGCTTAACAAAACAAAACTCTGTCTCTTTTAGGCGAAGCGAAGAGGGAAATTTATAGAAAAGTGAGCCCTATAAAACATCCACTTCACCTGGGCAAGGTGAAAGGTTTAAAACAAAGACGACAATTACTTAGACTTATGGACGACTTTCGGGACATCGACAGTAACCCAACGGCGGCGAACTCCTCTGTGAATCACAAAGTCTAGTACTTTCCTTCTTGGCTTGTCTTCAAAAATGACGCTGATTTATCGCTGATTAGGATCGTTGGAGTCTTCCTCCCATGCAGAGTTGTCATAAACGGACTCTTCTGTTGTATCTTCCCTAGTGTTTTTACTCTCAAGAGGATTTCCCCATTCAGTTGGTTGGATGTCCTTGTATCTGATGCGAGAACTTTCGGAAGCAATGTACTTGACTAGGAAATCGTACTTGCCACTTGGCTATCCTAAGGTGTCCCATATTTTTGTGGGAATGGACGAGTCATCTTCCTCAATGACGTTGACCTCAGGAAAAGCATAGTTGATGAACTCTTTTCCTGCAATCATTGCAGATTCTTCATCATGGTATCGGACATTTTCGGAATGTCCTGAGTAATGATTCCATAACTCGGTGGGGACATGGGTATTCTTTTCAATATTACTCAGTTGATAGGCATTATCAGGCTGACTCTTTTGCCCCAAGTCTTCTGGGCATGGCCTCCAGATAGGCAAGGCATCCAGGGGATCATAACAATCGCAGTTGTCTTTCATTAGATCATCTTCTAATGAGTTAGGTGGAGCACGACATCCTTCAGGATCGTAATCTCCATAGATCATCTGAGCGTCTGATCTTGGTATATATTTCAGGCTCTGTTTGGGAAACAGAATGGCATGCGCGCCTCTTCCGGAGATATATAACCGTCATGGTTAAAGTAAGATTTCCACCCTTCTTCTGTATCAGAGGAATCACTTTCATTGATGGTGTGCACCTCTTGAGACACTGGGTGGAGGAAGCCTTCGCTGTGAAAGAAGTCTGGAATGGGACGAAAACTTTCGTATTTCTTAGTGAAGATGGCTGGTTTCTACCTGAGTGAATCGTACACTCAAAGATAAAAACAGAGTCGCCACCGAACTTTATTTAGTCCCAAAGGACAGGGAAAATATCGATAAAACCCAAGGGGAAGAGAAACGAGAACGGGGGGTCGGTTATGCGAAAGGAAGGTACTAGCACCTAACACATCCTTCGTACTCGACGGGAACCATTTCGCTTGCTTCTAGGTTTGGATGGGTTTTCTATCTAAACACTTCTAGCTAAAAGAAAGTGAGAGAGAGAGAGAGAGAGAGAGAGAGAGAAGGAAGGGGAAAAAGAAAGAAAAGAAAGAAAGTGCTCGCGGATGATTTTGGCCCTCGTGCCTACGTACCCTCATAGTGCAATGAGGAAATCAGAGCGTCGTAGTTCATGGAACCAGGGGATAGAGAAGAAGGAAGAAAGGGAGAAGGAAAGAAAGGTGGAAGTGTGCTCGCCAAGACATCGCGTCTCGTGCCTACGTATCTGACATTCGAAAGAATGCATAATCAGAGCTTCCGTAGTTCGGGGAACTAAGACGGAAAAGGAAAAGGAAAGGAAAGTGGTGTCAAAACCAAGAGCAAAAGAAAGAAGAAAATTCCACTGGGGATTCCAAAGAAATGGTGTCAAAACCAAGAACAAAAGAAATAAGGAAATTCCACTGGGGATTCCAAAGAAATGGTGTCAAAACCAAGAAAGAAGAGCAATAGGCAAAAAAGAGTATTCCACTGAGGAGTAAGAGACTAAAGTGACTATGCAAGGAACAAAAGAGAAATGGTGTCAAAACCAAGAGAATAAGAGATAGAGAAAGATCCGCTGGGGATGCAAAAGAGATGGTGTCATAACCAGAAAGGAGTGCAAAGGAACAAATAGTAATTGTACTGAGAATAAAGTGCAATATTGGTGTCGAAACCAAGAGAGCAAAAGGAATAAAGAGACTCCGCTGGGGAGTAAGAGAACAAAGAATCCGTGACTAAGAATCAGAAGGTAGCGACCCTACTGAGGAAACAAACAAAGGAAAGGTGTTACAACCAAGAGAAAAAAGGACTCAGTATGTTAACTGACTGGCAGTGGTTAACCGAAGGAAGATATTAAGACTGTGTGGGGAAAAAAGTTTTAACAGATAAGAATTGTGATCAACCATATAACGGGTGTAGGACCGAGCGAAGGTCGTGACCCAAAGGACGGGTGTAGGACCGAGAAAAGGTCGTGACCCAAAAGGGAGGGTGTAGGACCGAGCAAAGGTCCCAAAGGACGGGTGTAGGACCGAGCAAAGGTCGTGACCCAAAGGACGGGTGTAGGACCGAACAAAGGTCGTGACCCAAAGGACGGGTGTAGAACCGAGCAAAGGTCGTGGCCCAAAGGACGGGTGTAGGACCGATCAAAGGTCGTGACCCAAAGGACGGGTGTAGGACCGAGCAAAGGTCGTGACCCAAAGGAGTTCGGTAAACTGACTGAACAAACAGTACTTGTCGAACCTCGAAAAAATTGTTTAATCGAAGACACGACCCTTCGCGCGAAAGGCGTGGAAAACGGTTCGACAGAGTCGCCACCGAACTTTATTTATCCCAAAAGAGGGAAAGGAAAATATCGAGAAAACCTTTAAGGAGGGATAAGAACATGGTCGTCGTAACCACATTCCGGGTTCGGGAGTCGGTTACGTGAGGGGAAGGTACGTGCACCCCCTCACGTCCGTTGTACTCAACGGGAACCTCTTGATTCGAATCGTGATACTCGTTTGCTAAGTTTGTTTGTTTTCTTGTCTATGATAAATGCGGAAAGGTAAAGATAAAAGGAAAATATACTAAGGGGAAATGGGGTGGTTTAAGGATAGGGTGATCGGCAAGATCATCGCGACCTCGGGCCTACGTATGCTCATTCGGACGAGAATGAGGAATCAGAGCAATCGTAGTTTATTTACGGGGTTTGACGGAAAAAGATGGTAGTGTGCTCGCCAAGATCATCGCAATCTTGTGCCTACGCATCTTTACTCGGACGAAAATAAAGAATCAGAGCAGTCGTAGTTCGTGGTACACCCACGAAACAAGGGAGTGGTGATTTGTTTTAAAGAGGCGCCAATTGCTCACACACGAGTAAGAGAACTTGCACCCAAACAATCGAAGAGAGATCAAAGACTTGAACCCCCATTTTTCACCTTGAAAAAAGAATTACGATAGTTGTTAGTCGTTTTTGGGTTTTATTATGAAAGTCCGCTTGACGTGGGATCAAGAGTTTATTGTATGTGCTTGGTTATTTCTAAAAGGATTTGATTTGTTAAAAGAAGAGGCGCCAATTGCTCACACACGAGTAAGAGAACTCGCACCCAAACAATCGAAGGAAGATCAAAAACTTGAACCCCCATTTTTCACCTTAAAAGAGTTGCGATAGTTGTTAGTTGTTTTTGAAGTTTGATTATGAAAATCCGCTTGACGTTGGATCAAGGGTTTATTGTATGAAAAGAGTTTAGTTTAGAAAAGAGTTTGATTTGAAAATGGCTCGACGACGAATCGAGGATTTGGTTGAAAAGGGTTCGTTTGAAAATGGCTCGACGACGAATCGAGAATTTGGTTGAAAAGGGTTCGTTTGAAAATGGCTCGACGAAGAATCGAGGATTTGGTTGAAAAGGGGTTTGTTTGAAAATGGCTCAACGACGAATCGAGAATTAGTTTGAAAATGGCTCGACGACGAATCGAGAATTAGTTTGAAAATGGGTTGTCTATGCTAGTCCCTAGGGGTGCTCCTAGTAAACAAACCACAATCAAAAGAAAATTAAATGCATACATCGGAATGGGGAGCGGGGGTACATGTAAATTACAAGGGATGACATGAAATAAAGGGTCTCATTGTAAGGTAGCCCAAGAGAAAGCCGTGTGTGTGCAAGGTGTCCTAAACTAAGCCTTGATCGAAAGTCTCCAAGCAACCAACAGTCCATCAATTATTGTTTTAGGGTTTCGATATTTTTAGTGTTTTTTGATTAATGGTGAACAAATGAAATGGTTAGATGAATAAATATGAATATGGTATGGATAATATGAATAGGAATAATATTGACAAGTAATTAAAGTTGACATAAAATAAAGTTGGTCTCGTCTTAATCACAATTTAATCGACAAATCGATAATCAACAATTTTTGACTTTCATGGACCAAAAAATGAAAAGACATAAAATAATGAAAAATAAAAACGAAATAGAAATAAAATCGGTCTCGTCTTAATCAAGATTTAATCGAGAAATCGATAATCTTTAATATTTGACTTTCATTGACCCAAAAATGAATAAAAATGAAATAAAAATAATAGAAATGAAATAAAATCGAAAATGACAAGAAGAATAATAAAGGTCTCACCTTTATCAAGATTTAAAATCGAAAAATCGATAAATCTTGATATTTTGGTTTTCATTGACCCAAGATGAAAAATAATGAAAAAGATAATAAGAAACGAAATAAAAAATCGAAAAGAATAAGAAAAAGAATAAAGGTCTCACCTTTATCAAGATTTAAAATCGAAAAAATCGATAAATCTTGATATTTGGTTTTCATTGACCAAAAAAGTTGAAAGAAAAATAAAAGAAAATAAAAGTGGCCTCATATAAATCAAGATTTTGAATCGATTTGCGAAAATCAACTAAATCAAGATTGTTGTCATATCATTGGCCCCAAAGTAAAATTAAAATTGAAATAATAATGAGATGTTAAAATAAAGGAAACGTTAAACCAAGATAAAAAAAAATATATAAAAAACTTGTTAAAGGAAAAAAAAAAGAAAACCAAAGAATACCGTATAAAAAAAACAACACTAAAGTTTGAAAAAGAAAGGGGAGGGGGACGCTGAAAGTGAATGTGTGTGTCGATTCATTTGGGCCTAGAGCCCATCGTCCCAAAACCATACAAATCCAAGGAGATCACATTATTAAAAATGGAACACATTGTTCAGAATTGGCTTGTAACGTAAGCACTACCATCAACCACACAAAATCCAACGGATTAGAAAAAAAACAGATGGTGACTCCTCAATCACACAGCATTTTGCGTTCAAAAGAAAAAAAGAAGGGCATGTTAACGGCATTGTCAAAATCGTGAGAAACAAATCAACGCGTCCAACCTTTAGTCCCAATCTTCCTCAAATCGCTCCAAGTTCGACTCACTTCGCTATCCCTCCGCAGATTTCGTTCGCTACTGCAAGTTTGTTTTCGACTCAGATTTTTCGTCCCAAATCTCTCCCTTATTCTCTCTTTCTGGTTTCTATTTGTGATTTGGATTTGATAAGGAATTCGAGGTTTCTGGGTTGAATGGGTTTGTGTGTTTCGATCTGGTTTATCTCATCTCCTTCTTTTCTGTTTCGGATCTGTTCTGGGTTTGGTTCAATTATTTGGATTTGTTGTTGGTTGAAGAGGTGAGGAAGAAGAAAGGTATTTGAGGTTTGGTTAATGTTTGTTCTGTTTATTGGAGACGAAGGTTTTGTTGAGGAAATTGTACGTTTAAAGGAGGATGAATTGGAATGAATTTGACAGGGTTTTGTGGCGGCTAGGTCTTCCTTTGTGATGAAGAAGAACGTTTTATTTATAGAGAAATTGGAGGGGTGAAATTAGGAAATGGATAGCTAGAGAAGAGTGTGACGTGGATTGTGAAACTTTGCGTTTTGGTGTTGCGGGATGGTGCGTACAAGTCTTGTTGTTGTAATTTGTTAGTGTGTATTTGGTGTGCGGAGCCTGCTGTACGTAATGTTTATGCAGGTAGTGTGGTTGAGGTTGTACGCGACGGTTTTGTGGTCGGCTGGTACGTGAATTCGGTTGTGTAAAGTTTTGGTGCAATGGTTTGCGTGAATCATGCTCACGGCTTGGTTTGGAGTAGGCTTGAAAGGACCTTGGCTGAAGCTTGTGGAATGATGCTCTTACGTGGTTTGCAGCTTGTGGCAAAATTTGGATGTTGACTGAATTTAGCTCATGTGGATGGCTTGTAATATTTTAGCATTGTGTCAATTAATGTGGGCTGTAAATGTGGTGGGCCTTTTATGAACTTATATTTTTCTTGTGGATTTTTGTAATAGGTTGTAAAAAAAATAGATCATGGGCCTTAATTAATTGGAAAGAAAATAGTTATGGTTAAGAAAAATGGATTGTGAATTGATTTAGAATTTGAAAATGGATAAATGTACATGGATTATGGATATTTATGGATATTTTGAATAAGATGGATAATGGAATTTTGTGATATTGGATAATGGATATGGATGTAAAAAGAAATGGTGATTTGAAAATAAGGAAAATTAGATTTTTTTTTTGGAATTTTGTTTCAAATGGATAATGGGATAAATGGATAACTAACTTGAATTGAATTTGGATATGGAAATGGTTTAAATGGATATTTAATTGGATGAAGGATAAAAATGGTTAAAAAATAGATATGACTTAAAATGAAAATGGATAAAAATTAAAAGAGGGATGAAGTTGAAGACAACATATTTTTTTGGATTTTTCTGAATAATTGTCAGTGGGTGGATGTACAGATGGAAATTATGCACAGGTAGGACAAATTTGGGGTATGACAGTACTCAACCGAAGATAGGGTATTTAAACCAAAGAAAGGTTACTAACCCAAAGATGCAAGTATTCGAACCAAGAAGAGGTTGCCAACTGCTGGGGATTCGGTGTTTACAGACGGACTGTGTTTAACTGAAATGAGCGAGTGATTAACCAAGAAAAGGTGATTAACTCGAAGAAGGGGTTCAGTATTTTAACAGACGGACTGTGGTTAATAGGAGAAGCAGGTGACTAACCAAGAGAAGGTGATTAACCCAAGAGGAGCTCAGTATTAACAGACGGATTGTGATTAACTTAAGAAACGGGTGATTAACCAAGAGAAGGTGATTAACCCAAGAGGAACTCAGTTTTTTAACAGACGGACTGTGGTTAACTGAGAAGGAGTGCAAATTGGTATTTTAATTGACAAGCAATGGTTAACCAATCAAAGGGAGAAGAACCAAGATAAGGTTCTGAAATCCACAAGAGTTTCGGTGTTTAACAGGAAAACTGTGTTTAACCGAAGAAATGGCACGATTGTAGATGCATAGAGCATTAGTTTTAACAGTATGACTATGATCAACTAAAGGAAGAATGAATACAAGTCTCACGGGGAATCAACAAAAGAAGTGACTAGCCACAAGAAAAGGTAGTTGAAACCCTCCTGAAGGGAACAAGGGAAAGGTATTGAATAAGGGCAAGAGATTGACCCTCTGAAGATTGTTAATGATCGTGAACCAAGGAAATGGTGATAGATCAAAAGACTGATTGAAAGAGATTAAGAGTGATCGAAGGATCGAAAGATATTGCAAAGAGAAAAGAGTGATCGAAGATAGAGAGAGATTGGAGTAAGAAAAGAGTGATCAAGGATCGACTCGACCGGTGAAGGAAAACGCACTACCGCCTGGAGGTAGAGATGACTAAGCCAAGCACAGGGTCATTCGTCCCCTACCTGAAGTAGTCAGAATGAGAGTAGGAATTCTCCCCTCTCATTCCTTCTCTAACACACAGGGTGTAATGTAGAAGTTGAACCGGTTGGCGTAACAGCTCCAAGTTGTACAGTGCTCCCGCGCGGTAAAACGAACAGCGTAACAGCTCCAAGTAGTACAGTGTTCCAGTGTCGTGCATCGGTCGTCGTATGAATCTTCAACTCCGCGGGAGGAAAAGAGAGAAAGCTCTAAAGGAAGCCTAAAGAGAGGGAAAGGGAAGGATCAATCAATCGAAACATGGTTTCGATTAACTAACCAAAAGGGAATGTTATGCTAACAATTTTTCAAAGAGAATGGAAAATCATTAAAGCAAATGGTGTAAATTATTGATTATACGTGATTAAATTTGCTCAATAAAGAACAAACTTAATGTGATCAAGAATTGGAAATACAAAATAGTGCCAAACAAATATTAGTATGTATCACAAATCATGTATCAAGTGATCAAGGATTGTGCAAGAATTAACATGTTTAATCAAAAATCAAGAACACACATAATTGCAAGAATTGGTAAATCAAACATTGAATTAATGTAAATATGCTCTAAATAGAGGTTAACAGCACTTAAAACAACCATAAATATCAAGCATGTTAATCCATGGAAGTTAGAGGAAGAAAGAAGGTCAAACAAACATGAAAAAGCTCAAAATTGGCCATTCTGTTCAGTGGTAACCGGTTACAGCATATCTGCTAACCGGTTACATGCTTGAAAACTTGCGTTTTTAGTGAAAATTGCACTGTGTAACCGGTTACAGCATATCTGCTAACCGGTTACCACTGAGACAGTGGCAAAAATAACTGAAAAAACAGTTTTCAAAAGTGGTTTTCAACACTTAATCACCTATGCCAACCACCGCATGCTAGGGAATGAATTTGTGCACTAAAAGTACATCATGTAAGGGCAATTAAAGACAAATTACAAGCATTAATCTTTGATATTAAAGATCAAGCAATTGCATGATAAATTAAACCGAAAACGATCGAAATTGCAACGTAAACACGCGGAAACGATCCAAACAGCGAGTTAAGTGAGATCTACCAACCTACAAGCCGGAGGTTTGGCTTGGTAATTGTTGTGAATGAAATGTAGAGAGAAAAAGCCAAGAAAACCAGAGAATTCTGCTCTTACACTTTGAACTGTAGCGTAACCGAGCAAACTTCGACGAAAACTCCGAAATACGAATTATCTCCGAAGAAGCTTGAAGCAAACACTTGAGATGAATTCAAAAGCCAATAGAACTCCCAAAACTCAAGAATAATTGTAAAATAATGAAGATAATCAACGAAAACCAGAGATTCCTCAATTGCACTTTGAATTGTAGCGAAACCGAGCAAACTTCGACGAAAACTCCAAAATGAGGATTATCACCGAAGAATCTTGTAGTGATCACTTGAAATGAATCCAAAAGCTACTGAATCTCCACAAAATTTAGTAGAACGGAAAGATGATGAAGGTTAAGCTTAAGAAATAATCACTTTCAATGTGAAAAGTGATTATTCTTCAAGAATTAAGAGCTTTTCTGAGGTTTGGTGAAGAAGATGAAGAGGAATGTGTAGAAATTGCAGAAAAATGTAGAGGAGAATGAGAGAATTGAGAGTGAAGAAAGTGTGAATTTGTGTGAATGATTGTGGAGGAGTTGTGAAATGAGTGAAGCTTGGCTTATATAGAGTTTAGGTATGGAGTGTGAGAGCTTTGGACGTTGGTTTGGACTTAGCTTTGGGAGGTTTGGAGTTAGGGTTGGAGTTAGTTACATTTAACTCACTGAGTCAAGGCGGTTAACTCGGTTAGTTAGGATCAACTCGGTAACAATCTCAATGCAAGCGTTCACATCCAAAGGTTGACATACTTGTAAATTAAGTAACATGGTGCTCTTAATTTAAAGTGATGCATTGAATAAATAAAAGGGAAATGTCTTGAATGGCCTTGAATTGTCTAGAATGTTCCACATGCTGCTAGAACTATGTAGAATCCAAGAACAAAGTGAGTGTACCCCTGCTGTCCCAAAAATGCAGCAAAATCTGCAACTTTGAACAGAGTAACCAGTTACAGCATATCTGCTAAAAACTGCATTTTTGGTGAAAAATACACTGAGTAACCGGTTACAGCATATGTGCTAACCGGTTACTTCAGCTAAACTTCCACAAATTTGCAAAAAAATGATGTTGAATTCCCGTTATTGATTTTCCAACTCTTGTCTTGATAAATAAACATGGAAACCTTTATTTTGAGCTTGTTTTGGTGATGAAATAATCTTGAGAGGATGCGATTAATCGGGCTTGGAAAACCTGCAGATCCTGCAACAAGAAACACATAGAGAAAAATACGAATGCGTATGGCGACGGTTCTAATGCACATGCTTATGCAAAATCAAAAGAGGGAGGTCAAATTTCGGGTTACAATAGCTGCCCCTATTTAATTCACTTGGACTTGAATGTACGAATTGCGCTAGCGTTTCGATGATTCGAGGTAAAAGGGGATTAAATAAAAGAGTAGCTCGAAAATTTGGCCGACGGATACGAAAGAAAAGCGCGAGTGTAGAGAGTCTGAAAAAAAGTTTGGCTGAATATCTGCTGGGAGTAAGCCAGGCAAAGGGGAGCATGCTATGATGCATATGCTATGTGATGTGTGATTTACATGATGTTGGATAACATGCAATGCAAGGATGCTGGTTAAGGTACCATGACGCAAGTTTGCAAGTTCTCGACGGACCAGAGAGGTTTTGGACGAACCAAGGAATTGAAAAGGTTCTGGAAAGGTTTTCCAGAAGAAAACTAGATTTTGATGGGGACGCATGTTTAAACCTGTATGGCGCAATGCTCTATGTTGATGATTATTCTATGCGTTTGAGGATGCAATGATATGCGATGATGATTACTATATGCAGAATGTTAGTGATCAAGTTTTGAAGAGATGTCAAGCATGACCGGACTTATGTTAAGGCTTCATGCTATGCCAGATGAAGGATATGCATGAGTGAAATGGCGTGATTAATGCATGAGAATGATCTATGCAATAGTTTCTGAGAATATGTCAAGTGCTTGTGTTGTGGGAGGCAGAAGAGTTGAGGTTAGGGTGTAAGCCCTAGAGACGTGATTCCCCGACACCTACTTCAGGATCAGCAATTGTTGATGCAGCATTGCTCTTGCCTCAAAATGGGGAGAAAACTTGTACCTTAGTAGCCTATCTCTGTCTCAGTCTGTTGGGTATCTGCATGGATTACCCCAGTCACAAGTTAGGAAGCAGTTGTGCCATATGATGATCCTGATTTAACTTGCCCCAGTGTATTGGAATAGTATGCCCTTGATTAACCGTCTCTTGGAGAGGTTGACTTCTTGTGCTCTTGAGGTGGTCTGCCTCGGTAGGAGCTCTGAAGTGATTTTGCCCCTGTCTGATCGATCTTTGGAGGAATGCTCCTGACCAACTGATCTTTGAGAGATTTGCTGAATCTCGACGTGATTGGCTCAGATTGACTGAATATTGAGATGGCTAAGCCCTTTTGCTCAACGGAGTTTTCAGGCGTTTTGCCCCTTGAGGTGATCACACTTTCCACTGTGGAAACTTCCTTGATGTCAAGTGCTTGTTCGCAAGTAAAAAAAATGTTTGTTTTGAAAATGATAATTTTAATGCTATGCATATGTCAGTTTTGAAATCCAAGTACGTTCACTAAGATTATGACATACAGTGAATGGATCACCATTTAGAATGCCATGTCAGTATCGGCACAAAAGATAAGCAAATCATTAGGAGTCAGTTTTGACATGATTTTACTGGCGTATGCTTTCGAAATAAACCCTGCTTCAATTAGGTCTTTTGAGGGTTGTAACGTGGCCTGGTTCACAGTTTAAGAAAGAAAGGATATAACGCTCAAAATTTATTTTAACCCACCCATTCTCCTTGATGTTCTCCAGTCCTACGTTCAATTAGTTTGACACAAGCGTTCACCTTTCAAAAGGATTTTGAATGGTAGGTGCGATGGTAGAGGGACCAACGAGGTTTTGGAATGGCAGTCACTCACCTTTTGTTTTGGTCACATGTGATCACACGAACTTGTTCTTATTGAGGGATTTTTCTCTTGATTCGCTATTTTGTTCTTTTTGTGTTCCCTAAATTTTGCGTAGACTGATTATTTTGACTTTGCAGTCTACCGGGATGCCCTAATTTTTGCCTAAGCCATTTGTTTTTGAGTTTTTGACTTAGCGGGCTTTTTGTTTGTTTCTTTTTTTTCAATTGCTTGTGATTTTTGTGATGATTTTTTTTTAACAAAGTCGTGTGACATGTATTTGTTTGATTTGTTAGGGTGAGTTGTGACAGCCTCATTCCTTTGGTCGATGAGAGACAACCATTGTAGATTTGTGATTTTTCGACCTCTTGCGAGGGATAGGATGTGGTTGATCCACATATGGGATTCTCCTCTATTGAAATTTGAACGCATGGTCAAACTAGTTGAAGACTACCTTACCCCTGGTTAAGATTGAGAGTTTATGTGTACAGAATGAAACTCCTACTTCAAGGCCCGAAGGGGTTGACTAGGGATTATCTTCCTTATATCTCCAGTGTTTGGGGATTTGAACAAATGCCTTACATCATCAGCAGGGTTTTATTCAAAAGCATACAGACAGTAATCTCACGTCCTTTTGATTTCATCATTCTCTTTTTGATTTTGCTTGATCAAATGTGTGATACTGATAAAAAGTATGAGTGAACACGAATGAATTTATTCAAAACATGCATATTCATTTCATTATCATTATCATCTGAAAACAAACAAGTTTTACAAATAAACAGTGCTTGACAAACAAAAAGATTACAAAATGGAAAAGATGTAGTGACATGATGATTGCCGATGTTGAGGAAGTGCTCACAGGCTTATTCAAGGGATTCTTTTGTGATCTTGGCTCTTACACGGACAAGGGATTTCCATTCACCAACAGATTCTCACCTTGAATGGTTAAGTACTTCTTGTCAATCAACTGTTGGACCTTAGCTTTGAGAGTATTGCAATCCTCAGTCGAATGTCCAGCCGACCCAGCATGATATCCGCACCGCACATTGGGATCATACCCAGGTGGGAATGGTTTTGGAGGGGGCTTCAGAGCTTTGGGAACCACCAATGAGTTCTGAACCAGATGTGGGAGAAGTTGACTGTATGTCCTAGGAATTGTATCTAGAGAAGCATTCCTTCGTTCTAGATTATTCTGGGGCTTGCGCTGGTTTTGGCGCTCTCGGTCTAGGGCTTGCTGATTATGAGCCTGAGGAGGCTGTTAATACGGTGGTCATTGGTATTGGGCAGCAGCAACATGCGAGAATGAATAGTATGGCGTAGGAGCCAGAGGTGCTTAGGGATGAACTTGATGAGTAGCGTATCGAGGGAACACTTGAGCAGGGTGTATCAAACCAGGATTACCTATCCAATTAACAGTCTGACCAAAATGGATCCCATACGGAGTGTAGGGTGCCCCAGGGTAAACAAGTGGAGGTGCAACAGTAGAGGGTACCCCAGGATAGGCAAAAGGCATTTCAGAGTTAGCAGACTGAAAATCTTGGTAGGGGTATTGCCCCAACAGGTTGAATAGTTGGAGGAATCTGCACATGAACAGGAGGACCTCTATTCTCAGCTTCGGCAGATTTTTCAGCAATCACAGGTGCAGACTTCTAGCGAGGCTTCTCTGTAAAGCAAAGCAACTTCTGGTCGAGGAGCTCTTGGACTTTGTCCTTAAAGACAGCACAGGTTTCTATAGAATGCCCCACATATCCAACATGGTATCCATATGTGGCATTAGGATCATGCTTAGGATGATAAGGAAACTTGGCCGGATTAATCTCTTTAGGAACAATTGCCCCAGCATGAATCAGAATAAGCAGTAGTTGCGTGTAAGTCACGGGAATTAGATAATGACGAGGACGTCTCCTCCCTTGATTGTCGTTCCCTTTGCTGATTTTCTTACGCTTCTGTTTCTAATTGCCTTTAGTGGTCTTCGGATTAGGCAAGGGGTGAACCGGTAGATTGCTTGCATTTGCATTCATGATCTTATCAACCTTTGGTCCATTCTGGGCCTGCTCATCAATCACAACCTGATCAGAGGGGTTCATTGTCATACTGTCCAGAAGTAGTTCCACAACCATGTCAACCTTGCCTTCCTTGCGCAGTGTGCTTTCATACTCAATCTGTTCCATGATCCTTGGGCTTTCGGCGTCGGAGAATCGTTGTTTTTGGGTTGATGAAGGGAAGAAAGTGAGCCTTCTCTGGTTTGAAGGTATGCAATGCAAATGTATGTATGCACATGTTGCTTATGCAGGTGGAATGTAAATGAGATATGCAACACCCAATGATGCAAAGGTTAGATGATGCAAAGGTTCAACAAATATATGATGATGCAATAACTCAAGTTCAAAAGTTCGGCATACATGATGATGCAATAATATTATGTAATAACATTATGCAATAAGATTATACAATAATGTAAGTTAGAGATGCAACAACTTCTGGATGATCTGCATATACAACTCTGCGTAGGCGCGAAGATCTGAAGTGCGTGAGAGAACAAAGGTATGAAGTGTCTTGGTTTCCTGCAAAAACACATCCCCCTCACAGGTGTGATCTAGACACAACAAGGTGGTCCCTAGAAAGGTCGCCCAAACCATAGGAATCAGAATGAAAACCCCCCGCCGTAGTGAATTCTCACAGGACGGAAGTATTCTCAAACGAATCACGATCTGGGATGTGGGTCTTGTGATATCCCAACGCGCAAAATGCAGGCCTTACGACTATCCACGTTCTAGCCTATGTGTATACTAGCCCGGTGTTAGGACCTTTCTCTCTAATAATATCTACCCACCCCAACAACAGCAGAAAATATAGCAGATATCCAGAGTATGCAGCATATGAATATTCAAAGCAGTAAAGAAATGTGGTAAATAAACATAAAGCTAAAGCAAGTAAAATAAAGCGAATAAAGCGCGAAAGATAAACACCCAAACAAGCAAGAAAAAGCAAACAAAACTAGGTGAGACCCCTCAAGGGATGGACCAGCAATAGGTCAACCAGTCCCCAACAGAGTCGCCAGCTGAAGCTGGATGGTTTCTACCTGAGTGAATCACACACTCAAAGATAACAACAGAGTCGCAACCGAACTTTATTTAGTCCCAAAGGATAGGGAAAATATCGATAAAACCCAAGGGGAAGAGAAACGGGAACGGGGGGTCGGTTATGCGAAAGGAAGGTACTAGCACCTAACGCATCCGTCGTACTCGACGGGAACCATTTCGCTTGCTTCTAGGCTTGGATGGGTTATCTATCTAAAGGCTTTTAGCTAAAAGAAAGAGGAGAGAGAGAGAAGGAAGGGGAAAAAGAAAGAAAAGAAAGAAAGTGCTCGCGGAGGATTGTGGTCCTCGTGCCTACGTACCCTCATAGTGCAATGAGGAAATCAGAGCGTCGTAGTTCATGGAACCAGGGGACAGAGAAGAAGGAAGAAAGGGAGAAGGAAAGAAAGGTGGAAGTGTGCTCGCCAAGACATCGCGTCTCGTGCCTACGTATCTGACATTCGAAAGAATGCAAAATCAGAGCTTCCGTAGTTCGGGGAACTAAGACGGAAAAGGAAAAGGAAAGGAAAGTGGTGTCAAAACCAAGAGCAAATGAAAGAAGGAAATTCCACTGAGGATTCCAAAGAAATGGTGTCAAAACCAAGAACAAAAGAAAGAAGGAAATTCCACTGGGGATTCCAAAGAAATGGTGTCAAAACCAAGAAAGAAGAGCAAGAGGCAAAAAAGAGTATTCCACTGAGGAGTAAGAGACTAAAGTGACTATGCAAGGAACAAAAGAGAAATGGTGTCAAAACCAAGAGAATAAGAGATAGAGAAAGATCCGCTAGGGATGCAAAAAGAGATGGTGTCATAACCAAGAAAGGAGTGCAAAGGAACAGATAGTAATTGTACTGAGAATAAAGTGCAATATTGGTGTCGAAACCAAGAGAGCAAAAGGAATAAAAAGACTCCACTGGGGAGTAAGAGAACAAAGAAGTCGTGACTAAGAATCAGAAGGTAGCGACCCTACTGAGGAAACAAACAAAGGAAAGGTGTTACAACCAAGAGAAAAGAGGACTCGGTATGTTAACTGACTGGCAGTGGTTAACCGAAGGAAGAGATTAAGACTGTGTGGGGGAAAAGAAGTTTTAACTGATAAGAATTGTGATCAACCAAAGAACGGGTGTAGGACCGAGCAAAGGTCGTGACCCAAAGGACGGGTGTAGG
Source organism: Lathyrus tuberosus (assembly GCA_022829125.1). Classification (NCBI taxonomy): domain Eukaryota; kingdom Viridiplantae; phylum Streptophyta; class Magnoliopsida; order Fabales; family Fabaceae; genus Lathyrus; species Lathyrus tuberosus. Next base: position 17,898,772 of record JALAZF010000040.1, read on the forward strand.
ACCAAGAAAAGGTCGTGACCCAAAAGGGAGGGTGTAGGACCGAGCAAAGGTCGTGACCCAAAGGACGGGTGTAGGACCGAGAAAAGGCCGTGACCCAAAAGAACGGGTGTAGGACCGAGAGAAGGTCATGACCCAAAGGACGGGTGTAGGACCGAGAAAAGGTCGTGACCCAAAAGGGAGGGTGTAGGACCGAGCAAAGGTCGTGACCTAAAGGACGGGTGTAGGACCGAGCAAAGGTCGTGACCCAAAGGAGTTCGGTAAAATGACTGAATAAACATTACATAACCGAAGACATAGTATTTGAACCAAAGAAAGGTTACTAACCCAAAGATGCAAGTATTCGAACCAAGAAGAGGTTGCCAACTGCTGGGGATTCGGTGTTTACAGACGAACTGTGTTTAACTGAAAGGAGCGAGTGGTTAACCAAGAAAAGGTGATTAACTCGAAGAAGGGGTTCGGTATTTTAACTGACGGACTGTGGTTAACTGGAGAATCGGGTGATTAACCAAGAGAAGGTGATTAACCCAAGAGGAGCTCAGTATTAACAGACGGACTGTGATTAACTGAAGAAACGGGTGATTAACCAAGAGATGGTGATTAACCCAAGAGGAGCTCAGTGTTTTAACAGATGGACTATGGTTAACTGAAGAAAGGGGTGATTAACCAAGAATAGGTGATTAACCCAAGAGGAACTCAGTGTTTTAACAGACGGACTGTGGTTAACTGAGAAGGAGTGCAAATTGGTATTTTAATTGACAAGCAATGGTTAACCAATCAAAGGGAGAAGATCGAAGATAAGGTTGCAAACTCCACAAGAGTTTCGGTGTTTAACAGGAAAACTGTGTTTAACCGAAGAAAGAGCGCGATTGTAGATGCATAGAGCATTAGTTTTAATAGTATGACTGTGATCAACTAAAGGAAGAATGAATACAAGTCTCAGGGGGAATCAGTAAAAGAAGTGACTAGCCACAAGAAAAGGTAGTTGAAACCCTCCTGAAGGGAACAAGGGAAAGGTATTGAATAAGGGCAAGAGATTGACCCTCTGAAGATTGCTAATGATCGTGAACCAAGGGAATGGTGATAGATCAAAAGACTGATTGAAAGAGATAAGAGTGATCGAAGGATTGAAAGATATTGCTAAGAGAAAAGAGTGATCAAAGATCAAAAGAGATTGGAGTGAGAAAAGAGTGATCAAGGATCGACTAGACCGGGGAAGGAAAGCGCACTACCGCCTGGTGGTAGAGATGACTAAGTCAAGCACAGGGCCATTCGTCCCCTACCTGAAGTAGTCAGAATGAGAGTAGGAATTCTCCCTTCTCATTCCTTCTCTAACACATAGGGTGTAATATAGAAGTTGAACCGGATGGCGTAATAGCTCCAAGTTGTACAGTGCTCCCGTGCGGTAAAACGGACAGCGTAACAGCTCCAAGTTGTACAGTGCTCCAGTGTCGCGCATCGGTCGTCGTATGAATCTTCAACTCCGCGGGAGGAAAAGAGAGAAAGCTCTAAAGGAAGCCTAAAGAGAGGGAAAGGGAAGGATCAATTAATCGAAACATGGTTTCGATTAACTAACCAAAAGGGAATGTTATGCTAATAATTTTCCAAAGAGAATGGAAAATCATTAAAGCAAAAGGTGTAAATTATTGATTATGCATGATTAAATTTGCTCAATAAAGAACAAACTTAATGTGATCAAGAATTGGAAATGCAAAACTGTGCCAAACAAATATTAGCATGTATCACAAATCATGTATCAAGTGATCAAGGATTGTGCAAGAATTAGCATGTTCAATCAAAATCAAGAACACACATAATTGCAAGAATTGATAAATCAAACATTGAATTAATGTAAATATGCTCTAAACAGAGTTAACAACACTTAAAGCAACCATAAATATCAAGCATGTTAATCCATGGAAGTTAGAGGAAGAAAGAAGGTCAAACAAACTTGAAAAAGCTCAAAATTGGCCATTCTGTTCAGTGGTAACCGGTTACAGCATATTTGCTAACCGGTTACATGCTTGAAAACTTGTGTTTTTAGTGAAAATTGCACTGTGTAACCGGTTACAGCATATCTGCTAACCGGTTACCACTGAGACAGTGGCAAAAATAACTAAAAAAACAGCTTTTCAAAAGTGGCTTTCAACACTTAATCACTTATGCCAACCACCACATGCTAGGGAATGAATTTGTGAACTAAAAGTACATCATGTAAGGGCAATTATACCCAAATTACAAGCATTAATCATGGAGATTAAAATCAAGCAATTGCATGATAAATTATACCGAAAACGATCGAAATTGCAACGTAAACATGCGGAAACGATCGAAACAGTGAGTAAAGTGAGATCTACCAACCTACAACCGGAGGTTTGTCTTGGTAATTGTTGTGAATGAAATGTAGAGAGAAAAAGCCAAGAAAACCAGGTTATCCTGCTCTTACACTTTGAACTGTAGTGTAACCGAGCAAACTTCGACGAAAACTCAAAAGTCAATAGAACTCCCAAAACTCAAGAATAATTGTAAAATAATGAAGATAATCAAAGAAAACCAGAGATTCCTCTATTGCACTTCGAATTGTAGCGAAACCGAGCAAACTTCGACGAAAACTCCAAAATGAGGATTATCACCGAAGAATCTTGTAGTGATCACTTGAAATGAATCCAAAAGCTACTGAAGCTCCACAAAATTCAGTAGAATGGAAAGATGATGAAGGTTAAGCTCAAGAAATAATCACTTTCAATGTGAAAAGTGATTATTCTTCAAGAATTAAGAGTTTTTGTGAGGTTTGGTGAAGAAGATGAAGAGGAATGTGTAGAAATTGCAGAAAAATGTAGAGGAGAATGAGAGAATTGAGAGTGAAGAAAGTGTGAATTTGTGTGAATGATTGTGGAGGAGTTGTGAAATGAGTGAAGCTTGGCTTATATAGAGTTTAGGTATGGAGTGTGAGAGCTTTGGACTTTGGTTTGGACTTAGCTTTGGGAAGTTTGGAGTTAGGGTTGGAGTTAGTTACACTTGACTCACTGAGTCAAGGCGGTTAACTCAGTTAGTTAGGATCAACTCGGTAACAATCCCAATGCAAGCTTCCACATCCAAAGGTTGACATGTTTGTAAATTAAGTAACATCGTGTTCTTAATTTAAAGTGATGCATTGAATAAATGAAAGGGAAATGTCTTGAATGGACTTGAATTGTCTAGAATGTTCCACATGTTGCTAGAACTATGTAGAATCCAAGAACAAAATGAGTGTACCCCTGCTGTCCCAAAAATGCAGCAAAATCTGCAGCTTTGTACAGAGTAACCGGTTATAGCATATCTGCTAACCGGTTACTTGCTTGAAAAACTGCGTTTTTGGTGAAAAAATACACTGAGTAACCGGTTACAGCATATGTGCTAACCGGTTACTTCAGCTAAACTTTCACAAATTTGCAAAAAAATGATGCTGAAGTCCCGTTATTGATTTTCCAACTCTTGTCTTGATAAATAAACATGGAAACCTTTATTTTGAGTTTGTTTTGGTGATGAAATAATCTTGAGAGGATACGATTAATCGGGCTTGGAAAACCTGTAGATCCTGCAACAAGAAACACATAGAGAAAAATGCAAATGCGTATGTCGACGATGCTAATGCCTATGCTTATGCAAAATCAAAAGAGGGAGGTCAAATTTTGGGTTACGATACTTAGTAGTTTGGGTACAGGCTGAAGAGAAACCAAGACCTTTTTTGTCTTGTTATCAGTAGGAATTACAATCTGTCCCCATCCTTTTATGTCATTACCCTTGATCACTTCGAGAGCATCTTTGTATGAGGAAATCGACGTCCCTCTTTCTGATTGATTCTCATTGCTCACCAAGAGTGCTTGGAACCGGGTTCCAACAACCTCCTCGGGTTCTACACAGGAGAATGATGATAAGTTGCTCACGATTAAGGCTTGTTCTCCGCATACTGTGACTAACTTGTCATTCTTAACGAACTTCATCTTCTGGTGAAGTGTCGAAGTGACTTCTCCAGCTTCGTGTATCCAAGGTCTTCCTAATAAGCAAATGTATGCTGCCCAGATGTCCATGACCTGGAAAGTGACTTGAAAAGTGTGAGGACCGATGGTTATGGGAAGATCGACTTCGCCGATAACTATTTTTCTAGATCCGTCAAAGGCTTTGACGATGATCTCACTGCCTTTCATCGGAGCTCCTTGAAACGATAGTCGTATCAGAGTTGATTTTGGCACAACATTCAAAGATGATCTTGTGTCTACCAGTACACTGGCTAAAGCATCGTCTTGGCAATTGACTATAATTTTAAGCTCCATATTATGATTTTTGCCTTCTTCCGGCAGTTCTTCATCACTGTATCCTAAATTATTATAGGAAGTGATGTTGGAGATGATGCTATCAAACTGTCGCACTGTAGCGAGTGATTTTTGGATGTGGTTGCGAAGCACGATCGCTCTAGTACTACAGTTCGATTTATTTTTTATCCTATTGAAGCTTATGAAGGAAGGGAAATAGATGTCTCCAATTAACCCTACTTGCATACTGAGATTAAACAGTCAAAACTGTTGGTTTACAGATGCTACAAAGATTCGGGGTTTTTTCTAGGTTTATTTTGTTGACGAGGGGTGCTTTAGGCTATCGGTTGAGATGTTAGGACGAATATATATGAAAGTCTGGGATTTTGGGTTTTCGTTTAGTGTGCTCGCTAAGATTTTTCTTTCAATCTTATGTCTATGTATTCCCGTTTACCGAAACAGGGAAATCAGAGCGTTCGTAGTTCCTCCTATTCTATGGGAGGAAATGGTGTTTTGGTGTCTTGTTCAAAGCCCAAGACGTGAAGCTTAAAGGTGATTTATATCTTGTTCAAAGCCCAAGATATGAAGCTGAAGGTAGTTTGTATCTTGTTCAAAGCCCAAGATATGAAGCTAAAAGGTGTTGTCTTTAGAGAGAATTCGTCATCTCTAAAGAGGGTCTGTTTGTCACAACTGTTTATAAAGGAGAATTACTTTAACCGGGATTTGTAAATCCGACAATGCCATAATTTCCTTTATAGGGGATTTCAACCTGAAGGAGAAGACTTTAACTCAGTTTAAAGCAATGCCATCTTTCCTTAGGAATTTCTCATACTAAAAGAGGGACATTGGCATGGATGTAGATGATCCAGAGGCTTGCCGCTTACAGCAATTAGATGAAAGGAGTTGTTGATGTTTGTATCCTGTGAACGAGGCACAGTTTTGATGCTAAAAGGTTGATTGGACCATCCAGTGGTTTCCTTATATAAAGCCTAAGATGAGGCTAATATGTGTCTCGTACAAAGCCCGAGAGAGAGGCTAAAAGGTTTTGACTCGACGATGGAGTCTTTTGGTATCTCGTATAAAGCCCGAGATGAAGGCCACTTGACTTAACAAGAGAGTTTTTTGTATCTCGTACGAAGCCCGAGATGGTGGCTAAAATTTGTTTGGCTCAATAAGAACCTTTTTGTATCTCGTATAAAGCCCGAGATGGAGGCGAAAGGGTTATTGACTCAACGAGGGAGTCTCTTTATGTGTCTCGTACAAAGCCCGAGAGAGAGAGGCTAAACGTTGTTTGACTCCGCTAGGGAGAATCATTGTATAAAGCCCAAGTGAAGGCTAACTTCACTGGAGAAGGATCATTATACAAAGCCTAAGAGGAGGCTATGGTTACTGTTTCAGTTGAGTGACAGGTCCAGTATGTTGATTTAAAGAGAAAAATAGTTCTTATATGAGCAACACTGTACTCAAGGATTTGATTCGAGGATCCGGGTTATTCCTGTTATTTAAGGAAGTGGGAAATTCGAAGGGTATTGAGACTGTCCGAGTCTGCGGGTTTTCTTCCTATTTAACGAAGGGGGCACTTGAGAATGTCTTTGAGACTCAAGGAGATTAGACTGTCCAAGTCTAGAGTGTCATCTTTTGTACTGTGCTTTGAGAAACAGTAGTAGACTCTATGAAAGGAATGTTCTATGCAGATGACTAAGTTCTATTCCTATACCTCTAGGAGGTCGTCGGGACAATTTGTACGAAGCCCAAGAGGAGGCTGGAAACTTTTAAGAAGCCGACGGGTCCTTGTACGATGCCCAAGAGGAGGCTACCATTCCCGGAGGAAGAGATCATTATACGAAGCCTAAGAGGAGGCTGTGAATACTTCTAAGAAGCCGGCGGTTCCTTGTACGATGCCCAAGAGGAGGCGGGGTTACTTTTAGGAAGCCTGTGGGTCCTTGTACGATGCCCAAGAGGAGGCCGATGCTTTTAAGAAGCCCGTGGGTCCCCAAACCCCAAAATATTCAAGGCAAGCTATTCACAAGGAATAGATCAAGTCAGGAAAGTTCGAGAATTTGGAAGAAACTCAAAGATGCCATTCACGGAGAATACATTCATCTCTGGGAGTAGAGTTTCTTGATAATTCCTAATAAGGACAGCCGAAGAGAAGACTGTATCTGGTGATCCTATTGGGGATCTAGTTGTCTATTTCTACGAATAAATGAAATTGCGTCACCTAGTTCTAGACGTAGTTGCCGGGGAAACTCTAAATATCTATACTATTAGTACACAGTTGATATGAGTTTATGAAAGAAGACTTACAGCGAAACAGCCCCACAATACAGTTATATGTATATGAAAGCGGTAAATGAAAGCGTATAAACACTTACTCGGTTGTAGAGCTTCCATGCCGTTTGGTTAGTTGTTCAACAAAGAAAGATTGAAAACAACAGTATATTCAAAATCAAAGGAGAAAGTGCTTTCAAGAAGAAAGATTTGGGGCTTATAGCTCAAGGAGAGGCCCAGGGTTTTATCGGTGAGCGCACTGTTTGAATTTGTACAAAGGGACTTATACAAGTGACTGAGGCCCAAAAAGGTTTTCTGTACAAAGGGATGGGTCTTAAACTCTCTCAAGAGGCCCAAAAAGTTTTAAAGAAAAAGAGTGGGGCTTATAACACGAGGGTAGGCCCAGTTGACTTTTCGTTAAAAATGGCGATCGCACCGAGATTTTCTTTTAACGCAAAGGGACTTATACAATATCTGAGGCCCAAAATTGTTTGGGTTAAAAAGGGGTTGGGTCTTACACTCTATTAGAGGCCCAAAAGTTTTGAATGGGTCTTATAACTCAAGGAGAGGCCCAAGGTTTGATTTTTCAAAAGGCGACGATCACGCCGTTTGTTTTTTACGGGATCGGGACTTATACAATACACTGAGGCCCAAAAATGATTTGGTCAAAAAAGGATTGGGTCTTACACTCTATTAGAGGCCCAAAAGTTTTGAATGATTTATGAGGGTTGAATTAATCCAAAAATCCTAATTTATTTTCAAAAATGTATTTAATTGAATAAAAATTCAATTAAAATGATTAAAATTGTTTAACATATGGAAAACAAATTGTGATCTTGGATTAATGCTTCAAAAATTAAGTATTGTCCTACAAAATAATTAGAAAGCATTAAAAGTTGTAAAATCAAGGTGGAAAAATATTTCAAATGTCAAAAACAATTAAAACATTAATTCTTTGCAAAAATATCAATTATATACAATAAATAATATTTTGGGGATTTTTTGGGAAAATAAAATATTTTAACATTTTTGTGAATTATTAAAAAAAGAATCAACTCAAAACCATTAAAACTCAGAGAGAAATTAATTTTTGAATCAATTAAATAAAATCACAAAATTCAAATATTTGAATTTATGAAAATGGCGCCAAGAACATGGACCAAGAACACGCGCGTTTTCTGCCTTGCCCAGATTTTCATTTTCTATCCAATCTCATTGAATACTTGATCATATCATGTAATCCACATACCAATCAACTCGTTTTAACCTCACGATCATGTCTATGGTATTTAATTTCATTTAAATTAAACATATAACAAGAAATCATGAAAAATCCTTAAGAACCCAAATTTCTGCATGAAGGCTAGGATTTTTGATACACGATTCAAACAAAGCAATTACTTGAGGGGAAACATTCCATGCATGATTATGAACATTTGGCAAAAGTATTGTGCGAGGAAATATGCATGGATTGAGAGATGACCAAGTTTAGGCTTACCTCTAGGTCCTGACAGCAAGAGCAAATTGATTTCTGAGTAGGAGGTGTTACAGATGAATTGTGATGATCTGAACAGCTTCCCTACACCCTATGGAGTGTATTTGAATGCTTGGACTTGACTGAGAATGGCTGGATCACTTCATGGCATCTCAACTGTACTTTGGTTAAAACCTTGAGCAATTGACTGGTGATTTTGTGAAATCTGTGTTCCAGATGTTATGTGAGTGTTTGGATCACTTCTATATGATGTATGTGAGGTGTGTGAGTGATTGGTTTGATTGGAAAAGCTCTCAAATGAAAAACTCGATAGTGACTTGCTAAGAAAGGCATTTTTTAGAGTGAGAAGTGGTTTTTGAGAAAGGCAGGTGTTGTAGGCCTTTGGTGTACTCAAACTGATCATAATTGAGCTCTATTTATAGTAGAGCAAGTTTGTTTTGGGATCCACAGTGAATGGCAACTACAGCAGGTGTTTGTTCAATGTTGGCCAATGGAAATCCAAGTCTCCTCTAGCCATTGACTAGAGGTTAGGGCACAGGGCTGTGGTTCCCTTGGTCTTGGATAAGTCTTGACTGAATCCAGTTGCAAATGGCTTAGTCCATGCCACCTTGATGCTTCCATTGAATGCTCCAATCCAAAATTGGAGTCTTGTCTCTATTTTGGCCATTCTAGGTTCAACATGCTATTTCTTGTTCCAAAGACTTTGGAGGCTTGGCTCAGTGATTGTCCCCTTTAGATTCAATCCTCAGAGGTGTCCAAGTCGATAGGAGCATTTGGATTTGGCTGATTTTGGCAAATCGAGCAAAAATGCAAATTCTGCCTTGCCTTAGCAAATTTCAGAGGCAACTTTCCAATGTCATATCTCATGACTCAAATTGAATTTGGTAATGTTCTTGGTCATTTTGGAAAGCCCTTACATGATACAACAACTGTTTGAACATATTTGGTTTTGATCTCTTTTTAATCCAAGTGAAAAATCCCCCTACATTTGGCAAAAAGTAGGGTAAAATTTGACTTAGTGAAATTTTCACCAAGTGTTGGAACAAAGTGACTTTTCTTGATTTTGACCACTCCATAACTCAAAATCCATGAGGGGTTGGAATTAGGTCAAGTTGAAGTTTTTGTAGAGGGCAATGAGATCTACAAATCAATCCTTGGATGGGAGAAAATGGCTTTGTTGTTTAGGAGTTATGACCCTCCAAAGTTAGCACCTTAGCCACTTTATTTTTAACTTAGAAAATTTTCTAAGTTTTTTATGGTTACCCTTTTTACAAGTTACCCAAATTTTCTTAATTTTTCTTGATGAATGATGATTCAAATCATACATTAACATCATTTTAGGGTTAAAAATCCATTTTGGTGAAAAATCTCAAAAAGTCAAAGTTGACTTTTGTGCACAGTTGACTTTTTATCAGATGAATTCCAAACTGTGCAATTCTTCATGAAATCATGTCCTTGACCTAAATAAAACTTGATGGACATGTTCCATGGGTGTCATAGGGTATATTTATGCATGTTATAGGGCTTGGGAGCATGTCCTGGTCAAAAGTCAAAGTTACAGTTGACTTTTTCCTTAAAACCCTAACTGTGGTGCAGATGAAATTAAGACTTGTTGCTCAAGCTTCTTGGATTAATCCATCGTTCCAAATGAATCAATATGGTATGTTAGAGACCCTCAAATCATGTCTTGAGGTCTTGGCTCATGATTTGTCCCAAAAGTCAACTTAGGGGTGAGTTAGGTCAAGAAACCCTAATTCCTGATTTTTGATGAATGCATCCCCTGAGGCAAAATTGACTTGGTCATTGGGTCCATGAGGTTCCATGGAGTATATTAGGTTAGGTTTTGGATCATTGGCTTATGTCCAGATGAAAATTTTCCATCTGGAGGCCCTGGTCGACCAAAACCCTAATTTGGTGACACTGTCGATCTTGAGACTTGATCCACCTAGAAGGGAGCAGCTTTGTGCTTAATCCTTGGAGTGGGAGTCCTTTTGATCCCTTGTGAATGTTTGAGAGGTTATACAAGTTGAAGATCATGTCATTCCTTGATTGACCCTTTGTCTAAGCACTCAGAGAGGGCTTGAAACCCTAATTCTTGATTGTAGTGGATGTTCACCAATTCCTTGGGAGATTGATGAGGCACAAAGGTACATCCATATTGTGGTGATGATTTTCACAATGATGGGAAATCTTAGTGGTCTAAATTTGGGGTATGACAGATGCCCCTATTTAATCTTCTTGGACACGAAGGTGTGAATGACGATGGTATTCGGGAATTCGGGGTGCAAGAGGATTAAATATCGGAATACCCGAAATTTTGATGGTGGTTATGAATGGTAGCTTACGCATTCATCTTCTTTAGCTAAGCAATAATGCTTAGAAAAGGTAAACTTCCCCTCGATCCTGGTCTTCAGCCAAGGATCTGGTCTCAGTTTCTAAAATAAACTTCCCCTCGATCCTGGTTTCCTACCAAGGAACTGGTTTTAGTTTCTGATGTAAACTTCCCCTCGATCCTGGTTTCCTACACAGGAACTGGTCTTAGTTTCTGATGTAAACTTCCCCTCAATCCTGATTTCCTACACAGGAACTGGTCTTAGTTTCTTTCGTCAATAAACTTTATTGACAAGGGACACTATTCGTAGCGGCTTTCCTCCAAACTTCTCGCTGAATTTTTCGGGGGAGATGCCATTTGAGTGGAAAAAGTTTTGATGTCAGACTTGCTGGGGAACCCAGTCGTCTGAGTTGTAGAGGTGTACAAACTTCTCTGTTGGAGATGCCATTTGTTGACTCTAATTGGGGAATGCGAGTCCCTTGAGAGACTGCATTCGTTTGGGGTCTTTACATCATACTTTTCTCGGAGATCTTCTCGGAGAAATGCCATATGATGTGATCCAATTTTGAGGTGCCGATGACCTTTTCATCAGTGGGTTTTTCGGAGCGAAATTGGCATGCTTCTGAATCTCTGATTACGAGGCTTTCTCTGTGGATTTTCCTTAATCCGGGAAAGCAAGGATATCATCTTCAATGGCGAAGAGTGATGTTAACTGAGGGCTCTCTGGTATTTTAGAGGTTCAAGTTATCAAAGTGGTCGAGGACCCCATTTCAATCCAGCAATAAAACTGGAGGAGAGAGAATGTTCAGACGTAACACTTCCTGACGAGGAAAGGGTTGACAACTCGATTGAGAGGACTTTTATCACTAGGGGACAAGGCCGACTAGAGTGATAGTGATGCAATATGAAATGTGAATGTAAATCAATAATGCAATGATGCATGTATGTTTATGCTGACAAAACGGACGCGTCATACAAATTGACAGGTGAACACGACTGGATATTCGGCCATCGCGGGGTGAAGAAGTACCGTTGGTTCAGAATAGCAATTCCACCTTGCTTAGGAGAGATAGTCCCTGCGGGGAATACCGTTGATCGGGCTTAGGAGATAAGAACTCGGCCGAAGCGTGTCAGACGTAACAAGGTCTCTGACACAGTTGATCCCTTCATTCAGGCGTACTGGGTCAGAAGGAGTACTTTGATTCTGCACTTTGAGGTTCGATTACTTCCGGAGAAGCGACCGATGTTCTTCATGTTCAACAGTCAAAAGAAATTGCCGTATTTATTAAAAAGCAGAAAAAGTTTTAACAAGTAAATTCATTTTTGTTTTATTTCAAGAATCGTTAATCATGTTAAAAACGTCGTTCTGTAAAGCTAAAACAAATAAGAATTACAAACAAAAGCACAAAGGCTCAAATTTTATTGATAAAATGGAGATCAGCCAAACGCGTGATTCCATTGAGTATTTACAAAGTTAGAAAATGGTAATTTACAGGGAAAAGGGCTACGTTGAAACATAATGACCACTATCCTTCTACAAACTTTGAATTCAGGACATCCTGAGCTTCTGTCAAAGATGACCTTGACTGGAGTTTTCTGGCGGATGATGTAACTGCTGCGGCTGAGGGACCTGCCTCTATTGAACATAGTTACTTGCCATTATCCCTAATTTTTTCCTGGATTGTACTGTGACGTTTCCAATCCACCGGGATGATTTTTTTTTTATGTCTCTAACTTTTGCCTGGACCGCCCTTTCGGGTTTTCAATCCACCGAGACGTTTTTTTTTTTTTTTTTAGTTTAGGCGAAGTATTTCTTGACTACATCAACATTTGTGGGGTAGGCAAATTCCTCTCCGTCCATGGTTACAAGTCTCAAGGCGCCGCCTGAGAAGGCTTTTGTGACCACATATGGGCCATCATAATTTGGGGTCCACTTGCCCCGAGAGTCAGTGAGAAATGACTGTATCTTCTTGAGCACGAGGTCTCCTTTTCTAAAGACACGAGGTCAGACCTTTTTGTCGAATGCCCTCCTCATTCTCTGTTGATACAATTGACCATGGCATAGTACCGTGATTCTCTTTTCTTCGATTAGATTAAGCTCGTCGTGTCGACTTTGACACCATTCAGCTTCGGTGAGCTTAGCTTCCATCAATACTCGGATTGACGGGATCTCTACTTCAATGGGGAGCACTGCTTCCATGCCATACACTAGAGAAAAAGGGGTAGCCCATGTTGAAGTGCGGACAGATGTGCGATAACCGTGAAGAGCAAAGTGTAGCATCTCGTGCCAGTCTTTGTAGGTACAACCATCTTTTGAACGATCTTCTTGATGTTCTTATTGGCCGCTTCTACCGCTCCGTTCATCTTAGGTCGGTAGGGAGATGAGTTATGGTGTTCAATCTTTAACTCAGCGCACAACTCTTTCATCATCTTATTGTTCAAGTTAGATCCATTATCAGTAATGATCTGGCTTGGAACACCATAACGACAAATGATATTGTTTTTGATAAATCGGACCACCACTTGTCGGATTACATTGGCGAATGACGCTGCTTCGACCCACTTGGTGAAATAGTCAATGGCTACTAGAATGAAACGATGTCCGTTTGAAGCCTTAGGCTCGATCAAGCCAATCATGTCGATTCCCCATATGGAAAAAGACCATGGGGAAGAAAGAACTTTGAGATGCGATGGCGGTACATGAATTTTGTTGGAGTATATCTGACACTTGTGACACCTCCTCATGTACTTGTAGCAGTCGGATTCCATGGTCAACCAGTAGTACCCTGCTCTTAAAAATTTTCTCGCCATTGTGTGTCCGTTGGCATGAGTGCCAAAGGACCCTTCATGAATTTCTTTCATAAGCATGCCTGCTTCTGGTCTGTCGACGCATCGGAGCAAGACCATGTCAAAATTTCTCTTATAGAGAGTGTCCCCGCTCAGGAAGAAGTTTCCAGCCAATCTTTTGAGGGTTTTTCTGTCTTTTCCGAGTGCCCCGGGATGGGTACTCTTGTTTCTGAAGGAAGCATTTGATATCGTGATACCAAGGTTTAGCGTCTATGACTGCTTCAAACGTGAAGATGTAAGTGGGCCTTTCAAGGCGCATTATGTCGATCTTAAGTAAGTCGTTCCATTCACCTACACTAATCATGGAAGAGAGAGTGGCTAATGCATCAGCCATGTGATTCTCCTCACGAGGGATATGATGAAACTCAACTCTGTTGAAGAAAGGTAGCAACCTTCTTGCGTAGTCTTTGTAAGGAATCAATCCTGATTGGTATGTGTTCCAATCTCCTTTTATCTGATTGATAACCAGAGCTGAGTCACCATATACGTCCAAGATTTTGATCCTTAAATCAATTGCTTCTTCGAGACCCATGATACAAGCTTCGTATTCAGCCTCGTTGTTCGTACATTTGAACGTAAGTCTGGTGGTGAAAGGAATGTGGGTACCCTGAGGGGTAACAATTATTGCTCCAATTCTATTTCCATAATGATTAACTGCTCCGTCAAAGATTAGTCCCCATTGGGAACCTGGTTCTGGCCCTTCACTGGGTAACGGTTCATTGCAATCTTTCATTTTTAGATACATGACATCTTCGTCTGGGAAGTCAAACCCGATTGATTCTTGATCGTCAATCGGTTGATAAGCCAAATGATCGGCTAAAATACTCCCCTTAACGGCTTTCTGAGCGTGGTACTCTATGTCATATTCTAATAACAACATCTGCCAACGGGCAATTCTTCCCGTGAGAGCAGGCTTTTCGAAGACGTACTTGATTGGATCCATTTCTGAGATTAACCAAGTAGTATGAAAAATATGTATTGGCGAAGACGTTTGGCTGCCCAAGCCAAAGCGCAGCAAGTTTTCTCAAGCACCGTGTACTGAGTCTCGCAGTCGGTGAATTTCTTGCTTAAATAGTAAATGGCAGACTCTTTCCTTTTGGTTTCGTCTTGTTGGCCAAGTACACATCCCATTGAGTCCTCTAAGACTGTGAGGTAAATGATCAGTGGTCTTCCTTCCACTGGAGGTGATAGAATCGGAGGATTCAACAGATATTCCTTGATACTATCGAAGGCGGTTTGGCAATCTTCTGTCCAAACGCAATCCTGGTTCTTTTTGAGTAATTTGAAAATCGGCGCACACGCGGCGCTCATAAGGAATATGAACCTGGAGATGTAGTTCAAACGTCCCAGGAATCCTCTGACTTGTTTTTTAGTTTTCGGAGAAGGCATTTCTTGAATGGCCTTGACCTTGTCAGGATCAACCTCAATTCCTTTCTGGCTGATGATGAACCCCAGTAGTTTCCCTGAAAGGACACCGAAGGTGCACTTGTTGGGATTCAAGCGGAGCTTGAATTTTCTTAGACGTGCTCGCTCTCTGTTTTTGATTTTGCAATCATATCATCAACATATACCTCGATTTCCTTGTGTATCATGTCATGAAACAGAGTAGTCATGGCCCTTTGATAGGTAGCCCCGACATTCTTCAAACCGAACGACATTACCTTGTAACAAAAGGTGCCCCATGGGATAATGAACGTAGTTTTCTCCATGTCTTTCGGCGCCATTTTGATCTGGTTATAGCCCGAGAATCCATCCATTAAGGAGAAAATTTTGAACTTTGTTGTGTTGTCTACCAGCATGTCAATGTATGGTAAAGGAAAGTCATCCTTTAGACTAGCCTTGTTTAGATCCCTGTAATCAACACAAATTTTGACCTTTCCGTCCTTTTTCGGAATGGGTACGATGTTGGCTAACCATTGAGGATATTCTGACGTGGCGAGGAAACCCGCATCAATCTGTTTCTGTACCTCCTCTTTGATTTTGATGGCCATGTCCGGGTGAGTCTGTCCCAACCTTTGCTTTACTGGCGGACATTCCGATCTCAACGGTAGATGGTGTTCCACGATGCTAGTATCCAACCCTGGCATATCCTGATAGGACCAAGCGAAAACATCGGGGAATTCTTTGAGAAGCTTTATCAAACTCTCTTTGGAAGTTGGACTGAGAAGTGCCCCAATCCTGATTTCTTTTCTCTCTTGTTCTGAACCCAAGTTTACCGTTTCCAACGGTTCTTTGTGAGGCTCAATGGACCTTTCCTCTTGTCTGAGTAGTTGAGAGATCTCTTCTGGAATTTCGTTGTCATTTTCTTCTTCAGCCTCGAATACCGGGAACTCAAAGTTGGGAGAAGGCATCGGATCGTATGTTTCAACGGGGTTTAAAACAAGCAATCTGCATGACGGTATGATTTGTGTTTAGAAGAGATTGAGAAAATGCAAGTGTGTGCAGTGTATTTATTTTATTACTGCTTGGTTTTATTTGAATTGTTTTTTAGGATTACCATTTTCTGAAAAAAAAAACCGAAAAGAGAAAACAACAATTAATGCAGAAATTACAGAACGACGTTATTTTATTAATGAACAAGTCGATCCTTGAAACTACAGTCCTATAAAACAAAACTCTGTCGCTTTGGGCTAAGCGAAGAGGGAAAATTTACAGAAAGCGAGCCCTATCAAAACATCTGTTTCACCTGGGAAGGGTGAAAGGTTAAAGATGGCAATTACTTTGACTGATGAACGATCTTCGGAACCTCGACAGCAACCCATTGGCGGCGAACTCCTCGGTGAATCACAAAGTCTGGCACCTTCCTTGATTTGTCTTCAGAAATAACGCTAATTTTTGGTGGAGTAGGATCGTTGGAATCTGTCTCCCAGGCAGAGTTGTCGTAGGAGAATTCCTCAGTTGTATTTTGCATAGCATTTGTGCTCTCAGCTGTATCTCCCCATCCAGTAGGCTGGATGTCTTCGAGCCTGATACGAGAGCTTTCGGGAGCGGTGTACTTGACCATATAGTCGTATTTCCCACTCGGTTGTCCCAAGGTGTCCCACACTTCTCTGGAACCGGAGGAGTCATCTCTCTCGATGACGTTAACCTCAGGAAAAGCATAGTTGATGAATTTAAGCCCTGCAAACGTTGCAAATTCATCTTCATGTTGAGTAGTTTCTGAATGACCTGAGTGTTGATCCCATGACATGGTGGGGACACAGGTATTCTATTCAAAAACGGTCAGCTGATTTTCATTGTTCGGCTGACTCTCTTGCCCCAAGTTTCCTGGGTAAGGCTGCCACATTGGCAGACCATCCATTGGGCCATAGTAATTGTGGTCAAAGTTGTCTTTCATCAGAGTGTCCTCCTCTAATGAATTTGGCGGAGCACGGCATCCTTCTGGATCATAATCTCCATAGATCATTTCGACGTCTGACCTTGGTATAAATCTCGGACTCTGTGCGGGATAGAAAAATGGTATATGCACCTCTTCCTGAGACATATAACCGTCCTCGTTCAGATAGGACTTCCATTCTTCATCTGTGTCAGAGGGATCTTCCTCATTGATAGCATGTACTGCCTGAGACACTGGGTGAAGAAAACCTCCACTGTGGAAGAAGTTTTGAAGGGGATGAAGACTTTCATCGTTGGCAGCTGTCTGGGTACAAGTTGCAAAAAAACCAAGACCCTTCTTTGTTGCATTGCTAGTAGGAATGACAAGTTGTCCCCATCCTGTTGTATCGGTACTCTCGACCGCTTTGATAGCATCTTTGTATGAGGAAATCGAGGTTCCTCCTTTGAACTGATTGTTCTTGCTCACCGATAGTGCTTGGAACTGAGTTCCAATAACCTCCTCGGGTTCTATACCAGTAGACGATGACAAGTTACTTGCAAGCAAGGCTTGTTCCCCACAAATTGTGACAAGTTGATCATTCTGGACGAACTTTATCTTTTGGTGGAGGGTCGAAGTGACCGCTCCAACCTGATGTATCCAAGGTCTTCCTAATAAACAACTGTACGTTGCCCGGATGTCCATGACCTGGAAAGTGACTTGGAAAGTGTGAGGACCAATAGTTATGGGAAGGTCAACTTCGCCGATAACTATTTTTCTGGATCCGTCGAACGCTTTGACGAAGACCTCGCTGATTCTCATCGGAGGGCCTTTGAATGATAATTACATCAAAGTGGACTTCGGCATAACATTCAGGGTTGACCCTGTGTCTACTAGTACGCTGGCTAAAGCATCGTCCTGGCAGTTGACTGTGATATTGAGCGCCATGTTATGACGACGACCCTCTTCGGGTAATTCCTCATCACTAAATCTCAAATTATTGCAGGAAGTGATGTTAGAGACAATACTATCGAACTGTCTGATTATTACATCTTGTTCCACAAAGGCTTGCTCCAAGACTTTCTGTAGAGCCTCCCTGTGCGCTTCTGAACTGAGTAACAGTGATAATACCGAGATCTTTGAAGGAGTTTGTAATAGCTGATCAACAATGTTGTATTCACTCCTTTGGATGAGCTTCAGCATCTCGTCATTGTTTTTCGAAAGGTCGGGATTACTGGATTGACCGACTGATGGATCGGGAACTTCTGTCTGAGGTTCCTTTTCTTTGCTGAGTTCTCCAACTCCTCGGTTGAAGATTTTACCACTCCGTGTTACACGACTGATGTCTGCAATATTCACGACGGAGGGTAATGGAATTTCCTTTCCATTTTCAATTGTTGTTGCACCGTATTTGTAAGGGATTGCCTTAGCTGATTCATACGGTAGTGGTCCCAATAGATAGATGGCTATGGGAACCTTCTGGTTTTTCTGACCATCATAATTAATCTCGATCCATTCCCGGTTGGGAACTTTAGATTCGTCAAGTAGAGGGATAATGGCAAAAACATCCCTGGTCCTGTGATGACCAGAGATCGTGACAACATCCTCAACTTGCTCGGCAAGGTAATTCGGCGTCCAGTTGATGGGTCCAGAACCCGGATATGGACGAATCTCTCCACGATCTACCTGACCCTGAAGAGCTGCTCTCACAAAGTAACACCCTTGGTTACTTTCCGAACAGACGCCGCAACGTTCATAGTTGTGTGGTGGCACCTGGCCACGCCCACTTTGAATACAATGTAACCTCACTAGGTTAGCTTCCATTGATCGGACATCCTGACTCTGACGCCGAGTAGGATTCCTGTTATTGATACTAATCTACTGAGTATCTTCATCCATATAGATTGGCATCCACCAGTGATTTAACAAGTACTGAAGTGCCTCCTGGACAAGGGTACAACCTCGATCATTTTCGCAACCTGCTTTACAACTTTGATAGTCATGTGATATTAAGAATCTGAGTCGGACCTGCTCAGCATGTAACTCTACCAGGTTGGTATTCATCACGCGAATATCGAAGATCTGAACCATGTTGATTTGATAGGAGTTCCTATCATAGTAGTCTTGGATCCATCCAAGATCCATCTGACGCTGGAGGGCCTCCTGTATGAAAGAGCATCCCTATTTGTTTACCGAACAAATCAGACAGGAACTGTAATCGTGCCGCGGCAGATTATGATACTGGCTTTGCCTTGAGTGCATCGCCACCAAGTTGACACTCATTGCACGGATATCGTGGTTCTGAATGACGTTAGAATTCGTGTAAACCATGTTAACTCCACGAAGTCGGTGCTCTTGGATCCATCCGAGATCCATCTGTTCCTGTAGAGCTGCTTGCACCACAGAACATCCCTGATTCTTTTTAGGGCAGACATCACACTGATGATAGTTATGAGGTGGCACATGGCCATATCCACTCTGTCTACAATGCATCTTAACCAAATTGGTTTTCAACAAGAGTACATCTTGAATTTGATAGACATCATTAGTCTCTCCTTCTATCAAATTGACTGCAGCCTTCTCATGTTGAGGCAGCGGGTTTGTGAGAACATTGGGATTCGTATCCTTGAAGGATAAGACCCCGCTCCTAACAAGTTTTTGCACGTCGGACTTGAAATTGAGACAATTCTCAATGTTATGCCCTGATCCTCCTTGGTGGTAAGGGCAAGTTTGATCCACCTTAAACCAAAAAGGCGGATTTTCCGGTACTGTAAGAGGAGATTTAGTCTGAATGTGCCAGTAGTAACGGAAACAACTCTGCGTATGACACAGGTATAGGATCAAATCCTGGTGGCCGTGTTATACGGTTGTTGTTGTATGGAGGACGAGCCTGCTAAAGAGGCTGTTGTGTCCTTTGTTGATCAGGTTGGCTCTGCGCAACCTGAGGTTGATACATAGGAATAGACGCAGGGTTGATAGCAGGAGTCACGGCTGCTACCAGTTGATAACGTCGCCTTTGCTTTCCGAGAGAGATATTCCTAATATCTTGCTCTTTTTTCTTAGGGAGAGCACTACCGTATTTTTTAGTACCGCTCGTCGATCCAGTGTCTTTTACCAAACGTCCTTCTCGGACGGCTTCCTTAAGACGTACGCCCATGCCAACCATTTCGGTGAAATCACTGGGCGTACTGGCAACCATTCGGTCATAGTAAAATGAGCTTAAGGTCTTTAAGAAGATCTTTGTCATCTCTTTTTCCTCCAGAGGTGGACAAATTTGAGCGGCAATCTCACGTCACCTTTGAGCATACTCCTTAAAGGTTTCCTTGTCCTTTTGCGACATCGATCTGAGTTGATCTCTGTCGGGTGCCATGTCCAAATTGTATTTGTATTGTTGGACGAAGGCGGTGCCAAGGTCTCTAAAAGTGCTGATCGTAGCATGGTTTAAACCCATGTACCATTTGAGTGCGGCACCGGTTAAACTATCCTGAAAGTAGTGAATCAGTAGGTCCTGATTCTCCGTCTGAGCTGACATCTGCCGAGCGTACATCACCAAATGGCTTTGAGGGCAAGAGTTACCCTTGTACTTTTCAAAATCGGGTACTTGGAATTTGTGTGGGACTTTCACATTAGGGACCAAGCAAAGGTCTGCGGCATCCTTTCCAAATAAATCCTGACCGCGAATGGCTTGCAGTTTCTTCTGCATTTCCAAGAACTGCTCCTGGAATTCCTCTATTCTGTCAAACATAGTTTCCTTCTTACCAGAAGGTGTCTGTGGAATCTGTCCTTCCGGGACAGTGTGCACCACAGGGGGTGGTACCGTGACTACGGTAGTGAGTCTTGGCGTCTCCCAAAGTTTGTAACCTTCAGGAGTCTTCAGTATGCCTCTGGCATCTTCGCTTTCCTGAAGTTTGTAACCTTCAGGCCCAGCGGCTTCTGTTGTGATTCCCTGATCTTCAGTGATCGGCGGAACATATCCTTCTGGGATATAGTTAACAGGCATGCCCCAGGGACGATCTTTTGACATTTGATACCTAGGATCATACTTCTCCACTATGGGCGTTGAGGTGATCTCTGAGATCACAGTTCTTTGTAGCTGAGCTTCTGCCATGGCTTGCATGTCGTTACGAAGCTTTCTCATATCCTCTCTCAGAGCGTCGATCTCTTCTTTCAACACTCTATTTTCTTCCTCAAGATCATCCATCTTTTTTTGACGATTGGCCCGAGTATTATACGAATGAGACAATTTGACTCTAGAACCGAGACACAAACGTGAGATTCGTAGGTAAGAAGAATACACGACGTGAGAATGATGAATGCAATGATTATATTAATTGTTTTTTGGTTTAATCAAAATAAACTTCGACAATTAGATTGCAAATATCAAACAGTGGGGAAATCTCTTTTTATTGAAATTCAACGGATTATAGAAATGGAAATACAGTAGATTACAAGTTGCAGAAACAGAAACCTAAACTAATGGGTCCCGAGTCCTCTCTGAAGAGAAATCGGGTGCTGATTCTGGTATCTTCCTTTTCTTTGACCGGGGCTCTTGGGCCGTTGTCGGGATGTCATTCCTTTGCCAGGTGAAAGGAGTGAGCAAATTCCTTTGGTCATCTTGATTCTCTACAGCATGTTGCTCCAAAATTTCAATTAGAGCGTCTTTTTCTTTCAGTAATTGTTGTATTTTGATGCACTCTATGTCGAGGGTGCGGTACTTGTTCTTCCAAGACCTTATCTCCTTTTAAACTCTGTTGAGAGTAACCTGAAGCTTTTCAGTTTCCGTCATGAAGTACATGACAGATTCCCTCGGCGGAAGAATTTCGTAACGAGGATAAGGCATCTTTAGCTTGAGAGCTCTTGTTTGTACCCAATGGAGGTAAGGCTCCACCGAGACACAGTCTGGTTTTCCCAGAGACTCTCATCCTTTCTTTTGAACATGCTTCCAAGCATGCACTATTTCCATCTTTAGTGCTCTGTCGTTTTCTCCTTCTTTGAAGAAAAGACCTTCCAGATGAACACCCAGTGGGACATGTCTCATCGGGTATCCAAATTGACGATGAACGAGAACTGGATGATAGTTGATTCCTCCCTTAGTTCCTATAAGGGGTACGTTGGGGAAGTTTCCACAACGGTCAATGATCCTGATTCCCTCATAGATTCTATTACACCAATCTATATCAGAGTTGGTAAGAGACATGATCTTCTGCGACCAACGTAAGGCACTCTTGCAATCCCAAAAAGTAGCAGACTTGGGCAAGATAGAGATAAACCACTTGTAAAGCAGAGGTACACAGCATGTGATCTCCCCTCCGCTGTACAAATTTTCCAAGTGTACAGAATGATACGCATCTGCGAGCAAAGTTGGCACAGGGTTTCCAATGAGAAAAACCTTAATGGAGTTGATATCGACGAAATTATTAATGTTGGGAAACAAAAATAACCCGTAGGCGAGCAAGACAAAGACGCTTTCAAAAGCAGTCACGTTTCCTATACTGGCAAAATACAGGGCTTTCTTTGTCAAGAACTGGGCTGGCAAACCTTGGATGCCACCCTTGGTAGTTAGGTGAGTCCTGACCTCAGACTCGTCCAAGTGAATTGCTCTTGCAATGGTCTGATTCTTTGGAATTTCTTCCAGTTCGGAAAATGGAGCTCAATCAGTAATGTGTAAATCAATCAGATGAGAATACTCCTCCAACGTTGGTGCGAGCTGGTAATCCGGGAATGTGAAACAGTGATAAACCGGATCGTAAAACTGAATGAGCGTATCCATGATTCCCTCAATCACATGGACTCTTAACAGTGGTAGCAAACCTCCGTGCTTGGCTCTGAAAGCCTCTGGGTTAGTGATCATCCTCGCTAACCTTCTCAAATCCTCTAGCTTTGGAAACTTGAAGGTGTAACTATAAGTTCTCCTTCTACCGAAATCCATTAGTGCAATCCTTTTCTCTGATATTTGCAATCACAGTCTCAGTTTAATTTGAAAAATAGAGAGACTAGAAGAGAAAATTTTTTGAATGTTTTTAATGTTTTTTAAATGAATGCATGAATGCAGCACACAAAAACATAGAAAAAACATGGGGTCAAAGGGTCGTTGTCATGAAGTCAAGGCTCTACCCATCCCCAAAGGTTTATACTAAGGTGATTTTTGTACCTGTACTCATTATCATCAGCTCCTCCCAGGAAAGTAAAACAACAAGCGGATCGCCAGCGAGTTGTAGAGCAATCTTAGAGTAAGTGCCATTCACCGAGAATAGATCACCAGCCTCAAATAAGGGTAGTATCGCGTAACAACTATTCCCGATAGTTTCCGCGCTACAAAGGGTTTGGCTCCTCAGCTTCTCAGACATCACAATCAGCCCATTGTCTAGGTGAGAGAATGGGTTGCATTGGTCAGCCTCCACTGAGGTTGATGGTCGACCTCGTCGCCATCACTTATCTTAAGTGTATACTCGATCTTTCCACATGCGGCATCACACGCATTCCCATTAGCAGAAAAATAAACAGGTATAGCAATTAGGAAAAGCAGTATATATATTTGTCCTAAACATCCTAGACCTTTAAAGCTAAGAATCTTAAGTTCCTGACAGAAAATGGTTTCCCGGCGGAGTCACCAATATGTGGTTTCATTCCAAATTAACGGCGTTTTGACCTAAGATCCTAGTGACGTCAAGGTTTCCATAAAAAAGAACAAGATCCCTAAAGAGACATGCGTTCTCCCCAGCAGAGTCGCCATTTTTCTGTAGCGAGTAATTTTTGGATGTGGTTGCGAAGTATGATCGCTCTAGTACTATAGTTCGATTCATTTTTTATCCTATTGAAGCTGATGAAGGAAGGGAAATAGATGTCTCCAATTAACCCTGCTTGCATACTGAGATTAAATAGTCAAAACTGTTGGTTTACAGATGCTACAAAGATTCGGGGTTTTTTCTAGGTTTATTTTGTTGACGAGGGGTGCTTTAGGCTATCGGTTGAGATGTTAGGACGAATATATATGAAAGTCTGGGATTTTGGGTTTTCGTTTAGTATGCTCGCTATGATTTTTTTTCAATCTTATGCCTACATATTCCCGTTTACCAAAACAGGGAAATCAGAGTGTTCGTAGTTCCTCCTATTCTATGGGAGGAAATGGTGTTTTGGTGTCTTGTTCAAAGCCCAAGACGTGAAGCTTAAAGGTGATTTGTATCTTGTTCAAAGCCCAAGATATGAAGCTGAAGGTAGTTTGTATCTTGTTCAAAGCCCAAGATATGAAGCTAAAAGGTGTTGTCTTTAGAGAGAATTCGTCATCTCTAAAGAGGGTCTGTTTGTCACAACTGTTTATAAAGGAGAATTACTTTAACCGGGATTTGTGAATCCGGCAATGCCATAATTTCCTTTATAGGGGATTTCAACCTGAAGGAGAAGACTTTAACTCAGTTTAAAGCAATGCCATCTTTCCTTAGGAATTTCTCATACTAAAAGAGGGACATTGGCATAGATGTAGATGATCCAGAGGCTTGTCGCTTACAGCAATTAGATGAAAGGAGTTGTTGATGTTTGTATCCTGTGAACGAGACACAGTTTTGATGCTAAAAGGTTGATTGGACCAACCAGTGATTTCCTTATATAAAGCCTAAGAGGAGGCTAATATGTCTCTCGTACAAAGCCCGAGAGAGAGGCTAAAAGGTTTTGACTCGACGATGGAGTCTTTTGGTATCTCGTATAAAGCCCGAGATGAAGGCCACTTGACTTAACAAGAGAGTTTTTTGTATCTCGTACGAAGCCCGAGATGGAGGCTAAAATTTTTTTGGCTCAATAAGAACCTTTTTGTATCTCGTATAAAGCCCGAGATGGAGGCGAAAGGGTGATTTACTCAACGAGGGAGTCTCTTTATGTGTCTTGTACAAAGCCCGAGAGAGAGGCTAAACATTGTTTGACTCCGCTGGGGAGAATCATTGTATAAAGCCCAAGAGAAGGCTAACTTCACTGGAGAAGGATCATTATACAAAGCCTAAGAGGAGGCTATGGTTACTGTTTCAGTTGAGTGACAGGTCCAGTATGTTGATTTAAAGAGAAAAACAGTTCTTATATGAGCAACACTGTACTCGAGGATTTGATTCGAGGATCCGGGTTATTCCTGTTATTTAAGGAAGTGGGAAATCCGAAGGGTATTGAGACTGTCCGAGTCTGCGGGTTTTCTTCCTATTTAACGAATGGGGCACTTGAGAATGTCTTTGAGACTCAAGGAGATTAGACTGTCCAAGTCTAGAGTGTCATCTTTTGTACTGTGCTTTGAGAAACAATAGTAGACTCTATGAAAGGACTGTTCTATGCAGATGACTAAGTTCTGTTCCTATACCTCTAGGAGGTCGTCGGGAAGATTTGTACGAAGCCCAAGAGGAGGCTGGAAACTTTTAAGAAGCCGACGGGTCCTTGTACGATGCCCAAGAGGAGGCTATCATTCCCAGAGGAAGAGATCATTATACGAAGCCTAAGAGGAGGCTGTGAATACTTCTAAGAAGCCGACGGGTCCTTGTACGATGCCCAAGAGGAGGCGGGGTTACTTTTAGGAAGCCTGTGGGTCCTTGTACGATGCCCAAGAGGAGGCCGATGCTTTTAAGAAGCCCGTGGGTCCCCAAACCCCAAAAAATTCAAGGCAAGCTATTCACAAGGAATAAATCAAGTTAGGAAAGTTCGAGAATTTGGAAGAAACTCAAAGATGCCATTCACAGAGAATACATTCATCTCTGGGAGTAGAGTTTCTTGATAATTCCTAATGAGGACAGCCGAAGAGAAGACTGTATCTGGTGATCCTATTGGGGATCTAGTTGTCTATTTCTACGAATAAACGAAACGGCGTCACCTAGTTCTAGACGTAGTTGCCGGGGAAACTATAAATATCTATACTATTATTACACAGTTGATATGAGTTTATGAAAGAAGACTTATAGCGAAACAGCCCCACAATACAGTTATATGTATATGAAAGCGGTAAATGAAAGCGTATAAACACTTACTCGGTTGTAGAGCTTCCATGTTGTTTGGTTAGTTGTTCAACAAAGAAAGATTGAAAACAACAGTATATTCAAAATCAAAGGAGAAAGTGCTTTGAAGAAGAAAGATTTGGGGCTTACAGCTCAAGGAGAGGCCCAGGGTTTTATCAGTGAGCGCATTGTCTGAATTTGTATAGAGGGACTTATACAAGTGACTGAGGCCCAAAAAGTTTTTCTGTACAAAGGGATGGGTCTTACACTCTCTCAAGAGGCCCAAAAAGTTTTAAAGAAAAAGAGTGGGGCTTATAACACGAGGGTAGGCCCAGTTGACTTTTCGTTAAAAATGGCGATCGCGCTGAGATTTTCTTTTAACGCAAAGGGACTTATACAATATCTGAGGCCCAAAATTGTTTTGGTTAAAAGGGGGTTGGGTCTTACACTCTATTAGAGGCCCAAATTTTTTGAATGGGTCTTACTACTCGTGGGTAGGCCCAAGATTTGTTTTTCAACGGATGATGATCGCGTCGTATTTTTTGAAATACAACGGGACTTATACAATAAGTGAGGCCCAAAACGGGTTATATTTATAAAGGATTGGGTTTTACACTCTATTAGAGGCCCAAAGTGTTTTGAAAATGATTTATGAGGGTTGAATTAATCCAAAAACCCTAATTTGCTTTCAAAAAAGGTATTTAATTGAATAAAAATTCAATTAAAATGATCAAAATTGTTTAACATATGAAAAACAAATTGTGATATTGGATTAATGCTTCAAAAATTAAGTATTGACCTACAAAATAATTAGAAAGCATTAAAAGTTGCAAAATCAAGGTGGAAAAAATATTTTAAATGTCAAAAACAACTAAAACATTAATTCTTTGCAAAAATATCAATTATATGAAATAAATAATATTTTTGGGATTTTTTGGGAAAATAAAATATTTTAACATTTTTGTGAATTATTAAAAAAAGAATCAACTCAAAATCATTAAAACTCAGAGAGAAATTAATTTTTGAATCAATTAAATAAAATCACAAAATTCAAATATTTGAATTTATGAAAATGGCGCCAAGAACATGGACCAAGAACACGCGCGTTTTCTGCCTTGCCCAGATTTTCATTTTTTATCCAATCTCACTGAATACTTGATCATATCATGTAATCCACATACCAATCAACTCGTTTTAACCTCACAATCATGTCTATGGTATTTAATTTCATTTAAATTAAACATATAATCAGAAATCATGAAAAATCCTCAAGAACCCTAATTTCTGCATGAAGGCTAGGATTTTTGATACACAATTCAAACAAAGCAATTACTTGAGGGGAAACATTCCATGCATGATTATGAACATTTGGCAAAAGTATTGTGCGAGGAAATATGCATGGATTGAGAGATGATCAAGTTTAGGCTTACCTCTAGGTCGTGACAGCAAAAGCAAATTGATTTCTGAGTAGGAGGTGTTACAGATGAATTGTGATGATCTGAACAGCTTCCCTACACCCTATGGAGTGTGTTTGAATGCTTGGACTTGACTGAGAATGGCTGGATCACTTCATGGCATCTCAACTGCACTTTGGTTAAAACCTTGAGCAATTGACTGGTGATTTTGTGAAATCTGTGTTCCAGATGTTATATGAGTGTTTGGATCACTTCTATATGATGTATGTGAGGTGTGTGAGTGATTGGTTTGATTGGAAAAGCTCTCAAATGAAAAATCCGATAGTGACTTGCTAAGAAAGGCATTTTTGAGATTGAGAAGTGGTTTTTGAGAAAGGCAAGTGTTGTAGGCCTTTGGTGTACTCAAACTGATCACAATTGAGCTCTATTTATAGTAGAGCAAGTTTGTTTTGGGATCCACAGTGAATGGCAACTGCAGCAGGTGTTTGTTCAATGTTGGCCAATGGAAATCCAAGTCTCCTCTAGCCATTGACTAGAGGTTAGGGCACAGGGCTGTGGTTCCCTTGGTCTTGGATAAGTCTTGACTGAATTCAGTTGCAAATGGCTCAGTCCATGCCACCTTGATGCTTCCATTGAATGCTCCAATCCAAAATTGCAGTCTTGTCCCGATTTTGGCCATTCTAAGTTCAACATGCTATATCTTGTTCCAAAGACTTTGGAGGCTTGGCTCAGTGATTGATGTAACGCCCCGATTTTGATTATTCCATCATTCTTGAGTCTTTTATTTTAATTGGGTGATAAATTATATTATTTGTTAAATTGGTGTGTTAAATGTTATTTTACCGTTTTCGAGAGTTTTCGGGGAAATTAGAACGGAGGGTATTTTAGACTTTTCTCAATTAATCATAAGTTAGAAATTTTGTGGAATTAGAATTTTGTGAGAAAAATGAATTAAGTGTTTGTGTGGAAAAAGGAGAGAAAAGAAATAGAAAAGAAAGAAAATAGATAGAAAAGAGAAATAGAGAGAAATAGAGAAAGATAGAAAGAAAAAGAAGAGAAAGAAAGAGGAAGAGGGGAAAAAGAGAAGAAAAACTTGGGGAACTAGGAAATCATCAAGAACAATCAATTAGCAAGCTTGGAATCTGGGTAAGGGTGTGAAACATTGTTATCTTATCATTGTATGTGATTATGTATGAATTGTTGTTGTTGTTGATGAATTTTGTGAGTTTTAGGGTATAACCCATTTTTGAGAAATTGATTGGAAATTGATCCAAAAGTGTGTAAACTCTTGTTGATTGTGTTCTTGTTGGTCTATACATGTTTAATATGTATTGGTATACTTCAAACTGGTACTTTGCTGAATTTAGATGATGAATTGGTGGATTTGGGAGTGGAAAACGCAGAACATTGTTCTAGAGAATTTTTCTGGAAATCCACTGGCCATACGCGTAAGGGGCATGTCCATACGTGTATGAGCCAGGGTGATACGCGTAACAATGGCCTGTGGAGAGGTCAATACGCGTATGGAGGGTGGCTTTTCCAGGCCCTCTGGTGATAAGCGTATGGGTGATGGGCATACGCGTATGGGGTCTGAAATGGGAAATTTGTGAAGAAAATGGGTTCTGCCTATACGCGTATGGACATGGGTGATACGCGTATGGTCAGGAGGAATGTAAAAATGGGATTTTTCAAAATGTCGTTTTCGGTTTCGTCCGTAACTTTTGTTCCAAGTATCCGATTTTTACATTCTTGGTGTCGTAGGAAAGCTATTGAGCTGTACGTTGTGATTATGATGTTTTGGAAATCATTAGCCGATTTAACTATATCGGAAAGTTGGGAATAGTGCTATTTAGCGACTTTTACCGTTTTGACTGTGTGTTTGAATGTGAATAATACAACATTGCATTGATGTGAATGTATATAGATTGTATGTGATTGTATGAGATGAATGCATGAATATATTGTGAATATGTATGCATTTCAAGAATGTCTTGTGTCATTTTGCATGTGAAGCATCATGAAATACATTCTTGTGTTGAGCGATTCTAATGAGAATCCGTCGTAACGTCGTGTGCTTATGTGAGGTGTGAGCGATGATTACGAATGATTGTGTGCCCATGTGGGGTGTGAGCAATCGAATCGTGTGCCCGTGTGGGGTGTGAGCGATCGGGTCGTGTGCCAATGTGGGGTGTGAGCGATCCATAAACATTGTGTGCCCATGTGGGGTGTGAGCAATGGGTGAACATCGTAGGCCTGACGAGGAGTTACTTCGGTAATGAGCGATGGTTCCAGCAGAGTTCCTGAGTGAACTAGTGATGATTGAGTCGGTACCGCATTGCATTTGCATAGAGTCGTGAGTCGGTCTCTATGATTTGCATTTATCATCTTTATAATGATGTGTTGTTGAATGAACATAATTGTGTATGTTTATACGGAATGATTGAGAATTAGGAAAGTGTGCATGATGAATATGCTTGGTGGATATATATATATATATATACATTGTGATGTATATGGACGAAAATGTGATGAATTGTGGTGAGAATGTGTAATATGCGTATTTTTATGTTTATATATATAATTATATGCATTATTATTATGATAATATTTCTCACCCTTCTGCCATTTTATGATGCTCTATGAGGCATTGCAGAGTAGGTATGCTGGAGGTCTTTTGTGAAGCGTGTCTTCATTCTTTTGGTCGGTTGGCTCTGATATGTAGCACCGGGTAGCTAGGATGTATATTATTCTTTTGTGATACATTTGTACATGTATCTTGTTGATGAATGTTTATGTAAACATGAATTATGTTGATGGATGATACTCGATGAGGCATGTATATATATGTATATATGTTTGATGTTATTCAATGTTTAGATTTTCCGCTTTTATTCTAAATATTGAGATGTGGGTGTAAGGACAAAGTTCCTCTGTTGCAAAGTTACCCCACTGTTGCATATCGATGTTTGAGCAGGTGTTGTATGTATTAAATGCGCGTATGATGTGACATGCCTCTTTTATACTATGTTTTAATCGTACTCTGGTGAATTTTTTTAATATGTGCCTAAATGATTTATGTGATTATTTGGGGGTATAGAAAGGGGGTGTTACATTAAGTGGTATCAGAGCCAGAGTTGAGTCAGTTGTGTCTGTCTTGTTGTTGTGTTGGTTGAACTGTTGTTTAACCTTGTTGTAATTTTTGGGAATAATCAGAATATGGCTGGTAGAAACGACAATGCGATGGCTGCTGCTTTGGAAGCAATGGCTAGGGCGGTGCAAGGTGCGCCGAACGTGAATGCTAATGACGAGTTCAGGAAGAATCAACCACCGGTCTTCAAAGGAAAATTTGATCCCGATGGAGCTCAAAATTGGTTGAAAGAGATTGAAAGAATCTTCAGAGTTATGGACTGTGCGGAGGAGAATAAGGTGAGGCTTGGATCTCACATGTTGAAGGAAGAAGCCGACGACTGGTGGGTCGGTATACGTGAAGTTCTTGAGGTGGATGATGAAGAGGTAACTTGGAATTTATTTCGTACTGAATTCTTGAGGAAGTATTACCCTGAGAGTGTGAAGGGAAAGAAGGAGATGGAGTTTCTTGAATTGAAGCAAGGTAGTATGTCTGTGGTGGACTATACTGCTAAATTTGTGGAGTTGGTTCAATTCCATCCCCATTATGCTGCGATTACTGCTGAGTTCTCAAAGTGTATTAAATATGAGAATGGTTTACGTCCCGAGATTAAGCAAGCTCTGGGATATCAAAGGATAAGAAGGTTTTCCGATTTGACAGAATGTTGTAGAATCTTCGAGGAAGATAGTAAGGCTCGTTCTACACATTACAAAAGTTTGAATGAGAGGAAGGGGAAGCAACAAGCTAGAGGTGGACCTTATGTGATACCCGTTGATAAGGGCAAGCATAGGGGAAGTTTTGATAGGAGATCTGGAGGAGGAGGTTCCGGTGTTGTTAGGTGTTACAAATGTGGTGAAATAGGTCATAAATCATTTGAGTGTGAGAAGCCGGTAGCGAAATGTTCTAATTATGGTGGTCTTGGGCATGCTGCTGCAGATTGTAGAAGGAATGTGGTGAAGTGCTATAATTGTGGAGAAGTGGGTCACATTAGTACTAAGTGTACTAAGCCGAGACAAGCTCAAGCGGGCGGAAAGGTGTTTGCATTGGCGGGGACTCAAACTACGAATGCAGACCATTTGATTAAAGGTACATGCTTTATTAATAGTACACCTTTAGTTGCTGTTATTGATACGGGAGCGACTCATTCGTTTATTTCGTCTGAGTGCGCGAAGCGTTTGAATCTTGCGTTAACTTTGATGGGTGCTGAAATGGTTATTGAGACTCCTGCTTCAGGGTCGGTAAATACATCTTTGGTGTGTATGAGTTGTCCTTTAACCATGTATGGTAGAGACTTTGTTATGGATTTAGTATGTTTTTCGTTGGTGGGATTGGACGTGATCTTGGGTATGAACTGGTTGCAATTTAATCGAGTTCATATAGATTGCTATCACAAGTTAGTAAGGTTTCCTTCTTTAGAAGATGATGACTTTGAGAGTTTCCTATCCACTAAAGAGTTGAAGAAACTTTTAGCGGACGAAGCTCAATTGTTTGGTTTGTTTGCATCATTGTCGGTGGAGAGTAAAGTTGAGCTTGATGTGTTCCCAGTGGTGTGTGAATTTCCAGAAGTGTTTCCGGAAGATATTACGGATGTACCGCCGGAAAGAGAAGTTGAATTTTCTATTGATCTAGTTCCAGGTACTAGACCGATTTCGATGGCACCGTATCGTATGTTGGCATCGGAATTGGTAGAATTGAAAAAGCAATTGAATGACTTGTTGGATAAGAAATTTGTAAGGCCAAGTGTTTCTCCTTGGGGTGCTCCGGTATTGTTGGTAAAGAAGAAGGACGGGAGTATGCGGTTATGCATTGATTATCGACAGTTGATCAAAGTGACAATTAAGAACAAGTATCCGCTTCCAAGGATCGATGATTTGATGGACCAATTGGTTGGTGCGAATGTTTTTAGCAAGATTGATTTGAGATCAGGATACCACCAGATTCGTGTGAAAGGAGAGGATATTCAAAAGACGGCATTTAGGACACGGTATGGTCATTACGAATACTCCGTGATGCCATTCGGGGTTTCTAACGCGCCGGGTGTGTTTATGGAATACATGAATCGTATTTTTCATGAACAGTTGGATCGTTTTGTGGTTGTGTTCATCGATGATATTTTGATTTACTCTAAGTCTCAAGAGGAGCATGAAGAGCATTTGAGAATTGTGTTGCAAATTTTGAAAGAGAAACAATTGTATGCTAAGTTGTCAAAATGTGAATTTTGTTTGTCGAAAGTAAGTTTCCTTGGACATGTTATTTCCGGTAGTGGTATTAGTGTTGATCCATCCAAGATAGATGTGGTGATGCAATGGGAGGCTCCTAGGTCGGTTACGGAGATTCGAAGCTTTTTAGGCTTGGCGGGTTATTATCGGAGGTTTATTGAGGGATTTTCGAAGTTGGCACTTCCTTTAACGCAATTGACTTGTAAAGGAGAGGCTTTCATTTGGGATATTCATTGTGAAGAGAGTTTCAATGAGCTAAAGAGAAGGTTGACAACGACTCCGATCTTGATTTTGCCTAATCCTAATGAACCATTTGTTGTGTATTGTGATGCTTCATTGACAGGTTTAGGTGGTGTTTTGATGCAAGATGGAAAAGTTGTGGCATATGCTTCTAGACAATTGAGAGTGCATGAAAAGAATTATCCTACACATGACTTGGAGTTAGAGGCCGTGGTGTTTGTTTTGAAAATATGGAGGCATTATCTTTATGGTGCGAGATTTGAAGTTTTTAGTGATCACAAAAGCTTAAGATATTTATTTGATCAGAAAGAATTGAACATGAGACAAAGGAGGTGGCTAGAACTTTTGAAGGATTATGATTTTGGTTTGAATTACCATCCGGGTAAGGCAAACGTGGTGGCCGATGCTTTAAGTCGGAGGTTGTTACATATGTCCGCATTGATGGTGAAAGAATGGGAACTTTTGGAGGATTTTAGAGACTTGAGTTTAGTTTGTGAAATGACGCCAAGAAGTGTGAGGGTTGGTATGTTACATGTTACGAATGATTTTCTTGCAATGGTAGGTGAAAAGCAAAAGTTGGACTTGAAATTCGTTGATTTGATGTTGAATGAGAATGAGGATTTCAAAGTTGATAATTTTGGAGTTTTGAGATTCCGTGGTCGTATTTGTATTCCCGATGATGTGGAATTGAAAAAGATGATAATGGAAGAAGGGCACCGAAGTAATTTAAGTATTCATCCGGGTACGAATAAAATGTATCAAGATTTGAAGAAAATCTTTTGGTGGTCCGGTTTAAAGAGGGATGTGGCTCGATTTGTGTATGCATGCTTAACTTGTCAAAAGTCTAAGGTGGAACACCAGAAACCGAGTGGATTTATGCAACCGTTGGATATTCCGGAATGGAAATGGGATAGTATATCGATGGATTTTGTTACGGGATTGCCGAATACGCAAAGAGGTCATAATGCTATTTGGGTAATTGTTGATAGGCTTACTAAATCTGCTCACTTTATTCCAATTGATATTAGTTATCCTTTGGAGAAGTTAGCCGAGATTTATGTTCTTGTGATGGTGAAGTTACATGGAGTTCCTAAGAGTATTGTATCGGATAGAGATCCTAGGTTTACATCGAGGTTTTGGGAGGGTTTACAAAAGGCTTTGGGTTCTAAGCTAAGATTGAGTTCGGCTTATCATCCGCAAACGGACGGTCAAACCGAGAGGACGATTCAATCGTTGGAGGATTTATTGCGTGCTTGTGTACTCGAGCAAGGTGGTGCTTGGGATGGTTATTTGGCGTTGATTGAATTCACTTACAATAACAGTTTTCATTAGAGTATAAGTATGGCACCATTTGAGGCTTTGTATGGTCGGAGATGTCGAACACCTTTGTGTTGGCATGAAACCGGCGAGAGGACAATAGTTGGACCGGAAATGGTACAACAAACGACGGAGAAAGTAAAGTTTATTCGGGAGAAGATGAAAGCTTCTCAAAGTAGACAAAAGAGCTATCATGACAAGAGAAGGAAAGATCTTGAGTTTCAAGAAGGCGACCATGTGTTTTTGAGAGTTACACCAGTTACGGGTGTGGGTCGTGCTTTGAAGTCGAAGAAGTTGACTTCTCGTTTTATTGGTCCGTATCAGATTACTTCACGAGTTGGTGTTGTGGCTTACCGTGTGGCGTTGCCTCCGAACCTTTCGAATTTGCATGACGTATTCCATGTTTCGCAACTTCGGAAATATGTTCTGGATCTGTCACATGTTATTCCTATGGACGAGGATGAAGTGAGAGATAACCTTACGGTGGAAGCTTTACCGGTTAGGATTTTGGACCGCGAAGTTAAGAAACTAAGAGGCAAGGATATTGCGCTTGTGAAAGTAGCGTGGGGAGGCGCTGCGGAAGGCAATATGACTTGGGAACTAGAGAGTAGGATGCGGGAGTTGTATCCGGATTTGTTTGGATCAGGTAATATTTTCGAGGACGAAAATTTCTAAAGTGGGGGAGAGTTGTAACGCCCCGATTTTGATTATTCCATCATTCTTGAGTCTTTTATTTTAATTGGGTGATAAATTATATTATATGTTAAATTGGTGTGTTAAATGTTATTTTACCGTTTTCGAGAGTTTTCGGGGAAATTAGAACGGAGGGTATTTTAGACTTTTCTCAATTAATCATAAGTTAGAAATTTTGTGGAATTAGAATTTTGTGAGAAAAATGAATTAAGTGTTTGTGTGGAAAAAGGAGAGAAAAGAAATAGAAAAGAAAGAAAATAGATAGAAAAGAGAAATAGAGAGAAATAGAGAAAGATAGAAAGAAAAAGAAGAGAAAGAAAGAGGAAGAGGGAAAAAAGAGAAGAAAAACTTGGGGAACTAGGAAATCATCAAGAACAATCAATTAGCAAGCTTGGAATCCGGGTAAGGGTGTGAAACATTGTTATCTTATCATTGTATGTGATTATGTATGAATTGTTGTTGTTGTTGATGAATTTTGTGAGTTTTAAGGTATAACCCATTTTTGAGAAATTGATTGGAAATTGATCCAAAAGTGTGTAAACTCTTGTTGATTGTGTTCTTGTTGGTCTATACATGTTTAATATGTATTGTTATACTTCAAACTGGTATTTTGCTGAATTTAGATGATGAATTGGTGGATTTGGGAGTGGAAAACGCAGAACATTGTTCTGCAGAATTTTTCTAGAAATCCACTGGCCATACGCGTAAGGGGCATGTCCATACGCGTATGAACCAGGGTGATACGCGTAACAATGGCCTGTGGAGAGGTCAATACGCGTATGGAGGGTGGCTTTTCCCGGCCCTCTGGTGATACGCGTATGGGTGATGGGCATACGCGTATGGGGTCTGAAATGGGAAATTTGTGAAGGAAATGGGTTCTGCCCATACGCGTATGGACATGGATGATATGCGTATGGACAGGAGGAATGTAAAAATGGGATTTTTCAAAATGTCGTTTTCGGTTTCGTCCGTAACTTTTGTTCCGAGTATCCGATTTTTACATTCTTGGTGTCCTAGGAAAGCTATTGAGCTGTACGTTGTGATTATGATGTTTTGGAAATCGTTAGCCGATTTAACTATATCGGAAAGTCGGGAATAGTGCTATTTAGCGACTTTTACCGTTTTGACTGTGTGTTTGAATGTGAATCATACAACATTGCATTGATGTGAATGTATATAGATTGTATGTGATTGTATGAGATGAATGCATGAATATATTATGTATGCATTTCAAGAATGTCTTGTGTCATTTTGCATGTGAAGCATCATGAAATACATTCTTGTGTTAAGCGATTCTAATGAGAATCCATCGTAACGTCGTGTGCCTATGTGAGATGTGAGCGATGATTACGAATGATTGTGTGCCCATGTGGGGTGTGAGCAATCGGATCGTGTGCCCGTGTGGGGTGTGAGCGATCGGGTCGTGTGCCATGTGGGGTGTGATCGATCCATAAACATTGTGTCCCCATGTGGGGTGTAAGCAATGGGTGAACATCGTAGGCCTGACGGGGAGTTACTTCGGTAACGAGCGATGGTTCCAGCAGAGTTCCTGAGTGAACTAGTGATGATTGAGTCGGTACCCGCATTGCATTTGCATAGAGTCATGAGTCGGTCTCTATGATTTGCATTTATCATCTTTATAATGGTGTGTTGTTGAATAAACATAATTGTGTATGTTTATACGGAATAATTGAGAATTAGGAAAGTGTGCATGATGAATATGCTTGGTGGATATATATATATATATACATTGTGATGTATATGGACGAAAATGTGATGAATTGTGGTGAGAATGTGTAATATGCGTATTTTTATGTTTATATATATAATTATATGCATTGTTATTATGATAATATTTCTCACCCTTCTGCCGTTTTATGATGCTCTATGAGGCATTGCAGAGTAGGTATGCTGGAGGTCTTTTGTGAAGCGTGTCTTCATTCTTTTGGTCGGTTGGCTCTGATATGTAGCACCGGGTAGCTAGGATGTATATTATTCTTTTGTGATACATTTGTACATGTATCTTGTTGATGAATGTTTATGTAAACATGAATTATGTTGATGGATGATACTCGATGACGCATGTATATATATATGTATATATGTTTGATGTTATTCAATGTTTAGATTTTTCCCTTTTATTCTAAATATTGAGATGTGGGTGTAAGGACAAAGTTCCTCTGTTGCAAAGTTACCCCACTGTTGCATATCGATGTTTGAGCAGGTGTTGTATGTATTAAATGCGCGTATGATGTGACATGCCTCTTTTATACTATGTTTTAATCGTACTCTGGCGAATTTTTTTAATATGTGCCTAAATGATTTATGTGATTATTTGGGGGTATAGAAAGGGGGTGTTACAATTGACCCCTTTAGATTCAATCCTCAGAGGTGTCCAAGTGGATAGGAGCATTTGGATTTGGCTGATTTTGGCAAATCGAGCAAAAATGCAAATTCTGCCTTGCCTTGGCAGATTTCAGCAAGGCAACTTTCCAATGTCATATCTCATGACTCAAATTGAATTTGGTAATGTTCTTGGTCATTTTGGAAAGCCCTTACATTATACAACAACTGTTTGAACATATTTGGTTTTGATCTCTTTTGAATCCAAGTGAAAAATCCCCCTACATTTGGCAAAAAGTAGGGTAAAATCTGACTTAGTGAAATTTTCACTAAGTATTGGAACAAAGTGACTTTTCTTGATTTTGATCACTCCATAACTCAAAATCCATGAGGAGTTAGAATTAGGTCTAGTTGAAGTTTTTGTAGAGGGAAATGAGATATACAAATCAAGCATTGGATGGGAGAAAATGGCTTTGTGGTTTAGGAGTTATGACCCTCAAAAGTTAGTACCTTAGCCACTTTATTTTTAACTTTGAAAATTTTCTATGTTTTTTATGGTTACCCCTTTTACAAGTTACCAAACTTTTATTGATTTTTGCTTGATGAATGATGATTCAAATCATACATTAACATCATTTTAGGGTTAAAAATCCATTTTGGTGAAAAATCTCAAAAAGTCAAAGTTGACTTTTGTGCACAGTTGACTTTTTATCAGATGAATTCCAAACTGTGCAATTCTTCATGAAATCATGTCCTTGACCTAAATCAAACTTGATGGACATGTTCCATGGGTGTCATAGGGTATATTGATGCATGTTATAGGGCTTGGGAGCATGTCCTGGTCAAAAGTCAAAGTTACAGTTGACTTTTTCCTTAAAACCCTAACTGTGGTGCAACTGAAATTGAGACTTGTTGCTCAAGCTTCTTGGATTAATCCATTGTTCTAAATGGATCAATATGGTATGTTAGAGACCCTCAAATCATGTCTTGAGGTCTTGGCTCATGATTTGTCCCAAAAGTCAACTTAGGGGTGAATTAGGTCAAGAAACCCTAATTCCTGATTTTTGATGAATGCATCCCCTGAGGCAAAATTGACTTGATGATTGGGTCCATGAGGTTCCATGGAGTATATTAGGTTAGGTTTTGGATCATTGGCTTGTGCCCAGATGAAAAATTTCCATCTGGAGGCCCTGGTCGACCAAAACCCTAATTTGGTGACACTGTCGATCTTGAGACTTGATCCACCTAGAAGGGAGCAACTTTGTGCTTAATCCTTGGAGTGGGAGTCCTTTTGATCCCTTGTGAATGTTTGAGAGGTTAGACAAGTTGAAGATCATGTCATTCCTTGATTGACTCTTTGTCTAAGCACTCATAGAGGGCTTGAAACCCTAATTCTTGATTGTAGTGGATGCTCACCAATTCCTTGAGGAGATTGATGAGGCACAAAGGTACATCCATATTGTGGTGATGATTTTCACAATGATGGGAAATCTTAGTGGTCAAAATTTGGTGTATGACACGTACCGTCACATCTTGCTCCACAAAGGCTTGCTCTAAGACTTTCTGTAGAGCTTCCCTGTGAGCTTCTGAACTATGCAGAAGAGATTGTACAGAGATTCGAGACGGAGTTTGCAACAATTGGTCCACAATGTTGTACTCGCTTTTTTGGATGAGCTTCAGCATCTCATCGTTGTTCTTTATAATTTCTAGATTACCGGATTGACCGACTTGTTGATTAGGAACTTCTATTTGAGGTTCCTTCTCTTTGGCAGGTTCTCCAACTCCTCCGTTGAAGATCCGACCACTCCGGGTAACTCGACTGATGTCGGCAATGTTTACGATGGAGGGTAATGGAGTTTCCTTTCCATTTCCTATGGTCGATGCGCCGTACTTGTAAGGGATAGCCTTATCCGATTTGTACGGGACTGGTCCTGGCAGGTAGATAACCACATGAGCTATTTGATTTCTCTGACCATCATAGGCAGCCTCAATTGGTTCGAGGTTAAGGATTCTTCTGCTATCAAGAGAGACTTTCGACTCATTGAGCAGAGGAATTATGGCACAAACGT
Organism: Lathyrus tuberosus; assembly: GCA_022829125.1. Lineage (NCBI taxonomy): Eukaryota > Viridiplantae > Streptophyta > Magnoliopsida > Fabales > Fabaceae > Lathyrus > Lathyrus tuberosus. The sequence continues at coordinate 17,937,702 of JALAZF010000040.1, forward strand.
TCTTAGTTTTTCCATGATCGGAGATCATGACAGAGTTTTTGCTCTGACCAGGGAGATACTCTTGTATCATGTTGATCGACCCAGAGCTTGAACATGGTCGAACCTCCTTCTGGTTTAACTGTTCTTGGAGAGTTGCTCGCACGAGATTACATCCTTGGTTATCTTTTGAACATATCCTACAACGCTCATAATTGTGCGGTGGTACTCAGCCACACCCGCTTTGTATGCAGTGCATCCTTACTAGAACTGTTTCCATTGAGCGGATATCATAACTCTGATGTCTATCAGGATTCCCATCAGTCAAGCTAATCCATTGTGTAGCTTCATCCAGGTAAATTGGAAGCCACCAGTGGTCCAACAAATGTTGAAGCGTTCTTTGTACACATGGACACCCTCGATTGTCTTTGCAGCATTGTTCACAGTCTAGATAATCATGTGAAGCCAGAAAACCGAGTCTGACTTGCTTAGCATGTAATTCTACCAGTCTGGTATTCATCAAGTGTATGTCAAAGATCTGAACCATATTGACTTGATGGTTATTTTCTTCACGGTAATCTTGGATCCATCGATCCATCTGGCGTTGGAGGGCCTCTTGTATAAAAGAGCATCCATGATTGTCTGTTGAGCAGACTGGACAAGCATTGTAATCGTGCTGTGGCAGATTATAATACTGACTTTGTCTCGAATGCATCGCCACTAAGTTGACGTTCATCGCACGAATGTCGTGGTTCTGAACAATGTTGGGATGTGCATGGGCCATGTTTACTTCATGGATCCTGTGATCCTGAATCCAACCCAGATCCATTTGTTCTTGTAGTGCTGTTTGCACTACGGAACACCCTTGATCATTTTTTGAGCAGATATCACACTGGTGATAATTATGAGACGGCACATGACCGTACCCGCTCTGTATGCAATGCATCCTCACCAGATTGGTTCCTAATATGAGTACATCGTGAATTTGATAACTGCGGCTAGGTTCTTCCTCTATTAAATTTACTGCAGCCTTCTCATGTTGTGGCAATGGGTTCGTCTGAACATTTGGATTAGTATCTTTGAAAGATAAGACCCCATTCATGACAAGCTTCTGTACATTAGACTTGAAGCTGAGACAATTCTCAATGTTGTGCCCCGATCCTCCTTGATGGTAAGGGCAAGTTTGATCCGCTTTGAACCAAAAAAGACGGATTTTCTGGTACTGCGAGAGGAGTCCTGGTTTGAACGTTCCCCTTGGCCAGTAGAAATGGAAACAATTATGCGTACAACATCAGTATAGGGTCAAAACCTGATGGTCGCGTCGTACGATTGTTGTTGTTGTACTATGGACGAGACTGCTAAAAAGGCTGTTGCATCCTTTGCTGATACTATTGTTGACTTGGTTGGCTCTGAGCAACCTGAGGTTGATAAGTCGGAGTCGGCGTGGGGTTGATAGCGGGAGTTATCGCCGCTACTGGTTGACACCTTCACCTTTGCTTTCCTAGAGAGATATTACTAATATCTTGCTCTTTTTTCTTTTGGAAAGCACTACCATATCTCTTAGTACTGCCAGATGGCTCTGCATCTTTGACCAATCACCCTTCTTGGACTGCTTATTCAAGGCGTACTCCCATGTTCACCATTTCAGTGAAGTCACTGGGCGCACTTGCAATCATTCGGTCGTAATAGAATGAGCTCAAGGTTTTCAGGAAAATCTTTGGCATTTCTTTTTCCTCAAGAGGGGGACAAATCTGAGCGGCAATTTCACACCATCTCTGAGCATATTCTTTGAAAGTTTCTTTGTCCTTCTGCGACATTGCTCTGAGTTGATCCCTATCTGGTGCCATGTCCAAGTTGTATTTATACTGCTGAACAAAGGCTGCCCCAAGATCTTTGAAAGTACTGGTCTTGGTGCGGTTTAAACCCATGTACCATTTGAGTGCGGCACCAGTTAAACTGTCCTGGAAGTAATGGATCAGTAGCTGTTGATTTTCTATCTGAGTTGACATTTTTCGAGCGTACATCACCAAATGACTTTGAGGGCAAGAGTTGCCTTTGTATTTTTCAAAGTCAGGGACCTTGAATTTGTGAAGGATTTTTACATTAGGGACCAAACAGAGGTCAACGGCGTCCTTTCCGAATAAGTCTTGACCGCGAATGGCATGCAGTTCCTTCTGCATTTCCAAGAATTGTTCCTGGAACTCTCATCCTTTCATATACGTCTTCGTTTCTGCCAGAAATTGTTTGCGGAATCTGTCCTTCCGGGACAGTGTGTACCACTGGCTGTGGTATGGTCATTATAATGGTGACTCTTGGCGCTTCAGTGCCCTAAAGTTTGTAACCTTCAGGAGTAGCTGTCGTAACCCTTGCATCTTCATTTTCCCGAAGTTTATAACCTTCAGGTCCATTGGTTCCTGCTGCAGTTTCTGGATCTTCAGTGACCGGTGGGATATATTCTTCAGGTATAAAGTTGAAAGGCATGCCCCAGGGGCGACCTTTAGACATGTTGTACGGAGGATCATATGTCTCCATTACATGTGTAGATGTGATCTCCGAGATCACAGTCTTTTGTTGTTGCTTCTGAGCTGCTGCCAGGGATTGCATGTCACTGTGAAGTTTTTCCAAACTTTCCTTTAGAGCGTCGATTTCTTCTCTCATCTCTTTGTTCTCTTCCTCGAGATCGTCCATTTTCTTTTTTCGATTGGCCCGAGTACTATATGAGTGAGACATTTTGACTCTAGAATCGTGACACATACGCGAGACTCAAAGATAATAAAAAATGCATTATGTGAGAATGATATGTAATGACATAATTTTTTAGTTTTTGTTTTAATAAAAAATACTTCAACAATTAGATTGCAAATATCATACAGTGGGGGTGGAGACCCATTTTATTGAATTCGAAAGATTGTTGTATTTTACAAAGTGCTGTAAGGAAAAAGTTTAAGTTCATGGATCCTGAGTCCTCTCTGAAGAGAGCTCGGATTCCGGTTCCTATACTTTCCTTTTCTTTGACCGGGGTTCTTCAGCCGTTGTTGTGTCGTCAGTCCTTTGCCAAGTGAAAGGAGCGAGCAAATTCTTTCGATCTTACTGACTCTCTATAGCATGCTACTCTAATATCTCAATCAGAGCATCCTTTTCTTTTAATAGTTCCTGAATCTTGGTACATTCCAAATTGAGGATCTGGTATTTGTTCTTCCAAGAGCTCTTTTCACGTTGAACTTTGTTGATAACTACCTGGAGTTCTTCCGTATCAGACATGAAATAAAGGACATATTCCTTTAATGGAAAAACTTCTTAACGAGGGTAAGGCATCCTCAATTTAAGGGCTCTAGTTTGTACCCAGTGGAGATAAGGCTCTGTGGAGGTACAATTTGGTCTTCCTAGAGACTCTCTTCCTTTCCTGTGAATATGTTGCCAGGCATGCATTATTTCTTTCTTTAGTTCCCTGTCATTCTCTCCTTCCTTGAAGAAAAGACCTTCCAGATGAACATTATGTGGGATATTTTCATCGGGTATCCGAGTTGACGGCGAGCTAAAATTGGATGATAGTTGATTCCTCCTTTAGTTCCGATGAGGGGTACATTAAGGAAATTTCCACATATGTTGATGATCTCTATCCCTTCGTAAAAACTATTGTACCAATCTATGTCAGAATTGGTAAGAGACATAATCCTTTGTGACCAACGTAGAGTACTCTTGTGATCCCAAAAAGCAGCAGACTTGGGCAAATGGGAAATAAACCATTTGTAGAGTAAGGGTACACAATATGTGATCATTCCTCCGTTGTACAAATTCCTTAAGTGTACAGAATGATAAGCATCTGCGAGTAGGATTGGGACCGGGTTCCCAATTAAGAATATTTTAAAAGCATTGGTATCAACGAAGTTGTCGATGTTGGGAAAGAGGAATAACCCATATATGAGCAGAACAAAGACGTCTTCGAAAGCAGTTATGTTTCCTATACTAGCAAAGTATAGAGCTTTCTCCATCAGGAATTTAGCCGGTAAACCCTGGATTCCTCCTTTAGTGGTCAGGTGAGTCCTAACTTCTGACTCATCCAAAGAGATTGCTTTTGCAATGGTTTGATCATTTGGAATTTCTTCCAGTCTAGAAAATGGAGCTTGATCAGTGATAGGTAAATCAATCAGGTGGAAGTACTCTTCCAGTGTTGGTGCTAGTTGGTAATCCGGGAATGTGAAACAGTGGTAAACCGGATTGTAGAACTGAATCAGCGTAGACAGGATTCCTTCAACCACGTTAACCCTTAACAGAGACAGCAATCCTCCGTGCTTAGCTCTGAAAGCCTCAGGGTTGGTAATCATCCTTGCCAATTTCCTTAAGTCCTTTAGTTTTGGAGCCTTGAAGGTGTACTTGTGCGTCTTTCTTCTACCGAAATCCATAATGCAACCTCTGATATTTGCAATTATTGTTTTAGTTTATTTTGAAAAAATATTTTTTTTTCTTGTTTGAAAAGAGTTTTTAGATGAATGCATGAATGCAGCACACAAAAACATTTGAAAACATGGGTTCAAGGGTTCAACGTCATGAGCATGAAATCGTGGCTCTACCCATCCCCAAAGGTTGTACTATTTTGGTCAACTTTTTGTACCTGTAGAACAGGTTCTAAGGTTCCCAAAATATTGACCCCCCTAGGGATACCGACATCAAGCTGATTCACTCGAGCGACTGGTAATATCCTAGGATGAATCTCATTTGAGTGTAGTATCGCGTATTAACTATTCCCGATAATCACCGCACTACCAAATGGTCATATGGTTAATGTATACTAAATCCTCAGGGTCATGGATACCACACTAGGAAAGACAATGCTTTCACGACAATCGGTCGTTTAACATCGATACTTCCGTACTGGTACCTCGACTGATTCGGTGGGCTACCAAGTTAGCTTGGTCGGGATTCACTTCCTACAAGTGTTACCTGTCTATGCCACCCCTATCTTAATGTTCTCTCAAAATTTCCACGTGCGTATTAATCGCATTCCCAGTTGACAAAAAATTAAACACGGATATCAAGTAGTAACAACAGTATATATATATATATATATATATATATATATAGAAAATGCTAAACAACCTAGACCTCTTAGGAACTTTAATCCTAAAGACTCCCCAGCAGAGTCGACATTTTTCTGTAGCGTGCGATTTTTGTCGGTGATGCGACCACCTTACCGCAATGGTTGGAATTTGGTGCTACTTTCTGATTTCTTATTTATTCTATGAAGCTGGAAAGGAAAGGGAAGCTATCTAAAACTAACCTTGCACGCAAATGTTTTCTTTAACAAATGCTAAGAGATTGGGGGGTCCGGGGTCAGGTTATACAAAGGGGAGTTGTTAATTACCCAGCGTATATATGGTTATCCATAGATCGTTTGACATGTTCTACTGTTATCTACTTACTGGTGTTTATTTGTCATAAATTGGGAAAGTTTCTCCTTTGGGAATGTTGAGAGAGTGTTTCTGTTGTTTTCAGGTTTTTTCGATGTTTTTGGTAAGGTATTAGACCTAAAGTTTTTGTTATGTGTGCTCGCTAAGATTTTGCAATCTTATGCCTATGTATTTCCGTTTAAAGAAAAATAGGGAAATCAGAGCAATCATAGTTCCTCCTATTCTATGGGAGGAAAAAAGATGTTTGGTGTCTTGTTCAAAGCCCAAGATTGAAGGTAGATGAGTATTTGTGTCTTGTTCAAAGCCAAAGATTGAAGTTAAAAGGTTTGACTGATAGAGAATTTGTCATCTCTAAAGGGAGATATCTCATATGTTCATCACAAAAGTTGAGAAATTGATTATAAGGGGGAATTACTTTAACTGGAATGTATGGAATCCAGCAATGCCATAATTTCCTTTACAAGGGAGATGTCCTGAAGGATGAAACTTCAACTCAATGTTGATCAATGCCATTTTTCTTTAGGAATCTTTCATGCTAAGAGAGGGACATGGGCTTGGATGTAAATAATCTAGAGGCTTGCCACTTACAGCTGTTAGATGAAAGAGGAAGTTTACCAGGATAAAAGAGGGACCACAACTTGGATTTTTGAGTCAACAATTGTGCCACTTACAACAGTTATCTGGGATTCGGTTTGTTTGTTTGTTTTGATATGTGATATACAGAGGAAATGTCTTTCTGCAGAGAGAACTCTTGATTTCTTCTGAGGGGATGTTGGTTTTATGTGCCTTGATCAAAACCCAAGGTTGAAGCTAAAAGGTTGACTCTACTAGGGAGTTTTATATCTGTCTTGTACAAAGCCCAAGATTGAGGCTGAAAAGAGATTGACTCTTTTGGGGAATATTTTGTCTGTCTTGTACAAAGCCCAATATTGAGGCTAAAAGAAATGACTCCACTGAGGAGAGGTTTTATTTGTCTTGTACAAAGCCCAAGATTGAGGCTAAAAGGATTGATTGAATCAGCTGGAGAATATGATCTGTAAAGCCCAATATTGAGGTTATCTTTGCTGAGGGAAAATCATTATACAAAGCCTAAGAGGAGGCTGGTTTAGGGATATTTCTTATATAAAGCCTAAGAGGAGGCTAACTTCTGCTGAGGGTTATTGAGATCCAGAGACAAGTCCAAAGTGGGGAATCAACTCTTGCTGAGGATTACAGAAGAGTTAAAATATCAGAGACCATAAGGTTCTGATTCTGTTAGTGTTATATTGATAGTAAGTTGACCCTAGCTGGGGAACTTAGGATGAAAGGTTTAAACTCTGTTGATAAATTGATGATATGATCAGGGTCTTTCCTGTGTTTTTTTTAGAACACTTGAGGGTTTCTTAGAGATCCAAGAGGAGATGAAACTTTCCAAGTCTACTGGTATGAAAAGGTTTTCTCTTAACTGGAGAATGATCTTTGTATGAAGCCCAAGAGGAGGCTGATGTTTTAAAGGATGAGAATAAACCCTAAACTGATCTGATGTTCTGACTCACTGGAGGATTGAACTAGCAAAAGATGAGGCTGATAACTTCTAATAAGCTTGAGGGTCCTTGTACAAAGCCCAAGAGGAGGCTGAGGATGCTTTTAGGAAGCCTGTGGGTCCAAGCCTAAGAAAAGTTCAAGAAAGGTTTCACCTGGAATAATCCTTTCTTTGGTGAACTGTTCTAGGGTTTGAAGAAATTCAAGAGAGGTTTCACCGGGAATAATCCTCTCTGGGAAAATTAATTTCTTGTACAGATATTTCTAGTTTGTGAGAGTCTTGAGAAAAGTTTCACCGAGAATAATGTCTTTCTCTATTCCATATTGTATAAGCCCAAGAGGAGGCAAGACTGTATCTGGAATTTCCTATGGGGAACTAGTTTTGACTGTGTTGAAAGAGTAACCACTAGTTTTTTTATCTAAACCTAGACCTAATTGTTGTGGAAAACTCTAAGAAATTATATACAAGCATACATATACAGATGAAATATATAAGCAAGTATGTGTATAAGAAATAGTAGAACTTACAGGTGTGCAAGCTCCAACATTCTAACCACAGCTGTATGGTTAGTTATTCAAGAAATTGTAGAAAGTTTTGATAACACTTTGAACTTGAAATCTAAGTAAAAAAGAAAGTTATTGTAAAATGAAGTTTGGGGCTTATACTCAAGGAGAGACCCATATAATCTCTTTTGAAAAGGCGACGATCGCGTCATAGTTTTGAAAACCACAGAAGGACTTATACAATGTCTGAGGCCCAAATTATTGTATTTACAAAAAGGATGGGTCTTACACTCTAATAGAGGCCCAAGAGTTTATTTTTATTCAAGAGATGAGGCTTATAGCTCAAGGAGAGGCCCAGATAAAAAACAGTGATTGCATCGTTATTTTGAAAATTGTATCCGGACTTATATAATGACTGAGGCCCAAATTATTTATGTACAATGGGGCTTGGGTCTTACACTCTAATAGAGGCCCAAAAGTGTTTGAAAAAGAAGAAAAATGGGACTTACAACACAAGGGGAGGCCCAAATGAAAATGTTTGAAAACGGCGATCGCGCCGAGATTTTAAAATGTATTGGGACTTATACAATGACTGAGGCCCAAAAATGGTTTACTTACAAAGGGATGGGACTTACACTCTATCAAGAGGCCCAAATGTTTATTGAAAAAAAAGAAAAATGGGGCTTATACTCAAGGAGAGGCCCATATGAATAACAGTGATCGCACCGTCATTTTTGAAAATCGTATCGGGTCTTAAACAATGATTGAGGCCCAAAATGCTTTGTGTGATAAAGGGGTGGGTCTTACACTCTATTAGAGGCCCAAAAGTGTTTTAAAAAAGATTTGTCAGGGTGAAAAATAATCAAAACCCTAATTTGATTAAAAATGTATTTTAATTGAATAAAAATTCAATTAAAATGATCAAAGTTATCAAACATGTGTGAAAAACAAGTTGTGATCCTGGATAAATGTTTGAAGAATCATATTTTATCACACAAAAGATTGGAATTCATTTGAAATGGCAAGATCAAAGTGAGAATTTCATTTTAAAATGTTTAAAAACAAATAAAAATGACATTAATTACAAAAATTCTAACTATATTAAATAAATAATATAAATTGGATTTTTTTTGTGAAATAAAATAATTTAACATCATTGTGACTTTTTAAAAAAAGAACCAATCAAAAATTATAAAAAATGAGAGAGAAATTAATTTTTGAAGTTATTAAGAGATTGTGAAAAAATGTGAAGAGAATAAATGGTAAAAAAATAGGATGGCCCTCCCAAGGTTTGAACCCACGCCCTTGGGGTGGAGGGTTTAAAACTTTACCAACTGAGCCAAGTGCGTTGGCTGATAGAGAATGGCAAGAGTGAATAATATGTGAAACTCCCTTTGGAAAATGGTTCAAAAAAAATACCAAAAGGTCTGGGGCGAGGGGGATTCGAACCCCAGACCTTTCGCTCACTACACATACACAAATACTAGTGTTTCCACTAGGGCGCAATGCCAATTCAAACATATATTGGCAAGTGTATAATATATACTATGTTTGGTTCTAAAAACCTGAAAATGACGCCATGTCCATCTTCTTCCTTGGGCCAACATCAGACTTGCGTGAAGCAAGCTATCTCTCTCATTTCTTAACCATTTTACAAGATGTAAAAATGAAACTTATTCATTTTTTAACAAGGAACATGATGGTTCTTTTCAATTTCATTTAAATTAAGTGTAACAAAAGATATCATGTTGTAACCAGATGAACCCTAAAAAATGCAAGAACTAAATGAAATCTCATACACACAAGATAAATAGAAATTAATTGTGGGTTAATGATCTATAAGTAATCAGAATCATGATGGTAACTTAAAACAACATTTATGATGCATGATTCATTGAGTTTGAAAGTTTAACGCTTACCTTTGCAAAAAGGAATCGAATTTTATTGTAGAGATGTTACAGAAGTGAAACCATGATCTGGATAGCTTCCTTAGGCCTCAAGGATTATGTTGCAACCTTCAGGATGTTTTGAAACTCTTTGGATAAGCTGGCTCGACTCTGACTGCAGTTGGTCCAAGTGAGAAATGAAGATGGTAATCCTCATGTTTCAGAAGTGTGAGGAGTGTTTGATCAGCTCATATATGATGTATGGAATATGTTAGAATAATTGGTTGTGATGGAATGGCTCTCTAATGAAAAATTCAATAGTGACTTGCAAATGAAGGCATTTCTGGGGTGAGAGAGAGATTTTGAGGAAAACAAGCATTATCAAGCTTTGGTGTACTCAAACTGATCATAATTGATGTCTATTTATAGTGCAATAAGTTTGTTTTGGCATCAATTGTGAATGGAGGCTTGGACAGTCCCTTGGCCTATGTTGATCAAAAGGAATCTTTGGTCTTCTCTAGCCATTGACTTGGCTCAGTGCAGCAGGTCATGAGTCCTTTGGTTCAGAGATAAGGCTTGACTCAATTCAGTCGGCAATGTCTTGATGCTTACCACCTTGTGAATCCATTTAATGCATTGAAACAAAATTGGAGTCTTTGAGATTCTTAGCCTTTTTAGGGGACACATAGCTACATGTAGATTCTTGGACTTGGGAGGCTTGTGGATCAGATATTTTCCCTTAGATGTTATCCCCTGAGGTGTCCAAATGGATGACAAAACTTATAATTGTCTAATTTAGCTAACTCGAGCAAAAATACACAAATTTGTCTTGTACAAGACAGTTTGAAAGTGTCATTTTGGGAGGATCATATCTCCTTGCTTAAATCGAGTTATGGAAAGCTCATGTACTTTTTAGAAAGCCCTCATATGTTACAGTTCATGTGTGGTCATAGTTTATCTTGAAACTATCTGGATCCAATTGAAAAATCCTCATGAACATTGATGTTCAATGCTGAAACTTAGACAGTTTTGTACTAAGTGTTAAATCTTTGATTTTTCACCACTTTGATCCATCCACAACCAAAAATCCATGAAGAATTAGAGTTTCATGTAGTTGAAGCTTTTGTAGAATGTAGGAAGACCTACAAATCAGGCTTTGGATCACTCAAAATGGCTGCTTGGATCAAAAGTTACGGTCCTTGGAAGTTGGCACCAAAACCATCCAAATTTAGTAACTTAGAAAAATTTTCAATTTTTCAAGGTTACCCCTTTTACAAGTTTTCATGATTTCTTGATCAATTCTTGTTCAAATGACATTATAAATCATATTTTATGAGAATATGAGTCATAAGGATCATTTTTGCCAAAAAAAAGTCATGTTTTGACTTTTGGCTCCGGAGCGGTTCGGTGCGGAGAAACCCTAATTCCAGACTTTTGAGGAATGCATTTTCTGAGGGTGATTTAACTTTGCAAATGGACCCTTAGGGTTATTTTGAGCACATTGAGTCACATTTTGAAGCCTTGGCTCATTCCCCTATGAAAATTTCACTTTGGAGGTCTTAGTCGACCAAAACCCTAATTTGGTGACACTGGGGTTTTCGAGGCTCAATCAACTTGGAATGTTGCAAATTAGTGCTTGACTCTTGATGTGGGAGACCTCTTGATCCTTCATGGATGTTTGAGAGGTTAGACAAGTTGAAGATCATGTCATTTCTTGATTGATCTTTTGTCTAAATGCTCTAAGAGGGCTTGAAACCCTAATTATTAATTGTAGTGAATTCTCAATAATCCTTGAGGAGATTGATAAGGTATGATGGTACATCCCTATTGTCATAATGATCCTCACAATGATGGAAAATTTGTGGTCAAAATTTGGGGTATGACACATGTCTCTGAATTTCTCAATCAATTCCAATTCTCAAAACATAAGCATTGACATATGTAACGGCTTCCTGCTAAATATATCAATTATCACATTGGATTTACCCGGATGGCAACTCAATCGAATATCATAATCCTTCATAAATTCGAGCCATTTTCTCTGCCCTGTATTTAACTCCTTCTGATCGAACAAATACTTAAAACTCTTGTAATCACTGAACACCTCGAATCTAGAGCCAAATAGATAATTCCTCTAAATATTTAACACGAATACCACTGCTGCCAACTCTAGATTATGCGTAGGATAATTCCTTTCATGAACTCTCAACTGTCTATAAGCTTAAGCCTCAATCTACTTATTCTGCATCAACGCACCACTTAGACCCATCTTCATAGCACCATAATACACTACAAATGACTCATTTGGATTCGACAAAATCAAAACTAGAGTAGACGTCAACTTTTTCTTGATTTCTTGAAAACACTCTTCGCAATGCACATCCCAAACTTAGGCTTAACACTTTTGAGTCAAGGACAATGATAATTTCAAAAAGCCTTCAATAGGCTTCCTGTTGTAACCAATCAAACTAAGAAAACTTCTAATCTCTGTAACAGACATTGGATTCTCCCACTACAACACAACATTTATCTTCAATGAATCAACAACAATACCACCACTCAAAATCACGTGACCAAGGAAACTCGCTTCTTGCAACCAGAACTTGCACGACAACTTCACATATAGCTTCTTCTATTTCAAGGTTTGTAACACGACTCTTAGATGCTCCACATGCTCTTCATCAGACTTCAAATATATTAAGATGTTGTTGATTAACACAACCACAAACTGATCTAAGTAAGAATGGAATATTCTATTCATGTACTCTGTGAATACTCCAGGCGAATTAGACACACCAAATGGCATCACTAAATACTCATAGTGACCATATCTCGTTCTGAACGCGACCTTCATAATATCTTCTGACTTCACATGAATCTAATGATAACCCGAACATAAACTAATCTTGCTAAACACACAAGCACCAACCAAATAATCCATTAAAACTTCAATCCTTGGAAGTGGATACTTGTTCATGATAGTCACCTTATTCAATTGTCGATAATCAACACACAACCTCATACTACCATCTTTCTTCTTGACCAGCAACATCGGGACACCCCAGGGCAAAACACTCGGCTAAACAAACTTTTTCTCAAGCAACTATTATAACTACATATTTAGCTCATTAAACTCTAAAGCATACATTCTATAAGGAGCTATCAACACAGGAATAGTACCAGACACTAAGTCTATAGAAAACTCAACTTCGTGCTCCAACGACAAATCACTGATATCATCTGGAAACACTTCTGGAAAATATCACACCACAGTAGGGTTGACAATGAACTGAACCAATTCGAAAATAGTTCAGAACTCGGTTCGACAATTAATTTGTTGAACTTGGTTCATGAACCTAATGAGTTGAATATGAGCGAAAACTCAGTTCGTTAACTAAATGAGTTGAACTTGAATTATACATAGTTTAACTCGTTAGGTTCATGAGCCAACTCGATTATATATGAGAAGGATTATATTGTCTTTAAGAATAGGTTTAAAGATTAAATATAAATTTTAACCTTATATTTTATTTTAATCTAACAGTATTAATTGAGAATTTATATTCTCAAGTGAGTAAAATATTTCTAAAAATAATTATACAAATAAAATTAGCATCATATAAATTAATTAATTTTTGAGTTAGTAGATTTTTGAGACAAAGTTAAATTCCAATCTAATAACTTTTATTTTATTTGAATATTTTCTTTTTAAAATAATAATAATAATATAAAATGTCAAATATAAAAATAATAAACTTAAAAAAATGACTTTTAAGTGAAGCAAGCAAGTTGAACCTAACGAGTCGAACCGAATTGCTCATGAACTTATAACGAGTCGAGTTTGAGCATAAAAAAAAGTTTGTGTCGAACTCGAATCGAGATTTGAGATGAACCAATTCTTAACGAGTTGAGCCGAGCTAAGGCGAGTTCGACTCAACTCGACTCATTTCCAGCCCTACAGCACAGGTAACGCAACAGTCGCAACTTTGCTTTTAGCCTTCATAGAAGTTATTATCATAAACATTTCAGCCTCATCCTTCAGGAACTCGTTCACTTTCTTAGCCGACACAAATGACTCATCACTGGCATCAAACTCTAGAAATGACACTGACTTGTCGACAAACCATCACTCTTGCAAACAGCAACACGATGAAACAACTCTTAACATATGAAATATATCACAGAAATAGAAGTTTCAACCCCCACTTGTTTCAATCCCGCTCCTGTCAAAAAGCGGTTGGAAAAACAAACAAGTATTGACAGTATTTGACACATATGTCACATGCCAGAGAACAAACAACAATACAAAAACTTGGTCGGACAGACCGGTCTGCTCTGATACCACTATATAACATCCTAAACCCTGAAACTTTTTATAAAATATTTTCACATCAATTTAAGGTGTCACGAACGACAACCCTTCGAAAACACATCAAATCAATTGAAACTATGTAGCGGTAAACATTTCATAACAACTTCACAAATAAAGTATTAAACTCCAAAACAAAAAATTCAACATCAACATAAAACATAATGAACTCCCACTTCCGATGTTACACAATCAGAACACTAAAAACCACTAACGTATAAATAAGCGATAAATAAAATTGAAGAGTGGCTTCAACAAGCCACCTTCCACACACAGCAACAAAGATCACTCTCTAGTATCTGCAAAATGTCCATGGTGGACAACATGAAGCAAAAGGGGTGAGAAACAACATTCAATATATACAGTGTAAAGAAAGCTAAAGCAGAGAACATATAACATTTTACACATTTAGTACACAATTAACAACAACATAGTGTCACATGTAATACCCCATAATTTTGTGAACTTTTTGGATAATATTATTATGATCAACTGGGTTCTGGTGTACTATGAACAATTATTGGATAAAATAATTAGAGTAAACTGACGAACTCGGAATTGATTAGATTAATATTATTTAACTTGGAGTTTTATTAAATTGGTGCATTTGAGATACTTTGGACAATTAGTAGTATTACTAATTAATATTTCTCTATATCTCTTTTTCCTTTTCCATTATTTGAAGTTGGTAACTTTTGAGAGAGAAAGTGAAGAGAAGGAAAAAGGACAGAAAATGAAGGAAAAGGAGAGGAAAAAATTCTCAAGAGCTCTAGGACTTGAATCATCAACCCATCTTCATCTTTTCATCTCAGCTTCATCATCCTCATCCTGTAATCCAGACGGGTTCTAGTTAAATGCTTTAAAGTAGAGTTTTATTGAGTTTAGAGATAGTTTTGATATTGTGAGAAATGAGAAATTTTGCACTAAAATCATGTTTTAATGTTCTTTATGATGGATATATGTTAGATATGTATTGTTGTGTATCCAATTGGTATTTTCTGGTGTTTAGAAGTGATTTGGAAGGGAAAATGGATCATTTTCGCAGAACCAATTATGCAGGAAAAACTCTGGTTTCACGCTGCCCATACGCGTATCACTCAAGGCAATACGCGTATTGGTTAAGGCAATACGCGTATGGCCATGAAGAAATGTGGGCAATACGCGTATGGAGTTCCATTTTCTCGGCCATCTGCTCATTTGCGTATTGGTACGCGTAAGGTTTTGGGCAATACGCGTATGAGGTAGGGTAGTACGCGTATTGGAGTTTTAAATGGAATTTTTAAGGGAAAATAGCCTCTGTCCATACGCGTATCACTTTGGGTAATACGCGTATGGCTAGGCGAGCCAGCTGGGCAGTACGCGTATGGCACAAGGCAATACGCGTACGACCAGTGAGAGTGCAGAATTGTGTTTTTCGCGATACCTTTTCTTGTTATTTTCCATAACTCATGTTCCGATTATCCGTTTTTAAAATTCTTGATATCGTTGGAAAGCTAATAAAATGTACTTTCTTATCAAAATGGTTTTGAGATTGTTGGCTGATTTAATTATGTCAGGAATTTGGAATAGTGTCATTTTGTCAACTTTTATCGTTTAATGGTGTGTAATTGTTGTTGGATATGCATGTTAAAATATGAAACAGGTAGAGTGAGGAAACCTTAGTGTAATAGAATGACTTAGAGAATCGTGCGGCAATGCTTACATCGATACTAGAAGAGTATCTTTGTTAAGTAGTTGTTAGTGGAGGATCGTATTCCTCCGGTTTGTTGTGTGTGTGTGTCTTAATAAATACCGTGACCCGTGCTGAAGTGCTCCTTGTGTGGGCTGGGCGAGGAGAAGTATTTATTAAGTAAGTAACTGTGACCTGTGCTGAAGTGCTCCTTGTGTGGACTGGGTGGGGAGAAGTTACTTAGTGGTTGGTACCGTGACTCGTGCTGAAGGGCTCCTTGTGTGGGCTGTGCGGGGAGAAGTACCAACTGTAGATAACCGTGACCCGCGTTGCATTTGCCTTGTGTGGCTGGCCGGGGAGAAGTTATCTACGTTAAGAATCCGTGACCCGCGTTGTATTTGCCTTGTATGGCTGGCCGGGGAGAAGATTCTTAACTTGTATGTCGTTTTGTGTTTTGCATGATTGTTTCTCTAGTCAGAATGTTTGAACTCAAAGTCTAGTTCCTTTTCCCCCGACTTGAGTTAGGTTTTGGTTAGAACCTTGTAAAGCCGAGAGAATCCATAAGATAGAGAACTCACTGAGATTTGATGTATCTCACCCCACTGTTGTTGTTTACATCACAGGTTCTGCAGGTTCGGCGAAGGGTAAGGACAAGGTTGTTTGACTTTCCTTACGGATCGTAGCTTTTGTGTGGCAAGGCTTCCGTTGTGAATATTTTTGAGATCATTATTTGATCTAGTTCTTAGTATTTGTCTTTGGAACATCTTGTAGATATACTATGCCGTAGTTTTTTGTATTTAGGCTTGTTGGGCATGTATATGTATAATGTGTTTACTAGGAAATTATTGTATATTTCAGTACCAAAAGTGGAATTCATGTATAATATATGCTTTGATGTATGTATTTATATATGGGTGTTACAGTTGGTATCAGAGCAGGTCGTATCCTCGACCTAGCCATGAAATAGAATAAGTTTTCTTTCCGTTTCATATGCGTGGTGTCGCCTTTGGTCTTATGTGTTATATTTATGGTATTGAGCCTGATAAACTTAATCCTATCTGTATGACATCCAGGAACATGGCTTATAGGCGCAGAAACAACCTTGGTAGGCCCCGAACTACTCCAGCTGGGAAAAATCCGCCGGTCGACGATGGGAATGCTCCTCTGTATCAGTTTATGCAACAGATGCAGCAACAACAGAATCAATTTATGCAGCAAATGGTTCAACAATTCAATGAGGGTCTGCATCCTCAGGTGGTTGTTCCATAAGTGGTAGGTGGGACTTTCCGGGATTTCTCCCGCATGAATCCTTTGGAATTTCATGGCGGATTAGATCCTGTAAAGGCTCACGAATGGATTTCAGGTATGGAAAGGATTTTCTTGATAGTGCCTTGTACCGAGGAGAATAAAGTGGTCTTTGCTTCGCATTCCTTGAAGGGTCCTGCCATGAGATGGTGGGAGAGTGCGTCGGCTCTTATGACTATTCTGGGTGTGCCCAAGGTCTGGGAACAATTCAAGGTAACGTTTATGGAGAAATATTTTCCTAGCTCCTTGCGGACTCAGAAAGAGTTTGAATTTCAACAGTTAAGACAGGGTAATATGTCTGTGGCCAGTTATGCTAAAAAGCTTGGGAATATGGCTGCTTATTCTAGGCAGACTATGTATGCTCCGGATGAATGATGGAAAATAGATCAGTTTCTTTTTGGACTAAAAGCGGAAATATCTCATAGTGTCTCTCAGAGGGAATTTACTACTTATGCAGAAGTTCTAAGACAATGTTATGTGGCGGAGCATAGTTTGATGAAAGTGCAAGCGGAAAGTGTTGCAAGTAGGGTAAATCAGGGTGATCGTGGAAGAGCAAGTCAACAGTTTGGGCCAAGATCACCAGTTTTCAAAGGAAAGCAAGTTGCTAGACCTAATGTTATTCCTCTGTGTAAAGTGTGCAACAAACGTCATTTTGGGAAGTGTACCGATGGGAATTTTAGGTGTTATAATTGTAATGGTTTGGGTCATATGGCTAGAGATTGCACTCAGAATAAAAGCCAAGGGCAAGGACGGAATACTGGGAGGGTTTATACCTTATATGCAAGGAAGACAAAGAATGATAACTCCTTGATTGCGGGTACGTGTTTCGTAAATGGACATCCTTGTTTTTTTTATTTGATTGTGGGGCAACGCATTCTTTTGTGTCAACACAATGTGTGAAGCGACTTGGGTTGCAAGCTGTTCCTTTATTTCCTCCTATGGTGGTCACTACCGCCATGGATGAAATGGTTGAGACACCGTTGATGTGTTAAAATTGTATTTTGTCTATGAATGATAGAGTTTTCCAGATTGACCTTATCTGTTTACCGCTTAAGAAAGTTGATGTCGTTTTGGGAATGGATTGGCTTTCTGCTAATTCGGTGTTTATTGGGTGTGAGGAAAAGCTAATCATTATTCCATCCGATTAGGCTACTCCAAGGGATGTGTTAACGACTATTTTGGAAGGTACGGTTGGAATGATTAATTTCTTGTTTGAAAAGGAGAAGTCTATTCTGTTGGTTCTTACTAAGGAGGAGAGTAGCAACCTTCAAGTTTTGAGTATTCCGGTAGTTTGTGAGTTTCCGGAAGTTTTTCCCGAGGATGTAACTTCTCTTCCTCCGGAGAAGGAAGTGCAATTCTCTATTGACCTGATACCGGGAACGGCTCCAATATCCGTTTCCCCGTATCGGATGACACCACTTGAACTAAGAGAACTAAAGGATCATTTGGAAGAATTGATGGCTAAGCATTTTGTTCGACCAAGTGTTTCGCCCTGGGGAGCTCCAGTGTTATTGGTAAAGAAAAAGGATGGTGGAATGCGGTTGTGTATTGATTACCGTCAGTTGAATAAGGTCACCATCAAGAATAAATACCCATTACCAAGGATAGACGATATGTTAGATCAATTGAAAGGAGCCTGTGTGTTCTCGAAGATTGATTTATGGTCGGGTTATCATCAGATTCGTGTGAAGAGTTCAGATGTAACAAAGATTGCGTTTAGAACCCGTTATGGTCATTATGAGTTTTTGGTGATGCCTTTTGGTGTGACGAATGCTCCGGCAGTTTTCATAGATTATATGAACTGGATATTTCAACCTTACCTGGACCATGTGGTGATTTTCATTGATGACATTCTTATCTATTCTCGTGATCCTCAAGAGCACGGAGAACACCTAAGAATTATTTTATCCATCTTACAAGAGAAGCAACTTTTTGCTAAGTTAAGTAAGAGTGAGTTTTGGATGTCTGAGGTTAATTTTCTGGGTCATGTCATATCTCAGGGAGGTGTAGCGGTCGATCCATAAAAAGTTGAAGCAGTGATTAATTGGGAGAGACCGAAGAATGCTTCTGAGGTTAGAAGTTTCTTGGGATTGGCAGGGTATTACAGAAGGTTTATCAAAGGTTTTTCACAATTGGCTTTACCAATGACGAGACTTACTCGGAAGGATTGTTCGTACGAGTGGGATTCAGCTTGTGAAAGAAGTTTTATGAGTTTGAAAGAAAGATTGACGGCCGCTCCTGTTTTGGTTATTCCGGATCCTAGCAAGTCGTATGAAGTATATTGTGATGCATCGAAGATGGGATTAGGAGGTGTGTTAATGCAAGATGGACATATTGTGGCTTATGCTTCTCGACAGTTGAAAGTCCATGAAGAGAATGATCCAACGCATGATTTAGAATTGGCGGCAGTTGTATTTACTTTGAAAGTGTGGCGTCACTATTTGTATGGTGTACGTTTTGAGATGTTTAGCGACCACAAGAGCTTAAAGTACCTCTTTGATCAGAAAGAGTTGAACATGCGCCAAAGGAGGTGGATGGAGTATTTGAAAGATTATGACTTGGAACTAAAATACCATCCGGGTAAAGCCAATAAAGTGGCGGATGCATTGAGTAGGAAGGTGTTGCATAATGCCGAGTTGATGATGCTAGAGTATACTTTATTGGAAAAATTTCGAGATCTAAATCTTCAATTTGTTTGGACTCCTAATGGGGTGATGATGGGAAATTTGAATATCAATTCTACTCTTAGGGAAGAAATCCAACAAGAACAAGGATTAGATGAGAAGTTACAAGAAGTGTTAGTACAACCGGGTTTTGTGCGAGCTACCGACGAAATTATTTTATTTAACCAAAGGATTTGTGTTCCGGATAACACGGAGTTAAAAAGAAGGATTTTAGAAGAAGCGCATAAAGGTGCTTTTACTATACATCCGGGGTCTTCAAAGATGTATCAAGATTTAAAGAGGGACTATTGGTGGTCCGGGATGAAAAGGGATATTGTGGTGTATGTGTCGGAATGTGCGGTGTGCCAACAAGTGAAGATTGAGCACCAAAGGTCGGGTGGCTTGTTGCAACCTTTAGAAATTCTGGTATGGAAATGGAATAGTATTTCTATGGACTTCGCCGTTGGACTATCCCGTACTCAGGGTGGTTATGATTCGATTTGGGTAATTGTGGATCGATTAACGAAATCCGCGCATTTCTTAGCTGTGAAGACTACCTACAAGGCGAGTCATCTCGCAAGGTTGTTCATTTCGGAGATAGTGAGATTGCATGGTATTCCCACTAGTATCGTTTCGGATAGAGATCCAAAGTTTAGGTTACAGATTGGCCTTACCGCCTTCTCTATCAGAGATGCACGACGTATTTCATGTGTCTCAGCGTCGAAAATTTGTCCCAGATCCTCTTCAGTCAGTTTTACCAGATACAATTGAAATAGAAGCAGACTTAACTTTTGAACCACAACCGAGTCGTATTGTGGGAAGAGAAACGAAGGTGTTAAGGAACAAAGACATTCCTCTTGTGAAGGTGCAATGGGATGTGACGCATCCGAGTGATGCTACTTGGGAACTAGAATCGAAAATGCGGGATGCTTACCCTCATCTGTTCAGGTAATCTTTTAAATTCGAGGACGAATTTCTATTTAAGGGGGGGAGGATGTAATACCCCATAATTTTGTGAACTTTTTGGATAATATTATTATGATCAACTGGGTTCCGGTGTACTCTGAGCAATTATTGGATAAAATAATTAGAGTAAACTGACGAACTCAGAATTGATTAGATTAATATTATTTAACTTGGAGTTTTATTAAATTGGTGCATTTGAGATAATTTGGACAATTAGTAGTATTACTAATTAATATTTCTCTATATCTCTTTTTCCTTTTCCATTATTTGAAGTTGGTAACTTTTGAGAGAGAAAGTGAAAAGAAGGAAAAAGGAAGGAAAAGGAAGGAAAAGGAGAGGAAAAATTTCTCAAGAGCTCTAGGACTTGAATCATCAACCCATCTTCATCTTTTCATCTAAGCTTCATCATCCTCATCCTGTAATCCAGGTGGGTTCTAGTTAGATGCTTTAGAGTAGAGTTTTATTGAGTTTAGAGATAGTTTTGATATTGTGAGAAATGAGAAATTTTGCACTAAAATCATGTTTTAATGTTCTTTATGATGGATACAAGTTAGATATGTATTGTTGTGTATCCAATTGGTATTTTTCTGGTGTTTAGAAGTGATTTGTAAGGGAAAATGGATCATTTTCGCATAACCAATTATGCAGGAAAAATTCTGGTTTCACGCTGCCCATACGCGTATCACTCAAGGCAATACGCGTATTGGTTAATGCAATACGCGTATGGCCATGAAGAAATGTGGGCAATACGCGTATGGAGTTCCATTTTCTCGGCCATCTGCTCATTTGCGTATTGGTACGCGTAAGGTTTTGGGCAATACGCGTATGAGGTAGGGTAGTACGCGTATTGGAGTTTTAAATGGAATTTTTAAGGGAAAACAGCCTCTGCCTATACGCGTATCACTTTGGGCAATACGCGTATGGCAGGGCGAGCCAGCTGGGCAGTACCCGTATGGCACAATGCAATACGCGTACGGCCAGTGAGAGTGCAGAATTGTGTTTTTCGCGATACCTTTTATTGTTATTTTCCATAACTCGTGTTCCAATTATCCGTTTTTAACATTCTTGATATCGTTGGAAAGATAATAAAATGTACTTTCTTATCAAAATGGTTTTGAGATTGTTGGCCGATTTAATTATGTCGGGAATTTGGAATAGTGTCGTTTTGTCGACTTTTATCGTTTAATGGTGTGTAATTGTTGTTGAATATGCATGTTAAAATATGAAACAGGTAGAGTGAGGAAACCTTAGTGTAATAGAATGACTTAGAGAATCGTGCGACAATGCTTACATCGATACTAGAAGAGTATCTTTGTTAAGTAGTTGTTAGTGGAGGATCGTATTCCTCCGGTTTGTTGTGTGTGTGTGTCTTAATAAATACCGTGACTCGTGCTGAAGTGCTCCTTGTGTGGGCTGGGCGGGGAGAAGTTACTTAGTGGTTGGTACCGTGACCCATGCTGAAGTGCTCCTTGTGTGGGCTGGGCGGAGAGAAGTACCAACTGTAGATAACCGTGAACTGCGTTGTATTTGCCATGTGTGGCTGGCCGGGGAGAAGTTATCTACATTAAGAATTCGTGACCCGCGTTGTATTTGTCTTGTATGGCTGGCCGGGGAGAAGATTCTTAACTTGTATGTCGTTTTGTGTTTTGCACGATTGTTTCTCTAGTAAGAATGTTTGAACTCAAAGTCTAGTTCCTTTTCCCCCGACTTGAGTTAGGTTTTGGTTTGAACCTTGTAAAGCCGAGAGAATCCATAAGATAGAGAACTAACTGAGATTTGATGTATCTCACCCCACTGTTGTTGTTTACATCACAGGTTCTGCAGGTTCGGCGAAGGGTAAGGACAAGGTTGTTTGACTTTCCTTATGGATCATAGCTTTTGTGTGGCAAGGCTTCCGTTGTGAAGATTTTTGAGATCATTATTTGATATAGTTCTTAGTATTTGTCTTTGGAACATCTTGTAGATATACTATGCCATAGTTTTTTGTATTTAGGCTTGTTGGGCATGTATATGTATAATGTGTTTACTAGGAACTTATTGTATATTTCAGTACCAAAAGTGGAATTCATGTATAATATATGCTTTGATGTATGTATTTATATATGGGTGTTACATCACACCTATTTATAACAACATGCACATATATGTATATGAAATGCGACTCACGACACAACGTAAAACTTATGCATTCAATACCATTATGAACAACACATCAAATTGTTACTCTCACCATAAGTAACGCTTCACTGATTTCCATCTGGAACCAGCTACTCGCTTCTAAATCCTAACCATAGTAACATAGCACACCAAAATTGGGCTGAATCATGTACACCATGATGCATGACTCCCAGCAACATGCATTATCACCAAAAGAATCACCAAAATTATCACCATTGTGCACAACATCGTTCTCCATACGCAACAATTAATCAATGCTACGACAATTAACAAACAACACCAAACAATAACACCTCATCAAATGTATATTCACTAGTATCTAATCATGTTAATTCATTATGTCATCAACTCATCATTACATCAACATAATGATTCGCTATTTGACCATATATGTCATTACATACATTCTTACATTAGACATACAACTACAACTTAATTATTTTACCAAGCACTACCATGAGGTAGCTTTGCACGTTACCTTTCCAGCGTTTCAACGGTACTTCATTTGGACCTACGAAACTAATGTGACGGCCCAAAATCATCGGACAACGCAACAAAAATCAAAACAGAACTTTTCACAAATTAGCTTATAACAATCGATTGTATAGGATCACAATCAATTGTCATCAAGTTCCTTTTGATTTTGACTTTTCAAAAACATAATTAGAATCCAAATAATCGATTTATTCATTGTGACAATCGATTATCACATTATTATTTTTCAAAATTTACACTAGTGCAATCGATTATCATAGGGTGACAGTCAATTGCCATTGATGATTTTTCTAAAAAAACCTAGTTTTCACATACGTTCTTCATCCCCTTCATCCATAAACCTTCATACATGATTCCAACCAATTTTCCCAAAATAAAATAACCCAGAATACAAATTTAATAGTGAATCATATTTCACAACCATCAACATATTACAAGACCAATACTCATCATGGTTTATAGAAATTCATCATGCAATTACATCCACAATTCACCAACATTCATATTCACAATCCAAACACTCAAACATTCATTGAGGGCAGAAATTCATATATGTATAATCATGATGATTCAAACACAATTTCAGTCACAAAATCACATGTATAAATACAACCAAATATCCATTTACAAATTTCCAACACAACAACAATTCATCAAAACAAAATCATGGAACCTATAGGAGAGCAAGGACCTTTTTTCTCTACCTTATCATGTAATACACCCATAGTGAAAGCCATTTCTCCCCTACCTTAGCTTTTCCAGCAAAAACAACAAATCAAGTAGCTCCTGTGGAACTTCTCTCTCAAACCCTAGTTTTCTCTTCCAATGTTCTTGTTTCTCTAAGCCTCCTTGTTTTCACATACTGACAAAAAGTTCTCCCCGATCCTAATTTCTCTAACTTTTAGAATATATAATATTCTAATTATTTTTGCATTTTCATTATTATTATTTCCCAACCAATTTTCAGTTTCTCATCTCTTACCACATACTTCCTTTAAATCACACAATTAACCAAATTCTTCATATTTACCAATTTATCAATTTATTTCTAATATTAATTAAAATACTAATATTCTATTTGTTTTAAATTATTCTACCAAGCCCATACATTCTCACCGCACCCTATCATTACCATTACCCCCAACAACACCTATAGTCACCAAATTTAATTTAAAGGCACACTAAACACCAAATAATTAAATAGAAATCTAAATAATTCAATAAAATTAATTAGTCAAATTTGGGATGTTACTGATATGCCTTACTTGATATCTAGATGTCAAACAACTTTTTTGCAAAATAGACAAATGCATGGTGGTGTCTTAGTTATCAATGAATTAGTGAATTTAGAAAAGAGACACAGGGCGGATTGTATGTTTCTTAAAATTGATTTTGAAAAGGCTTATGATCGTGTGTATCTTGGAATTGCCTTAGAAATATAATGACTAGAGTGGGTTTTGGGGTGAGATGGTTGAGATGGATGGAGGCATGTGTATTTTCAAGCAATTTGTCAATTATAGTGAATGAAAGTCCAACCAAGGACTTTCAAGCTCATAGAAGGATGCATCTATGGTATCTCTTATCTCTTTTTTTTTAATTGGCAATGAAAGGCTAATAGGTTAGTTCAAAAATGCTATTCAGAAGGGAGAGTTTCAGACCTTTAAAGTCAATGATGAGATCCAATTTGAAATTTTCAAATATGATGATGACACGATGGTCATATGTGAGGGGTCTTGGTTAAACTTGTAGATGATCAAAGTAATCATGCACAATTTTGAATTAATGTTTGCTCTTGATGTGATTTTTCACAAGAGTAAACTGTATGAAATCAATTTGAAGAATTCTTTTTTGAAGGTTGTCTCATCTATTTTATCATGTAGTGTTGGTAGTATTCTTATTTTCTTTTTAAGACTATCTATGAGAGCCAATCCTATGAGGAAATCAACTTAATTGGGACTCCTATTTTGAACAAGCTTTAGGGAAGACACTCAGTGTGGAAAGGAATGAAGGTTATCTATTAGTGGTGAGGTAGTTCTTATGAACTCAGTATTGAATATCTTGCCTATTTACTACTTTTCATTTTTTAAGGCTCCAAAGTTTATAATTCAAAAGATATCAAATTTGAAAAGAGGTTACCTATAGGGGTGTGTAGAAGGTAGAAGAATGATTAATTGGGTGAGTTGGAACAATGTGTGTATGGATAAGAAGGCATGATGGGTAGGTGTTAAGAATTATGAATTTCTTAACTTAGTGATCTTTGGTAAATGGAAGTGAATAATCCTCAATGAGGATGAGCCATTTCAGAAAAGGTTGTTGACTTTTAGGTATGGTGATAGGAAAGAATCCTTGTGGTGGAGGGATTTGAAGCTAGTAAGTCAATCTCATTCTGAGGAAATAAATTGTTTCTCTAGGAATAAAAGAGGAAGGTAACATAGTGGTACTAATATTGACTTCTAAAGGTGCATTTGGCTTGGGAATGAGGCTTTGTGTAGTCTTTATCTTGACCTTTTTTCTTGCTCGGATTTTGCTAATGCTAAAGTTGCTGACATGGCAATTTGGTGTAGTAACAGGTGGTCTGGTATATTTATGTAAGTGTTGACAGACCGAGGATTTGCTCACCATTATGTAGGAGGTCAATTTGAAGCATCACGAAGAAGATAGATTTGTCTGGTCGAGAAATCCTAATGGATTTTCACTAAAATCCTTCTACCATATACTTGTTGAGACTTTGAATGCTGGTGTAGAGGTGGCTGATAATTTGCTGTAGGAATTGGACAACTTGTGGGAACTAAAAGTGCCAAGTAAGGGATTTATTTTTTTTGTTGGAGATTATGGCTTGATACATTGCCAACTATAGTGGAGCTAGCCAATAGGAGTGTGCTTAGTGGCAAAATTTGTCTTGTCCTTTTTGCTTCAAAGAACGAGAATCAACTCAACACCTATTTTTATATTACATTGTTGTTAGGATGTGCAAAATATCTGGTTGATATTTTTGTGACATCTAAATCTATAAACAAATTTAAATCCATTTAAGATATTCTGATATAATTAAATGGGTATTAACCAGTTTAATTATTAATGGTTGATTATCCAACCATATTTTATTTTTGGATTCGGTTATAATCTAGTTATTATTCAAAATTCAAATGTTTTAATTCAATTATAATTTTTTTTAATAAAAATTTGAATTGTTTAGGAAAAAAATTAAATTTTTTTGAAACAAAAAAATTAATTATTTTTGAAAAAAAAATTGAATTTTTTGTGAAAAAAATTAATTTCTGTGAAAAAAATTAATTTTTTTGTGAAAAAATATTTTAAATTTTTGATAAAAAAAATTAATAATTTTTTTGAAAAAAAATTGAAAAAAATTATATTTTCAAAAATTAAAAATTAATTTTTTTGTGAAAAAAATTAAAAAAAAATTGGTTTAATGAAGTTTTTGGTCCTCATAAATATCTCAATTTCACTTTTAGTCCTTTCAAAAATTTCTTTTAAAGAATGGTCCTTATAAAATTTTTAATTTTAACTTTTGCTCCCTCCTGCCAATTAGCGACGGTTTTTACAACTTAGAGACAGAATTAGCGACGGATTTTTATTTAGCGACGGAAATTGCGACGATTTTGGCAGGAGGGACCAAAAGTTAAAATTAAAAATTTTATGAGGACCATTCTTTGAAGAAAATTTTTAAAATGACTAAAAGTGAAATATGAGATATTTAGAAGAACCAAAAACTTCATTAACCCAAAAAAATTTGAAAAAAAATTAATTTTTTTAAAAACTTATTTTGAAAATAAAAAATTAATAACCGGTTTAAACGGTTATATAACCATAACTAAATTTATAATCAATTTTAATTAAAATGTGGTTATAGTTATGAATCCAAATCTTTTAACTGGTTTAAAAGTGGTTATGGTTTAATTTCTAAAAATAATCAAACCATACACACTCTTAATTGTTGCAAATCAGTTGTGGCAACAAGATTTTGTCTGAGTTTTTATGGTTTCGGTAGGGCTTACAGGCTCACTTTCTGAAATCTTCAAGGCATTTCACATGAACTTAATATGCATATTTAAAAATGGCACTAGTGGTTTATTATGGCTGGCTGTTTGTTGGCCATTATGGTAGGAATGAATTGTTTTTTAATGGAGGTTTTAAGGATGCCCTAAAATGTTGGATTGTGTTAAATTGACTTCTTGGGAATAGTATGTTTCTAAGAATGAGAGGTGTGGTGATTGTCTTTTTTCTGAATTGGTGTTCTAATCCTTTGTCTGTATTGTAAGGAATTGGTAGTGCTCTTGTGAATTGGGTTGAGTATCTATTATACTCCTTTAATATTATTTTTGCTTATAAAAAAAGGTTTAATACTCGTATGTTAACCTAAAGGTTCATTGTAGTATTTTAACTTAAAAAGAGTTTATATTGGTCTTTTAACTTTTCAAAACTTATTATTTTCGCCCTTTTCATATAATTAGCGACAAATTTAACAATCAATTTTTAAGTTTTTTGTTACTAATTAGAAGAAAAAGATATTATAACAAGTTTTGAATAGTTAATGAATTAATAGGAATTTAAAAAAATTAAGATACTAAAATTAACCTCAAAGTTAAATGTCAGATTAAAATGGATATTAAGCCAATTAAAAATTATCAAAAATATTATATATTCTCTTTGATCCATTTATAAGAGAAAATAGATTTTTTAGATTCGTTAAATAATCAATGTATCTAATTCTTTATACATTTCATATACAATGATTATTCAATAAATCTATATTTTTTTTTTTTATAAATAGAATCGAAGGTAACACTAAAATTTGATAATGTTATATCAATTGATTCTTTTTAAAAGCAATGGAATTAAAGGAGTACAAGGGGTACTCAAACCCTTACAACAAAGCTCACAAAGGGGTTACGACTTATTACAGCAAAGAGGAAAGTGATACCAATCATAAAAGGTACAGGGGTTCACCAGTAAAGATTGTGATCCTAACCATCTCCAAGCTAGCAACTTTATAGTGTACACTACATCTACTACACTTGAGAGAGAGTTCCTAAATATAAATTGTTCCTTCTACGCCAAATGCACCATACCGTATAAGCCCAAATAACAAAACCAATGTCATTCCCTACCGCCTTTCTACAACTTCTACCAAACTGCATAAACGAATCTATGCAACCGGTTCTGCTACTCAACTGAACGACAGTCCACTTCTCAACACCTTCCCAGACTTCAATTGCAAAAGGGAAACTCAAGAAGAGGTGATTAGAAGTTGCGACAAGAGTCCCACAAAAAACACATTCTCTCTTGTTGTCGTGAGCAACTATTCCTCTCTTCAGCAACTGATCCATAGTAGCAATTCTATTCCAAACCAGCCTCCACATAAACACTAGAATCTTCGACGGTAACAACACTCTCCACAAAAAATGAAGAGTTGCTAACTAGGAAATGTTGTTCGTATACGACCCTCCGTTCTCTGCAAACAAAACATAGCAAGAAGAAACAGAGAACTTATCATCAGCATTAGGATACCAAAAGAAAGTATCCTCCAAACCCTCCACACAAGCCACACCAGCTAGCAACCCCATCAACCTCTCCATTTCGCTTCGCCGAACTGTATCAATAGGCACACAAACCTGTAACTCCTTCCAAATCCAACCTTCATCAGACCAATATCTGAAGTCTGCAACAGCAGCTTCCTTGGCACAAAACCTTCTATATAACAAAGGAAAATTATCCATAAGAACTTCGTTACCTAACCAACGATTCACTCAAAAAGATATATGGTTACCGTTCCCCAACCTCCCTCCAATAGCTTTCGAAAATAAATCACTAGCTTGATCTCTGCAGAACCCAACTGACATAACATCCCGCCACCAAAACGAGTCATACCTACATCCCTTGTTGCCATCATAAAACAAAACAGTCTTAGCTAAATTCCCTTTATGATGCTCGTACCTACAATGCAATAGCCCATACCACAGAGCTTCCTTCTCACACAGGAATATCCACTTCCATTTCAACAATAGAGCTTTGTTGAAGGAAGCTACATCCTTAACACCTAACCCCCTGAACTTTTAGGCTTACAGACCTTCAACCAACTAATCCAATGAATGTGTTTCTTTTCCTCCAAACCTCCCCACAAGAAATTAGATTGAATTATAACGATTTCCTTTATGATTCTAACCAGAGCTATGTAAAAGGATAACGAGAAAACTGGAATTGCATTCAACACATAGTTAATAAGTGATACTCTTCCCCCAATAGAAAGACTCTTACCTTTCCAAACAGCTAACCTACTCCTCAATTTATCAACCACATGGTGCCAAAACTTGACTCTCCTTGGATTACCTCCTACAATGATACCAAGAAAATTGAAAGGGAGACTACAAACCTCACAATGCATGAACGAAGCAGAAACATCCAAGAATCCCTTTATAAGATTGATACCATAAATCCTGCTCTTGTAGAAGTTTACCTTAAGCCCGAAAACTAACTCAAAACCCCTAAGCACTGCTTTTAAACACCAAAGGTTTTCCCAGCACGCTTCCCCTACAAACACTGTGTCGTCTGCAAACTGCACAAGACTAAAAGAAACATCCTCCGAAACTTTAAATCCTTTGAAAAGAGATTCTTCCCCAGCTTTCTCCATCAAACCATTTAGGCATTCCATAACAAGAATAAAAAGAACGGGTGACAATGGATCGCCTTGTCTAAGCCCTTTACTAACAGAAAAAATCCTTTGACGCACTTCCATTGACAAGAACCGACATAGTACCATTAAATTCCTCCATCCAACTTATCCACTTAGGACTAAAGTTCATCTTACCCAAAAGAAACCTAAGGAAATTACAGCTTACACAGTCGTAAGCCCTTTCAAAGTCGGCCTTCATAACAAAACAGGGTTTCGTACTTCTCTTGGAAAAATCAAGAATCTCATTGATAACCACAACTCCGTCAAACATATTTCTCCCAGCAACAAATGTTGTTTGTTCCTTCGATACTAAACTCCTAATGACAGACCTCAGACGGTTAGCGAGAATTTTGGACAAAATCTTCTGCAACGAGCTAACTAGGCATATAGGCCTATAGTTCTCCAACAATTCAGGGATGCTCACCTTAGGGACAAGGGTAAGAAAAGAAGCTACTGTTGCCTTAGATAAGGAAGGCTTAGAGTAAAAGTCAATCACAAACCTCACCACATCATCTTTAACTACTTCCCAACATTTTTGGAAAAAACAAAAGTAGAAACCATTCGGTCTCGGGCTTTTCTCTCCGCCACAACTCCAAACCGCATATTTGATTTCTTCTACTGTGAATTCTTTAACCAAATTACGACTGTCAACTTGAGAAAGACTTTTCAAAAGCACTCCACTTAGAACAGGTCTAGAACACCCTGCTTCCTTGAAATTTTGATGGAAGAAATGACTAATCTCCCTTTTAATCTCTATCACATCCTCCTTAATGCCATTCTCAGTTCTAACATAAGATAAATAGTTCCTACAAAACCTAGCCTTCATCACACTATGAAAAATTTTTGAATTCCTGTCACCTTCTTTAAGCCACAGAGCTCTAGATTTCTGTCTAATTAACCCTTTCTTAAGCAAAATACTATCCCACACTGCACTTGAAGCCACTCCCCTCCTCTCTACCAAAGACACGGTGTTCGCCTCAACTGGGACAGCAGCTTCGATGCCAAGGTCATTGGGATTTCTATCAGCTTCATCAATCTTCAAATAAATCCACCCAAAAACCTCTAAATTCCACTTCTTCAAACTGGACTTCAACAATCTAAGTTTTTCTTTAAGAATAAAATCTCCTCTCCCACTAACATTCAAAGATTTCCACACTCCAGACACAAACTGCATAAAGTTCTTGTTTGCAAACCAACCGTTATTGAATTTAAAAGGCTTAGGACTCTAGTCTTCAACACCAGCTTTTAACCATATAGGTGCATGGTCAGATATCTCCCTTCTATCCATATACTGCCCAACTAATCTCCATCTGTCAGCAAGCCTATCAGACACAAGGAACCTATCTAATCTGCTCATAGTTGAGCCAGACCAGTTGAACCAAGTAAATCTTCCACCAATTAAAGGAACGTCAACACAATCAATGTCAGCCAAAATACCACCAAACCCCTCAATCTCACCAACTCTTCTCCTTCTTGACAGACCAACATGTTCCTCTCGACGAGAGACTGAATTAAAGTCACCTCCAATGATCCAGTCACCTCTAGAAAAACTCCTTATCAAATCCACCAGATCCCTCCACAATTGCTTCTTCAGTTGAGAACAACTAGGGGAATAAACATTGACCAAAAAGATATCCCGACCCTTCCACTCGGCATTAACACCCACATAACCTCTCCCTATAAAACTACAGCCTAATTTGAGAAAATTCTTCCTCCATAAGATAAGCATACCACCTGCAGATCCTACAGCCCCACTCTCTGTCCATTCAACATCAGAATTATCCCAGAACGATGCAATATCTCCTTCACCCAACTTACTCAAATTGGTTTCCTGCAAAAAATAAACATCAAACTTCCTAGATTGCATTAGATGTGCTACTCTTCTCCTTTTAGCAAACACACTTCCCCTCTAATATTAAGAGATATAATATTCATCATTTAGCCGCTTTTTTTAACCCCCTTTTGCACTTCCCATCTTTATCTCTAACCTCTATTTCCTTAATTTGAGCCTCATAAACTTCTCTACTTTCTTCGCCAGAAATACCTAGAGATGAGATTATATCCCATACCGTCTTCGAAACCTTGAGATCCATATCTCTCCAAAATCTCTTGTTACCCTGAAGCACCTCAGAATCAGTAACTGAAAAGCATATAGATTCACCTTCTCTGACAAACGAATTCTGAGAAACTGACTTATTCATGCACTTCAATTGATCAGACAACCCATGACTTGAATTCAACAGCATTAGAGGCGAAACAACTAAGGTACACTCCAACGGATTCTTCTCACCTGTCTTTGAAGGAGTTACGGACACTGTATTAAGGATAGGGGCAGAATGAAATGAAAATTTCTCGGATGAGGAGTATGATTCTCCTTTAGAAAACTCAGAGATGCTATGTGAAGCAACACCCTCCTTACTACAAGCCCTTCTGAACCGGTCATTCTTCTTACCGGACTTACGATTCTTTTGGGCCTTAGGAGCTTGGCCCAATAACATTCTATCAAAACTAACCTTTGAACGGTCCACCCAATCCACACCACTAGCCAGAACCTCATCAATATCAGTATGGCCCACACCTTCATAATGTTTTTCAAATCCTGAATCCTCTCTCTCACCTGTTGACCTTGCAGTCTTCCCCAATCCTGACAAACCATCCTGCTTATTAACAACATAGGACTTTACACCTACCACCTCCTTTCCAGCACTAGCCTTTTCCTTGATACTCCCCTCGTTTGCACCTTTCTTAACAACATACATCCTAGGACTCGCCACATGATTAGTCACATCATCATTATTACCTCAAAATCATACTTCGTCTCCTTTTCCAAACATCCCTTCCTCTTCCTCTCACCATTCTGTTGCAGGAACTAAAGAATCAGACATAGAACATGAGTTAGACATCTCACGCTCCTTATTTACTACCTTCAATAAAAGGCCAAAGGTCTCCTCCAAAACTCTGATTCTAAAAACAAAACCATTAATACTCACACTGAAGACTTCATTGATCAGCATACCACAGGTGGTTCTGATCATGAAGCTAGCCACATCCATCTTGGATTTGTTAGATGCACTATCTTCACAACACACAAACTTACTGACCTTAGATGCAATAAACTCAAAGAACTCCGCTGTCCAAGCTTGGCATGGTATCTCATAACACCGTAGCCAAGTCAATCTTTCCGCGACCACCACCGATTCATCCCACTTCCTAACCTCCTCAAACCACTGCCCAAGCCAATCCTTTGCTCCTTCCAAAAGAGCCTCTATTTCACCTTCAGAGCAAAATAACCTTCAGAGTGAAAAGTAGAAATGCTTCAGAAGTCTATGAAGATTACAAGCTCTGATACGACTATAAAAGGAAACTGAGTTCTGAAGATCTGAAGATGGAAGTTCTGATGAACTAGTCCAGATGCTGAAGACTTTTGTCTCCTTAAAGACAAGATAGAGAAGTAGTCATTTTCTATTCTTTGTTCTGGCAACTCGAGTTGTTATTCTGTATGTCTTTGGAACATATAAGATTCTAGATGGTCACAGATAAAACTTTGAGGATAACACATTCAGGGGGAGCTGTTGTTCCAGACTCTGAATATGTTTTATTTGGTGATTACCTTGTATAAAATGTTCAATCAAAATACTTAGTTTTGTCATCATTAAAAAAGGGGAGATTGTGAGAGCAAGAGTTATCTCTACAAGTCGATCTATGTTTTGATGATAACAATACGTATTTGTGAAAGAACCATTTTATGTTCTAACGTGTGTTGTGTGCATATCATAATTATAGAAAACATCAGATCCAACAAGCACCAGCCAGATGAGCGTAATTGATAATATGCGAAGTTACTATGTGTGACGCAAGTCACAAGAAGCAAGAACGCTTCTGTATCTGATCGTGATCAGTCAGATCCAAGGATGCCGATATTTCTGATGCAGTGCTCTTGTGGATGCTCTTTGAAAGTAGTCAAGATTCTGAAGATTGCGAAGCTTCTGAAGAAGAGAACCGAAGTGTTGAGACTCTCATGACTTGAAGTTCTGAAGGCGGAAGGCTTTGAAGACCAAGTGCAGAAAGACTCTGAAGACTTATGTGTTCCGAAGATTAAGGTTCTGAATTTCAAGTATTGAAAACTCTGAAGACAGATTCCTAATGGACAAGTTCTGAAGTTTCGGAAGACTTGAAGAAGTAAAGGATAACGTGCTCAAAGACAAGTGCTGAAGTTTTGAAGACTGGTTCCTAATGGGCTTCTTCAAATAACTAAAGACTTGACGTATCAAATATCCTGTTAAGAAGACTCTACTCATGCTTCATCAATTAACCATCAGAAGCCTCTGAAGTTCAGAAGTCACATGTTACCGTTGTGAGTAACTGTACACGGCGCCCAAGAAAGATATATCCCGTCACTTCTCCCACAGTAAAAAGGAGATGTGTCAGTACAACTAGTTATTACGCAACGTCTCTTTTCCAACAGCCAACAATATTTCAAACGACTATATTTCTACTGGGCTATTTAAAGGAAAGAGTACTCGCTTCTAAAAGACGATGAAGTCTACCAATCAATTTACTCCCACAAAAGATGAATTGATTAAAGTCATTGTGTGAAGATAGCAACAATGATGAGTTCTCGTTGTAACACTTAGAATATCCAAAGCTATCACCATTTACACATGGCCATTGTTGTTGAAGCTCAAAGTTCATCATTCAACACAACAACAATGAATTGGTATAGAAGTTGTTGATGAAGAAGACAACATTGCAAATCAGTCAAGTCATCAACCACCTTCTCGTCAGCGCTACATTGAAGATCTGAAGCAAGGAGTTGTTGCTCAAAGCTTGCTCACCCACGAAGACGAAGAAGAAGATCTACAAGATGTCAACAACTGTCAAATCATTATACATCTCTGTAGTTTCTTAGAATAGGCAAGGAGTTGCTTCTCACATCTTGCTCGAACACTTGTGTGTTCTTTGTACTTAAACTTAGGAGTAATCTGCTTGTTAAGAAGCATCGTTGTAATCTCCAGTTAAACTAATTTTTGGTGAATTAGGATTCCTTGAGTGGTTAGTGTGACCGGAGACGCGAGAAGACAATGGTGAGATGTCATTGTGGGAAAAGCCTGAAATAGGGTCAGTAGCGTTATATTCATTGCAATGAATCCCTGAACGTCTAGCTGTGAAAGCCTAGCAGTAGATCTTGCGAGATTGGAACCTGCAGGTCAATGTTCGTTATATTCATTAAGTTGAATCCCTGAACGGTTCATTGCATGTTAGTCACAGTGTGGCTGTGCAAGTGGTTAGTCACCGGATGTTGCCCGTGCATCTGTAATCGAGATTGATTATAGTGGATTAAGACTTTGTGTTCAAGGCGAAATCACCTGAGGAGGGTGGACTGGATTAGCCTTTGTAGTGAACCAGGATATATCGTGTGTCCTTTACTCTTATGCTTAATATCTTTGTTTATGTTTCTATATTGAGTATCAGAACCCTACATAAGCAAGTCAGAACCTTGCAACTCTGATAAGCTTCCGCTCTGCAAGTTCTGAATGATGTACACAGTGTTCAGACTCTTGTTGGTTCTTATGCTTCATGCAAGGTAAGTCTGAATGTTACTTTGCAAGTCAGAGTCTCTTAACGAACTCTGATGTTATCTCAGCGTCTTAACAACAAGAAGCGAAAAGTTGTTAAAAGAGTAAATACACAATTCAAACCCCCCTTTCTTGTGTCTTTCTCGCACCTTCAGCTATGTGAAGCAACACCCTCCTTACTACAAGCCCTTCTAAACCGACACTTCTTCTTACCGGACTTACGATTCTTTTGGGCCTTAGGAGCTTGGCCCAATGACATTCTATCAAAACTACCCTTTGAAGGGTCCACCCAATCCACACCACTAGCCAGAACCTCATCAATATAAGTATGGCCCACACCTTCAAAATTCTTTTCAAATCCTGAATCCTCTCTCTCACCTTTTGACCTTGCACTCTTCCCCAATCCTGACAAACCATCTTGCTTATTAACAACATAGGACTTTGCACCTACCACCTCCTTTCCAACACTAGCCTTTTCCTTGACACTCCCCTCGTTTGCACCTTTCCTAACAACATCCATCCTAGGACTCGCCACATGATTAGTCACATCATCATTATTACCTCGAAATCATACTTCATATCCTTTGCCAAACATCCCTTCCTCTTCCTCCCACCATTCTGTTGCAGGAACTAAAGAATTAGACATAGAACATGATCTAGACATCTCACGCTCCTTATTTACTACCTTCGATAAAGGGCCAAGGGTCTCCTCCAAAACTCTGATTCTAAAAACAGAACCATTAATACTCACACTGAAGACTTCATTGATCAACATACCACGGGTGGTTCTGATCATGAAGCTAGCCACATCCATCTTGGATTTGTTAGATGCACTATCTTCATAACACACAAACTTATCGACCTTGGATGCAATAAACTCAAAGAATTCCGTTGTCCAAGCTTGGCATGGTATCTCATAACACCGTAGCCAAGTCAATCTTTCTGCGTCCACCACCGATTCATCCCACTTCCTAACCTCCTCAAACCACTGCCCAAGCCAATCCTTTGCTCCTTCCAAAAGAGCCTCTATTTCACCTGATTCATCCTCCTCCAAAAGACATAAGTTGGCTCCCAAAGGAGTCACCTTCAGAGAAAAATAACCTTCAGAGTGGAACACCCTCTGATGTTATAAGTTCCCCTTGGGTTCAACACTTTCCCCATGTAAGCTTTGTTGAGTCTATCAATCTCCTCCTTCTGTGTATCGAAAACCAGAATATTGCCTCTCTTAACGAAGAACGAGTCACCTCCCTTGAAGCTTTTGTTATTTTTCGTTACATCCGCATAAGAACTTTCGTTCCTGCTAGAGTCCTTGAACTTGCTCGATTCTGGCCCACATTCGCCTGACCCAAACTTCTCCTTAGAAATGGAACCATTGACCTTAATGTTTTTCCCCTTGGAAAACAATACATCAACAACTCTTTGGAATCTTGGCAGGTTAACATGCAACTTCTTTCCCTCTAGCAGAAGATTATCCAACTTCAATACTCACCGCCTCCTAACGTCCGCAACATCGAAAAATCTCACAAATTCATATTTCCTTCCCATCCTATCCTTCTTAGGCGGTATAACTACCTCATCAACCTCACCAAAATCTTCAAACACCTTGTTCAAATCTCTGGCTCTATATCTCTCTGGGTACTTAGTGAAGAAGATCGTTGTTGCATCCTCCAGTCTCCTCTTTCCCTCTCTTTTAGTGTCCCAAGCATTTGGTTTTCTCTTCCGATAAACCTTTTTTTTTAGTAAGCAAGAAAGAACATTAATACGAGAACAATGGGTTCTCGAAACCGCTTACAAAAAAAAAAACGAGATCAAGCTTGCCAAAAGAAGATTACAAAACCAATTAGGCCTAATGAAAGTAGTACAATGGAAACCTACTAAACTCATAAAAACTACAATTGGTACCGGTAATTTTCCCGATGAAAGACCATCTCCAAATTAACACCTTAATACTCCAAATCGAGTCTAAAACGTTCTAAGTATCATTCCTAAAAATAATACTATTCCTTATCAAATCTTCCGATAAACCATAGTCCACTCGTTCTCAGCTACTCCTCCATTAAATCTTCCCATAGTGAACGTTGGTTGAGATTGATATTATGATAACAATTAATTTGAATGTATACAAAAAAGTTCATCTTTATGTTGATAATTGTACCATTAATAATAGGAAGGTAATTGGATTTCGAAGCTTAAAGCACTTAGCGACCCAAACCAATGAAAAAACGATTCCATGTAAAGGCTATCAATATTAATTGATTTGAATAAGAGATAAAGATGACACACTTTAAATATCTTTCATTAAAAAACTCTGGTTATTAATGGAGATAAACTTCATTATATATTATTTTCAGTGATCCAATAATAACAAAAATTAGGACAAATTACAAGCGTTTATGCTTATATACTTGAGTATTTTATTGCTTATATTTAGGATCCAAGGATTAGAAAACGTGTTTCATGAGATAAAGGGAATTTAAAGAAAATATGTATTATACAGCAAAAACGGTAACAGCAAAACAATATCAAAAAGTGTTACGGATATCGATACTATTATTCACAATTTTTATGATGAATAATAAATTGTAATTAGTTTTCACTGCGATTATCACAACCACCGTTATAACATCTGTACTGTATTAATCGAAATTGCAAAAATCTCGGAAGTCTTACAATTAGTCTTACATTAACATAGCTCTTGTTGAGCACAGTGTGAATAAGAGATAGTTCATGTGTGACAGCATAATCACACTAAAGTTGGTGTAATATAGTGTGAGTGTGTACTTGTTTGTATCCACCTTGTGGGGACAATTATATTTTTCTTCTCTGCATGTGCTTGGGCCACTCTCGGCACAAAGAATTTCTTAGTGTTGTACAGAAACATGCCATGTTATTCTATATATCTATATCATTATCTCTACTTCATGGGACAACACAAAACGCGCTTTTATAGTCTCATTGGTCCAATTCAATCCCTATAAATACCCCCATATCTTATGAAGTGAAACCTCAATTGTGGCATTTCAACATTTTTAAATATGACAACTTTGAAAGTTCTAAGTGTTATTTTCTTTGTGTTGTTAGGTTTTGGCATATGTTCTGCCGCTAGAACACTCCTTACCTTTGGTGTAGATCATGGCATTGGTGGAGGATACCATGGGGACATTGGTGTGAGTGGAGGTGGAGGATATGGTAGTGGTGGAGGTGGAGGTGGAGGGCATGGTGGTGTAGATGGATATGGAGGAGGAGCTGGTGGAGGTGAAGGTGGAGGTGCAGGTGGTGGTGGATATGGAGATGATGGGGTTGTTGGTGGTGGTGGAGGAGGAAATGGAGGTGGAGGAGGTGGTGGTGAGGTTGAAGGTGGTGGATATGGTGGAGGGGCTGGAAAAGGTGGTGGAGAAGGATATGGAGGTGGTGCTTCACATGGTGGAGGTTATGCTGGTGGTGGTGGAGGTGGTAGCGGTGGTGGCGGAGGTGGTGGTGCTGGAGGTGCTGGTGGTGGTTATGGAGGTGGGGAAGGAGGCGGAGCAGGAGGTGGATATAGTGGAGAACATGGAGGTGGATATGGTGGTGGAGGTGGAAGTGGAGGTGGTGGAGGAGGGGGTGCTGGTGGAGCACATGGTGGCGGATATGGTGGTGGTGAAGGAGCAGGTGGTGGATATGGAGGTGGAGCAGCAGGTGGTGGTGGAGCAGGTGGTGGCTCTGGTGGGGGTGGAGGTGGTGGAGGTGCCCATGGTGGAGGATATGGTGGTGGTGCTGGAGGTGGAGAAGGCGGTGGCCACGGTGGATATTATCCTTGAAGTACAAGAAAATGAGTGTTATGAATGAAAACCTAGCTCCTCCTAAGAATAAGATATGGTTACGAGGATGCTTTTTAAACTACTACTATAATTTATCTTTGTACTATTTACGTGAAATGTTGAATGAAAGAAAATTAATGTTCTATACTCTTAAATAATTATCATTTATATATCATTATATGCCATTGCTTTGCATGGTATAATTGCAATCAATTACTATTGGTCTCTGCGCAATTCAATTAAGAACATAATTCTAATTGCTCAAACTCTAACAAAGTGAAATTTTTAATTAGAAAACACTTAACCATTTCAATGGTATCCTAATCATCTTTTACATTGAATAAGACGGAGTATCGTAAATAAACCTAAAATTTATTATAGCAGGATATTATAAAATATTTGTAAGATTAACTCCTAATTAAATAGAATCTCTATTTAAAATTTCTAAAATTTAAAATCGCCGAACGTCTTTTTTAAACAATTCATCTAGTTTTTCTATGGAAACTTTAGAAAAAAATCATATTGGACTCTATGCTAATTGAAATTAAATGTTAAATACATATAATTGTTAAAAAGAATAAAAGATATAAAAATTGAGATGCATTTGATAATATAAAAAATGATTGAAATAATAAAATAAGGCAATTTCTTATCACACCACCCTTGTTTCTTAGGCACCAAGTGAATTTTCGGTTTTGCCCCTTGATTCCGGATGTGCACATCCGGACGCACCATTTTTTTTAAAATTTTTATTTTTTCCCGGATGTGCACATCCGGTAAAAGTTCGTATTTGCAAATCCGGAAAAAATACTGAAGTAGAACACCAAAACCAAAAATGTTTCTCACATTCATAAAATAAAATCGGGATTACATTGAGAAAATCGGCATGGCATCGACAGAAATTTAAATATTACAAGATCAATAGCCCGGTGGACGTTTGCACATCTCTAAGATGTCATCGACCGTTCTTCGGATTTTGACGGTCGCCTCGAACTCGAACGGGAATTGTTCCTCGTAACCCAAATAAGTTTGCCACATCGCTCTAACATCGTCTTGATTCTTGAGCTCAACAAGGATGTAAGCGACGTTCCCTTCGTTGTCAACCGAAGGTGAACGATACTGAAGCTTCGCAACCTTCTGTTTGTCTCCGTAAGGTAGGAGATGTTCGATGTCGTCAATGATTTGGTCGAGGGGGATGTCCCTCATTATCGTAAACTTTTGACCGCGTGTTTTGTCGTCGGTGAAGGAGACACTTGTGGCATACCAACGGAATTTGATTTGATACAATTGAGACATTTTGAGGTTTTGTGAAAGATATCAAATGAAACCCCTAATTTAAAGAAAAGTTAGGGTAAAGTTATTTCTGCCCAAGTTCGTTCCGGATGTGCAGATCCGGACAAACCCTACAAATATTATTTCCGGATGTGCACATCCGGAAATTGTCCGGATCTGCAAATCAGAATGTTTTACTGATACAATTTTAAAACAGAATTGAACAGCTTATGCAGTCACTTGGAATACTTTCAGTGCAATAAAATTCGTAAGTGTATTAAAAAGACATATGGATAAAAATACAATATATTTCACTTCAATAATGTACATTGTGTCGTATTATTATACAAAAGAGTTAAAGCAAAATTCTTCGTCTAAATCTATTGGAGCTAGAACTTTCGATTTTTCCGCTACAACTTGATGGAATCCGGATGAGTCCAAAACATATCTCGTACCGTAATTCCATTATCGCGACATCTGTACTGAGACACGTAATCGTTGTCCTCCAACACTTTCAACAGTTGTTGCATCTCATTCCTATCTCCCCTAATTGCCTTGTTCGTTTGATACCGCATGTTATACACTTGCTTTATGTTTGCAACATTTTCGGGTTCTTTCCGTTTCAACGTCGCAAGTATATTCTTCGGTTGGACAACGTTCAAGGTTGTAACGCCCCGGTTTCGTCTTATTTAATTAATCGAGTCGATTTAATTATTTTTATTATTATATTATTTTATTCTTGACTTTTATTTGAGAATATATTATTTTTCATCGTGATTATGTTTTATCGCGTTTTGAGAGCGTTTGCGAGATATTTGAGTGTAGGGGTATTTTGGTCTTTTTGTTGGGATAGATATTTGTTTTATTAAAATAGAAAGTTAGAGGTGAGAAAGAGAGAAAAGAAAGAAAAACAGAAAAATAGAGAGAAAGAGGAGAAGAAAAGAAGAGAAGAGAAAGAGAAGAGGAGAAAAAGAGGAAAAGAGGAAAATCAAAGATTACTCCGTTTCAATCGCGAATAATCGGGTAAGGGTGTGAAATATTGTTATCCTAACTTTGTGTATGATTATGTATGTGTTTTGTGTGGATGTTTTGGTTGGTTTTCCATATTTTTCCGTTTAGGTCGAATTGTAGGAAATCGATAGAAATCGATGTTTTCACGGATGAATTTCGAAATAAATTGAGTAGATTAGTTGTATGAGGTTAGGCCGAGATTATAGAAACTCATTTGGTTGTGTGCAATCGATTGCATCAGGAGTGCAATCGACTGAACTCTGCTAGTTTTCCGAAAAATGTTTTCTTTAAAAGTCCTTAACTTTTTCGTCGTTTATCCGATTGAGCTGTTCTTTATATCAAACTGAAGCTAAAAATATGTTCTATTTGATGGTGATGAAAAATATTATTTTTAGCCGACTTTTAACCGACTTTTCCGGTAAACCGTAAATTGAATTGTTTGGATAATTGTGTATGTTGTTATACAATTGATGTGAATGTATGTGGATTATATGTGATGAATGCATGACTATATTGTGAAATATGTGTGCATTGCATGAGTGTATGTGGTCATTTTGTATGAGAAACATCATGACATGCATTCATGTGTCGCGATTTGTGGAGAATCGGGTGTAATATCGCGTCCCTGTTGGGTGTGAGTGATTGATTACACAAATGATCATTTGAGGATCCTCTGAACATTGCGTAGTCAATGGGTGTAATCGTTGCGATGAGTTACACTTGATTCCGTGGGAATCTTCAGAATGATTGTGTGCCCTTGTGGGGTTTGAGCAATCGGATTGTGTCTGCGTGAACAATCTAGAAACATTGGATGCCATGATGGTATGAGCGATGGGGAAATATCGTAGGCCCGGCAGGGAGGATATTTCCATTGAGTTCTTCAATTGAGCTCGGGTGATAAGTCGGTACCCGCATGCATCTGCATAGAGTCGAGAGTCGGTCTCTATGAGTTGCATTGATCATCTTTGTATTTGTGCATTGATGAATAAACATTGATATATGTATATTTATGGGAAATGATATAAACTGTATCTTATAATGATGCATTGTTGAATGAACAAGTATGTATGTGTTCATGTGGAATGATGATAATGGTGAATGTATGCATAATGAATATGCTTGATGATATATCTATATTGTGATATAGGATGAGTTGTGGTGAGAATATGTGTTATATGTTTATGTTGTAGTACATAATTATATGCATTGTTATTATGATAATATTTCTCACCCTTCTGCTGTTTTATGATGCTCTATGAGGCATTGCAGAGTAGGTATGCTGGAGGTCTTTTTGTGAAGCGTGTCTTCATTCTTTTGGTCGGTTGGCTCTGATATGTAGCACCGGGTAGCTAGGATGTATATTATTCTTTTGTGATACATTTGTACATGTATCTTGTTGTTGAATGTTTAGGTAAACATGACTTATAATGATGGATGATACTTGGTGATGTATATATCTACGTATATATACTTGGATGTATTTCAATGTTTGGATTTTACGCTTTTATTCTAAATATTGAGATGTGGGTGTAAGGACAAAGTTCCTCTGTGGCAAGTTACCCCACTGTTGCATATCAATATTTTGAGCAGGTGTTGTATGTATTAAATGCGTGTATGATGTGACATGCCTCTTTTATACTATGTTTTAATCGTACTCTGGAGAATTTTTTTAATATGTGCCTAAATGATTTATGTGATTATTTGGGGGTATAGAAAGGGGGTGTTACATTAAGTGGTATCAGAGCCAGTGTTGAGTCAGTTGTTGAGTCTGTTGGTGTGACAGTTGAATACTGTCGTTGTTGTTTGCCCCTTAGTACGTGATATGTGTATGAAACACTATCAGTGCTTTCTGGTTTTCTAATCCTTTGTTTTCAGGAGTTAGAATGAGATAAGTGGGGGAGAAGCTGGTACTTCTCCATGTTGCTTCAGGTGTGGAGCGTCGGCTCAGTGTGTTGTGAATTGCAAGATTGTAAGTGTTGTTTGGACAGTGTTGTTCCCGATTCCGTAAGAAATGCGGAGGTAAGGTTTATGTCAACTAAGGATTTGTGCCTTAGGTAGTTTTGTGTATGGGATGCAAGAAAGGCTATTATAGTTTGGTAAAGACGGTTTATGCCCCATCATGATTGTCGACTGTCTATTGGCAAATTGAGGAACTGATCACCCTTAATCTCTTGTTGATAGCAGACGGAAATTATGTTGGATGGAATAGGCGGGTCTTTCCGGCTTTGATAGTGTGTGAAATGAGTTGTTTGAAATTTAAGGAGATGATTACAGATTGTTTTG
The DNA here is from genome assembly GCA_022829125.1 of Lathyrus tuberosus. NCBI lineage: Eukaryota > Viridiplantae > Streptophyta > Magnoliopsida > Fabales > Fabaceae > Lathyrus > Lathyrus tuberosus. The sequence continues at coordinate 17,981,272 of JALAZF010000040.1, forward strand.
ATGAGTCGATGAAGATGCTAATATCGGAAGATGAAATGGATTAGAGGTTTTGGTATGTTAGTCCAGTTAGGAAGTCATTGAGAGAGAATGATTGGGTTTTATTTAAGGACTGCTTCACAGAGAGTAGAGATTGAACTTAATTGGACGAAGGTGAATAGTTGAGGTTTATATCTGCTAAGTAAGTAGGAAACTCTTAGTAGATGGGAATAAGATGTTTGTTTTGTCTGGGAATTGGCAGGAAGTCGCAGTGATGGGCCGTCAGTTGGGCATAGTTTTCATATGTGTTTTTGGATGGAACATTAAGGTGTTGTCTTAGAGAGCTCCAGTATTGTTGGTAACAAAAGGAAGGATGATGGAATGGAATAACAAGTATAATGGTATTGAGACTATGGACAGCAAACTTAGAGTTCTGGTGGGTTTGGAGTCTTTGGAGTTTTAAGGCATTAATGGAAATTGTGAGGAAACCCTTGTGGGTGGATGTAACATTGTGTTTGAGAATTCTTTTTGGTTGGTTGTTGATACCTGTTGGAATTGCGGAATTGGACGGTCAGGAGAAGAAATTGGGTATGGATTACTAACAGTTGAATAAGGTAATGATTGAGAATAAGTGTCGACTTTCATGAACAGATGACTAGAATGGTTTGGTTGAGTTTGAGTGAGTTACAATTGTTTGGAATGTTTGATAAGAGTGGTGAATTGTGTGAGTTGGGGCTTTGATCGATTTAATGTGACTGGTTAGGTTTGTTATCCTCGGAATAGGTTGTTATTTACTCGGTTAAGCTTGTATGTGAGTAACCAGTTACCCAGTGAAAAGTTTTGCAAAAGCTTTAAGGATTTATATCTTTTGGATTTTGGTTGGGAATTGCAACGTACAGTGATGGTATTTGGTGTTAGTAACGTGTCTCTAATGTTTATGGAGTAGAGGAATCGTATCTTCCATATTTAATTGGATAAGTTCGTAGTGGTTTCGATTGAGGATATTTAGATTTGTTATAAACTCAGAGGAAGAATGAGTAAAGTGTTTGAGATTTGAATTACAAGTGTTGAAAAGAGACAAAGTTTTATGCTAAGTTATTCGAGTGAGAATTTTGGTTGAAAAGGGTTAGTTTCTTGGAAATGTTATTTCAGATGAGAGTATGGTTAATGGATCCATCGGAAGTAGATGTAGTTCAACATGAGAGGCTCCGAAGTTAGTTAAGGAGATTAGAAACTTTTGGACTCAGTTGGTTGTTATTACAGGTTATGGAAGACTTTGTTAAGTTCGTACTTCTGGTATCTCAGTTGACTTACAAAGGGTGAGTCGTTTGTTTGGATGTTCGTTGTGAGTAAGTTTTGGTGAGCTGGAGTATAAGTTGTCTACAGTTTCAGCTTTGATTTTGTGTGATCCTAATAAACTGGTTGTGGGGTATTGTGATGTGTCTTTGATGAGTTTAGTCAACGTGGTAATGCAAGAGGGTAAAGTCGTGGCTTATGCTTTACGACAATTGAGGATTTATAAAAGGATCTGTATTATTATGGATTTGGAATTGGTTGCGGTGGTATTGTGTTGGAATATTTGGAGGTATTATCTTTATGGTTCTAGGTTCGAAGTGTTTGGTAATCGCAAGGATATTGAATACTTCTTTGGTCTAAAGGAATAGAGTATGAGACAACAAGGATGGTTAGAGTTCGTGATGAGTTATGAATTTAGCTTGGATTATCCTTCGGGGAAAAGCTGTTGTTGTGCCTGAAAAGTTAAGTCGGAAGTTTCTATGCATGTCTGTTTTGATGGTCAGGGAGTTAGAATTATTTGAGCAATTTCGAGACTTGTGTATGGTGTATGAGATAACACAGGAGAGTGTGAGGTTGGTAATATTAAAGTGAACAGTGATTTTTGGCGAATATGAGAAAGAGTTAGACTTTGGACGTGAAATTGATAGTTTTGATGGTTGCGAGTAATCAGAGTGCTCAGCGGAAGCGTGAGGTGGCACATTTTGTATTTACGTGTGGGACTTGTAAGAGTTCATAGGTTGAACATTGAGAACATGTAGGAATGATGAGACCATTGGACGTTTCAGAATGGAAGTGTTAGGTGAAAGGTTTAAATATTATTCATGGGCTACTATGTAGATGGATGTTTTGGTTATATGTTCGATTGGGAATCGTAGCATTGTTGTAATAAGGTTGTGTGACAAGGATGTTGGTATTCTGGTTTTGTAGAGGTTGTGGAATCGATGTTGTGTCGTGGAACTTGTGTTCTTGTTTGTGTTATTGCCTCCTTTCCATCGTGATGGTTCGAGTGTGTGTGGCTAATTTCTTGTGGTGAATTAGGGGAGTGTTATCTGTGGTGATGGTAACGATCTTGTTGTGTTTCGGTTCTAGAGTGAACCTGTGTGTTGGTATCGTGGTTTTCCTTGAGTTGTGAGTTGGTCGTCAAGTGCATTGTATGGGCTTTGCATCTTGTCGTTGTTGTTGTCGTCGTTGTCGTGTCGTTGTTGTATCTGCTATTAGCACGGTGGTTTGTCAGTTGTGTTATTTGTGGTGTGCCTTTTGTTGGCATGTTGGTTTGTTAGTCGGATGCGAGAGTCGTGTCCGGAGTTGTTCGTCTCAGTATATTTTCGAGGACGAAAATGTCTAAGTGGGGGAGAGTTGTAACGCCCCGGTTTCGTCTTATTTAATTAATCGAGTCGATTTAATTATTTTTATTATTATATTATTTTATTCTTGACTTTTATTTGAGAATATATTATTTTTCATCGTGATTATGTTTTATCGCGTTTTGAGAGCGTTTGCGAGATATTTGAATGTAGGGGTATTTTGGTCTTTTTGTTGGGATAGATATTTGTTTTATTAAAATAGAAAGTTAGAGGTGAGAAAGAGAGAAAAGAAAGAAAAACAGAAAAATAGAGAGAAAGAGGAGAAGAAAAGAAGAGAAGAGAAAGAGAAGAGGAGAAAAAGAGGAAAAGGGGAAAATCAAAGTTTACTCTGTTTCAATCGCGAATAATCGGGTAAGGGTGTGAAATATTGTTATCCTAACTTTGTGTATGATTATGTATGTGTTTTGTGTGGATGTTTTGGTTGGTTTTCCATATTTTTCCGTTTAGGTCGAATTGTAGGAAATCGATAGAAATCGATGTTTTCACGGATGAATTTCGAAATAAATTGAGTAGATTAGTTGTATGAGGTTAGGCCGAGATTATAGAAACTCATTTGGTTGAAATCGGTTGATATTGTGAGTTTTTACATTTTTGGGTTTTGAGAATGTGAGATTTTGGTGAAAATTGAACGTCATAGAATTGAATCGGTCGGGTTTCCGGAGGGTTTTGTGTTGAGGCAGCAGCTAATTTTTCTGGTTTTTAACAGGTGCAATCGATTGCAGCAGGATGCAAATCGATTGCACACATGTAAAAGGGCGAAAAATTGCAAGTCTGGGACTGTGCAATTGATTGCATCAGGAGTGCAATCGACTGAACTCTGCTAGTTTTCCGAAAAATGTTTTCTTTAAAAGTCCGTAACTTTTTCGTCGTTTATCCGATTGAGCTGTTCTTTATATCAAACTGAAGCTAAAAATATGTTCTATTTGATGGTGATGAAAAATATTATTTTTAGCCGACTTTTAACCGACTTTTCCAGTCAACCGTAAATTGAATTGTTTGGATAATTGTGTATGTTGTTATACAATTGATGTGAATGTATGTGGATTATATGTGATGAATGCATGACTATATTGTGAAATATGTGTGCATTGCATGAGTGTATGTGGTCATTTTGTATGAGAAACATCATGACATGCATTCATGTGTCGCGATTCGTGGAGAATCGGGTGTAATATCGCGTCCCTGTTGGGTGTGAGTGATTGATTACACAAATGATCATTTGAGGATCCTCTGAACATTGCGTAGTCAATGGGTGTAATCGTTGCGATGAGTTACACTTGATTCCGTGGGAATCTTCAGAATGATTGTGTGCCCTTGTGGGGTTTGAGCAATTGGATTGTGTCTGCGTGAACAATCCAGAAACATCGGATGCCATGATGGTATGAGCGATGGGGAAATATCGTAGGCCAGGCAGGGAGGATATTTCCATTGAGTTCTTCAATTGAGCTCGGGTGATGAGTCGGTACCGCATGCATCTGCATAGAGTCGAGAGTTGGTCTCTATGAGTTGCATTGATCATCTTTGTATTTGTGCATTGATGAATAAACATTGATATATGTATGTTTATGGGAAATGATATAAACTGTATCTTATAATGATGCATTGTTGAATGAACAAGTATGTATGTGTTCATGTGGAATGATGATAATGGTGAATGTATGCATAATGAATATGCTTGATGATATATCTATATTGTGATATAGGATGAGTTGTGGTGAGAATATGTGTTATATGTTTATGTTGTAGTACATAATTATATGCATTGTTATTATGATAATATTTCTCACCCTTCTGCTGTTTTATGATGCTCTATGAGGCATTGCAGAGTAGGTATGCTGGAGGTCTTTTTGTGAAGCGTATCTTCATTCTTTTGGTCGGTTGGCTCTGATATGTAGCACCGGGTAGCTAGGATGTATATTATTCTTTTGTGATACATTTGTACATGTATCTTGTTGTTGAATGTTTAGGTAAACATGACTTATAATGATGGATGATACTTGGTGATGTATATATCTACGTATATATACTTGGATGTATTTCAATGTTTGGATTTTCCGCTTTTATTCTAAATATTGAGATGTGGGTGTAAGGACAAAGTTCCTCTGTGGCAAGTTACCCCACTGTTGCATATCAATATTTTGAGCATGTGTTGTATGTATTAAATGCGTGTATGATGTGACATGCCTCTTTTATACTATGTTTTAATCGTACTCTGGCGAATTTTTTTAATGTGCCAAAATGATTTATGTGATTATTTGGGGGTATAGAAAGGGGGTGTTACAAAGGTCATGTCGGTTATACATGTCTTCTCTTTCGCATTGAGCCGACATACACTTGGATGACCTTGTAGCTTTGAGCACATTTCGTGGTTATGTATACCACAACGAACGATAAATCTCCATTTCTTGGAAACTAACATGTAACCACCAATCTTAAAAGGGCATTCACATCTTCTAGTCCGGTCTCGTCTTTCTTTAACTTCCGTAAAGGTGCTTGATACTTGCCGCTTCTTTCGCACCCCAAAATTACAAAAGCTTTTCTTCTATCCGACCCATTATCCGATCTCCCGATATTTACACCGAAGCCGAGCTCAATAGCCGTCCTACGAATGTATGCGATCATGCTTTCACGATCATCAAAGTCTTGCTTGTTGTTAAAGTCACCGCCGACATCAACCGACTTTACGAGCATACCTTCATCTTTCGAGGAAATCGGCGCAACTAATTCTTTTGCCATGTTATCGGGATGCACCATCTCTATTTATAAACAAGAATAGAACAATTAATATGTATAAATAAGATTTATTCAAAAATGCTAAAAACTTAAATTAATTAGCTTCAGGCATTTTTCCGGATGTGCACATCCGGAAAAGTTCATGCTAAATTCGTTTCGGATGTGCACATCCAGAAGTAGCGTAACTTATTTTTCCAAAAATGTAGATTGATAATGTGAGCAATGTAGTGGATGAAGTTGAATGTTTACCTGAAATTCAGTCTTTCCTTGCTCCCTTTGATTTGTTGCACCAAAAATTTGAACTTTTTGAGTGAGAAATGGGATTGATGAAGTAGGGTTTTTTGACTTGGTGAGAGTGAGTGTGGAAGAAGAAGGTTGATTATGGGAATGGGGGAGTGATCGTGCAGCTTTAAATATTTCAGAATGTCTTCCGGATATACAGATCCGAAGACTCTCCGGATATGCACATCCGGAAAAAGTTTTTAATTCTTAAGGATCCGGTGCGTCCGGATGTGCACATCCGGAATTAGGGGGCAAAAAAATAATTTCACATGGTGCCTAAGAAACTTGGGTGGTGCATTAAGAAACTTCCTAAAATAAATAAGATCGTCAAATGAAGATCAAAGACAAAGTTGTGAAGCATATAAATTATGAGTAAACAACTAAGTATAAAATTATAAACAAAAAGATAAAATTATAAATGAATATAATATGTTTGAATGATCATTATTTATAAAAAATATTGTTAAAATTTTGACGTTTTTTAAACTACAAAAGTAAATAGGTAATCAAAGTAACGTGTCCGCTAAAACAAATGAGTTAAAGCTGGAGTACTAAAATAAAATAAAATAACTCTGTTGGAGTGAAATAAAATATCAAGTGTTTGAATTAGGGGTTTTTTTTCTGTAAGCAAGGAATATATTGAAAGGAGTACAAAGGGTACTCAAACCTGATTACAAAAAGGTCGAGACTGAGCTCGACAAAACAGAGAAATTACCAACCAATTGAATCCTAAGACAAATAAAACAAAGAGTCTTTGTTGAATTTGTAAAAATTACAATTGGAATTAGTAATGTCTCATATAAAAGACCACCTCCAAACCGAAAACTTAACCTTCCAGACCGTATCCATCATATTCCATCTGGTGTTCCTAAAGGCAATGTCGTTCCTGAGTAACCAAAGGCTCCAGCAAACCGCCAACCAAATGCTTCCTTCTCTACCTGGTTTTACTTTCTTAGATTTACAAAAGGAAAACCAATCCACAAAACTTCCCATGAAACCATTCACTCCAGGGACGGTAAAACCGACCCACTCGGCCGTTTCCTTCCAAACCAACTTGGCCACCGAACAACCAAGGAAAGAGTGAGACATAGATTTCGGCAAACTATTGCAAAATAAACAATTAATGTTACTTCCCGAAGGAATAATGCCTCTATAAAACAAAAGATCTTTTGTCTAAAGTTTATTCAGAAAACATCTCCATCCAAACACCTTGATTTTCAATGGAACCTGGACTTTCCAAATTAACTTGAAAGAACAATCACACTGATTTGGAGGACCGCAAGGGGTGTGATAAGAATTCGCTAACTTGTAAAAAGAACTCACCGTAAACACGACAGAATCCACGAGATTCCATCTCACGTGGTCTTTCTCCCGAAAATTCAGCTCAGCTAGCTGCAGCTCAGAGTAAATAGCACACAGCTCCTCTGAGGCGAGCACTGAAACCAGGCTGGCAGGCACCGAAAAGGGAGCAACACCATTGACAGTCGAAACAGCCGATGATAAACGACTATAGGCACTGCTGTAAAGCGGGGCATCCAGGCTTCTATGAAGAACATCCCCTGCGGAAATCCAGACCAGGAAAATGACCAGAAGAGTTCACAATATAAACGTTACCCACATGGTTGAGGTCAGAATGCAAAAGCAGGTATGTCCCCGCAAGAAAAATATTTGCATCAGAGGAATCAACCGAGAGAGCAACCAGAGGAATACCAAAATCACCCCAGGTCCAAACACCATTGGTCCAACCACCCATTCCCGCCACCGACACGTCCTTTAAACGAGACAAAGAGAAAGCCGCCGGGAATCTGAGTTTGAAACAGCCATTACCAGTCCAGTTGACATGCCATAACGGGACAACAAAGCCATTGCCAACCTGAAACACACAATTGTCCAAGAAAAAATCATCCGGAAATTTCTCCAGAAGTGAAAGAATATCCAACCACCACTTGGAACAAGAGCTCCAACTGTTACGAGAATAAATCGCGCCCGACAAATAAAGTCTAATGTCTTCGTAGCGAGCTTTCAAAATTCTGAACCAAAGGTCCTCCGATCCTACGAGAATCCTTCACCTTCACTTACTAAGAAGAGCAAAATTAAACTCTTTGATTCTTCTCAAATTTAATCCACCCTCTCTACCGGTAAGCAAATAGAACTACTAAAAAACATCCAAACAAGTGTTTGAATTAGGGGTTTTTTTTAAGCAAGGAATATATTGAAAGGAGTATAAAGGGTACTCAAACCTGATTACAAAAAAGTCGAGATTGAGCTCGACAAAATAGAGAAATTACCAACCAATTGAAACCTAAGACAAATAAAACAAAGGGTCTTTGTTGAATTCGTAAAAATTACAATTGGAATTAGTAATGTCTCCTATAAAAGACCACCTCCAAACCGAAAACTTAACCTTCCAGACCGTATCCATCACATTCCATCCGGTGTTCCTAAAGGCAATGTCGTTCCTGAGTAACCAAAGGCTCCAGCAAACCGCCAACCAAATCCTTCCTTCTTTACCTGGATTTACTTTCTAATTAGATTTACAAAAGGAAAACCAATCCACAAAACTTCTCATGAAACCATTCACTCCGGGGACGGTAAAATCGATCCACTCGGCTGTTTCCTTCCAAACTAACTTGGCCACCGAACAACCAAGGAAAGAGTGAGACATAGATTTCGGCAAACTATTGCAAAATAAACAATTAATGTTACTTCCCGAAGGAATAATGCCTCTATAAAACAAAAGATCTTTTGTCGGAAGTTTATTCAGAAAACATCTCCATCCAAACACCTTGATTTTCAATGGAACCTGGAGTTTCCAAATTAACTTGAAAGCACAATCATACTGATTTGGAGGACCGCAAGGGGTGTGATAAGAATTCGCCAACTTGTAAAAAGAACTCACCGTAAAAACGGCAGAATCCGCGAGATTCCATCTCACGTGGTCTTTCTCCCAAAAATTCAGCTCAGCCATCTGCAGCTCAGAGCGAATACCACACAGCTCCTCCGAGGCGAGCACTGAAACCAGGCTGGCAGACGCTGAAAAGGGAGCAGGACCATTGACAGTCAAAACAACGGATGATAAACTACTATAGGTGTTGCTGTAAAGCGGGGCATCCAGGCTTCTGTGAAGAGCATCCCCTGCGGAATAAAAAGAATCCAGACCAGGAAAATGACCAGAAGAGTTCACAACATAAACGTTACCCGCATGGTTGAGGTCAGAATGCAAAAGCAGGTCTGTCCCTGCAAGAGAAATATTTGCATCAGAGGAATCAACCGAGAGAGCAGCCATAGGAATACCAAAATCACCCTAGGTCCAAACACCATTGGTCCAACCACCCATTCCCGCCACCGACACGTCCTTTAAACGAGACAAAGAGAAAGCCGCCGGGATTCTGAGTTTGAAACAGCCATTACCAGTCCAGTTGACATGCCAGAACGGGACAGCAAAGCCATTGCCAACCTGAAACACACAATTGTCCAAGAAAAAATCATCCGAAAATTTCTCCGAAAGTGAAAGAATATCCAACCACCATGTGGAACAAGAGCTCCAACTGTTACGAGAATAAACTGCGCCCGACAAATAAAGTCTAATGTCGCCGTAGCGAGCTTTCAATATTCTGAACCAAAGGTCCTCCGATCCTACGAGAATCCTCCACCTCCACTTACTAAGAAGAGCAAAATTAAACTCTTTGATTCTTCTCAAATTTAATCCACCCTTCTCTACCGGTAAGAAAATAGATTCCCAATCCAACCAGTGTATCCTCCTCTTAGAATCCCATCCACCCTAGAGAAAAGGATTCTTGAGCTTAATGATATCCTTACAAATTTTCACCGGAGCCAAGTAGAAATAAAGCTGAAAAATCGGAAGGCTGCCAAGGACAGATTTAAGGAGAGTGATTCTTCCCCCAATGCTCAAAAAACGACTATGCCAACTATGAATTCTTTTCTCCACCTCCGGATTCTTCCCCCAGTCCGACGAACCCGCCATCAACCACACAGGGCAGTGGCCAGATAAATCTCTCAATCCAATCCTTTGGGCCACAACTCCCCACCTCCCAATGATTGAATTAGAAACTAAAAACCTATCTAACCTGCTCATGGAATAGCCAACACCACTAAACCAAGTGAACCTCTTGCCTTTGCAAGGAACATCGACCAACTCGCAGTCCATAATGAAATCCGCAAATTCCTTCATTTTCGTACTGCGCCACCCCTCACCCCACCTTTCCTTTCGCTTTGATTAATGGTAGCATTGAAATCACCCGCAATGCACCACTCCCCTTCACCGTAACGATTTTTTAGCCCCAAAAGGGTCCTCCATAAATCTCTTTTAGGCCCCAACTCGCACGAAGAATAAACGTTAACAATATAATACAGATTATCCCTCCATATAACTTTAACTCCTACAAACCCGTCACCTTTAAAGCTGCTAATCGCCTCACATTGGAATTCTTCCAGAGGATTATAATCCCTCCCGACATACCCGCCGAACTAGAATAAGTCCAACCGATGTCCTCTTCAGACCAGAAGCTCTTTACCATGCTCTCAGAAACAGTGAGCAATTTAGAATCCTGAATAAGGAACATATCCACATTTCCCTTTTTAATAATCTGACTAATTCTCCTTCTCTTAATCAAACTACCGCCCCCTCTTATATTCAGTGATCCAATAATCATTTCCACACTGAAAATTTCGCCTTCCCTCCCAACTTTTTTTCCTGATTTGCACATCCGGAACAAATTAAAGAAACATGGGTGGTGTATTAAGAAATGCCCATGAATAATCTTCTCCTCAGACCATCCTTATCTCGGTCAAGATAACTTTGTCTCAATGCACCCAATAAAACCATTATAAAATTCTTAATCCCCTCTAGGAAAAGAACAACAATCTAACACTAATGTCTCCTTTCAAACAAACAAACGACGTCTCCACTACATACATCTCTCGTTCACACCTTACCCCAACAGACACATCTCAACTAGTATTATTCTTTATCTAAAGTAAATGCATATAACATCATGAACCTCTCACAAAACATTCCTCCATCCAAACAAGGATCCCACAATTAAGGCATCCTTTCACCATTACTCATCACATGTAAAAATACAATAACCAAAACACTTCTCTTGGTATAAACCCACTTATTCTTTTATTAACAACACTTCTTTCCTCCAAACTCATTTCATTCTCTTACCATTTTGCACCTTTCAAACCTTATAATTGTATTTAAAAGACAACATCCTCAATCATAAACTCTCTTGATTTCTCCTAAACCCTCAACACTATTTTTCAAATAATGAAAGACTGAATTACAAATCCAATAAAACTCTTTAGCTTTTTCATCAGCTCGCCCAAAGAAATTACTTAAATAGAGATTTAATTTCTCGCCCAAAGAAATTACTTAAATAGAGATTTAATTTTAGAGATAATATTCTTTAGAGAATTAATAAAATAAAATAAAAAAGAGACAATATACTAGAAAAAAAAAAGACAAGACAATTTTGAGTAAAACAAATCAAACACTCATAAATAATATGCAATTATTCCATCTTGAAGAGTTAATTTATGAATCTACCGATCACAGATAGCCTCAAAGAGGAGGATCTTTGAGGGATTTTGCATCTTAATCTTAGGCCAGTTAGTGTTGAATTTTTCATAACTAATGTACTCTATATTTATTTATTTATTTTATCACTAGTACTCTTTATCAAATTCAACGCCAATCACCATTTGACCAATTAACATTTGGTTAATGTAGTATATATTTAGTGAGATATTGTTTGGTTGTTGTTGAAACAAATAGACCTTTAAATGTATATCGATGTTATTATACTATCTAAAACATAAATATTATGCAGGTAGAAAAAATATTTAAAATATTTTAATGGTGTAGTTTAAAATAAGATAATAAACTAGCTTAAATAAAGATAAATTTAAACCTTTATAGGCATATTTATAAGGTTTCATACTAATAAAATAAAATAACTATAAATCTAACTATTTAGAGTCTAATATTTACAACACTCTCCCTCTAACTAGTGAATGAATATCATCCATTCCAAGCTTACAAGTAAGTTGGTTGAATCATTTTATTGGTAAACTCTTTATTAATACATTTGTCAATTTATACCCAAAAGGTATGCATGCAGTAGTTATCAATACAATATCCAACTTTTCTTTAAAGAAATGTCAGTCAATCTCAATGTGTTTTGTTATATCATGTTCAAACCGATCATGTGAAATACTTATGGTCGACTTACTGTCACAAAATAACTTCATATAACCTTTCAGATTGTATCTTCAAATCTTATAATACTTGTTTCATCCATAATAGTTCACAAATTAATAATACAATAGCTATAAATTATACTTTAGCAATGAATCAAGCAACTACACTTTGATTCTTACTCCTCCAAGCAACAAGGTTTCACAAAAGAAGATACAATAGCCTGAAGTATATCTTCTATCAATCAATGAACCTGCATAATTAGCATCAGTTTAAACCTCTATAGTTAGACTTTTACCTCTTTTAAACAAGACTCCACTCCCTGAAGTGGCTTTGAGATATTGTAAAACATAGTCAATGACCAACAAATTTCTCACCCTCAAATCATGCATGAATTGGCTCGCCACACTAACTGCACATTTCAAATCCGGCCTAGTGTGTTCCAAGTTAACTTTGGATCTTTTGTCCACATGAATCATCTTATGATTTTGTTCTATAAGAAAATTAGTAGACTTGCTTTCAAGTTTTCTTGTTTCCTACAAAAGATCAAGTACATATTTTCTCTAAAATATAAATATTCCTTTAATTTATTGGGATACCACTACTACAAAATTCCCAAACAACAACGCCAGGTTTACAACGGCATCCGATACACCGTTGTTATAGTGCGTATCGGATACGCGCACATTATTTTAATTAGAAATTTCAAGGGTATAATAACGGTTAGTGTGAACACCGTGGTGATACAATCAAGCTTTCATGGTGTAATACGGTGGAGAATTGACTTTTTAATTTTGTTTTCGCAAAACATGTTGCGGTTAGCAAGAGTCGCCACCGACTTTTCTTTTATCCGATTTATTTAGGAAAGGTGAAAAGAACAGGAAAGACCTTTTTGAAAAGATTTTGAGTTCGGGGGGTAAATTATGAAAAGGGAAGGTGTTAGCACCCCTTTTCATCTGTAGTTATCTACGGGCTCTTAATTGTTTGCCCACTTTAACTTGCTTTTTTTGAAATGTGGTGTGTGTTTAGAAAATATTTTGTAAAAGTTGACTTTGTAATAATTTGTGTAAGAATGTATACAAAGTGTTTGTTTTTGAAAATATTTTTGAAAGTGTGAGGTGTGAAAAGTATTTGTTTTTTTTAGTTGTGAGCAAGCATTTAAAAGTTACTTACCCTTAATTTAAGGTCTTTCTTATACTTATCCTTTTCCTTGAGAGATAGTACTATCCATACCATTAGTGGGTAGGTAGTCCTATCTATTGGATGTGAAGGGACAGCGAAGGGTCATCGAATGGTCATAGAAGGCAACATGTAAGGATACCTTAGCAATTCGAAGGGACTATCATCATTTTTCCGTAGGGTCATCGAGGGACAAGATCATTTTTTCGTAGGTAACTCGAAGGGTCATCGAGGGACAAGATCATCTTTTCGTAGGTAACTCGAAGGGTCATCGAGGGACTATGATCTTTATATCGAATGGACAATGATGATATTATTCGTAAGCGTCTTTTGCCAAAGTGTCCCTACGTTCGAGGGACATGACCATTATTTCGTAAGGCAAACGAAGAGAGGTTACCCTAGAGGTGCATGTGTGTGCATTAGGTCGATGGCGATGCTAAAAAGCAGTCGACTTACAGGGTTAAAAAAAAGGGCACGATTATTGAATCGAGAATTGTTTAATATTTAAAAAAAAAGGTTTTAATATTGTAGCAAAATATGAGCTAAATAAAGGAAAGCAATAAAATTAATTTACACATCATGGGAATTGGGATACATTTTACCAATGGGGATAAAATGAGCGATAAATATAAACACGCAATAATTCAACGGTAATTAGCAAAAGTCTTAATCCAAACTTAATAATCAGATTAATAATAAAAAAAGAATAATAATATTTAAATCTAAATTCAAACAAGATTAAGATTAAAATTGAAACAAAATTAAAATCAAGACTTAAGAAAAACTGAAATCAAAATTATTCGAGAATTAGTAAGAAATTATCGCTAACGCAAAAGATGCGATCATCGCAATCTGGATCCAAGTGATGTGGATCTATTTATAACAAAAAGCATAGAAAAAAGTAAATTTAACATGCTAGAAAAAAAATCAATAATGTTGCTAACGCACAAATGCGATCATCGCAACATGGATCCGAATTGTACCGATCTAATTATTAAAAAAGAAACGCAAAGAAGAGAAGTGCACGGATTATAATCATGACGCAAGGATGCAAACCAAAGTCGCGTATGCGAAGACGTGCAAAGGTTACCGCAAGAGATTAGATCGGATCTAATAATAGCAATGTTGGATCAAAATTAACGCAAATTGAAGAAAGAAGGCAAATTGCTACCGCGTAAGCGGTCATCGCAAATCGGATCAATAAACCACTACATAATAAAAATCAAATTAAGACACAAAGTTGCAAATCGAAACATGAATTGGTTGGTGTAAAACAAACGGATTACCGCTAGACCAAACCATCGGACGTGTGCACAAAATCGAAACGCAATGATAATCAATTTAAAAGAGTAAAATAAAAAATCGCTAATAAACCGGTAAAATTTAATCAATAGCTTGCTACACTTAACGTGATCATCGCAATAGATCTAAATCGTGCAGATCTAAATTTATAAAATAGAAAATGCACAGAAAAAATAAATTTAACGGGTTAAAAAAAATCGACAATGTTGCTAACGCAAAAATGCGCTCATCGCAACCGGATCGAACCGACACAAATGTCACGCACTATACACGTCTACATGTAAATAGCGTATCGACACGGTTCAATAAAAAAAAAAAGAATAGATAAATAAATAAATAAACAATTTTAAAAACAATATGTATTAAAACAAAAAAGGATTATCAAAAAAGAAATGTTATATCTTAAACAAAAAATGGTACGTTTTAAGATTATTTACTTTTTTGTTGGAGAGCTGTGATGAATATTGATGAAGGATGTATGAGTTTTGATGAACAATTGAAAGAGAAAAGTGTTGTTGTATGTGTGAATGAAATTGTGAGACTGTGGATTTTTTTTTTCTCAAAACTGTGAAAATAGAGGGCTATTTATAGCATGGAAAAATCAGGTTAAAAGGGCAAAAAGGGGAATGAAATTGACAAAAGATCTTCCTTGGTTAGCAAGCTGAACAATCAGAAGCTGAGTATGACACAAACTGACACAGATTGACCAATAGGAAACAATTACTCAAGAAAGGAAATATTTTTTGTATTTATTATGATTTTTTTTTATCCTTTTTGGTAAAAAGTGCATAAAATCAAATAAATTAATATTTTTAAAAATGCTTTAAAATAAAAACGAAAATTAAAAACAAATAATAAAAAAATACCATTTTTGTGATTTTTTGAAAATAATTTAAAATGGAAAGAAAGTTAGTAACAAATAACATAAACAAATCCAAAATGTAACACGTGAGATTCGAACCCGCGACCTCATACTTGCAAGCCTTATCTCCTTTCCAATTGTGCCAATTCATTTATTCGAAACAAAAATGCACTTGAAAGCATATGAAGGTCAAACAACTATTTGTTATTTAAACAATTTAAAGTAAACTGTTACCTATTTTTTAATAAAAATTACTGTTAAAATGTTACTAAAATTGAACCAAAAAAAAAAAACTTATAAAATCAAAGTTAAAAATAAATTAAATGTCAGAAATAGGGTGGGCAAATTTTGGGGTACAACAGCTGCCCCTGTTCAATCTTCTTAAACCTGAGGAGTTAGATTGGCATGTCTGCCATTCGTGATCTGAAGGTGGAAGAGGATTGAACACTTAAGTGCCCAAAAATTTGCACTCATGGGTGCACGACGTAACGCTTGTTGGTTGATTGTATTACTTGAATGGCCTTAAAGATGACAGGATGGAGATGGTCTTATAGATGCCATCCAAAGTAACTGCTGATAGGAGTATCAGAATAAGTCTAGGTTTGACTGTATCTGAGGAATATACTAGAACGAGTCTGTGTCCAACTGTATCTAGTAGACGTGCTGGGGAGCCAGAATGATTCTTATGCCTTAATTGTATCTGTATGATGTTCTAGAATGAGTCTATGTCTTGACTGTATCTATAAGGAGATCAGAAAGAGTCTTTGCCTGACTGTATCTGAGAAATTAGTATTAGAATGAGTCTTCGACCGACCGTATCTAAAAGATGTACTGGAATAAGTATCAGAATGAATCTGTGTCTTGATTGTATCTGAACTGTGTCTAGAAGATGTACTGGAATAAGTATCAGAATGAATCTGTGTCTTGATTGTATCTGAACTGTGTCTAGAAGATGTACTGGAATGAGTCTACTCCTGACTGTATCCAAAGGAGTATCAGAATGAATCTTTGATTGATTGTATCTGAAGGATGATAAACTGTTGACAATATTTGTCCGTTTGAGAACTAACCTGAAAAAACCAAGTTAGTTTTATGCAATGTCATGATATATATAATGCATTGCGTAATGATGCTATTAAAATAAATGAGAATATTATATGCGTTTTGTATGCATATGCTATGATGTATTGTAAATGATGTATGGGTATGAAATGTCGCTGAAGGTAGCGGTGGCTTTGAATAGTAACGTCTGATTGGGGTAAATAAATCCCTGACTGTTGCTGGGGATGGAGAAAATAAATCTTCAGATCCTGTTTAGAATGACACTACTGGAGATTCAAACTTCCCGTTTGGGAATATTCCGCTAGGGATCTTTGACTTCCGCTTGGGGATAGAAGTATTCTGTCAGGAGAGTCAGTCGTTCGTCGTGCTTTTTATTGAAGGATTTGATTCTTATGTACCCTGACTGGGGATAAAAGAGATGGATAATCCTCCGATGCACTATCTGACCAAGTTTCGGACATGGGTGACCACTCTTCTGGGAGTAGCAACCATGGAAGAAATCTTGCTGGAGAAGAGAACTCTGTTGGGTAATTTGTAGTATTGGAGAAGCAAACTCCGCTAGGGAATTGAATTCTGTATACTTCCAAGAGGGAATATTATCTGATGGGGATCAAAATTCCATAGGCTATGTTGAGGACATATCTGCAATAGGTTGGGGAATGATCAAATTCCTTTATCTGTTAGGGGATCTATTGGGAAAGATGATAATGTCAAGCCGTCCATTGGGGAGGTTTCTCTATGTACTCTACTGGGGACGCAATCTCGAATAGACCTGGCTGAAGAGAGAAATTCTGTCGTGAAGGAGATGTTGGAGAAATAAACTCCGTTGGGGAACTCTCTGGAGCGTGCTGTGGAAAGAATCAAACCTCTGTCTTGTTGGGCAATCCTTTGGGGATATGGGAGTGAATTGCTGGAAAGTATCCCAACTGTTGCTTGAGAGTATGTTAATTCTGCTGGGGAGTATATCTCTGTTGAGGATGATCTCCACTGGGGAAGCAACGCTGCTGAGGAATAAACTCTACTGGGGACGAGCTTGTGAAAATAGCTCTGTAGAGATAGTTCCATGGAGATTTCTCTGTGGGGATATTACCATGACACCGTCTCCATGGGGGTGATTCTGTTAAGATCTGTTGGATACAGGACTTGCTGGAGATTCCAACCTCCAAGAGTCTTTAGTAAATTCTGATTCTGTGACAGCAAACCGGGTGGAAAAGATCACTTTGGGCTTCAACTCTGCTATTGCCCCTATGTCTTCAAGTATTTCATCACTTGTTGTCGGTAGAAAATGATAAGATTGATATATGTTGTTTGAACGGAGTTGGCAATGAAAACCGGTACTGACTCGTAAGTGGATGATCCAACGGGACATAGTCGTACGTTTTAATCCCTAACTTTTGCCTGGACCGCCTTTTTAGGTTTTTAGTCCACCGGGAGACCCTTTCTTGTCCAAGCCGCCTTTTCAGGTTTTTGACTTGCCGGGTGTACAATTTTTTTTTATATATGTCCCTAATTTTTTCTCCGAACCTTTTTGGTTCGCCGGGATGCCCTTATTTTTGCCTAGGCTTGTCAACCTAGCGGGTCTTTTTCATGCGTAGTATTTTTTTTACTATGTCCGCATTCACAGGGTGCGAGAAATCTTCGCTGTCCATGGTAGTAATCCCCGTAGCGTCGTCAGAAAATATCTTCTTGATTACAAATGGCTCTTCACACGTAAGAGTTCGTTTGCCCCCGAGATCACCTGTATTTAGAACTTTCGATAGTCTCGACTTCCCCAAACAATTTCTAGGAATTATCATGACTGGATCCGAAGACATGATACTGACACCATCTGATACTATTGGCACAGACAAGTAACTCCCACAATGGCTCTTACTGAAACTTGGGATCAATGCCATGTAACTGGAGGAATGTGCTTCCAGACTGCGGTGGATCGTGTATTCCCTGGTTAATGGTTGAGGAGCTTGCAACTGAACTTGATCTGATCAGATTTGAGAAGAAAGCGTTACCCCTAGCAGAGGATGCTTTGCCCCAGAATGGAAGTATTTGAAAAGAGCTGCCTCAAGAGAAATAACCGGGATGCCCCATAATAATATGCCCCTTGATTGGAAGATAGTGACCATGCCCCTTGTATACATTGGCTTTTAACCAACTGAGTCAGCGCAGGAAATATTTCTGCTTTTCAGTGCACCTCTGAAGCAACTTTGTCTGTCGGGAGGACTTTTGCTCATTGAATGTTCATCAATGTGAACTTCTCTGCTGTCAAACACTTAGTTATATGCAAACAATGATATTCAAAATGCAACGCTTATGTCTGTCTTGAAGTTTTGAAAAAGAATTATTTAGCAAAACCATGTTTGTAAAAACTGTGATGTCAACTCAAGATTTATAACAAGCCCTAAAGGAGTCAAGATACCTTTTGGTAACAGTATGCCTTCGAACTAACCATGCTTCAGCTAGGACTTTTAAAGGGTTGTAACGTGGCCTGGTTCACGGTTTAAGAAACAAAGGATAAAGGCTCAAAGTTTATTTGTACCCAGCCCATTCTCCGTGATGTTCTTCAGTCCTATACTAAGTTAACTATGCATTCAGATTCCTAGAGATTTTGGAATTTTAACACTGATGTTTGGTGATGGTTCAAAAACCGGAAGTTTATTTGAAAAGGCAGTCATTATTTTTTGTAACATTTTCTTTTGAGGGTTTGTAGTGACCTCTTTTTGACTTTGTTATCCCTAACTTTTGCCTGAACTGTTTATTTTGAGATCACAGTCAGCGGGATGTCTCAATTTTTACTAAGTCTCCTTCATGGATTTTGACTTAGTGGGCTTTTCTTTTGATAGATATTGACTGCCTGACTTAATGATTACAGGGAACCATCACTAATTGTGTACAAAAGATCAACTGGCATAATTGAGTTAACTGAGGAACTACCCTGCCCTAGGTTATGATTAAGGGTTTTAATTTGCATGAGAAGGAAAACTCCTACTTCTTAGGCTCAAAGGGGTTGACTAGGGATTAACTTCCTTATAACTCCACTGTTTAGGATTTGAAACAATGCCTGTACATCGTCAGCACGGTCTGTTCAAAGCATACCGTATGAAATTATGGTATCGTTTTCGTCATCCTTCCTCTAAAGGATTACAGCTTTAACGAGAGTTAAATATCACAAAAGAGAAGTAAGAAGCATAGTTTAAATATAGTGAAACGAATGGATAAATTCAAGACGAACATACGCAATGCATTAATGTGAAAAAACCAAAGTTTGACATAATAGTAAGTGTTTAAGCCAACAAAAGAAATTACAAATGAAAATTCAAATGATTTCAAAGCTTTCCTTCCTGAACCTGTCACTTCAGACGATGTGTCTTGCAGCTTCGATATTAGATGGGCGATAGAAGAACTCAATCTGACCATCTGGTGTGAACTCGAGGACTCCTTCGTCAATCAGGTCTAGGATCCTATGTTTCAATGGACCACAGTCTTCGGTATCATGACTAGGACTATTCGAATGATAAGTACATCTTGCGTTAGGTTTGTAACCAAGAGCAGGGTTGGCTGGAGCTGAGTATGAAGGCAACAGAGTTATCAAGTTTTGATTGAGCAATTGTTGCAAAGCCTGAGACAGCGGCATGTGCAACGGGGTAAATGGTCGTTTAGGTTTGGATTTCCAAGTACGTTGACCACCATGCTGCCTACGCTGATCTTTCTGTTGTTGAACTGGTGGTGCGATAACCCTATAAGGCCTTATTCCTTCAATTGAAAGACTATCAGTAGTAACCTGTCTCTTTCCTTCTTTTATCCTCATCTTTTTCTCAACCAAGTCAACTTGTTTCCTTGGAGGCCGACTGATGATCTGATCCCCGACTCTGTTGTCTTGAAGTTTAATGACGAGGACTCTCAGCTCTTCTTGCCCCCGAGCTAAGTTTTGGATAAGAGCCATCTGACCATACATCTGGATTCTCATCTCTGCCATCTCAGCTTGCACTTGTTCCAATTGATCATCCTTGTTGTCTTCAGAATTTTTCTTTTTCATGTCCTTAGTGAGGAGGGCTTTCAACTCTTCTTGCCCCTTGAATAGGCTCAGGATCATCTCTTGAAATTGGGTGTTCTGAGTCTGGAGATCCTTGACAGCTTGTTCTAATGCCATTTTCTGCCGAAATAAACAGCGAGGAGATGAGAAACCCGTCGTGGAAACCTGTTATGATATGTATGTAAATGCATATGCAATGTTTTCAAGGATCTTTATGGAATCTGGTTTGCAACATTAGAAATTGAATTTGGTTGCAGCTTTGTCTGAAGAACTTTGACTTTTCATCTTTGAATGTCCTTCTATAAGAATCAAGCTCGCCATATCAAGTGGGTCATAGCCTCTGATTCAGGATACTGTTCTTTTGAGTTTGAAGGCATCTGGCTAGAGGAAAATAAATCCTCTTGCCCCTTGATAGAAATCTGGCTTTTGATAATCCTTCCATAATAGCACCTGCAAATTGTGCGCCATAAATCCTTAAGATCCTTGAAAAAAGTTAGTTAACATGCTATGTTATGATGGTATGTGGATGCTATGCATTAAGTAAAAGCACGAGGACAAGTAAGTCCCGCAAAGAGTTCAAGTTGTTAGAGTACAAACAAATCCTGCAAGGAATTCAAGTTGTTAGATAGTGAATACAAACAAGTCACACAAGTAGCCTTAGGTTTAATGGCTTGCATGAAGTCCAAAGGTAAGTACCCTTCCCATACCAAAGTTTAGTCGGTTCAACCTGTCCTAAAATAGTAACTGGATTCTAGGAATCTCATATCACGGATCTTTCTCGCAGGCTTTATTTTGGTGCGACACTCGAGCGGTCGACCAAAACATCCCGAAAGTCCAATCTCAATGAGCGTAGTCTCGAGTATCAACCAACTTTGGAACATGCCAAACCGGCTATCTCACTACCTTCTAATGGCCAAGGCTAAGTTCAACTAGGGTTCTAAGGGAAAATTAGTGCTTAATGACACCACGCGGCAGCCTAATGTTATCCCCAATCCAAGCCTCGAGGAACATCAGTACAAACCAAAGTGTTACACTAACGATGGCTACCATATCAACCGTAGCAGTACATGCCGTACAGTCTCCTTGGTCTCTTGCCACTTACCTAAAGTCCTAGATCCGGGTGTAGGATCATTTACCCAAGTAATACCCCCCAAGACAAAACCCTTAAAAGTAAAGCACACAAAATAGATAATTAAAGCAGTTAAAGTGATCTAAAGTAACCCCTAAGGTAACCCCTCTTTTAATTATTTTCCCAGCAGATTCGCCAGTTCTGTAATACGGTGGAGAACTGACTTTTTAATTTTGTTTTCGCAAAACATGTTGCGGTTAGCAAGAGTCGCCACCGACTTTTCTTTTATCCGATTTATTTAGGAAAGGTGAAAAGAACAGGAAAGACCTTTTTGAAAAGATTTTGAGCTTGGGGGGTAAATTATGAAAAGGGAAGGTGTTAGCACCCCTTTTTATCCGTAGTTATCTACGGGCTCTTAATTGTTTGCTCACTTTAACTTGCTTTTTTTGGAAATGTGGTGTGTGTTTAGAAAATATTTTGTAAAAGTTGACTTTGTAATAATTCGTGTAAGAATGTATACAAAGTGTTTGTTTTTGAAAATATTTTTGAAAGTGTGAGGTGTGAAAAGTATTTGTTTTTCTTTTAGTTGTGAGCAAGCATTTAAAAGTTATTTACCCTTAATTTAAGGTCTTTCTTATACTTATCCTTTTCCTTGAGAGATAGTACTATCCATACCATTAGTGGGTAGGTAGTCCTATCTATTGGATGTGAAGGGACAGCGAAGGGTCATCGAATGGTCATAGAAGGCAACATGTAAGGATACCTTAGCAATTCAAAGGGATTATCATCATTTTTCCGTAGGGTCATCGAGGGACAAGATCATCTTTTCGTAGGCAACTCGAAGGGTCATCGAGGGACAAGATCATCTTTTCGTAGGTAACTCCAAGGGTCATCAAGGGACTATGATCTTTATATCGAAGGGACTATGATGATATTATTCGTAAGCGTCTTTTGCTAAAGTATCCCTACGTTCGAGGGACATGACCATTATTTCGTAAGACAAACGAAGAGAGGTTACCCTAGAGGTGCATGTGTGTGCATTAGGTCGATGGCGATGCTAAAAAGCAGTCGACTTACAGGGTTAAAAAAAAGGGCTCGATTATTGAATCGAGAATTGTTTAATATTTAAAAAAAACGGTTTTAATATTGTAGCAAAATATGAGCTAAATAAAGGAAAGCAATAAAATTAATTTACACATCATGGGAATTGGGATACATTTTACCAATGGGGTTAAAATGAGCGATAAATATAAACACGCAATAATTCAACGGTAATTAGCAAAAGTCTTAATCCAAACTTAATAATCAGATTAATAATAAAAAAAGAATAATAATATTTAAATCTAAATTCAAACAAGATTAAGATTAAAATTGAAACAAAATTAAAATCAAGACTTAAGAAAAACTGAAATCAAAATTATTCGAGAATTAGTAAGAAATTATCGCTAACGCAAAAGATGCGATCATCGCAATCTGGATCCAAGTGATGTGGATCTATTTATAACAAAAAGCATAGAAAAAAGTAAATTTAACATGCTAGAAAAAAAATCAATAATGTTGCTAACGCACAAATGCGATCATCGCAACATGGATCCGAATTGTACCGATCTAATTATTAAAAGAGAAACGCAAAGAAGAGAAGTGCACGGATTATAATCATGACGCATGGATGCGAACCAAAGTCGCGTATGCGAAGACGTGCAAAGGTTACCGCAAGAGATTAGATCGGATCTAATAATAGCAATGTTGGATCAAAATTAACGCAAATTGAAGAAAGAAGGCAAATTGCTACCGCGTAAGCGGTCATCGCAAATCGGATCAATAAACCACTACATAATAAAAATCAAATTAAGACACAAAGTTGCAAATCGAAACACGAATTGGTTGGTGTAAAACAAACGGATTACCGCTAGACCAAACCATCGGACGTGTGCACAAAATCGAAACGCAGTGATAATCAATTTAAAAGAGTAAAATAAAAAATTGCTAATAAACCGGTAAAATTTAATCAATAGCTTGCTACACTTAACGTGATCATCGCAATAGATCTAAATCGTGCAGATCTAAATTTATAAAATAGAAAATGCAAAGAAAAAATAAATTTAACGGGTTAAAAAAAACGACAATGTTGCTAACGTAAAAATGCGCTCATCGCAACCGGATCGAACTGACACAAATGTCACGCACTATACACGTCTACATATAAATAGCGTATCGACACGGTTCAATCCAAAAAAAAAAAGAATAGATAAATAAATAAATAAAACAATATTAAAAACAATATGTATTAAAACAAAAAAGGATTATCAAAAAAGAAATGTTATATATTAAAAAAAACGGTACGTTTTAAGATTATTTACCTTTTTGTTGGAGAGTTGTGATGAATATTGATGAAGGATGTATGAGTTTTGATGAACAATTGAAAGAGAAAAATGTTGTTGTATGTGTGAATGAAATTGTGAGACTGTGGATTTTTTTTTCTCAAAACTGTGAAAATAGAGGGCTATTTATAGCATGGAAAAATCAGGTTAAAAGGGCAAAAAGGGGAATGAAATTGACAAAAGATCTTTCTTGGTTAGCAAGCTGAACAATCAGAAGCTGAATATGACACAAACTGACACAGATTGACCAATAGGAAACAATTACTCAAGAAAGGAAATATTTTTTGTATTTATTATGATTTTTTTTTTATCTTTTTTGGTAAAAAGTGCATAAAATCAAATAAATTAATATTTTTAAAAATGCTTTAAAATAAAAACGAAAATTAAAAACAAATAATAAAAAAATACCATTTTTGTGATTTTTTGAAAATAATTTAAAATGGAAAGAAAGTTAGTAACAAATAACAGAAACAAATCCAAAATGTAACACATGAGATTCGAACCTGCGACCTCATACTTGCAAGCCTTATCTCCTTTCCAATTGTGCCAATTCATTTATTCGAAACAAAAATGCGCTTGAAAGCATATGAAGGTCAAACAACTATTTGTTATTTAAACAATTTAAAGTAAACTGTTACCTATTTTTGAATAAAAATTACTGTTAAAATATTACTAAAATTGAACCAAAAAAAAAAAAAACTTATAAAATCAAAGTTAAAAATAAATTAAATGTCAGAAATAGGGTGGGAAAATTTTGGGGTACAACACATGTGTTCGAACCTCATCGCCCTCAAATAGTGTATTCCTTTGACGTAAATGCGCCCTTTTTAAGTTTTATTTATATTTAACTAAAAAATAATAAGGTTATCACTACGGTTATTTCTTAAAACCGTTGTTACAAACTGAAGCTTCTTTTTATTTATTTTAAACACCAAGTATATATCAATTTATCCACTGAAAAAAGAAACAAGACAAAACAACCTTAACACCAACGCCGTTACCATTGTCGGGAAGAAGACAAGAACAACAAGAAAGTGTTATACTTTAAGGTGTTGCAATGTCGCATTTGAAGACAAAATTATCCAAAGGTGTTTCTATGTCTTCTTCCGCTGTAAAATCTTGATCTGGAAATTTTTGTGGTTGTGATGGTCGTATGGTTTCGTACAAATGCAAGAAGGGACAAAATAAAGGAAGGCTTTTTTGGAGATGTCCATTTTGGAGGAGCGATGAAACATGTAATTTATTCATATGGGATGAAAACGTGGGAGAAAGATATGGAAATGAAGATGAGAGCATTATGAAGTCAGAGTTGGAAGTTGTGGGCTATTTGAAGGTTATGTACGAGGATTTAAAGAAAAAGAACAAGAATTTGAAGATCAAACTGAAATCAGAGATATTTTCTGGAAATCTCAAGATGTCATGTTTTCTTGTCTCCTTTATGTTTAATGTTTACTTTGTTATGAAATGTAATAGTTGAATTAGGGTTTGAATTACATTATTGATGTTTAAACTGCAGATGCATTGTGAATTACATTGTTGATGTTTGAATTACATGATGAGGACAGGAATGCAACTAATATTTTATTCGTTTAACATTAAGACGCACCTTTTCTTTTTTATTTATTTTAAAATTCACAAATAAAAGGGTTATCACTACGGTTCTTCTGGTTAACCGTAGTGATATATTTATAATAAATAAATACCCATCTATACGGTTGGTATTGTTAACCGTTGGGAAATAGTTAACCCATATATAAGCGAAATAACTTTCACTTATTGACAGTAGCGCCGTTGCCTTCAAAGTGAAACCTTATAACCCGTTTTTTCTCTTCGTTTTCACCATTAGCCGTGAATCTTGTGCTTCATACATTAAGGTATTCATCTTCTTCCATCTATTGTTAGATATTTCTCATTATCTCGTTTGTTGCATGTTGTTTTTTGTTGATTGTTCTCATTTTTTCAAATTCGTTTTCACTACCTTAACAAATACCATACTTTGGAAACTTCATAATGTTTGTTTTGCTATGGAAAAATGCATAAGAAGTATGAAGCTATGATGGAAACTTCATCCACCTTATACTTTTTTTTATAGCATCACGAACAAGATGTTAGTAAATGAAGAAACAACAGTGTAAGCAAACTTCATCTAGTTTTAGAAACAATGAAAAGAAATATAAGAAGTATGAAGCTTTTGTGTAAGCTTCTTCCTCCTTATATTTCTTCTTCATTGATTCCCAAACTAGTTGAACATCATAATTGATTCCTGTTCCGCAATTAGTTTCATTAAAAGGTGCGTTATTCATGTTCCTCTCTTTACTCTTCAATGGATTATGGTTTTAGGGTTTGTTTTCAACTGAGGATGCTCATTTTTGAAGTTTACTGTGTTTCCTTACAGGTTAAGGGGATGATACAGGGTGATGATGCTGGTGGTAGCAAGTGTATTATATGAGTTTATAATATCTGGATCTGGTATAGAATGTTGTTTGAGTTTATTATAATATTCTATGTAGATTGTTTGTTTCACTAACCCTCACTTAAAATACATTCATTTAATTTGACATAGATACTTATAATCTGTAAATTAAGTTGTATTTGAAAACCAACTTATATGAATCAATATTTTCGAATCGCATCCTTCAAATCATCCCATGTAACAATAATATCGCCAATATAAACAAGAAGTGCAATCTTCTTTCCTCATTGTGATCGTTAAAAAACAAAGTGTGGCTTTGCTTATAGGCCAAACACAATATTGCCTTTGTGAATATTACAAACCATACCCAAAAGGGTTGCTTTTATCCATATAAGGTCTTCTTCAATCGACACACCATATTGCTTCACCTGTGGTACTAAAACTATTTGGCATCTCTATAAATATTTTCTCATCTAAGTTTCCATGTAAGAACACATTTTTAACATCAACTTTTTATAATTCCCATCTAGAATAATTAGAAAGAGATAGTAAGATTTGAATAATATTCATATTAACATCCTGGTGCAAATGTCTCCTCATAACCAATGTCACACATCGGAGCGTAACCATTTTTCACTAGTCTTGCCTTGTAATAATTAAGGGTGCGATTTGATATGTGCTTTATAATATAGATCCATATGCATCTAACTCTCATCTTACGTCCATGCATCTCAATAATTTCCCAAGTACTATTTTTCAAGTGCTTTCATTTTCTCAGTCATAGCATCGGTCTAATTTTTATATTTTAATGCTTCTTTAACATGTGATGGGAATCTCACAAAATCAATAATTGAAATAAAAATTTGATAACGTGCGGAAAGATATTTAGAGGAAACATATTGTGAAATAGGATATATAAACTTGGAGGGACAATATATTTTTATATTTTCTCAAAGAAATGGGTAAATCATTTGGATCAATATCACAAGTATCAAAAAATTGAGAATCAAAAATAGGAGGATCGTTTTAAATATGTAATTCTAGTTAAGGTGATTGAGGTTGTTTCTAGAGCGAATCAGATTTACTTTTTCTCGGATACAGTATAATTAGTGCCCAAGGGGATGGTTCCTGCAAAACTCAAGACACTAGAGGAACATAAATAGGATTAGATGTAGATTAAAGTTTATAATTAGGAGTAGATTCACTTACAATAGACAACAACTTGGGTTCATAAATAGAGTCAGGTGTTTTAGGGAAGTTATGATTAAGGATCAGAAACTCAAACTCAAAGTCGAAGACATTTATTCTCTGCTTCTAAGGATTTGGATAAGTGAAGTAAGATACATTTTATTAAAGATGATATCTTTAAAAATCAAGTATTTATGATTGGGAGGATGATAATATTTGTACCCTTTTCTGTTAGGAGGATAACCCATAAAGACACATTTAAGTGCACGAGAATCCAACTTAGTTCGGTGTTGCATATGGATATGGAAAAAATTACATAACCAAATACTTGAGATTCGAGACCCTACAACATAGAAGCATAAGGGGAAAGTGAGATCATATACTGAACAAGACTAACATTACCCATAATACAGGATGGTACACAATTAATTACATAAGCAGTGATACAGCTTCACCCTAATATGATTTTGGGAGATTAATTAGGAAGGTAAGAGCTCAAGTGACTTCAAATAAGTGACCATTTTTCTTTCTGTAACACCATTTTGTTATTAGGTGCTAATGGACAGTTTTAACAAATTTTAACATGGTAACTATTGTGTAAATTAAAGTAAATAACAAAGGGGTTTCATAGTTGTTTTGGTACAAAAATATGACAAGAAAATAACACAATAAGATTTAATGATTAAAGGTTATTAGGCCTCTCTTTCGACTCCCCTACTTGTACCTATTGATGAACTGTGTATTAATTAAAATCATAGTATGTTAAAGTATTACGTCGAATTAACATGGCCACTGTACCCAATTCCTTAATGTATAACTCACTAATCTACACAATAATTTCCTAATTCCTTATGTAATTCAGAGTTACATTAGACGTTCTAATTTCGTTACTTCAAAAGCCACAACTTATAATTACCTATTCCTAGTTAATTACTAAGTTGAATAATTCCCCTAGATCAGATCAATAGAATAACAGTTAGAGATCCATACTCATCTAATATCAATTCATGCATTCGTCAACATATAAAAAGTATTAACATTAAGAACTATTAAATAATAACAATAATATAAAAGAGTTAATTGATCTCAAACAACCATATCTTCCAACAAAGTAAAAGAAGGTTTGTCTCAAAGAGACCTAATCCAGAGTATTCTAGCCACTCATAGTGATTATAACAACTACCACAAGTTTAGATGAAATGAACATGAAAATAAAGGAAGATAAAAGTTTTCAATGGCTTCCAAAGCTTTCCAAATTTTTACTTTAGCACTCATGGCTATCACTTTCCCTTTCAAAATTAGAACCCAAAAAAAGTAGCTGAAAATCTGTTCACAGGGGACAGATGTTGGACTAGATGCTTAAGCCAAGGTGTTCAACATCTTAAATCAGAGTTCATAAATAATTGATAAACAAGATAA
This sequence comes from Lathyrus tuberosus, assembly GCA_022829125.1. NCBI lineage: Eukaryota > Viridiplantae > Streptophyta > Magnoliopsida > Fabales > Fabaceae > Lathyrus > Lathyrus tuberosus. The sequence continues at coordinate 18,010,048 of JALAZF010000040.1, forward strand.
ACAATGCATAAAGTTTTAAAATGACAAATAATTATTAACCCATGAAACTACACCTATGTTCAGGGGGCACTCTACCCAAGAAAGGAAATTCACTATCTTATAGGATTTAATTGCTAACTAACTCTTTTATTTAAAGATATAATTTTTCTAGTTATTGGGTATTAAATTCATCCCTCATTCAAATTATACTCTTACTCCCTTACCGACTTGAGTTTTGAAGTGCTAATCTTGTAAGTCATCCCCCTCTGCACCGTATCAAAACCTTGAACCACTATAGTTAAGCTATGTGGAGACAGAGAAATTTTTAGAAAATGTTATGTGGAGAGTGTTAAACTCTAGGTGTGAATATCACGAAGGTTGGGTCGGGAACCAAGCCATCAGAAGCAGCTCTCCAAGATGGGGAATCTATCCCCTATAAGAATGAGAAGATAGGAGACTGAAGCCTCAGTGGGAAGAACACTTGCTCCTTCGCACACCAGAAATAAGTACTAGAATCTTCCACCAAGTCATTCTTGAACTCTGATACCTGCCTTCTAATTTATTTTTGAAGCGGAGGGCATCCTCCAAAGATAACTTCATAGAATCCTCTTTGACAGGATTTCTTTGGCTTTGGTCATCGCAATGGCGAGCTTGTTCGCCCAGGATTCCTTATCCTTTTGCAAGGTTACTAACAGCTTCTAGCTTTTGGAGTAACCCTCATCATATTTATTTAGATTCACCTTCAACTCTTTTTTCGACCTGGTGTCAACTCTCACGGTCAACACGCTCCAGCATCATCAACCTCAGGAAGTGGTTCTGCTTCGTGTCATTGAGCTTAAAGGATGGCTTAATATTGAGGGTCTTATAGTCGTCGTGGAACTTCTTAGATAAATGAAAGTAAGATCTAGTAAATTGGATGACATTAAAACCAGAGTCGGACCAAGGTGAGGGATGGCGTGGCAGAGCCTCGCCAACATAAGGCTTTTGAACACTCGCTTCCTCCGGAGTTGGTGGGACGACTCTTCCCCTAGAAGTCGGAGAAGAATTCCCCTCATGCTTATGTGCTTTGACGATGGACGATCGGGGGTTGGTCGTTAGCCTGCCTTTTCTTCCCCTAGACAATAAAATATTATGATGCCTCTAGGGATATCGGTTTTCTCGCCCGCCGCTTGGATTTTATACCATCTCTTCTTCTGCTCTTCTAAGGTAATATTCTCCATATAACTTGCATAATAGCTTACAAAGGTAACATACTGAGGACATCCATATTAAGCTTACTCATTGAGTCACCGCCCGCTTGCCATCATTCAATCATTGTATGATATTCCATGACCTCAAAATTCTCTAGGACGCAAACTATCTTAGCCCTGGAAGTTAGGTACTTGTAGTCATACCAAAAAATTGTCGCAGGGTTATTTTTCTAGGCCAAGGGGAAGAGGGGGTTATGAGTAGGAGGAAGCTCGTAAAAGATCGTGCGAGAAAAAATTCAGAAGAAACTTGCAGAGAGTAATGTGAGTAAAATGAGTAAAGAAATGGAAAAGGGAATAAGGAATCCTTTTATTGAGTAGTGGATGCTATAAGTGTTCAAAAATATTTTCAAATTCCCCCTAAAATTTTTTAAGGAGACTAACATGTTTTTGACACATGTGAAGCCCTAGATTGTTTAGTGTCTCGATAATAAACCATCATTGCTTAAACTAATAAAATTGAGTATTTACATTGAGAGATTGATGTTTGACATCCCCCAGCCAACACACAAGATACTTAGGAAACATCTAACAAGGGCTCATACTAACTGAGGGATTGGTCCCTAATTGAGAGACTTGCCTCAAACTGAGGGACTCGCCCCTAAATGGGGGACTTTCTCCTAATTGAGGGATGTTCCCTCTAATAAAAGGTTAAATCAAAAGAGATGATAATTATCAAAAGAACTTCGCCCTTCACCAAGCCATCATGCTTGAGGGACTGTGTAGTGATATATTGTAAAAGCCCATGACCAAGTGGTATTGGGCCAAACCCCATAAGGCAATTGCCCTAGATTACGACACCCATATATAACCCCTACTCCGTAGGCTACTTGCCCTATGGGGAAACATGGGGAGTTATGTGTGCATAACCTATAACCTTGTATCTAGGAAGTCCTGGTCGCGAATCCCTAGGAATTAGGTCATTATTGGCTTTCCCAGTCAAAGTGGTTTAATCACTAAGTCCCAAGAGTCTCCTAAATTTGGACCCATAAGCCTTAATAAATACCTCAACTCTAGGATTGAGGAGATAACTAATATACACTCACAAAATACCCCAAGAATATATAAAGCTTCTCACCTCACGTGAGCTTGCTCTCTCCATAGCCAAAAACACGTTAGAATAAGGTTTCTCAACACCGTATGCTAGACCTAGAACCACCATAGCTCCTTAAAGCCTCTGGCCACCCCTACTTGTATAGGGGTTCCACGCATTTGTACTTTTTTTTACAAGTATATAAACCTTCAAATGTGGACAGTGAAAGGATGACGTTGTTACGTTGTTTTGGAGTACCATGCCATTCTTGGAACCCAGAGTTTTTGGAAATCAATACTTCCCTAGTGGGAGTGTATATGTGTTCAGATGATAATACTAGTAACAAAACCTCAATTGACTCTGCTTCTATACTAGTAAGAATAAAATCTTCAATGGTCTTAAATAAATATTTTAATGCGAAGATTAATAGAGATGTCTTTAGAATAAAAATTGTAGAAGATTTTCATGGAGAATTAAGAGTTAGTGTATCCAAATTAGAGGAAAAGACTTTGGAGTCATCGGAGTCAGATAAATTTTTTGGGGAGTGGTCTAGAGAAGAAGAAGAAGGTGAAAAAACTGAGAATGAAGGTAATGATGTTGGCCTAGAAGATAGGTACGAAAAGCACAACCTGGGGAAAAATGTGTTGTCAAACGGGGGATAGTTTTGTTTGGTCAAACGGTGAAGTGGGATTTTGTTTTCAAAATCCAAGACGTGTCATCTAAAAAGGTGAGAAGGGAGGCAAGACCCAGAACGAGGTGTGTATAGAGAAGCAAAAGTCAAAAGGTGACAAGATGGGACAAAGCAAAGCAAATATAGAAAAGTAATTATGTGGAGTAATTAGTTATATGGAGTTTGAAGAAAAGTTACCTATTTGAACCATCAAGGAGGGGTTCTAAGTTGTGCTACTTCAAAAATTCCACCTAATGTTGAAGGAAAGGCAAAATCAACAAAAAATAAAGTCTAAGTTGTTGATGGTAGGTAGGGTTCTAAACTAGTTACAACACAAGTCAACTAATCCAGTCAGAAGACAATATTCTATTTGGTGTTATCATAAGGAGAGTGAAGTTTTAAAAGCCTCATACTTTTCAACTTTGGTTCCTATATTAATTATATAACAAAATAATCAACTTAGGGTTCTAAATTATTTGACCAACCATTCAGTTTCGTCGAATGGAAATTTCTTAGGAGGTCGGCATTGTGTGTTGAATCAACGAATTATTCAAATGTAATGTAGGGCAATATAAGGTTTTGGGATAACAGAGAAGAGGGCATGGTAGGAAAAACAAGGAAAAGGCAAAGAAATTTGGAATTAAAAGAGTGGATGAAGATAAAATGTACATTAAAGAAATAAAAGTAATAGAGAACACAAACAAAAAAGGAAGAGGATTGAGGGAAGGAAAGAAAAAGATAGCTCCATGAATATCTTGTCATATAATATTAGAGCACTACTACAAATAACCCTTATAACGTCGCATGTGAAAGAGATGTAACATCGGCTACCAAGGCAACGTAACAAAGGGTGACATGAAAAGTTGCCACTTAATACCTCGATTAATGAAAAATTGAAGGGTAAAATTATATGATCATGGGTTTAAACTCCAATATATGCATTTTAATTATTTACAAAATAGTACCTCATACCTCTCGTTTTAGTTAAATACCGAGGGGTTAAATAGTTTTTTTTATAAATAAAACTCGTTACATTATTTACACAGAATTTTAATAAATTAATTTGTTTACAAACTACATTGTTTACATAGAATATTAAAGTAAAAATGTTATTCTTCATCGTCATCGTTGTCGGTGAAGAACATATACTAGATATCTTTGAAAAGATCAAATGTTGGGGATCCTCGTTTCATTGATCTTGAGGAAGATAAAATATTGAATGCAATATATTCTCTATAGCTTTTGCATTCATTTGTATCTGATATAAAACAAAACAAAAAAGGTTAGCTAAATAAAATAAATATTTAGTTATAAGATTATTTAAGAACACAAACCTTAAACCCATGATAATTTTCTGCACTTGCAATCCATCACATAAATCTTTGGCAAAGTAAATACACTCTCACCAACCACATATTAAATAAACCTAATTTTTTTCTGCTCTTGCAATTTATCATAGAGATACTTTTACTTTGTAAAATTTCATGGTGCTCTAATTAAACATAGAGAGTTTCACAATAACGTTTGGGTTTCTTATGGATTCACTACTATCAAATTTAAATATTTCGAATGCTTTTATAACGAGGGTTTTAGGTTTCACGAGGATTACTAATGACAGTGTCTTGAGCGTTGATAGTTATTAAATGGACGGTAAAGATTTGTTTAAGGATGGTGAAGAAACTGAAAAAACACGCTTATATTTTTACCTCGGTTATCACTCAAAACCGTGGTGAATTAGGTTTCTTTTTAAATAAAAAATAAAATAAAATATGTTCCATCCCAAGTCACATACCTCTCGGTTTCTGTTTAAAATTGAGGGAAAAACCTTTTTTTTTTATTTTTATATTTACATTGTTTGCACAAAATATTAAAATAAATTACTTAAACAAATCAAGAGTTTAACAATGGATTCTTGGAGAACAACCCAGAGGAGTTATCTGTTCCAAACAAGGGATTTTTTTTTATATTTACATTTTTTTCCAGATTTTTGAGAAGTTATTTGTTCCAACCAAGAGAAATTTTTTTCTATACCTGTAATCCATCCCAGATTATATTGATCAAATGTTTTCATGGTAAATGCATTCACATGAAATAGAAAATGAAAGAGAAATGGATGATTGTGTTTAGTAATACATTTCCCAATGGTATCAACTGAGGAAATCAATAGATTTCTCAATGTTTTCTTTGATTGACAACATAGGAATGTTATTACATAAATACAACAACAACATCAACACCATTATGTGAGATAGATTTCAAGGGAAGAAAAAATGTTTTGTTCAAGATAGAATAACATTGAAGATTTTTTCTGTCTTGCAGTCCATCCCAAAGAATGATGCTTACGAGTTTAGGGCGGCTTCATATTAGTAAGGATTAGGATAAAATCTGTTTAACAAGTGTTTTTATAGTAAAATCTTATTATTTTCTGCCTCAGTTCAATAGAAAACCGAAGGGTTAGAACATTTTGTTTACACTTATAAATAAATAAAATCATAACTACAATATATGGGAATCGAAGCTTGTACTGAGTTGTTTTTTCACCCCGGTGTTATAAAAAGTCGAGGGAATTTATGGTTTTTTTATTTTTTTTAAATAATAAAATATAGTTTACCTTGGTTTTATACCTCGGTTTTCTAATGTTTGAGGTGAAAACTTCGTCATGAAAAGCGTTATTTGTTGTAGTGGAGGATGTGTTAATTCGATTAAAAGGAAATGTTTGCACCGGTTGATTAAAGCAAGGAGATTTGATGTGTATCTTCTTCAGGAATCAAAACTAAAAAAAATGAGTAAGAGGTACGTATTTCAACTCTGTAGGGTGACAATTCTGTGGAATGGACAGAAAAATGTTATATAGGGAGGTCAGAAGGTATTTTAATCAAGTGGAAGAAGACCTTTTGTCTTTTGAATTTCAGCTTTTCAGGATAAGGGTTTGTTGGCATAAATATGGAGTGGCATGGAGGGAGCTACTTTATCATTAATGTGTATTATTCTTGTTATTTACATTATAATAGTAAGTTACGGAAGGAGCTGAATGAAGTTAAAGACAAGTATTATGTTGGTGACTGGTGTTTAGTGGGAGATTTTAACGCCATTAAGAAAGAGGAAGAAAGGAAAGGGTGAGTTTGCAGGAAAATAACAGAGAAATCCTAGAATTTAGATAGTTTATAGAAATGCTAGATTTGGTGGACGTGTCTTATGTTGGGAGTAAATATACTTTGTTTAAACTTAATGGTAATGTTATGAACATGTTGAACATGTTTTTTTGTCATGGGCTTTTGTAGAAAAGTGGAATGTGGTGATCAAGAAGTATGAAAGAGGGATGCTTCAGATCATACTCTTATATGGATTAAAGTCAACAAGTTCATTTTTGAACGTAATCCTTTTAAGGTCTTCAATTGTTGGTATGACTATCTTGACTTTAGGCCTTTTATATAGGATGTGTGGAAGTCAACTAAGGTTCAAGGGAAGTGACATTTTGTGATGAATGAGAAGTTAAAAATCTTGAAAGATAGGTTAAGGAAATGGAATGTGGAAGTGTTTGGAAAAAAGTTAATTTGGAAGTGGAAAATGATGTTGTGGAGCTTAATGAATTGGATGATTTGGAAGCTTAAGATGATCAAGTAGTAGGAGGAAATCTTGCTTAAAGGAGAATACAGGCTTTTGGTAATGTATGACATAACTTGCAACATAAGGAAATCATGTTAAGGAAAAAATCAAGATTTAGGTGGATCATGGAAGTTCCAACTAAAAATTTTTTCCATTCAGTGTTGAAGAATAGATTTAGAAGAAATGGTATCATGCTTTTAAATTCTCATGTAAGCGGATTATATCAAATAGAAGACAATAAATGGGAGATCAAAAATTAATTCAAAAGATATTTAGAGAACCTGCATCTTATAGACCTGCTCTTTAGGGAGTGAAATTCAGACATCATAGTGAGTTGGAATGATAAAAGCTTGAAGAACCTTTCTTCCTTGAAAAAAAATCAAAGAGGCATTCTGGTTGAATGAAAGTGATGAAAGCCATGAGCAAAATGGTTTCAACATAGGATTCTTCAAGAAACGTTAGGCCATGATTCAAGACGATCTTGTCTCATTTTTTATTGAGTTCCATGTAAGTGCTAAGCTCCATAAAGCTATAACATCTAGTTTTCTTACTCTGGTCCCAAAGGTAGACAATCCCTAAGAGATTAGTGAATTTTATCAAAATTGTCTAGTTAGCAGTTTATAAATAATTGTAGCTAAGATTCTTGAAGCCAGATTAAAGATGGTCATTGTAACACCCTAAATCCCTAAACTTATTATAAAATATGTACATGAAAATTTAAGGTGTCACAAACGACAGCCCTTCAAAAACACATCAAATCAATTTAAACTACACAACAGAAAAACATTTCAAAACAATTTCACGAATAAAGTATTAAAATCCAAAACAAAAAATTCAACATCAACATAAAACATAACGAACTCCCATCCCCGATGTATCACAATCATAGCACTAAAAACCACTAATGTATGAATAAGCGATAAATAAAAGTGAAAAGTGGATCTAAGAAGCCACCTTCCACATACAGCAACAAAGATCACTCTTGAGTATATGCAAGATATCCATGGTGGACAACATAAAGCAAAGGAGGTAAGTGTTGCACCTCAAAAAACAATACGACCTTCGCGATGGGACGCGGAAAAAAAAGTTGTTCGAACAGAGTCGCCACCGAACTTTATTCATTCCAATGAAGGAATAGGAAAATATTGAGAAAACCTTTAAGCGATAAGAACATGGTCATCATAACCAAGTTCTAGGTTAGGGAGTCGATTACGCAAAGGGAAGGTATTAGCACCCCTCACATCCGTTGTACTCAACGGGAACCTCTTAGTTTGATTTGTGATGAATGTTTGCCAATGTTATTTGTTTTCTTCAAAGCGAGTAAGGCGAAAAGTAAGATAACAGGGTTTTACTTGCTAAAGGGGAAATGGGTGGTTTTTGTTTGGGTGCTCGCCACGGATTGTGGCCCTTGTGCCTACATATTCTCATTGCAAAATAAGAAATCAGACCATTCGTAGTTCAGACTATGGGAAAAGGTTTGGATAGAGAAAAAGAAAAGGTAAAAGGTAGAAAATAAAAGGTGGAAAGGAAAATAAAAGGTAGAAAAGGGTGAAAAAAAAAGGTAGTAAAAGGTGGAAAAAACAAAAGGTAGCTCGCCAAGGATTGGGGCCCTTGTGCCTACGTATCTTCATTCGGACGGTTAAACGTTACTTGTGCTCGTAATGGGAGGCTTAAAGCGTTTGTTTGTGTTCACGTTGGAACGGACTAAACAAAGTTCTTTGCAAAAGATATTTGAGTTGTGAATAGATTAAAGTGTGTTAAGGTGAACACGTGTCTAGATCGCATTCTAACGGTAAAATCTGGCTTGCTTACTCGTGGGGAGGCTTAAGCTCAATTTTTTACGCGTTAGAAAGGATTAGACAAATGTGTTTTTGAGAAAAGATTTGAATTGGATTAGGGTATGTTAAGGGTTTTGATCGCATGGGGAGAGAAAGTATGGTTCGATTGGTTGAGTATTTTAAAGAAGAATGACGATTATTTGATAAGAACGAGACGTGGGCCTCGGAACCAATTAATTGGGGTATTATCGGGATGCTTGATCCCAACAACACCTTTTGCATTTGATTAATTATGAAAAAAATTTTGATGGACAATGAAATTTCCAAAGATTGTTCAAAAGTACCATATGGAATGCTAGACTCCAATGGCCCTCTTTTGTCTAAGTAATTAGGGCAAGTGTTTTTAGAAACGAAAGACAGAACGAAAAACAACCCAAGGTGTGTGCCTCAAGAGCAATCGTTCAAAAAATCAAGGAATGCGAGACTCCAAGAACTTATTTCTTTCGTAATTTAATTAAGAAAAAGTTTTCGAAAAGGTTAAGTGGTTTAATTTGATTTGAAGAAAATACTAGATGTTGATCGAGGTTTGAATTCGTATGCGAAACGATTGGAGAAAGGAGAACCTGATGGTGTAGATGAAGGTCGATGGCGAGGTAAAAGGCACTCGACTTAAAAGTTTTGGGGTAGGGCTTGATATATGGATCAAGTGTGCGCGAGTTCCACTTGGCATTGGACCAGGGGTTTGTGAAAGAGGTGAGGTCGATCCTAGTCCCTAAGGGTGCTCCTAGCAAAAGAAACAACAACCAAAGAAAGGTGCATGTATGTGCATGAGGTTGATGGCGATGCTAAAAATAAATCGACTTATAAGGGTGTTAAAATAGGCTCAACATTGAATCGAGAATGATTTCATCCTTTTTTAAAGTAGTTTGATATGATTGAGTGTTTTGAAGTTTATTGAGAAAAATGCCACTTGATGTTGGATCAAGGGTTTTATTAAGAAAGTACCACTTGACATTGGATCAAGGGTTTTATCATTTTTGAAAGATTAATTTTAATGGTTATTTTGTCTTTTTGAATTAACAATCATGCATTAACTAAAAAAATGAAACAATAATAATAAAAGGGAGAGGGTGAATTATTAATACATAAGTAAAAATAAATGACATGAGAGAAATAATAAAATGAGGATGATGCATTATCAACACAAAGTGTAAAGTAAAACAAAATAAAGTATAAAAAGAAAGTAATAAAAGAAGTACTAATTAATTAATGATATGAATTAAAAAAGTTAAATAAAAATATTTTTGTGTTTTTGAATATGTAAGCAATTTAAAATTAATAGGTGCATGAAAAAAATAAAATCGAAATTGAAAATAAAATAACTAAACAAAATAAGTAAAACAAGAAAAGAAACAAAAATAAGAAGCAGTGGGGTGCTAAGCCAAATAGTGTGTAAAAAGCAAAACAGAAGAAAAATGAAGGCTCAAAGGGTGCTTGGGCCCAGCTGGGAGCCGAACAAAAAAAGCAGTGGACACGTGTTAAGCTACGATTGAATCTGGAAATTGCTTATGAACATCAACAGATGTTCATCTTCTTTTGGCCATAAGTTGCTCAATTTTTTCATGGAATCAAGCAAATGAATAATGAAAATTCATCTACTCGATCTCACGAACAACATGGAATGCTCGGAATTAAAAAAAAATAGAAAAAAAATGAAAATTAAAAACCCATTTCATCACTTTTGCTTATGGAGATTCAAGAACACTTTTCAACTCTTGATTTAAAATCAATTTAGTTTCCATGCAAAATGGTGATGATTAAGATACTAATTAAGTAAAGTAAAAATGAAAGAGCAATAGAATTAAATAAAGAACAATCATATGAGCCATTAAACAATAACAAATTACTTTTGCTTATGAGGTTCAAGAACCCTTTTTAACTCTTGATTTAAAATCAATTGAGTTTTTGTGAAAAATGGTTATGAATAAAGCAAGAGTACAGATGTTATATAATTAAACAAAGAACAAGCATAAAAGTCTACCTATTCAATAAAAAGAAAGAAATTATTTGAGAGAAAATGAAGAGAGTTTTGGCTTAGTTTAGTGAATGATTTGTGGTGAGATTTGTGAATGAGAATAGCTTTATTTATAGGCTCTAAAAAGGGTAGTTTAGGAATCATGCAATGAGTGGTGAGTGGCTTCTAGAAACTTATTTAATTAAAAAATGAATAATGATGTAATATATGCATGGAATAATGATGTAATATATATGCATAGAATAATGATGTAACAAATAAGAGATATTTTGGACCTTCTAGAAACATTGATTTTTATTTTATGATGCATAAAAATGCTTAACAAAATCCAAATGAATATTTCGATGATAAATCAAATGATCATGAATTTATTTATTTTTAAAATGCATAAAAATGCAATTTTAGTCAAATTCTTCAACATGTAAAATGTTGATTTTATGTTGACTTTTTTCACTATATATCCACATATGCATGATTATGGTGACTTTATTTGATGATAAAAATGCATATGGCTAAAAAATGTGAAACTTAATAAATGGGCATGCATCAGAGGAGTTTATAAATGCCCGGACAAAATCAGGGTGTGACAGTAAGAAACAACATTCAATATAAACAGTGTAAAGAAAGCAAAAGCAGATAACATACAACATTTTACACATTTAGTACACAATAAAAAACAACATAGTCTCACACCCATTCATAATAACATGTACATATATGTATATGAAATGAGACTCACTGCACAACGTGACACTTATGCATGTGATCCCTTTATGGATAACACATGTCCATCTCTATCTTGCATCACCAACATAGGACCAGAGCAAACCAAATTGTTACTATCACTATAAGTAACGCTTCATCGATTCCAATCTGGAACCAGCTACTTAATCTTGAAACCCCACCAAAGGACCTGAGCACACCAAAACTGGACCGAAGCCTGTACACCATGACGCATAACTCCTAGCAACATGCATTATCACCAAAAGAATCAACAAAATTATCACCATGCATTTATCACCATTGTGCACAAAGTCATTCTCAATACGCAATAATTAAAAGATATTACGACAATTACCAAATAACATCAAACAACATCACCTCATCAAATGCATATTCACTAGCATCCAATCATATTAACTCATTATGTCATCACCTAATTATTAAGTAAACACAATGATTCGTTATTGGATCAAACATGTCATCACCTCATCATTAAGTAAATGTAATGCCCACATATATAATACACGCATCAAATCATATATTATACATGTTAAGTACGTTTGGTACTGAAATTTACAATAAGTTCCTAGTTAACACATTATACACATAAATGCCTCTAAAACAAAACACTAAAAGACTAAGGCATTACATATACAAGATGTTCCAAAATGATAAAAACTAAGAACTAGATCAACACATTGATCTCAAAACATAACGCCATAGCGGAAGCCATGTCATCACAAAAGCTACAATCCGTAAGGAAAGTCAAATAACCTTGTCCTTACCCTTCGCCGAACCTGCAGAACCTGTGATGTAAACAACAACAGTGGGGTGAGATACATCAAATCTCAGTGAGTTCCCTATCTTAAAGTCCTCTCGGCTTTACAAGGTTCTAAAATAAACCTAACTCATGTCCAAGGGGAAAGGGGAAAGACCATGAGTACACACACACAAGTAACCATCACGGTGAGCCTGTAAACTCACACTAGTACCGAAGTACCTCCTGAGCCTGCAACTCAAGGATTCATAAATCAATAACCAATACCAAGGCATCCCCTATTCCCGTCCGCTTCTACGTCTAGAAGACGACCCGAGTCATGGATCTTTGTAGCTACTTGGCATACGAATTGGATTCGGGATCACCGGTCCGTACACCGTGATCCGTCATTTCTCATGGCCCGTACACCGTCACAAGTCTCTTTACCCGTAGGCTCCAATCGTACTCACTACCGGAATCAAACCTGCCAAGTAGTTGTGCATAACATTTCAGAGGAGGTGCTCGAGTCTCATGAAACTACACCGCAAGAAACCGTGGTTATGATTGAAATGCACACGCCTCGGCCTTTCATGCACGAGCGTTGCCACAAATGATAATTCACACTTCTGACACAGTTTATGGTAATGTTCCTCACTCTACCTATTTCATATTTTAACATGCAACCATTTTCAACAGCTATTACACACATTTAACAGATAAAAGTCGATAAAACGACGCTATTCCAGAAATCCCGACATAATTAAATCGGCCGACAATCTTAAAACCATTGTAATAAGAAAGTACATTTTATTATCTTTCCAACGATACCAAAAATGTTCAAATCCGAGTTACGTACAAAAAGTTACGGCATTTGAAACAAACGATCGGAAAATAATCACAACAGCAGAATTTCTGCAATTCTCCTGGCCATACGCGTATTGGCACATCCCATACGCGTATTGCCCAAAATTCTCGCCCAGCCATACTCGTATTTCCCCAAGCGATACGCGTATTGCCCAAAATTCTCGGCCATCCATACGTGTATTTCTCAAGGCCGTACGCGTATGGGCAGAGACGTTTTTCCTTGAAAATTCCTTTTAAAATTGCCATACGCGTAACGCTCTTGCCGTACGCGTAATGACAAGCCCCATACGCGTATTGACATGCCCCATACGCGTATGGGCAGAGAAAAATGCAGAAAAACCAGCAGAAATTTCCTGCTACGGGTTGATCCAAAATCACCCCGAACTCCCATTTTTGATCAATCACAAGGCATCAACATATGTTTTAACACAACAAGCAGTATAACATACAATCAAACATTGAATTTCAACAGTTAGATTCATGATTTTATGCAAAAATACTCAATTTTCACAATTCCAACCTAACTCTAAACTCAAAATAAACTCTACTCTAAAGGGTCTAACTAGAACCCACCTGGACAACTAGATGAGGATGATGAAATTGAGATGAAGAGATGAAGAACAGATGATTGATGATGATCTTGAGCTTTTGAGAAAATTTATCTCCTTTTCCCTTCTCCTTCACTTTTCCATTCCTTTTCCTTTGTTTTTCTTTCTAACTTTTGTTTTGGTTTCCAAATGAGAAAAAGAAAACATAGTAAAGAAAAATAATTTCCATTAATTAGCAATACTACTAAATGTCCAAATTAGCTCAAATACACCAATTAATAAAAACTCAACGTTAAATACTATTAATTTAATCAACTCTGAGTTCGTCAGTTTACTCTAATTATTTTATTGAATAATTGCTCAGAGTACTCCGGAACCCAGTTGATCATAATAATATTAACCAGAGCGTTTATAAATTTACGGGGTATTACAGTAAACATGACTATTCATTATTGGATCATACATGTCATCACTTACATTCTTACAGTATACACATGAATACGAATCAATTGTTTCACCAAGCACTACCACGAGGTAGCTTTGTGTGTTAGTTTTCCATCGTTTCAAACAATACCTCATTTAGACCTACAGAACTAAAGTTACGGCCAAAATCGTCGGACAATGCAACAAAAATCAAAACAAGATTTTTTACAAGTTGACCTACTACAATCAATTGCCATAGGATGACAATCGATTGTCACCAAGTTCCTTTTGAATCTGACTTTTCAAAAAATGGATTTAAAAGCCAAACAATCGATTAATTCATTGTGACAATCGAGTGTCACATTATTATTATTTTTTTAAATTTACACTAGTACAATCGATTGTCATAGGGTGACAATCGATTATATCTGATAATTTTTCTAAAAAACAATTTTCACATACGTTCTTCATCCCCTTCATCCATAAACCTCCATACATGATTCCAACCAATTTTTCCAAAATCAAATAACCCAGAATATAAATTTAACAGTAAATCATATTATCACAACCATCAACATATTACAAGACTTATAGTCATCATGATTCAGAGCAATTTATCATGAAATTGCATCAATAATTCACCAACGATCATATTAACAATCCAAACACTCAAACATTCATCAATGGAAAAAAATCATATATGTACAATGATGCAGATTCAAACACAATTTCAGTCACAAAATCCCATGTATAATCACAACCAATCATCAATTTCCAAATTTCTAACACAACAACAACTCATCAAAACAAAATCATAGAACGCTAATGAGAGCAAGAACTTATCTTCTCTACCTTATCATGCAATACATCCATAGTGAAAGCCCTTTCTCCCCCCTTACCTTAGATTTTCCAGCAAAAATAGCAAATTAATAAGCTCCTCTATAATCTCTCTCTCAAACCCTAGCTTTCCCTTCCAATGTTCTTGTTTCTCTAAGCCTCATTGTTTTTACGTACTGACAAAAAGTTCTCCCCAAACTTAATTTCTCTAACTTTTAGAATATATATATAATATTCTAATTATTTTTGCATAACTTTTATTATTGCCCAACCAATTTTCAGCTTCTCTTCTTTTACCACATACTTCCCTCTAATGACATAATTGGCCCAATTCCTCATATTTACAAATTTCTCAATTTATTTCTAATATTAGTTAAAATACTAATATTCTATTTATTTTCTAATTATTCTACCAAGCCCCAACATTCTCACAACACCCTAACATTACCATTA